>OX451737.1:1238944249-1240360158 GCA_948472305.1 Vicia faba
TAAGCGAGGTTACCCTAGAGGTGCAAATATGAATAGTGTGTTTGATTGCATGCATTTTTATATTGAGATTAGGGTGTGATACGGTGGCAGAACCGACTGTTAATATTGATTTGCGTTTTTTTATTCGCAAATGTCGCGGTAAGCAAGAGTCTCCATCGACTTTTATTTTATCCAATCAGGAAAAGGAAAAAGAATAGAAAAAACTTTTCGAGAATATTTCTAAGTATGAGGGGTAGATTATAGAAAGGGAATGTGTTAGCACCCTTTCTATCTGTGGTTTTCCACGGGCTCTTAGGTACTTGCTTATTTTTAAAAAATGCTTGTGTGTGTGCTTGTTTTGAAAAAAAGTTTACTTCGTGATAACTCTTGTATCAGTCTTCAAGGATGTGACGAAGTTGTTTTGAAAACTGTTTTGAAAAAAGTGTTTATGTGAAAAGTTTATTTGTTTGAGCAAGTACTTAAGAGTTAATCTACCTACTCGAAAAAAGTATGTTCATTTTCCTTTAGACAATGTTATCCCATTATTAAGGAATAGGTAGCACCATCGTTGGAGTTTTTAGGGACGTTCGAAAGGGACATATACGGTCATGAAAGCAATGTTAGGAGGTGTTAGTAATCATCCTATAGCCTTAAAGATCTTTTTCCGAGGCAACATCCGTATGGGTCATTTGGGATATTTCGGAGCTAGAGGACGACCACTAACAAACCCTATACTTCACGACTGTTTAACCGAAGGCAACCGAAGTGGAGTAAACCCTAGGAGTGAGCATGTGCGAATGAACTTTTTCAGTTAATTTGTCTTGCACATTTAGGTTATCTACCGTTTTAATTTTCAAATATTCTTGCCATACAATCCTATTAGCATACATCTAACAGTTTATAATTGCGGAAATAGAAATCCTAACTATTACATGGCTTCACAGATATAGAATTATTTTGACTGAAAATAAAAAGTGGAATTAAAACCTAATTAAAATCTATTACAACCTCGGAGCAATTACAAAATAATAAAAAAGGGTAATTAAAATACGCGCGCCGAATTAAATGCGAGGACGATCAGAAACCTAAAAATCTAATTTTGAGAAAAATGTTTAAGTTGTTTTTGAAGAAAAAGTTAATTATTTACAAAAATCAAATCCTAATTTCTAATTGATTTTAATTATAAAAATGAGTTAAATTAACCTAATTTTTAATCAAATTAATTAATTAAAGAAAATGTATATTTTACGAAAAAAATGATTTTTGGTGTTTTTGTGATTTTTTTTTGGTTTTTGTAATTAATTAAAAAAAGGATTAATTTGTGAAAACAAATAATTAAACAAAATAAATAAATAAAAGAAATAAAAAAAATTAATTGGGCCTGTATAGCAATTGAAGGGGGTGTGTTGTTGAAATTATTCCAGGCCCACCAAGCTGAAGCCCAGTCAGCGCCTGATCTAGTGGGGCTGCTTCCTGATGATGTACCATGGTCTCTGGCAGGTAGAGGCATTGGATCTAGTTGATCATGCATCATATGGTTGGTTGTTGGTGGCGCATGATAGGCCTTTGGGATGGTAATGCATGGGATCTTTTAAAGGAAAATAAAATAAGAAAGTTTCCAGGACCTGGGATCGAACCCAGGTCCTCTACCCTTTTCAACACACGTCCTTGCCAGCTGCGCTACATGTTTCAATTGATAATATAATGATAATACATAATATATGCAATCAAGGTAAATTAGTGGACAAAACAAAAAACACGCGCCAGTTGGAATGGTCTGGTGGTTAGCTGCCACGTTATTGTCTTCTTCGCAGGCTCGTCGTCTTAGGTAAGTAACTTATACCTACGAACAAACGTCTGTAACTAAAACCCTGCAAATTTCCAAAATCCAGCACAGGCATGATAAATGAATTATGGATACACCAATCAAATTTTTTTGACCTCACGAGTACGATGGTACCCTTTGTGCAGGCCAATTTCACCTGTATCAAGAAGGCCCAAAACGTGACCTCAAACCCTAGCCATGACAGTCACTCGTATAAGCCTCAAAAATCCAATTAAACAATCCAGACATGTTAGAAATACATCAATGATCACAAATATGTCATTAAATCATGCTAATGATGCAAGAATGGCTGTAATAAATTTGAAAAAAACAAGCAAACCGTATGAGGTGTAGCAAGCGTTTCTGGGTGTGAAATGACCTGCAATCGATTGGGTTATCTTCTGGGAAGGTCCAGGAATCGCTTAGGAATGTTGGAAAGCCTTGAATTGTCCTCTAGGGTAGAAATCAGATCACCACTTTTTTCCAAAATTTTGAGTTTGTTCTAGTGTTCTTCACGGCTGCAACCTCTTGTTTTTGTGCCTGACTTTGTTCATTATATATCCCTAAGTGAATTAGGGTTATAAAAACAGCTGATATCTTTGCAATCTTTGAAGATTTGATTTGGTTTTCATGTTGTATGAAATCCTTCCAAATTTGGCCTAATCATGCCATTCTTGTGCCAATTAACTTTGATTCGATTTGATCTTGATATGGCAGCATAATGAGCTTGAGATTCTCTCCACAAATCCAATCAAAACAAATCTTTGCTATTATTTACCATTTATTTGATTTAATTCAATTTTTAATTAATAAAAAATCAAAATAAAATAAATAATGAAGCAAATAATATGTGAGTGAATATTTGGGTCGTGGACCATGTTATAAGTGAGGTGCAAGCATAAAAGGTTAGGCCCATTTGGCAAAAAATGCAATTTTGAGCATATTTGACTTTTGGCAATTTTGCAAATATGGTCAACTTTGACAAGGCATATCTCTTCCAATTTTAACCCTAGAGAGGTGTTCTTGGACTTTTTAGAAAGCTTATGATGTCCCCTAAACAACCCTTTTGGTCTCATATCAATTGGGTCTTCCATGTTCATGTAAGAAGCTTTGACCCAAAAAGTGTTTTTGTTGACTTTTCAAAAGGACCTATAATATGGAAATCCATATCTTTTGGTGAGTGCATATTTTGAACCTGAGGGATGAAGATGAATTGTAGGGAATCACATCCTATTAAAAATGAGCCTTGGATGGAAATTTTCTGATAAAGTATGAAGAAGTTATGCTTGGTCAAAGTTTGGTTGACTTTTCCTAAGAAACCCTAATTTAGCAACTTTTGGGTTTTGATGAATTTAGGGCATTCCTTGAGGAATCATGATCAACCCTTGATCAAATGATGGATATAACTTCAAAATGTTGATTTTGACCAAAAAACTTGAAGTTTGACTGTATGTGGGCCACAATTGACTTTTGACCTAGTATCGTCGATTCTCAAGCATCCGAGCAGTTGACTGAGCAAACTTCTTGTGCAAGGCTTGAAATTTGACATGGAGAGTCTTGATAACATATTAGGACCATGGAGAGAATATGAGGTCTTTGGAGTTCACCCATCTTGTTGAAAATGGAAACCCTTGCCTTAGGAGAGAGTTTGTCTGGTCAATTCTTGGGCATCCTTGAGCAAGTTGAGGATCTCAATGGTTATGTGTTGGGTAAAATGAGAGGGAAAATTTTGGGGTACAACATAGGGTTTTCTAGCGGTGGATTTTATCTTGCCATACATACCCTAATTATTAATAATTTATATTAAAGCGGTAAATTGCGAAAAATAAAATCCTAAGTTATTACATCATTAGGGGAGTGGGGGTACAATTTACAAATGGGGGTGAAGTAGAAACTTAAATATTACAACCATATCAATTAATAATGAAGACAATGTAAAAACAGTGTAAAATAAAGGAAAAATGCATTTTGAACTGTTATGTGTCGAAACATGCTGTTATGCGTTAACACATAGCTTTCCCTACCCCTTCCAAACTAAACCAACTCAGTATGAGTCGATGCATAAAGGGATGTGTCGACTCATGCACCTATTTGTGTCTACACATACACTTTTTGGGTCGACTCATGCACCTTTCATCCTTCTGTTTTGGGGCCTAGACAACAGTATGAGTCGATGCATAAGGCTATGCGTCGACTCATACCATGTGTTTTTCACTAGAATGAGTCAACGCATGTGGGTATGTGTCGACTTATGCTATAGTTTTTTTCCTTAAACATTGTTTTATTGTCTGTGCAGGTCAGTTTACAATATATGGTTGATAAACATAAACAACAAGCAAATGGTTAGCTCAAAGGGGCAATGATTATTACATTTTTATCTTCGAAAATGAATCATGTACGAAAAATGAAAAGCTCAAAGTTAAGAAGACTTACCTTGGGACTGCACTTGGTGTTTTAAGTCTGAATACTTTTCCAACTGCTGTGATGGCTCCAATGAATCTCCAGGAAGCGCTCCCAAACTGTTGAATCACACTAACTCAGTCAAGTAGTACAATACTGTTTTTTGTGTTTGGAGGGTGAAGATAATGGCACTACAGAAATTGTTCTTGTGTTTGAACAACCTCTATGTGATAAGGTGTTTAGTTTATGGGAGAGTTTGTAAGATGGAATAATGGATTAAGTGTTTCTGTTTTGAATGAAAGTAGAGATGGTTTTTTTTGAATGAGAAAAGATTACAAATAATACTATTTTTCTGCTCAAAACTCTCTATTCTCTCTCTAAAAATCAAACTCTTGTATGTTGTGAAAATAGTCTATTTATAGATGAGTTTTGCTGGGATTTTGGGAGGGAAACAAATAACAATTTGAACTGTTTGGGTATGCTGTCTTTATAGCTTTTTTGATGCAGCTCTTATGTGCTAATTTGGTGCAAATATGGGGCTGAGATAATACAGGCTTAGACTGGGTTGGTAGTAGCATAGCAGGGCTATTTTTGCAGTAGTTTTGAAGTGTTGTGGCAGTTTGGTGCAAGGTTGTTTTATAGCAGTATAGTAGACTATTTTTTGACATGGTTTTGGGTTGTTATGTGGGCAATACAGCAGACTTGGACAACATTGTTTGTAGCATGATACAAAATCTGGTTTCTGGACCAATTTATGCAGATTGTAACAAAGACAAAGCATGTTTGTGGGCAGCATAGTGGCGAGGTTTGAGTCAAAGGGAAAGAGTTCAAACAAGACCAAACTTAGGATTTGTAATCTTGCAAAAATTCCACTTCGTAATAACTTGAATTATTTGTAACATCTTGAATTATTTGTAACATCTTGAATTATTTTGAATTGTAGTGAAAAGATGTCATGAAGCAATGAAATTAACAAGTATATAAAATACTTAGAAAAATTTCTAAGTCTTGCAAAGTTGTATTTTTGACTCTCTTGATTTTTGATGATCAAATTTCATATTTTGGATGTCTTAATGAAATGTGATTTTTGGGACTCAATTTTGGTCAAAAAGTCAAAGTTTGGCTGTTTAGTGTACAATTGACTTTTTCCACCAGTTGACCGAATTTCTTCTATGAATCGACTGATCTCAGGAGATGAATTGAAATATGAGATTAGGTCAAAATGACGTGCTCAGATCCTTGAGATCATGCTTCCAACCAATAAGTCAGGTAATAGGTCAAAAATAAAAGTTCGGTCATTTTCAGTCAAAACCCTAATTTTGCCTATTTTGTCCTTTTGATAATTTGAATGACTTTCTTGGAAAATCGTGATCCAAGACTTGAAACTTGACAGAAGTAATCCTAAGGGTCCATAATGATCCATGAAAGTCATTTGAAATGTTAGAAATCCGACTGTCTTTGTACAAACTCAAACCCTAATTTGAGGCATCAGTGTTGAGGAGATTGTTTGACCTAGTCGATACTTGCGCAAACTTGAGACAATGAAGATCTTTGTAGGAAATATCTTGAGAAATGAGAGGGAAAATTTTGGGGTACAACAACTTCCCATGTTCAATCTTCTTAAACCTGAAGAGTTAGATTGGCGAGTCCGCCATTCATGACTTGAAGGTGGAAGATGATTGAACACTAGAGTGCCCAAAAATTTGCACTAAATGATGTGATGGTTGATTGTGTAGGGAATGGGCTTAAATATGCCATTTGGAGAGGTGATGGAGAGTTTGTAGGAGATGGGCTTACTGATGCCATACATAGTGAATGTTGGTAGAAATTAGAAGAAGTATCAGAATAAATCTTTGGTCGATTTATACTGAAACAATAGATGTCTTGAAGGAAGTATTTGTCATGTAGATAGTCGCCCCGTCTTGTTTCGATAATTGATCTACAATCAATTTGTTGGTAAACTCGTCTTGTTTCGAGAGTTCATGCCATTGGTGATAAAGATAGTCGCCCCGTCCTATTTCAGGAATTGATCTTTATCTAACCAAAGAGAAAGAAAGATAGTTTCCCCGTCCTGTTTTGAGAGTTAATCTTCAATCTGCTCATGTAGATAGTTGTTCTGTCTTGTTCCAGGTATTAATCTACAATCAGTTGTTCACAGATAGTTGTCCTGTCTTGTTTTAGGTATTAATCTAGAACCTGCTTTTTATTGGTCGTAGAGATAGTTTCCCTGGCTTGTTTCAGGAATTAGTCTCTGACCTTAGAGAAAGAAAGATAGTTTCCCCGTCTTGTTTTGGGAGTTAATTTTCAATATGCTCATGTAGATAGTTGTCTTGTCTTGTTTCAGGTATTAATCTACAAACATTTGTTCACAGGTAGTTGTCCTGTCTTATTTCAGGTATTAATCCAGAACCTGTTGAAAATTGATGATGATATTTGTGTGTTGATCTTTCCTGAAAAGGTAAAGAATTAGTTGTATGCAATGTTATGATGCATGACACATATTGTGTAATGATTTTCTCAAAATAAATGAGATTGTGTTGTATGTATTTTGTATGCATATGCTATGTGTGATACGGTGGGAGAACTGACTTGGGGTGTTTGATCGCAAATGTTGCGGTTAGCAAGAGTCGCCACCGACTTTTCTTTTATCCAAAAAGAAAAGGTGAAAAAGCACATGAAAGACCTTTGAGATTGTTTCTTGAGTTCGGGGGGTAGATTATGAAAAGGGAAGGTATTAGCATCCTTTTCATCCATGGTTTTCCATGGGCTCTTAGTTACTTGCTAAATCACTTTCTTTTGTTTGAAATCGTACTTTGTGTGGTTTTTGAAATAATTTTGTAAAGAGGCCATTGTTTAGCCAATCTTTGTAATGATTCTTGTTCGTAAGAATGTATACAAAGATGTTTGATCTTTTGAAAATGTTTTAAAGTTTTGTAAGATGTTTTGAAAGTGTATGTGATTGTTTTGAAAATAGCAAGGATGTTTGTTTGAAGTTGAGCAAGTAATTAGGAGCATTCTACCTACTCAAAAGTCTTTCTTGTTCATTTTCTTTTCCTTTGACATTGTTGTCTTACCATTGATTTGGTAAGCAACCCTATCTTTGGATGTTAACGGGACGGGTGTGGGTCATTGTATAACCATGATTAGCAATGTTGCAAGGCATCTTAGCATTCTTTTTGAGGGACTAAGATCATTTGTAAGACAACTTAGATAGCGTCAGCGAGGGGCTATGATCTTGTATTCATTTGTTTTTGCTAAGATACCTCACATGCGTAATATGGCCATTTTGTAAGGCAATCAAGTGGGATAACCCTAGGGGTGCTTGTGTGCAAGTGTGTTGTTTTCATGCTTGATTTTGTCTTGAATTAGGGTTTTCTATTTGGTTGGTTTTAATCTTTCCATACAAAACCTAATTACTAGCATTGTATATATGAAAGCGATAAATTGCGAAATTTAAAGTTAGTACGCTATTACAATACTTGTGTGTGGGGGGGGGGGGGGGGGGGTATACACACTATGAATGGGGATTGCAATAACATAAACCTAATTAATCTATTACAACCAAATTGAATATGTACAAAAATTACATAAATGCAAAGTATAATGATGGATAAATGTATAAGGATAAAAAATGTAAAGAAGATGAATTTTGTTTGATTTTCATAAAGAACGACTTTTTTGTATTAACCTAATTTAAATAAAGAAAATAATTAATTAAGTTTGAATTTATTAAGAAAAAGATTTTTAAAAGAAAACCCTAATTCTATTAATTAACCAAAAGAAAATAGTTTTTAAGGAAAGTATTTTTGGCATTTTTATCTTGAAAATATTTATAGCTTTAAAAATATTTTTAGTCTATTTTTTTTGGTATTTAAACAATATATTTTTTAAATGGTAAATAATATAACATTAATTAAGTTTATAAGAAAAATAAATAAAGTATAGTAAATAAAATATTTATGTTCATGGGAAAATAAAATAAAATAAGTCAAAATATAAAATGTATCATTTTTTTTGTATTTTTCATGATTTTTAGTATTTTAGAAAATATATTTAAAAGGAAAAATGAAATAAATAAGTAAATAAAAATAAATGGGCTAGGGGTGCCAGAAGTAGGCAGAGAGGTGAGTTAGCAAATAAAAACAAACAATGTCAGGCCCAAAGGGCCCAGCGCCTGCAAAAAACGTTAGAGGATCAGAAAATATGAAAAAAAAATACAAAAAATGGGGGTTCACATTGGTTCAAACCCTCGCCCTTTAGGTAAGAAGTGACTTAGTACGCACGCGCTTGCCACTGGGGTGGCTGTTTCATCCGGTCATACAACCAAACCATAAATATATAAAATGAAATGAACCCCGAGGCTTACTTCATCTTCTTCCTCGCACCTAGCCATACCACCTATATCTTCTTCATCTCTCCACAAAAATGGAAAGTTCAAACATGAAAGTTGTGGTGTTTCTTCCCACGAATCTAACTATATAACTTATGTAAGCTAAAAGTCAAAGATGAAAACTAATTTTGCTGGCCCTAAATTAAAACCTAATTTTCTCAGAAATTTCAAATCCAAAATTCTTTATACACAGTCAATATAAATGGGAACTATGAACATGGTCCGCTTTAGAGCAAAGATATCTACATTTTGTCTTCACAAATCAGGATCAAATGATGCTTGTATGAAGAGATAGAAGTTTGAAAATTTACCTCTTACAGCTGGAGTCGTGAATGGAGTTTGAGAAACTTTTGAGATGGCCTGAGGATCTGTTTAGCTTGCCTGGACCTTCTTGAGTGTATTCCCACTCCTACTTTGCCTTAAAATTTCCTGAACCTCTCTACTCAAGTCAACCTGCAAGCTTGATGTTTTAAAATGGTGGATAGTGATGGAGGAGTTACAGTCTTGAAACAGGGACCTGGTTTACTTTGGTATGATATATAAAAGGTGTTTGAATGATTGGTTTTCAAAACACACGAGTGGAAATGAAGATGATGAGTTTTGGTTCAAAATTGTGTATTAATGGTGTTTTTGAGCAGATTTATGATTTTTTAGTGTTTGAGATAGTTTCATGGCACTAGCATTCGTGTGTCATCTTTCAAATAGTGTATGTACTTATAGGCAAGAGGTTTTGAGGCTTGAAACAACTCAGAAATTGAAATCACATGTTATGGCTTGGTTACTTGTTTTTTAAGCAAAGTTGACAAACATGGTTTCAATGTGAAGTACAAGGATTTGCAGGATTGTTAGCAGGCTGTAGATATGTTGCTTCTTGATTTTAAATGCTTTTGAGTCAGAAACAACAATGTATGGGCTCAAGAAGAGTTGACATTGTGATTAAAGTCACTTTTCCAAAATGGAAGTGGTGAGTTTCTTCCCAAAATGGAAATGCAACTTGGATAATGGCTCAAATGCTTGGAAAATGGCTCTATCAGTTGTGTAAACATTAAATTATTGAGTTATTAGCAAGTTTGAAGCCTGCAAAGCAATATTTTTACAACATGCTTGAAGATTGGATCGAGTGTTCTTCACAAAATGGCTTGTAATTCAAGTTTGAAAACCCTAACTTCTTGCATTCGACTCTCCTTGCTCAAGAATGATCTCAAGGAGTTATGGGACATTTTTGAATTCTTGAAATGTTCTATACAACCCATCTTTTAATTTCTTTTGAAGATTCCCCTTGGAACTATGTGAAAAATTGCCATGAATTTAGGTCAAAAATCTGCCTAATTAGGGCAAAATTTCACTAAGTCTTTTTTTTAGTTCATGAGCATGTATTCACAAAATTATAACTTGAGATCCAAGCATTTTTAGGAGAAGTTGTGTGAATCAAAGTTGTATATTTCATGAAGATCTACAACTTTCATGTTGGAATTTTCATTTGAATCATCTTGCATCATGGTGAAAATTTGGCTTAAAGTTATGAAAAAATAAGAAAATTTTCATACTTAGAAAAATTTCTAAGTTAAGAAATTTTAACATTTCAAGATGAAATCTTGAATTCTTCATTTCTTGATGAACAAGTTTCATATTTTGTCATGTTTTGATGAATCATGATCCTTGGCACTTGAAATTGACCAAAAAGTCAAAGTTTGACTTTTTAGTATACAGTTGACTTTTGATCAGTTGATTGCAAAATTCATCTGTCAATCCAATGGATGTGCAATATTTTGAATCATGTCATTAGGTCAAAATGATGCAATTGAACTCTTGAGATCATGCCTTAAACCAATTGACCATTTGCTAGGTCAAAAAATTAGAAATTGCCCTTTCCCAGTCAAAACCCTAATTTTGACCATTTTTCCCTTTTGGAGATTTGATCAAATTTCTTGAGGAATTATGATCCAAACTTGATAAAATGATACATATGAGTCTAAAATGTTGATGTGGATCAAAAATTATGAAGTTTGACTGTAAATTGGCCATGGTTGACTTTTTCCCAATACAATTGATTTTTAGTTCGACTGTTCAATTGACTGATCAAAAGTGTGATCCAAGGCTTGAAACTTGACATGAGTGATCTTGGGGGTCCATAATGATACATGAAAGTCATATGAAGCATTGATGGTTCAAAAATACTTGTGCAAACTCAAACCCTAATTTTGGTCATCAGTGCATAAAGAGGTGTCTTGAGCTGATCAAACCCTAGTGCAGTCTTGAGCCCAATGAGATCTTGTGAGAAAATTCTTGATAAGTGAGAGGGAAAATTTTGGGGTACAACACTATTATGTTTGTAAAGTAATGTATGAATGAAATATATGAACTGATCAGTTGTTCGTTGTAGCATCGTTGACTTGAGGAAAAATAAATCCATGACTGCTGTTGGGGATGAAGAATGTGATTCTTCATTATTTGCTGAAGTTGAATCTGTGGGTAGAGAAATAAACTCTAATGGGGGAAGAAAACTCTGTAACTTGCTTGGGGATTTTTATGAGGTCCTATTGGGGAACCCAAGAAGTTTATGAACCATGTTGTGGAATTCTCCAAGATGCTAGGGAGATGATTGGAGACTCTTGCTCCGCGGGGGTTATCAGAATCTCTGACATCAATAGGTTTTATGCTAAAGATATGGCAGTGAATTCTCGGGAGGAAGTCTCTGTCTCTATATCTATTGTAGGATGTATCTGTGAGGATTTGCAGACGGCTTTTTAGACATTGTCCCGTTTCTTAAATCCATTAATAAGTATCTTTCTGTTTCTTATGCGTGTATTTGTAAATGGTGATTATATTCAAATGCATATGTTAAAAATAATCACTGGACATTTTTGCAAAAAAAAAAAACATAAAAATAAAAAACAAATAGTTTATGCACTTTCAAAGAGATAACTTTTATATTAATCTGAAGAAGTCTGCCTATAACAGGCGTTTTTGTACAAGGAGACAAACATCCTAATAAGAGAACTCTGTTGTAAGAATGACAATTATACAAAGCAAAATACAAAGAAAAACATCTATGTGAAATGATCTCATTGGGTTCCTATTCTACTATTGCCTTTATATCTTTGAGCGTCTCATCACTTTGCTGCTTGACCGAAGCTGACTGGATTGATTAGTACCATTTGAATTTGACACTTGATGCTGAAGTCTGTCTATGAGATGATCCAACGGGACATGGTTGTACGCTTTCAATCCCTAACTTCTTCCTGGACCGCTGTGATACGGTGGCAGAACCGACTGTTATACTGGTTTGCGTTTATTGTTCGCAAATGTTGCGGTAAGCAAGATTCGCCACCAACTTTTATTTCGTCCAATATTGGAAAAGGAAAAAGAACAGAAAAAACCTTTTTTCGAGATATTATGAGTACGGGGGGTAGATTATAGAAAGGGAAGGTGTTAGCACCCTTTCTATCCATGGTTTTCCATGGGCTCTTAGGTACTTTCTCATTTTTCAAATTGCTTGTGTGTGTTTGTCTTGAAAATGTTTTACATCATGATAACCCTTGTATCAGTCCTCAAGGATGTGACGAAGTTGTTTTGAAAATTTGTTTTGAAAGGTGTTTGTGTGAAAAGTTTTTATTGAGCAAGTACTTAAGATTCTACCTACTTGAAAAAAAGATTGTTTGTTCTTGTTTTCTTTAGACGACGCTATCCTACTATTAAGGAGTAGGTAGCATCGTCGTTGGAGTTGTAAGGGACATTCAAAAGGGACAAGTACAATCACTAAAGCAATAGTTAGAAAACTTTAGTAGTAACCCTAGAGACTTAAGATCTTTCCGAGGCAACATTTCTGAGGCAACATTTTGATCTTTTAGGATGGAGAACGACCACTAAAATTTCCTATGCTTAATGACTATTTACCGAAGGCAACCGTAGTGAGCCAAACCCTAAGAGTGAAACATGTGCATATGATTTGTTTCAATTATTTAAGCTTTGCACATTAGGTGATCTACCGTTTTAAATTTCAAGCATTCTTTTCATACAATCCTATTAGCAATGCATCTAGATAGTTAAAGATTGCGGGAATTTAAAGTGCGAAAAATAAACCTAGCTATTACAAGGCTTCGAGGATGGGAGATTAATTACATAACCAAAAATCGAGGATTTAAACAGTAAATAAAAACCCTAGTTTTAACTATTACAAACCAGTAAGCAGTTACATAATTAATCAAAAATAAATACGCGCGACAGTCGTAAATACGAGAGAACTTGGATTTTGACCCTTGGCTACCTAATTGGATTAATTAAAGAAAAAAAATCATTTTTTGTCTTTTTTATTTAAGGAAATAAAAACCAAATTGAATTTAATTAAAGAAAAAAAATCATTTTTTGTCATTTTTATAAGGAAATAAAGACCAAATTGAATTTAATTAAAGAAAAAAAATCATTTTTTGTCATTTTTATTTAAGGAAATAAAGAATAAATTGCAAAATATCCTAATCACTAATTAAGTTTTAATTATGAAAAATCATTAAATAAATGAAAAAAAACAATTAGCCTATTTTTGTGTTTTTATTTTGAGAAGGAATTAAAATTAAGATAACCTAATTAAACTAATTAATGCAATTAAATATTTTATGAAAAAAAAGACTAAACCTGATATTGTTTGTGATTTTCTGATTTTTATGTTTTGATTAAAAATGATTTTTGGAAAATAATTAAAATAAATAAATTAAAATAAAATAAAAAAGAAAAGATTGGGCCTGTGTGGTAGAATGCATACTAGGGGGTGCATTGGCAAATTGTTAGGCCCAAATTGGTTGGCCCATGTTCCTTGCGTGTGATCCCATGTGGATTAGCTTCAGAGAGTACACCATGGGCTGCTGTGGTTGGACGCTGAATCTGGACCAATGGATGATCCAAAGGGTAGGATTTGTGAGCGTATAATGGACGCATAGAATGGTGATGTACTGAATCTGCAGTAAATTGTTAGGAAAATAATAAAAGTGTAAATTAATAATTAAAAACCTAACTCTGATTAATTTAGAAGTTAATTATAAAATAAAATCAATATTGATTAAATCAAAACAACTTTTATGTCAAAAATTATTTTAATTAATTAAAAGCCTAAAACTAATATTTAATAATTTTTTTGTGATTTTATATGTTAATTAAATTAATGATAGAAAACAAATCAAGTGAAAAATAAATAAATGAAAAGGGTTAGAAACGAAAATAGTCAAAAAAGTGAAAAATACATGGGGTGGGTGATGAACCCATGCCCCTTGGGTCATAGTTAGGCGCCTCATCCACCAAGTCAAGCTATTGTTTGTGATTCAAACCTATTCTACGTAACAACAAGAACTCATTTGGACAGTTAATAAACATTATCAATGCATGAAATTAATTATATTAATGTTTGAAAGAAAAGAAAATAGGAGAAGATGAGTATGCTTGTTTCAAGCATCAATGGCCATGACTTTCGACCTATTCTTACCCTTAGATACCTCAGGAATGATTTGTAATTGATGGCTTGGACTGAAAGTGGCTGGATCTTCAGTTTTGACTTTGCACTAGTTTTGGCAGAATTTGAGGTTTTTAGAGAGTATTCTTGGGGAGCCAATTTCGTGTCCCCTAGTGTATGAGGGTGTTGCGTTTATATAGAGGAGGAATTTAGGTCAAAAATAATGGAAGAAATCTCAAGGTATCTTGAGGAATTATGAAGATTTAATTTGATTTTGGCCTTGTATGATTTCTTTCTAAAATAGCTCCAATCATGACTTTTTCAATCTAAATCATCCTTGCACAAATTACATGCCATGCTAGCTGTATATGGACTCATAATGTGCACAAAAATCCCAAGATTTGATTTGCTTTTATTATTTTACCATTTAATTTGATTTATTTTGGTTTAAATGAATAAAAAATCAAAATAAATGATAAAAATAATAAAATAATAGGTGGAAAATGCCAGGGGTCGTGGGTCCTATTAGAAACATGTTTCAAACAAGAAAACATGGGCCCCTTTGGAAAAAATGCAAATTTGATCAATGTTGACTTTTGACAATTTTCCAAAAAATGCCAACTTTGACAATGCACAACTCTCTCAATTTTGACCCTAGAAGGGTGTTCTTGGACTTTTTAGAAAGCTTAGGATTTCCTCTAAACAAAACCTTTTGTTTCATCTCAATTGGAGCTTCCATGTTCATGTATGAAGCTTTGACCCAAAAGGTGTTTTTGTTGACTTTTCAAAGGGACCTATAATGTCAAAATTCATATTTTTTTTATGAGTGCATATTTTGAACTTGTGAGATGAATATGAGTTATAAGGAATTGCACCCTCTTCAAAATGAGCTTTGGATGGAAAATTTCTGATAAAGTATGAAGAAGTTATGCTTGGTCAAAGTTGGGTTGACTTTTCCTACAAAACCCTAATTTAGCAACTTTTGGGTTTTGATGAATTTTGAGCATTCCTTGGGGAATCATGATCAAACCTTGATCAAGTGATGGAAGTCACTTCAAAATGTTGATGTTGGCCAAAAATATTGAGGTTTGACTGTATGTTGGCCACATTTGACTTTTGACCTACTGTAGTCGATTCTCAAGCATTTGAGCAGTTGATTGAGCAAACTTCTTATGCAAGGCCTGAAACTTGGCATGGATGATCTTGGGAACATAATAAGACCTTGGAAAGCATATGAGACCTTTGTGGTCCTCCCATATTGATGAAAATATAAACTCTAATTTGGGGTATACTGCCTCATGAGAGAGTTTGTCTGGTCAACTCTTGGGCAACCTTGAGCAAATTGGGGACCTCACTTGACATTTGTTGAGTAAAATGAGAGGGAAAATTTTGGGGTACAACAGCTTCCCCTGTTCAATTTTCTTAAACCTGAGGATGTAGATTGGCTGCTCTGCCTTTCGTGATCTGAAGGTGGAAGATGATTGAACACTAGAGTGCCTAGAAATTTGCACTCGCATGAAGTGGCACTTGATCTGTGATATCGGGAATGGGCTTACAGATGCCACTCGGAGGTCGATGATGGAAGATTTTCGGAGATGGGCTTAAAGATGCCATCCTGGATGCGACGGAGAATCGTCGGAGATGGGCTTAAAGATGCCATCTAGAGAATGTGGATTTCCTGAGATATTCGTTTGACGAGAGTCCCTGTTGCTGTTGTTAAGGAAGAATTTGATGAGGAATGTTGGTATTTGTCTTGGGAGATATAGAATTTTAGGAGCTTCAATTGTCCGTTGCTATACTGGGGAATTAACTCCGGAGGTGAACTGCATGTCTGGTCAGTGTATAGGCTGCACCGCGACTTACTGGGGAAATGCGAACCCAATCGGGTTTGATTAGGTCCAGGTCTTACAGTGTTGTGGACTGCTGTCTGGAGATAAGAGAAAAGAAACCTGGATGGTAAGGTTATGAGAAGGAACCTGGATAGTAGGGTTACTTCGATATGAAAAGCCTAGATAGTAGGGATGTGAGAAGGAACCTGAATAGTAGGGTTACTTCGATATGAAAAGCCTGGATAGTAGGGCCATGAGAAGGAACATGGGTAAGGTTGTTTCGACATCAAAGCCTGGATAGTAGGGTTGTGAGAAGGAACCTGGATAGTAGGGTTACTTAGATATGAAAATCCTGGATAGTAGGGCCGTGAGAAGGAACCTGGGTAAGGTTGTTTCGTGAAGAGTTTGGGTAAAAATGCATCTGAATCAATAAGGAACCTGGGTAAGGTTGCTTTGTGAGGAGTTTGGGTAAAACTGCATCTGAACTGAGAAGGAACCTGGGTAAGGTTGCTTTGTGAGGAGTTTGGGTAAAACTGCATCTGAACTGAGAAGGAACCTGTGTAAGGTTTCTTTGTGAGGAGTTTGGGTAAAACTGCGGCAAGAACCTGGGTAAGGTTACTTCGGGATAAGTCCGTGTAAAAATTCATCAGGAACCTAGGTAAGGTTACTTCCGGCTAAGTCTGTGTAAAACTTCAAGAGGAACCCGCGTAAGGTTAATTTGTGATAAGTTCGTGTAAAACTTCAGAAGGAACCTGGGTAAGGTTACTTTGTGATAAGTTCGTGTAAAACTTCATAAGAAACCTGGGTAGGGTTACTTTGGGATAAGTTCGTGTAAAACTTCAGGAGGAACCTGGGTAAGGTTACTTTGTGATAAGTTCGTGTAAAACTTCAAGAGGAACCTGGGTAAGGTTACTTTGTGATAAGTTCGTGTAAAAATTCAGGAGGAACCTGAGTAAGGTTACTTTGTGATAAGTTCGTGTAAAACTTTAGGAGGAACCTGGGTAAGGTTACTTTGTGATAAGTTCGTGTAAAACTTTATTTGGAAATGTATGAGAAAGAACCCATGTAATATTTTCCAGGATAAACTCGTGTGAAGTTGTGTTTAGGAGAAACCCGTGTAAGATTGCTTCGTGACAAACCCGCGTAAAGCTGTATTTGATCACGCAGATAATTACTCTGTCTAGTTTCAGGAGCTAATCTTGAACTTGCTGGAAGTTGTTGATGATAACCATCTTTCCTGAAAAGGTACATGATTAATCGTATATGATGCATGAAATTCATTATATGATGACGTTCTCAAAATAAATGAGATTATGCTGTATGCAATATGTATGCGCACGTCATGATATATGAACATGAAATGCTATTGTGGCACGTCCAAGTTTGGGAAAATTAATCCCTGACTGCTGTTGGTGAGTACTAAAAATTACATTCCTGATCGTAGTAGAAAAAGTGGTTCTTCTACTTCCGCTAGAGATGGCGAACCGGAGATGACTATGTAGGGGATTTGCCCCTTGTTTACGGATATTCTGCCAAGGAGAGACTCTACTTGAGAACAACTTTGCGGGGGAATAACTCTGTTTGAGAGAGGAGATGCTTTGCTAGAAGATCTTTCCGATTCAGAGAGATAAACTCCGTTGGGGGATGAACTTCCGTAGCCGGAGGAATAAACTCGGTTACGGATTGAGCTTTTGTATTCAGAGAAATAAACTCTGCTTGGGAGACAACTTTACGAACCGCTTGTGATTATGAAATTCAGTCGGGGAATATAGATGTCGATTCTCTGAAGGAACTTTACTGGGGAACGTAGCTCCTGTTTGGGGAAGCCGATGTCAAAGCTTTAGTTGCCTCTACTCTGTGGGGAGTGTAGATGTCACAGGGTCGTATGCTGAGGATACGACAATGACTTTGCATCAAGACTTTTCTGCCCCTGTATCTGCCTGAGAAAGTTCCTGCAGAGGCCTTGTGGATTGAGTGTTATCCTAACTTATGAGGTGCTTGGTAACTGCCGATCGAAATGATAAGTCTTCTACTGATAGGCAAGTGACAAGATAACGGGACATAGTCGTACGCTTTAATCCCTAACTTTTTCCTGGATCGTCTTTTCATATTTTCAGTCCACCGGGATACCCTTTTTTGCCCAAGCCGCCTTTTCAGGTTTTCGAATTTTCGGGTGTACAAATCTTTTTTGTTTTTATCCCTAATTTGTGCCCGAACCCTTTTGGTTCACCGGCATGCCCTTATTTTTGCCTAGGCCAGTCAACCTAGTGGGTCTTTGTTCATGCGTAGTATTTTCCGACTATGTCCATGTTCACCAGGTACGGAGAATTGTCACTGTCCATAGTAGTAAGTGTTGCCACACTACCAAAAGATGTTTGTTTGATCGTACATGATTCGTTACTGGAATTCATGCCCAATTCCCCAAGGGATTCAAATGGAGATCTGCCCCTGGCTATTTGGCATCTTTGAGAGATTCCTTGAATCTTGACTTAACTGCCCCAGATGATGGACAATGATCATGCTGTGCCCCCTTGGTTGGAAGTGTTTTTCCACTTGAGGTGATCCTTTTTATTGAGAAGGTTTTTGTTCACTAGATATTCGTCATGCGAACTTCTCTGCTGTTGAACAAATAGTCATATGCAAACAATGTTATTTTAAGAATGAAAAGCTTATGTCTGTCTTGAAGTTTGAAAATTTATTTTTTTATAGAAAAAATAGAATTTTGCAAAGATGTGATATCAACTCAGGATTTGTAACGGACCTTCAGGAGTCGTGATACCTTTTGTAACAGCATGCTTTCGAACTAACCCATGCTTCAGCTAGGACTTTTAATGGTTATAACGTGGCCTGGTTCACGGTTTAAGAAACAAAGGATAAAGGCTCAAATTTTATTTGTACCCACCCGTTCTTCGTGATGTTCTTCGATCCTAAACTCAGTTAATTGTGCATTTAGATCCCGTTTGAGTCTTTGCTCTGATATTCCAGTGATGGTTCGGATACTGACAGTTTATTTTGAATAGGCAGTCATTTCTTTTTTGTTGAGGGTTTGCAGGACCTCTTTCTTTTTGATTTTATTATCCCTGTCTTTTGCCTGAACTATTTCTTTTTGTGATTACAGTCAGCGAGATGCCCCAATTTTCTCTTAAGTTTCCTTTATAGGTTTTGACTTAATGGGATTTTATTTCGAGAGATAATGACTTCCTGTCTTGACGAATATACAGAACCATCACCGTCTTTTGTTTTGGAAGGACGTCTTCGATGCCATTCATTGTGTACGAAGCGGCAGATTGTAACTGAATGCGCCTCTGAATTAACTGAGAAAACTACCCTGCCCCAAGTTATGATTAAGGGTTTTAATATGTGTGAAAAGAAAAACTCCTACTTCTTTGGCTCGAAGGGGTTGACTAGGGATTATCTTCCTTATAACTCCATTGTTTAGGATTTGAAACAACGCCTGTACATCGTCAACAAGGTCTGTTCAAAAGCATAATGTAGAGATTATGGTATTGTTTTCGTCATCCTCCCTCTAAAGGCTTACAGTTTTTTAGTCGAGAGTTGAATATCACGAAAAGGAAATATAAAGCAATTTAAGCATAATTAAAACAAATTAATTCAAGACAGACATGTGTAATGCATTAATGAAATAATAGAGTTTGACATGACAATAATTGTTCGAATAAGCAAAGAAAATACAACTTCGGAATTTAAATGAACAAAAATGATTTCAATCCTAGCCATGTTTTGGCAAGGGAGCAGTGATCACGTTGGGAGTCTCAGGAGGGTCGAATTCAATCTCCTTGGCGTCAATCATATTCTGAATCTTGTATTTCAGCGCCCAACAATTGTTATTATCGTGCCTCGGGCTACCAGAATGATAAGCACACCTTGCATTCGGGTTGTAGTTAGGAGAAGAAGTCTTAGGGTTCAGATGAGGGTTTATCACCGTAATAAGATTCATCTTCAACATGTGCTGCAATGCTTGTGACAATGGCATGTTAATTTCGGTGGACTGCCTTTGAGGTCTTTCCACCCTTGGCTGATTGTTTCGTTGTTGTGGTCGTTGTGTACGTTCCAAATTAGAGATCAACACTGCCCCCACAGATTGGTGGTAGTCTGCCTTGCTACGCTTCTTCTGGCTGTGCACAGCATTAGCTTCCCTCTTGCCAACAAATGACTTTTTCTTTGACTCGAAGAGGTATTTTTCTGGATCTTGCCACTTCGGATCCCAACTTCTACTCTTTCTCCAGTCAAAATCAGCTCGATGAAACCTGCTGACGAGCTACCGATCAAATGATTAAAGAATGGATCAGATAACGTACCTAGAAACATATCAACCAACTCCCTATCAGACAACAGGGGTTGGACTCTTCCAGCCAAGTCTCTCCACTTCTGGGCATAGTCTTTAAAGCATTCACTTTCCCCTATGGACATACTCTAGAGTTGAGTACGAGTAGGAGCAAGGTCAGCATTGTATTGATACTGCTTATAGAAAGCAGCAGCCAGATCTTCCCAATTTTGGACATTGGCTCTCTCCAGCTGGTAGAACCATTCAAGCTGATTCCCTGACAGACTATCTTGAAAGAAATGAACCCACATATTTCTATCAGTGGTGTGGGGCTGGATTTTCCTGATATAGGAACAGAGATGGAGCTTTGGGCAGGACACCCCATCATACTTAGCAAAAACTAGAGCTTTGAACTTCTGCGGGATGACTACTCCTGAAACCAATCCCAATTCTTCGAAATCCAGTCCAGGTATCCTCTGAACTTCCATGGCACTCAGACGATCCTCCAATTGTTTGTATCTATCCTCAGCAGGAGGATATTACTCATCATTGTAATCGGTATCATTGTCAGAAACTGCAGGACTAGGGTCCTTCTCCTCTTCGTAATTCTCCCCTTCCCTGGATGAAGAGTTCAGATCAGTTTTTCGCTTCAACCGCTCTCCAAACCTTCTTCCCATATTCAGAATATCGAAAACCTTCTTCTTTTTCTTCTTCTATTTCAGAATGAGGGCTTTCAGATCCTCCTGCCCTTTTGCCAGACTTATGATCATTTGTTGGAACTAGGCGTTCTGTGCCTGAAGGTCCTCGATGCTTTGTTCGGAAGACATTTCTGCTGAGATAAATAACGAAGAAGATGAGAAACCTGTAATGGTACCTGTTTATGCAATGTCATGGATGATATGCATATGCAATGATTTCAAGGATTCTTAAAGGCTCATATTCGTTTAACCAAAAGAAACACACGTTAATTGCATTGATAAGTTCGAATTGTTACAAAGAATTCCCTTTAGGCTTACAAATAAACAAAACAAAACAGAAAGCAAAAAGAAACTAGGTCTCCCAGGAGCGCATCCTCTTTGGTGCGACGTAGGCATTTGTATTCCTTTCTTCATGTAGTAGCCTAGTGAGCTCCAGGACCTTCTTCTTGCTGGCATAGAACTGAGCTTCAAACGTGTCCCGCTCTTCTTGGAGTTAAACCCAAGAATTTTGTAATTCTTCATGATCAGTTGGCATGTCAGGGTGATGAACAAAAGAAGCAGTGTCTCCTTCAGCAACTAGTTCCATAATTATTGGTAGGACAACAGGGTAGGGCATCATTAGACTTTGGGTGCGAGCTCGTACCAATCGGAGATAAGGCTCAAGAGGAATGGAATTCTTGTGCCCTAGCATATTGCTATCAATTTTATGTACCATGCCCCAAGCTTTTATGAACCTTATACAATAGCCTTGAACGTCATTCTCATAATTGAAGGCGATTCCTTGGATAAGCATATCATGAGGACCATCTCTTCTCGCATAACCAAACTGACGCAATGCCAAATAAGGGTTGTAAGTGATTCCTCCCTTAATGCCTAAGAGGGGGACATTGGGGAATTCACCACAACGATCGATGATGGTAACATATTTTGAGAACCGTGAACACCAATGAATGTCTGAATACTTAAGGGACATCAGCCTACAAGACCATTTCAAACCATGTTCATTCTTCAAAACAGCCCTGGCACTACGCCAAAAAAGACTTACGAAAGCGCTTTTTTTGGCCTTTAAAAGCGCTTAATAGCGCTTTCGTAGGTGGCGCTGCTATAGGTTTTAGCAGCGCTTTTTGTTTAATGAAAAGCGCTTTCGTAGGTGTACCTAATACAACGCTTTTTTATGAAGAAGTGCTTTCATAGGTCTACCTAAGGCAGCGCTTTTTTCTGGAAAAGCGCTCTCATAAGTTTTCTTTTAGCAGCGCTTTTTTCTGGAAAAGCGTTGTCTTAGGTAGGCTTTTAGCAATGCTTTTTTCTGGAAAAGCGCTTTCATAGGCGGTCTTTTAGCAGCGCTTTTGCCTGGAAAAGCGCTGTCATATGTTTACCTTAGACAGCGCTTTTTGTGAAAAAGCGCTTTCATAGGTTACCTAAGGCAGCGTTTTTCTTGAAAAAGCGCTTTCATAGGGTGTTTTTTTAGAGGTATACTTTATATAATTCATATACCTGCATTGTTTGCAGCATCTTATTTATATAAACCAGTTGCCATAACCTGTAATTCATAAACCGCGGTAATGCATTGTATACCATTGTAATCCAAAATATATATACACCATTTTTGTACCTCAAAATATATAAAAACCATTGTTATCAACATTGTAACTCAAAATCAGTCTTACAAAATCAACCCTAACAACAACTAAACCAATCCTAATGTATGAAAAAACACGGTCAATTATGTATTAAGGTCCTGGTCCTGCGAGGTTTGAACATAATAACACGGTCAATATGGTATTCCATGTACACATGTAACATATTCATAACACTTTTCACATAATAATGTATTCATACCTTATATGATTCTCTTCTCAATAAAATATTGACACAATTCCTCTTTGATTTCTTCCAACTGAAGTTTCGTGTAATATGCACATTTGTATTCATCGAAGTACTAAATAACAAAACATAATATGCATGATTTAGTTAAAAGTAAAAAATTATATGAAATATCCGAGAAATAATAAAACAAATCCTAAGTTATAAATCCATACCGTGACTGGAATCTCTATTTGATTCAGTTGAAGGATTTCTTTGATAAACCGCATAACAAAGTATCCGCAATCTATACCATTTTGCTGTTGAGGACACTACATAGAAAAACAAATAAGAATATATAATTGTATTGTTTTATCAAATAGCATACATATTATAAGCAAAATAGTGGAAATTAATATACCTGCACTTTGATCCAATTAATGTTGTTTGATTTAGACCGTCGTACCCGAGCTGCTCTTTGACACCGAATACTTGTATCGCTCTAACAAAATAAAAATATATATTTAGAACAATGTCACAGAAATAATTAAATATATAAATACACACAAATATTTAGAATAATCTCACTTACGTATCAATCATTAACTTCATATCCGGATAATTTGTCCAATCACCGTCAACCGAATTCAGATAATAGACCACTTCTTTTATAGGATCGATAGCAACCAACAACCAGTGACGTCTATAAATTAAAACAACAGTTTAGATGAAAATTTTCTATGCAAAAATTACAAATATTAAAATGAACTTAGAATGAAAATCTAACCCTGTAGGAATAGTATTATACGCCCAAAGATATAAGCTTTCTGTACTGCCAGTTGCCATGAATCTTTCGACTAAGTGCTCTCTTACTGAATCCGGTTCCCTACCAATTGTCGCTCCGCTGACACGGGAGGAAGACACAAAATGGAATCTGTTTGACAATTGATTCCCGCGCATAAATTTGTCATATAACAACCTTAAATAAAAACATAATTAATATTAGACTATATTCATTGAAATGTTTTAAAAAAAATTCAGTTAATTACATAATATAAAGATGGGGTTACCGGATGTATGCGTGCATAATACTGACGCCTAATTCTTTATGACGGAAAATATGTTCCACGTCCTCATGTCCAATTATTTCGGTGCAAGGAAAACCAAAGATACCTTGATCCATATCCATTTGACGAATACCACCATCCATCAAATCTGTTGTTCCCACTATTGTTTCAAGACACTGCCGGTATCGAGGGAAAAATCTAGTAGGAACCCTTTTCTTGGGTGGTACGCCAATGATTTTATGGATCACTTGTTGTGACCCTTGAAAAGGTACCTAAAAATCATATAGACTCAGTTAAATTATAAAATTATGCAGTTTTTTATTCGGATCATATAATTAACACTTTAAACGTACCTCTTTTTGTGATACATCAGACTCGTCGTGCCGCAAAATCCCTTTACCCTTAGATGCGGGTTTTGTAGGAGTCTATAATTACCGTGGAAATAACTGAGGTCAGAACTGGCAGTTGAAGACTTAAAGATTCATAATGGTTTTCAACATACCTGATCATCTATGAAAATGAGGTCTGATGGCCATGCAACAAAAGATCCTATTGCATCTCGCAGCAATGTGGTCTCAACAACAATGTTAGGTACCGGCAGCAACGCATCCATATCTAAAGCAATATCAACCGATACTTTCATGTGTCCATCCGGAAGCGGTCTATGGTGAAGTAAATCTCCCAAAGTGTTATGGACTTTTCCCTTGACAACTAGTCGATAAGTCAGCGACGATAGGTATAGCTGGCAAGATGAAATGCCCTAAACCAATAATAACTGTTAGAAGTGACTAAAAATATTCTATAATAATAACGGATATATATTGAAAATTACCTCGGGAAATTTATGTTGACAGTTGATACTAGCTTTGTCACTAGTTTCTTTCAACTGTGAACTGCTCTTTTCCGCCATATCTCTCTCTTTATCCTTCTGCAATTCACGGACTTGAGCTTGTAAATCCTACAATGTTTGCATCACTTCTGCATTGCTAGGATTTCTTCTCCTTGGATGCTTATACAAAGAGGTTGGAGTCACACCATGACCTTTACCCCTCACCCGACCCGGATACTCAGCAATATTTAGTGCTCGACTAAGTACGCTCCTGGTATCCTGATCCTCACCTGGGGATACCGATTGCGACAAGGTCTCCTGTAATTCATTTACATATCAAAAATTATTAGTGGAGATAAAAAATTATTTAAATATTAATAAACATTTGATTTAATTAAAGACACAATCTTATACTTACACATTCATCATACACATGTTGAATATCGGGATTAACAACTTGATCCTTGCCCACACGAGCTTCCTTCCACAACAAATGTGCTGGTAGTGATGTTGCATCACTTTTCGTCTCTTCTAACTACGCATTGACACAAGTCTTAAGATCATCAATTATAACATATTGAGAGAATTAATAAGATCGTAGAGTTTTTATTTACTTACAATTTTTTCCTCTAAGCGAGCACATCCCAAACGCCCTTTTTTGTATTGATATGCGGGTTTTGACGCTCTCTCGCGATTGATGGCACTCACTTTCTTGAAATTCTCGTCTCTTATTTGGCCTACAAAACCAACCCATTCTTCAGGTGTAATGAAGTTCTCATATTTCTTTGGACGTTCCGGATCCTCTTCAAGAAAATTTCCTTCATCATCTTTAAGATACTTGTTTTTTAAAAATGTTCTCCACCCTCTGTGTCTTTTTCCAGCCAAACCCATTATATACTTATTACGGGTATCTTCAATGTTAAAAGACCTCTACAAAAAAACATACGCATAAAGTGTGTTAGTAAAAGCAATTTAAACACATATTAAACCATATATGTACCTTTATCTCAGTCCAAACTTTCTCTTTACCCTCATCCAACTCTCCTCTTTTCCATCTAGGAGTGGTGATCAGAATGTGTATACGAACAAGTGTACCAATGTAGCTTGTCAACTTTGCAGCATTAGACCCAATTAGTTGGTCATTATCATTCCAATCTACATTATATGTTACTCCTCTATCTCTATCACGGATGATTCCCCTCATAATAGTTATACCTCGTGTAATATCTTTTTCTGAAGTCTTTTCTGAAGTCTTTTCAGGAGCATTTTCAGGAGCATTTGCATCTTGTGAGTTTTCTTGATTACTAGCCATTTGACCTGTAATAATGAAAAAAATAAAAATGAAATGACAAATATAAAAATGAAATGACAAATAAAAATGAAATGACAAATAAAAATGAAATGACAAATAAAAATGAAATGACAAATTAAATTTTATTGAATGATATAGGCTATAATTATATATACTATTACCTTTTTCACTAAGGTCTCTTTCTTTTCTTGGTAGGAATATGTTCTACTCGTCTCTTAACAACGCGGACAGTTGGATTGATCCAAATATCCTCATTATGATCATTTCTAATACATGATTCATTATCATTTTGATCAGTTATGGTTAAAGATTCAATGTCAACACCAATATCACTTTGATCTCCAATGCTTTCATCAATTACTTTGTTAGATAATAGCACTATAGACCATTTCGTACTTGTCGGATCATTAACATAGAACAGTTGTTTAGCTTGAGAGGCTAGAATGAAAGGCTCCTCTTTGTACCCCCACCCTATTAAGATCCACTTGCAAAAAGCCTGACTTATCCATTCGTATGCCATTATTATTTTCAACCCACTTGCAACCAAATATAGGAATCTGAAACTTCTCGTAATCAAACACCCAAATGCGCTCGATAACCCCAAAATATGACAGATTTGCAAATTTTGGGTTTAAGTCCTTCACACTTGATATATGCATTGCTTCAGCGATCAAGGTGACACCACTATTTTGCAAAGTACTTTTGTCATCCTGTTCTTTGGTATAAAATGTGTATCCATTAATTCCATATGCGCTATAAGAAAACACAACTAAACTTGGACTGTATGCTAGACATCTCAATCTTTCTGTTACTGAAGCAGGATCTGAACGATACTTTGAATAAATATGTTCCTTAAACCATGGTATGAAACTTCGATTGTGCTCTCGTACAATCCAATTCTCATTTCTATTCGGATTTAAACCTCAAAGAACACCCTTGTGCATTTCAACATACGGCTCAACTTCAAGCTCATTATGCAGAACATACAAATGCACT
Source organism: Vicia faba (assembly GCA_948472305.1). Lineage (NCBI taxonomy): Eukaryota > Viridiplantae > Streptophyta > Magnoliopsida > Fabales > Fabaceae > Vicia > Vicia faba. The sequence continues at coordinate 1,238,971,103 of OX451737.1, forward strand.
TGATCCCGTTCGACCATTGATACTGTCACAACTTTATTTCCAATTAGCTTCTTACCTTCTTTTTTTTCAACATGAGATTTGGGGAGTCCAATTGATTGAACATTTGACAGATATTCAGTACAAAACTCTACTGCTTCTTCAACAATATATCGTTCAGCAATACAACCCCCTGGTCGACTTCGGTTTTTCACACACCCTTTTAATATTTTCATATAACGTTCAGTAGGGTACATCCATCTCATATAAGCTGGTCTGCACAGTTGTGTCTCTTTGACAAGATGAACGACAAGATGAACCATTATGTCAAAAAATGCGGGAGGGAAATACATTTCAAGATCACACAAAGTAACAACTATTTCTTTTTGCAATGTTGGTAAGATCGCAGAATCGATCACCTTGCTGCAAATTGACGAAGAAAAAACACAGTTTAGTTATTGCGCTTCTTACTTTTTCTGGAAGAATAGAACGTATACCTATCGGTAGAAAATGTTCCATTATAACATGGCAATCATGCGTCTTTAAACTCTTTAACTTGAGGTCTTGCATAGACACAAGTATTCTAATATCTGATGAGTATCCTTCTGGAACTTTAACCTCACTTAGGAACTTACACAATATTTTTTTCTCCTTTCTGGATAGAGTGTAAACAGTAGGTGGTAGATATGTTCGTCTTCCTTTTTTCACGGGTCCCAATTCAGTTCTTATTCCCATCTCTACCATGTCCTCCCTTGCTTTAAGGCCATCCTTAGACTTCCCTTTTATATTGAGTAACGTACCAATAACACAGTCAAATACATTTTTTTCAATATGCATAACATCAAGAAAATATCTTACGTACAAAGATTTCCAATATGGCAATTAAAAAAAATCGACCTCTTCTTCCACCCACCTGTGACAACTTTATGTGCAAAAGGCTTGCCAAACTGAATACTCACATCTTTCACCTTTTCAAATATTTGATCACCTGTTAATCTAGGCGGAGCTCTACGTTGTTCGGTATCTCTGTTGAACGCTTTTCTCCATCCACGATATTGATGTTTAGAATTTAAGAATCTACGATGACCTAGAAAGACATTCTTCTGACAAAGTTTCAATCGCATCGTATCGGTTCCATCTTCACAGATAGGACACGCTTTTTCACCTTTAATGATATACCCGGATAGATTTCCGTAGGCTGGAAAATCATTAATTGTTCCAAACAACATCGCCCTCAAGTTGAAACTTTCTTTCCTATACCCATCATAAACCTCCACACCGTTCTCCCACAAAATCTTCAAATCTTCGATTAAAGGCTCCAAATATATGTCTATGTCATTTCCTGGTTGTTTAGGCCCAGAAATTAACATAGATAACATCATGTACTTACGCTTCATACATAGCCACAGAGGTAGGTTATAAATCATAAGAATCATAGGCCATGTGCTATGCGAGATACTTTGAATACCGTGTGGGTTCATTCCATCAGTAGACAATGCCAAGCGAAGGTTTCTTGCTTCTTTTTCCAAATTCAGGATAATCATTATCAATTTTCATCCACTGTGGTGAATCTGTCGGATGTTGAAACTTTCTATCAACAATTCTTTCATCTGCATGCCAAGTTAAGTGTATTGAATCAGTTTCACTACGATACATCCATCTAAATCTCGGAATTATAGGAAAATACCATAAAACTTTTGCCGGAGACAACTTTTTCTTATATCGAGGGGCACCGCATTTAGGACACTCATTTAACGATGCATACTCGTTTCGAAACAAAACGCAATGTTTTGGACAGGCATGTATCTTTTCATAGCTCATGCCAATAGAGTACAACATCTTTTTGGCCTCATACGTTCGATTGGGGAGAACATTATCCTCTGGTAGCATATCTTTCATAAGGGCTAATAACTCTGAAACTTTTATCCGACCATCCATTGCCCGCCTTTAAGTTGTACAACTTTAATACCGCAAACAATCTTGTGAATTTTGTACAACCATTATACAACGGTTTCTCTACATCGCTTACCAACCTCTCGAATTTTGGGGCAATCATTATGATCTTCTTCAAGCGCTTCTGCAATCTCTTCAACTCGATCATAATCATATGTATCTATGCCATTGTCGTTTGAAGCATAGGTCCTATTATCCCCCGATTCATCATTCCCGTCACTTTTCTCACCATGCATATTCCAACATGTATAACTTCTATCAATTCCATACCGTATTAAATGTGATGCCAACTGAACTGCGTCAACCCGATTCCCATAATAGCAACACAAACAAGGACATGTCATTCGACTGGGGTCTTCGGCGTGCGCAACAACAAACTTAACGAATTCCAATACCCTGTTCTCGTACTCTTTCGACAATCGATTGGAATACATCCATGTCTTATCCATGGTTTACGGTTTCTGAGTCAATCTGAGCTAAATGATAAATTTGAAAACAAAACCAATACTCAAAACTTGCACTTGCTCTTGCACAACCATATAACAAAACCAATACTCAAAACTTTTCACTAAATTCATTTTATTCTATCAACTACTTTAGCACACAAGTATGATACATTCCTACCAAGAAAAGAGACGAGTAGATCACATAAACAAGAAACCATCATTGCTCAAAATCAATCATAAAAAGCACACGAAAAAAACAAATATTAATAGAGTTAACAATATGGCTACCTTTATTAAATATTTTGTTACGCTCTCTATTATTTCTCTCTTAGCTTGTTTTACCAATGCACAACTTGTTAATGTAAAATTAAAAATAACTGAAGCACGGATTTTAAAATAACTGATATTTAATTGGACCATGAATCAGAGTCCTATAGTTTCCTCAATCAGAAAAACCAAAGACTCTCTCACTCTCCCCATACCTAATGTATTCATCTCAAAAACCACTATACTATACTCTTTTCTTTTTCTCTTCTATACCTCTCTTTTTGTCCCTTCACTTCTTCACTTTCCACAAAACGCGTGCCACATTTTATGATTACGTCACTAATCACAATTCTTAACTCTCACAATTTTATAAAAGCATGCATTCTGTTACCTTAAAAAGTTGTTTTTGTTTCTTTATCTATCTCATTAACAAGTTAATTAATCACTTTACATTATCTCTAATTAAATATACATATATATAGATATATAAATACATAATAATGAATGGTAATGTGAAATGGGGAACCCCGTTTCTTAATGAATCATAATTTCCACCACCATTCACTAACACAAGACAACATCATTAGCACAACCCTCTACATGTCCGTTTCTTATATACTAGTACACCCTTGTTTCATCAAACTCAAGGGCTACCCTATACCAAACTTCATTTGTTTCTTATATATGGCATGGCCTCATTTTAGTTTAAGATATGTTTTCTGCTACGAAATTTTGTAATAAACAAGAAGGACAAAATATTTTGTATAGATTGAAAAGAAGAAACAATCACCTGACGGTTCTCCTGTGGCAAGCGGTTCTCCAGTGAGATATATTGCTCTTGTTTTCTGATGATTTGACACGTTTGAGTTCTCCGATGAGATATGTTGCTCTGAATCGGAAACCAAGGAGGCAGAGGAACTTGCTCCTGAAACCGGTAGCAATGGAAATTCAGAAACAAAACAAGAAGACGTAGATGATGGGCTTGATAACCAAAATAGTCAGAGTGTCTTCACTTATGAGCTCTGGGTCAGGGTTTTGATCGTGAAGAAAATCGGATACTGAGAATAGAAAATTGTGTTTTGATATTTATTATAAAACTACCTACGAAAGCGCTTTTAAAAGCGCTTTCTAAAGGTCATCTATAACAACACTTTTACATCAAAAAGCGCTTTTGTAGCATATCCTATAGCAGCGCTTTTAAAAGCGCTTTCTAAAGGCCAGCTTTAGCAGCGCTTTGGACAAGCGCTTTCTATGGCTGACCTTTAACAGCGCTTTTGAAAAGCACTTTCTTAAGGTACCCTATGAAAGGCCAGCTTTAGCAGCGCTTCCCAAAAAGCGCTTTCTAAGGGTGACCTTTAGAAGCGCTTTTGAAAAGCGCTTTCTTAAGGCACCCTTTGAAAGTGCTTTTTTAAGCGATTTTTTTTAAAACCTACAGCAGCACTTTTTTACAAAAGCGCTTTCTTTTATGTGCTGCTAAAACTAGTTTTTGGCATAGTGTGGGTAGGTACGAAATAAACCACCTAGCCAATAGAGGAGTGCAACACAGGAGGGTTCCCCTTTTTCTTTAGAGTGCGAGCATGCAGAGAGTGCAGAATATCCCTGAGTAATGTAGGTACTGGATTATGAGACAGGAAAACCTTGATAGTGCTCACATCTACGAGTTGATCAGCATTAGGGAAAAGTACCGTCCCGTATATAAGAAGTGCTAGAACCTCTTCGAAAGCTTGTAAATCTAAGGTATCCCAAAAATGATAAGCCTTCTCAAATAGAAACTTAACCGGAATTCCTTGGACACTCCCTCTAGTCTCCCAATTTACCATTATGTCAGACCGTTGTAAAGACAGAGCTCTAGCAATTTCTTCAGGCTTTAGATGTTCTTCCATACCATTAAAAGACAACTGGTCAAGAATAGGTACTCCTAATAATTGAGAAAATTCCTCCATAGTAGGTACTAATTGATAATCTGGGAAGGTGAAACAATGGTGCACCAGGTCGAAGAACTGAAACAACACTTTTAACAACTCTTCATCAGGTTTTATAGTGACCAGATTGAGCAACTGACCATGCTTTCTAGTGAAATGAGAACCTTCAAGAACCCTTAATTCCAGATCCTTTAGTTGGAGAGACACTTTCACAAGGTTGATATGTACAGTGTTCATACGGGCAGATGCCATGTCCTACAAAACAGAGCAAAAATGAGCCCTAGGGAATCCTTGAAATGGTTAATCATGATATGCCATGCTTATGATGTCATGATTAGGTTAGAAAATCACAGGTATAGCAAACAACAAACAAGTCACATCAATTCCTTAGGTTTAAGGCTTGCATAAGTTTTAAGGTCATACCCTCTTGAAGTTGGATTGGTTCAACCTGACCTATAAATAGTAACCGGGTTCTAAAAGGGATCTCAATATCACTGATCTTTATCCCAGCTTCGTTCAATAGGCGATGGAATCACAACCAAATAAAACTCAAGAGTCAAACCTCAATGAGTGTAGCATCGAGTATCTGTCGACCTTGGGCATACACCAAAGCCGGCCATCTCGCTATGTTCTACTGGACAATTTGTGCAATTAAAGGTTCTAAGGTCAGTTGATGCTTCACGACACCACGTGGCAGCCCCGTACTCTCCCTGATTGACTCAAGGGTTACCGGTACCAACCAAAGTGCCACATCAACGTAACTACTGCTTCAACCATGCCGGTATACCCCAACATAGTTCCCTCATATTTTATTGCTACTTACCTAAAAGGTGCTCCCCAGATCCGGTTGTAAGATCTATAGTAACCCCAAATAAACCCTTTAAAGTAAAGCAATCAAGACAATCAAGAGAAGCAATTTTAATAACCTAGATCCTAAGGTATACCCAACTTATTTAGTCCCCAGCAAAGTCGCAAGTTCTGTGATACGGTGGCAGAACCGACTATTATACTGGTTTGCGTTTTTTGTTCGCAAATGTTGCGGTAAGCAAGAATCGCCACCGACTTTTATTTCATCCAATCTTGGAAAAGGAAAAAGAACAGAAAAAACCTTTTTTCGAGATATTCTGAGTACGGGGGGTAGATTATAGAAAGGGAAGGTGTTAGCACCCTTTCTATCCATGGTTTTCCATGGGCTCTTAGGTACTTGCTCATTTTTCAAATTGCTTGTGTGTGTTTCTCTTAAAAATGTTTTACTTCGTGATAACCCTTGTATCAGTCCTCAAGGATGTGACGAAGTTGTTTTGAAAATTTGTTTTGAAAGGTGTTTGTGTGAAAAGTTTTTATTGAGCAAGTACTTAAGATTCTACCTACTCGGGAAAAAGATTGTTTGTTCTCGTTTCCTTTAAACAGCGCTATCATACTATTAAGGAGTAGGTAGTACCATCGTTGGAGTTGTAAGGGACATTCGAAAGGGACAAGTACAATCATTAAAGCAATAGTTAGAAAACTTTAGTAGTAACCCTAGAGCCTTAAGATCTTTCCGAGGTAACATTTCCGAGGCAACATTTCCGAGGCAACATTTTGATCTTTTAGGCTGGAGAGCGACCACTAAAATTTCCTATGCTTAATGATTGTTTACCGAAGGCAACCGTAGTGAGGCAAACCCTAAGAGTGAAACATGTGCATATGATTTGTTTCAATTATTTAATCTTTGCACATTAGGTGATCTACCGTTTTAAATTTCAAGCATTCTTTTCATACAATCCTATTAGCCATGCATCTAGACAATTAAAGATTGCGGGAATTTAAAGTGCGAAAAATAAACCTAGCTATTACAAGGCTTCGGGGAGGGGGGATTAATTACATAACCAAAAATCGGGGATTTAAACAGTAAATAAAAACCCTAGTTTTAACTATTACAAACCAGTAAGCAGTTACATAATTAATCAAAAATAAATACGCGCGACAATCGTAAATACGAGAGAACTCGGGTTTTGACCCTTGGCTACCTAATTGGATTAATTAATGAAAAAAAAAATCATTTTTTGTCATTTTTATTTAAGGAAATAAAAACCAAATTGAATTTAATTAAAGAAAAAAAAATCATTTTTAGTCATTTTTATTTAAGGAAATAAAGACCAAATTGAATTTAATTAAAGAAAAAAAAATCATTTTTTGTCATTTTTATTTAAGGAAATAAAGAATAAATTGCAAAATATCCTAATCACTAATTAAGTTTTAATTATGAAAAATCATTAAATAAATGAAAAAAACAATTAACCTATTTTTGTGTTTTTATTTTGAGAAGGAATTAAAATTAAGAATTAAACCTAATTTCTATTTGATTTTAATTATGAAAAAAAGATTTAAGTTAACCTAATTAAACTAATTAATGCAATTAAATATTTTATGAAAAAAAAGACTAAACCTAATATTGTTTGTGATTTTGTGATTTTTATGTTTTGATTAAAAATGATTTTTAGAAAATAAATAAAATAAATAAATTAAAACAATAAAAAGAATTGAAATAAAATAAAAAAGAAAAGATTGGGCCTGTGTGGTAGAATGCAGACTAGGGGGTGCATTGCCAAATTGTTAGGCCCAAATTGGTTGGCCCGTGTTCCTTGCGTGTGATCCCATGTGGATTAGCTTCAGAGAGTACACCATGGGCTGCTGTGGTTGGACGCTGAATCTGGACCAAGGGATGATCCAAAGGGTAGGATTTGTGAGCGTATGATGGACGCATGGAATTGTGATGTACTGAATCTGCAGTAAATTGTTAGGAAAATAATAAAAGTGTGAATTAATAATTAAAAACCTAACTCTGATTAATTTATAAGTTAATTATGAAATAAAATCAATATTGATTAAATCAAAACAACTTTTATGTCAAAAATTATTTTAATAATTAAAAGCCTAAAACTAATATTTAATGATTTTTTTTGTGATTTTATATGTTAATTAAATTAATGATAGAAAACAAATCAAGTGAAAAATAAATAAATGAAAAGGGTTAGAAAAGAAAATATTCAAAAAAGTGAAAAGTGCATGGGGTGGGTGATGAACCCATGCCCCTTGGGTCATGGTTAGGCGCCTCATCCACCAATTCAAGTTATTGTTTGTGATTCAAACCTGTTTTACGTAACAACAAGAACTCATTTGGATAATTAATAAACATTAGCAATGCATGAAATTAATTATATGAATGTTTGAAAGGAAAGAAAATCGGAGAAGATGAGTATGTTTGTTTCAAGCATCAATGGCCATGACTTTCAACCTATTCTTACCCTTAGATACCTCAGGAATGATTTGTAATTGATGGCTTGGACTGAAAGTGGATGGATCTCCGGTTTTGACTTTGCACTAGTTTTGGCAGAATTTGAGGTTTTTAGAGAGTATTCTTGGGCAGCAAATTTCGTGTCCCCTAGTGTATGAGGGTGTTGTGTTTATATAGAGGAGGAATTTAGGTCAAAAATAATGGAATAAATCTCATGGTATCTTGAGGAATTATGAAGATTTAATTTGATTTTGGCCTTGTATGATTTCTTTCCAAAATAGCTCCAATCATGACTTTTTCAATCTAAATCATCCTTGCACGAATTACATGCCATGCTAGCTGTATATGGATTCATAATGTGCACAAAAATCCCAAAATTTGATTTGCTTTTATTATTTTACCATTTAATTTGATTTATTTTGGTTTAAATGAATAAAAAATCAAAATAAATGATAAAAATAATAAAATAATAGGTGGAAAAGCTCAGGGGTCGTGGGTCCTATTAGAAACATGTTTCAAACAAGAAAACATGGGGCCCTTTGGAAAAAAATGCAAATTTGATCAATGTTGACTTTTGACAATTTTCCTAAAAATGTCAACTTTGACAATGCACAGCTATCTCAATTTTGACCCTAGGAGGGTGTTCTTGGACTTTTTAGAAAGCTTAGGATATCCTCTAACCAAAACTTTTTGTTTCATATCAATTGGATCTTCCATATTCATGTGTGAAGCTTTGACCCAAAAGGTGTTTTTGTTGACTTTTCAAAGGGACCTATAATGTCAAAATTTATATCTTTTTATGAGTGCATATTTTGAACTTGTGAGTTGAAAATGAGTTGTAGGTAATTGTATCCTCTTAAAAATGAGATTTGGATGGAAAATTGATGATAAAGTATGAAGAAGTTATGCATGGTCAAAATTGGGTTGACTTTTCCTCCAAAACCATAATTTAGCAACTTTTGGGTTTTGATGAATTTGGAGAATTTCTTGGGGAATCATGATCAACCCTTGATCAAATGATGGAAGTCACTTCAAAATGTTGATGTTGTCTAAAAATCTTGAGGTTTGACTGTATGCGGGCCACATTTGACTTTTGATCTACTACAGCCGATTCTCAAGAATTTGAGCAGTTGATTGAGCAAACTTCTTATGCAAGGCCTGAAACTTGGCATGGATGATCTTGGGAACATAATAAGACTTTGGAAAGCATATGAGACATTTGTGGTCCACCCATATTGATGAAAATAGAAACCCTAATTTGGGGTATACTGCCTTAGGAGAGAGTTTGTCTGGTCAACTCTTGGGCAACCTTGAGCAAATTGGGGACCTCACTTGACATTTGTTGAGTAAAATGAGAGGGCAAATTTTGGGGTACAACAACCTCCCTTTCGGGTTTTCATTCCACTGGGATACCTTTTTTTCCCAAGCCGCCTTTTCAGGTTTTCGACTTGCCGGGTGTACAAATTTTTCACATATATATATATATATATATATATATACCTAACTTTTACCCGAACCCTTTTGGTTCATCGGGATGCCCTTATTTTTGCTTAGGCGAGTCAACGTAGCGGGTCTCTATTTATGCGTAGTATCTTTTAACTATGTCCGCATTTACAGGATGCGGAAGGTCGTCACTATCCATAATGGTTAATATCATGTCTCCATCAGAAAATATGTTCTTGATCACAAATGGTACTTCGTATGTGGGAGTCCATTTGCCCCTGGGATCACCTTGTGGCAGGATAATGTGCTTGATTACTAGGTCACTAACTTTATATTCCCGACGTCTGACCTTCTTGTTAAAAGCTTTGATCATACGTTTCTGGTATATCTGACCGTGACAAACAGCCGCTAGCCTTTTCTCGTCAATCAGGTTCAATTGGTCAAATAGAGTCTGGACCCATTCATGTTCACTTAAACCTGTATCCTTCATGATTCTCAAGGAAGGGATCCGAACCTCGATGGCTAGGACAGCTTCCATACCGTATACCAGAGAGAAAGGAGTTGCCCCTGTTGATGTGCGTATTAAGGTACGGTAACCATCAAGAGTGAATTATAACATCTCATTCTAGTCTTTGTATGTCACCGTCATCTTCTGTATGATCTTCTTGATGTTTTTATTGGCGGCCTCTACAGCGCTGTTCATCTTCGACCGGTAAGGAGAAGAGTTATGATGTTGAATCTTGAATTGTGTACAGAGCTTGGTGATCATAGTACTATTGAGGTTGGTACCATTATTTATGATGATTCTTTGTGGAATACCATACTGACAGATAAGGTTATGTCTGATGAACCGGGCCACGATGTTCTTGGTAACAGAAGCAAATGAAGCTGTATCGACCCACTTTTGAAATAATCAATGGCAACCAGGATGAAGCGGTGCCCATTAGAAGCGATAGGTCTAATCTCTCCTATCATATCAATGCCCCACATTGTGAAAGGCTATGGAGCAGTCAAGACATTCAAGGGAACCAGAGGCACATGTACTTTATTGGCATAGATTTGGCACTTGCGACAAGTTCGGGAATGTTGATAACAGTCTGCTTCCATAGTGGACCAGTAGTACCCTGCCCTCAGAATCATTTTAGCCATTGTGTGCCCACTAGAATGGGTGCCAAAGGTACCTTCGTGCATATCTGCCATAATCTTCTCTGCCTCACTCTTGTCTACACACCGAAGCAGAGTAGAATAGTAGTTGCGCTTGTAGAGGATTTCTTTATTGAGGAAAAACTTGGCAGAGAACTTTTTTAGGAACTTCTTATCATTAACGGAAGCTCCCTCAGGATACTCTTGGGCTTCGAGGTATCTTTTCATCTTGTGGAACCAAGGTTTGTCCACTACTTGTTCAGTATCAACCTCATAATAGTATACTGGTTCGTCCAATCTCTCAATAGTGATATGAGGAGCTTCATTATCCCATCAGACTTTAAACATGGATGACATAGTTGAGTCTCATTTTGCCATTTTCCTCTAATTTGACTGATTACCAGAGTCGAGTCTCCAAATACACTCAAGAATTTTATTCTCAAGTCAATAGCAGATTTGAGACCCATAATGTACGCTTCATATTCAACCATACTGTTGGTACAGTTGAAACATAACCTGGCAGTGAAAGGAGTATGATAGCCTTCGAGAGATATGATCACAACACCGATGCCATTGCCAAGTGCGTTGGAAGCTCCATCAAAAAACATAGTCCATCAGGAACCTTTTTTAGGTCCTTCATCCGGTCCAGGTTCTTCATAATCAGTCACTAACATGATGTTCTCGTCTGGGAACTCAAAATTCATGGATTGATAGTCGTTCACAACCTGATGAGCCAAATGATCAGCTAGTACACTTCCTTTTATTGCTTTTTGGGTAGTGTACTGAATGTCATATTCGGTCAGGACCACTTGCCATCTTGTTATTCTTCCAAAGAGAGTGGGCTTCTCAAATATGTATTTGATAGGATCCATTTTAGATGTCAATGAAGTGGTGTGGGTCAACATATACTGTCTTAGTTGGCGAGCAGCCCATGCCAAAGCGTAACAAGTTTTCTCAAGCAGTGAGTATCTTATTTCACAGTCGGTAAACTTTTTGCTAAGGCAGTATATTGCATGCTCTTTCCGACCAGACTCGTCATGTTGCCCCAACACACACCCCATTAAATTTTCTAATACTGTTAAGTACATGATCAGAGGTCGTCCTTCAATCGGCAACATCAAAATGGGAGGTTCTTAAAGATACTCCTTGATTCTGTCAAAGGCAGTCTGGCAGTCGTCATTCCACTTCATTACTTGATCTTTCTTTAGTAATTTGAAGATTGTCCCACAAGTAGCGGTTAAGTGGGAAATAAATCTGGAAATGTAGTTTAGACGTCCCAAGAATCCCTTAACCTCCTTTCCGATGCAGGGAGTTGGAATTTCTTGAATAGCTTTAACCTTCGCAGGATCTACTTCGATACCTTTGTCGCTGACAATGAAACCTAGGAGCTTACCAGACCTTACTCCAAAGGTGCACTTGTTCGGATTCAGTCTTAACTTATACTTCTTCATTCTTTCAAACAGTTTCTGCAAGTGATCCAAGTGCTCTTCTTCAGTCCGAGACCTAGCTATCATATCATCGACATAGACCTCTATCTCGTGATAGATCATATCATGGAACAAGGCTACCATAGCACGCTGATAGGTTGCCCCGGTGTTCTTCAAGTCGAATGACATGACTTTATAGCAGAAGGTACTCCACTGCGTGACGAAAGTCATTTTCTCCATATCTTTAGGTGCCATTTTAATCTGATTATACCCGGAGAAACCGTCCATGAAGAAGAATATCTTATGTTGTACAGTGTTGTCAACCAGAACATCAATATGGGGAAGCGGAAAGTCATCCTTGGGGCTCACCCTGTTCAAATATCTGTAATCTACACACATATGCACCTTGTCGTCCTTTTTAGGTACCGGTACCACGTTTTTAATCCATTGTGGATAAGAAGTAACAACTAAGAATCTGATGTTAGACTGTTTCATAACTTCAACCTTGATCTTTTCTAACATCTCAGGACGCATACGACGAACCTTTAGCTTCACTGGAGGACATTCTTCTTTTGTTGGTAACAATGAACCATAATATTAGTGTCCAACACCGACATGTCTTCGTATGACCAGGAAAAGATCTCAATGTAGTCATGTAACATCTGGATAAACCGCTCTTTGACACTATGCACCAAGTTGGAACCTATATTGACTTCCTTCTTATCCTCTTTATTACCCAAATTTACCGTCTCGACTGGCTCTTCATGAGGTTGTATTTCTCTTTCCTCCTGTTGTAACAGTCTAGCAAGTTCTCCTGGTACTTCACAATCTCCCTCACCTTCGTGTTCAGCTTGGTAGATCGGATTTTCAAAGTTATAACTGGCAATAGAAGAACCGTTATCAATGGGATCCAGAGTGGATATGGATATGCAGTTTGATATGTGGGTGTGTGTAAGAGAGCATAATTATTTTGATAAAGTAAAAGCAGAAAAGAAGACAAAGAGCGCAAAATTTGTATGAAAAACGTCCAATGATTTATTTATGACATATGAAATTGAAATGATAACCCTCACAAATAAACCATTGCGTCTCGGGTAAGACACAAGACTTTAAAGTTTAAATTGTTCAAATATTACATATCCCAAAAAACAAAAAGACAATTACTCATGGATGAAAGTAATAGAAACAAAGTCTTTAGCCGTCTAATTGTTGAGTCCACCATTGTTAGTAGGGAAGATCCAATTATCCAGGTCACAGTCACTGCCATCGTCTTCTACATCATTGACCCCGCGGTTGCTGATGCGTAGTGGTGGTCCTTCAGCGCGAGCACGACGAACGGCTTTTTGAGCTCCTGAAGTGAAACCCAAACTAAATTTATCAGACTTATAAGGGATGTCAGGTAGTTGGCCTCATGTAGTTCACCCACCTTCTTTGATCATAGCCTTAACATCTTTTAGAGAAGCCATCTTCAATGGAAGTCTTGTAATCTTTGGAATAGCGGGTAGCAGCTTTGGTAACAACAATTGTCTGAGGAACCTCTTCAAAATTCTAGAAGAGGGTCTCGATGAACTCATCGTCCATCTCGACATATCAGAAAGAGTTCAGATGGATCACCATATACTCTTCTTCGCCATGGACTGTAACAATCTTTCCATTAATTGGATATTTTAACATCTGATGCAAGGTGGAAGTGACAACATCGACCCCATGAATCCAAGGGCGTCCCAACAAACAAGAGTAAGACAGACGAATGTCCATCACATATAAAGTGGAGCCAAAAGTTTGGGAACCGACTTTAATAGGAATTTCCACCTCCCCATGTACCATTCTCTTAGAACCATCAAAAGCTCTCACCATAATATTACTGGGCTTCAAGGTCAGTCTTTCATAGTCCAATCTATCTAAGGCACCCTTGGGTAGAACATTTAGCAACGAACCCGTATCAACTAGAACATGATCCAGGGTAGTGCCCATGCACACAATAGAGACACGCAGGGCATCATTATGCTTTCTTCCTTTAGTCGTCAAACCAGCATATGAGAAACCAAGTCCATTGTCAGCAGTCAGACTAGCAACTCAGTTCTTGAATTGGTCAGCATAAGTCTCTTGTGGTGCATGAGAAGATTTGAGGAACTTCACCAAATCCTTAGCATGGGCTTCAGAGCACAACAATAAGGCCAGCATTGAAATCTTTGAGGGGGTCTTCCCCAATTGCTCCACAACATTATAGTCACTCTTCCGTATGATTTTCAAAATTTCCTCCATTTCTCATTTGGAGGCTTTAGGAATGGCTTCTTTGGGTGCCTCCGTCCGGGCAGGCTCAACCAATACTTCTTTGTCCCGAGTCTCAGCTGACTCAGTAGCAGGAATAACAACAGGAGCAACATGTGTTTTAGCATGAATAACCAAAGGAGTGGGAACAATCTTTGGAGAGATTTCAGGAGAGAAAACCCTTCCGCTTCTGGTAATTTTACTTGTCCCAACAATATTGCCGATGTTAGGATCAGTATCTTCAGTAACTTCATTCTTAATGGCCAGGAGGTTCTGCTTGACGCCATGATAATAAACGTCAGCTCCATAGTTCCAAGTGTAACACGGTGGGAGAACTGACTTGGTTGTTTTGTATTAGATCACAAATCGTGCGGTTAGCAAGAGTCGCCACCGACTTTTCTTTTATCTAAAAGGAAAGGCTGAAAAGAACAGGAAAGACCTTTGAGATATTTTCTTGAGTTCAGGGGGTAGATTATGAAAAGAGAAGGTATTAGCACCCTTTCCATCCATGGTTTTACATGGGCTCTTAGTTGCTTGCTAGATCACTTGCTTTTGTTTGAAAATGTGCTTTGTGTGGTTTTTGAAAGTATTTTGAAAAGGCACCATCGTTTAGACAAACTTTGTAATGATTCTTATTTGTAAGAATGTAAACAAAAGTGTTGATCTTTTGAAAATGTTTTAAAGTTTGAAAGATGTTTTTTGAAAGTGTTGGTGTTTGTTTTGAAAATAGCAAGGATGTTTTGGTTTGAAATTGAACAAGCAACTAGAAACAATCTACCTACTCAAAAAGTCTTTCATATTTATTTCCTCTTTCCTTTGACATTGTTATCTTACCATTGCTTTGGTAAGTAACTCTATCTTTGGATGTAAAAGGGACGGGCGTGGGTCATCGTATAACCATGATTAGCAATGTTGTAAGATATCTTAGCATTTTCTTTAAGGGACTAAGATCATTTTTGAAAGGCAACTTTGATAGAGTCATCGAGGGCCTATGATCTTGTATTTTTTGGTTGTTTTTGCTAAGACACCTCACATGCATAATATGGCCATTTTTGTAAGGCAACAAAGTGGATTTATCCTAAGGGTGTATGTGTGCAAGTATATTGATTTACATGCATTGTTTTGTCTTTGAGTTAGGGTTTTCTAAGCATTGATTTTATCTTCCCATACAAACCCTAATTACTAGCATTTGTATATAAAGCATTAAATTGCGAAAAATAAAAATACTAAGCTATTACATCACTTAGGGGAGGGGGTATACAAATTTAGAAATGGGGAATTGCAAGAAAATTAAATCTAAATAATCATTACAACCATATTAAATATTATACAGAAAATGAATAAATAAAAATGCAAGAATGTAAATTTAAAAAGAAATGTGATTTTTGTTTGGTTTTCATGAAAAGGGTTTATTGACCTAATTAACTAAAATAAAATAATGAACGGAAAATAAGAAAATTAAGATTAAGTTAGTAAAATAAATTAATTTAAAGAGAACAAAATTTTTAGGGTTTTTTGTGAATTTGATTAATTTAGTAAATAAAATTAATTAAATAAAAGTCCTAAGTTCTAAATTTATTTTAATTTACAATAAAATAATATAATAATAATTAAGACTAATTATCTAAGTATTTAAAAAAAGGAAATTAATTTATTAAAAGAAATATTTTTTTTGTTCTTTTAGTTTTATGAAGAAAAATAAACTAAATAAATATAAATATTTTTGGATTTTTTTATTAATAATAATAATAATAATAGTAATAATAATAATAATAATATTAATATTAATAATAATAATATTAAAAGATGAAAATAAAATAAGATAAAAAATAAAAGTCAGGGAGGTTAGAAAGTGAAACAGGGAGTATGAAATAAGCAAAAATGTCAGGCCCAACAAAGGGAGCTCAACGCCTGCCTTCAAACAAAAAAAGAGTGAAAATATTGAAAAATTGTCCAAAAGGTAGCGTTGGGTGTTGAACCCATGACCTTCCATACATACGCGCGCTACCTTTGCCACTGGGGTGGCTGTACATCTGTTAACTTAACTGAAATGATAAATGCATAATACAAAACAAGTCCTGAATATGGAACTTCATCTTCAACCTCCAGCCAGATCATCTGTAACTTCACCATTTCTCAATAAAAATGAAATATGCAAACATGAAAGTTTCTCCATTTTTTCATACGAATCCAACCATATAAATATCATAAGCTATAAATCATAGATGAATGGGAATTTTTGAAAGTACCAAATTTTGACCTAATTATTTTCAGAGGTTCAATCCTAAAATTCTCCTATCTCAACCAATATAAATAAAATCCATGGACATGTACAACTTCAGGGAAATGATGTCTACATTTTATCTTCACAAATGCAAGCCTAATAATGCCTAAATGAGAAGATAGAAGTTCAAGAAATATACCTCAAAACTGGAAATCATGAAATGAGTTTGAGCTTCTTTCAAGGAGTTGTGATGATCAGGTTAGCTTCCTCAAGTTCCCAGGAAGCTAATGCAATGCTTAGCTTGAGTTGAGAGTGGCTGAAATGGCTTGGAGAAGTCAATGTGAAGTACTCTGTTTTTGGTTATGGAGGATGATGGAAATGGAGTTACAGTCGTGTAACAGGGATAATTATTAGTTGTATTTGATGTAAGGAAGCTTTAGGAACTAAAAGGCTAAAGAACGCACGAGGGAAATATGAGTTACAAGTCCAAGGTCAGAAACTGTGCAACAATGGAGTTTTTTGGGCAATTTCTGGCTTGAGGGAGTTTTGGTGTGTTTCAGGGTGCTTCATCTCTTCCTCTAGATCACAAATAGTGCCTCTATTTATAAGCAACAAGTTTTAAAGCTTGTTGTTGATCAGAATTCAAAATCACAAGTTTAAGCATAACATGTGATTTTTGAGAAATCCAAGTTTCAAAGTCTTGTGTACTTGCTAAGATAGAGTGGTTATGCTTTAAACACACTTGCTTCTGAATTTGTAGATGGAGTGTGATCAGAGGGAACAAGTTAGAGGCTCAAGAATTGACTTTGTGCATAAAGCTTACTTTTCAAGAATGGTATTCTTCACTTTCTTCCCAAAATGGCAATGTGAATTGGATAAAGCTTAAACCACTTGTATTATAGCTCAAAAGTTTGTGTAATCCATTAATTATGGATAGATACACAAGTTATAAGGCCTGAAAAGCAAGATTATGCAACCTAACATTGAAATTGCATTCTTGTTCATCACGAAAATGACCTATAATTCAAGAATGAAATGCCAACTTCATGCCTTCGATTATCCTTGCTCAAACATGGTCTCAAGGAGTTCTGGGACATTCTAGAAAGCTTGTAATGTTCTCTACAACCCCTATTTGAATCACTTTTGAAAATTACCCTTGGAACTATGTGAAAAATTTCCATGAAGTTAGGTCAAAATCCTGCCTAAACTAGGGCTAAATTTTCACTAAGTGTTTAGTTTCATGACCATGACTTCATGGATTAATAACTTGAGATCCAATAATTTCTAGGAGAAGTTGTGTAAATAAATATTTTATATCTCATAGTGATCTACAACTTTCATGTTGAAAGTTTCTTTTGAATCATCATGCATCATGGTGAAAAATTGGCTCAAAGTTGTGAAAAAATATGAAGTTTTCAACACTTAGAAAAATTTCTAAGTTTGGAAACTTTGACTTTTCAAAATGAAATCTTGAATTTTTGATTTCTTGATGAAAAAGTTTCATATTTTGACATGTTTTGATGAATTGTGATCTTTGACACTTGATTTTGACCAAAAAGTCAAAGTTTGACTTTTCAGTGTAAAGTTGACTTTTGATCAGTTGACTGAAAAATCAACTATCAATCAAATGATCTTGAGCAATGTTTTGAGTCATGTCATCAGGTAAAAATGATTCAATTGAACTCTTGAGATCATGTCTTAAACCAATTAACCAATTGCTAGGTCAAAAATCAGAAATTGCCCTTTCTCAATCAAAACCCTAATTTTGACCATTTTGCCCTTCTGATGATTTGATCAAATTTCTTGAGGAATTGTGGTAAAAACTTAATCAAATGACATATATGAGTTCAAAATGTTGATATGGATAAAAAATTATGAGTTTGACTGTAAATTGACCATAATTGACGTTTTCCCCAATACAGTTGATTTTTAGGTCAAATGCTCAATTGACTGAGCAAAAATATGATCCAAGACTTGAAACTTGGCATGTGCAATCTTGGGGGTACATAATGATCCATGAAATTCATATGAGGCATTAAAAGTTCAATTACCCTTGTGCAATCTCAAACCCTAATTTCAGTCATCAGTGCTTAAGGAGGTGTCTTGAGCTGATCAACCCTTGTGCAGTCTTGAACCAAAGGAGATCTTGTTAGAAAATACTTGATAAAAGAGAGGGAAAATTTTTGGGTACAATAGCTGCCCCTATTCAATCTTCTTAAACCTTAAGAGTTAGATTGGCGGATCCGCCATTCGTGACTTGAAGGTGGAAGATGATTGGACACTAAAGTGCCCAGAAATTTGCACTCAAAGATGAATTGTGAATGTGATTATAGATTCCATTTGGAGGAATGATGGAGAATTTACAGAGATGGGCTTGTATATGCCATCCAAAGGTTAATGTTGACAGAAAATGGACTAAGGTTGAACTTGATTTCAACTGGAAAATAATCAGAATAAATCTTTGGAGCGACTTATCTGAACCAGAAGAAGTCTTGTATGTTGTTTGACTGGGAAGAATCAGAATAAATCTTGGAGCGATTTATCTGAACCAGAAGTGTTCCTTTGGAAAACATCAGGATAAACCATTGAGGGGTTTAAACTGAACCAAAATAGATCTTGAATATTCTTTAACTGGAAAGAATCAAAGTAAACCTTTGAGTGATTTATCTAAACCAGAGGAAGCGTCTGCGGGAAAGAAACAGAATAAACCGTTGAGAGATTTATCTGAACCTGAAGTGTTCCTTTGGAAAGTATCAGGATAAACCATTGAGGGGCTTAAAATGAACCAAAAGAGATCTTGAATGACCTTTAACAGGAAAGAATTAGAGTAAATCTTTGAGTGATTTATCTGAACCAGAGAAAGCGTCTGCGAGAAATAATCAGAATATACTGTTGAGAGATTTATCAAAACCTGAAGTGTTCCTTTGGAAAGTATCAGGATAAACTGTTGAGGGGTTTAAATTGAACCAAAAGCGATCTTGAGTATTATTTAACTGGAAAGAATCAGAGTAAATCTTTGAATGATTTATCTGAACCAGAGAATGCGTCTACAGGAAAGAATCAGAATAAATCGTTGAGAGATTTATCTGAACCCGAGGTATTACTTTGGAAAGTATTAGGATAAACCGTTGAGGGGCTTAAACTGAACCAAAAGAGATCTTGAATGACCTTTAACTGGAAAGAATCAGAGTAAATCTTTGAGCAATTTATCTGAACCAGAGAAAGCGTCTGCGGGAAAGAATCAGAATAAACCGTTGAGAGATTTATCTGAACCTGAAGTGTTCCTTTGGAAAGTATCAGGATAAACCGTTGAGGGGTTTAAACTGAACCAAAAGAGATCTTGAATATTCTTTAACTGTAACAAATCAGAGTAAGTCTTTGAGTGATTTATCTGAACCAGAGAAAGCGTCTGCGGGAAAGAATCAGAATAAACCGTTGAGAGATTTATCTGAACCCGAAGTGTTCCTTTGGAAATTATCAGGATAAACCATTGAGGGGCTTAAAATGAACCAAAAGAGATCTTGAATGACCTTTAACTGGAAAGAATCAGAGTAAATCTTTGAGCGATTTATCTGAACCAGAGAAAGTGTCTGCGGGAAAGAATCAGAATAAATCGTTGAGAGATTTATCTGAACCCGAAGTGTTCCTTTGGAAAGTATTAGGATAAACCGTTGAGGGGTTTAAACTGAACCAAAAGAGATCTTGAATATTCTTTAACTGGAAAGAATTAGAGTAAATCTTTGAATGATTTATCTGAACCAGAGAAAGCATATGTGGGAAAGAATCAGAATAAACCGTTGAGAGATTTAAACTGAACCGGCAGGGGTCTGGAGAAGAATCAAAACAAATCATTGAGAGATTTATCTAAACCGGAAAATAAATTTGCGGGAAAGAATCAGAATAAACCGTTGAGAGATTTAAACTGAACCGACAGGAGATTTGAAAGAAATATTTGTTATGTAGATGGTCGACCAGTCCTTTCTTGGGAATTGATCTGTAATTGACTTTTGAAAATTTGAAGATAATTTTCTGTTGACTGATCTTTCCTGAAAAAGATGAAAAGTTAGTTGTATGCAATGTCATGATGTATTAAATGCATGGTGCAATGAGGTTCTCAAAATAAATGAGATTGTGTCGTATGTATTTGTGCTGTCAATGATATGACGTATGGATGTAATGTATGGACACATTAATTGTTATGCCACAGTGTTGCTGGAGTCGGGGAAAATAAATCCCTGAGTACCGCTGGGAATGAGGATTGTAAATCTTCATGTTTTGAAGTGTTGATGAGTTTCCACTTGTTAGAGAAATAAACTCTGTTGCGTAATGGAAACATCGTGTATTGCTTGTAGACTTCGTGAAATCCTATCAGAGAATCCTGAGAAACTGAATGTCTTTCACTGAGGAATCTTAGGAGCGATAAACGGAAGTTTTACTCTATCTGGGATGTGAAAGAGCTTGATATCATTAAGCTGCATACTGGAGATATGCTAGCGATCCTGTAATGGGATGTCTCGGATTTCCGTTCTTGTTGGAAAGAGTACCCGTGGGGAATTTTATGGAATAGTCTAAAGATATCATCCTATTTCTTAAAGCCATTAGTGATTTCCTTTCTATTTTCTATTCCTCTTTTTTTCATTTGTAAACAATATTCATGTTCAAATGCATATGTTCAAAAATAATCATTTGGACGTTTTTGCAAATAAAACACGGAAAAGGAAAAACAAATAGTTTTGCACTTTCAAAGGGATATTTTTGTATTAACTTAAATAAGTATTTTTTGTATAATGAGACGAACATTCTAGTAAGAGAATGTCGTCATAAAAAAAAAAGAAAATTGATACAAAGAAAAGATAGCTATGTGAAATAATCCCATGGGGTTCCCATTCTGTTATAGCCTTCATGTCTCTGAGCGTCTCATCCACTTGCTGCCTTGTCTGAAGTTGATTGAATTGATTAGATTCGTTTGTGCTTGTCAGTCGATGCTAAAGGTTGTCAGTAAGGTGATCCAACGGGACATAGTCATACGCTTTAATTCCCTAACTTTTTCCCGGACCGCCTGTTGTACCCCAAAATTTGCCCTCCCATATTTCTCAAAACATTTCAAGAAAATTCACAAGTCCAACCCGGCGCGTTATATTCAGGTGTTCTTTCGCCAAGATATCTCTGATAACATATTCTCAAATTCAGGTTCGGCTCAAGAGTCAATTCTTTAAAGAAGGTATCCGAATGTATGAGTTTTCTTGAAGAAATATAGTGAAAAAGTGTGCTGAAAGTGCAGTTTTTACGCGCTAAAAAATTCATAACTTGAAGATCGTGACTCGTTTTGAACCCGTTCCGGTGGCCAAAATTCCGTCTTGACATCATCTACGTTTTCATCTCTCACGGCTGGAAGCCAATTTCGATCAGAAGGTCTTCAAAAATGTGGATTTATCAAGTATTTTCGTGCAGAAAATTTGTGACAGAAGTTTATTTACGT
This sequence comes from Vicia faba, assembly GCA_948472305.1. Taxonomy (NCBI): domain Eukaryota; kingdom Viridiplantae; phylum Streptophyta; class Magnoliopsida; order Fabales; family Fabaceae; genus Vicia; species Vicia faba. Next base: position 1,238,992,931 of record OX451737.1, read on the forward strand.
CATGTTCAAAAAATCATAACTTGGTCGATTTTCATCGTATCGAGCTGGTTCTGGCGCCAAAATTTCACAAATTGAGTTGGATACATTTTCACAGAAGGTATTGAGTTCAAACGGTATTCAAAAGGCCTTCGTTTTTTGCTCAGAGTGCGTGACACGCTGAAAATCCTGAATGCTGAATATTATTTCATCTAGGCCGAAACTTCGAAAATTCATAACTCGGTCAATTTTTATCGGATTGGGCTCATATTTTTACACAAGGTCACTGACTCATAGATCTACAACTTTGCTTCAAAAGTCGAGACCGGATTATGCTCCGATCAATACCAGTTTTTATTGAAGAACGTGTTAGAGTCGACACTGGAGCCCAAAATAAGTTTGTCTGAGCTGAAACTTCAAAAATTCATAACTAATTCACTGTTTATCCGATTGAGCCGATTTTCGGACAGGAGTTAGTTATCGATATCAGCTACATTTTGTTTTCACATTTCAACTTCAAAAAATGCACTTAAGTCCCTGCGATTTAGCCTGGAAAGTGATGAATTCAAGTGAATATTGGAGGCTCAATTGCACATTCAAAGCCCATTTGCTTTACCCTAATTTCCATTATATAATCACCTTCTTTTCACACAAACCAGAAGGAGGAAAAAAGAGGAGAAAAGAAGAGAAAAAAAAACCTTGCCACAACACTGTTAGAATATCAAACTCTTTCAAGAACCCTAAAACCTTGAAATCCTTATTACAAATCCCTCTCTCACTACAAACAAGCCATCACAGTTACAAACCAATACCTCACTACTTCTTTAGTAAGGATAAGGCTGGCTTGATCTCCATGATCCTAATTTTCCAGTAAGGCATAAAAGCATTCAGGTTACTAATTTTCCAGTAAGGGTAAGATTGATTTGATCTCCATGATCAAAAGGGTATAATCATTCATACATGCCATATTGTGCCTAAACATTAAATTTCTTCATATATTGGCTTTATTTGCATTTTATGATTTTATTTAATGTGTTCGTGAGATTCAACACTGCAGATTTAGACAAGATCCCATGCAGGTTCATTAAGGAACGTTGAGGCCAAAAGCCAAATGGCCAAAGTAGAAAAACTTATGCATGATACTAATACATGGCGAGACAGACATCCTAGAAGATTAAGGAACGTTGAGGTCAGAACATAAACGACCAACAGTCAGAACACAAATGGTCAAACCACTCCAATTCACCTCCAAAAAGGGCCAGACACCCCCCAAGGTTTAATAATTCTTTTCTTTTTTTATTTTACTTGTTTCAATTATTTCTTTTTTTTTATTCTTTAAACTAATTTATTTTCATAAAACATAAAAATAATAAAAATCAGAAAAGATAAAAAAATAAAATATATCTCATTTAAATTTATTTTTGTAAATAAAACCTTTATTAATTGATTAGTTTTAAATTCTAGGCATAATTTTAAACATTTTCGTAATAAACTTAAAATTTGTAGAATTAGGTTTTAATTACTTTAATTACTTTTTCTTTTATTTTCTCATCACTAATAATTAATTATCTATTTTTATAAATCAAATTGCATTAATTAAATTAGGTTTAATTTTAGAGTTAATTTTCATATTTTCTTAATAAATTAAAAAATAACTAGAATTAGGGTTAATTAATTTCATTTAGTTCTCATTAAAAATTCATAAATACAAAAACTAAAAAAATAATTTCTTTTCATTTTAATTTAATTAACTTGTTAATATAATTTAATTTCATTAAAAAGGGTCCAACGCCCTTGCATTCCCGATTTTTATTCTCTTCGCGCATTTTATTCTTATTCATTCTTTTAAATATTTAATGTAATTCTTCCAAAGCCGTGTAAACTTAATTTCTCGCACTTTACTTTATTTCTTTATTTTCTGTCAAATCGGGTCCTGGATTAATTTTGGCGATGTGGACCCGCGCCTTTGTAATAGTTTAGGAATTTTAATTTCCGCATATTTTTAACTGTTGAATAAATGCATGCAAGAATGAATGGCCTAAAATAAAAATAAACGCATAGATCACTTTGACATGACAAGACAAAATAACTGAATCTGACACACAAATCACACACCACCCCTAGGGTACGCCTCACTGTTGCCTTGCCTCGAAAGGTGATCGTCGAGTAGAGGATGTCTTAGTAAGTCCTCATGATCCGGGAACCTGGCATGAGGGTAGCTTCTAAGGTGTCTTCCTATTGCTCTGGTGATCACCATGTCCCGAAACTCGAATTGACCCGAACACCTCCAACGGTGGTGCTACCTACCTCTCAATGGTGGGATGGCACTACTTTAAAGGACATTTACACAGACGAATTCCTTAGGGTAGGTAGACGACTCTAGATACTTACTCTAAATTTCAAAACAAATCAAAAATACTTTTCACACCAACACATTTTCAAAAAGCTTTCGAAAGCAATTTTTCAAACACTCTTGAGGATCGATACAAGAGTCGAACTGGAATTTTCAAAGAGACTTTTTAAAACCCACAATTGAAAAGCAAACAAACCATTTTTGAAAACACAAATGAGCAAGTATCTAAGAGCCCATGGATAACCATGGATAGAAAGGGTGCTAACACCTTCCCTTTCTATAACCTACCTCCCGAACCGAGAGCAATCTCTATAAGGAATTTTTCTGTGCTTTTGTCCTTTCCATTTGGAGAAAATAAAAGACGGTGGCGACTCTTGCTTCCGCGACATTTCGCGAACCAGCGTTAAACAGTCAGTTCCAGATCCACCGATCACAGAACTGGCGACTCTGCTGGGGACTATCTTTATAAAGTGAGGTGTACCTTAGGACTAAGATCACTGTGTTTTCAATTGATTTCTTTGCTTGCTTTAAATTGTGGGACTGTCTTGGGAGTTCTATAGATCCTAACCCGGATCTGGGGATACCTTCTTAGAAAGTAGCAACAAGGCTGTGAGGGAACTGTGCGGGGTATACCGACATGGTTGAAGCAGCCTGCTACGTTGATGTGGCACTTTGGTGAGTACCGGTAACCCTTGAGTTCAGTCAAGGAGAGTACGGGGCCGCCGCGTGGTGTCATGAAGCATCAACAGACTTTAGGAACCTTAATTGAACTATCTTGGCCTCTTTAGGGTAGTGAGATAACTGACTTTGGTGCAGTCCGAGGTTGGTTGATACTCGATACTACACTCAATTGAGGGTTGCTTTCCTGGAATATTTCGGTCGCCAGTTCAGTGGCTAAATCGAAACGATGAACAATGAAAGCAATCCCGTGATGTTGGGACCCTTAGAACCCGGTTACTTCTAATAGGAAAGGTTGAACCCACCAACTTCAAGAGGGTAATACCCAGACCTCCTGCTGGCCTAAACTCTAAGGGCTTCTCTTGTGTGACTTGTGTGCCTTCGTACTTGACTACTTGCATGCTTGTTATCTAACACATGAACTACTTGCAGGGTTTGTTTTCAGTCCTTAATGGGGACTCATAACAGGGTTTACTGAATTTCTTGCAGGTTTTGTTTGCAGTCCTTAATCGGGACTCATAACAGGGTTTACTGAATTTCTTGCAGGTTTTGTGTGCAGTCCTTAATTGGGACTCATAACAGGGTTTACCTACATTACCCCATGCATAGAATACCATCATACCATTGCATACATCCTGCATAAGGACTAACCCATTTCAAGGATCTCAAGGGCTTGTGATGCAGGTCATGATGAACCAACTGTCCAACAAGGGGCAAAGGGGATTTATTTTCCTCTAGCCAAGGTTGTCAGGGGCTATGACCCACTGGATATGGTGAGCCTTTGACCCTTGAAGAAGGACTCTCAATAACATGAAGTTCCTTCAATCAAGCCAGCGGATTCAAATGCTAACAATTTTCTTGTTTATCCCGCGAGGTCCTTGAAAACATTACATGCATGTCATACACATCATTGCATAACAGGTATCTTTGTTGCAGGTCACTTACCGTTCTCGCTGTTTATTTCAGCAATGGCTTCCCGACAAGATAACCAGGACCTCCTTGCTCAAGAGACTCGGTTCGGGGAAATCCTCCTGAATCTATCCAAAGGGCAGGAGGAGCTAAGGACACTTCTCATGGAGACTTTGGTCAGGAACAGTGCTGAGGATGAACGGCTGAAACACCTGCAAACTGAGATGGATGCAATGAAAACCCAGATGCTGGGGCAGGGAACTGCCATTCAAGGTTTAGCTCAAAGACAAGATGAGCTCGGGGTTCTCATCAACCAACTGCTTCAGGGTAACCAACTGGGGCAAACGTCTAAGGGTAAAGGGCCGGTCATCATTCCACCATCTTTGAGACAAGGAGATAAGGGGAGAGCTCCTCAAATGGCTTCAGGGTTACAAATTCAGCATCAACCTCACCGACTTCAGCCAGACAAGTCCAGGAGGCAATTCACCCCGCTCAACATGTCGCTGTTTCAAGCTTTACAACGCCTGTTGAGATTGAATTTGATCACATTAAGGGCTCATCCCCAGAATCCCAACACAGCACATCCTACTTATGATCCTAATAAAAGGTGTGCCTACCACTCTGCCTGTCCAGGACATGATACAAATGAGTGTTGGGCTCTGAAGAACAAGATCCAGGACCTGATTGATGAAGGGGCATTGGAGTTCACACAAGATGGTCAGGCTGAGTTTTTCTACCATCCCTCCAAGGCTCACAGTTTAAAGTGACAAGCCCTGAGATGAAAAGACTTTTTGTTCAATAGGATTTCCAAGTTGTAACTTTCTTCTGTTCAAACATTTACTCATGTTAAACGTTGTTATTCCATTAATGCATCGCATATGTCTGTTTTGAAGCAATATATTCGTATTCACTAAATGCAAATTATTTTCATATTTTTTCTGATGATCAACTCTCAATTAATAATTCTAAGCCTCTTGAGGGAGGATGACGAAAACGATACCACGACGCTTACAATATGCTTTTAAACGGACCCTGCTGATGAGGTACAGACATTGTTTCAATCCCTAAATACTGGAGTTATAAGGATGATAATCCCTCGTCAACCCCTCTGAGCCAAAGAAGTAGGAGTTTTTCTTTTCGAAATTTAAAACCCTTAATTATAACCTGGGGCAGGGTAGTCTCTCAGTTGATCCAAGTGCATAACGAATGACACCAAAGAGGTCCTTACAAAACGAAGAAAGACAGTAATGGTTCCGAATAATCAATAAAGAAAGGCAGTCATTATCTCAAAAAAATAAAAAAACTATTAAGTCAAAACCCATGAAGGAGACTTACAAAACTGGGGCATCCCGCTGACTGTAATTCCAAAAAAGGAAACAGTTCAGGCAAAAAAGAAAGGGATAACAAAAATCAAGAAAGAGGTCTTACAAACCCTCAACAAAAAAGGAATGACTGCCTATTCAAAATAAGTTATCAACATCCGAATCATCACCGGAAAATCAGAGCAAAGACTCAAACAAGGTCTAACGCACGATCAGCTGAGTTTAGGTTTGAAGAACATCACGAAGAGCGGGTGGGTACAAATAAAATTTGATCCTTTATCATTTGTTTCTTAAACCGTGAACCAGGCCACGTTATAACCCTTAAAAGTCCTAGCTGAAGCATGGGTTAGTTCGAAAGCATACTGGTACGAAAGGTATCCTGACTCCTTAAGGCTTACGGTAAATACGGAGTTGACATCACGTTTACAAATATTCACTTGTTTTATGAAAAAAGAATGCATTTTCAAAAAAATCTTCAAGACAGACATAAGCTTTGCATTTTTGATATAACATTGTTTGCATATGACTATTTGTTTGAACAGCAGGGAAATTCGCACGACAAATTCCTAATGAACAGAGGCACTTCCAATCAAGGGGCATGATATGATCAGAGTCCATTATCTGGGGAAGTCCAATCAAGATTCGGAGAATCTCTCAAGAGGCCAAATAGCCTGGGGCAAATCTCCGCCTGAGTCGCCTGGGGCATTCCAACAACGAATCTTGCCGGATCAAACACCTTCTGGTGGCATGACTAAATACTTCTAACAGGGGCAACTCCCTACATTCTGAGAGAACGGACATAGTCGAAAAATACTACGCAAAATCAAAGACCCGCTAGGTTGACATACCTAGGCAAAAATTAGGGCTTCCCGGCGAACCAAAAGGGTTCGGGAAAAATAAGGGATAAAATGGAAAAATCTGTACACCCGGCGAGTCGAAAACCTGAAACGGCGGCTTGGGCAAAAATGGGTATCCCGATGGACTGAAAACCCAAAAGGGCGGTCCAGGCAAAAGTTAGGGATTAAAGCGTATGACTATGTCTCGTCATCTTGTCACTTGCCTATCAGAAGAAGAGGTTTGTCCATCAACAATTATCAGTGCCTCATAGGTCTTCCTCTCCCACCTCAGAAACAGGGGCAACAAAGAGTTGCCTAAGCAATCTAATTGTTCTATCCTCCAAGGTACCAAGGTAGGTTTAGCTAAAGAACACAACCAGATATCTTAACTCCCCAGAGAGTGAGCCAGCAGATCAGTACGCTCTCCTCCAGCAAAGCTACTATCAAACCTTAAGGAAGTTGGGTATCCTTCAGCAGATCTCAACATTCCCCAGCAGTATACATGCACTCTTAACAAGCATCCCCGGCAGTCTTGGTCTGAAGATTGTTCCCTGACGGTATACCAGGCATTCAACGGAGTCACTTCCCCAATACAATTCAAAACTTCCCCAAGAGAGTCCAATCCAGTTTCCCCAGGAAAAGTTGGCATCCATCTCCCCAAGCGGTAAGATTATTCCCAGTAGATTCTGGAAGCTTATCCTCGCAGAGCACGAACGTGTCTCCCGACTTTATTCAAAGAGTTATTTCCTTACCAGGATATAACTGGGTTATCCTCAGCCAAAAGCCACGGAAAGAGCATCCTCGACGAAGTCTTCTTACCCCAGCGAAGTCTATCAACACTTCCAACACAACAATGGTATCCCCAGCAAGTTATTATCAACATTCTAGCAAAGTATCTCTCTCCCCACGGAGTATTGCTTCCCAGCAAGATCGTTAGAGTACTTTTTCTCCCCGCAGAATGTTCGATTCGCCAAGTTTATTCCCCGACAGAGTTATCTTCTCCTATCGGCATTCTTGCAACTATCATCCCCAGCGGAAGCAAAATCTATTCTTCAATATCAGCCCAGGATATGACTTCCCGGCACCCGTCAAGGATTTATTTTCCTAAGACGAAAACATACATTCATAAACATCGCACTCCCATACATATATGCATCACATCTTACAAATCTCATTATGTTGAGAACATCACTGCTTGATCCATGTCATGCATTGCATATGACTGACCTTTACCTTTCAGGAAAGATTCAGTTAAGTTCTCAGCTATTTCAAGACCTAGACCGGTTCAGTTAAGTCGACCCTAAGATTTTTATGTTTCTTATCCAGTCCAAGGCCTTCTCTGGTTCAGTCAGATCGACCCTAAGATCTCCTTGTTGCTTATCCAGTTGAAGATTTCAAGACCTAGACCGGTTCAGTTAATCGAACCTAAGATTTTCTGTTTCTTATCCAGTCAAAGGCCTTCTCTAGTCCAGATAAATCGACCCCTAACAGATTTTCCTGATAAAGACTCAGTAGAAGATATCCAAGATTCTCTCAATGATTATTGTTGAGGTTGTAGTCGCCTGTGGTTCTCTCCCCGTTACTGCGGAGGTAGTAATCGCCCCAAGATTCTCTCAATGATTACTGTTGAGGTTGATGTCGCCCAAGATTCTCTCAATGATTACTGTTGAGGTTGAAGTCGCCCAAGATTCTCTCAATGATTACTGTTGAGGTTGAAGTCGCCCAAGATTCTCTCAATGATTACTGTTGAGGTTGAAGTCGCCCAAGACTTTCTCAATGATTACTGTTGAGGTTGAAGTCGCCCAAGATTCTCTCAATGATTACTATTGAGGTTGAAGTCGCCCAAGATTCGCTCAATGATTACTGTTGAGGTTGAAGTCGCCCAAGATTCTCTCAGCGTTCCTGTTGAGGTAGTAATCGTCCAAGATTCTCTCAGCATTCCTGTTGAGGTAGTAATCGTCCAAGGTTCTCTCACCGTTCCTGTTGAGGTAGTAACCACCCCTGGTTCATTCATCACCGTTTGAAGCTCCAGATCCAGCTCCTGTAACCAGTCAGGACACATCTAACACGAAGAGTTTGAAGACCAGCTCCTGTAACAGGTCAGGTAATCTTTTTTCTTTTGCAGGTACGCAAGTTCTCGCTAAGGAATCTCTTACACGATCGACACCCAGATGGCATCTATAAGCCCATCCACCTACCCATCATCTCTTAGCATGGCATCTATAAGCCCATCATCCTATCCATCAATCTCTAAATGGCATCTATAAGCCCATTCCCCCGCCACACTACTATGTGAGCGCAAATTTCTGGGCACTCTAGTGTTCAATCATCTTCCACCTTCGGATTACGAAAGGCACGTCAGCCAATCTGCATCCTCAGGTCTAAGAAGATTGAACAGGGGCAACTGTTGTACCCTAAAATTTGCCCTCCCATATTTCTCAAAACATTTCAAGAAAATTCACAAGTCCAACCCGGCGCGTTATATTCAGGTGTTCTTTCACCAAGATATCTCTGATAACATATTCTCAAATTCAGGTTCGGCTCAAGAGTCAATTCTTTAAAGAAGGTATCCGAATGTGTGAGTTTTCTTGAAGAAATATAGTGAAAAAGTGTGCTGAAAGTGCAGTTTTTACGCGCTAAAAAATTCATAACTTGAAGATCGTGACTCGTTTTGAACCCGTTCCGGTGGCCAAAATTCCGTCTTGACATTATCTACATTTTCATCTCTCACGGCTGGAAGCCAATTTCGATCAGAAGGTCTTCAAAAATGTGGATTTATCAAGTATTTTCGTGCAGAAAATTTGTGACAGAAGTTTATTTGCGTCATGTTCAAAAAATCATAACTTGGTCGATTTTCATCGTATCGAGCTGGTTCTGGCGCCTAAATTTCACAAATTGAGTTGGCTACATTTTCACAGAAGGTATTGAGTTCAAACGGTATTCAAAAGGCCTTTGTTTTTTGCTCAGAGTGCGTGACACGCTGAAAATCCTGAGAGCTGAATATTATTTCATCTGGGCCGAAACTTCGAAAATTCATAACTCGGTCAATTTTTATCAGATTGGGCTCATATTTTTACACAAGGTCACTGACTCATAGATCTACAACTTTGCTTCAAAAGTCGAGACCGGATTATGCTCCGATCAATACCAGTTTTTATTGAAGAACGTGTCAGAGTCGACACTGGAGCCCAAAATAAGTTTGTCTGAGCTGAAAATTCAAAAATTCATAACTAATTCACCGTTTATCCGATTGAGCTGATTTTCGGACAGGAGTTAGTTATCGATGTCAGCTACATTTTGTTTTCACATTTCAACTTCAAAAAATGCACTTAAGTCCCTGCGATTTAGCCTGGAAAGTGACGAATTCAAGTGAATATTGGAGGCCCAATTGCACATTCAAAGCCCATTTGCTTTACCCTAATTTCCATTATATAATCACCTTCTTTTCACACAAACCAGAAGGAGGAAAAAAGAGGAGAAAAGAAGAGAAAAAAAAAACCTTCCCACAACACTGTTAGAATATCAAACTCTTTCAAGAACCCTAAAACCTTGAAATCCTTATTACAAATCCCTCTCTCACTACAAACAAGCCATCACAGTTACAAACCAATACCTCACTACTTCTTTAGTAAGGATAAGGCTGGCTTGATCTCCATGATCCTAATTTTCCAGTAAGGCATAAAAGCATTCAGGTCACTAATTTTCCAGTAAGGGTAAGATTGATTTGATCTCCATGATCAAAAGGGTATAATCATTCATACATGCCATATTGTGCCTAAACATTAAATTTCTTCATATATTGACTTTATTTGCATTTTATGATTTTATTTAATGTGTTCGTGAGATTCAACACTGCAGATTTAGATAGGATCCCATGCAGGTTCATTAAGGAACGTTGAGGCCAAAAGCCAAATGGCCAAAAGCCAAAAGCCAAATGACCAAAGTAGAAAAACTTATGCATGACACTAATACATGGCGAGACAGACATCCTAGAAGATTAAGGAACGTTGAGGCCAGAACATAAACGGCCAACAGCCAGAACACAAATGGTCAAACCACTCCAATTCACCTCCAAAAAGGGCCAGACACCCCCCAAGGTTTAATAATTCTTTTCTTTTTTTATTTTACTTGTTTCAATTATTTCTTTTTTTTTATTCTTTAAACTAATTTATTTTCATAAAACATAAAAATAATAAAAATCAGAAAAGATAAAAAAATAAAATATATCTCATTTAAATTTATTTTTGTAAATAAAACCTTTATTAATTGATTAGTTTTAAATTCTAGGCATAATTTTAAACATTTTCGTAATAAACTTAAAATTTGTAGAATTAGGTTTTAATTACTTTAATTACTTTTTCTTTTATTTTCTCATCACTAATAATTAATTATCTATTTTTATAAATCAAATTGCATTAATTAAATTAGGTTTAATTTTAGAGTTAATTTTCATATTTTCTTAATAAATTAAAAAATAACTAGAATTAGGGTTAATTAATTTCATTTAGTTCTCATTAAAAATTCATAAATACAAAAACTAAAAAAATAATTTCTTTTCATTTTAATTTAATTAACTTGTTAATATAATTTAATTTCATTAAAAAGGGTCCAACGCCCTTGCATTCCCGATTTTTATTCTCTTCGCGCATTTTATTCTTATTCATTCTTTTAAATATTTAATGTAATTCTCCCAAAGCCGTGTAAACTTAATTTCTCGCACTTTACTTTATTTCTTTATTTTCTGTCAAATCGGGTCCTGGATTAATTTTGGCGATGTGGACCCGCGCCTTTGTAATAGTTTAGGAATTTTAATTTCTGCATATTTTTAACTGTTGAATAAATGCATGCAAGAATGAATGGCCTAAAATAAAAATAAACGCATAGATCACTTTGACATGACAAGACAAAATAACTGAATCTGACACACAAATCACACACCACCCCTAGGGTACGCCTCACTGTTGCCTTGCCTCGAAAGGTGATCGTCGAGTAGAGGATGTCTTAGTAAGTCCTCATGATCCGGGAACCTGGCATGAGGGTAGCTTCTAAGGTGTCTTCCTATTGCTCTGGTGATCACCATGTCCCGAAACTCGAATTGACCCGAACACCTCCAACGGTGGTGCTACCTACCTCTCAATGGTGGGATGGCACTACTTTAAAGGACATTTACACAGACGAATTCCTTAGGGTAGGTAGACGACTCTAGATACTTGCTCTAAATTTCAAAACAAATCAAAAATACTTTTCACACCAACACATTTTCAAAAAGCTTTCGAAAGCAATTTTTCAAACACTCTTGAGGACCGATACAAGAGTCGAACTGGAATTTTCAAAGAGACTTTTTAAAACCCACAATTGAAAAGCAAACAAACCATTTTTGAAAACACAAATGAGCAAGTATCTAAGAGCCCATGGATAACCATGGATAGAAAGGGTGCTAACACCTTCCCTTTCTATAACCTACCTCCCGAACCGAGAGCAATCTCTATAAGGAATTTTTCTGTGCTTTTGTCCTTTCCATTTGGAGAAAATAAAAGACGGTGGCGACTCTTGCTTCCGCGACATTTCACGAACCAGCGTTAAACAGTCAGTTCCAAATCCACCGATCACACCGCCCTTTCAGGTTTTCAGTCCACCGAGATACCCTTTTTCGCCCAAGCCGCCCTTTCGGGTTTTCAGCTTGCCGGGTGTACAGATTTTTTTTTGTATTTTATTCCTAATTTTTTCCTGAACCTTTGTGGTTCCCAGGGATGCCCTTGTTTTTCCAAGGTGTGTCAACCTAGCGGGTCTCTTATGCGTATTATCTTTTGACTATGTCCGCGTTCACAGGGTGCAGAAGGTAATCCCCATCCATAGTGGTTAAGATCATTACTCCACCAGAGTATATGCTTTTGATCATAAATGGTCCTTCGTATGTAGGAGTCCATTTTCCCCTAGAATCACCTTGTGGTAATATGATACGCTTGATCACCAAGTCACCAACCTGATATACCTGACGTCTGACCTTCTTGCTAAAAGCCCTGATCATACGTTTTTGGTACATCTGACCATGATAGACAACCATAAGCCTCTTCTTATCAATCAAATTCAACTGGTCAACTCGAGTTTGGATCCATTCATCTTCATTCAACCCTGCATCCTTTATGATTCTCAGAGAAGGTATTTGAACTTCAATCGGTAGAACAACTTCCATGTCATATACTAAGGAGAAGGGAGTTGCCCTTGTTGATGTGTGCACCATGATACGGTAACCGTGGAGAGCGAATGGTAGCATCTCATGCCAGTCCTTGTAGGTTACTGTCATTTTTTGTATGATCTTCTTGATGTTCTAATTTGCAGCTTCAACAACGCCATTCATCTTCGGTCGGTAATGAGAAGAATTATGGTGTTGGATCTTGAATTGCGCACACAGTGCGGTGATCATAGTATTGTTGAGATTTGTACCATTGTCTGTGATGATTCTCTCCAGGATACCATACCGAACAATGAGATTCTGTTTGATGAATCGGGCCACAACATTCTTGGTAACGGAAGCGAAAGAAGTTGCCTCAACCCACTTAGTGAAATAGTCAATGGCTGCCAAGATGAAGTGGTGTCCATTGGAAGCTGTAGGTTTGATTTCTCCAATCATGTCGATGCCCCACATCGCGAATGGCCAGGGAGCAGTCAGGAAGTTTAAAGGAACTTGAGGCACATGCACTTTGTTAGCATAGATCTGACACTTGTGACAGGTTCGTGAATGCTGATAGCAATCTGCTTCCATGGTAGACCAGTAGTACCCTTCCTGTAGGATCTTTTAGCCATCGTATGCCCACTAGAATGGGTGCCAAAAGAGCCTTCATGTAGATCAGCCATGATCTTTTCTGCCTCAACCTTGTCTATGCAACGAAGCAAAACAGAGTTGTGGTTGCGCTTGTAGAGAATTCCATTACTGAGGAAGAACTTAGCAGAGAATCTTCTCAAGAACTTCTTATCATTGACTGAAGCTCCCTCCGGATACTCTTGGGACACGAGATACCTCTTAACTTCATGGAACCAAGGCTGGTCCACTACTTCTTCAGTATCGATCTCGTGACAGTAAGCTGGTTCATTCATTTGCTCAATGGTGATCTAGGGAGTCTCGTTACTCCACTTGAGTTTAAACATGGATGACATAGTGGCTAGCGCGTCCACTAGTTGATTTTCCTCTTGTGGAAAATGCTCAAAGGTAATCTCCTCTAAATAGGGGATTAATGCCAACACATGTTCTTTGTAGGGGATGAGATTAGGGTGCTTCATGTCCCATTCTCCTTTGATATGACTGATGACCAAGGCTGAATCTCCAAATACACTTAAGGACTTGATTCCTAAATCTATGGCAACTTTGAGACCAAAAATACACGCTTCATATTCTGCCATATTATTGGTACAGTTGAAACAAAGTCTTGCAGTGAAGGGAGTATGGCATCCTTCAGGGAATATGATTACAACACCTATGCCATTGCCGAGTGCATTAGAGGCTCCGTCAAAAACCAAGGTCCATCGGGATCCTTGTTCAGGTCCGTCATATGGTTTTAGTTCTTCACAATTGTCTACCATCATGATGTCTTCATCCGAGAACTCAAATTTCATGGACTGATAGTCATCCACAGCTTGATGAGCAAGGTGATCGGCTATTACACTGCCCGTTATTGCTTTTTGGGTAGAATACTGAATTTCGTATTCAGTCAGAATCATATGCCATTTTGCTATTCTCCCAGAGAGGGCAGGCTTATCGAATATGTATTTAATTGGATCCATCTTGGATATCAATAAGGTAGTATGGGTCAACATATACTGTCTTAGCCGGCGAGCAGCCCATGCCAGAGTGCAACAAGTTTTCTCGAGCAGTGAATATCTTGTTTCACAGTCAGTAAACTTTTTGCTCAGGTAATAAATAGCATGCTCTTTTCGGCCAGACTCGTCATGCTGTCCCATCACACACCCCATTGAATTTTCCAAAACAGTTAGATACATAATCAAAGGTATTCCCTCGACTGGCGGCATCAAAACATGAGGCTCTTGAAGGTACTCTTTGATCTTGTCGAAGGCAGCTTAGCATTCATCATTTCATTTGACTACTTAATCTTTCTTCAGTAATCTGAAGATTGGTTCACAAGTAGCGGTTAAGTGAGAAATTAATTCGACGATGTAGTTTAGCCGTCCTAAGAATCCTATGACTTCTTTCTCGGTGCGAGGAGCAGGCATTTCTTGTATTGCTTTTACCTTGGCAGGGTCCACTTCGATACCTTTACCGCTGACGATGAAGCCTAGGAGTTTACCGGACCTCACCCCAAATGTGCATTTATTCGGGTTCAACCTTAGCTTGTATTTCTTTAACCTTTCAAACAGTTTCTGCAAATGGTCAATATGTTCCTCTTCAGTTTGAGATCTGAATATCATGTCATCCACATAGACCTCTATTTCGTGATGGATCTGGTCGTGAAATAGAGCTACCATGGCGTGCTGATAAGTTTCCCCAACGTTCTTCAACCCGAATGGCATAACCTTGTAACAGAAAGTTCCCCACTGTGTGATGAAGGTCGTTTTCTCCATGTCTTCGGGTGCCATTTTGATTTGATTGTAGCCTGAGAAACCATCCATAAATGAGAACACTTTATGTTGTGTCATATTGTCAACCAGAATATCGATGTGGGGGAGTGGGAAATCATCCTTATAGCTTACCCTATTCAAATCTCGGTAATCCACACACATGCGCACTTTGTCGTCCTTTTTAGGCACTGGAACAACATTGGTGTCCCATTGTGGATAGGAGGTGACGGCTAATAATCTGGCGTTGAATTATTTCATGACTTCAGTCTTGATCTTCTCTGACATGTTTGGTCGCATGCGACGAACTTTCTATTTTACAGAGGGCAGTCTTCTTTTGTCGGTAGACGATGGACCATGATATCAACATCAAGTCCTTCCATGTCTTTATATGACCAAGCAAAGACCTCAACATAGTCATGTAGCAACTGAATTAAACGCTTCTTGACACTGGGTTCTATATTGGCACCCACCTTGACTTCTTTCTTGTCCTCTTCGGTACCTAGGTTAACTGTATCCACTGGTTCTTCGTGGGGCTGTATGGTCCTCTCTTCTTGTTGTAGTAACCTGGCTAGTTCCCCTGGCACTTCACAATCTTCCTCACCTTCATCTTCGGCTTGGTAGATTAGATTTTCAAAGTCACAATAGGCCATAGCAGAATCGTTACCCATGGGATCCTGAGTGGATGTAGATCTGCATTTTGATATGTGAGTGTGTGTAAGAGCATAGTTATTTTTGAAAGAAATAAAAATGTAGAAAAAGAAAGACAAAGAGCACAAATTTTGCATGCAAAAACGTCCATGATTCATTGATGACATATGAAAATTAAGTAACAACCCTTACAAATGGACTATTGTGCCTTGGGTAAGACACAAGGTTTTAAAAGTCTGAATTGTTTAATTATTACAAGTCCGACAAAAATTTAAAGACAATTACTGTTGGATAAAATTAATTGGGACAAAATCTTTGGCTTCCCAGTTGCTGAGTCCTCCATTGATATTTAGGAAAATCCATTCTTCTAGGTCACAATTGTCATCACTATCCTCCACTGTGTTGACTGCATGGTTGCTGATCCACAAAGGTGGTCCCCCGGCACGAGCACGACGAACAACTTTTTGGGCTCCTGAAGTGAAACCCAAACCAAATTTATCAGATTTGTAAGGGATATCCGTAAGTTGGCCCCAAAAAGTACACCCACCTTCTCCGACCACTACCTTGGCATCTTTCAGAGAAGACATCTTTAGAGGAGGTCTGGTAATCTTCAGAACTTGGGAAACAGTCTTGGTTGCTGCCACTGTTTGTGGGACTTCCTCGAAATGCTAAAATGGAGTTTCAACGAATTCACCATCCATTTCCACGTATCTGAAGGAGTTCAAGTGACTGGCCATATATTCCTCTTCTCCATGGACAGTAATGATTTTTCCCTTGGTTGGGTATTTCAGCATCTGATGTAATGTAGAGGTGACGGCACCAGCGTTATGAATCCAAGGTCGGCCTA
Source organism: Vicia faba (assembly GCA_948472305.1). Classification (NCBI taxonomy): domain Eukaryota; kingdom Viridiplantae; phylum Streptophyta; class Magnoliopsida; order Fabales; family Fabaceae; genus Vicia; species Vicia faba. The sequence goes on from OX451737.1 coordinate 1,239,009,071, forward strand.
ATAAACAGGAATAGGAAGGGCGAATTTCCATCACGTAGAAAGTAGAATCAAAGGTTTGAGTTCCAACTTTAATGGGGATGTCCACCTCCCCATGCACCATTCTCTTCGAACCGTCGAAGGCCCTTACCATTATGTTGCTGGGTTTTAAGGTCAAACCTTCACAGTCGAGTCTATCCAGAGCCTTCTTAGGCAACACATTCAAAGATGAGCCAGTATCAACCAGGACATGAGCCAAAGTTGTGCCCCTGTATTCGACAGAGACATGCAACACCTTGTTGTGTTTCCTCCCTCTAGGTGTTAGGTTAGCATCAGAAAAGCTTAAACCGTTATCGGCTGTTAAACTGGCCACACAGTCTTGGAATTGGTCAGCAGATGTTTCTTGTGGCACGTGGGCAGTTTTAAGAAATTTCACCAAGGCCTTCGCATGAGCCTCAGAGCACAACAGTAAAGCTAGCATAGAAATCTTTGATGGAGTCTGCCCTAGATGTTCGACTACGTAGTAGTCACTTCTCTTTATAATTTTCAGAATTTATTCTATCTCCTTCTTGGAGGCTTCTGGGATAGATACTGATTGGGCCTTCATCTGGACAGGCTCAACCAGAATGCCTGTGCCCCGAGTCTCGGTCGACTCGGTGATAGGGGTATCAACAATGGTAACCATAGGGATTGTAGTAGTAGTGTCAACGGGAACAAAAGCAGGGGTGATCGCAGGACCGGTAACAATTTTCGGAGGAGCAATCTTAGGGGAGAATACCCTTCCACTTCGGGTTACTTTGCTGGTTCCCGTAATGTTGTCGATGTCGGGGTTAGCCTTCTCAAAAATTGAGTCTTCATCAGCCAGCCAATCATGTTTGACACCGTGATAGTAGACGTCACCCCCATAGTTCCAGGGGACAGTTTTATCTGAGGAGTACGGGATCGGCCCTGGTATAGTAATTATCAATGGAGTCACCTTAGGAACGGATGTAATCCTAACGGGTCTTTTGGTGGAGACCCTGGAAGGATTGGCGGAAATGGTTACTATTGAAACATCATTGTAAGAAATGGTTGGAACGAGAGTCTTTTCAAACAAAATCTCTTTGTCATCCATTAGGTGCTGGACACATGCTTTCAATAAATGACAACTAGTTGGTAGGGATAAACAAAGGTGGCAACTTTTTTCACAGCCCGGAAATAAACCAGCCTTCAATAGGTTCCTCTTGACAGTCAGGAGAGGAGTAACAAGTTCATCAACAATAGTAACAAATATATCATCTTCAACAATGTTAACATCACGACCATGCTTGGGCATAGGAGCGGTGATACCATTTGGGATCTCAGGAGCATTAAATTCAATTTCTTTTGCCTCGAGAAGGTCTTGCATCTTGTTTTTCAAAGCCCAACAATTGTTGGTATCATGGCCTGGACTTTCTGAATGGTATGCACAACGAGTATTAGGGTGGTAATAAGGAGAGGCGGTGTTGGGATTCTTCGGGGATTCCTTCAAAGTTACCAGATTAGATCTCAATAAATGTGGTAGGACTTGAGACAGCGTCATATTTATCTAGGTAAATTGTCTTACCGGTCTTTCTGTTCTATGCTGGTTGCTCCTTTGTTGAGTAGGTGCAGGCTTAAGGATCATGACGGCCCCTACCGTTGGATGGTGTTCAGTTCTGTCCTGATTCCTTTGAGGGTACACATCAACAACCTCTTTCTTCCCAATAAATGGTTTTCTCACGACATTGGAGGATGCGTCTTTTTGGATCTTCCCACTCTTAATCCTAGCTTCCACTATTTCCCTGGTCAAGATTAATTTAGTGAAGCCTGCCGAGGAGCTTCCAATTAGGTGATTAAAGAAAGGACCGGAAAGGGTACCCAGAAACATGTCCACTAGATCTCTGTCAGATAGGGGAGGCTGGACTCTTCCTGCTAAGTCCCTCCATTTCTGAGCGTAGTCTTTGAAACCCTCGTTTGAACCCATAGTTAGACTATAGAGTTAAGTACGAGTGGGAGCAAGGTCTGCATTGTATTGATACTGTTTATAAAAATCAGCGGCAAGGTCTTCCCAATTATGGATATTGGCCCTCTCCAGTTGATAGAACCAATCTAGCTAAGTCCCGGATAGACTATCCTGAAAGAAGTGGACCCACAAATCTCTGTCAGCAGTGTGAGGCTGTATCTTCCTCACATAAGATCAGAGGTGCATCTTGGGACACAAAACCCCGTCGTACTTAGCAAACACTGGTGCCTTGATCTTTGGTGGAATAACAATCCCAGACACCAAACCCAACTCCTCGAAGTCCAGCTCGGGCATTTTCTGAATCTCCATTGCACTTAGACGCTTTTCCAGATGTTTGTATTTGTCGTCAGCCGGAGGATACTTCTCTTCAGTGTAATCATTTTCTTCTTCCTCTTCAGATTCTGGAGGGGAAATCACTTCCTTGTTTTTCCCTTCTTGATTATCCTTTTCACCTGATGATGTTGTGAAGTCTAGGGTCTGTCTGGCTAGCCCTGGGAACCTTCTTCCTAGATTCAAAACACTGGTTGATTTCTTTGCTTTCTTCTTCTTTTCTTCGATCAGCAAAGCTTTCAAATCATCTTGTCCTTTTGCCAAAGTCAAGAACATTTGTTGAAATTGAGTATTCTGCGCCTGAAGGTCTTTTACCATCTATTCCATGTCCATCTTACTGAAATAAAAAGTAGAAAGATGAGGAGACCTGTTGTGAGAAACCTGTTTATTTGATGATGAATGAAGATGCATATGCAATGATTTCAAGGAAGTTATAGATTTAAATTTTCTTTAGACAAAAAAGGAACACACATCATATTGATAAATCAATGTTTGAGTACATCATGCCTCTTTAGGCTTACAAAGAAATACAAAAACTCTAAGATAAAAAAGTTGAACGCATCCTCTTTGGTGCGATGTAGGCGTTCAAACTCTGCTCTTCATGAAGCTGCCTGGTAAGTTCCAAAACCTTCTTCTCACTGGCATAGATTTGGGCCTCGAAACTGTCTCGCTCCCCTTTAAGCTGTATCCAATCCCTTTGTAAGTCTTCGAGAGAGGTGGACATGTTGGGATGAAGGATAGTGTATGGGACACCTCCTTCCACAACAGGCTCTATGATAACTGGGAGAATGGAAGGGTAAGGCATCATAAGGCTTTGAGCACAAGCTCGTACCCATTTGAGATAAGGCTCAAGAGGGATGGAATTCTTGTGCCCCAGTGTCTTGCTATCAACTCTATGTACCATGCCCCAAGCTCGCATGAACCTTTTGCGGTAACCCTGAGTATCATCCTCGTAGTCGAAGACGATTCCTTGAATAAGTGTATTATGAGGACCGTCCCTTCTCGCATATCCAAAATGTCGCAGTGCCAAACAAGGATTGTAAGTGATTCCTCCCCTAGAAGAGGGACATTAGGGAATTCTCCGCATTGATCAATAATGATAACATCCTCCGAGAATCGGGGACACTAATGAATGTCTGAATGTGTAAGAGTCATCAGCCTTTGAGACCATATCAACCCTTGTTCATTCTTCAAGAAGGATCAGGGTAGGTATGAAATAAACCACCTAGCCAAAAGAGGTGTGCAGCACAGAAGGGTTCCTCTCCTCCTTACAGTGCGAGTATGCAACAAATGTAGAATATCTCCAAGCAGAGTAGGTACCAGATTACGTGATAGGAAAATCTTAACCGCATTCACGTCTATGAGCTGGTCCGGATTAGGAAACAGTACCAACCCATAGATGAGAAGGCCTAACACCTCTTGAAAAGCTTGTAAATCTAAGGTATCCCAAAAATGATGAGCTTTCTCGAGCAAGAACTTAGCCAAAAAACCCTTGACACCTCTCCGGGTTTCCCAATTTCCTACTACATCAGACCGTTATAAGGATAGAGCTTTAGCAATATCTTCAGGTTTAGGGTCTCTTTTCATACCATTGAGATGTACCTCATTAAGGATAGGCACCCCCAACAGCAGAGAAAACTCCTCCATAGTAGGCACCAACTGGTAATCCGAAAAAGTGAAGCAGTGATGTAGAGGGTCAAAGAATTGAAAGAGCACTTTAAACATTTCTTCATCAGGGTTTGAAGTGACCAAGCTGAGAAGTCTACCATGTCTTTCACTGAATGGAGAGCTTTCGGGAACGCTTGATACTAAATCCTTAAGTTGAGGAGGTACTTTTAACATACTGACTTGGATAGTGAATCTGCGGGAGAGATCCATGTCCTACAAAACAAGACAAAAATAAACCCTAAGAATCCTTGAAATGGTTAGTATGACATGCTATGTTATGATGTCATGATTATGCTTAGATATAACAGATATAACAAGCACAAGAAAATCACACAGAGACCTTAAGTTTAAGGCTTGCATGGATTTTAAGGTGGTACCCTCTTGAAGTTGGGTTGGCTCAACCTGTCCTAAATATAGTAACCGGATTCTAAGGGATCTCAATATCACCGGTCTTTCCCCCAAATCTCGTTCCGATAGACAATTGACTTGCCACCAAACAAAACTCAAAGTCCAAACCTCAATGAGTGTAGCATCGAGTATCAACCGACTTTGGGTTTACACCAAAGACGACTATCTCACTACGTCCTAAAAGCCAAGTTGGTCAATTAAGGTGCTAAGGTCAGTTGACGCTTTTATGATACCACACAGCGACCCCGTATTCTCCTTGATTACTCAAGGGCTATTGGTACACACCAAAGTATCGCATAAACGTAACTACTGTTTCAACTGTGTCGGTATATCCCGCACAGTTTCCTCACAGTTTATTGCTACTTACCTAAAAAGGTGCCCCAAATCCGGGTGTAGGATCAAAGTAAGCCCAAAAAAGGAACCATAATGTAAAGCATGCAAGTCAAACAAGGAAAGAAAGTAAATATGATCTAATCCTAAGGTAAACTTCACTTTTAAAATCATCCCCAGCAGAGTCGCTAGTTCTGTAACACGGTGGGAGAACTGACTTGGTTGTTTTGCGTTTGATCGTAAATGTTACGGTTAACAAGAGGCACTATCGACTTTTCTTTTATCCAAAAGGAAAGGCTGAAAAGAACAGGAAAGACCTTTGAGATGTTTTCTTGAGTTCGCGGGGTAGATTATGAAAAGAGAAGGTATTATTACCCTTTCCATCCATGGTTTTCCATGGGCTCTTAGTTGCTTTCTAGATCACTTTCTTTTGTTTGAAAATGTGCTTTGTGTGGTTTTTGAAAGTATTTTGAAAAGGCGCCATCGTTTAGGCAAACTTTGTAATGATTCTTATTTGTAAGAATGTATACAAAAGTGTTGATCTTTTGAAAATGTTTTCAAGTTTGAAAGATGTTTTTTGAAAGTGTTGGTGTTTGTTTTGAAAATAGCAAGAATATTTTGGTTTGAAATTGAGCAATCAACTAGGAACAATCTACCTACTCAAAAAGTATTTCATATTTATTTCCTCTTTCCTTTGACATTGTTATCTTACCATTGATTTGGTAAGTAACCCTATCTTTGGATGTAAAAGGGACGGGCGTGGGTCATCGTATAACCATGATTAGCAATGTTGTAAGATATCTTAGTATTTTCTTTAAGGGACTAAGATCATTTTTGAAAGGCAACTTTGATAGCGTCATCAAGGGACTATGATCTTGTATTTTTTTAGGTTTTTTTGCTAAGATACCTCACATGCATAATATGGCCATTTCTGTAAGGCAACAAAGTGGATTTACCCTAAGGGTGTATGTGTGCAAGTGTATTGATTTACATGCATTATTTTGTGTTTGAGTTAGGATTTTCTAAGCATTGATTTTATCTTCCCATACAAATCCTAATTACTAGCATTTGTATATAAAGCATTAAATTATGGAAAATAAAAATACTAAGCTATTACATCACTTAGGGGAGGGGGTATCCAAATTTACAAATGCAGAATTGCAAGAAAATTAAATCTAAATAATTATTACAACCATATTGAATATTGTACAGAAAATGAATAAATAAAAATGCCAGAATATAAATGTAAAAAGAAATGTGATTTTTATTTGATTTTCATGAAAAGGATTTTTTGACCTAATTAACTAAAGTAAAATAATTAACTAAAAATAAAAAAATTAAGATTAAGTTAGTAAAATAAATAAATTTAAAGAGAACAAAATGTTTAGGGTTTTTTGTGAATTTGATTAATTTAGTAAATAAAATTAATTAAATAAAAGTCCTAAGTTCTAAATTGATTTTAATTTACAAGAAAATAATATAATAATAATTAAGACTAATTATCTAAGTACTTAAAAAAAGGAAATTAATTTATTAAAGGAAATGTTTTTTTTTGTTCTTTTAGTTTTATGAAGAAAAATAAACTAAATAAATATAAATAATAAAATATAAATATTTTTGGATTTTTTTATTAATAATAATAATAATAATATTAATAATAATTATAAAAGATGAAAATAAAATAAGATAAAAAATAAAAGTCAGGGAGGTTAGAAAGTGAAACATGGAGTATGAAATAAGCAAAAATGTTAGGCCCAACAAAGGGAGCCCAACGCCTGCCTTCAAACAAAAAAAGAGTGAAAATGTTGAAAAATTGTCCAAAAGGTAGCGCTGCGTGTGTAACCCATGACCTTCCATACATACGCGTGCTACCTTTGCCATTGGGGTGGCTGTACATCCGTTAACTTAACTGAAATGATAAATAAACAAAACAAGTCCTAAATATGGAACTTCATCTTCAACCTCTAGCTAGATCATCTGTAACTTCACCATTTCTCAATAAAAATGAAATATGCAAACATGAAAGTTGCTCCATTTTTCCATACGAATCCAACCATATAAATATCATAAGCTATAAATCAAAGATGAATGGGAATATTTGAAAGTACCAAATTCTGACCTAATTATTTTCAGAGGTTAAATCCTAAAATTCTCCTAGCTTAATCAATATAAATAAAATCTATGGACATGTACAACTTCAAGACAATGATGTCTATATTTTATCTTCACAAATGCAAGCCTAACAATGCCTAAATGAGAAGATAGAAGTTCAAGAAATATACCTCAAAACTGGAAATCGTGAAATGAGTTTGAGCTGCTTTCAAGGAGTTGTGATGATCAGGTTAGCTTCCTCAAGTTCCCAGGAAGCTAATGCAATGCTTAGCTTGAGTTGAGAGTGGCTTAAATGGCTTGGAGAATTCAATGCGCAGTACTTTGTTTTTGGTTATGGAGGATGATGGAAATGGAGTTACAGTCGTGTAGCAGGGACAAGGATGAGTTGTATTTGAGGTAAGGAAGCTTTAGGAACTAAAAGGCCAAAGAACGCACGAGGGAAATATGAGTTACAAGTCCAAGGTCAGAAACTGTGAAACAATGGAGTTTTTGGGCAATTTCTGGCTTGAGGGAGTTTTGGTGTGTTTCAGGGTGCTTCAGCTCGTCCTCTAGCTCACAAATAGTGCCTTTATTTATAAGCAACAAGTTTGGAAGCTTGTTGTTGATCAGAATTCAAAATCACAAGTTTAAGTATAACATGTGATTTTTGAGAAGTCTAAGTTTCAAAGTCTTGTGTACTTGCTAAGATAGAGTGGTTATGCTTTAGAAACACTTGCTTATGACTTTGTAGATGGAGTGTGATAAGAGGGAACAAGTTAGAGGCTCAAGAATTGACTTTGTGCATAAAGGTTGCTTTTCAAGAATGGTATTCTTCGCTTTCTTCCCAAAATGGAAATGTAAATTGGATAAAGCTTAAACCACTTGGATTATAGCTCAAAAGTTTGTGTAATCCATTAATGATGGATATATACACAAGTTAGAAAGCCTGCAAAGAAAGATTATGCAGCCTAACATTGAAATTGCATTCTTGTTCATCATGAAAATGACCTATAATTCAAGAATGAAATGCCAACTTCATGCCTTCGATTCTCCTTGATCAAACATGATCTCAAGGAGTTCTAGGACATTATAGAAAGCTTGTAACGTGCTCTACAACCCCTATTTGAATCACTTTTGTAAATTCCCCTTGGAACTATGTGAAAAATTGCCATGAAGTTAGGTCAAAATCCTGCCTAAACTAGGGCAAAATTTTCACTTAGTGTTTAGTTTCATGACCATGAATTCATGGATTAATAACTTGAGATCCAAGCATTTCTAGGAGAAGTTGTGTAAAGTAATGTTTTATATCTCATGGATATCTACAACTTTCATGTTGAAAGTTTCCTTTGAATCATCTTGCATCATGGTGAAAAATTGGCTTAAAGTTGTGAAAAAATATGAAGTTTTCAACACTTAGAACATTTTCTAAGTTTGGAAACTTTGACTTTTCAAAATGAAATCTTGACTTTTTTATTTCTTGATGAAAATTTTTCATATTTTGACATGTTTTGATGAATTGTGATCTTTGACACTTGAATTTGACCAAAAAGTCAAAGTTTGACTTTTCAGTGTACAATTGACTTTTGATCAGTTGACTGAAAAATCAACTATCAATCAAATGATATTGAGCATTGTTTTGAGTCATAACATTAGGTAAAAGTGATGAAATTTAACTCTTGAGATTATTTATTAAACCAATTAACCAATTGCTAGGTCAAAAAACAGAAATTGCCCTTTCTCAGTCAAAACCCTAATTTTGACCATTTTGCCCTTTTGATGATTTGATCAAATTTCTTAAGGAATTGTGGTCCAAACTTAATAAAATGAAATATATGAGTTCAAAATGTTGATATGGATAAAAAATTATGAATTTTGACTATAAATTGACCATAATTGACTTTTTCCCTAATACATCTAATTTTTAGGTCAACTGCTCAATTGACTGAGCAAAAATATGTTCGAAGACTTGAAACTTGGCATGTGCAATTTTGGGGGTCCATAATGATCCATGAAAGTCATATGAGGAATTAAAAGTTCAATTTCCCTTGTGCAATCTCAAACCCTAATTTCAGTCATCAATGCTTAAGGAGGTGTCTTGAGCTGATCAACCCTTATGCAGTATTGAACCAAAGGAGATCTTGTGAGAAAATACTTGATAAAAGAGAGGGAAAATTTTAGGGTACAACACCAAGGAACAACTTTGTCGGAGGAATATGGTATGGTTCCTGGAAAGATGATAATTAAAGGAGCAACCTTAGGAGTGGATGTAATCCTGACAGGTCTTTTGGAGGAGACCTTGGGAGGATTGTCGGAAATGGTAATAATTGACACATCTTCACATCTTGTATATTTCATAGTGGGAGTCTTCTCAAACAAAATTTCCTTGTTGTTCATCAGGCATTGGACACCTATATTCAACAACAAACAACCATTAGGCAGATACGCACACTGGTGGCAACCTTCACCACAACCCAGAAATAAACCGGCTTGTAAGAGATTCTTCTTAATAGTTGGCAGAGGAGTAGCTAGTTCATCAATAGAAGAAACAAACAGGTCATCATCAACGACATTAACACCCTGACCATGCTTGGGCATTGGTGCAGTTATCATATTGGGGGTTTCTAGAGGGTCAAATTCAATCTCCTTTGCCTCACTAAGATCCTGCACTTTGTTCTTCATAGCCCAGCAATCATTGGTATCATGCCCTGGGCTGTTGCAGTGGAAGGCACATCGAGAATTTGAATTATAACGGGGAGATGTAGTATTTGGATTTTTCCGAGCCTCCCTCAGAGTGACCAGATTGGACTTCAACAAGTGTGGCAAAATCTGAAATAAGGACATGTTCAACCGGGTAAATTGTCTTTTAGGTGCATCCTACTTGCGCTGATTGTTTTGTTGTTAATTTGGCGTAGAGTTGGAGATCATCACAGCTTATACCGTTGGACGGTGTTCAGCTTTTCTTTGATTCCTCTGACTGTAGGCAACACTTACCTCTTTCTTCCCAGAGAATGGTTTCTTCACTGTACTTGAAGATGTATGTCTCTGAATCTTACCACTCTTGATACCAGCTTCTACTCGTTCACCAGTCAATATCAGCTCAGTAAACCCGACTGAAGAGCTTCCAATCAAGTGGTTGAAAAATGGACCAGACAAAGTACCCAAGAACATATCTACCAGCTCTCTATCAGACATAGGAGGTTGGACTCTTCCTGCAAGATCTCTCCACTTCTGGGCGTAATCTTTGAAGCCCTCGGTAGAACCCATAGACATGCTTTGAAGTTGAGTACGGGTTAGAGAGAGGTCAGCATTGTATTGGTAATGCTTATAGAAAGAAGCAGCCAGATCCTCCCAATTGCGGATGTTGGTTCCCTCCAACTGGTAGAACCATTCCAATTTAGTTCTCGATAAACTTTTCTGGAAGAAATGCACCCACAAATTCCTATCAGGGGTGTGAGGTTGGATTTTCCTGACATAAGACCTCAGATGTAGCTTAGGACATGAAACTCTGTCACATTAGCAAATGCGGGAACCTTGAACTTCGGGGGAATGACCACTCCTGAAACCAACCCTAATTCTTCAAAATCCAGACCAGGTACTCTCTGAATTTCCATGGTGTTGAGACGATCCTCCACCTGTTTATATTTGTCATCCGCAGGGGGATATTGTTCTTCAGCGTAGTCAGCCTCTTCTTTATCAGACCCTGGAATATGGTCCTCTTCTTTTGTCTTATCTTCCTGATTGTCCCCCTCATTTGAAGGAGTTGAGAATTCCAGAGCTCGCTTTGCTGGTTCTCTGAATCTCCTTCCCATATTCAGGACACCCACTGGTTTCTTTGTCTTTTTCTTCTTGTCTTTGAGAATGAGAGCCTTCTGGCCCTCTTGTGCCTTAGCCAGAGCCAGGAACATCTGTTGAAATTGAGCATTGTGTTTGAAGATCCTTCACTATTTTTTAGATATCTATCTTGCTGAAATAAATAGTAGAAAGATAAGGAAACCTGTTGTCGAAAGCATGTTTATGTTATGATGCATGAAAGTGCAAATGCAAATGATTTCAAGGACTTAGAAGATTTAAATGTGTTTAGAAAAAAGGGAACAAACATTAATCGTATTAATAAGTTCATATTGGTTACAACATTCCTCTTGGGCTTACATTGAAACAAAAGAAACAAAATGAACTGAAATATAAAAACAATGGCTCAAATTTCCTATGGATGCTTCCTCTTTGGAGTGATATAGGAATTCAAGCTCCTCTCCTTATGAAGTTGTCTTGTGAGCTTTAATGTCTTCTTCTCGCTTGCATAAAACTAGGCTTTAATGGTGTCTCGCTCCCCCTTTAGCTGAATCCAAGCTCTTTGTAAATCTTCAAGAGAAGTAGGCATATCAGGATAAAAGACAATATAAGGGACATCTCCTTCGGCAACAGGCTCTATGATGATTGGTAAGATGGCGGGGTAAGGAATCACGAGACTTTGAGCACGATTTCATACCCACTTAAGGTAAGGCTCAAGGGGGGTGGAATTTTTATGCCCTAATGCCTCACTATCCACTTTGTTTACCATTCTCCAACCTCGTATGAACCTTTGTCGATAGCCTCGGTTGTCGCCCTCGTAGTCGAATACCAATCCTTGGATGAGCGCATCATGGGGACCATCTCTCCTAGCATATCCAAACTGTTGCAAATCCAAACAAGGATTATAGGTAATACCTCCCCTAATTCCAAGCAGAGGGACATTAGGGAATTCCCCACAATGGTCGATGATAGTAATGTCCTTCAAGGATCGAGAACACCAATGAATATCAGAATGTGTGAGTGGAATTAACCTTTGAGACCATGTCAAGCCTTGCTCATTCTTCAACGTTGATTGGGGTAGGTGAAAAATAAACCACCTAGACAGTAATGGAATGCAACACAAAAGAGTAACCCTTTTCTTCATGGTGCGAGTGTGGAAACAATGTAGAATGTCTCCAAGCAAAGTAGGTATGGGATCACGAGAGAGAAAAACCTTGATGGCATTCACATCTACGAGTTTGTCTGGATTGAGAAATATAACCAAACCATAGATTATAAGGGACAAGACATTCTCAAAAGCTCGAAAGTCCATATCTTCCCAGAACGAACGAGCCTTCTCCAACAGAAACTTGGATAAGAAACCCTTAACTCCACTTCTTGTCTCCAAATTTGTCATAATGTGAGATCTCTTCAAATGCAAGGCTTCGGAAATAACTTCAGACTTTGGAGTCTCCTCCAAACCGGTGAATGGTATTTGATCAAGCACATGCACTCCTAGCAATTGAGAGAACTCTTCTAATGTAGGCACCAATTGGTAGTCAAGAAAGGTGAAGCAATGATGCATAGGATCAAAGAATTGGAAAAGCACACACATCGTTTCTTCTTGGAAGTTTGAGGTAGCTAAGTTGAGAAGTCGACCATATTTCTTGGTGAAGGAAGAATCTCCAGGAACCCTTGATTCTAACTCTTGAAGTTGAGGATGCACTTTCACGGAGTTGACTCGAATGGTATTCCTACGAATGGAAGTCATGAACTATAAAACGAAACAAAGATAAATTCCTAAATCCTTGAAATGGTTAGTGAGAATGCTTATGATGTCATGATGCTTATGATGTCATGAATAATAATAGCAAACAAAGCACACCAAGATCTTAGGTTTAGGCTTGCATGGGTTTCATAGGTAAGTACCCTCTTGAAGTTTAGTTGGTTCAACATATCCTAGAAAGTAATCGGGTTCTAGGGGATCTCAAATATCACTGATCTTTCTTCATTGGACATTGTCTCAGCATAATCAATCTTTTCTCGCAGCCGAAATATCCTAAAATTCCGATCTTAATGAGTGTAGTATCGAGTATCAACCAATCTTTAGCTTTACACCAAAGTCGGTTATCTCACTACTTCCTAATGGCCAAGTTGTTCAATTAAAGGTTCTAAGGTCAGTTAGTGCTTCATGACACTACTCAGTTTCCCCGTATTCTCCTTAATTCAACACAAGGGATACCAGTACCAACAAATGCGTCACACTAACGTATCCATTGCTTCAACCATATCAGTTTATGCCGTACAATTTCCACAATTTATTGTTGCTTGCCTAATGGTGTTTGCTTTACAAAGACCCATAAATGTAAATCAAACAAATCAAATAATAAAAGCAATTAAATGTGATCTAACTCAAATGTAACCATACTTTTAAGTTTTACTCCCCAACAGAGTCTCCAATTCTGTCATACGACGGAGAACTGACTCGGGTGTTTTGCATTTTATCGCAAATGTTGCGGATAACAAGAGTCACCACCAAATTTTCTTTTATCCAATAAAGGAAAGGGTGAAAAGAACAGGAAAGACCTTTCGAGTTATTTTTATTGATTTTGGGGGGTAGGTTATGAAAAGGGAAGGTGTTAGCACCCTTTTCATCTGTAGTTATCTACGGGCTCTTAGTTGCTTGCTAGATCACTTTGAAAAATGCTTTGTTTGAAATATGTTTGTGGTGGGTTTTGAAAGTATTTTAAAAACGCCGTTGTTTGGGAAAACTTTGTAATGATTCTCGTCTCTATAAGAATGTATAGGAAGTGTTGGTTTTGAAAATAGCTCAAAGAGATGTTTATTTTTGAAGATGTTTTAAAAGTGTAACTGTGAAAATGGTTTTGATTTGCGAGCAAGCAACTATGAGCGTCCTACCTACTCAAAAAGGTCTTTTTTCTTTTCCTCCTACTTTAGATGTTGTTATCTTACCGTGCATTGGTAATAAGCCTCGTCATTGGATGTGAAGAGACGGGCGTGGGTCAATCGTATAGTCATAGAAGGCAACCTATGAGACATTTTAGCAATTTTCGTAAGGGACTAGATCATTTACCAAAGGCAACATCGAGGGACATCGAGGGACTACAATCTTTTTATCGAGGGTCTTTGCTAAATTTCCCATATTCGAGGGACATGACTATTTTCTGAGGAAATAAGCGAGGTTACCCAGAGGTGCACGTGTGAATAGTGTGTTTGATTGCATGCATTTTTATCTTTGAGATTAGGGTTTTCTAGCGGTTGATTTTATCTTGCCATACACACTCTAATTATTAAAAATTTATATTAAAGCGGTAAATTGCGAAAAATAAAATCCTAAGCTATTACATCATTAGGGGAGTGGGGGTAAAATTTACAAATGGGGATGAAGTATAAACTTAAATATTACAACCATATCGAATAATAATGAAGACAATGTAAAAATAGTGTAAAGTAAAGGAAAAAATGTATTTTGAAATGTTATGTGTCGACACATGCTGCTTTGCATCGACACATAGCTTTCCTTACCCCTGCCAAACCAAAACAACTCAGTATGAGTCTATGCATAAAGGGATGTGTCGACTCATGCACCTGTTTGTGTCGACACATACGCTTTTTGTGTCGACTCATGCACCTTTCATCCTTCTGTTTTGGGGCCTAGACAACAGTATGAGTCGATGCATAAGGCTATGCATCGACTCATACCCTGTTTTTTTCACTAGAATGAGTCGACGCATGTGGGTATGTGTCGACTCATGCTACTGTTTTTTGCCTTAAACATTGTTTTATTGTATGCGCAGGTCAGTTTACAGCATATGGTTGATAAATATAAACAGCAAGCAAATGGTTAGTTTAAAGGGGCAATTATTATTACATTTTTATCTTCGTAAATGAATCATGTATGAAAAATGAAAAGCTCAAAGTTAAGAAGACTTACCTTGGGACTGCACTTGGTGTTTTAAGTCTGAATACTTTTCTAACTGCTGTGATGGCTCCAAGAATCTCCAGGAAGCGGTCCCAAACCGTTGAATCACACTAACTCAGTCAAGTTGTACAATACTATTTTTTGTGTTTGGAGGGTGAAGATAATGGCAATGCAGAAACTGTTCTTGTGTTTGAACAACCTCTATGTGATAAGGTGTTTGGTTTTGGGAGAGTTTGTAAGATGGAATAATGGATTGAGGGTTTCTGTTTTGAATGAAAGTAGAGCTAGTTTTTTTTAATGAGCAAAGATTACAAAGAATATTGTTTTTATGCTCAAAACTCTCTATTCTCTCTCTAAAAACCAACCTCTTATGTGTTGTGAAAACAATCTATTTATAGATGAGTTTTGCTGGGATTTTAGGAGGCAAACAAATAAAAATTTGAATTGTTTGGGTATGTTGTTTTCATAGCTTTTTTGATGCAGCTCTTATGTGCTAATTTGGTGCAAATATGGGACTGAGATAATGCAGGCTTGGTCTGGGTTGGTAGTAGCATATCAGGGCTGTTTTTGCAGTAGTTTTGGAGTGTTGTGGCAGCTTGGTGCAGGGCTGTTTTATAGCAGTATAACAGACTGTTTTTCGACATGGTTTTAGGCTGTTATATGGGTAATACAGCAGGCTTGGACAACATTGTTTGTAACATGATACAAAATCTGGTTTGTGGACCAATTTATGTAGATTGTAACAAAGACAAAGCATGTTTGTGGGCTGCATAGTGGCAAGGTTTGAGTCAAAGTGAGAGAGTTCAAACAAGACCAAACTTAGGATTTGAAAACTTGAAAAAATTCCACTTTGTAATAACTTGAATTATTTGTAACATCTTGAATTATTTTGAATTGTAGTGAAAAGATGTCATGAAGCAATGAAATAAACAAGTATAGAAAATACTTAGAAATATTTCCAAGTCTTGCAAAGTTGGATTTTTGACTCTCTTGATTTTTGATTATCAAATTTCATATTTTGGATGTCTTGATGAAATGTGATTTTTGGGAGTCAATTTTGGTCAAAAAGTCAAAGTTTGGCTTTTTAGTGTACAATTGACTTTTTCCACCAGTTGACTGAATTTCGTCTATCAATCCACTAATCTAAGGAGATGAATTGAAATATGCGATTAGTTCAAAATGACGCGATCGGATCCTTGAGATCATGCTTCCAACCAATAAGTTAGGTAATAGGTCAAAAATCAAAGTTCGGTTATTTTCAGTCAAAACCCTAATTTTGCCCATTTGATAATTTGAATGACTTTCTTGGAAAATCGTGATCCAAGACTTGAAACTTGACAGAAGTAATCCTGAGGGTCCATAATGATCCATGAAAGTCATTTGAAACATTAGAAATCTGACTGCCTTTGTTTAAACTCAAACCCTAATTTGAGGCATTAATTTTGAGAAGATTGTTTGACCTAGTCAATACTTGCGCAAACTTGAGGCATTAAAGATCTTTGCAAGAAATATCTTGAGAAATGAGAGGGCAAATTTTGGGATACAACAGACCCAAAAATCACTTGTGCATAGTCAAAATTGGAACCGTCGGCCTAGCCATGACTACGTGAGTTATTCTTGGTCCTCTCTTGATACTTTTTATGCATCTTACCATGAAAAAATAATAACTATATGATGTGAATGTCATTTGCTTTAGAGGATACAAACTTGTCTTATGGTTATTAATTGAGTGACAATGGGATTTTCATTAATTGTTGTTGTACTTGTTGAAAAACTAATTTTTATACTATTGTCATTGTTATATTAATTTTGTTGTCATTGTGTTTTATTGAGAGAGAGAGAGAGAGAGAGAGAGAGAGAGAGAGAGAGAGAGAGAGAGAGAGAGAGAGAGAGAGAGAGAGAGAGAGAGAGAGAGAGAGAGAGAGAGAGAGAGAGAGAGATAGTTTCATCGAAGAAAATTTTGGAACAGGGAGATTGAGAAGGGAATGGAGGAAGAAGACGTAAGTTGAGGGAATGAGTTTCAAAATCTTGAGAAATAGAGAAAAAGAAGAGACAATCAGTTTGGAGATTTCTTTTGATACAAAGGTTTTGTTTACGGTTTGAGAGAAATCGACGTAGGGAGTTTCATCTTGAAGCTTGTTTTGCGCGAACATAAAAGTGAAAGAAGAGAATGATGTGTGGTGAGCGGTTGCTTGTGTGTTTTAGGGTTTCCCCTTTGTTTGAATCTGTGTGGGTCAGGTCTTTCCAAAGCCCAATTCATTTTTTTTTGTGTATACACCATCTCTGCTTTTTCTTTTGTTATTCTACTAAAAAATATTTTAAAAAAACTTTGAACCTTGCTGAATTGACATACCTTTAGTCCATCCGAGGTATCCTAAGTTTCATCCCATAATTATGTTTCAAACCCTTTTTATAATTAGATTAGTTTCTTTTCTTTTAATATTTTCTCGTAGCTTTATTAATTTAAATTAATTTTTTCCGTTAAATAGTGATATTTGTTTTCTAATTAGACAATTTTCTTAAATATTTAAATTTTAGAATTTACTTCGGTAACTTTAGAATCTCAATTTAGTTTAGTTTTAATTTAGTTAATTTAGAATTTATTTTAGTAACTTTAGAATCTTAATTTAGCGGTTTTAGAATTTTAATTTAGTACCTTAGAATTTCAATTTTGTTTAGATAACTTATGTTTTAGTTGCATCTCTCTTTTATTTCTGATTTTTTTATCTCCTCATTTAGTTTCTTATTGTTTATATTATCATTTTCCCCTTGTTTATTTAGAATTTTATTCTTTGTGATTTTTCTTTCATATGTTGGTTAATTTTGTGATATTTTCTAATTAATTTATTTTAATTTCTATAACTTACTTTATTGTTCATTTATCTTAATCTAAGGGAAGGAAACTGTTTGTTGACTACTCTATCATATTTTAATATTGACTTGTATGTCTGTTGATTCCTTTATTTATCTTTTGTTTATGTCTAATTCTAAATCTTATTTTCCAACTTTCACTTCTTTCATAAAAATATTAGATTAGGTTTTAATTTTCTTTTAGTATTTTAATTTCTTTATTTCATTAAAAATTAATTAAAAAAATAGTTTCTTTTCCCATCTCCACACTCTTTTGCAAACAAACAATTTTATCCAAAAACACAGATATCTCAAAAGATTCCTAGAGGATACTATAGATACATAGGGTGCTAAAACTTTCCCTTTATATAATCAACCCTCATACCTTAGATCTCTTCAAATGCATTTTTTCTATACTTTTAGTGTTGTTTTACTTTGCATATTTATGGGTTTTATTTTTCTCTTTTCCCTTTTGTTAGAACAAAGTTTGAATCTACTACCCTATGTTTAAGTTTTGATGATAACAAAGTGAAAAGATATATTATTTATATGATTCATGTATGAACTATCTGCTGCCTAAATTATTACGTTCTGATTTGCAGATAATCTGATTGGTATAAGCAAGATCACACCTTATCAGCATCAGAAATTTGGTTCCTGACATCAGCATCAGAAGTTGCCATATCAGAATGTCAAAATCAGAAGATTAACTCACGTATATGCTGAAGCCTGATGAACAGAACTGCGCTCAACACTCTAATAAAGAAACACAACAGTTCATCAGCAGCCAAGCAGAGTCAGAATGAGCCAAGCCAGAACTTGCATTAAGTAAGCAACGGTATTGTGCATTGAAAGCAAATTAATACCAACGGCCTCATTCCAGACAAGATCTGCTCGATAAGGAAAGTTTGTTATTAGCATTGAATCAAGAATATTGCTCCAACGTTCAACATCTCAGTGCTATATAAACAAGACTTTGAAGATTGAATTGGCTAATGCTCTCCAAATCTTTACACGCCTAAAAGATGATCATAATCTTCCTTCTCTCAGTTTGCTAAACACTACACATTCTCTTATTCAATCATTGTTTAGCAATCTAGTTTCTAAGCTTTAAGTTGTGTATACATCACAGTTGTGATACAGTTTTGTAGAAAACATTCACACACTTAGATTTATCTTCTTTGTAAGAAAGTGTTTCCTTGACAAACCGGGTTGTGGTTTGCATCAAGAAGGCTTTAGCAATTGTTAAAGCAGTCTGTAATATTCAGTTGAATATAGTGGATTAAGACCTCGTTGGAGAGAGGCGAAATCACCTTGACGGGTGGACTGGAGTAGTTTGAGATCAAACGAACCAGGATAAAAATATCTTGTTCATTGCATTGATTTTCAGTCTTACAATTCAACCCCCCCCATTCTTGTGTTTTTCACTACTTCAATTGGCATCAGAGCGCCTGGTTCTGAGCTAAAACACTTAACCGTGTCAGTACAAGATCCAGCGTCAGAAAAACACAATGGCAGGAAACTATTCTCACACCAGCAATGACAACAATGAGGACAGAGACAGATTCAGCGGCAAACCTCCAGTCTTTGATGGAGAAAACTTTGATTACTGGAAAGACAGAATTGAAAGCTTCTTTCTGGCACATGATGCTGATCTGTGGGATATGGTGACAGATGGATACACGCACCCTGTGAATGCAAGCGGTCAGAAGATTGATAGAAAAACAATGTCTGACCAACAAAAGCGTGACTTCAAGAATCACCACAAGGCCAGAACCATCCTCCTCAGCGCCATCTCCTATACTGAATATGAAAAGATCTCCAACAGAGACACAACAAAGAACATTTTTGACTCACTCAGAATGACGCATGAGGGAAACGTTCAGGTCAAAGAAACTAAAGCTCTGGCGCTCATTCAGAAGTATGAGGCGTTCAAAATGGAAGAATCTGAATCCATTGAAACAATGTTCTCAAGATTCCAGATTCTGGTAGCTGGTCTCAAGGTTCTGGACAAAGGATACTCTACTGCTGACCATGTCAAGAAAATCATCAGAAGTTTACCCAAGCAATGGAGACCAATGGTTACAGCTCTGAAGCTAGCTAAAGATCTCAACAAAATCACTATGGAGGAACTTATCAGCTCCCTCAGAAGTCATGAGATAGAGCTAGAAGCTGACGAGCCTCAGAAGCAAGGTAAGCCTTTAGCATTAAAATCTAACAAAAAATTTGAGTCTAAAGTTTTGCAGGCAGTTGAAGAAGCATCTGATGGATCCTCATCAGAAGAAGACGAACTTTCCCTCCTCTCCAGAAGAGTAAATCAACTGTGGAAGAAAAGACAAAGGAAGTTCAGGAATTCCAGAAGATCTGATCAGAACGAGTCTTCTTCCAGATACAGAAGGACAGATTCTTCCTCTGGATACAGAAGATCTGAAGGCTCCTCTAGTAGCAAAAAGCCAAACACCAAGGACATCATCTGCTATGAGTGCAATGAGCAAGGACACTATAAGAGTGACTGCCCAAAGCTTCAGAGGGAAAAGCCCAAAAAGAAGTTTGGAAGAGAGAAGAAGAAAAGTCTCATGGCTACATGGGATGACTCTGACTCGTTTGAAGCTGACTCAGAATCAGATGATGAGAGGGCAAACATAGCTCTCATGGCTAACATCTCAGAAGATAGTGAAGCTTCTGAATCAGACTCAGAATCAGATACTGAAGAGGTATTTCCTAACTTTGCTGTTAACTTTACCAAGGCTGAACTTGCTGAAAGCCTTAATGAGATTCTGGAACGGTATCAGCAAATTAGAGTTAAATTCAGAGACCTGAAAAGGAATCTTGAATCTGACTCTAATAAGACTGAGAGTCTCAAATTGGAGAATTCTGAGCTGAGAAATAAGATTTCAAAATTAGAAAACACTTTACAAAACTCTCAGAAGGAACCAATTTATGAAACTCCCAGCAACGCTGATGAGATCATCAAGGAGTATGATCACAGTTTCCAGAAGTTCCTCGCTAAAAGCATAGATAGAAGCAAAATGGCTTCAATGATCTATGGAGTTAGCAGAAACGGCAGGAAAGGAATAGGATACCAAGGTAAGGTTCCTACACCAAAGAATGTCATGGAATTAACCATTAAACACACTCCTCTGAATTCACATTTTGTGTATGGTCACACACATGATATTAAATACACTAGCAGTAAGCACTCTGTGAAACCAAAATTCAACCAGAGTTTTGGTAAAACTAACAAATCAGGACCCAAGAAAATCTGGGTACCTAAGGATAAAATAATACATGTTGCAGATATCTTTAGCAGCAAGTCAGAAACACCAGTCATGGTACCTGGACTCTGGCTGCTCGCGACACATGACGGGAAGAAGGCATATGTTCCAAAGCCTGGAACTTAAGCCTGGAGGCCACGTTGGCTTTGGAGGCAATCAGAGGGGAAAGATAATTGGCTCTGGAACTGTAGGTAATGGAAATCTTCCCTCTATTAATAATGTTCTGCTAGTAGATGGATTGATGCATAATCTGTTATCCATAAGTCAATTAAGTGATAACGGTTATGATATAATCTTTAATCAAAAATCATGTAAAGCTGTTAGTCAGAAAGATGGGACTATCCTGTTTAATGGTAAGAGGAAAAACAACATTTACAAAATCAAACTTTCTGAACTAAAGAATCAGAATGTAAAATGCCTTCTGTCTGTTAACAACGAGCAGTGGATCTGGCACAGAAGATTGGGGCATGTTAGTATGAGAAGAATATCTCAGATTAACAAACTCAATCTGGTCAGAGGACTTCCTAATTTGAAGTTCAATTCAGATGCTCTGTGTGAAGCATGTCAGAAAGGCAAGTTTGCAAAACCTTCTTTTAAATCCAAAAATGTTGTTTCTACCTCTAAGTTATTAGAACTTCTGCACATTGACTTATTTGGACCAGTTAAAACTGCTTCAGTCAGTGGCAAGAAGTATGGGTTAGTAATCGTAGATGACTATAGCAGATAGACATGGGTAAAGTTCTTAAGACACAAGGACGAGTCACACTCTGTGTTTGTTACCTTCTGTAACCAAATTCAGAATTTGGGTACGTGCTGAAGCCCTCAAGTTGCAGGATATCAACTATGAGCAGGCACAACAGAACTTCAGCAAGCTGCTGAAGGAAGTTGAAAGTCAGCTGCCTCAGGAAGCTGTGCTCCCTCTGGATAGTGAACCTTGGTCTGAGAAACAGCTAGCTTCAAAGGTGAAACCAGAAGAAGACAAGACCATTCAAGCTGAAGCAAGTCAAGCAGAAGATGTTGCAGAAAGCTCTCAGAAGCTTCCTGCTTCTGATGTTTCTCAAGCTGCCTTGGACAGGCAGACTCTGGAAGAGCTGAAGCTGAATGACATGCGTCTGCAGCAGAGGATGGATGAAAACGACCAGAAGATGAAAGAAAGAATGGATGTGTAGGATAGCAAGATTGACACTGTTGTCAGCATGGTGCACAAGCAGAATGAGACTGCTGATCAGATCAAAGCCATGCTGGAGAACCTGTTCACACGCTTTCCTCCCCAACCTTAGTTTTTTCATTCATGTCTTTTTCACGTTTTCTTTGATTATCTGATGTATTGTTTGAATATGTTTTGTTTGATTCTGAACCTTTTTAATATGACAAGTTTTTCTGATCTTAATTGTTTTAGCACATCACCTACACTTTTTGATTGCTGACAAAAAGGGGGAGAACAAGAATGATATTTTAAAAAATAACGGTTAACTAAGACAGAAATTCTCGAACATTCTAACTCTATTAACATTCTAACTCTATTATACTTGAAAATGTTTTTTCTGTTTTGCTTAAAGTCTACAGGTACAAGGAAGCTCCTGGACACTCTAAAGACTAAAAGCTCTGAAGCTCTGATCCGCTCTGATACTCTGATCCAAAGCAAAGCTCTGACAAGAAAAGCTCTGATACGCTGATCTGAAGCTCTGCTCTGATATGCTGATCTGAAGCTTCCGATGTCAAAGACTCTGATACTCTGATGTTCAAAGAAAGGCAAAAAGATCTGATCCTGAAGAACACTTGTAATAAAAAAGGGAAGTAATAAACTCAGGGGGAGTATCTCTCAACTCTGACATCTTTTTATCCCTTATCTTTGATAACCTCTTACTCTGATGCATCTCTCTGATACCTTTTCACGTTATTTTCATTTAAAAAATATCTAGTTTTTGTCATCATCAAAAAGGGGGAGATTGTTAGAACAAAGTTTGAATCTACTACCCTATGTTTAAGTTTTGATGGTAACAAAGTGAAAAGATATATTATTTATATGATTCATGTATGAACTATCTGCTGCCTAAATTATTACGTTCTGATTTGTAGATACTCTGATTGGTATAAGCAAGATCACACCTTATCAGCATCAGAAATTTGGTTCCTGACATCAGCATCAGAAGTTGCCATATCAGAATGTCAGAATCAGAAGATTAACTCACGTATATGCTGAAGCCTGATGAACAGAACTGCGCTCAACACTCTGATAAAGAAACACAACAGTTCATCAGCAGCCAAGCAGAGTCAGAATGAGCCAAGCCAGAACTTGCATTAAGTAAGCAACGGTACTGTGCATTGAAAGAAAATTAATACCAACGGCCTCATTCCAGACAAGATCTGCTCGATAAGGAAAGTTTGTTATTAGCATTGAATCAAGAATATTGCTCCAACGTTCAACATCTCAGTGCTATATAAACAAGACTTTGAAGATTGAATTGGCTAATGCTCTCCAAATCTTTACACGCCTAAAAGCTGATCATAATCTTCCTTCTCTCAGTTTGCTAAACACTACACATTCTCTTATTCAATCATTGTTTAGCAATCTAGTTTCTAAGCTTTAAGTTGTGTATACATCACAGTTGTGATACAGTTTTGTAGAAAACATTCTCACACTTAGATTTATCTTCTTTGTAAGAAAGTGTTTCCTTGACAAACCGGGTTGTGGTTTGCATCAAGAAGGCTTTAGCAGTTGTTAAAGCAGTCTGTAATATTCAGTTGAATATAGTGGATTAAGACCTTATTGGAGAGAGGCGAAATCACCTTGACGGGTGGACTGGAGTAGTTTGAGATCAAACGAACCAGGATAAAAATATCTTGTTCATTGCATTGATTTTCAGTCTTACAATTCAACCCCCCCCCCCCCCCCCCCCTTCTTGTGTTTTTCCCTACTTCACCTTTCTCTTGGAAATAATAAAACACAGTGGCGACTTTCATTATATGAGTCAAGTCAATCAATGGCTTGGTCTCAAATTTTTCACCGCTACAAAAGTCTCGACTTCATTGGGGATAAAATCTCTAAGTGGGTTAAGCCTACCTTGTTATATATGTGTTTATGTTATTATTATTTGTTTGTTATTTCCTGTTTGTTGAGTGTTTTAGTGATCTCTTGGAAGTCCTATACCCGGACTTGGGCAAACTTAAGATTAGGATGGAAGATATAGTCATGTTGACTTTGAAGGAGTAATCCTGAAAAAGTTGGCATGTGATTCTCTTCTCAGTAGAGGCCCCTTTGACTGTAGTATTTATTTACCGATTAATCGTGAAGACATTATTGGTTTCAACCTGAGAGCCCGAGAAGCTGATAGATGTAAAACCCTTAACCCATATTGGCCTTTTAGATGTAGTGTGAAGACTATGACTGAGTAATCCTGAAATAGTTGTCACGTGATGCTGCACTCAGACGAGTTTCTCTTAAGAATATTACTAATTACTGAGTAAATCGGGATGTTGATAATATCCAAAAGAGGAATGTAGACTTTGGGATTTCTTAGAACCTTGTTCTACAGGTGATATGAACCATTAGTCCTTACCTTGTGGGTAGTACTTTTGACTTCATGCTCGTGACGTCGAACCATTGAACCTTGCTTGTGATCTTGATTGTAGTTGTTGTATAACCATGCATTCATGCATCTATGAAACTCTTTTTCACTTGGTTTTCAAGGAATGCAGAGGTCTTTCTTTGTAAGCATCATAAATTTCATCAAGCTCAATGGATCTTAGGTTTGATGGGGTGAAAATCCTAATCCACCAAAATGGATGATTGCTTTTTATGATAACTTGATCAATGCTTTGATCCAATTTAGGATTTACTTTCCTCATGCTTTAATGTTCACAATTTAATATCTCAAGTTCCTTGAAAGTTAAATAAAAACCAACATTTGGATCCTTTGCATAATTCACGCATATATCTAGGTTGTCCAGGATCTTATTTCCAGTTTCTCTTTCTTCTAGTTATCAGTCAACCGTCAAGTTGTTTCCTCAACACAACTACGAGACTAGAGCTAACATCATACGAAGAATGGCCGACCAAGAACAACATGACACAGAAGTCAGAATGAATATTGATGGGTTGAAGTTGGCATGACCAAACTCACTGAGATGATGCAAGTTCTAATTTTTAGAGGGGAATTACCTCTAAGAACTGTCATATCTGAGATCACAACTGCTATTGTTAATTCTCCAATAATCCAGCAACTAGTCATAACATGGCCAGAGTTTGGTATGCCTTATAACTATTCTCCATCTTTTGTCACTACTTCAATGGTTGGTCAATCATCCCGACTAGTGTTCCAGGCTCAAGTTTTCACTGAACTGCAACCAATCGTTCATACTACTTCTCATCAATGACGTTGATTTACTTAGAAAAACGTGATGTCTTAATGACGTTGATTTCATTTTGAAAATTGTGGTTAAGTTAATGGCTCGGTTCGCGGACCATCATAATAAATTTAGTTATATTCGGTTTTGCTCGATTTATCATTTAGATTCGGTTCACTATTATTTTGAACACCCCTAATGATGTTAGATATGAATTTGTTAGAAATATTGAATTGATGTTAGGGCTAAGCGACATCTCGAGAGACTTGTATGGAACGACACATCCTTTTTGGCATCAGATGATAATATGGGTTATTCAGTGTTTTTTGGGGGTATATGATGAGAAATACACAAGGGACAAACATTCTTTTCTTGCTTGTACCATGTGTATTGTCTCATGAAATCAAATCCACCTTCACCAACAATCAATTTATACACACAAACAGTAAAATAGGACCCATTCACTCCACCATTAATTTTGATTTTTCTCAACAAATTTTGTTCATCATTCACAAACAATACAACATATAAGGATAGAAAATAACCTCAATTGAAAGAATCATAATCACAGAAATAACTGAAGGAAAGAAACCACATAAAACCAGACTATACACACGAAGAAAAAATAAAACAAAACACTTAGAATTCGTCGATAGAAGCAAGAAGTCAATATATAATTTATTTTATATTAACAAGATGACTTTATCTTGAAATTGAACGGTTGTAGATCTGAAGATTGTCGAGCAGCAGAGTGGAGCAATAAAGAAATCTATTGTGGTACTATAGATTGTCGAGCAGCAGAGTGGAGCAATAAAGAAATCTATTGTGGTATTGTAGATTGTCGAGCAGCAGAGCCAAACAACATATTCGTCGAGTGTGGATTGTGGTACTGCAGTGGAACTTAGCAAAAATGAAGGATCTAACGATATTTAGGGTAGATTTCTAGGGTTTGATATCGAATATGTGTGATTTGAACTTTGTTAGGGCTTAATCTTGGATGACTTCTAAGATTAAATTAGCGTTGAGAAAATAGAGTTAAAAAGGAAAGAAAAATATAGAGAAAAAAATAAAATTGAAAAGGAATGAAATTTGGAGAGGAAGAAGATGAAAGAGAACCCGTACAAAAAAGATGAAAAAGAAATATGACATTTTTGTTTTATGAAAAAGGAGATAAATGAGAAACACATATTCTCTTTTATTTTTTTAAATCATATTGAACAAAAAAAAAAAATTTAATTTAAAAATTTAATGTGAAAAACGAAATTAAAAAAAAAAAAAAGAGGAGGGAAGCATGGTAAAAGAAGTTCACTTGCGTAAAATTTTATAAATAATTTAGTAAATAACGGCGGTTAAAACCGCCATTTTATTACTAACATTACGTCAGTCACATAAACCGCCACAATCTGCGGTAAATTGTGGCTGTTTAAATCAAATGCCATAAATAAACCGCCCTAATTTACACGTTTTTTAATGACCATTTTCATTTGCATTTTAAATTATCCATCACATAGATCAAAAGATGGGAGGACTGCAATTGTTCGTGTTTTATTTATCTTTTTTTTCTTTCTGTTATGTGATTTAAATTATTAGAGGAAATAACATGTATGGAAGAAGGGCCATATTTTAAGGTACAAAATATAGTAAATTCTATTTTTGCATATATCAAGATATTATAGATGAAATTTCTTTTTTTATTTTTTTGTTCTATTTTTCTATCATGTTTTATTTTGTTTTTGGAGATATAAACATGTCATAGATGGAAAAAATGCACATGAAAATAGAGTATTATTCAGTTATGTTGTTCATTTCATTTTAATTTTGTTAATTTTTTGTATTATTATATATTTTTAATTTTATTATATGTTTTTATTTTTCACTTATATTTTGTTTTATATTTCTATGCAGATATTAACAAGTGATATTTTTTTATTTTTGTAGACATATGTCATGGATGCAGGAATCATACTATTTGGAGGTCAATAATAATTTGAGGTTTGTGGTTTAATAATACATATTTTTTTCTTTCAGTGATGGCTTCAGGTTTGTGATTTAATACATAATTTTTTCATCTATTTAAGATTATTTATTCATTTATTCAATCTTGTTTGCTATATGGTTGAGAAAATTTCCAATATAAGAATGTAAATCTTTCGAACTCCACCCTTCTATTAGATCACAAACACACTCACATTCAATCATATACCCAATATATTTACCAGGACACCACCGTTGATTGGCAGTGGCAGTACTTTCATTTTCACCACGTAATTCTTAAATCCTATGTTGTTATAAAAAATTTCATATGACAGACAACGTTGTACAGGATCTATTGTCAATAGCTTTTCTTTGAACCACTTAACAATTGCCTCTGAATTTTCATCAACACATTTTTTGATTGAAGCACAATAACGAACAACACCAGGCTGACCATCAATTACTTCAAGCTTATAACAAGTATCATCAATTGGTAGCCATTTGTGTAGGTTACACAAATCTTTTAACACTAATAGAGGATCAATATGTTCGCACAGAAAATCGATATAAATATTAAATAAATATTATATAATTATGGTTAAGAAATATATATAAAAATATATATGAATTAAAAAAATGTTTTAAATCATAATTGTAATATAAATATTATAATTACAAAATAGGAATCATTCTTTCATTTTGTGTGATGTGATTAAAAGAATTTGGAGGGAGATAACTTCTTGGATTGGTAAGTCGGCGGAGGAGGAAGAGTGGCTTTCGAATTTTATAAGTTGGTACTCACTTTGTAGGTATAAAAAGGTAAAGGAAGAAAAGTTTGGTGTTGTTTGGTTAGCCACTTCATCGACTATTTGATTGTTGAGAAATGAAATTTGTCCTTGAAAATTTGGTTTGAAAGTGAGCTTTTTATGGAGAACTTACTCATTCCAATCGTAGTTTCTACGAGTTTAGCAAATATCATTTGTTAATTTTATGGTAATTTTAATTGGTTTGTAATATCTCTTTTTTACTGGATTTTCGTCCGTTTGTGTAAACAGGTCGGAGAACCCTTACTTCTGCCTTATATAATATCTTGTTTACACAAAAAAAAATTAATTTATTAGGTTGTAATAATTGTTAAGATATACATAGAAATTATGTTGAAGAATATATGAGTGTATGGTGTTGTACATTTTACGCGGAGACATAATTGTATCAACAATTGACTTTTCTCGTACGTAAACAGTGCAATGTCGCGTGTTCGCCCCACGCATAGAAATAATTATATCAACAATTGACTTTTTCCCGTTTGTAAAAGGTGCAATGACCGCGTGTTAGTCATGCCCCACACTCATGATTTGGTAGAGTGGGGCAAGATTTTAGAACACGTGTGTCCATTTATAAAAATATTTGTAACTTTGTTTCTGTTTATAAAAATAATCGTATTAATAATTGGATTTTTCCTGTTTATAAAAATATTTGTAATTTATTTTCGTTTATAAAAATAATTGTATCAACAATTAACTTTTTTCCGTTTATAAAAATATTTATAAATTAATCTCGTTTTTAAAAATAATCTTAATAATAATATACTTTTTCCCCTTTACAAAAATGTTTTTAATTTATTTCCGTTTATAAAAATAATTATATCTACATTTGATATTTTTCTGTTTATAAAAATATTTGTAACATATTTCCGTTTATAAAAATAATTGTATCAATAATACACTTTTCACATTTATAAACATATTTGTAACTTATTTTTATAAAATTATTCTCGTTTATATAATTGAATTAATTAATTAATATTTTAAATATATCGCGTAAAATTAAATATGAGTCTTATTGGTATAAATCTCTAAATTAAGTATAAATAAAAGTATATTTTTATGAATTTCTAAATTATACTATTATTTTTAAATAAATTATATGACATAATTAAATGATAAATCTTATTGAATGATAGTGTCAAACTATTTTATCCCCTGTAATAGTAGCGAGTTTTGATTTATCACCACAGCTCCCATGATGTGGTATAAGACTCTTTCAAACTGAAGCATTGATTCATGGAATGACATATGTGACTCCTTCACCGCTCACTTTACTGCCCATAAATGAAAACTACAGTTGTAGAGGTCCTCAATGGGATTACGCAGGCGAGGAAAGAAACCCTACATGAATACATAGATCATTTCACTAAAGTGGCCGTCTCGTGGGAGTAGAAGGTACATACGACGAACTAAAGTGTTGGATATGAAAGAAAGGTTTGAGGCCCGAATGCATGTTGTGGAAGAACTTGGGCTTGAGGGAGCTTGCAGTTTACACGACTTAGTGACCAGGGCGCATGACTAGATGATGGAGAAATATGGGCTCTTGGTAGAAGAATGAGTAAAATCCCATGGTGCTGATAACTCTGGATACCAGTGGGCCTTAGAAAAATATAAAAACCATTGAAGATATGAAGTGGAGAAAGGATCTCGGGCTAGATTCTCTTCCTACACTCCTTCCAACACTTCAAGTGGGATAATCAGGAAAAAGTGCGCCAATACTAAGTTTAAAGAAGTCGGGATAAAGAACCCCTAGCCGGTTAAGGAATCCTCAACGACAGATAAGTCCAAGTGTTTTTATTTTTACAAGAGTCACTACCATAATACTAACAAATGCTTTCATCTAAAAACATCATCGTGGAGATAATCAAAAAGGGGCATCTCACAGAGTACACCCGAAAAAGGAAAAAGGAGACTAGAGGCAAAGAAGAGTCTCTTAAAAAGAAACAAACTCCTTGAAGATAAAAGACTTCCTCCAAGAAGGCTATTAAAGTTGTAGGTACAACCAAAGGAAAGAGGCACAACAACAGTGAAGAAGAAGAAGAGAACTGAAAGGGAAACATCAGTACAATGCTTCTATCAAAAGAAGAAATGTTGAGTTAATGGCTATTAGAAAGGAAGAAGGGAGTACTTTAACTGAGAAGTTAGAAAGGTCCCTCCTCAGATTATTGGAAAATAATAAAGTGGGGGGAATCTCAAATTTGATCTTTCCGTTGGTGATAACAGA
The DNA here is from genome assembly GCA_948472305.1 of Vicia faba. Lineage (NCBI taxonomy): Eukaryota > Viridiplantae > Streptophyta > Magnoliopsida > Fabales > Fabaceae > Vicia > Vicia faba. The sequence continues at coordinate 1,239,039,105 of OX451737.1, forward strand.
CGCCATTGCCAACTATGCAGTTTCCAGGATCCTCATCGACGACAAAAGTTCTTGAGACCTCATGTATGCGGAATGCAACACCCCTTAAACCCTGCACAAATAATATGGCATAATCAAAGTAAATTAACATGCATATCAGAAGAGAGTGTCACATTTACTTCACGATAATAACACAATACAATAGTCATACTTATAATACACATTTAAAAACCATGTTCCATACACTAACACATATGCATCTCACAACAGAATAATTCTCAACTCAAAATAATACTAATGATTGAAATCCCATACTGACAGTCATAACATTAAGTATTAGGCACTAAAGGTCATCATCACATACATCTCAATCCAACATAAATATCTAGAGAGTGTGACGACATCTCTCAAATGAACATGAACAAAATAATATAACCTGAATCCAAACGTTCACCGTGTTACATGACCAGAGCATGACTCACTACCTAGTAAAACAGATAAATAGAGGACTAGATCCTCCAACTACTCCTTGCTAGAAGCACCACCACTATCCTCGATACCTGAGTAATATCGTATAAAACATCATTCCAACATAAGGGTGGGAATTCATATCATTATAGAAATATATGATAATAAGTAATTTCATAACATACATACATTAATTGAATTCATCACACTTCATATAATCATGCATTCAACATATTATAACACAATTCACATGATTACATATACAACATTTCTCAACGATTCATGATTTAAAGATGAACAATCACAATTACCACATATGTAACATTCATGCCAATATCACATAATGCACACCAATTTAACATTTTACATCAACAAATGTGACTCAAATGCAACTCAATGCAATATGTATGTGGTACCAATTGTTATCCTTACCGATTTTTCCGCGTCCATCTCTCAGACAAATAACCATAAAAAAACATATCCACAAAGCTTCAAACCACTCCTCTAGGTTTGGGACAAGTCAATAATTCCCACGGGATTATCAAACATTTCCTCTTGATAACTCATGATACATGTACAATCTCAACAATCATATGCAATTAAGACCATCTCTCAATCTCAATTATACAAGCATACATCACATAATTCAACACATTTGAATTATCTTCACCAAATTGAACAACATGCATATTTCATGTCATCAATCACACACAATGCATACTCATAGAATTAATCATCTCAACACATCATTATAACATGTAGCAAACAAATTCTAATCATGTTATTCACCTTTATCATCATTTCACATTATTCTCATACACAAAATCAAGTATCATGTTTCTCATAAAAAATCATCAAAAACCAATCCAAAACACATTGAATGAATTATTAAAATTCACGTAAATCAATGATAAATCATAATACATATAAGAATCCATCCAATCAACCAAAATGTAAAACAATTTTTCCTAGACTGTGCTAAGTGGCTCATTATTATGCAGAAAAATCTGCTACGACAACATTCTGTCCTTCACGAAAAGTGTCACAAAACCCATTCCAAACAACCATTTCTCATCATTTAAATGTATTATAACATATATCTAACATATATTATCAAATACAAGCATTGAAACATGATTTCCAACATCAATTTTATGATTCCTCATTCAAAACCTAACATGTCAAAATCTAAAAATTGAAGAACAAATCCCTAGTTTTATGTTACTATCCATCACATACCATTACATACACCCATAAATCAATGAATATCTACCCTTAACTTAAATTAGATACTTTCTAGGGTTCTTCTTCTTTCTTCCTCTTTTCTCCTCTTCTCTTCTCTTGTTTTTTACAATTCTCTCTCTTTGTTTTACAAAACCCCTTACTAACTCTTGTTTCACTAATGGGGTTATCTCATATCCATATTAATTTATCACCAAGGCCCAATTACTTAATATTTCTAATTTCACTTTTACTAACCCAAAACACAATTAAAAAATTAATTGAAATAACTCATATATTCACAAAATCACACAATTTAATCAATTACCATATCAAATAATAATTAATAAAAGAAATACTAATAAAAATTAACTAGTAATTAGAATGGGGTGTTACAAGTCTCCCCACTTAAAATATTTTCGTCCTCGAAAATTACCTCAAATAAACAACTCAAGATAAGACTCTCTCATCTGACTCTCTAGTTCCCAAGTCATGTTTCCACCTGCCGATCCTCTCCAAGCTACCTTCACCAAGGCGATCTCTTTACCACGAAGTTGTTTCAACTCCCGATCCTCGATCCGTATAGGTGATGTCTCCACAGTCAGGTTATCTCTCACATGTACATCATCTAATTGAACCATATGAGACAGATCCACAATGTATCTCCTCAACTAAGACACATGAAACACATCATGGAGATTAGCAAGCGACAATGGCAAATAAATTTGGTAAGCCATTTCACCTATCTTCTCCTAAATATGATAAGGATTAATAAAATATGTTGTCAACTTACGCGACTTCAACACTCGACCAACACCCGTTACCAGAGTAACCCTAAGAAATACATGATCTCCCTTCTCAAACTCAAGTGCTTTCCTCCTCTTATCATGATAACTCTTGTGATGACTCTGATAAGCTTTCATCTTCTCCTAAATCATCTTAATCTTATCGGTAGTCTATTGGACTATCTTAGGTCCAACCATAACACTCTCTCTAGATTCATACCAACAAAAAGGCCTCATACACCTTCTACCATACAAAGCCTCAAACAGTGTCATCCCAATACTCAAATGGAAACTATTGTTATAAGTAAACTCAATCAAAGGCAAGTAACTATCCCAAGTACGTCCTTGTTCTAATACAAAAGCTCTCAAAAAATCCTCAAGTGACTAAATCGTCCTCGCAGTCTGACCATCTGTTTGCGTATGATAAGCAGAACTCAAATGCTACTTCGTACCCAAAGAATTATGTAAACCTTCACAAAATCTTGAAGTAAATCGTGTATCCCTATCCGATACAATGCTAGACAGAATACCATGTAAACTGACAATCCTTTTAATATACAACTTTGCAATCTTTTCCATTGGATAATCCATCCTCATCGAAATAAAGTGAGTAGATTTAGTCAATCTATCCATAATAACCCAAATAGCTTCAAAATTACTGGGTGTTCTAGGTAAACTCGACACAAAATCCATAGAAATACTATCCCATTTTCATTTAGGAATAGATAACGGTTTAATCAAACCAGATGCTTTCTGATGTTCAATCTTTGACTTCTGACAAATCAAACAAGAACTCTGCAATATCTTTCTTCATACATGGCCACCAAAATAATTTCCTCAAATCTTGATACATCTTAGTAGCTCTAGGATGAATACTCAATCCACTACGATGCCTTTCCTCAAGAATCCTCTTCCTCAAATCGGCTATATCTGGAACATAAACTCTATCATGACATCTCAAGATACCATTCTCATCAATTTGAAAATTGCCACCTCGACCTTGATTGATCAATGTCAATCGATCCACCAAACTCGAATTAGATTTATTACCTTCTCGAATCTCATCAAGAATGCCACTAGTAAGCTTCAACATACCAATATTAACTCCAGAAGAAGTCTCTTCACAAACCAAACTCATATCTCAAAATTTCTCAAGTAATTATAACTCTCGCACCATCAATATCAACACATGCAAAGACTTTCTACTCAATACATCAGCCACAACATTAGCTTTACCCAAATGGTAATTCAAACCAAAATCATAATCCTTTAAGAATTCCAACCATCTTATTTGCCTTATATTCAACTCCTTCCGATCAAACAGATATTTAAAACTCTTGTGATCGTTAAACACATCAAATATTGATCCAAACAAATAATGCCTCCAAAGTTTCAATACAAACACAACCGTAGCTAACTCCAAACCATGAGTTGGATAATTCCTTTCATGCACTTTAAGTTGCCTTGAAGCATAAGCTACAATTTGTCGATTCTGCATCAACCCACCTCCCAAATCCATCAATGAAGCATCACAATACACAAAAAATGATTCTACCGGATCAGAAAAAATCAAAATAGGAGTGGTTGTCAACCTTCTTTTAAGCTCTTGAAAACTAGCTTCACATTATGTTGTCAAAGTAAAAGTTTGACCCTTCCTAGTCAATTGCGTTAACGGAAAATCTAACTTGGACAAGCCTTTAATAAACATCCGATAATAACCTATTAAACCAAGAAAACTTTTAATCTTAGAAACAGATTTCATAGCTTCCCATTGAGACACAACCTGAATCTTTGATGGATGAATAGAAATACCACCACTTGATATCACATGTCCAAGGAAACTCACTTCCTTCAACTAAAACTCACACTTATAAAACTTAGCATACAATTGCTTCTCTTTCAACAAAGATAACACAATATTTAGATGTTCAACATGTCCTCTTCACTCTTCGAATAGATCAATATATCATCAATGAAAACAACAACAAAATTATCCAAATACTGATGAAAAATCTTGTTCATATATTCCATAAATACACCAGGTGCATTAGTTACACCGAACGACATCACAAAATACTCATAATGACCATACATTGCTTTAAAAGCATTCTTCTGAATATCTTCATCCTTCACACGAATATGATGATACCTGTGATCGGTGGGAACGAGAACTGACTATTTTGGAATGCTGGTTCGCGTTTGCGTTTGTTTTTGAAAAGTGTCGCGGTAAGCAAGAGTCGCCACCGTCTTTTATTTTATCCAACAAGGAAAGGACAAAAGCACAGAAAAATTCCTTTTCGAGATTTTTCTCGGGTTCGGGAGGTAGATTATAGAAAGGGAAGGTGTTAGCACCCTTTCTATCCGTGGTTATCCATGGGCTCTTAGGTACTTGCTCACTATGTTTTCAAAAGGTTTGCTTTTATTTGTGTTTGTGGGTTTTGAAAAGAGTTTTGTTTTTGAAGAAAGTGTAAGTGCGAAAAGTTTTGTTTTGTTTTTAAAAGGAGCAAGTACTTAAGAACCTATACCTACTCAAAAAGGAATTAAATTGTGCAAATGTCCTTTAGACAATGCTATCCCACTATTAAGGAGTAGGTAGCACCGTCGTTGGAGTTTTCGGGTCAATTCGATTTAAGGGACGTGTGGTCATTAAAGCAATGTTAGGATGCTTTAGTGGTAACCCTAATGTCTTAGATCATTTTTATCGAGGAAACCATTTCGAGGCAACTTTGATCTTTGGACATGAGGGAGACCTCTAAGACTTCCTATACTTAATGACCACATTCGAGGCAACCAAGTGAGGTGTACCCTAGGAGTGGCATGTGCAAGTGTGTCAATTTTCAGTTTATATTATCTTTGCATGTCATGGTGAGCTACTGTTGATTTTAAGTTAAGAGTTAATCTTGTCATGCATAGCCTAGTTAGCATACATCTAAACAGTTAATATATGTACAGGAATTTAAAGTGCGGGAATTGTAAATCCTACGCTATTACAAGGCTTTCGGGGAGGGGGAATATTTACATGTCCAAAAATTGGGGAAATAAAAGCAGTAAAGTAAAAGTCTTAGTTAAGCTATTACATCCCAGTAGGCAGTTACAATAAAATAAACGCGCGCAAATCTGAAAATAAACTCTAAAAGTCCTAAGAATAAAATCTTTTTGTTGTTTTATTTTATTTTGGGAAAATGATCTAAATCTATTTAATTTTAGTTTTTGAGAAAATGTTAAGATAATTAAGAGATTAATTAACAAAGTTAATTTTAATAGAAAAAACTAGCCTAATGTTTTTTGTGGTTTTTTTGATTTTAATGTTAATTAAAAAAGATAAAAAGATGTCAATGAAAACAAAAATAAAATACAAGGGGGAGATCCTTCGATCCAGGGAAAAAAAGGAGTTTCGACCCAGGGAGGGAAATGGTCCTTTCGATTGGGCCAGACAGTAAGGCGTGAGTAGCCTTCGATCCAGGGAAGAGGATTGGCTTTTGATCATGGAGGTCATGGCTTTCGATCCAGGAATGAGATGCCTCCTTCGATCCAGCATACTAATGGGTTCGATCCAGAGAAGGTGTCTCCTTCGATCTGGGATGTTATACCTGCAAAAGTATGTTAGCGTAATAAAATGCAGGGCCTGGGTATTGAACCCCAGGCCCTTCGATCCTGCGCTTGCTGGGTCTCTTCAGGCTATGTCTGCAGCAAATATTAGCAAATGATGGACATGGCCTGGGTGCCAAACCCATGCCTCTTGATCCTGTCTAGGATAGAAAATCGAAGGTAGCAACCAGTATGGATGTATTATGCAAATATGAGGTTGGATAGTTTACCCTTTCTTACCAGCAGATTGGACTTTTAATTTGGGCGTTTCCTGGATGTAGGCACCTTCGATCTGGGCACTTCCTGGATGCATGCACTTTTGATCTGAGGGCTTCTGGGCGTGGGCACCTTTGATCTGAAGGACTGCTTTGGCTTGGAAAATTCTGACAACCTTTGAAGGATTGTATATGCAGCGCCTCTCCAATGTTTTTTGTTCTCCTATTGTGTATTTTTTCGTTATATCTTCGTGTAGAGTTTTTTGTGTCTTGGATATGTATGTTGGCCTCTGTATTTATAGGGGTGTGAGGGTGCAGTAATGGCAAGAGACAACAATTAAACAGGCCATTAAATGCCATGAGACAAGAAACAAACACATTAAAAGTTTTCCTTTTTTGAAATATTCATGTCTCTTGAATGAACCTGGACGCTTTTGACTTGAGTGCCCTCTTGATGACCTCCTTCGAATGGCCCTTGTCCAAAGATTAATCGAAGGGTACTAATTAAAATTCAAATCGAAAGGCTTTGTTAACAGGCCAATCAAAAGGTGTTGTTCATGCTAATCGAAGGACATGGCTAACATGCCTGTCGAAGCTGCCTTGACATAATGCCAATCTAAGTGCCTATTCATAATGCCAATCGAAAGGCTCATTCAGAATACCAATCGAAGGGTCTTTCAGAATGCCAATCGAAATGCTTGTCCATAATGCCAATCGAAAGGCTCTTTCTGAATACCAATTAAAGGGTCTTTCAGAATGCCAATCGAAGTGCTCCTTCAGAATGCCAATCGAAATGCTCCTTCAGAATGCCAATCGAAATGCTCCTTCAGAATGCCAATCGAAGGGTCTTTCAGAATGCCAATCGAAGTGCTCCTCCAAAATGCCAATCGAAATGCTCCTTCAGAATGCCAATCGAAGGGTCTTTCAGAATGCCAATCGAAGTGCTCCTTCAAAATGCCAATCGAAATTCTCCTTCAAAATGCCAATCGAAGTGCCTTTAATAATGCCAATCGAAGTGCTCCTTCAGAATTCCAATCGAAATGCTCCTTCAGAATGTCAATCGAAGGGTCTTTCAGAATGCCAATCGAAGGGTCTTAAAGCACCACTAAAAAAATTTCTTTTTCCTTAGGCAAGAGTTTGTGATCAACCATGTTGGGGGAAGACTTTAGAAAAAACATGAGAGGGAAAATTTTGGGGTGCAACAGTTGCCCCTGTTCAATTTTCTTAAACCTGAGGATGTAGATTGGCTTGCGTGCCTTTCGTGATCCGAAGGTGGAAGATGATTGAACACTAGAGTGCCCAGAAATTTGCACTCGCATGGTGTAGTATCAGCATTGTGATGTCGGGAATGGGCTTACAGATGCCATTTGGAGATTGTTGGTAGGAGGATGGGCTTATAGATGCCATCTGCAGGAGTGTCGATCGCATAAGAGATTCCTTAGCGAGAACTTGCATACCTGTTGTTGTAGAAGATTCCACTGGGGAAGTCTAACTTTGTTGAGATTTTTTTAAGAACCTGCCTGTACTTCAACTGAGAGAATGCTTCAGCTGAGTTTTAAGAACCTGTCCATAACTCAATTGGGGGAAAACATCTTCATCAAGATCTAGGAACTGTCTCGTGCTCAATGGAGTATACCGTTGAGGTTATAGAACTTGTCCACACTATGACGGAGGAAAACATCAAGATCTAGGAACTGACTCGTGCTCAATGGAGTATACCGTTGAGGTTATAGTACTCGTCCACACTATGACATAGGGAAACATCTTCATCAAGATCTAGGAACTGTCTCGTGCCTACCGAGAGTATATCGTTGAGGTTATAGAACTTGTCCACACTATGACGGAGGAGAACATCAAGATCTAGGAATTGACTCGTGCTCAATGGAGTATACCGTTGAGGTTATAGTACTCGTCCACACTATGACATAGGGAAACATCTTCATCAAGATCTAGGAACTGTCTCGTGCTCAATGGAGTATACCGTTGAGGTTATAGAACTTGTCCACACTATAACGGAGGAGACATCTTCATCAAGATCTAGGAACTGTCTCGTGCTCAATGGAGTATACCGTTGAGGTTATAGAACCTGTCCACACTATGACGGAGGAGAACATCAAGATCTAGGAACTGACTCGTGCTCAATGGAGTATAACGTTGAGGTTATAGTACTCGTCCATACTATGACGTAGGGAAACATCTTCATCAAGATCTAGGATTTGTCTCGTGCCCAATGGAGTATACCGTTGAAGTTATAGAACTTGTCCACACTATGCGGAGGAGAACATCAAGATCTAGGAACTGACTCGTGCTCAATGGAGTATACCGTTGAGGTTATAGTACTCGTCCACACTATGACGTAGGGAAACATCTTCATCAAGATCTAGGAACTGTCTCGTGCTCAATGGAGTATACTGTTGAGGTTATAGAACTTGTCCACACTATGACGGAGGAGAACATCAAGATCTAGGAACTGACTCGTGCTCAATGGAGTATACCGTTGAGGTTATAGTACTCGTCCACACTATGACGTAGGGAAACATCTTCATCAAGATCTAGGAACTGTCTCGTGCTCACCGGGAGTATACCGTTGAGGTTATAGAACTTGTCCATACTATGACGGAGGAGAACATCAAGATCTAGGAACTGACTCGTGCTCAATGGAGTATGCCGTTGAGGTTATAGTACTCATCCACACTATGACGTAGGGAAACATCTTCACCAAGATCTAGGAACTGTCTCGTGCCCACCGGGAGTATACCGCTGAGGTTATAGAACTTGTCCACACTATGACGGAGGAGATTGTCGAGATTGAGAACCTTATCTGAAATTCAACCGATGATAATTCAATTGAGATTTAAGAACTGGTCAGATCTTCAACTAAGCTGAGAACTTAACTGTATTTTTCCTGAAAGGTAAAGGTCAGTCATATGCAATGCATGATATGGATCAGGAAATGATGTTCTCAAAATAAATGAGATTGTATTCGTATGATGCGTATATGCATGTATCATGATGTATGGGAATGTGATGTTTTAGCTGGGGAAAATAAATCCCGGAGCTGCTGGAGAATAGAGTTGAGTCTGGATGATTGTCAGAATTGCGTCTGCATCTAGAGCGTATCTGAAATGTATTTGAATGAGTGACAGAATGACATCCGAATCTGGATCGTATCTGGACTATATTTTGAATGAGTGACGGAATGACATCCGAATCTGGATCGTATCTGGACTGTAATTTGAATGAGTGGCAGAGTGACATCTGAATCTGGATCGTATTTGGACTGTAATTTGAATGAGTGACAGAATGACATCTGAATCTAGATCGTATCTGGACTGTATTTTGAATGAATCTGGAATAAGTATCAGAATGTCAGCCATATCTGGGTCGCATCTGAACTATCTCTAGAAGGAGTCTGTAATAAGTATCAGAATGTCAGCCATATCTGGGTCGCATCTGAACTATCTCTAGAAGGAATCTGGAATAAGTATCAGAATGTCAGCCATATCTGGGTCGCATTTGAACTATCTCTAGAAGGAATCTGGAATAAGTATCAGAATGTCAGCCATATTTGGGTCGCATCTGAACTATCTCTAGAAGGAATCTGGAATAAGTATCAGAATGTCAGCCATATCTGGGTCGTATCTGAACTATCTCTAGAAGGAGTCTGGAATAAGTATCAGAATGTCAGCCATATCTGGGTCGCATTTGAACTATCTCTAGAAGGAGTCTGGAATAAGTATCAGAATGTCAGCCATATCTGGGTCGCATCTGAACTATCTCTAGAAGGAATCTGGAATAAGTGTCAGAATGTCAGCCATTCCTAGGTCGCATCTGGACTGTCTCTAGAAGGAGTCTGGAATAAGTATCAGAATGTCAGCCATATCTGGGTCGCATCTGAACTATCTCTAGAAGGAGTCTGGAATAAGTATCAGAATGTCAGCCATATCTGGGTCGCATCTGAACTATCTCTAGAAGGAGTCTGGAATAAGTATCAGAATGTTAGCCATATATGGGTCGCATCTGAACTATCTCTAGAAGGAGTATGGAATAAGTATCAGAATGTCAGCCATATTTGGGTCGCATCTGAACTATCTCTAGAAGGAGTCTGGAATAAGTATCAAAATGTCAGCTATATCTGGGTCGCATCTGAACTATCTCTAGAAGGAATCTCAGAAGATGATAATCTTTGCCTGTTGATTGATCTTTCCTGAAAAGGTAAAGAGTTAGTTGTATGCAATGTCATGATGTATGCATTGTCATGATGTATGCATTATGTAATGATGTTGTTGAAGTGTAATTTTGTCTTGGACTTTGCTCAAAATGTTTCCACCGGGGATCCCTGCTTTGTTGTTTGAGGAGAACTCCGCTGGGGGATATTGAAAACTCTATGGGGAGTATGCTTATTTCTGCTTGGGAAAAGAGTTTAGGAGTTTTAGTCGTCCGTTGCTCTACTGGGGAGTCGAAGTTGAACTGATATCTGGTCGGGTCCAGGTTTCACAGTAACTTGCTGGGGATTGTAGAGTAGTCTACTGGGGAAGAGGAGTTGTGGTCCTGTGATTTGTAGTAGTCAGAGAGGCAAATCCAAGCTGGGGAATCCTGGTGCTGCTGGGGAAATAAACCCTGTCGTCAGTCCGCTAGAGAGGTGACATCTTCGTTGGGGGAAGTCCTCGAGGATTCTTGAGGTTGATTCAGCTGGGGAAAGGCTTTCAGAGATTAAACCCTTGTTGGGAGGTCATCCTATGAGAAGGATTTTGGGGGAGACTTGTCATTGCCCCTAGTAGCACATGTTTGTGGCACTGCCCGGAAATGTTTAATTGTATGTAACCCTTCATTGAGATTGTTGTTCAATGCCCCAAGTGACGGAGATGGAGACCTGCCCCTGGTTACTCTACACTTCTTTGAGATTTCTTAAAATCTTGACTGGACTGGCCTAGGTGTGCTGGATGGTGACATGTCAAGTCCCCTTGTTGATAGGAGATTTGTCAATGGAAGTGTCATCCTTTTTGAAGTAATTTTGTTCACTGAGAGGGCTTTCGTTCATCGAATATTCGTTGTGTGAATTTCTCCGCTGTCAAACAGATAGCCAAATGCAAACAGTGATATTCAAATAATGCAAAGTTTATGCTTGTCTCGAAGTTTTGAAAAATGCGTTTTTTAGCAGAAAACTCTTTATAAGATAAATTCAACACAAGATTTAGGACAAAGCCTTACAGGAGTCAGGATACCTTTGGTAACAGTATGCTTTTGAACTAACCCATGCTTCAGTTAGGACTTTTGAAGGATTGTAACGTGGCTTGGTTCACGGTTTAAGAAACAAAGGATAAAGGCTCAAAGTATATTTGTACCCACCCGCTCTTCGTGATGTTCTTCAATCCTAAACTCAGTTAATTGTGCATTTGAACTCCAAATGAGTCTGGAACGACGTTTTTGGTGATGGTTCACACAAGTTTGATTTTTGAAGGCAGTCATCATTTTTTGCAACATTTTTCATGTTATCAAGGATTTGTAGCGACCTCGTTCTTTTGATTTGTTATCCCTAACTTTTGCCTGACTGTTCCTGTTTTTTTTTTTTTTTTGAGATTACAGTCAGCGGGATGCCCCAGCTTTCTTAAGCCTCCTTTATAGGTTTTGGCTCAGTGGGCTTTTTTCTTTTGAGAGATTGACTGCCTATGAGATAAGGAACCACCACTGTCTTTTGATTCCAGAGGAATGCTTTTGATGTCGTTCGTTGTATTATGAACTGAGAGTTTTGCGACTTCAATGTGCATTTGAATTAACTGAGAGACTACCCTGCCCCAGGTTTTGATTAAAGGTTTCAAATTATGTTAAAATAGAAAACTTCTACTTCTTTGGCTCGAAGGGGTTGACTAGGGATTATCTTCCTTATAACTCTAGTGTTTAGGATTTGAAATAAATGCTTGTACATCGTCAGCAAGGTCTGTCCAAAAGCATACTTTATGAGATTATGGCATTGTTTCGTCATCCTCCCTCTAAAGGCTTGTAACTTTTAGCAAGAGTTGAATGTCATAAAGTGAGTAAAAAGCGTAGTTTAAATGTAATTAAAATGATTGGATCAAATCAAGACAAACATATGTGATGCATTAATGAAAACAAAGTTTGGCATTAATAGATAGTTGTTTGAACAACAAAGAGATTACAACTTGAAAATTCAAATGAAACAAAGACATTCTCAATGATTTGGCATAGGAGCAATGATTATGTTTGGAGTCTCCGGAGGGTCAAACTTGATCTCCTTGGCATCAATCATGTCTTGGATCTTGTTCTTCAAAGCCCAACACTTGTTTGTGTCATATCCCGGACTGTCAGAGTGGTATGTATACCTTTCATTGGGATGATAGGTAGGAGCGGAAGTATTTGGGTTCCGGAGAGGAGCCTTTAATGTAATCAGCTCTGCCTCCAACAGACGTTGTAGCGCTTGACCCAGTGACATGTTGATCTTAGTGAATTGTCTTTTAGGCGCGACCTCCTTACGCTGATGCCCCTGTCTTTGTTGAGCAGGCGTAGGATTAGAGATCAAGATTTCTCCTACGTGTTGGTCATGACGACTCTTTTGACCATACACAACATTGGACTCTTTCTTCCCATTGTAGGGATTTTTCTGAGCATCAAAAGGTGTAGCTTCTTGAATCTTCCCACTTTTGATGCCAGCTTCGACCCTTTCGTCGGTCAGTATTAGCTCGGTGAATCCGGCTGAAGAGCTTCCGATCAAGTGTTTGAAATAGGGACCAGACAAAGTCCCAAGAAACATGTCCACCAACTCCCTATCAGACAGAGGGGGTTGGACTCTTCCAGCAAGATCTCTCCACTTCTGAGCGTAGTCCTTAAAGCCTTCGCCTGTACCCATAGACATACTCTGAAGCTGAGTACACGTGGGAGCAAGGTCGGTGTTATACTAGTATTACTTGTAAAAAGCATCAGCAAGGTCCTCCTAGTTGCGGATGTTAGCTCCTTCGAGTTGACAGAACCATTCAAGTTGAGTCCCTGAGAGACTGTCTTGAAAGAAATGGGTCCACAAGTTCTTATCAGCAGTGTAAGGTTGGATCTTCCTCACATATGACCAGAGGTGTAGCTTTAGATAGGTAGTGCCGTCGTACTTAGCAAAGGCAGGTGCCTTGAATTTATAGAGAATCACCACCCCAGAGGATAGACCTAGATCTCCGAAGTCCAGACCGGGCACCTTCTGTATTTCCATAACGTTCAAACGGTCTTCTAGCTATTTGTACTTATCCTCAGCAGGAGGATACTGTTCTTCATCATAGTCAGTCTCGTTGTCGGAGACTTCAGGGTTAGGAGCTCTCCTTTCTTGTGGACTGTCTTTCCCTTCAGATGGGGTGGTCAGATCAACTCCGTTCTGCAGCCCGTTTCCAAACCAGCGTCCAGTGTTGAACAGGATGGTCCTCTTTTTCTTCTTCTTCCTCTCTTTCAGAATCAAAGTCTTCAGGTCCTACTGACCCTTAGCTAGGCTCATAACCAACTCTTGAAATTGGGCATTCTGGGCCTGGAGGGCCTTGATAGCTTGCTCAATGGAAGGTTCAGTAGACATGATGATTGCTGAAATAAACAGCGAAGAAGATAAGAGACCCGTACTGGGGGACCTGTTATGCAATGATATGTATGATATATGTATGCAATGTTTTCAAGGATCTCGCGGGGTAAACAAGAAACTTGTTAGAATCTGGTAGCTTGATTGAAGGAACGTCATGTTGCTGAGAGTCCTTCTTCAAGAGTCAAGCTCACCATATCGAGTGGGTCATAGCCCCTGACTCAAGTCGTCGTGCTTGGATTTCTAGACAACCTTGGCTAGAGGAAAATAAATCCCCTTTGCCCCTTGCTAGCCATTTGATTTACCATAACCTGCATCATAGACCCTTGAGATCCTTGAAATGGTTAAATAAATGTTAAGGTATGATGATATGATGTGTATGTTATGTGTTTAAGCAAAAGTGTGAGGTGATGTAAGTAAGCCCTGCAATAAATCCAGATTATTGGATAAGGACTGTAAACGAAACCTGCAAGGAACTCATGTTGTCAGATAACAAGAATGTGCAAGTAGTTCAGATTTGAAGGCACACAAGTCACACAAATAGCCTTAAGTTTAAGCTGGCATGGAGTTTCATAGGTAAGTTTCCTATTGAGTGTAGTTGGCTCAAAACCTGTCCTATAAATAGTAACCGGGTTCTAAAGAGCTCAATATCATTGAATTGTTTTCTATGTTCAGCGTTTTGGTTTAGCCACTGAACTGGCGACCAAAATATTCCAAGAAAATAACCCTCCATGAGTGTAGTATTGAGTATCTACAACCTTTAGACTGCACCAAAGTCGGTCATCTCACTACCCCTAAAAAGGCCAAGATGGTCAAGTAAGGTTCTAAGGTCAATTGATGCTTCACGACACCACGCGGCGGCCCCGTACTCTCCTTGACTTAACTCAAGGGTTACCGGTACTCACCAAAGTGCCACATTAACGTAGCTACTGTTTCAACCATGTCGGTATACCCCGCACAGCTCCCTCACAGGTTGTTGCTACTTACCTAAAGGGTATCCCCAGATCCGGGTTAGGATCTATAGAACTCCGATACAAACTCACAAAATTTAAAGCATACAAAGTATACAATTGAAAACACAAGTGATCTAATCCTAAGGTACACCACACTTATAAAATCCCCAGCAGAGTCGCCAGTTCTGTGATCGGTGGGAACGAGAACTGACTGTTTTGGAATGCTGGTTCGCGTTTGCGTTTGTTTTCGCAAAGTGTCGCGGTAAGAAAGAGTCGCCACCGTCTTTTATTTTATCCAACAAGGAAAGGACAAAAGCACAGAAAAATTCCTTTTCGAGATTTTTCTCGGGTTTGAGAGGTAGATTATAGAAAGGGAAGGTGTTAGCACCCTTTCTATCCGTGGTTATCCACGGGCTCTTAGGTACTTGCTCACTATGTTTTCAAAAGGTTTGCTTTTCTTTGTGTTTGTGGGTTTTGAAAAGAGCTTTGTTTTTGAAGAAAGTGTAAGTGCGAAAAGTTTTGTTTTGTTTTTAAAAGGAGCAAGTACTTAAGAACCTCTACCTACTCAAAAAGGAATTAAATTGTGCAAATGTCCTTTAGACAGTGCTATCCCACTATTAAGGAGTAAGTAGCACCGTCGTTGGAGTTTTCGGGTCAATTCGATTTAAGGGACGTGTGGTCACTAAAGCAATGTTAGGATGCTTTAGTGGTAACCCTAATGTCTTAGATCATTTTTATCGAGGAAACCATTTCGAGGTAACTTTAATCTTTGGACAGGAGGGCGACCTCTAAGACTTCCATTTACTTAATGACCACATTCGAGGCAACCAAGTGAGGTATACCCTAGGAGTGGCATGTGCAAGTGTGTCAATTTTCAGTTTATATTATCTTTGCATGTCATGGGGAGCTACTGTTTATTTTAAGTTAAGAGTTAATCTTGTCATGCATAGCCTAGTTAGCATACATCTAAACAGTAAATATATGTACAGGAATTTAAAGTGCGGGAATTGTAAATCGTACGCTATTACAAGGCTTTCGGGGAGGGGGAATATTTACAGGTCCAAAAATTGGGGAAATAAAAGCAGTAAAGTAAAAGTCTTAGTTAAGCTATTACATCCCAGTAGGCAGTTACAATAAAATAAACGCGCGCAAATCTGAAAATAAACTCTAAAAGTCCTAAGAATAAAATCTTTTTGTTGTATTATTTTATTTTGGGAAAATGATCTAAATCTATTTAATTTTAGTTTTTGAGAAAATGTTAAGATAATTAAGAGATTAATTAACAAAGTTAATTTTAATAGAAAAAACTAGCCTAATGTTTTTTGTGGTTTTTTTTATTTTAATGTTAATTAAAAAAGATAAAAAGATGTCAATGAAAACAAAAATAAAATACAAGGGGGAGATCCTTCGATCCAGGGAAAAAAAAGGAGTTTCGACCCAGGGAGGGAAATGGTCCTTTCGATTTGGCCAGACAGTAAGGCGTGAGTAACCTTCGATCCAGGGAAGAGGATTGTCTTTTGATCATGGAGGTCATGGCTTTCGATCCAGGAATGAGATGCCTCCTTCGATCCAACATACTAATGGGTTCGATCCAGAGAAGGTGTCTCCTTAGATCTGGGATGTTATACCTGCAAAAGTATGTTAGCGTAATAAAATGAAGGGCCTGGGTATTGAACCCCAGGCCCTTCGATCCTGCGCTTGCTGGGTCTCTTCAGGCTATGTCTGCAGCAAATATTAGCAAATGATGGACATGGCCTGGGTGCCAAACCCATGCCTCTTGATCCTGTCTAGGATAGAAAATCGAAGATAACAACCAGTATGGATTTATTATGAAAATATGAGGTTGGATAGTTTACCCTTTCTTACCAGCAGATTGGACTTTTAATTTGGGCGTTTTCTGGATGTAGGCACCTTCGATCTGGGCACTTCCTGGATGCATGCACTTTTGATTTGAGGGCTTCTGGGCGTGGGCACCTTTGATCTGAAGGACTACTTTGGCTTGGAAAATTCTGACAACCTTTGAAGGATTGTATGGGTAGCTCCTCTCCAATGTTTTTTGTTCTCCTGTTGTGTAATTTTTCGTTGTATCTTCGTGTAGAGTTTTTTGTGTCTTGGATATGTATGCTGGCCTCTGTATTTATAGGGGTGTGAGGGTGTAGTAATGGCAAGAGACAACCATTAAACAGGCCATTAAATGCCATGAGACAAGAAACGAACACATTAAAAGTTTTCCTTTTTTGAAATATTCATGTCTCTTGAATGAACCTGGACGCTTTTGACTTGAGTGCCCTCTTGATGACCTCCTTCGAATGGCCCTTGTACAAAGATCAATCGAAGGGTACTAATTAAAATTCCAATCGAAAGGCTTTGTTAACAGGCCAATCGAAAGGTGTTGTTCATGCTAATCGAAGGACATGGCTAACATGCCTGTCGAAGCTGCCTTGACATAATGCCAATCGAAGTGCCTGTTCATAATGCCAATCGAAAGGCTCATTCAGAATACCAATCGAAGGGTCTTTCAGAATGCCAATCGAAATGCTTGTCCATAATGCCAATCGAAAGGCTCTTTCTGAATACCAATCAAAGGGTATTTCAGAATGCCAATAGAAGTGCTCCTTCAGAATGCCAATCGAAATGCTCCTTCAGAATGCCAATCGAAGGGTCTTTCAGAATGCCAATCGAAGTGCTCCTCCAAAATGCCAATCAAAATGCTCCTTCAGAATGCCAATCGAAGGGTCTTTCAGAATGCCAATCGAAGTGCTCCTTCAAAATGCCAATCGAAATGCTCCTTCAGAATGCCAATGGAAGTGCCTTTCAGAATGCCAATCGAAGTTCTCCTTCAGAATGCCAATCGAAATGCTCCTTCAGAATTCCAATCGAAGGGTCTTTCAGAATTCCAATCGAAGGGTCTTAAAGCACCACTCAAAAATTTTCTTTTTCCTTAGGCAAGAGTTTGTGATCAACCATGCAGGGGGAAGACTTTGGAAAAAACATGAGAGGGCAAATTTTGGGGTGCAACAATACCCATACCTCAAATCTATATTACTAAACACACTTGAACCAACCAAATGATCCATTAAATAATCAATCCTCAGAAGTGGATACTTATTCTTGATAGTCACCCTATTCAGTTGTCTATAATCTGCACATAACCTCGTAGTACCTTCTTTCTTCTTAACCAACAAAACCGGTGCACCCCACGGTGACACACTAGGACGAATAAATATCTTCTCAAGTAAATCCACAAGTTGACTCTTCAACTCTTTCAATTCAGATGCTTACATCCAATATAGAGCCATCGTACCAGACTAGTTCCTGGAATTAAATCGATCTTAAAATCCACCTCACGCTCCGGAACCAAATCACTTACATCTTCAGGAAATACCTCAGAAAAATCACGAACTATTGATAATTCACCAATCGTTCATTTCTCATAAATTTCCAATCTTGCCATCAAAGCCAACAACATAATAACGTCCTGCACAGACCCATTCACTTGCTTGGCTGACATAAACAAATCTCTCTCAAGGCTAGAATTAAGAAAGAAAATTGTCTTGTCAAAATAGTTGATATAGACATGATAGAATTCCGACTAGTTCATCCCAAGAATAACATCAAGTTGATCTAACGGAAGACAAACTAAATCAACTCTAAAGTATTTACCAAAAATACTCAACGGACAATTCAAACACATATACGAAGTAGTCAATGAACCCATAGCCAGAGTGTCAATAACCATACTTCCATTCATATCAGATAACTCAAGATTCAATCTCTTAACACAATTCAAAGAAATGAAAGAATGTGTCATACCGGTATCAATAATAGCAATCAAAGGTGTACCATTAATAAAGAACGTACCTCAGATTATTCTATCGTCAACAGTAGTCTTAGAACCAGATAGATCAAACACTTTCCCTCTAGCTTGTTCCTTCTTCGGCTTGTCACACTTGGAACTAATGTGACCTTGCTCACCATAGTTGTAGCAAGTCACACTCGAAACTCCTCTGCAATCATGAGACTTCTGACCTAGCCTTCTTGAAACACTTCACACCAGAACTTGTACACATTTAGGAGCACGATGTCCTTCAACACCACACTTATAGCACCTAACCAGAGTAGAAGCTCATCCCCCACTCGACTTCTTGTCATCACCAGCTTTCTATTTCCCTTTAGTAGCCGGAGTCATATACGACTTCTTTCTGAATTTCCCCTTTCCCTTCTTATAATTTAAAGCCTTATAGTAAGCAGCATTATCTCAACTATCTTCATCATAGATCATACCCTTGTTAACCAAGTCAGAAAATTGAGTAATCTACTGATAACCCATATCCTTCTTGATCTCGTGCCTCAAACCATTCACAAACTTAACACACTTAGATATCTCGGCATTAGCAGTATTGCAATGAGGACAAAACTTAATCAACTCCTCAAACTTTGCAGCATACTCAGCCACGGTTCCATTACCCTGCTTCAACTCAAGAAATTCAATCTCCTTTTTCCCACGTACATCCTCTGGAAAATACTTCTCCAAAAATGCATCTCTGAAAAGTGCCCAAGTAACCTCAATCCCATCTTCATCAAATCTTTGAACAGTGTTATTCCACCAATCCTAAGCTTCTTTTTCAACCATATGGGTGTCAAACTGCACCTTCTACACATCCGAATAATTCATGACCCGAAAGATCTTCTCAATATCTTTCATCCAAACTTGTGCTTTGTCAGGTTCATGAGCTCCCTCAAAGATTGGCAAATTGTTTCTCTAGAGCTTCCCCAAAGCACATAATTGATCATCTTCATTGTTGTTACCAACATTGACATGCGGTTGTTAGCCAATTGCACCAGCCAAAATTTCCAATGCCTCAGTAGTAGCATCATCATTCCTTCCTGTAACCATCGTCCTGAGATTCCAAACAACCAACAATGCTCATCGGGCAAACAATATCGATTGTGTATATGACACATATCGAATACAAAAAGGAAATAAACACATTAATAACCTAGCCAACTGACTGACCATGCTCTGATATCACTAATGCAATACCTCCTAAACCCCCCACAAATAATATGGCATAATCATAGTAAATTAGTATGCATATCAAACGAGGGTGTGCCATTTACTTCATGATAACAACACAATACACTGATCATGCTTATAATACACATTTAAAAATCATGTTTCATATACTAACACATATGCATATCGCAGCAAAATAATTCTCAACTCAAAATAATACTAATGATTGAAATCCTATATTGACAATCATAACATAAAGTATTAGACACTAAAGGCCATCATCACATACATCTCAATCCAACATAAATATCTAGAGAGTATGACGACATCTCTCAAATAAACATGAACATAATAATATAACAAAAATCCAAACGTTCCCCGTGTTACATGAGCAAAGCATGACTCACTACCTAGTAAAACAGATAAATAAAGGACTAGATCCTCCAACTACTCCTTGATAGAAGCACCACCACTATCCTCGGTACCTGGGCGATGTTGTATAAAACATCATTCCAACAAAAGGGTGAGGATTCATATCATTATAGAAATATATAATAATAAGTAATTGCATAACATACATACATCAATTAAATTCACCACACTTCATATAATCATGCATTCAACACATTAAAACACAATTCACATGATTACATATATAACATTGATCAACGATTCATGACTCAAAGATAAGCAATCACAATTACCACATATGTAACATTCACGCCAATATCACATAATGCACACAATTTCAATATTTCACATCGACATTGTTGTACCCCAAAATTTGCCCTCCCATATTCTTCAAGATTTGCCAAGTCAAAGGTTCAAAATCTCCCCAAGGGTTGCACAGTTCAAGGGCCTCCTAACAGTCAAAAACTAGGGTTTTGGTTATGACAAAGAAAATGAAGTTTCCAAGGGTCCAAACAAGTCTCACATGCCTATAAACATTGTCAAGCATCTTCATGCCAAGTTTCAAGACTTACAGCATAAAATTGCACAGTCAAATGCCCTAATTGCTCAACAGTCAACTGTAGGGGCAAAATGGTCATTTGACAGTCAAAAGTTCAAAATTTTGGTCAACATCTTATTTTGAAGCCAAAAACATCATTTGATCAATTCTTGATCATGATTCTCAAGGCATGGCTCAAAAAGTCTCAAGATGCAAAAGTTTCCATATTTGGACAGTTGGAAAAGTCAACTGTAACTTGACCAGGGCATAACTTCCATTTGGTTCATCAGAAAAATTCCATCCAAAGCTCATTTTGAAGATAAAGACATTTCCTACAACTCCTCTTCACACTTCAAGTCCAAGAAATTTTCTCACAAAAAGTATCAATTTCAACATTATAGGTCATTTTCAAAAGTCAATAAAAAGGGACTTTAAGTCAAAGGCCATAACTTGAGATTGTTAATCAAAATGACATGGGACTAAAGGCATGGGTTAGAGGACTTCAAGACCTTTCCAAAATGTCCAAAAACATGATCAAAGCTTAAAAATGGAGCAAGATATGCCTTGTGGAAGTTGGGAAACTTTTGGGAATTTTGAAAAGTCAACTTTGCTTCAAATGCCTCAAATTTGCTAATGGGTCACATTTTCTTCCAAGAATCATGATCCAAAGGCTATGAACGACCATTTGACCCAAAGGGGATTTATTTCATCATTTTTTATTATTTATTTGAATTTTTTATCACCATTAATTCATTTAATGAAATAAAATATGACAAAAATACTAAACAAATGTGATTGAATCTTTTTATGCAGTATAATCACTCATCAAAACCTCAAGATCTCGTGCACATCAAAAAAGGAAAGATTTGGCCATGATTGGTATCAAAAGACATGAAAAAGATTGAAAAAATATTCATTGAAAATCAAATATTTGATACATCAATGCAAAGGCTTTTTGACTCAAATTTCTACCCTAATCCATTGGCATACTTAAGCTGATCATAACCCTAGTCACAACAACCTTCAAGCTGCACCCAAACCTAAGAACAAACTTTGCAATTTTTGTCAAAAGTTCCAAATATGATTTCACACATAGAGCGTGATTCAAAGCTTCTAACCAATTCAAAAAGCTTTCTGAGTCATCACTGAACCTAACTGAATCCTTTTCCACGCTTCTAACACAGAATTGGTAACGTGATGTCGTCCTGTTCTTAACATTTGTCAAATTCGTGTTTCAATTTATACGCATCCTCATTGCATTTTTTCTGTTGATTTATACTAATTGAATCATTCTGAAGCTAACCATGCCATTTAATTGAGTTTTCGTGCTTTATACATGAATCTACCATGGAAGCTTGCTAGGTTTTCAAAGCTCTTAAATTGGGGACTTTTGCATATGGTGAAATCAGACCATGAGACTTATACCATTGAAATCGTGACGTTCCCAGGAATCTAAAACATCCATCGCGCCTTTTTTATATTTGTTTAATTCCTATTCGCTATTTTTTTGTATTTCAGATTGTGGGGGTTTAAAACCCCCGCTATCTAGTTTGTTTTTCAGGCAAAAATGAAGAACAAGTGGGGAAGACGATGCATGGAGGAAAGCCATTGGTGGATTCAAACATTGGCGCCTTTTGTTGATTATCCAGCATAACGTTTTTTCTCTCTCTCTTATCATTCATTGCCCATTAAGCATACAACCAAACGCGCTGGTTCAGTTGGTGGGCAACATGGACAATAGGTATTGGGACCTGGGTTCGATTCCCAGCCCCCCCCCCTTTCTCAATATATTTTGTTTTAACCTGATTCTATGCAGTGTACACCCAGAATTCTACCATGCATCCATCATCAAAGCTTGCCACATGGCCACTGAGATCAATCCAAAAGCCAGGATGAGAGGTCCATCATACACCTCCGTTGACCATGCCACACGCGCGCTGAGAAAGTCAATCAAGGGCCTGAATATGGTGGGCCTGATTGCTACAATGATACCTCCAAAAGAGCCAACAAACCCCCCCATGTTTGCATTTTTTCTCTTTTTATTTTTTCTCTTATTTATTTTAATTCTTTAAATTAATTTTTCTTTAATATAAAAACAACAAAAAAAATCAGAAAAGACAAAAAATATAAATATATTTTATTTAAATGTTTTTTTTGTAAATAAACTTTATTAATTAATTTAGTTTTTTTTAATTCTAGGTTTAATTCTAATATTTTTCTTATAAACTAAAAAATGTAGAATTAGGGTTTTAAATACTTTTATCCTTTTTCTTTTCTTTTCACCATATTTAATAATTAATTATTTATTTTGTAAATAAATTTTCCATTAAATAATTATGTAAATTAGGTCAAACTAAAAACATTTTCTTAATAAATAAAAAACAATTTAGAATTAGGGTTAATTAACTTTTCTTTTTAATTTCATTTAATTTTCTTACTAAAACCCATAAATACAAAAAACTCAAAAATAATTTCCTTTTCTCATTTAAACTTAATTAATTTATTAATTGTAATTTAATTTCCTTAAAAGGGTCCAACGCCCTCGCATTCCCGACTTTACTTCTTCTCGCATTTTATTTTTATTTCCTTTTTGTGAATATAATGTATTTATCCCAAAGCTATGTAATAGACTAATTAGATATTTATCTTTCCGCATTTTTATTTTATTTCAAATCGGGTCTTGGGCTAATTTGGCGATGTAGACCCGCGCCTTTGTAATAGCGTAGGACCTTTTAATTCCGCATATTTTAAACTGCTAATGATTTGCATGAAAGAATGAATGTCAAAATAAAAACAAAGCGTAGATCACCAATGCATGAACAAGACAAAAATATCTGAAAACGAAACACAAATCACACACCACCCCTAGGGTACGCCTCACTGTTGCCTTGCCCCTCGAAAGGTGGTCGTCGAGTAGAGGATGTTTTAGTAAGTCCTCATGTTCATGAACATGGCATGAGGGTAGCTTCTAAGGTGTCTTCCTATTGCTCTGGTGATAACCATGTCCCGAACCCTCGAATTGACCCGAACACCTCTAACGGTGGTGCTACCTACCTCTCAATGGTGGGATGGCACTACTTCAAGGACATTTACACAGACGAATTCCTTAGGGTAGGTAGACGACTCTAGATACTTGCTCTAATTTCAAAACAAAATCAAAACTCTTTTCACACCGACACTTTTCAAAAAGCTTTTGAAAGCAACTTTTCAAACACTCTTGAGGACTGATACAAGAGTCGAACTGAAATTTTCAAAGAAACTTTTTAAACCCACAGTTGAAAAGCAAACAAACAATTTTGAAAACACAAATGAGCAAGTATCTAAGAGCCCATGGATAACCATGGATAGAAAGGGTGCTAACACCTTCCCTTTCTATAAATCTACCTCCTGAACCGAGAGCAATCTCTATAAGGAATTTTTCTGTGCTTTTGTCCTTTCCATTTGGAGAAAATAAAAGACGGTGGCGACTCTTGCTTCCGCGACATTTCGCGAAACTAGCGTTAAACAGTCAGTTCCAGATCCACCGATCACAGAACTGGCGACTCTGCTGGGGACATTTATAAAGTGAGGTGTACCTTAGGATTAGTTCATAACTGTGTTTTCAATTGTATTGATTTGCTTGCTTTAAATTGTGGGTTGCATGGGAGTTACATAGATCCTAACCCGGATCTGGGGATACCCTGTTTAGGTAGCATAAGCTGTGAGGGACCTGTCCGGCGTAGACCGACACGGGTGAAGCAGTGGCTATGTTGGTGTGGCGCCTTAGTCTGTACCGATATCCCTTGTGTCGCAACGAGGAGAATATGGGTCTTCTGAGGAGTGATTAAGCACCAACAGACCTTAGAACCTTAAATGACACAACTTGGCCATTAGAACAGTAGCAGTATGCTACGCCCATTGAGGCTAAACTCTCGTGAAGGTTCTGGCTGCAAGAAAAGATTGCGATGCTGGAGTTATGACCGATTGAGGGTAGTCAATGATATTGGGATCCTCTAAGAACCCGGTTACTTTTGATAGGACAGGTATGAACCAACAAACTGAAAGAGGGTAATACCTAGACCTCATGCTGGCCTAAACTTTAAGGGCTTGCCTTGTGTGACTTGTGTGCCTTATCATGTTTGCCTTTGTAATTATCTGTGGTGTGCTTTATCATAACATCATAACATCATGAGCATTGCATGCATCCTGCATAAGGACTGACCATTTCAAAGACAAGAGGGTTTCACCTTTGCTCTGTTTTGTAGGACACCATGATGCCTGTGCGAAGGAATACTATCCGGTTCAACTTTGTTCATCCACCTGAGTTGCTTGAAGAGTTGGTTAGCAGGATTCCAAACACCACTTCCTTCATTCAGAGGCATGGTTCTCTTCTCAGTTTAGTCACTGCAAAGCGGGATCAACAGTTGATGAGTGTCCTGACCCAGTTCTATGACCCTCTGTACCAGTGCTTCACCTTTCAAGACTTCCAGTTGGTCCCTACCCTGGAAGAGTTCTCTGATTTGCTTGGCATCCCTATCTTGGATCAGACTCCCTACACTGGTTGGGAAAAGACCCTCAGGCTTGAGGAGGTTGTTGCAGCTCTTCCTTTGACCCATCAAGAAGTAATGGATAACTGGGTGACTAGAAGCGGAGTTAAGGGTTTCTTGGCCAAGTTTCTAATTGGTAAAGCTAACAGTTTCTGGAATTACTTGGACTTTAGGGCATATGAAGACATCCTAGCTCTCTTAATCTATGGGCTAGTCTTGTTTCCTAATCCTGACAACTTCATCAATGTCACCGCCATAAGGATCTTTATGTCTCAGAACCCTGTGCCCACTCTCTTGGGTGACATCCTGCAACAACTTTATGCTCGTACTACCCGAAGACGAGGAACTCTATGGTGTTGTATCCCTTTCTTTGTGAGGTGGTTTATTTCGCACCTCCCTAAGTTCGTGCTGAAGAACCAAGAAGGAAGAGGTTGGGCTCATAGGTTAATGTCTCTCACTGATAAAGACATCATTTGGACTTTCAGAGGTTTGGATGAGATAGCTGTTATTGATCGTTACGGAGAATACCCTAATGTTCTGTTGATTGGTACTCAAGGAGGAATCTCTTACAATCCATGTCTAGCGCTCCGACAGTTTGGAAGGGCCAGAAGAGCAGGGCCTCATGAGATGTTGGTGCCTCACATCAGTTTTGAGTTTCAGTTGGATAGTGACGAGCTGCGTCGTAGGTTCATCAAAGCTTGGGACAAAGTTCATAAAGCTGACCCATAAGAATTGGGGCCAAAGACTTCTTTACCTATGGAAGCCTACTACAAATGGGTTCACGTCCGGGCTCAGAAGTTAGGTATGCCGTACGAAGCTGTCAGACCTGTCATTCTTGAGTATCCTGACAAAGATGGGGCTCCTCCAACTGTCCTCCCTCCTCAGATACCTACTGATTATGAGACATTAAAGAGGTCTTGGTCGCAACTGCGAGAAGAGCTGGATTCTTACCGGGAAAAGTTCAACGAGCAGGAATTGAAGATCCAGAAGCTGACAAAGCAGTTGGAGAATGAGCGAGCTCTGAATGACTACATCCGTACTGAGAAGAGGAGACCATGGGATCAATAAGGAGCTCTGGATGTTCTTTTACAGTTTTATTTCCCTTTTCAGTATTTCCATTTCATGTAACGCCTAAGGGCAACCTGTTGAACAATTTAAATTTCAAAGTTAAATCTAATGAAGTGTGTTCCCTTTTGTTTACAAAGTTGATTCCCGATTGTCTTTGAAAACATAAATCATACGCATTCCATTCATCATGTGCAAAGCAGGTTTTCTTCTTTTCAGGTTGCTTACTGTTCTTCGCTGTTTATTTCAGCATCATGAACCCTGACTCATCATCAACCAAGATGTCTATCAAGGCTCTTCAGGCGCAGAACG
This sequence comes from Vicia faba, assembly GCA_948472305.1. Lineage (NCBI taxonomy): Eukaryota > Viridiplantae > Streptophyta > Magnoliopsida > Fabales > Fabaceae > Vicia > Vicia faba. Next base: position 1,239,065,747 of record OX451737.1, read on the forward strand.
CGCAATTTCAGGAGCTGATCATGGGTTTGGCTCAAGGCCAAGAAGAGCTGAAGGCTTTACTCCTGAAGAAGGAGAAGAAGAAGAAGAAGAAGAGAATTGTTCTTTTCAACTCGGGCCGAAGGTTTGGCAACACTCTGCAGAATGAAGAGGCTGATTCTTCTGTAGGCAAGAGCAGTCCCCAAGGGGGAAAAGGTCCTAGTCCGGTAGTCTCTGACAACGAGACTGACTTTAATGAGGAACAGTATCCTCCGGCTGAAGACCGGTATAAGCAATTGGAAGACAGACTGAATGCTATGGAGATCCAACAAGTGCCTGGGCTGGATTTTGGAGACTTGGGCTTATCTACTGGTGTGATTATTCCTCACAAGTTTAAGGCACCATCTTTCACCAAGTATGACGGGGCGTCTTGTCCCAAGCTACACCTCAGATCTTATGTGCGGAAGATTCAGCCGTACACAGTGGATAAGAATTTGTGGATCCACTTCTTCCAGGAGAGTCTTTCAGGGACTCATCTCGAATGGTTCTATCAGCTGGATGGGACCAAGGTTCGTAACTGGGAGGAGTTGGCTACTGCTTTTTATAAGCAGTATCAATATAATGCCGACCTTGCTCCTACACGTACCCAACTCCAGGGTATGTCGCTAGGATCAAGCGAAGGTTTCAAAGAGTATGCACAAAAGTGGAGGGATTTGGATGGCAGGGTGCAGCCTCCGTTAACTGACCGGGAGTTGGTGGATATGTTCTTGGGGACCCTATCTGGGCCATTTTTCAATCATCTTATCAGGAATTCGTCTGCAGGATTCACTGATCTTATTCTGACTGGGGAGAGAATAGAGGCTGGAATGAAGTCCAGAAAAATTCAGAAAGGGGCATCTTCAAGTTCTGAGAAGAAACCCTTTAAGAAGGAGGCCAGTGCTGTATATGGGTCTAGAAGACAAGAGAAACCTGAGCGCCGCCAATCTGTCAACACGGTGATGATTGCTAAGCCTGCTGCCGCTCCTCGGCAAACCAATCCACAAAGGGGTGAAAGACCCAGAAGAGAGTTTACCCGGCTAAGTATGACTCTATCACAAATCTTTCCGCAGTTGCTATCCACCAATTTGGTGACTGTTAGGGAGGCCCCGAAGGTTGTGAATACTGCCTCCCCCAAGTACAATCCAAATGCTCGTTGTGCTTATCATTCCGATAGCCCGGGACATTCCACTGATGACTGCTGGGCCTTAAGGAATAAGGTGCAAGATCTTATTGACGCCAAGGAGGTACAGTTTGAGGCACCTGAGAAGCCCAATGTGGTGACTGCTCCCATGCCTAACCATGGAGTAAATGCTATCAGGGAGGATGACAAAGTGGATGAAGCTGAGTTCGACAGCTGGATTTACCCGGCAACCGACAGTGAACCTAGAAATTGGATTGCAAAAGACAACCTACTTGTTTCTCTTGTTACTGAGTAATGAATTCTTTTGTTTTTGTTATTTGTAATAAACAATGAACTAAAACTCTATGGCCCGGTGTCTTACCCGGGGCACCGTTGCTTCATTTGTGAGGGCATATTAATTGTCATTTCATATATCATGAATAAAGACCTTGGACGTTTTCTCGCATTTCAAATCTTATGCTCCTTTTCTTTCTTTCCTTTCTTTATATATTGCAAAACAGTTGTATTTACACACACTCACTCATACAGGTTCCAATCCACTCTGGATCTCACTGGTAACAACTCTGCTACTGCCAGTTATGACTTCGAAAATCCGATCAACTTAGCCGAAGACGAAGGTGAAGATGATTGCGAAGTGCCTGGCGAGCTTGCAAGACTGTTACTTCAGGAAGAGAGGGCAATTCAACCACATGAAGAGCCGGTGGAAACAATACATCTGGGTACTGAGACGGACATGAAGGAGGTAAAGATTGGTGCCAACCTAGAGCTCAGCGTGAAGCAACGGTTGACTCAGATGCTACATGATTATATGGAGATCTTCGCCTGGTCCTACGAAGACATGCCCGGGTTGGATAACGACATTGTGGTCCATCACTTGCCTACCAAGGAAGACTGCCCTCCGATCAAGCAAAAGGTCCGCCGTATGCGTCCAGAAATGTCTGAGAAGATCAAAGCCGAGGTTATGAAACAGTTTGACGCCGGGTTTCTTGCAGTGACTTCTTACCCTCAGTGGGTTGCTAATGTGGTGCCGGTACCTAAGAAAGATGGGAAAGTCAGAATGTGTGTTGACTACAGGGATCTGAACAGGGCCAGCCCCAAGGATGACTTCCCTCTACCTCACATTGATGTCCTGGTTGACAATACTGCTCAGCATAAGGTGTTCTCTTTCATGGATGGTTTCTCAGGGTATAATCAGATCAAGATGGCTTCGGAAGACATGGAAAAGACTACCTTTGTTACTCAGTGGGGCACCTTCTGTTACAAGGTCATGCCTTTTGGACTGAAGAACGCTAGGGCAACCTACCAACGTGCCATGGTTGCTTTATTTCATGATATGATCCATCATGAGATAGAAGTGTATGTTGACGACATGATTGCAAGGTCCCAAACTGAGGAGGAACACCTTAATCATCTGTAGAAACTATTTGACCGGTTGAAATTGTACAAGCTGAGGTTGAACCCGAACAAGTGTACCTTCGGGGTAAGATCTGGAAAGTTGCTAGGCTTCGTTGTAAGTGACAAGGGTATTCAAGTGGACCCTGCCAAGGTTAAAGCCATTCAAGAGATGCCAGTTCCTAAGACAGAGAAAGAGGTCAGAGGCTTTTTAGGACGCCTAAATTACATTGCTCGATTCATCTCGCACCTAACTGCTCCCTGTGAGCCAATCTTCAAGCTGCTGAAGAAAGATCAGGTAGTACGTTGGAACGATGAATGTCAGGCCGCTTTTGACAAAATCAAGGAGTATCTCCAAGAACCACCCATCCTTATGCCACCGGTTGAGGGGAGACCTTTGATACTATACCTAACAGTACTTGACAACTCAATGGGGTGTGTGCTGGGGCAGCATGACGAGTCTGGCCGAAAAGAGCATGCCATTTATTACCTTAGCAAAAAGTTTACCGACTGTGAGACTCGATACTCACTGCTTGAGAAAACTTGCTGCGCTTTGGTATGGGCTGCTCGCCGGCTGAGACAGTATATGCTGACTCACACTACCTTGTTGATCTCAAAGATGGATCCTATAAAGTACATATTTGAAAAGCCTGCTCTGTCTGGGAGAATAGCAAGATGGCAAATGATCTTGACGGAATACGACATACAATACACAACCCAGAAAGCCATCAAAGGAAGTGTATTGGCAGACCACTTGGCACATCAGGCAGTAGACGACTATCAGTCAATGAACTTTGAATTTCCTGACGAGAGTATCATGATTGTGAAGTACCTGGACCGGATGAAGGACCTGAGGAAGGATCCCGATGGTCTATGCACTTTGACGGAGCCTCCAATGCTTTGGGTAACGGTATCGGCGCTGTGATCATATCACCTCAAGGCACTCATACCCCACTCACTGCCCGGCTATGTTTCAACTGTACCAACAACATGGCGGAGTATGAGGCATGCATCATGGGTCTCCAAGCTGCGATTGACTTAAGGATCAAGTTTCTGAGTGTCTTCGGAGATTCCGCTCTCGTGATCAATCAAATCAAAGGAGAGTGGGATCTGAATCTTATTCCTTACCGAGAATGTGTGTTGACGTTGATCCCCCACTTCACAGAGATAACCTTTGAACATTTTCCAAGAGAGGAGAATCAGCTGGCGGACGCGTTAGCTACGATGTCTTCCATGTTCAAAGTCAAATGGGACAATGAGGCTCCCCGGATCATTATCTGGAAACTGGATGAACCGGCATACTGTTGTGATCTCGAGACTGAATTGGTGACTGAGAAGCCTTGGTACCATGAGGTGAAGAGATATTTAGAAGCTCAGGAATACCCTGAAGGTGCATCTGTCAACGATAAGAAGTTTTTGAGAAGGTTCGCAGCGAAGTTCTTCCTTAGCAACGGCATTCTGTACAAGCGAAACCATGATTCGACCTTACTGCGTTGTGTGGATAAAACTGAAGCAGAAAGGATCATGGAAGAGCTACACGAAGGGACATTCGGAACACATTCCAGTGGACACACTATGACGAAGAAAATCCTTCGGGCAGGGTATTTCTGGTCCACAATGGAAGCCGACTGTTACCAACACTCTCAGACATGCCATAAATGCCAGATATATGCAGACAAGGTGCATGTTCCTCCAGTTCCTCTAAATGTTCTGACTGCGCCTTGGCCGTTTGCAATGTGGGGCATAGATATGATCGGTGAGATTAAACCTACAGCGTCCAATGGGCATCGCTTCATCCTGGTAGCGATTGATTACTTCACGAAGTGGGTTGAAGCAGCATCCTATGCTACGGTAACCAAGACTGTCGTGGCACGGTTCATTCGGCATAATCTGATTTATCGATACGGGGTCCCTGAAAGAATCATTACAGACAACGGTACCAATCTCAATAACAAGATGATCACTGAGCTCTGCGAGCAGTTTAAGATACAGCACCACAACTCTTCTCCTTACAGACCGAAGATGAATGGGGCTGTAGAAGCAGCAAATAAGAACATTAAGAAAATTGTGCAGAAGATGACAGTGACTTATAAAGATTGGCACGAGATGTTACTGTTTGCTCTACATGGGTACCGTACCTCAGCCAGGACGTCAACCGGGGAAACTCCTTTCTCCTTGGTCTACGGTATGGAGGCAGTCTTACCGATCGAAGTGCAGATACCCTCTCTCCGGATAATGAAGGATGCAGATCTGAGCGAAGATGATTGGATCCAGACACGACTTGATCAGCTAAACCTTATTGATGAAAAGAGACTTGCTGCTATTTGTCATGGTCAGACATACCATAAACGGATGATCAGGGCATTTAACAAAAAGGTCAGACCACAAGAATATAAAGTTGGGGATCTGGTAATCAAGCGAATCATCCTTCCTCAGAGTGATCCAAGGGGCAAATGGACCCCTACGTATGAAGGGCCATTTGTGGTTAAACATGTGTTCTCAGGAGGAGCCATGATTCTAACCAACATGGATGATGACGACCTTCCTCACCCCGCCAATGCAGACATAGTAAAAAGATACTACACATAAAAAGAGACCCGCTAGGTTGACATACCTAGGCAAAAATTAAGGCTTCCCGGCGAACCAAAAGGGTTCGGGCAAAATGAAGGGATGAAATGAAAAATCTGTACACCCGACAAGTCGAAAACCTGAAAAGGCGGCTTGGGCAAAAATAGGTATCCCGGTGGACTGAAAACCCGAAAGGGCGGTCCAGGCAAAAGTTAGGGATAAAGCGTAATACTATGTCTCATTGGATCACTTTGCATCCAGAATCCGGTATCTACATCAAATTCAGATGGCATTGATCAATCAGCTTCATCCTCGACTAGGTCATCAAGTGATGAGACGCTCGGAGATATAAAGGCGATAGCAGAGTCGGAACCCAGTGCGATCATTCATTTCACACAGCTGTTTTATTTTCCTTTGTACAAATTTATATAAACTCTCTTGTTCGGCGGCGTTCTCTTACTAGGACGTCAGCCTCTTGTACATAAACGCCTATTTACAGGCAAATACAAAAATCAATACAAAAATCAATTTTCAGTTAAAATTGCCAATTGTTTTTCCTTTTCTGTTTTGTTTTGCGAAGAACGTCCAAGGTTCAATTTGTGATATATGCATTTGACAATAATTTGCTAACTCATGAATATTTGCATACGAAACAAAGGATTAATTACAGGTAACATTAGAAACAGGGGCAATAAAGAGTTGTCTAAGCGATCTAATTGTTCCTTCCACCAAGGTACCAAGGTGAGTTCGGCTGAAGAACATAGCCAGCATATCTTAGTTCCCCAGAGAGTGAACCAGCAAGTCAATACACTCTCCCCAAGCAAAGCTATACTATCAGCCTTAAGGAAGTTGGGTATCCTCCAACAGATCTCAACATTCCCCAGCAATATACAGGCATTCTTAACAAGCATCCCCGGCAGTCTTGATCTAAGATTGTTCCCCGGTGATATACCAGGCATTCAGTGGAGTCACTCCCAGTCCATCTCAAAATTTCCCCAGGAGAGTCCAATCCAGTTTCCTCAGGAAAGTTGAATCTATCTCCTCCAGCAGTAAGCTTATCCCCAGTAGATTCTGGAAGCTTATCCCCGTAGAGCACGAACGCGTCCCCCGGCTTTATTCAAAGGTTATTTCCCTACCAGGATATAACTGGGTTATCCTCAGCCAAAAGCCATGGAAAGATCGTCCTCGGCGAAGTCTTCTTATCCCCAGCGAAGTCTATTAACACTTCCAACACAACAATGGTATCTCCAGCGAAGTTACCATCGACATTCTGGCAAAGTACCTCTCTCCCCACAGAGTATTGTTTCCCAGCAAGATCGTTAGAGTACTTTTCTCCCCGCAGAGTAATCCATTCGCCAAGTTTATTCCCCAACGGAGTTATCTTCTCCTACCGGTATTCTTGCAACTATCATCCCCAGCGGAAGCAAAGAGCTATTCTTCAACATCAGCCCAGGAGTGACTTCCCGGCACCCGTCAAGGATTTATTTTCCTAAGACGAAAACATGCATTCAAAAACATCACATACATCATTATAGCATGCCTATATGCATCATATCTTACAAATCTCATTTATGTCGAGAACATCATTGCTTGATCCATATCATGCATTGCATATGACTGACCTTTACCTTTCAGGAAACATCCAGTTAAGTTCTCAGCTATGTCCAAGACCTAGACCGGTTCAGTTAAATCGACCCTAAGATTTTCCTGATTCTTATCCAGTCAAAGGCCTTCTCTGGTTCAGTCAGATCGACCCTAAGATCTCCATGATTCTTATCCAGTTGAAGATTTCAAGACCTTGCCCGGTTCAGTTAAATCGACCCTAAGATTTTCCTGATTCTTATCCAGTCAAAGGCCTTCTATGGTTCAGTCAGATCGACCCTAAGATCTCCCTGATTCTTATCCAGTTGAAGATATTCCAAGACCTTGTCCGGTTCAGTTAAATCGCGACCCTAAGATTTTCCTGATTCTTATCCAGTCAAAGGCCTTCTCTGGTTCAGTCAGATCGACCCTAAGATCTCCCTGATTCATATCCAGTTGAAGATTCCAAGACCTTGTCCGGTTCAGTTAAGTCGACCCTAAGATTTTCCTGATTCTTATCCAGTCAAAGGCCTTCTCTGGTTCAGTCAGATCGAACCTAAGATCTCCCTGGTTCTTATCCAGTTGAAGATATTCCAAGACCTTGTCCGGTTCAGTTAAATCGACCCTAAGATTTTCCTGATTCTTATCCAGTCAAAGGCCTTCTCTGGTTCAGTCAGATCGACCCTAAGATCTCCCTGATTCTTATCCAGTTGAAGATTCCAAGACCTTGTCCGGTTCAGTTAAATCGACCCTAAGATTTTCCTGATTCTTATCCAGTCAAAGGCCTTCTCTGGTTCAGTCAGATCGACCCTAAGATCTCCCTGATTCTTATCCAGTTGAAGATATTCCAAGACCTTGTCTGGTTCAGTTAAATCGACCCTAAGATTTTCCTGATTCTTATCCAGTCAAAGGCCTTCTCTGGTTCAATCAGATCGACCCTAAGATCTCCCTGATTCTTATCCAGTTGAAGATTCCAAGACCTTGTCCGGTTCAGTTAAATCGACCCTAAGATTTTCCTGATTCTTATCCAGTCAAAGGCCTTCTCCGGTTCAGTCAGATCGACCCTAAGATCTCCCTGATCCTTATCCCGGTAGAAGACATCCAAGATTCTCTCAACGTTCCTGTTGAGGTAGTAATCGTCCAAGATTCTCTCAGCGTTCCTGTTGAGGTAGTAATCGTCCAAGGTTCTCTCAGCGTTCCCGTTGAGGTAGTAATCGTCCAAGGTTCTCTCACCGTCCCGTTGAGGTAGTAACCATCCCTGGTTCATTCATCACCTTTTTGAAGCTCCAGGTTCAATTCCTATAACCAGTCAGGCCACATCTACATAAGAGTTTGAAGAACAGCTCCTGTAACAGGCCAGGTAATCATTTTATTTTCAGGTACGCAAGTTCTCGCTAAGGAATCTCTTACGCGATCGACATCTAGATGGCATCTATAAGCCCATCCACCTATCCATCATCTCTTAGCATGGCATCTATAAGCCCATCCACCTATCCATCATCTCTTAGCATGGCATCTATAAGCCCATCATCCTATCCATCAATCTCCAAATGGCATCTATAAGCCCATTCCTACCATCACACTACTATGTGAGCGCAAATTTCTGGGCACTCTAGTGTTCAATCATCTTCCACCTTCGGATTACGAAAGGCACGTCAGCCAATCCACATCCTCAGGTCTAAGAAGATTGAACAGGGGCAACTGTTGTACCCCAAAATTTGCCCTCCCATATTCTTCAAGATTTGCCAAGTCAAAGGTTCAAAATCTCCCCAAGGGTTGCACAGTTCAAGGGCCTCCTAACAGTCAAAAACTAGGGTTTTGGTTCTGACAAAGAAAATGAAGTTTCCAAGGGTCCAAACAAGTCTCATATGCCTATAAACATTGTCAAGCATCTTCATGCCAAGTTTCAAGACTTACAACACAAAATTGCACAATCAAATGCCCTAATTGCTCAACAGTCAACTGTAGGGGCAAAATGGTCATTTGACAGTCAAAAGTTCAAAATTTTGGTCAACATCTTATTTTGAAGCCACAAACATCATTTGATCAATTCTTGATCATGATTCTCAAGGCATGGCTCAAAAAGTCTCAAGATGCAAAAGTTTCCATATTTGGACAGTTGGAAAAGTCAACTGTAACTTGACCAGGGCATAACTTCCATTTGGTTCATCAGAAAAATTCCATCCAAATCTCATTTTGAAGAGAAAGACATTTCCTACAACTCCTCTTCACACTTCAAGTCCAATAAATGCTCTCACAAAAAGTTATCAATTTCAACATTATAGGTCATTTTCAAAAGTCAACAAAAAGGGACTTTAAGTCAAAGGCCATAACTTGAGATTGGTAAATCAAAATTACATGGGACAAAAGGCATGGGTTAGAGGACTTCAAGACCTTTCCAAAATGTCCAAGAACATGATCAAAGCTTAAACATTGAGCAAGATATGCCTTGTGGAAGTTGGGAAATTTTTGGGAATTTTGAAAAGTCAACTTTGCTTCAAATGCCTCAAATTTGCTAATGGGCCACATTTTCTTCCAAGAATCATGATCCAAAGGCTATGCACGACCATTTGACCCAAAGGGGATTTATTTCATCATTTTTTATTATTTATTTGAATTTTTTATCACCATTAATTCATTTAATGAAATAAAATATGACAAAAATACTAAACAGATGTGATTGAATCTTTTTATGCAGTATAATCACTCATCAAAACCTCAAGATCTCGTGCACATCAAAAAAGGAAAGATTTGGCCATGATTGGTATCAAAAGACATGAAAAAGATTGAAAAAATATTCATTGAAAATCAAATATTTGATACATCAATGCAAAGGCTTTTTGACTCAAATTTCTACCCTAATCCATTGGCATACTTAAGCTGATCATAACCCTAGTCACAACAACCTTCAAGCTGCGCCCAAACCTAAGAACAAACTTTGCAATTTTTGTCAAAAGTTCCAAAACTGATTTCACACATAGAGCGTGATTCAAAGCTTCTAACCAATTCAAAAAGCTTTCTGAGGCATCACTGAACCTAACTGAATCCTTTTCCACGCTTCTAACACAAAGAATTGGTAACGTGATGCCGTCTTGTTCTTAACATTTGTCGAATTCGTGTTTCAATTTATACGCATCCTCATTGCATTTTTTCTGTTGATTTATACTAATTGAATCATTCTGAAGCTAACCATGCCATTTAATTGAGTTTTCGTGCTTTATACATGAATCTACCATGGAAGCTTGCTAGGTTTTCAAAGCTCTTAAATTGGGGACTTTTGCATATGGTGAAATCAGACCATGAGACTTATACCATTGAAATCGTGACGTTCCCAGGAATCTAAAACATCCATCGCGCCTTTTTTATATTTGTTTAATTCCTATTCGCTATTTTTTTGTATTTCAGATTGTGGGGGTTTAAAACCCCCGCTATCTAGTTTGTTTTTCAGGCAAAAATGAAGAACAAGTGGGGAAGACGATGCGTGGAGGAAAGCCATTGGTGGATTCAAACATTGGCGCCTTTTGTTGATTATCCAGCATAACGTTTTTTCTCTCTCTTATCATTCATTGCCCATTAAGCATACAACCAAACGCGCTGGTTCAGTTGGTGGGCAACGTGGACAATAGGTATTGGGACCTGGGTTCGATTCCCAGGTCCCTCCCCCCTTTCTCAATATATTTTGTTTTAACCTGATTCTATGCAGTGTACGCCCAGAATTCTACCATGCATCCATCATCAAAGCTTGCCACATGGCCACTGAGATCAATCCAAAAGCTAGGATGAGAGGTCCATCATACACCTCCGTTGACAATGCCACACGCGCGCTGAGAAAGTCAATCAAGGGCCTGAATATGGTGGGCCTGATTGCTACAATGATACCTCCAAAAGGGCCAACAAACCCCCCCATGTTTGCATTTTTTCTCTTTTTATTTTTTCTCTTATTTATTTTAATTACATTATTTATTTTAATTCTTTAAATTAATTTTTCTTTAATATAAAAACAACAAAAAAAATCAGAAAAGACAAAAAATATAAATATATTTTATTTAAATGTTTTTTTTGTAAATAAACTTTATTAATTAATTTAGTTTTTTTTTAATTCTAGGTTTAATTCTAATATTTTTCTTAATAAACTAAAAAATGTAGAATTAGGGTTTTAAATACTTTTATCCTTTTTCTTTTCTTTTCACCATATTTAATAATTAATTATTTATTTTGTAAATAAATTTTCCATTAAATAATTATGTAAATTAGGTCAAACTAAAAACATTTTCTTAATAAATAAAAAACAATTTAGAATTAGGGTTAATTAACTTTTCTTTTTAATTTCATTTAATTTTCTTACTAAAACCCATAAATACAAAAAACTCAAAAATAATTTCCTTTTCTCATTTAAACTTAATTAATTTATTAATTGTAATTTAATTTCCTTAAAAGGGTCCAACGCCCTCGCATTCCCGACTTTACTTCTTCTCGCATTTTATTTTTATTTCCTTTTTGTGAATATAATGTATTTATCCCAAAGCTATGTAATAGACTAATTAGATATTTATCTTTCCGCATTTTTATTTTATTTCAAATCGGGTCTTGGGCTAATTTGGCGATGTAGACCCGCGCCTTTGTAATAGTGTATGACCTTTTAATTCCGCATCTTTTAAACTGTTAATGATTTGCATGAAAGAATGAATGTCAAAATAAAAACAAAGCGTAGATCACCAATGCATGAACAAGACAAAAATATCTGAAAACGAAACACAAATCACACACCACCCCTAGGGTACGCCTAACTGTTGCCTTGCCCCTCGAAAGGTGGTCGTCGAGTAGAGGATGTTTTAGTAAGTCCTCATGTTCATGAACATGGCATGAGGGTAGCTTCTAAGGTGTCTTCCTATTGCTCCGGTGATCACCATGTCCCGAACCCTCGAATTGACCCGAACACCTCCAACGGTGGTGCTACCTACCTCTCAATGGTGGGATGGCACTACTTCAAGGACATTTACACAGACGAATTCCTTAGGGTAGGTAGACGACTCTAGATACTTGCTCTAATTTCAAAACAAAATCAAAACTCTTTTCACACCGACACTTTTCAAAAATCTTTCGAAAGCAACTTTTCAAACACTCTTGAGGACTGATACAAGAGTCGAACTGAAATTTTCAAAGAAACTTTTTAAACCCACAGTTGAAAAGCAAACAAACAATTTTGAAAACACAAATGAGCAAGTATCTAAGAGCCCATGGATAACCATGGATAGAAAGGGTGCTAACACCTTCCCTTTCTATAAATTTACCTCCCGAACCGAGAGCAATCTCTATAAGGAATTTTTCTGTGCTTTTGTCCTTTCCATTTGGATAAAATAAAAGACGGTGGCGACTCTTGCTTCCGCGACATTTCGCGAAACCAGCGTTAAACAGTCAGTTCCAGATCCACCGATCACAAACACATATGACTAAAACGCAACTCAATGCAATATACATGTGGTACTAATTGTTATACTTACCGGTCCTACCGGGCCCATCTCTCAGATAGATAACCACCAAAAAGCCCATCATCTAAGCTTTAAACCAGTCCTCTAGGTTTGGGACAAATCAATAATTTCCACAGAATTACCAAACATTCACACTTGACAACTCATGATGCATGTGCAATCTCAACAATCATATGCAATTAATACCATCTCTCAATCTCAATTATACAAGCATACATCACATAATTTAACCCATTTGAATTATCTTCACCAAATTGCACAACATACATATTTCATGTCATCAATCACACATAATGCATACCCATAGGTTTAATCATATCAACACATTATTATAACATGTAGCAAACATATTCTAATCATGTTATTCACATTCATCATCATTTCACATCATTCTAATCACAAAATCAAGTATCATGTTTCTCATTAAAATTCATCCAAAACCAATCCAAACCACATAGAATAAATTATTAAAATTCACGTAAATCAATGATAAATCATAATACATACAATAATCCATCCAATCAAACAAAATATAAAACAATTTGTCCCAGACCACGCTAGCTGCTACCCGCGCGCTAAGTGGCCTTACTATTTTGCAGAAAAGTCTGCTACGGACAACATTTTGTCCTTCACGAAAAGTGTCATAAAACCCATTACAAACAACTATTTCTCTTCATTTAAATGTATTATAATATATATCTAATATATATTATCAAATACAAACACCAAAATATGATTTGCAACATCAATTTCATGATTCCTCACTCAAAACCTAACATGTCAAAATCTAGAAACTGAAGAACAAATTCCTAGTTTCATATTATTACCCATCACATACCATTATATACACCTATAAATAAATGAATACCCACCATTACCTCGGACGTATATACTTTCTAGGGTTCTTCTTCTTTCTTCCTCTTTTCTCCTCTCCTCTTCTGTTGTTTTTTTACAATTCTCTCTCTCTCTCTCTCTCTCTCTCTCTCTCTCTCTCTCTCTCTCTCTCTCTCTCTCTCTCTCTCTCTCTCTCTCTCTCTCTCTCTCTCTCTCTCTCTCTCTCTCTCTCTCTCTCTCTCTCTCTCTCTCTCTCTCTCTCTCTCTCTCTCTCTATCTATCTATCTATCTATCTATCTATCTATCTATCTATCTCTTACAAAACCCCCTTACTAAATCTTGTTTTACTAATGGGCTTATCTAATATCCACACTAATCCATCACCAAGGCATAATTACTTAATATTTCTTATTTCACTTTTACTAACCCAAAACACAATTAAACAATTAATTCAAATAACTCATATATTCACAAAACCACATAATTTAATCAATTATCATATCAAATAATAATTAATAAAATAAATATTAATAAAATAACTAGTAATTAAAATTGGGGTGTTATACGCAAATTTTTGAAAAACTTGGGACAAGAAAAGAGAAGTGATGGTTATACGAAGGGTTTGATTTGCAGGCTCTCAATGACACACAACTTCCCTCATTATACATCTATGCAAAATGGAAATTAAACCTTCTATAAAAGGGAAAAAGGCTCCCAACAGGTACGCCACGAATAAATCTAACTTGAAATTACATGATTAGACCCCAAATGAAGAATGAAGGAAAACAAACTAATTAGCATTGATAAACAGGGAGAAAATAAGCGGTGGTCAACCCACTTTGTTAAATATTCCCTTATTTCTCGTGTAAATGCAAATTACACTACTACAAAAAGCGCTTTTAACCTCAGACGCAAAATTCATTTTACCTCGGCTAAAGAAGTGAGGTAATGAAGGGCGTCATGAAAAGTAATGACTTAACACCTCTGTTTTTAAAACACTGAGGGGAAAATTTATTTGTGCACGGGTTTGAACCCCATCATCTGCACTTTTATTATTTACAAAACTAGTATCTCATATATCTCGGTTTATCAATAAAATCGATGGATAAGTTATATTGTATTCTTTTAAATTAAAATTCATTACATTGTTTACACATAAAATTAAAAAAATAATTTGTTTACAAACTACAATAATTATCCAGAATATTACATTGTTTACACATAATAATAAAATAAAAATTAATTTTTCCATGAAGGTCATATGTTGGATCTTTGAATCCTTGATATTTGGGGATGATCAAATGCTAGGTGCCAATATATTTTCTATTGCTTGTCCTTGCATTTGCTTATGATATAAACAAAAAAATAGTTAAATAAATAAATGATTTTCTGCTCAAATAAATATTTAAGAAGACAAACCTTAAACCCAAATAATTTTCTGCTCTTGCAATTCATCATAGAGAACTCAAGCGCTTTGTGATGTTTCATTATCAAATTTAGATATTATAATGCTTTTATAGTGGAAGTTTTTTAGCTATCATGCGAATTCCTAATGGTAGTGTCTTGCGGGTTGATACTCATAAAATGGATGACACACATTTTTTTAAGGACGGTGATCATTATCATCAATTATCACGCTAAATTATACCCCCGGTTTTAATAAAAACCAAGGTGAAAAGCTTCTTTTTTATATATTACATTGTTTATACGAAATATTAAAAAAATATTACAACAAATCCAAATTCTTGTAGAACAACAAATATCTGCTGTAAGGAGATCTCAGTTCCAAACATTGGAAAATGTTATATGGATTGCACGCATCCAACTTCTAAAGGAGTTATCTATTCCAACCATTGGAAAATGTTTTTATGAACATGAAATCCATCATAGAGAACTTTTTCAAGCTTCTTAAGTTCCAAAATTTCATTATCCTGCAGTTCATCCCAAAGAATGATGTGTACGAGTTAGGATTAAGGTAAAATCTATTAAAGAAGTGCTTTTATAGTAAAACTCATATTTTATCCATCGTTTGTTAAAAAAACAACATGATAGATGATTTAGTTTACAAATAAAAAATATAATTAAAAGAAAGGTTCTTGGATTGTTTTTCCCTCGATTAAAAGAAAAACTGAGGTAAGATGTGTTTTTATTTCTAAAATGTGGCACACATTGGAATCATATCACTAGAATAGTAATGATCATGCATATTCAAAATGTAACGTATCTTTTGGATTTTCCAGGAAGATTTTGAGATATTTAAACATTATTCCTATTTACAACGTCTCATTTCAAACTATTTGTGTCTTCAAACCTAGTTTCAAAGTCTTTTCTTTTATTCAAAAATGGATGAAAATCGTTTATTCGTTATCAATGAAAATTTTGTTGATTTCAATGATTTGAAAGACAAAGGTTTTGATCGGAGGAAAATTATTTCCAAACAAAATTTGAATGGTTACTTTGACATTATTCATGGCCCCATCTAAACTAATCTCGTCAAAGAGTTCTGCTTAAATGCCTCCATTGTGCCATCTGGCCATGATGCTAAGTCAATCCAATCTTATGTCAATGGCTCTCCTATCACCATTATAGATTCAAAATGTGAAGAGTTTGGTAGTTGTGTTGAACATTATAGATTCAACAGTGTCTACTTAACCTACCTTCACCTAATTTATGCCAACAACGATAAGCCCAACAGTCCTGCTACTCTACTCCCAATTGTAAAATTTTGGTATTAAATTCTAGTGTCAAATCTTAGTCCAAGAGAGAAACAACTGGAAACGCTTACTCGGGATGACAAAAACTTCTTGTACTTCCTTACCTGCAACGTCAGTGTTAATCTTCCTCTTACCATATTTTAACTTCTTAAAGGAAACGATAATCATCTCTCGGGAGGAAATGACTTTCCTCATACCATATGGAAGAGTTCTTTCTGAATTTTTTCTCAGTTAAAGATAGTTAATAGGGATATTATTGAAGTTGAGTGGAGTTAGAAGTTTGAATATATGGAATAGTTATATATTGTCCTATTTTTTTGTAATCTATAATTGATTATCAATGAAATATTTCCTTTCGTATTATTACCAATTCCTTTTTATTGATAACAAAGATTTTGAGAATTAATAATTAATAAAGAAAAAAATGGGAAAAATTAACTAAGAAAAAAAGGGAATCTAGAAATAGGCTTGTTGCTACTATGAAAAAATACTAGTACAAACAGAGTCGCCACTGAACTTTATTTGTCCCAAATAGGGAAAGTAAAATATCAAGAAAAACTAAATGAAGGGAAAGAACATGGTCTTGCAATGAAGAGGAGGGTATGAAAGCCGATTAAGCAAGGGGAAGGTATTAGCACCCCTCACATCTGTCATACTCAATGACATCCAGTCTAGTTGTTCTAATCAAAGGGTGTGTATATCTAAAGCTTACTTGCTAAGGGAATGCATGAAAGAACTGATCAGGAAAAAACAAAAGGTTTTTATTATTGTGTTCTCCTAAATTTGCAACTCAATGCCTACACATCCCAAAGAAATCAGAACACTGTAGTTCTTCTAAAAAATGTTGATTTGTTTGGTGTTTTTTATGAATGATGTTACATTTTCATTCTAAGAATTTGTTATAATCCAATTTCTGCCCCTAAGATCTCTCATTATCTCATATTATCAATACATCAATATCATATATTAGGGTTGGTTCTCCCTTCTACTACATCTTATCTTTAAGTTTGCTCTTGAGGGATCACCAAGCATCTTAAATTGTGTATCTGGCACATGTTTTTTTTAGCTGGATTAACTTTTAGCTAACATCAAAATATGTATATATGTTTCTTTGGAGTTTCATATTGTAGGTGATGACACAACTGCATCCATCTCACCATCTAACCTAGGGTTTTTAGGGATAGTCCCCCGTCAAATGGTTCTTCAATGGATTGAAAGGGCTTAAGCTTTAAGGTTATGTCTATGATATCAATTTTTTTGGTTCAAAGATCTCTCTCACCTTATTTAGGTTAACTTTTCCTCAAGGTTGGTGGTGACATTCATCAATAAGATTCATAGGTTCATTGTTTATTTCCATGCCTTCTTCAACAAGTTTCATTGAGACTTAAGCTCCACCTTTGAGTGTGCTTCAAGAAAACCTCATTTCAAGGTTTAATATGATCCATTATGCTCTATTTTGCAAATAAAGTTCAAAATATTCAAGGTTTATTCAACAAGTTTGAGCTAATTGAGCAAGTGCTTGATTCAATGATCACAATAGCATAACTCTCTCAATTTTTAACATTTTGAGTTTGTTCTTTTTGCTATGGATTCTTATCATCTCCTACAACAACTTCTTTTTACATGTCAACTCACATTTATGTGAACAAGATCATCAAGAGTTGAAGGGGATGCCAAGTCATTTTGTGCCTTCTAAACAAGGATGGGTTAATTTCTAAAGACCATATCTTGCTCAAATTTTGTGATTTTTAAGTGATTCCAAAGCCATTATTCTCTTCAAATAGTCCTTAATATCTTATTTTCAAGGATCAAAGGCTAATTTGGCATGGAGGACCATTTAAGTTTAAAGAATATTACAAGTCCCTTGGAAAAGCCTTTGAATCTTAGGGTTTAACTTCAAATGATCATAACTTGGTCAATTTTTATCTCCTTGAGCTCATTCTTTCTCTATAATAATATTTGGGATATCTACTACAACTTTGTTTCAAGGTGCTAGACTTGAAAATGCCTGGAAGTTTGCTTATGAATTGAAAAGATTATAGGTCATTTGTGAATTTCCCCAAATTTGTTCATCATCTTCCTAATACCATAACTCTTTCAATTTTTATGATTTTTGTGTGACCTTAATTTCAAAATTCAATTTGAAGGGTCTACTTCAGTTCATCTTTAAGGATCAAGAGTAAATTTGGAGTGGAAGGTCAGGTAATTTTGAAGAACATTATAGGTCATTTTGAAGTTCAACACTTAGAAATATTTCTAAGTATAAATGTCAGTTTGTTTTTCATGATTTCAATTGATCATAACTTTCAGCTCAGATCACCAAATGAAGTCTTTCTTTCCACATTGTGAAGATGATGATATGATCTTTCAAAAGCTTCAAGAATCATCCCATAAAGCCTCCTGAATTGTGTGCACCATGAATTCAAAGATGGTACATTGGAACTGAAGTTTCTCACAAAAGTCAGCTTAGATTTTGATTAGTGTGGCCTCTAAACACAAATTTGTTGCACATTTGATGTTTAAACATGATTAAATAAGTTTCCTGAAAGGTTTAGCACATAAAACACAAGGAATGGTTGAGTTTTGACAACTTGCAAGTCACACTTTGTTCATGATGCAGGTGCACACAAATTCCCCTCATACCTGATCATTTATCTCACTTTTTGTTTTCATCATGCTCAGCTATAAATAAGGGACATATTCCACTCATTTCCCAAGATTTTGAGAGCCAAACAAGCCCTGTTCAGATCCTATACGAACTTTGAATTTGTATATTCATTTTCTTCGTTTCTCACCATCATTCACAAAAATTTCCATTCAGTTAGCTTCATTGTACTTTTCTGAAGCTAACCATACTCTTACCACCAAGAATCAAGCACTAAATCAAGCATACCAAGTTCAGTTTCAGAGCTCTGGAGTTGAACTTCTTCATGTATAATTCTTCATCAATTCTTTTCAAATTTCTTGCTACAACACAGCTCTTGGTTTACTGTTGCTCATAACATAGTTCATTTTCAACAGTAACTAGGTTTGGTAGTTCTGTTTTCAAATCCCTTTTTAATTTTTTTCTTTTGGTTTTTTCCAAATCGAGTGAGCTATAGGTTATATAATTTTTTTGTGATGGCATGGTTGTCTTCGTCTTGATGAGACGAAACGAATGGAACCAATCTGAGCTTACAATTTTACCATTTATAGCACTTGCAACTCGCGTGTGGTTGGAGGTTTAAGATGACCAGCGTGTCATCTCTCAACCAATGACATGATGCCACACTATTTTTTCAAAATCTGTTTTAAACTAATGTTCTAATGCTTTATTCATTAATGACCATATCATGCATAATGCATCAGATCCTTTGGATTTGTTACTAACGCATTTTGAAATTGATCCAGTGGTCTACATTTTTTTTGCTTTATTTTTATTTTCTGATTTTTCTATTTAATTGTTTTAAACTTCAAAAATTCATAAAAAAATCATTTCAACTTCTAAAATTATGAAAAAAATTATCAAAAATACTTTTTATTTTTATCTTTATGTTTCATATTTTTTTTCACTATTTTATTTTGTGAATTGATATTTTTTATGATTTTTCACTTTATTTGACTTGTTTTAATTGTTTAAAAATACTTTTTGATATTTTAAAATTATGAAAGTTTTATGGAAGGATCCAATGATCTTTTAACAAATATTGGTGACTTGATTTTTTTTACCATTTTTTTTACAAATTTTGGTTTATTTTTGCTCATTTCTTTATATTTTAAAAATAGTTCCTGACTTTAAAAAGTTCTAAACAAATTTGTCAATACTTGTTGACTCATGTTTGACCTCTAATATTTATATTTGGTTTTTTAATACATATTGTGTATTTTACCAATTATTTCCTTTTTATAAATAATTTAAATTTTGTTTTTATATTAAATATATTTTATTATTTTCTGATTGGTCCTGATTTGGAGATACTTAAGTGTTACTTTGGGACAAGTTCCTCAACCTCATTAGATATTGGGTGTTGATATGTTGAAAAACCAAATCCACAAAAATTGATGAATGATGTTAATGATATTTTAAACCCTAATTTCATCTAAGACATTGATTACACTGTGATTTACCTTTCCCCCCATCCATCTCACCCCCTTTCTTCTTCCCTCTTTATTGGTTCTTAGTGGCCCAAAATTGATATTTGCAAGCCCAAGTATGGTTAAGTGTAGAGCTATGGCATAATAACCTTAAAAGCGCTATGTTAGGAGGCGTTGATTCTATCAATCCTCTAATGAGTTTTCATTAACTTTGACCTATGCTCAAGGCTCAAACCATCATGGATCATAACATTTGGAATCCTCCCTTTTCCATCTTTTAGTTGATCGATTCTTAGTGGTTCAAACCTTGTATTTGTAAGCCCAAGGGTGATTAAATGTTGAGCTATGACCAATAACCTTGAAAACTAATTGTTAGGAGATTTTAATTCTATCAATCCTTTAATGAGTCTTCATCAACTTTGACCTAGACTCAATGTTCAAATTATCATGGATCACTCTTCTAAAACATCTAACCCTCAACCATTAATCATTAACTTCTAACCATTGACTATTAACCATTGACTTTACATTATACTTTTAATTTATGAATTTACCTTTATGTATTTATTTTATGTCTTTACTTTTAGCATTTATATCTCATGTTATTTCACTTTTGCTTACTTGAGCATTTATTTTATGCCTTTTTATCTTTGCTCACTTGAGCTTTATTTTCTTTTTTTAAATATACTTAATAAACAATTTGAACATTAAAATATATTGAGGTTACTTGGACTACTTGGTTACTATCTCTATCACTGTGGAGTTATGGATTTCTGAGACTCGGGATTAGAAGCCATGAGACCTTGGAACTCTGTGATCTTTGGTTGATATTTTTGTGAAGATTTTTTGAAATCCTTGGGGTTTACTCTAAGGCATTGATTTGAATTTTTTTGTGTGCGGGTTATTCTGATTTTCATGCTTTGTCTATGATTAAGAATTCCTCTGTATACAATTGTTACTCTGGCCAATTTTTGCCAATGAAGACTTTGCTTGGTTCTTAATTCATTTGAAGCTTGGTATTTCTCAGAGAATTAGTATTTTTCTTGCTTGGTTTTAATCCAAAGGATGAGAATTCTACATTGACTTCTTTATTTCAAGTGTTGGCTTCTTGTTGATTAGACCATTCTTTTCCTTAGATTTTACTTTGTGTACTTAGGATAGTCCCTTCATCTCCTTCTATCTTTTTTAATTTCAAAAATCTTCTCCCTCCTTTTCAAAACTCCTCTTGTTTTTTAACTTGGATCACTTTCATAATAAACTTGGAATTGGGTCCATGCATTTTCAAAATCTTTTCTTAATCAAACCTTAACAAATTTAATAATACTTTGACATCTCTTTTTTAAGACTAAAAGTCATTAACCTCACCTAAATTATTTTTTTGCCACTTTGGCTTTTTATTTTTAAAACTTTTCTCAAAGATTAGACTCTTGTTGATTCTTTTAGTAATGCAAGATACTATACTTCTACGATATGTAGTGAAGTGAACCATTTTTCACTTGGGTGTTGAGTGATGTCTTATTGATTTTAAATCCAAAGACTATGTCCTCTATTTTGAGATGATGCAAATGCTCTTTTCTCATAATTGTGGGTAGTAAGTATGTTTTTCACTCGGATATGATGAAATGTCTCTTCTCTTAAAATTAACCAACACATGTGTTTAAATTTTTTTGAGGTGAATTATAAGTACCCTGATCCTCTATTGCACGAAGGGGGTATGTAGGCATAAAATATTCGCAGCCGCGGCGGGTGAAAAATTATAAAATACTTATTTTCTCATCTCTGTCATACCCCAAATTTGCCTACTAATTTCTAACTAATTTTTTATTGTCATTAATTTTTAAGTGTTATAATATTCTTTGTTTAAAAGTATAATATAAGATTTAAATAATTTTTGTCTATTTTGTTTAGATATGATGGAGGTGTAATTATAAAAGGGGACTATCTTTATCGAATGGGATGACCCACTGAAATATGATGGCTCTTTAAGTTTTTAGGCATATGTTAAATAATAGAGGGGTGTATTGCTTCAAGAGGGCCACCAATATCTGATGGCCCAAATAGGTTTTTGACTCTTTTACAATAATATGGTGAGGGGGTGTATTTTTATTTCATTTTTTTAGACTGGCCCATTTAAAATGTTATGGCCCAATTAAAAGATCAGAGGGGTGCATTTTTTTGGTAGGAGGGCCCAAGATGCATTTGACCATACGACATAGTAAGAGGATTTTCAAGGGATTTTTTTTTGTTGACTAAGTCAACATGTGTTTTAGTAATATTATTATTATTATTTTATCTTAATCAGTATCTGATTATGATAAATCTTCTATTTTGTTTAAACTAATAATACTATTAATATTATCATTTTAAAAAATGTTTTAATAATTAATATTATTATCATCAATATTTACGTTATATTTTTATGTTTATAATTTATATTATTATTATTATTTTAACCATGTAGACTAAAGTCAAAATAACAAGGAAACCCTAATTTTCCAAGCCCAACGGCAGCCATCCATCACCTTCATCGTCAAAAACGCAAATCCAAAAATCAAAACTTAATCAAATCAGAACAAAACTAAATCAAATTACACATTTTGAATCAAATCAAATAGAATATTACCAAAATCAAATGGTACAGGTTGTATATTACAAACAATAATGAAACCAAATATTATAATTGAATCAAACAAATATTGTACAAAATCAATTCTAACCCTAACTTACAAACAAATCTCTAATCAGGTCTAATTATAATTTCTAACAAATCAATCAACTCTATAATCATCTAATTCTAACGGAAATCAAATAAATTTTCCTAATTTAACCTAGTTCCTAACACTATAAAAACCCTAAGAACAATAGAGGAAAGGGAGGAAAAAATTAGAAGAAAGAAGAAGAAGAAGAAGGAGTAGACAGAAAAGTTTCACAGCTCCGAGTCTTCGACTGAGGCAATCTTCATCTGAGATGTGAGTTTCTACTCTGACACCCTAGATTTGTTGACCCGCGCATCCATCGCCATCGCGCTTCCATCATCATCATCACATTCATTTGTCGCTACTTTTGAAGCAAGAAGAAAAAGGAGATTAGTGAGCGGGTATCACATAGGTTTAAAGAAAATCACGGCGGTAGAGGTACCCAAGAAATTAGCTTATTGCAATTTTGATTTTGTTTTGTTGAATTGCTGAAGGGTTTTGGGGATCAGAGTTCGATTTGGGGGTTATGGTTCTATAATCTAGGGTATGGTTGTTGAGAATCACCGCCGTTAGAGACCACCTATGCCTGGGCTTCATTAGATAGGGTTTGTTGTTAGAGATGGAGAGAGAAGAGAGATATATAAAGAGAAGATAGAGACAAAGAGAAGAGAGATATAGGCTGTGTAAAAATGAAACAAAATGAAAATAAAAATGAAAATATAATATCGTCCGGATCTAATACGGTTCGCCTTACCATGCGCCTTCAATCACAACCCTCTGATCTTGATCAAACGTCCCAAAGCCGCGAGACCATGATAACACCATATAATCGCCCATAAACGATCCAAACATTCAAAATTTGGGCCAGGCCCAATTGCTAACTGTAACACCCCGAATTTTAGATTAATTAATTAATTAATTAATTAATTAATTTAGTATGATTATATGAGTCTATGTGAAGTATATGGTGTTTTGATGTTTTGATGTTTTGATGCTTATTTATGATGTTTTGGTGCCGTGTGTGAGTCCTTGTGACGATATACGATGTGTATTCATGATGCAATTATGATGCAAATAACGATGATTTGATGAATAAGGTGTTTAAGATGATGAGCTGTGTGGTGTAGGATGAGTTAGTAAGAAGGTTTAGAACTTAAATAATTATTTTGGAATTATTTAGATTTAATAGTGATTAATTTGAATTATTTGAATTTAAGTAATTAGAATAATAGAATAATAGAAGTGTAGAGGAAATAAGGACAAGATGGTAATTAGTAGAAAGAGTGAGGGCATGATGGTAAATTGTATAATGCTAAGTGAGCGCAATTGAGGAATATATTAGGGGTCCTCATGGTAACTAAGGGAAAAGAGAATTGTACGATCATTTGGTACGATCAAGATATTGGGAGAAGAGCAAAACAGAAGCTAGGGCATATGGAGGCAAAGAGGAATTTGTAGAACGAGAAGAGGAATCAAAATCTAACAATAATCATAAGGTAAGGGGGTTAATGGATTCTCTAATTTGTGATCTTACATGAGAGGGCAGTGAGGGTTCCTTTCCCTCTTAGGTTGTTTTATATGACTGATGCATAATTTGTTTGATTTTATTGAGTTGATGTGTAGTATATGATTATACATGGATCTGTGACACTATGTTGTGATTGTTGTTGGGATTTGCATTGTTATTATGATTGTTGCATAAAACCCCAATCTAGAACCTATAATTAATAAGAATTGGAATTTGAGGATTTTCGATGAGGATTTGATGAAATATAAGATGAATAATAATGCCCAAATGGTGTATAATTGATGTAGAAACATAGTATGATAATGGATGATGAATCCCTATGATTAGATGATGTTTCAGGACCTATAGGGTAGTGAAATCGCAGAAAAATTCAGCATAAAATAGAATGCATCGACTCAAAGAGGTCATGCATCGACTCATGCAGGTTCAAGACTCAGTGTGAATCGACTCATTGGGTCGACCTGACCACACCCGGGGCAGACAAAATACCTATGCGTCGACTCAAAGGTGGCATGCGTCGACTCATGCAATCCAATTTTTGACTGATTTTTCTAAAGGCCGTAACTTTTGAACCATAAATCCGTTTGATGCGTTGTTCGAAGCATTAGATAGATAAAACCATAAACCTGAAGTATGTCGAATAAAATAAATATTTAGAAGGAAAATTCTAGTAACTAAGTTAAAAAAGGAATTATTTCCCGTTGTTACACCGAAACAGTGGGTTGTTTTCTTGCGATGTTCTTTTGCTGATGATGCCGGTATGAGGCAATGTTGGTGATTATGATGAGGATGATGCATATGGCTTAAATTTCCATGGTGATGAATGATTATGCCTTGTGGTTATATGATTTCACATTGTTGCATGTTCATATTGCATGCATTCATGGATGAGGGCTTATGCCTTGATGTTGGCCTGGATTGGCATTGTGTTGAGGGCTTATGCTCTATTATTGCCCAATTGGCATTGAGTTGAAGGCTTATGCCTTTATGGTACCACAAGCATGTTGATGTGGGACTGTTGCATTGCATAAACACTGAATTGATGTTGTATGATGTGATGATGGTTGTTTATGATGAATTTTTGGTATGTTGTGATTTACTACTCCTTAGCATGTTTTATTTCACCGTGTAAATATTGAATGAAATTCTAACCCCTTTTGTGTTGTTGTGTTTGTACTCTTCGGGAGTACAGATAATCAGGTACCCGAGTAGTGCTTGAAGTGATGTTACCAGATCGATTCTTAGGAGTCGATCTGATATGTAACATGAGATTTGGGATTTTCATTATGTTTTGCATGATTTCAAATTTTTCACATTTTCTTTTAAACTTATGATGGACTACGTATTATGGATTTGAATTGTTGTTAAGGCTACAATGCCAATGAAATACTTTTATGTTGATTTTCTGCTGCCGAATAACCATTTTTGGATACACGATGTAATAAAGTATTTTGAGAACTTTATGGATTTTATGATTTATATGGCATCCCATTATGAACTTTGATGCATTTGTCGTATATTTCATTATAAATATTCATATGGGAAAATGGGGTGTTACACTAACCACACCCTTGGTTTTTACTACCCAACGCTAGCTTACACCCCCTGCTTATTTGTGCCAAGTTTAATTTCTGAACTTGGGCCCATATTATCTGCGCCCCCATAATTACTTCCTCAGTTCAAATCCATACCCCCTGCGCAATTGGACCTAAATCTAATATCTGGATTTAGGGCTCTGATATTTACACCCCCCAGAATTACTAAGCCAGAATAATTTACACCCCATGTGTTTTAAAAAATAAAATTAATTTATTTCTATGATTTCATTTATTTATTCATTATTATTTTTTGATTTATCACATTAACATATAATTTTGCATAATTAATAAATTATTGAATATTTTTAATAAATTATAAAATAACTATTTACTAATTAAAATCTCTTTTTAAATACCAACTCTTTTTATATATTTGCATTAAATATTTTTCATTCAAAATTGCATCATATATTCGAAAACATTTAATCAATCAAATACTCATCTTTTCTACTAACATAATTCAAACATATTTATTTTCATAAAAAGGATTATAGGAACTTCTTTTATCGACTGCGAACTTCGTCTACAATTCCGTTATTCATACACCTAGAATTGGTTCAAGGAGAATTAGAGATATCTCCATAATCCATAAAAAAAACTAACCAAACAACTACAAACTACAAAATGAGACTTTGATTCCTCATAAGAGGATACATAGACATACGACTTAAAATCGTGGCGAGTTTTTCTAACTAAAAAATTAAAAACCTATTCCTAAACCTTTAACTGAAACCCTAGTATCTTTGTGAACAAGGTAGATGAAGGGTGCCTAACACCTTCCCTTCATCTAAAGTGAGTCAATAACTTAGAATCTATGATCAAATTAGGGTTATTCATTATATTCCCTTCCTTAATATAAAAATTAATGGTGGAGACTCTATATCTTTTTGCCAGTTATTACAGTTGGCGACTCTGCTGGGGATTCAACCCTAGGGTTTAGAAGCCTCTCTCTTTTAGGTTTAGGGTTTTAACTAGGGTTTTGCTAATTTTTTTATTTCCATTTTTATTTATTTATTTATAATATTTATTTTTTGTCTATTTATTTTTGTTATATCAATATCTTGTTATTTATTTGTTGGCAGACTTTTTACTTAAAAAAATTATTTTCAAAAACCTTAGAAAGAAGGTTCGTCTATTGGCCAATGGGATACATCATCCCTATGAGTTTTTGTGACGACTTCTCCTAGAGTCGGTGAAATTCCAAAAAAGAAACATGTCTCAAGAGATATCCTCTTGGGGGGGTAGGACTTTGGGATAAAACTTATGACCTTTTGTATAACCCTAAAACAAAAACTCACGGTGAGACCTTTTACGACCTTAGAGACGAAAATTTCGGTCTATAAAGAGGCTCCGCTTAAGGGAGGCACTTGTGTCTTTCCCTCTAGCATAATCCATGATACCCTTAAGAAATCCACCTTATAGGGAGGGTAGAATATACATAGGCCAAAATTAGGAGCCTACCAACTAAGGATACCTTTTATAAAACCCGTTACTATTATCATGTATTCATACATTTTACATCTCACATATTCATTATTCTCCATTCTTCTTTTGTTTGTCTTACTCACAGGATTAGAAAAAATAATCAAAGGTTTTGGTGAGTATCTTAAAAATGATTTCCATAGGGAAACAACTTGTTTATGTTAGTACTGTCAAGCCAGATATGACGAAGATCAAGACCATCAAAGGGAAACTGTCTGAGAAAGCTTTGAAGATGTTTGTTAGTCGCTTTAGGGATACCATTGAGTTGACAAAAGTGGATGTACAGTTAAATTCCATATGTTCCTTGGTTTAGTCCTATGATACTCCGTTAAGGTGTTTCACCTTTCAAAACTTTCAGCTAGCGCCGAATTTGGAAGAATTTGATTGACTTTTGAATTTTTCTAAGGGAAAATAAAATGTGGGTATTGGACAAGCTATTAATGTTAAGGACTTAGCAAAGGGTTTAGGGATCTCTTATCCTGAGTTTTCACTTAATTATAAAAAATAAGATGGTGTACAAGGGATTAAAAGACAACATTTGGAGGCTAAAGCCCTTTCTTTTGCCAATAACAAAGAATGAGAGTCTTGTGTTGATTGTTTAGGACTACTGGTCTTTGGTGCAATTATGTTTCCAAAGATTTTGTACTATATTTACCCTGCAGCTATTAGTGTGTTTTAGGGCGCAAAAGCTTTGAATGTGGACCCAACTCATTCTTTGCTTGCTGATATTTACTATGCTCCTCACATTCATTACAAAAGAGGGGGGGGGGGGGTACGCTAAACTGTTGTATCCCGCTTCTATATTCTTGGTTTATGACTCACCTGTATAAGGAGGGCTACATGATTAAAACTTTGACACGATACGAGTGGCCTCAAAAATTAAGGTCTCTTATTGTTGATTTTGTTTTGTGGTATACAAGGAAGCTAAACATTGGAGATATCATTTACAATTGTGGAGATTTTCTGAATGTTCCATTGATTGGGTCAAGGGGTTGTATAAATTACAACCCTACTTTGGCTTTGTGACAGCTTGGGTACCCTTTAGAGGATAAACCCTCTGATGAAAAACTTCGACAATTAATCATTCACGACATGGGCAAAAATGACCTAGACTTGCTCAATAAGATCATCCGATCTTGGAATAGGGTTAATAAAAGAAAGGATGAAAGGAAAAATGTTGTGGCGAAAGAACCTTACACTCGATGGGTTTTGGATATGGTGTAAGTTGTTAAGTTACCATTTGCCGTTGATCCTGAGTACCAGCCAGATGTCCCAGATCCTCTGCCTATGTACGTAGAAGAAATAGAAAACTTGAAGAAAGCAATAAATCAAGCTCAAAAGGAGAAAGAGGAATTGGAGCTTAACCTTCATAACTTAGCTAAGGAGAAAAGGCAAATGCAACACGAGCTTGAGTCAAAAGACCAACAGATTTTGAAAAACCATGAAGCTTTTGAAAAAGAGAATCTTAAACGAAAATGTTCAACTGAAGGGTTGTTAAGTGCTACCTTCAACTTGGATTCTCACAACCAACGTTTGGAAGATGCTGCTAGGGAAATCAGGAGCCTAAGTAGGTGGTACGAAAAGGAGATGCAAGAATAAATGGAGATGGAAGAAAATTTGAGGACTAAAATCCAAAGTTTGGCATAAGCTTCTTTAGATCGAGAAGATAAAATGAAGTATCTTACTATGAGACTCCAAGATAGCCAAGAGTCAGATGTAATGGAACATCTCAAGAGGATGAGGGCATAAAGACTTCTCACCTAAAAGATTGATGAATGTGAGCAAGTTTTTCGTGAGTTGGAAGACCTTCGAAATAATTTCCTTATACAAAGGAGACTCAACACATGAATGTGGGATGAAAAACTATATTGGAAGAGAAACACACAAAGATCACCAAGGAAAGAAAGGATAATCATAAGATAATTCTAGACCTATACCAGGAATATCATTTCTATAAAGACAAGCATGCAAGACTCGCCTTCTTATCCAACAACCTCATTGGTGACATCCCTAGAAGTTTGAGAGATGCAAAAAGTGTGATGGTCCCGCTTCTGAAAGATGTTGAAGACTTCCTCAAGCTTTGTAGGACTATGGTTGATGGTTTCAGAGCAGATATCTGCAAGCGCACTTAGAAGATTTTGTTTCCCTTTGTTATTTCCCTCAACAATTTAATTTTGATGTTTTAGATAGAATCTTTTTCAATATCTGAATTGTCTTCTCTTGTTAAGACAATTATCATTTCAATAAAAGTATTTTGTTTATATATCTCATTTGTGTATTTATTTTTGAGATGCTCGCCAATAAAAAAGAAAAACCTGATATATATACACTACAAGAAAATTGGCATATTGCGACAGGTATTTTTGTAGATTACGACGGTTAAAACCGTCGCAATTTGCTTTCCACGATGGTTGCTTTACCGTCGCAGAAGTGTGTGTCTCCAACCTATTTCGCGACGGTTACAAAAACTGTCGTTCAAGTTTACGACGGGTTGATACCGTCGTGACTATCTTTTGAGTTTCTTTTAATTATTGATGGCGACGGTTCGATACTGTCGTGAATATCTTTTGAAATTGATTAAATTGTTTATGGCGACGGTTCGATACCGTCATGACTTTTGTTGATTATTTTTAATTGTTGATTACGACGGTTCGGTACTGTCGCCATGACTTTTGTTTATGTCTTGATTTTTTTTATTTTTCTATTATATATATTTTTTATTTAAATTATTATCTATGTAAAAAATTTTAAATATAGTTTTTTTTGTGTTATTTTTTTCTTTAATATATTTATTTATAGTATTATTTTTTGTTTTATTTTCTATCACTTTGTAATATAGTAAAAATAATTTCAATAAAAAATATTTAACATCAAATAAGCATTATAATATCCAAAAAAATGTGTGTTCCATAATCATGTAAAATGCGAGTTCCATAATCATGTCAAGTAGTACAAAAAACCCAAAATATATCAATTCCTA
Organism: Vicia faba; assembly: GCA_948472305.1. Classification (NCBI taxonomy): domain Eukaryota; kingdom Viridiplantae; phylum Streptophyta; class Magnoliopsida; order Fabales; family Fabaceae; genus Vicia; species Vicia faba. Next base: position 1,239,095,839 of record OX451737.1, read on the forward strand.
ATCTTATAATAATAAGTATCATTATGCCAAAAATACATGAGAAAGTTCACAATCTAATTATCTCGATCATAGCAAAGTCTAATTTGTCCCCCCTGAAGTTCCATTATCTCCAATACGATAGCTAGACTCAGATGAACGTCTACCATCAGCGGGTGATTCCAATCCCTAAAAAAATGTATTAAAATAATAATCTTTAAAATAATACTCATAAAATTTAACTTTAAATGCGTCAAAATAATATACCTGTCTTCCACTAAAATTCTGCATTTGCATTAAGAGTTCAATTTCCTTTGTCCTCGCCTTGTCCCTTTGCGTTAAGAATATGATTGCCTGTGTTAATTCATTAAATTTTGAACAAAGAACTTTCCCAATACATAGTATAGTTCTGTCATCCAGTAGTTAAAATAATGATAAAAGCAATTGTGTTTTGTTTTATGGCAGTTTGTAACTAAGAACTGCTATAACTTCTAAAGTAAAGTTGCTGATGTTATAATAAACCTTAGGGAATCAAGGGTGTTATATCCCTCCCTTTCTTTATTGTCAACAAAATATTCCCTCTGTAAGAAGACACTACGACGATTATTCAGTGTCACCTTCCATTTTTTCCTTTTAAAGGGAGATGGAAAAATAAGGAACTAAAATACAGGTAGATCTAATTAAACTACATATAGCTAAAATATATATTGCTACAGATTACAAAAAGAAAACTTTCTTTTTAAAGGGAGATGGTGGCAATAAGGAACTAATATAATTATAATGTGGTATTGCTAGGTATTACAGCTTTTTTTTTTCCTTTTAGAAGTCTCTATTCTTTCCCTTGCCTTTTTATCTAAAATCCCTATATCTAAAACAACAGTGTGACAGGTTTGCTTCCACGTGAAGATAGAACACTTCTTTTCCATATTAAGAAAACTGAGTAATATACTTCAGGTATGAACGAATAATGCACAGGCACTAATCTGTTTATATAGACTAGTTTAACCTAATGGGCCAAATACAAATTACTAATAATAATTATTTTAAAAAATACATTATTTACAACGAATATCATACAACAATTAAATAATTTTTCCGGGTATCAAGAACTAACCTCCACATGGAGGGAGAGCTTGTCGATTTGTTCACTGTATTGTGGAAGTGCTTGAACCATCTTCTGTAACAACATCCAAATATCAGCCTAGGGTGGTTAGTATTAGAGGTGTGGCTGAAATATTTAATGAAAACAGATAAACAACAAAGTTGGCACAGTGTGCACAAAAGAGAAGAGTTTCTCTCCGTCATATCCAGACTCAATCAAATATCATAAACAAAAAATCTGTCATGATTTTTCAGGTCATAGAAACATTCCAAATTAGGCAACAATGTTATTTTCAATAATGATTGAATCATTAATACAGTGAGTACATAATCAAAATCATGTCAGATTGCAATGTCATTGATGAAAAACTTCCAGAAAATTATTACTCACCTTGAACCATGTTGGATCTGTGCAGCTTTATTCTTTGAAATGAAGTTGGTCATTTTCTCATGCAACCGTACACTAGCCTGGCAAGGCCATCAAAATCACTAGGCATTCAGGTTGCATAACTAACAAAAAGTAGAAATGATTCACATAGTAGATCCTAAAGCCTAAACAATAGATACTAAACAAAAAATATCTGAACATACATCGGCAATATGTGCATAACGAAGTTCAAGCCATATAGGATCATGATCTTCCAACAGAACCTCTTTTCTCTCAGGTTGACCACCATTCTTTCCAGGAATCTAGAGAAAAAGTAGATTTGTGTTAATATAGTGGGCACAATTTTAGATGGAAAAAAGAGAAATTGTGGAATACCTCGTGAACATATTTATTTCCCTCCATATTCAACAAATCATGGCACATTGCATCATAAGTCCACTCGTGTATCAAAGGAGCAATCTATAACATCCATAATAGAACCCCCATTGTAAGCAATATGATACAGATTATTGAAATAATCTACAAGCCCATGAGCAAGAAAATAGAGATAAAAACCTGATCGATAGTTCTATCAATGATAAGCAGCTCGCATGTCTCAGTCTGAGGAAAATTAGGTATACTTTTTTTATATTTCATAAGAGAGTCCCAGACACCAGCAGCAAGCTTTGTAGGAATAAGATCATGAAGAGTAGTCATTGTGTTCGCATCTAGTGACCGGGCAGCATGAAATCGAACAAAAGGAAATTCCTAGAGAAAATTACATGATTTAGAACATTGACATACTATGGGAAACTATTAAAATTTTCAAATTCCTACGGCAAAGAGTCAAAGAGCATTGACTACATACTCTTAATGAAGCAAAAACAGAAGCAACTCGAGTAGCCATCACATTCAAACATGCAACAGCTTTTTTATTGTTCTCCTCGTCCCCATATAGCTCCTCTAAAGCTCTCTCATTGTTTGTAACGAAACCCTGCATTAACAGGACAAAATGACAACACAAAATAACGAGATAATCACAAGAATGAGAAAATACACTAAAAAACTTCCTACTGAGCACATTTGAAGGTTAATAAATTTTCTTAAATGAAATAATCTCAACAAGCCGATTTCATGAATTTTGAGCTTAAAAAGTATAGCTACACTATACCTTTTTAGAGAGACGCTATTAGAACAAAATACAAGAATGATTAAAATATCCAATTTGCACAAATCATTGGACGTTCGATCCATTTCCATAATTGTTCCATTTTTACTGCGTGAAAATTACTCCATTATAAATCCTCGACAAGTCTCTAATTTTGCAGATTCAGTCAAAGGCATAATTGTTTGTAATATTTATTCAAAGTATACTGGAATTTGAATCTGACTAACAAACTTTGTATATTGCATATTGCTGCACATAGCCATACAACATTTGTAGGAACCTTGTGCTTTGGATGCAATTTTCGCCATAGGAACGAAAACGGCACTCCCTTATCTCTTGACCGTGCATAAACCTGAAAATTACATTGTTTAAGATAAACTCAAATAAATCAATCAAAATCAAAAAGGCTCGTAGGGTCGTAGTACTTACGACTCTGGCAGCGCTTGTGGTGATTGAAAGTCCACCAAAGAAGAAAGAACCCCAAATTATAAATAGTAGAACTATTGCTCCTGCAGAATTGTGATATCTTCCATGGAATGCATCATACAATATCTGTGCTGGCACAAATGCTCCAGCAGTCTCATTGTTTGGATCATAAAGATAAGCGAAATCCTGAATCAGAGATGGAAACCGGTGTTAATTATCACTCTTCTATCAAAAATTGAAGTGTTAATTGGTTGATTATATTTATTTATACCTGAATGCTGAATGTGAGTGCCAAGATATAAGCCCAACCAAATACTGAAATGATGGCAAGACTACCTAGTATTGCAATAGGTCCGTTCTTGTCTGCGCCTTTAGTTTCTTCGGTTAGATGCGCTGCAGCATCGTATCCATAGAGGGAATATTGGCTCACAAGAAACGATAGAATCACCGCATACGGTTTGCTTGATATTCCTGTTGTATTAGGTGCTAATTCAAAGTTTGTGAATACATATGAAGCTGATTGTGTAGTTAGTGCCACTAGAGGTAACATTATAACTATCACTGCTCCACCAATAACCTGTCACAGTAAAAATGATTATGAGTAAATTGTGATGTACATTTTAGAGTCAAGATACAACGCATTCACTGTAATCAGTAAGTTGGAATAGTTAGATAAAGAAGCAAAAGTACCTGCCACCATATTGAAATTATATCGATGAAGGCGATAACTTCTAACGCAAATGTGTTCAATGCTGCCCAAATAACAGTGAGGCCAATGTACATACATAAGAATAGCCATTTCGGGGCAAAGTACCCTCCGCCTTTATTCGTGCCTGTCGAGAGTAGGATTATACTCTGCAATGTTTGTGATCCTGCATACGCCTTTCCGAATTCCAACCATGAAAAGTATGAGTTACGATGCACACATTCTATGAAAACACCGAGTCGAAGTTTAACCGAATTAGTCCTTTTACCTGAGTCCCTATCCCAGCAATAAGACCTATGGTTTCAAGCCAAGCACAGCACCATGAAGAAAATGGTCCCCATTTTGGACCGGCTAAAAATAGAAACAAGCTAAGATATAAGAAGTTACAAACCTGAGCCATTGGAAACTCCGGAGATGTATAGGTCCATACAAACACATCAGTTAAATCATCTAAAGAGGCTTTAAGATGACCCATTTTGAACCTAACAGATTTTGCTGAATATATTGGCGACCCCATCTGAAAGTGAGCTGGTCAGTTAACAAAAAAATTGTTAGCAAAAAAACATAAAAATTTAAAATAAATGAGTCGAGCGCATAGTTTATGAAGATTTCAAACATCACCTTGGAAAGGCTGAATATTGATTTCTGTAATAACACATATTTGAGAAGCCAACTGGTATGTTAATGTCTCAGGCACATTGGGATTGCTTTGTCCGCTACTCGACCAATAGGAAAATCTACCAGCAATGTTGTCTCTTTCCTCTAGAGTATTAACAATGCTCTCCTGAGGAAAATTATCAGTGCTAGAAGCACTGATTGCCTTATCTATGCAATCCATAGCAACAGGAGATAAGCAGGATCTAGCAAGATAACTATAGACTCTATGATCTTTCCATAGAGCTAGACATTCATTAGATTGGCTAGATCCAACCTCTGAGTGTTCCTTCACTCCGTCCTGGTTTAGTTCAACAACACAAGCAACTCTTGATAATTGAGGAAACATTCTCAAGCAAAACTGCTTAGAAAGGCCGTTTGCAACCACTGCAAAAACTAGAACATCAAAATAGGATCTTTAAGTTGTAAACATGTGAGCAATATGAGGTTGGATACTCAAAATATAGCAAAGAACACAATTCTAAAAGGACAAACAGATCAGAAATAAAATGAAACGTAAAATGTATGCCACGGAGAATCTAAACTTGAACTCCTCTTGAGACTGAGGCATTAAAATATAAAAATAAAATACAACTAAACGTCTATAACTCACCAAAGTCTCTCCAAGATCGTGAAACACAACTGACGCGGCCTAGATCTGCTGGATCATCCAGACACTTGAAAATATTGAGAGACGTATCAGGGTCGACCCAACTTAGAAAATCTTTACAATTGTCCATCCTGGGCATGGAAGTTGGTGATAAACCAAACTAAGTTATCCTCTCAAACCTGAAAAACAGAACTGAATCAAAAAGAGAACTGCAACAATCGGCATTGTGACAACATTTTGTTAATTGGTGTACAGTTGTTGTTCATGAATATTGCAATTTGCAACCAGAACTAAAACAACAGTTCATGCCTCAAAAAAAAGGATTTTTTTTTTTACTTCTTTTGTCATTCCTGAAATATATAATATGAAATTAATAGGGTTACAAAAATTGGAGAAACAAAAGCACCAATCAGGTTAATCATATATATTACAAGGGTGCGAAAGTCAAGTACTTTGATCACCTTAAACATGATAAACCTAGCAAAGAACCAAACAAAATCGAAAATAAAAACAAAAACGAGAAAATCAAAATGGGTCATGAAATTCAGGGGTTTTGGGTAAAGAAATCAACACGAAAAAGGTTAATTTAGAGAACCAGTTGTCTGTTATAGATTGAATCAAAATTGAAAATTAGTTATGTAAATTATTCACTAATTCACTGGTACATGCATAAACTTTATGAGAAGAGACAAACCGGGAAAGATGAACATATCTCATCCATAGCAATCCCAACAAACCAAGTGAAGAACTTCGTTACCGATCGAAGGGAGGACTTTCTCGTCGTATTCGAGACCGAGGTTTTAAACGATGACAGGGAGTTTCGCGGTGTCGGGACGAGAGAGGACTCGGAGAGTTAGGTTAACCATTTGAAGATCTTTGGTGCCGGATATTGATGAGAAAGTATGGGGGCGGGTTTTGATATCGAAGATGTAGGGTTTTTGAACCCATGGGATGAGGAAATGGGTTCCCTCGCCGATTGATTCGTCGAGGATGCCGCGGAAACAGAACTTGTTCAAGGAATTCCAATATACTGTTAAAGAAACATTCTAATCGATGTTTTATGAGCTTTTTAACTTTTTTACTGCGACGGGTGTTTTACCGTCGTGCCCATGAGAATTTTTAAAGGTTTTGGGTGCGACGGTTGTTTTACCGTCGTGAAATGAATTTTAGGACGGATAATTTTACCGTCGTGAAAGGTTTAAGGGTGCGACGGGTGCTTTACCGTCGTGATATGCCTTTTAGGACGGTTAATTTTACCGTCGTGACTAGTTGTTGGTGAAAAATCAATGTTAAAAGTGTTAAATGGGGGCCGACGGTTGTTTTACCGTCGTAATAATAATATTATGATGGTTAAATATACCGTCGCAAAATAAATATTAGGGACGGTTGGTGTCAACTGTCGTAAACACTGTCTCTATATGTCAATTACGACAGTTATCACATAACTGTCGCAATTTTTGTGTCGTTAAACACTAATTTTCTTGTAGTGATATATATATATATATATATATATATATATATATATATATATATATATATATATATATATATATATATATATATATATATATATATATATATATATATATATATATATATAATCTAAAAAAGAATCCAAGTGAATAAGACATTCAAAAACAAAACTCTTAGCATACTCATACTCATCCATGCATTCGCAAACATTGCATTTCATAAATTCATACAAAAACTTATCACTTTTCAAAATCATCTCCAGTTAAACCATTGGTAGAAAAACACCACCTCTCCAGCCGCCATATCAAACTAGAGCTCATCAAAAGAAAGTAATGGAACAAACCGAAGAGAATCAAGCTGCATTTAAGGAAGATTTGGAGAAAGTAAAGGGCAATATTGAATCAATGAAAGGAGACATGAGTCAAGTTCTATCAGCTTTGAAGAACATCATTGAGAGGTAATAACAAATTCCTAGGGCAGCCTTTAAAGAAGTAGCCCAAAATATTGGTGCATCGAGCGGTCACCAACCAAGAAGAGAACCAGGGTCAGGACCTCTAAAGTCAAATGTAGCACAACAAGAGGTCGGGAAAGATGGTACTGAAGGGTTTGTCCTACCTCCACCAAAGGTAGGGACATCCCATACTTTGCAAATCTTGGTCAATAATGCGGATAACTACGTAGATTTATAATATGGAGACCATGATTTGGAGGGTGCCACTCAGTCACACCAACCTAAGATTGTTGAGAATCCCTTGGCGCTCAATCAATATAAAGCTCTTGAAGAAAGGTTGAAGGCTATGGAAGGTTACGATGCTTTCAACGTTAATGCTCTCGAAATGGGTCTAGTTCCTGATGTGGTGATCCCTCCAAAATTCAAAGTACCTGACTTTGGAAAATATAAGGGGCTCACATGTCCGAGGAACCATCTACGCATGTATTGTAGAAAAATGCATGGCTATGTTCAAGATCAGAAGCTGATGATCCAATATTTCCAAGACAATTTGAGTGGGTATCTCTAGATTTGTACATGCAATTGAAGCGAGTTCATATCCAAACATGGGTAGATCTTGCCAACGATTTCCTGAGACAATACAAGTACAATTTAGACATGGCGCCTAACCGCAAGCAGCTCCAAAAATTATCTCAGAAGAAGGATGAGTCCTCCAAAGAATATTCTCAGAGGTGGAAATAAATGGCAGCCCGTGTACAACCACCACTCATGGAGAAAGAATTGGTCGATATGTTCATGGGTACTTTACAAGGGTTGTACTATGATAAGATGGTAGGTAGCGTCACTTTCAGATTTTCTGATTTGGTAACTATTGGCGAAAGGATTGAAGAAGGTATAAAGAGTGGAAAGATACAAGGAGCATCGTTTAGTACCCCTTTTAATTCAAAGAGACAGGTCCTTAACTTCTCGAAAAAGAAGGAAGGAGAAATTAATGTTGTCGCATCGCATCCAATGGTACAACAACCATTGGTAATTTCACGGGAACAACAACAAAATAGGTTTGAAAGCCCTCTGAGAAGATTTGATCCTCTCCCCATGCCTCACAGTAAATTTATGCAACACTTACTCAAAGCATCTTTGGTAGAGATGAAACCTCTAGCTCCTCTAATTGGGGAACTCCCGCCAAAGTATGATGCAAATGCTAGGTGTGAATATCATGCCAATTCTCTGGGGCATACCATAGAAAAATGTTGGGCCTTCAGACATAAGTTTCAAGATTTATTGTATTCTCAAGATATCACTTTTTACAAGCCAAATACCAAGACGAACCCCATGCATTTGCATGTCGGGCCAACTGTGAACGCGATTGAGGTAGTCACTAGTTTTGGGGCAGCTAGACATGTAAAAACTATGATTGATCTCATAGAGGAATATTTGTTCGAACATGGTTTCCTTTTGGAACATAATGTTGCTTTTGAGAAAACATTACAGAAATTGGTGGATCAAGGGATAGTCCAATTAGGGCAATAACCTGAAGAAGAATATGTAGCTGCCATCGATGGAAGTACGGAGAAACCATTGGTAATTCCCCACCAAGAGCCTAAGCTTGTTAAGAAAACTCTTCTGATTCCATGGGGATGTCAACAGAAGCACCAGTGATGACACCACGCCAGACTATGAGAGTTCTAGTAGTTCCAAAGACTACAATGGTGATTAGGGAGCCATTTCCCGCTCTGTACGAAAGTGAAAAAGTTGTACCATGGAGTTATGATTCTACCATATATGTTAATGGTTTAAAGTAAGAATGTAAACCATCGAAAAGTCAAGACCTGCGATCAAAAATATAGCAGGAACAGGGGGCTTGACTCACAGTGGTCGAATCTATGGTCCCGAACCAAAAAATAAGAATGATGATGTGGTTAAGGATAAGGGGAAGTTATGGTAGAGGCAAGCCAAGAACAAGAACCTCCAAGCAAGAATTTTACTGACCAAGAGGCAGAAGAATTCTTGAAAATAATCAAGAAAAGTGATAATAGGGTGGTGGATCAGCTACACCAAACCCCAACCAAGATTTCAATACTCTCGTTGCTCCTCAATTTAGAAGCACGTCGAGAATCTCTAATGAAGGTTCTAAGTTCTGCTCATGTTGTAGAAGAGATTACAGTGAATTAGTTTGAAGACGTCGTAGCAAACTTAACATTTGGATCATACTTACGATTCAATAACAACAAGTTGCATCCACAAGGTAGATCTCACAACAAGGTGTTGCACATTTCCATTCAGATAGGTACAACTAACATGTCCAAGGTACTCACCGATACTGGTTCTTCCCTCAATGTTTTACCAAAATCCAGCCTGATGAAGTTAACACTAGAGGGTGTTGTTATAAAGCCAAGTTCTGCGATAGTTAAAGCTTTTGATGGTTCTCAAATTTTGGTATTTGGAGAAGTGGATCTTCCTGTCAAGATTGGCCCACATATGTTTTACATTACCTTTTAGGTAATGGATATAGAGCCAGCCTATACATGTTTGCTTGGGCGACCTTGGATTCATGCAGGGGGTTGTTACTTCAACTCTAGATCATAAATTGAATTTCTTCGTCGAAGGAAGATTGGTTATAATCAAAGGTGAATAGGATATCTTTGTAAGTCATATAGAGTCCTACAGATATATCAATGCAGATGAAGATTGCATAGCAACACCATTTTAAGTCTTAGAGCTAGCTTCAATGGTAACCCTACCAGTGGAGAAAATCAAGAAAACTACTATGACTTCATGGAGATATTTGCAAGCAGTTGCGAAAGATCGTGCCTCAAAAGGTTGGTAAAAATTATGGTGATACCTGAGAATAAATATCAGTTTTGTTTGGGCTACGGACCGTCAAAGGATATTCTGAAAGGCAAGGTGAAATTTTCTCCCATCCATAAAACTTTCATCAAAAAAGTAGTAGAGCATGGTGGACAAGTGGCGATGATATCTAACAAGAGCATCACCAAGAGAGCATCGAACTTCACCCGTGAATGCACTCTAGGCCAAGAACTCAAGAATTGGACAGTCGTGGAGATTCTAGAGATCTTTTTCTTTCCGAAGTAATTTTTCTTGTTTCCGAAAGAACCTATGTCAAGCCTGAGGCATAGGGGTAGATTTTAAAGGTCCCCCAATTTGTTTCAAATAGTATTCTCAATTAATTAGAGTTATATTTCGCATTCAATTAAGATCTATGTCCTTCTCTTGCATTTATCTCTTATGATTTAAAAAAAAAATGGCAATACTTTTCTTCATATGCATTTTCTCAAATTCACACACTAAAACTGCACAAAAACCTGATAAATATGAAGATCCATGCCTAAAATCACCGATAATGTTATTGTTGCTATCTTATATAATTTTGATGCACCCATTAACCAAGCGGAAGATAAAGATGATGAAGATCTTGAACTATCCAAAGAATTGGCAAGGGAATTAGAGAAAATGCTGACAATATACAATCATACCAAGAATCTATTAAGACCATAAATATTGGCACAAAAGAGGATCTGAAAGAGATCAAGCTAGGGGCAACATTGGAGGAAAGCGTCAAAGAAAGACTGATCAAGCTTTTACATGGATATGTGGAAATATTTTCCTGGTCCTATAGAGATATGCCAAGATTAGATACAAATATTGTGGTACATAGACTACCCCTCAAGGAAGGTTGTTCTCTAATTAGACAGAAACTCAGAAGAACTCGTCCAGACATATCTAGCAAGATTCGAGAAGAAGTCCTTAAACAATTTGATGCAGGGTTCTTAGCGGTGGTAGATTATCCACATTGGATAGATAACATTGTGCCAGTACCCAAAAAAGGACAACAAAGTACACATGTGTGTAGATTATCAGGATCTGAACAAAGCAAGTCCCAAAGATGATTTCTCGTTACCTCACATAGATGTTTTGGTGGATAATACAACTCAAGCTTTGGTATTCTCATTCATGGATGGTTTCTCAGGTTATAATCAAATCAAAATGACACCAGAGGATATGGAAAAGACTACTTTCATGACTCTTTGGGGAACTTTCTGTTACAAGATGATGCCTTTCGGTCTAAAGAACATAGGGGAAACTTATCAACGAGCTATGGTTACACCATTTCACGATATGATCCATAAAGAAGTTAAGGTATACGTGGATGATATGATTGCTAAATCTCATGCAAAGGAGGATCACATCATACATTTACAAAAGTTATTCTACCGTCTATGAAAGTTCAAACTGAGGTTGAATTCAAACAAGTGTATATTTGGTGTCAGGTCATGCAAGTTATTGGGCTTTATCGTAAGTCAGCGCGACATTAAGGTATATCCCGATAAAGTGAAGGCCATAGAAGAAATGCCTACTCCAAAAATAGAAAAAGAGGCTTGCGGTTTCTTAGGATGATTGAATTACATTTCAAGGTTCATATCACACCTAATTGCTACATGCAAGCCTATATTTAAATTACTTCGAAGGGATCAAACCATGGTGTGGAGTGATGATTGTCAGACATCCTTCAAGACAATAAAGCAATATTTACAAGAGCCACCAATCTTGATGCCACCAGTTCTCATAAGACCGCTCATCATGTACTTAACAGTGCTTGAAGGGTCTATGGGATGTGTATTAGGACAACATGATGAAACGGGTAGAAAACAGCAAGCAATTTACTACCTCAGCAAGAAATTCATCAATTGTGAAACTAGGTACTCACTTCTCGAGAAGACTTATTGTGCTTTAGCTTGGTGCTACTAAATAATTAAGGCAGTATATGATAACTCACACCACTTGGTTAATAGTAAGAATGGATCCTTTGAAGTATGTGTTTGAAAAACCAACTCTTACAATAAGGATATCCAGATGGAAAATGTTTTTATCCGAGTACGACATCTAATATGTTACTCAAAAGGCCATCAAAGGTAGTATACTAGCTGACCATGTGGTTCATCATCCATTTGTTGGCTCCCAAATTCGACACTTACTGTATTTGGTCTTTTAGACCAAAAAACTGGAATGAACCAAGTCAAGAAGAACGTTTCAACGTATGGAATAACTTAGGAAAAATATCTAAGTTATATCTGAGCCTTCGACCAGGGCTCACTTTCAGGTCTTTTCGACTGAAGAGGACTTATGTCCTTCGACTGAGAGAAAATAACCTCGCTTTGACACATGATACGAGGGATATTTAAATTTTGAATTATTGGAGGGAAAGGCAGTTTCGCCAGCGGCTAAGAAGAAGCAACGTGGCTGAAAGCCATAGGTCAAGGGACATGCATAAGACACTTGTCTTCATCTTAGCACAGAATGATCCCTCGACGGTTACTTATTTTTTAGTATAAATTAGGAAACATGTGTATTTTGTAAAGTGTGTTCAACCTATTGTACTAGTCACTCAAACATTATCCAAGTAACTGCTGCGTGAGAAAGGATAAAACTTAGAAATGTATGTTAGAAACACCTCTTTTTATTAATGAAAGTCTTTTACATTGCTTTAATCTTATCTTGCAAAGTTATCTTTCTTGCTTCTTTACTTGCATTTCTACATTTCTGCCTACTTTTCCAAAATCTCAAACATCTTTTCTCTGGGTCGGACGTGCGTTCTTCCTGATTATCTGTCTTACATAAAAATTAGCATATGTTCTGGGATTAATCTGATCGATCCCGTAAGTAAACCAAAAAGAACTTTCCTTTTTGGAGATCAACGTTTGTTTACCAAAAACAACGGTAAACAAATTGGCACACCTGGTGGGACGTTGCTAATTTTTATTAAAAAATCTTGTTTATGTTATTGTGTTTTTCCTGTACAGTTATAACGTTGCATGTTATTAAGAAGTGGTAGAGTAACCAACGAGTGTACTGTTAGGAAGACAAATAGTGAGAGTAGTATGGCTAACGAGCCAAATCATGGAGAAATACCTCCACCAGGTACTGGAACAGTGGTTACTACCACTATCGAAGGGAATATCCCAACTTCTGTTGGATCAATACCAACGCTAACCACGAATCAAAATGGACCCTTACTTTCGTATGTAGGTCCAAGAGGGCCATTAGGAACGCCTCCACCAAGGGTAAATCTAGGATATCGATCAGTTGTGCCCCCAGGATTTTCGACAACCTGGATGGGTTGAGAGCAGCCATATGGCATGCCAACTACTGAAATGGCTAGCCTTATGAATGCTGCTTCCACTTTTTCAGAACCTTTGGTGAATGCAACATCGCCATTACAGGGGTCTGGAGCCAATAGAAACCAATTTTTGGAAGGGCCATCTCATGTAATACCTAGCCTCACAAATGTTTCGACAGCAATTTTAAGGCAACAGATGGACGAAAGTAATCATGACATGGTACAAATGTTAGCACAAACTCTAAGTACAGTGCTAAACCCCCTCATTCAAACTGCTATGCAGTCGAATCAACAAATGACAGCGCAAATGACACGCATGGCTGAATTCTTTGGGGTACCTCAAGTTGTTCGAAAACCCCAGAGGATACCAATAAGAGTAAATCAAGGTGTAATCATGGAAGAGGATGTGACCGTTAATCCAAACCCCTAGATTCCTAGAGCAGAAATAGAACAAACAAGGGTTGAAATACCATGAAACCATAGAGAAATTGATCAAGGAGTTATTATGGCTAATAGAAACCAAAACGCTGACGAATTAATACAACAAGTTCGACACCAAAACTATGGGACGGACAATAATTTAACTGCCATGATCGAAAGGATTATGCTTCAAAACAGGATGAACGTTGGTTTTCACAGACCAAACTTTACATCCCCATTGTCAGAATATATTCTGCAAACAGACTTACCACCTAGGGGAAAGGTTCCAAAGTTTACTAAATTTTCAAGGGATACGACAGAGTCCACTGTCGAACATGTGGCTAGATATTTGATGGAGGCCGGGGAAATAGCAAACAACGAAAACCTTAGAATCAAATATTTCCCAAGTTCCCTAACGAAAAATGCTTTCACTTGGTCCATGAACAATTCTACATGGGCCAAACCAAGATAAGTCTAAAAGAATTGGCTAGTGTGAAGAGAAGGTTTACAGAGCCAATTGATGAATATTTAAATAGGTTTGGATTACTCAAAGCCAAATGCTTTACCCAAGTGCCTGAGCATGAATTGGTCGAAATAGCAGTAGGGGGCCTGGATTATTCGATTAGGAAAAAGTTAGATACACAATACCTTAGAGATATGGCCCAACTGGCTGATAGAGTTCGACAAGTAGAATGCCTTAAAGCTGAGAAAGCTAAAGCTACCAAAACTCATCGACGAGAAAGGGTAGCTTATGTTGAAATGGATGATAATGATCCAGAGACATGTAGTGATCTTATAGATGTCGAAGAAGGCGAAATAGATTTAGCAGAATTAAAGCAAGGACCACCGTATTCTTGTAAATTGTTAGTGCCATCAAATGGGAAGAATCCTGTAGAGCCTGAGAAAAATGGCGACAAATTTCCTAAGAAAACTTATAGTTTCGACATATCCAAATGTGATGAAATATTTGATCTATTAGTTAAAGATGGCCAGATGATAGTTCCCCCAGGGGCAAAATTGCCTCCTTTAGAACAGAGAAAGAAAAGAGGTTTTTGTAAATACCATAATTTTTTGGGACATAAAACTTCACAATGTTTCCTTTTCATGGATCTCGTTCAACAAGCGCTAAAGGAAGGAAGGCTGAAATTTGCTGATAAGCCAGCAATGAAAATCGACACAAACCCACTGCAGACGGAGGCACATTATGCCGAACCAGTTGGCATTCACATGGTGGAAGTTTCTGAAGATTTCATCACGAAACCCATCTTTGGAAGTTTCACTGGAAACATCTCCAGAAAAACTATTGAAGGGGTGAGAAAGGCCACTGAAGGCCCAGATTTGAAAAAGGAAGTTGCCCAAGGGTCGAACAAGAAGGCTGCTGAAAGCCTGAAACTAATTAAACGGGTTACTGAAGACCCAAACAAAAGCAAAGGAGTTGCTGAGAGCTCCAGCAAAAGAACCACCACAGGTTCTTATTTGGCTGTTGTAAAAGGTTCGATAGAGAATCTAGAGGCCAAAATGCAGAAGATAAACCTTGTTGCCAAAAGAAACATGTAGGTTAACATGGTTGAAGTCTCTTGCGCCAAAGCCTCGGAGGAAGCCATTCAACAAGAAGAAGTAAACAAAACGGCATTTCCAAAGGAGAATGAAGATATGGAAGATCTTCTACATAGGTGCCAGAAAAAGAAATCGGAAGTAATGTTATGCCCTAGATGTAGCTCTATTTTCGACAAGAAAGGCGCAGAACACATACAAGTTATGCGGATTGTGAAAGCAAAACAGGTCACCAATGCCCAACAAAGAATGGGTTTAGAAATCAAATTTGACCCCAGAAGGGGGCATCAACAAGGACCCATGAGTCAAGTAAGGAGGCCACCAACTTTTAGGCCTCCAACTAATGTGCCTACAGATACTTGGCTAAACACCATGGGAAGAAAAAGGCCAAATGAAGAGAGATGGCATGCGTTCGACATGCCAAGAGGTTCTTCTTTAGATTATAGAAAGGAGTACCATGCTTCTGCGTCGAATAAAATGACCCATGTGTCGAGCAATTACAAAGGAAAAAATCCTATGTCTCACTCGTAGTGGAGAAGGTTCCAAAGACGGCGAAAGGCCGAAAAAGAGGCAGCTGGACCTCATCCAGAGGTTATCACTAATGTGCAAAGGAAACAAAGGAAGCCTCTAGAGAGAAATCCTATGCCTTGGACGGAGGAATGTGGGTCGAATGATGAAGACGACTCCGATTCCGGTGACAGTTTAGACATCATGGTGAATGTCATATCTGTGTTACCTAAATAATACAACCATGAGGTCAAAGTTGAAGAAACTGACCTAATGGTTGAACAAGAAATGGCTAGACACAAGCCAGTATGTTACTATGTAATGAACAATGGATGCGTAAAAGAACAAAACGCATTTTTGAGCCACCAACAGAGGCAATGAAGAGCCATCTGAAACCCCTGTTCATTAGAGCAAAGATAGGGGAGATAACTATAAATAAAATTCTGGTTGATTGTGGGGCGACCATCAATATCATCCCATAATTCATGCTAGAAAAGCTGGGAAAGGGAGATGCTGACATAAAACCACATAACATGGTCTTGTCCAACTATAAAGGGGGCATTGGCACCACAATGGGTGTCATACAGCTAGACCTTAAAGTAGGATCAATCCTCCGACCCACCATGTTCATGGTGATTTCAGCAAAACCAAACTACAATTTGCTCTTAGGTCGAGAGTGGATACATGGCATTGGAGCAGTGCCATCTTCGATGCATCAAAGGGTTATAATATGGCACCCCGACGGCATTGTGGAAAATGTTGAAGCAGATCAGAGTTATTACTTAGGTGAAATTAATAGTGTCAGAAAAATAGTTTCGACATGAATCTGGCTCATATAGGGCCATGCAATCCACCTGAGTTTGATTTAACCCTAACTCCTAATGCCTTCTGCTCCCTATACCTACACTCTAACTACTGCTTTCAGTGGGATAAATAAGACTTATCCAACATCGACTTTGGAGGAGTTGATGATATACGGCCAACAGGCTGGGGAAGCGAGTTTGGTGATGATGACTGAGTCACAAACTCTACAAAAAAATTTGGCGTATATGGCCGAAAGTAGAATGATAGCAGCCTTAGAGGCTGAAGTTAAATATATGGCCTTCGAAGCCAATGAACAAGTCCTTTTGAAGACAAGACCTGGGAAAGATTTCGACCCAGAGCCTCTCGACTTAGGAACAAAAGACCTTCGAGATCAGAGGTTAGATACCATCTATGACGATGAACCTCTAGGTTTCGAAAAGGACCCGCTGGCGAACAATGTTAAAATGTTAGCGCAAGATCCTCTAGAAGAGGTAAATCTAGGCAAAGGCCCTGTAAAAAAGCCAACGTACATTAGCACAAAAATGGATCCAGGACCTAGGGTCGAAATGATCCAATTACTAAAAGAGTTCAAGGATTGCTTTGCGTGGGATTATGACGAGATGCCTGGTCTCAACAGAAGTTTGGTAGAACTGCATTTGCCAATAAAGCCTGGAAAGAAGCCCATTAAGCAGACTCCAAGACGGTTTGCACCATAGATTTTATCAAAAATCAAAACAAAAGTTGAAAGGCTGCTGAGATGCAAGTTTATTCGAACGACCAGGTACGTCGAGTGGATTGCAAATATTGTGTCTGTTATAAAGAAGAATGGTACCTTAATGGTGTGCATCAATTTCAGAGATCTGAATGAGGCAACACCCAAAGATGAGTATCCAATGCCAGTGGCGGAAATGCTAGTGGATTCTGCCGCTGGTTTCGAGTACATGAGTATGCTTGATGGCTACTCTGGATATAATCAAATCTTTATTGCTGAAGAAGATGTGTCAAAAATAACATTTCGTTGCTCTGGGGCTTTAGGCACTTATGAATGGGTAGTGATGCCCTTTGGCCTAAAGAATGCAGAGGAAACGTACCAGAGAGCCATGAGTTCGATCTTCCATGATTTTATTGACACTTTCATGCAGATTTATATTGATGATATTGTTGTCAAATCTCTTTCAGGGAAGACTCACATGGATCATCTTCGACAATCCTTTGAGAGGATGAGACACTACGGCCTGAAGATGAATCCTCTAAAATGTGCTTTTGGTGTCAAAGTGGGAGATTTATTAGGTTTTGTGGTCCATAAAAAGGGCATTGAGATAAACCAAAACAAGACCAAAGCTATCCTGCAAGCCAAAGTTCCAACTAACAAAAAGGAATTGCAATCCTTATATGGGAAGATAAATTTCCTAAGGAGATTTATATCCAACCTTAGTGGGAAAACGCAAGCCTTTTCGCCATTACTTCAACTCAACAAAGGAGGATTTGAATGGAGGCTAGAAAATCAAGAAGCCTTCGACAAAATCAAAGAGTACCTCACGAAACCACCTATTTTTGTGCCTCCTTGTCGAAGTAGAAGTATGAGACTGTACATAGCTACGTCTGACAAAACTTTAGGGAGCATGCTGGCTCAAGAGGATGAACATGGTGTCGAAAGGCCCATATACTACCTCAGTAGAGTTTTAAATGATGTAGAAACTAGATATAACGAGGTTGAAAAACTATGTTTATGTCTATATTTTTCATGTACAAAACTTAAGCAATATATAAAGCCAATTAATGTTTATGTTTCGTCTCATTTTGATGTTTTCAAATATATGTTGTTGAAACCCATTTTGCACAGTAGAATTGGCAAATGGGCACTTGCATTAACTGGGTAATCATTAACCTTTATGCCTCTCAAGGCTATGAAAGGTCAAGTGGCAGCAGACTTTATAGTCAACCATTCAATACAAGAAGGATCACTGAATAATTTGGAGATCGAACCTTGGAAATTGTACTTTGATGGTTCTAGTTATAAAGATGGAACTGGAGTCAGAGTCCTTATTATTTCTCCAAACAAAATTCCAACAACATTTAAGTACAAAATAGATGGGGATTGCTCTAATAATGAGGCTGAATATGAAGCGTTAATCGTAGGCCTTGAAATCCTGTTGGAATTGGGGGCAACTCAGGTCGAAATAATGGGAGACTTAGAGTTAGTCCTAAAACAAATTATGAAAGAATACAAATGCATAAAAGAAAATCTTATCATGTATTTCGTAATAGGCAGACAGTTGTTAAAGAACTCCGAAGTAGTTAACATTCGACACATACCCAGATTGAAAAATCAAGTAGCTAACGACTTAGCACATATTGCCTCCGGGTATAAGGTATCAAAAGACAGGCTACAAAAAGCAATCGAAGTTAGAGGGAGAGTAACTTCCACTAAGTTATATCCATTGGATTTAAGGACCATAATGTTGGGATGCACTGATCATGAAAATTTTGAAATTTCGTTCAATGACAATCTAAAAGAACAAGATTGGAGAAAGCCTATAGTGGATTATTTACAAAATCCAGCGGCTTCGACAGAACGAAAGATAAAGTATAGAGCACTGAGTTATGTGTTAATGGGAAATAAGTTATTCAAGAAAACACCTGAAGGTGTGCTTCTGAAATGCCTAAGTGAAACAGAAGCATATATAGCTCTTTCCACCACACACGCTGGGGCATGTGGAGCGCACCAAGTAGGCCAAAAGATGAAATGGTTATTGTTTCGAAAAGGATTATATTGGCCCACTATGTTAAAGGATTGTGTTGAGTTTGCAAAAGGATGCCAAGAATGTCAAAAACATACAGGTATTCAACATGTGCTAGCAAGCGAACTTCACTCGATTGTGAAACCTTTGCCTTTTAGAGGATGGGCTTTGGATCTTATTGGAGAAATTCGACCAGCATCATCTAAAAGCCAGAAGTATATATTGGTGGGCATTGATTATTTTACTAAGTGGATTGAAGCACTCCCTTTAGTCAATGTAGACCAAGAGAATGTCATTGAGTTCATTCAAAAGTACATCATATATAGATTTGGAATTCCCGAAACAATAACTACAGACCAAGGGTCAGTCTTTACTGGTCGAAAGATGTAAGACTTTGCTGCGGAAATGGGGTTTAAACTGTTAATGTCTACACCTTATTATGCGCAAGCTAATGTCCAGGTCAAAGCAGCGAATAAAGTGGTGATCAGTTTAATAAAGAAACACGTGGGAAAGAAACCTAGAAACTGGCACAAGACGCTAGACCAAGTTCTATGGGCTTGTCGAACTTGTCCGAAAGAAGCCACGGGAACAACACCATTTTGCCTAACCTATGGTCATGATGCAGTGTTACCAGTGGAAATCCACTTGCAGGCGACAAGGATTCAGATACATCATGAGATCCCTTCTGAAGTCTATTGGAGTATGATGTTAGACGAACTAGTTGACCTAGACGAAGAAAGATTGAAAACTCTGGATCTTTTGAGACTGCAGAAGAAGCGAGTTGAGAAATCCTATAATCGCATAGTGAAATCTAAGACGTTTTAGCCTGAAGATCTAGTTTGGAAAGTAATTATTCCAATGGATCGAAAAGACAGAAATTTGGGAAAATGGTCCCCTAAGTGGGAAGGACCTTTTAGGATTATCCATGCCTTCTCTGGTGGAGCCTACGAGATCGAAGAGTTAAGCGAAGATCAAATACTTTTGAAGGTGAATGGTAAATACCTGAAAGCGTATAGACCTATGCTTCAAGAGGTAAAAATAAGTAATATATAGTCACTGTTGAATAGAGAATGCCAAAATGGAAACTTAAATTTTCATTAAAAGTGCCAAAATGGCTCTGAAATTGTTACAAACAAGTGATTACATACATGAAAGAAAACGAATTTAAAAGGGGAGATTGACCTTAATCTAAAGATACTTGATTCTTTGCAATTCTAGGCGTCGATCACATAGAGCCTTCGATTGATGGAGGGTCTCGAGCTTAGCATCAAGAGATTGGGCTCGATCAGCGTGCCTTAACCCTTCAGCCAGCTCTTCTTGGCTCTCTGATTCAGTGTTAACAGCGAGAAGTTCCTCCTTCTTTTTGTCGTTGGTAGCAATTTTAGCTTCCAACTCTGCAATTTGCACCCTCAGTTGAGCAGTGTCTTGATCTATCTCTTCGACCTCCTTTTGTCTAGCCTCCTGGGCCTTCGACAAATCCTTTACCTTAGAAGCTGATTCGGTAGCAGAATGCCAGGAAGCAGCCACTTGACCATTGGCTTCTTCAATCTCACGATTAAGAGTCCTTTGACGGTTATAATCAGCTGATACTTCGTCAACAATGGAGATTAAGTCCAAGATTACACTGGCCACGTCCGGAGAAGTAACGAGGAGATCGACAGCCTTCAGGGTAGTCTTCAGAAAAGAAGGAGCCGCTGGTTCCCCCTCCAAGGTTAACATCAAATCTCTTTTGAAGATGTATGCTTTAACTTTCTGAAGAGCCTCATCGAGAGGAGAGGTCGAAGTAGATCTTCCAGATGAAGTTGAGGCACTATGATCAGAGGAACTTTCTCGACCTTCTAGAATTGCAGTTAGATAGCCTAAAGGATTTTGCTGTTTCAGCAAGGCCAAATCCTCCTTGGTTCTAGATCTCGTCGAAGGGACACTTTCGTTGGCGGCAACAACCACGTTGGCCGCCTGCTCTAGAATTGCCTCAGAACCTATAGGATTCTGGTTTCCTTCAGCAGAACCCTCTTCGCCATCAGCTCCTGGGATCCCTTCATCCTCCCTTGTTGTCACAGTCTCAGCAACAGGGATCCTTTCCTCTTTATTCTCTTGCACATCAACCAACGGAGCCCTAGTCTCTTCGTGATTTCCTACAGCTTCTTCTTCATTGGCTTCCTCTATAGTTTAATGCTGAGGTTCGGTAGTTTGATTTACTTCATCAGCTGAACTCATGAAAGAGCCTTTCGTTGAAGAAGGCCAATAAGTAGGCTCTCCTTCACTATTCAAGAGGGTGACAGAGCCTTCGACAAGAGTAGGAACTCGTTTGGAAGTGCCAGCAGTGTCCTGGGAAATAAAAGAAGTTTGTTTCTTTCAGAATCCTCATAAAGAAAAAGGGGGAGTCGAGAAATAAATGATGGTTTATCGATACCTGGACTGGGATTTCATCATCGGGACTGGAGTTATCACTCTCGCTAGGATTGTTTATCCTGGCAATTACTTCCTGTTCAGTATGCTCTTTGATAACTACAGGCGGAGGTCTCCCAGTTGTAGTCTTAATCCTAATTTTGGAACGAGTTTCAACGGCGGGAACAGGTTTCTTTAACCTTCGTCTCTGCAAAGGAACAGGAGGAGACTCCTCTTCTTCGTCGCTAGAGATTTGGATCTCCTGGACCTTCCGTTTTTTGGGTGTAGTTTTCTGAATACCCAAAAGACAAGTCAAAGGAATCAGTACCCATGTCAGAAAAACATAGAAAATAAGGGTATGGAAGAAAGTGAATACCTTGGGAGAGGGGTTGACAGTAGAATCTTCCCCTTTTGTGCTCTCAGCAACCTTATTCGAAGTGGTTCTCTTGACAGCTAAACAAAAGACAAGAAAACTGAAGTTAATCGAGCGTCGAAAGACAAATCTTAAGCGAAGAGAAATAAAAGAAGTAATACCTTTCTTGATCCTGTAGAGAACCAGCTTAAATGCCTCACAAAGGTGGTGGGCGAAGTCCTTCTCATCGAAGAACTCTTTGTCATAATACTGTTTCCACCACCCCTCAAAATTAACAGAACTCAAAAAATTGAGGTTAAAGTCGAACAGGGTCAGTATAGTTCGACCGGTGTACCTACCAATATGCTTGGTAGCAGCATCTTCTGAGTAGTCTGCATTGTAAAATAGTAGCAGCTTCTCTCGAGGATAAATGGGTGAGGGAAGTGACTGAACAATACCAAATTGTCGAGAGACAAGGTTTGGTTGATAAGCGATCAAGCTCAATTGATTTTTTGAGCTCTTGAATCTCAATGGCATGATCCTGGGGCGAAGAAATGATTCCCACATGCTCACGTATTCATCAGTCACGTCTCCCTCCTCATTCGAAGGAAATGGTCTGGTGAACCATTCTGGACCAACTTTTCGACTGGCAAAGGGAGCCATGGTCGAAACATAGCGTTTTCGCTACGCAAACATCATCACGAAGCTTGTGAAAGCCTTCTGAAACTGTTGGCCTTCATCAGTAGGAGTCAGCAGTCCAAGCCTGGTGCCTTCGACCCTCCTGTTCAGGATTTCTGGGGCCTCTTCGTTAATCTTATTCTTTTGAGGAAGAAAAGATTCAAAGGTGGCATTGAGCCAAAGCTGGAGAAGCCAAAAAGGGCCAGATAGCAGCAAGCTCCCCCTGTCCCCTATAACCTTGAGTTGAGTCACACCATTACTGATGGACTCATATAGATTGGCCAAAATTAATTCGGCCAAGCAAAGGGGATAACCATGATGGAGCTGCGTCGCAAGTGTGAGCATCTTCTTCGTCACCTGAAGTGACTTAGTGCAAAAAACAAAACGAGACAACCACATAGCCAAGAAGGCTATATGCTCCACCTCTGAAACAGTGCTAGAGGATTTATCGTGGAAATGGTTGATAAAGGTGGTGTAGGTGGGTTTTGTGGCTGCAAACCTAATAACATCATCAGACAAGTCTCCAGGGTCGAAATAGTCACCATTCGGTCGAAGATCGATGATTGCAGCTATTTCGAATAGAGTGGGGGTCATCATCCCACAGGGAATATGAAAGGTAAAATGTGCGCTATCCCAGAAATATAGTGAAGATACCAGCATGAGGGGGCAGTAAGGAAATCCTGTCTTCAACAGCATCACCAAGTCATAAATGCCCATTTCCTTCTAGACAGAAACTTGCGCCTTCTCCATCTTCTTCAACCAGTCTGAATATTCTGAGGAGAGGTTAGGGCTTGATCGAAATATTATGTTACCTTTGTTCATGAATTGGAGGTTGATATCCTCTATAGTCTGAGCATGCTATTGATTGGTCGGAGTAGCATCTTCAGGGTCATCCATAGGCTTTTTCGCGCAACCTATGGGTCTGAGCCTTCGATGAGTAGGGAAGAAGGCGCGATTCTTCAAGGGATTTTCGATGCACGGAGACAAAGGACCAGACATAGCATACATGTCTCCACTGTACCTAATGGGAATGAGGAGCTGAGAATCATATGCTTCTCGCCACTCCCTCGTCATGGGTTCAACAACGTAACGATCAATCGAGGAAGGAGAAGGGTTAGTAGAAAAGACCTCTGGTGGGTTTTGGATATCATCAGCGTTTTTAGGTTGAGGATTGTTTGGTGCATTGGAGAGGAGAGCCATTGTTGAAGATTTGGGAGAAAACGAAGTTGACAGTACAAAGTGTTTGAAAGCAAGAGATTTGGAAATGCTGGAAATGGTAAAAGTTCCAAATAGAAAGGCTCAGAAGTATTTATAGCCTTCAGAGAGGGATATGTCTCGTCAAGGCCATTTAATGTTTTGCAGATAGTGGGGCACGTGGAAAAGTGTGAAACGGTTACCGTGCAGACGTTGGGAAACGTTTTGACATGCTTTCCTAGGTTATAGGAATATGGTCATCATGGAAAGCATGGTAATGGCAGTTAGAAAAGACATCTTGGGGAAAGAGTAATGATGGTTTTCTCAAGAGCAGCAGCTGTCGGAAGACGAAAAGCACACGTCAAAATCTTGTGGACAACTAAAAAGAAAGGTGTCGAATGGAAAGATCAAAGAATGGCTATTTCTTTTAGCATCGAAATAGACATTCTTTGGGGGAAATTTGTTGGCTCCTAAATTCGACACTTACTGTATTTGGTCTTTTAGACCAAAAAAATGGAATGAACCAAGTCAAGAAGAATGTTTCGACGTATGGAATAACTTAGGAAAAAGATCTAAGTTATATCTGAGCCTTCGACCAGGGCTCACTTTCAGGTCTTTTCGACTGAAGAGGACTTATGTCCTTCGACTGAGAGAAAATAACCTCGCTTTGACACATGATACGAGGGATATTTGAATTTTGAATTATTGGAGGGAAAGGCAGTTTCGCCAGCGGCTAAGAAGAAGCAACGTGGCTGAAAGCCATAGGTCAAGGGACATGCATAAGACACTTGTCTTCATCTTAGCGCAGAATGATCCCTCGACGGTTACTTATTTTTTAGTATAAATTAGGAAACATGTGTATTTTGTAAAGTGTGTTCAACCTATTGTACTAGTCACTCAAACATTATCCAAGTAACTGCTGCGTGAGAAAGGATAAAACTTAGAAATGTATGTTGGAAACACCTATTTTTATTAATGAAAGTCTTTTACATTGCTTTAATCTTATCTTGCAAAGTTATCTTTCTTGCTTCTTTACTTGCATTTCTACATTTCTGCCTACTTTTCCAAAATCTCAAACATCTTTTCTCTGGGTAGGAAGTGCGTTCTTCCTGATTATCTGTCTTACATAAAAATTAGCATATGTTCTGGGATTAATCTGATCGATCCCGTAAGTAAACCAAAAAGAACTTTCCTTTTTGGTGATCAGCGGTTGTTTACCAAAAACAACGGTAAACACCATTTCCAGAATATCAACCAATGAAGTTCGACTTTTCAGATGAAGATGTCATGTCTATAGGTGACTACGAAATACCATGACTCGATGAAGGACCTGAACCAAGGGCACGTTGGACACTCATGTTTGACGGTGCTTGAAACTAATTAGGGCATGGTATTGGGGCAGTGTTGACTTCTTCGAAGAATTTTCACAAACCTTATACTGCAAGGTTATGTTTTGACAGCACCAACAATATCGCTGAATACGAAGCTTGTATCTTGGGACTAGAAGCTGCTATTGATCTAAGAATTAAGCACCTTAAGGTGTATGGAGACTCAACATTAGTCATATACCAAGTCAACGGTGAATGGGACACTAAACATCCCAAATTGATTTCATATCGGGATCATGTTTTGAAGCTAGCTACGAAATTTACTGAGATTACATTCAATCATATTCCGCGAGAAGAAAATCAGATGGATGACGCCTTGGAAACTTTATCAGCCATGTTCAAAGTGACCTAGCCAAATCACGAACCAAGCATTACAATTAGACATTTTGAAGAACATGCACATTACTTATTCATTGAAGAAGGATCGGATAACAAGCCTTAGTTCTATGACATCAAAAGGTATCTCGAGAAACAAGAACATCCAGAAAATGCCTTTGTGATTGACAAACGAACTCTGCGAAAGCTAGCTTCAAAGTTCTTTTTGAATGGTGATGTGTTATACAAAAGAAACTATGATATGGTATTAGTCAGGTGCGTAGAGAAACATGAAGCAGATACACTTATGAGAGAAATTCATGAAGGGACCTTTGGAACTCATACAAATGGACATGCCATGGCTAGGAAAATCTTGCGAGAAGGTTATTATTGGTTGATGATGGAAGTCGATTGCTACCATTATAAGAAGACATGTCACAAATGCCAAATTTACATCGACAAAACGCATATACCACTAACTCCTCTGAATATCTTGAATTCTTCTTGGTCGTTTTCAATGTGGGGAATTGATATGATAGGAATGATCGAACCGAAATCCTCTAACAGACACTGGTTCATACTAGTTGCCATCTATTACTTCACCAAATGGGTGGAATCCGCGTCCTATGCAAATGTGACAAGACAAGTGGTTACTCGGTTCATCAAGAAGAATCTTATATGCAAATATGGGGTTCCTAGCAGAATCATTACAGACAAGGGGTCCAATTTAAACAACAAAATGATGAAGGGGTTATGTGATGACTTCAAGATCAAGCATCATAATTCTTCACCATGTCGACCCAAGATGAATAGGGCCATTGAGGATGCCAATAAAAATATCAAGAAAATCATTCAGAAAATGGTGAAGACATATAAAGATTGGCATGAAATGCTCCCCCACGCACTACATGGATACCGTACTTCCATACGTATGTCAATAAGAGCAACTCATTTCTCTCTAGTATATGGAATGGAGGCAGTACTCCCTATTGAAGTAGAGATTCCATCACTACGAGTTATAATGGAAACAAAGCTTGAAGAGTCATAATGGGTTCAAACGCGATATGATTAGTTTAACTAGATTGAAGAAAAATACTTGACAGCTTTGGGCCATAGTCAATTATACCAAAAGCGGATGAAGAAGGCATTTGGCAAAAGGTTCCTCCTTGAGTGTTCAAAGGAGATTTGGTGCTCAAGAAGATTCTAATACCTCGCCTTGATTCACGGGGTAAATGGACACCTAATTATGAAGGTCTGTATATGGTAAAGACAACATTCTTGGGTGGTGATCTTATCCTCACAATAATGGATGTGGTAGAATTGCCATATCCGATGAACTCAGATGCAGTAAAAAAATACTATGTGTAAAAAGCTCGTTAAGTTAGAACCCTAAACGTGCGACTTAGGAAAAAAGGAGCATCCCAGTGGATTGAAATCCCTAAAGGATGATCTAATACGGTGGGAGAATTGACTTTTTTGGTTTTATCGCAAATGTTGCGGTTAGCAAGAGTCGCCACCGACTTTTCTTTTATCAAACAATTAGGAAAGGTGAAAAGAATAGGAAAGACCTTTCATAGATTTTGAGTTCAGGGGGTAAGTTATGAAAAGGGAAGGTGTTAGCACCCTCTTCATCCATAGTTATCTATGGGCTCTTAATTTCTTAGCTCATTTTTAACTTGCTTTGTGTGTGTGTGTGTGTGTGATTTGCTTGAAAATATTTTGAAATGCCAATGTAAGGCTAACTTTGTAATAATCCTTGTGTCGGTCCTCAAGAATGTATACAAAGTGTTTTAGAAAATATTTTGTTTGAAAGTGTAGTGTGAAAAATGTTTTGTTTTGTGAAATAGGTTGTGAGCAAGCATTCAAGAGTTCTTACCCAATAAAGTCTTTCTTGTTATTTTCCTTCTCCTTTGGAGATAGTATTATCTATAACATTAGTTGGTAGGTAATCCTATCTATTGGATGTAAAGGGACAGGCGTAGGGTCATCGTATGGTCATATAAGGCAACATGTAAGGATACTTTAGCAATTATATCGAAGGGACTATCATCATTTTGCTCGTAGGGTCATCGAGGGACTAGATCATTTTGTAGGAAACTCGAAGGATCATCGAGGGATTATGATATTTATTTGAAAGGGACCATGATGATATTTTATGTCGAGGGTCTTTTGCTAAATTATCCCTACTTTCGAGAGACGTGACAATAGTATCGTAAGGCAACAAGAGAGGTCACCCTAGAGGTGCAAGTGTGAAGTGTTTGTTTTCAGTTATTTTATCTTGTAATTAGGGTTTTCTAAGTCCATTTATTAGTCTTGCCATACAAACCCTATTTTACTAACAGTTAAATATGTACATAAAATTAAAATGCGAAATGTAAAGTCCTACGCTATTACATACTAGGAGCAGTTACATAATAAGAAAAATGTGAGAAAATAAATCTACGTTATTACATCAGTTGTGCAACCTATACACTTGTTATAGGAATTCAAATAACAAAAGATAAGACAAAGAATGTTAGAAAAATGTTAAATTCCCTAAAAATCCCATGTGTTAGAAAAGATATTTTTGTTGTTTTTGTAGAAAATAATTTAAGTGTTAATAAATAGTAATTAAAACCTAGTTCTAATTAATTTTATTATTAAGAAAAGACTAATTAACTTAATTAATTAATAAATAAAAATATGTCAAAAATTTAATTACTAACTAAAAAAAAAACCTAATCCTAATTTGTTATGGTTTTGAAAAAAAGCTTAAGGTTTGTTAATGGTTAATTAGAAAGTAATTAGTAAAATAGAGTGAAAACTAGGGTTAGTAAAATTGGAAAAAACAAATGTATGAGGTGGGACTTAAACCCACCTCATTGACCTCAAAGGTATTCCCTTCTATCCACTATGCCATGGTGTTGTTTGTGATATGGAATTGGAACCAACCAATCTTTTATAAACATGCGTGTTATCCTGAAAAAAGAAAAATTATTTGACAAGATGAGGGATCGAACCCACGCCTCTATGGTTAACACACATCACATTTACCACTCCTCCATTAGTTGTTACGTGTTCATAAGATGATAACTAAACATTATATAGTAAACATAAGTATTAAAATCAGAAATCAAATAAAACACAAAATGCGCGTAAGAGGTGGGGCCTGGAAATTTTAAATGAGCCAATGAGAAGAGAGTATTGAGCCACGAGTTTCCTCTGGCTGGTCAAACCACCATGGACGGTGGCTGCAACCGTCTTCTTTGGCCACTTGAAATGGCTAACCTGCGAAATAAATAAAATTGAAACCCAAGATTAAGGCTACCCCCCTAAATTGACCCATGCGAATCGATTAGCGGTGTTATTTTTTCCTGAAACAGTCTGGAAATACTAATACAATGGTACAAAAGTGTTTTTCCCTAGCCATGGCAAAACACGATTCTCACGTTAGAGCTTCAATTTTATGATTCAAACATGTTCCAAATAACAGCAGGAACCCATTTGGGTAGTTAACAAACATTAGTAATGCATGAAATTAATTATATGAATATTTGAAAAAAAAATTAAATCAGAGAAGATAAGTATGCTTGTTTTAAGCACTAATGGCCATGACTTTCGACCTATTCTACCCCTTAGATGCTTCAGGAACGATTTGTAATGGATGGCTCAGACTGAAAGTGGATGGATCTTTGGTTTTGACTTTGCCCTAATATTGAGAAAACTTGTGAGCTTTGGGGTTTGTCTATAGCTGCAGCATGCATGTCCCTTGAGGCCTGAAGGTGTTGTGTATTCATAGGAGAATGTTTAGGTCAAGAGATATGGAAGGAAATCATATGGAATTAAATGTGAATCAAACATGATAAAACATGTTTTCAAAGTTTCCATATTTGAATATTCTTGCCCTATTAGACCTCACACGGTTTTGGCAAGTTATCATGAGCTTTTTAGGCCTCCAACTTGATTCAAACAAAGTCCAATGTGCTTTGGTCTATTAGTTTGTTATTTTATTTGATTTATTTTGAATTTAATTAAATAAAATAAAAATAAAAAGAAATAAAAATCACAAAAATATATGAATGGATTTAGAGGTCTAATATGGGGTCATGAACACATTTGAACCTAAAAACTTAGACCCATTAGCCCAAAAATTCAACTTTGCTCAAAGTGGACTTCATGCATTTTCTCAAAGTTGCTCAACTTGCACCAATCATAACTCTCTCTCAATTTTTGTCATATGAAGATGATCTAGGACTTTTTGGAAACCTCAAGATGTCTCCTACAACTTTCATGTTGGTAATTGTTTTATTTGAAGCCTTTAACTTGATGTAAATTGTTTTGACAAAAGATGTCTATTTGTTGACTTTTAAAATGACCTGTAATGTTTTGACTCATATCTCTCAAATGAAGCATTTTTTGCCTTGAGCTTAGAGAGGAAAAGATGTAGAGAATTGATTTTCCTTCAAGATGAGCTTTGGTTAAGGAATTTCTGATGAAGAATGAAGAAGTTGTGCTTGGTCAAAGTTCAGTTGACTTCTGCTTAAGAAAACCCTAATTTGGTAACTTTTGACTTTTGATGAATCTTGAGTTTTCTTGATGAGTCATGACCAAACCTTGATCAAATGATGAATGTGACTTCAAAATGTTTATGTTGACCAAAAATCTTGAAGTTTGACTATAAATTGGTCAATGTTGACTTTTTGTCCAATATAGTTGATTTTCAATCATCTGATCAATTGAATGAGAAAAATTGTACTGCAAGGATTGAAGTTTGGTATGAGAATTCCTTAAAGTATGTAGGATACCATGAAGTCCACTTTAATCATTGACAACTCAATTTCCTTTGAGAAAAGAAAAACCCTAGTTGTAGGTTAATTGCCTAGGAGAAGAGTCCATCTGATCAATCTTTGATAAGTCTTGAGCAATTGAGACCTTCATGAGCATGAGGAGACCTATTGAAATAATTTGTCTCAAAGATGGGATGGGAAATGTTGGGGTACAACAACTACCCTTGTTCAATCTTCTTAAAGCTGGAGAGTTAGATTGGCATATCTACCTTTCGTGATCTGAAGGTGGGAAAGGATTGAATACTTATAAGTGCCCAGGAATTTGAACTCATGGATGCACGAAGTAAAGCTGCGGGTTGATTGTATCGGGAATGGGCTTAAATATTCCATTTGGAAAAGGTGACAAGATACCATCGGAGATGGGCTTATAGATGCCATCCAAAGTAACTATGTTCTTGGATAACTGTTGACAGGAGTATCAGAATGAGTCTATACCCAACTGTATCTGAAAAGGTATTAGAATGAGTCAATGCCCGACTGTATCTAAAGGTGGATCAGAATGAGTCTCCGTATGACTGTATCTAAAAATGTATTGGAATGAGTCTATGCCCGACTGTATCCAGAAGTGGATCTGAATGATTCTTCGCCCGACTGTATTTGAAGAATGTACTAGAATGAGTCTACGCCCGACTGTATCTAGAAATGGATCAAAATGAGTCTTTGCCCAACTGTATCTGAATAATATATTGGAATGATTCTACGCCCGACTGTATCTAGAAGTGGATTAGAATGAGTCTTCGCTCGGCTATATCAGAAAAATGTATTGGAATGAGTCTACGCTTGACTGTATCTAGAAGTGGATCAAAATGAATCTTCGCCTGATTGTATCTGAATGATGTACTAGAATGAGTATCATAATGAATATAATCTTGATCGTATTTTAACTGTATCTAGATGATGTACTAGAATGAGTATTAAAATGGATCTATATCTCGATCGTATCTGAACTGTATCTAGAAGATGTACTGGAATGAGTATCAAAATAAATATATATCTTGATCGTATTAGAATTGTATCTAGAAGATGTAATGGAATGAGTATCAGAATGAATCTATATCTCGATCGCATCTGAACTGTATCTAAAAGATGTACTGGAATGAGCATCAGAATGAATTTATATTTCGATCGTATTTGATTTATATCTAGAAGATGTGTTGCAATGAGTATCAAAATGAATCTATATCTCAAGTGTATCTGAACTGCATCTAGAAGATGTACTAGAATGAGTATTAGAATGAATCTATGTATCGATCATATCTGAACTATATCTAGAAGAGAATCTTGAATGAGTGTCAGAATGAATCTATATCTAGATCGTATCTGAACTGTATCTAGAAGAGAATCTTGAATGAGTGTCAGAATGAATCTATATCTAGATCATATCTGAACTGTATCTAAAAGATAATCTAGACTGAATCTTCGACTGGTTGTGTTTATCAGAATGAATCACTGTCCGGTTATATCTAAAATATGATAAACTGTTGACAATATCTATTTGTTCAAGAACTAAACTGAAAAGACAAAGTTAGTTTTATGCAATGTCGTGATGTATGTAATGCATTTCTTAATGATGCTCTCAAAATCAATGAGAATATTATATGCATTTCGTATGCATATGTTATGATATTTTTAAATGATGTATGAATGCAATATGTCATTGGATAATATCGGTAGCTTCTTGTTACAACGTCTAGCTGGGGAAAATAAATCCCTGAGTGTTGTTGGGGATGAAGAATGTAATTCTTCGATTTTTGTTTAGAACGACTTTACTGGGGATTTCCTCTTTCTGTTTGAGGACACTCCGCTGGGGATGTTTGACTTCTGCTTGGGGATAGAAGAATTCCAGGAAATTCGGTCATTCGTCATTCTTTTTATTGAAGGATTTGATTCTTATGTACCTTGATTGGGGATAAAAGAGATGGATATTTATATGATGCGCTATCTAACCAGGTTTCATATATGGTTATCAGCTCTTCTGGGGAGGACAACGTTGGGTGACATTTGGCTGGAGAAGAGAATTCTGTCATGGAATTTGTAGTATTGGAGAAATCAACTCCATTGGGGAATTAAATCCTCTTGACTGTGTTGAGGAAATAATCTTTGATGGGGTTGGAATTTCATAGGCTGCGCTGAGGAAGTTTCCACCGTATACTGGGGAAATGATCCAACTTCCTTATCTGCTAGAGGACCTATTGGGGAAGATGATAATGTCAAGCTATCCATCATGGATATGGAGGTGAACTGCTGGAAGATGCCCTAATTTCCGTCTGAGGGCATATTAGATTTGTTGGGGAATATATCTTTGTTGGAGATGAGCTGGTGAAGATAGCTTTGTAGATATAGTTCCAAGGAGATTTCCCTGTGGGAATTTATGGACAACTTCTGAACATTACCCCAACTCCTAGGGTCTTTAGTAAATGCTAATTCTTTTTTCATGCATATATTTTGTAAACAGTAATCATATTCAAATGCTTATGTTCATTCAACGTAATCATTGGACGTTTTTTGCAAACAAAATAGAGAAAGTTAAAACAATTTTGAATTTTGAAATGTATCTAATTGCACTGATTCTGAAAGTTTTCCTATAAGCAAGCAATTTTATACCAGAAGACATCAATCCTAGTAAGAGGAAATCGTCGTAAAAATTGAAAAAGAGGTACAAAGTGATAAATAAAGAAAATTAGCTATGTGGAAACGATCCCATCGAGTTTCAACTCTGTTATTGCCCCTATGTCTTCAAGTATCTCATCACTTGTTGTTGGAAGAAGATGATTGAATTAATCTATATCGTTTGAACTTGACGCTAGTAATAAAGATGGTTTTAAGTAGATGGGTGATCCAACGGGACATAGTCATACGCTTTAATCCCTAAATTTTTCCTGGACCGCCCTTTCGGGTTTTCAGTCCATCGGGATATCCTTTTTTGCCCAAGCCGCCTTTTCGGGTTTTCTATTTTCCGGATGTACAATTTTTCATATGTATCCATAATTTTTTTCCCGAACCCTTTTGGTTCACCAGGATGCCCTTATTTTTTCCTAGGCCTGTCAACCTAGCGGGTCTCTTTTATGCGTAGTATTTTTTGACTATGTTCGCGTTCACAGGGAGCGGAAAATCATCATCGTCTATGGTGGTAAGTATCATAGCACCGCCAGAAAATATCATTTTGATCACAAATGGCCCTTCGTATGTGGTAATCCATTCTCCCTTGGGATCACCTTGTGGTAGGATGATGCACTTTATTACCAAATCATCAGCCTGGTACATCTGATGTCTGACTTTCTTGCTAAAAGCCTTGATCATGCATTTCTGATATATCTGACCATGACAAACAACCATAAGCCTTTTTTCATCAATCAAATTTATCTGGTCAAGTCGATTCTGAGTCCATCAGTCTTTATCTAAATCTGCGTCTTTCATAATCCTTAGGGAAGGAATCTGGATTTCAATAGGTAAGACAACCTCCATACTATAGAGTAGAGAGAACAGGGTTGCTCCAGTTGATGTATGTAATGAAGTGTGATAACCATGAATATTAAATGGTAGCATCTCATGCCAATATTTGTATGTCACAGTCATCTTCTGCAATATCTTCTTGATATTCTTGTTGGCGGCTTCCACTGTGCCATTCATCTTTGGTCAGTATAAAGAAGAATTATGATGCTTAATCTTGAACTGTGTGCAAAGTTTTGTGATCATGGTATTGTTAAGATTGGTACCATTTTCCCTGATGATCCTTTTATGGATGCCATACCGACAAATAAGGTTATACTTAATGAACTGAGCCACAACATTCTTGGTAACGGAAGCAAACGAGGCTGCCTCTACCCACTCTGTGAAGTAATCAATAGCGATAAGGATGAAATGATGCCCATTGGAAGCAGTAGGATTAATCTCTCCAATCATATCAATGCCCCACATTGCAAATGGCCAAGGAACAATTAAGATGTTCGAAGGAACCGGAGGCACATGTACTTTGTCAACATAAATCTGGCATTTGTGGCAAGTTCTGGAATGATTATGGCAATTGGTTTCCATGGTAGACCAATAATAACCTTCTCTCAGAATCTTCTTAGCCATTGTATGTCCACTAGAGTGAGTACCAAAGACACCTTCGTGCATATCTTCCATAGTTTTATCAGCTTCCTTCTTGACTACACAACGAAGCAAAGTCGAATCGAGGTTGCGCTTGTACAAGATTCCGTTACTCAGAAAGAACTTGGAAGAGAACCTCCTTAGAAATTTCTTATCATTGATAGATGCCCCTTCAAAATACTCTTGAGTTTCGAGGTATCTTTTTACTTCGTGGTACCAAGGCTTTTCCTCTACTCCATCAATATCAACTTTGTAGCAATGCGCCTGTTCATCTAGTCTCTCAATAGTAATTCGAGGAGCTTCATTATCCCATCTGACTTTGAACATATATGACATGGTAGCTAGTGCGTCTGCCAATTGATTCTCTTCTCGTGGAATGTGTTCAAAAGTGATTTCTTTGAAGTACGAAATTAATGTCAACACATGCTCTCGATAAGGAATGAGATTTGGATGCTTTGTGTCCTATTATCCATTAATCTGACTGATCACTAGGGCTAAGTCCCCATATACATTCAAGAATTTAATTCTCATATCGATGGCAGCTTTGATACCCATGATGCATGCTTCATACTACACCATATTGTTGGTACAGTCAAACAATATGGCGGTGAAGGGCGTATGGAAACCCTTGGGAGAGACCAACATAACACCAATTCCATTACCAAGCGCATTGGAAGCTCCATCCAAAACCATAGTTCATCGAGATCCCGATTCAGGTCCTTCATATGGTCCAGGTTCTTTATAATTAGTAACTAGCATGATATTCTCATCTGGGAACTCAAAATTCATAGACTGGTAGTCATCTACAGCTTGATGAGCCAAATGATTTGTCAATACACTTCCTTTGATTGCCTTCTGAGTAGTGTACTGAATGTCGTATTCTGTCAAGACCATTTTCCATCTTGCTATTCTTCCGGAGAGAGCGAGTTTCTCGAATATGTATTGTATTGGGTCCATATTAGAGTTCAACAAAGTAGTATGAGTCAACATATACTATCTTAGTCAGCGAGCAACCCATGCCAAAACACAACAAGTTTTCTTGAGCAGTGAGTATCTTGTTTCACAGTCGATAAATTTTTTGCTAAGGTAGTATATTGTACGCTCTTTTCGACCAGACTCGTCATGTTGCCCCAATAAACACCCCATTGAGTTCTCTAATACTGTCAAGTACATGATCAGAGGTCTTCCGTCAATTGGTGGCATCAGAATTGGAGGTTATTGGAGGTACTCCTTGATTTTTCGAAGATTATTTGACAATTGTTGTTCCACTTCACTACTTGATCTTTTTCCACTAACTTGAAGATTGGCTCACAAGTAGCGGTCAAATGGAAAATAAAGCTGGCAATGTAGTTCAATCGTCCCAAGAAACCTTTAACTTCCTTATCAGTATGTGGAGCTAGCATTTCTTGCATGGCTTTAACCTTGGTAGGATCAACTTTAATACCTTTACCACTAACAACGAAACCTAGGAGTTTACCGGATCTTATCCCAAAGGTGAACTTGTTTGGATTCAACCTCAACTTATACTTTTTCAACCTCTCAAATAGCTTGTGCAGGTGGTCGAGATGTTATTTTTCGGTCTGAGACCTGGCTATCATGTCATCAATGTAAACCTCTATCTCATGATGGATCATATCATGGAACAAAGCTACCATATCATGCTGATATGTTGCACCGACATTCTTCAAACCAAAAGGCATAACTTTGTAACATAAAGTGCCTCACTGTGTGACAAAAGTAGTCTTCTCCATGTTTTTAGGTGCCATATTGATTTGATTATAACTAGAGAAACCATCCATGAAGGAACACACTTTGTGTTGGGCGATGTTTTCAACTAGAATATGAATATGTGAAAACGGAAAGTCATCTTTGGGGCTTGCCCTATTCAAATCCCTGTAGTCTATACACATACGCACCTTACCTTCCTTCTTAGGTACCAGAAACAAATTTGGAACCCACTGAGGATAGGACGTAACTGCTAAGAAACCTGCATTTAACTGCTTCATGACATCATCTTTGATCTTTTTAGACATCTTTGGATGCATACGAGGAACCTTCTGCTTTATAGGAGGACAACCTTCCTTCATCGGTAGACAGTGAACCACAGTGTCAGTATCAAGCCATGGCATACCAAGCAAAGATCTCAACATATTCACATAACATCTGGATTAATCTCTTTTTGACACTGTCTTCTAGGTTGGCACCTATCTTGGTTTCTTTCTTGTCCTCTTCAGTACCCAAGTTCACAACCTTGACTAACAATTCATGTGATTGTATGGCTCTTTCTTCCAGCTCTAATAGTCTAGCAAGCTCTCCAGGTACTTTACAATCTTCCTCACCTTCGTCCTCGGCTTGGTAGATCGGATTTTCAAAGTCATAATTGGCAACAGCAGAATTCTTATCAATGGAACCCAAGGTGGATGTGAACCTACAATTTGTTTTATGGGTGTGTGTAAGAACACATAGCTATTTTGAAAGCAATAAAGTAAAAGAAAGATGTGATACGGTGGGAGAACTGACTTGAGGTTTTGCGCTTCGTCGCAAATGTCGAGGTTAGCAAGAGTCGCCACCGACTTTTATTTTATCCAAAAGGAAAGGTAAAAAAGCACAGGAAAGACCTTTGAGATGTTTTCTTGAGTTATGGGGGTAGATTATGAAAAGGGAAGGTGCTAGCACCCTTTTCATCCATGGTTTTCCATGGGCTCTTAGTTACTTGCTTAGATCACTTGCTTTGCTTTGAAATTCTTTGAAATGGTGCTTAGTGTTTGGTGTGGTTTTGAAAGTATTTTGAAAAGAGGCCATTCGTTTAGGAAATCTTTGTAATGATTCACATTCGTAAGAATGTATACAAAGATGTTTGTCTTTTGAAAAATGTTTCAATGTTTTGAAAGAGGTTTTGAAATGTATGTGTGTTTGTTTTGAAAATAGCAAGGATTATTTTGAAATTGATCAAGTAACTAGAAGCTATCTACCTACTCAAATGTCTTTCTTGTGCATTTTTATTCCTTTGACATTGTTGATTTACCATTGATTTGGTAAACAAACCTATCTTTGGATGTAAACGGGATGGGCGTGGGTCATCGTATGACCATGATAGCAATGTTTCCAAGTATCTTAGAATTTTTTAGGGACCAAGATCATTTTGTTTAGGTAACCTTTGTATAGCGTCATCGAGGGGCTATGATCTTATTTTTGTTTTGTTTTGCCAAGATACTTCACATGCGTAACATGGCCATTTTAATTTAGACAACCAAATGGGTGAAACCCTAAGGGTGCTTGTGTGCAAAGTGTGTCATTTTTCATGCATTTGAGTTGTCTTGGATTAAGTCTTTTCTATTTGTTTTGTTTTTTGGTTCTTGTCATGCAAACCCTAGTTTACTAAACATGGCATAAAAGCGATAAATTGCATAAATATAAATTAAGCTATTACAACAATTATTATGGGAGGGGGGATACAAGTTTTTTGAATGGGGATATTGCATAAATATAAACCTAAAAATACTATTACAACCCAATTGAATATTGTGCGAATTAAACAAATATTCAAATATTTAAAATGCAATGCAAATGTATTTATGCAAAAAAAAATGTTTTGTATTTGTTTAATATATGGGAAAATGATTTATTTAAGCCCGAAAAATAAGAGAAAAAATATTATTATTTTTGAAAGGGGAAAACCCTAATTTTTTTGATTAAAAGAAAACAATGTTTTCTATATTATTATTTTGTCCATTTTTTGTACAAGAAAATAATAAATAATATTATATGCCAATATTAAAAATTTAGTATGTGTAAAAATAATTATGTATGATTATAAATAATATATAAAAAAATATGTAGTATTTTTTATTATTTACAAGTTATTTTAAGAAAATAAAAAATATTTGTCCTAACAAACTATTTTTTATGCAAAAAATAAAAAAATAAAAAAATAATAATTGAAAAAAAATAAGAACTTATTTTTGGGTTTTTTAATATTCAGAAAAAATAATCAAAAGTGATAAATATGAAAATATGAAAGAAAATATGAAAAATATAAAAATTAGCTAGGGGGTGCAAATAACAAGTCAGGGGGTGTGATAATCAGAAACAAAAGGCCCAAGGCGCCAAAGGCCCAGGTGCTTCATCCATGTCCTCCTGCCAGTCTCTTGCGCGCGTTTTTCCATTCAAACTGTATCTTGCTCATGCTTGCACAAAAACAAAAACTTATAAAATGAAACCTGTGGCATTTAATCTCAAGATTTCAACCATATAAAATTTGTAATCTAACTCTCAAAGATCAGTGAAAATTTTGGAATCCCCAATTCGTGACCTAAAAATTTCATGAACTTCAAGCTTCAAATTCACACAGCATAGTTAATATAAATGAAAAGTATGCATATGTACAACTTCACCATGTTATGGACTACATTTTTTCTTCACAAATCGTGGCTTGAGGATGCTTATTCAGAGAGATAGAGTTTAAAAAAATACCTCCTTCAGTTGGATTTGAGTAGAGCAATGTAGGGACTTTAATGTAGGCATGAGGATTGTGTGAGCTTTCTTGAACTTCCTTCAAGCTATTCCAATGCCTAGCTCGCTTTGTGGATGGCCAGAAGTCTCTGCACAGGTCAAGCTGCAAGCTCCAAGTTTGAAAATGGCAATGGCTAAAACAGGGCTTACAAATGCAGGGTAAGGGCTTGGATGGCTTTGGTATGATATGTAGAAGGTGTTTGAAGTGTCAAGCCACAAAACGCACGAGCCAAAAGTGAAATGGCTATGATTTTGCAGCAACTGTGTGTTTTGGCAGAAAAATGGAGTTTTTTCAGTTTGAGAGAGTTTGAGGTGTTAAGAAATCGTGTTTTGGTTTGTAACAAGTTTGTGAATATGTATAGAATGGATACAAAATCCACTCCTCACTAGTTGTACCAGTTCTGACCTTTTGGCAACCTTTTCTTGCATTTGAAGAAAAGTGAAGTGACCATTGCTACATGCTTGTACTGGTTGGCTTGTGAGCTGATAGGAGTTGGTACACATTGCTTGATACCTGTAGAAGTTGTTTGTACTAAAGGGACAGGTCCAAGGCTCAAGATTTGTAAAGTTGCAAAATCTCACCTTTATGAAAATGGCATTGTAAACTTTATGCCTAAAATGGAATTATCTCTTGTACAATGCTCCAAAAGCCAAGATTCAACTTATGAGTTTGCATTTAATTATGGAGTGTAGAATGAGTTTAGGACCTGTAAAGCAAGATTCAAACGTCAAAGATCTGATTTGCAACTTGATGCTTTGTAAAAATGGCTTGATCAAAAGTGATAAAATGCCAACTTCCCTTCTTCGATTCTACCTAACCAAAAATGATCTTGGAGAGTTCTTGGACATTTTGGAAAGATTGACATGTTCTATATAATCCATCTTTGAAATGAATTTTGAGATACCTCTTGTAACTAGTTGAAAAATGTCCATGAAGTTGGGTCAAAAAACTGCCTAAATTAGGGCAAATTTTCACTAAGTTATTTAGTTCATGGGCATATGTTCACAAATTCATAACTTGAGATCCAAGAATCTTTTGGGAAAAGTTTGTGAACAAAAGTTGTAGATTTCATGGAGAACTACAACTTTAATGTTGGAAGTTTTCTTTGAATCAAATTGCATCATGGTAAAAAAGTTGAGAAAAGTTGGGGGAAAATAAGAAAATTTCCATACTTAGAAAAATTCTAAGTTATGAAATTTATCAAATTCAAACCCCTAATTTTCAAAATTGGTTTTATTGGTGAACAAGTTTCATATTCTGACATATGTTGATGAATTATGACCCTTGGCACTTGATTTTGACCAAAAAGTCAAAGTTTGACTTTTCAATGCACAATTGACTTTTGATCAGTTGACTGCAAAATTCATCTGTCAATCCAATGAACTTGAGATCTTTTGAACCATGTAATTAGGTCAAGATGATTCCATTGAATCCTTTAAGTCATGTTTTAACCCAATTGGTCATTGGCTAGGTTAAAAATCAGAAATTGCCCTTTCTCAGTCAAAACCCTAATTTTGACCATTTTGCCCTTTTGATGATTTGATCAAATTTCTTGAGGAGTTGTGATCCAAACTTGATCAAATGGTACATATGAGTCTAAAATGTTGTTGTGGATCAAAAATTATGAAGTTTGACTGTACATTGACCATGGTTGACGTTTTCCCCAATATAACTAATTTTTAGGTCAATTGCCCAATTGACTGATCAAAAATGTGGTTCAAGGCTTGAAACTTAACATGAGCAATCTTAGGGGTCCAAGATGATGTATGAAAGTCACATGAAGCATTGATGGTCCAAAAATCATTGTGCTAACTGAAACCCTAATTTTAGGTTATCAGTGCAAGATGAGGTATCTTGAGCTGATCAAACCCTAATCTTGTCTTGAGTCCAAGAAGTCTTGTGAGGAAAATCTTGATAAAGGAGAGGGAAAATTTTGGGGTACAACAAAAGACAAATAGTGTAAAATTTGAATACAAACGTCCAATGATTTATTAAATGAAAATATGTGGATGAAAAATAACAACCCTAACAAATGGACCGTTGTGCCACGTGTAAGGCACAAGGCCTAAAGTTATTGTTCAAATTACATAACCAAAAACTTGAAAGCAAGAAAACATAAAATAGCATTTACTCCTGACTAAAGGAGATTGGTATAAAGTCTTCAGCCTTATAATTGTTGAGCCCACTCTTGGTAGTAGGGAAAACCCAATTGTCTATGTCACAGTCGTTATCAACGTCTTCCATATAGTTGACTTGATTTTTGTGAACTCCATTGTTGTTGTTGCAGAATGGCAGTCTCTCATAATTACGATGAGCATGACGGACATCCCTCTGAGCCTCTGAGCCTCTGGGGTCAAACCCAAGCCAAATTTGTCGGATATGTAAGGAATGTCGGGAAGCTGACCCCAAATAGTGCCACCACCTTCTTCTACCACAGCCTTAGCATCATTCAGAGAAGCCATTCTTGGTGGAATCCTGGTAACCTTAGGAACAGTAGGAGCAACTTTAGAAACAGGGGTTGTATGAAGAATAACTTCAAAGGTCTGGAAATGAGTCTCGAGGAATTCATCATCCATCTCAACATACTTGAAGGAGTTCAAATGGCTCACCATGTATTCTTCTTTTCCAAAAACTGTAATGATTTTTCCTTTCACGGGATACTTCAACTTTTGGTGTAAAGTAGAAGTAACAGCGCCTTCACCATGAATCCAAAGGCGTCCAAGCAAACAAGAATAGGCTGAAGGGATGTTAATCACATAGAAAGTAGAGTCGAATACCTGAGAACCCACTTTGATTGGAAGATCAAACTCTCCATGAACCATTCTCTTTTAACCATTAAAAGCTCTCACCATAACGTCACTGGGTTTTAACACAACCCCTTCATAGTCAAGTTTGTCTAAAATAGCTTTTGGCAATACATTCAATGAGGAACATGTGTCCACCAACACATGAGATAAGGTAGTCCCCCTACACTCAATAGAGACATGCAGGGACTTATTATGGTTCCTTCCTGTCGGAGTTAAATCAGTCTCAGAAAATCCTAGCCCATTATCAATTGTCAGGCTAGCAACGCAATTTTCGAACTGATCAACAGAGATTTCCCATGGTACATGAGCAAATTTCAGAAACTTTACCAAAGCCTGAGCATGAGCTTCAGAGCACAACAACAAAGATAACATAGATATTTTGGAGGGGGTATGCCCCAACTGTTCAACAATCTTATAGTCACTCTTTTGAATAATTTTCAATACCTCCTGCATCTCTTGCTTGGAGGTATTTTCAACAATAACCTCTTTCGGTGCCTCAGTCTGGACAGGCTCAGTCATCTGTTCTTTGCCTCGAGTCTCAGTAGTTTATTCAGTAGTAGTGATACGAACGGGTGTAGTAACAACCTTTGGAGATATCTCTGGAGAGAAAACTCTTCCACTTCTAGCAACCTTAATAGTCCCAACAATATTGCCAATATTGGGATCAGTAACTTCAATATTTTCATTTTTTACAACCAATCGTTCTTGCTTGATGTCATGGTAGTAGACATCATCTCCATAACTCCCATGGATAGCCATGTCAAAGGAATATGGAATTGGCCCAGGTGCGGTAATGATCAGAGGAGAAACCCTAGGATCGACAATAATCTTCATAAGACCCTTAGAAGTGATCCTTACAGGAGTACCGGAAATTGTAAACACAAACACGTCTTCAAGCATCAAGCCTTGAGATATACTTTTAGATAAGCTCTCCACAGAAGAAGTCTTCTCAAATATAATTACACGGTTATCCATCAAATGCTGAATAGCTTCTTTCAGCAGTACATAACCATTGGATTGGGACACACATTAGTAGAAGTTTTCAACATAACTCGAAAATAAACCGGCTTGCAACAACTTATTCTTAACAATCATCAGAGAAGTAGTCATGTCACTCACAACAGAAACATAAGAAACTTCATCAATAGCATTAACACTGTGATCGGTGGAAATAGAACTGACAGTTTTTTAAGCTGGTTCGCGAAATGTCGCGGTAAGCAAGAGTCGCCACTGGCTTTTATGTTCTCCAACATGGAAAGGACAAAAGCACAGAAAAATTCCTTTTTGAGAATGTTTCTCGGTTCGGGAGGTAGATTTATAGAAAGGGAAGGTGTTAGCACCCTTTCTATCCGTGGTTATCCACGGGCTCTTAGGTACTTGCTCTCATGTTTTCAAAATTTGTTTGCTTTGCAAGTGTGTGTGTGGGTTTTGAAAAAGTTCGTTTGAAAACTTCTAGGTAACTCTTGTATCAGTCCTCAAGAGTGTATGAAGTATTGTTTGAAAACTTTTTGAAAGTGTAAGGTGTGAAAAGTATTTTGTTTGTTTTGAAAATAGCAAGTACCCATGAGTCATCTACCTACCCTAAGGAATTAAGCTGTGTAAGAGTCCTTTAGATAGTGCTATCCCACCATTGAGAGGTAGGTAGCACCATTGTTGGAGTTGTTCGGGTCAATTCGATTATCGGGACAGTGTGGTCACTGAAGCAATGGTAGGACGCCTTAGAAGTAACTCTAATGTCCTAGATCCTTTTTATCCGAGGCAACAGTTTCGAGGCAACTGGATCTTAGACAGAAGGGCGACCTCTAAGACACCCTATACTTGATGACCACGGCGAGGCAACCAGTGAGGCGTACCCTAAGAGTGGCGTGTGCATGTGTGTTGTTTTTCAGTTAAATGTTTGTCTTGTACATGTTATTTGTGAGCTACGGATTAATTTTATTTACATACATTCTTTCATGCATTTAACAGTTAGGGGTGCGGAAAATTAAAGTGCGGGAATGTAAAGCTACGCTATTACAAGGCGCGGGTCTATACATCGCCAAAAAACAAAGACCAGTTTTGTAAAAGTGCGGAAAATAAAGAAAGCAATAAACCTAATTACTATTACATTCTTGAAGCAGTTACATAATAATAAAAATAAAATGCGCGCGAATAAAAATTAATCGGGAATGCCTTAAGGGTTTTGACCCTTTTAAGAAAAGAAATGAATTTTTTTGTCTTTTTTGAATTAAATGCAATTAATTAAATAAAGCCTAATTACTAATTAATTAATTTATTAAAAGAAAATATTTTTTGTG
This sequence comes from Vicia faba, assembly GCA_948472305.1. Classification (NCBI taxonomy): domain Eukaryota; kingdom Viridiplantae; phylum Streptophyta; class Magnoliopsida; order Fabales; family Fabaceae; genus Vicia; species Vicia faba. The sequence goes on from OX451737.1 coordinate 1,239,139,783, forward strand.
TTTTTATGTTTATTAATGAAATAAAATAAAAGAATTAAAATTCTAAGCTAACCTAATTCTAAATTATTTTTATTGATTGTAGAGAAAAAGGAATTAAAGTTGACCTAATTAAACTATTTTATTTGTTAATATTTATTTACAAAAACAAAATGAAATTAATAATAATAATAATAATGTTAGTTCTTTTTTGATTTTTTATGAAAAAAGGTTAGTTATGTTAATTTAATGATAGAATAATTTTTTTGGTAATTTTCTGGATAGATTTTGATAATTAAAAGCAATTAAAAGTCAATTTAATGATTATTTAACAATTAATTAAAATATGCATGCAAAAATATTAATTTTAATGTCAAAAATTAAATAAACATTTTTCTGATTAAAATGCAAAAGGAAAATATTTTTGTGATTTTTTAAATGCATGAGAAGATTATTTAAAGATAAACTAAATTAAGATGAAAATATTAAAAAAAAATAGAAAATATAGAAAGCATGTTAATTATGAAAAATAGTAAAGAGAAAATGCCAGGGCCAAGAATCGAACTCATGCCCTTTGGAGAAATCAACCAACACGTTGCCAACTGAGTTAGATGTCTTTGGTGTCTATACTCTGCAATCAATTGGTTAAAAATGAAAACGTGGCATATTTGAAATTTTAAACACAGTCAACACGCGTGGGGCCCAGGTGTAACATGGGAACAAATCAGAATGCACTATCATGCCACGCCAGCCACGCCTGAGTCCAAGTCAGTCAACGACGCCGGAGGCCTAGCTCCGGTCGTCTTCTCCGGCAAGCACCATGGCCGATCCTGCAAAATAGGCAAAATCAAAGCAAAAGAAGAACCTTGTCACTGTAATTCGACCCCTGCGGATTCAATGGTGCCATTGTTTTGGCCTGAAAACTACTGTACAGTGAGTTTCGAAGAAGATAACAAAAACGGCCCTAGCAATGGCAGGTCCTTACTCATGCGTTAAAGCTTGCATGCTATGCATCAAATATATTCTAATAGGTGTCCTGAGTTCATACAAACAATCAAAAACAATTAATGATGCATGAAATATGAAAAATGAATTCAAGAATTTTAACAAACCAATGAGAGTTAGGGAGCACGATCTGGGATGATTTGGCTTCGTGTAAGGGTTGGGAATGATTGCTTCTATGCCCAGGAACACGATTGAATGCTTAACACTCCTTGAAACTTGCTAGAAAAACAAATTCGAATTTGTCAACTTTGGAAAATTTTGAGAGAATTAGGGTTGCCGTTTCAGAGGTTTCTAGGTCGTGATTCCTGTGTGAGAGGCTTGCATATATGTTAGTGAATGAGAATCAAACAATATATGAGCCTTTAACCTTTGCCATGAAGTCTTGAGATTTCCTCTTTATCACCATTAAAGCATTTGCCTTTTTTGTCCAAAATTTGAATTTCATGCTCATAATAGGCTTGGCACGAATTTGGTATGTGATTCATGATACATCAAGGTCATTCAAACTCAAAGATACCATTTAACTCATTTTTTTTATTTGAATTATTATGGATTAAAGTGAATTAAATCTATAAAAATTAAATAAAAATGTAAAAATAAATGTTTGGTCTTGTAATGGGTTATGGGACACGTGGGTGGCATGACAAGGATGAATCAAGTGGAAAAAAGTGGGCCCTTTTGTCAAAAATTGATGTTTCAAGGATAGTTGACTTTGGCCATTTCATGAAAATTTCCCAACTTCTCCAATGCATATCTTGCTCAATTTGGATCATATTGTAAGTGCCTTCGTTTGGGATTGGCTCATCTCTTGTAAAACAAATAGCAACAACAATAATGTAATGTAAGGTACAATAGGAACAGCCTGAAAATTCTATTGTAAATGCCTAAAACATGTTGATCAACATCTGGAACAACATGTCTCAAGAGATGTCATAACATCATACCAGACATCAAGCTACTGAACTGTCAAGACTGATGCAGTTCTGTTCCTAAAGTTATGCAGAATATTCTGCCAAATAGAATGCATAACAAGTAGCGAAAATTGAAGGCATACGTGATTCAATCAGAAGCTAAGGATAAGGAGAAAAGCTCGATTGAAGACCTAACTTGTAGCAGAAGTTTTCTGCTTAATTTATGCAGGTCGTTAAAGCTGCATTGCTGTTATGTGAAGGCCCAAATCCAGCTGGGTAAAGAGGGTTATAAATAGAAGCATTGTAACCTAATTTAAGAGAGGTCGAGTATTGACAAGATGTAACACTTTAGGGCTAGTTTTGTTGTGAACCACCCGGGCTGTGGGATGGTCACCATACTCCTTGAAACCTGTAGGTTAAAGGATGTATGCATTGTACTTGATTGAAGCTTTTAAGCATGATCAAGATGTGTAATGGAAGTGTATCTTCTGAACTGTCTATGTACTATAGAAAGTTATCACTGCGGTGATTGAGGGGAGTGAGAGGGGTCTCATATCTAGGATTGGATCTTAGGTAAAAGTGTCATTAGGTAGTGATTAAGTGAGAAGGCTGTCAACAGGTGTGTTGGCTGTAGGGTCTTTGAATTGATACTACTAATAGTGAACTTTATCCCTGGCTTGGAAGCCCCCAGATGTAGGTTGGTTGAACCGAACTGGGTGAACAATTCTGTGTGTTATTTACTTTCTGTATTGGTTACTTACTCTGATGTCACAGCATTCCTCGTAACATCAATGTATAAGATTAACCTTAACTGTTCTGAACTTCAGTAAATCAGAACCAGCGTGTTGCTGGCTCTGGTATGTTAATCCAGTGACTGTTGTAGAACAGATATCAAAAGTACAGTCTATTCTACTTGTACAGCGCTTAATGTCAGATCAGAGGTCTTAACATTCCATTAGACATTCTGAGTCTGTGACATTCCCGGAATTTCAATTGGTATCAGAGCAGGCATCCTGTCTGTCTCTGGATGAGATCCATGGGGGATACTTTCCGGTTGTGTACAAGGTAGAATATTGTTTGAACCAGTAGTGTTCATATTAGGAGTGGAGGATGGACCAATTTGGGAGAAACTAGATCAGCTATGTTAAAGGAAGATGAAAGTGTTTGAACAAATTCAAAGACCTCATGCGGGAGTGAAGATTTTGGAGTGCATTGTTCAACCTATATTCAGCACAGAGAAGAATATTATCAAAATCTTCATGCGGGAGTGAAGATATTGATAAGGCATCACATGTGGTTACAAAGCCTTCTTTTAACCGGGCTGTAGAGTTGGGTTTAGAAAGTTGTTCGGTGAAGAAGCAAACAACTTGTGGGATTGATTTATTTTCAATCCTTATGTGTCATGCTTACTATATGGAGTAAGCACTGTGTAAGTTCTGGTGAAATACTGCTATTCCGCTGCATAGCTTCTGATACAACCCCTAAAAGTGAAAGAAGAACTCTAGAGCTATTATTTTTGTTGTTGATTGATCAATGATTCTCATATGCGTCTGCAAGCCACTTGAAGACCTTGAAGATTATCAAGAATGATGTGTTCCAAGAAGATGCAACTAATGTTCTTAAGGATGTTAGAACATCATGCAACTGCCAGTTGAAGAACAGATGTTCTGGGTGCTAAACACATGTAATGTGAGTACATATGTTTGGAACCTACTCCTGATCTGGAAGAGGAGACATCTGTTTTGAAATAATTGATCAAGACACGATCAACAGGTCATCTACTCCAGTTGTGAGTTTAAGGGAGTATATGTGATGAGCTAAATGCACTTAAAAAGGACTGTAAAGCTGAGGATGATGGAAATCATTTCTGTGTCTTCAGCCAAGTAAATATGCTCAGCAAGCATGAAGAAGTAATCAGTCTAGTGTGATTAGATAATTCTAATTGAATAAATGATGGAAGCAGAATCTTTATCTAAAGCTTGTGATGATAAAGAATGCACAACATCACAACTGTTAAAGACATCAGTTGTTGAGGAAAGATGGATAAGTCCCAGATTGATAATGAAGTTTCTTCTTGTACAAGTTACAAAATGTGGCAACCTGAAACTTGTACAGCAAGCAAACCAAAGACTCTTAATTTGGAACCTGTGGCAAATTCCAAATAAAGAATATTTACTATGTGTCTAAAGTAAAGAGCTCTACACTGTATCCATAAAGGGGGAAGTTGGATAACAGTTTGTTCAGAGGGAGTAGTATGATCAAGCTGATGTGAAAGGGAGTTCATCCTACCTTGTTCTATAAGATACTTGAGTTTATTTCTCATGATCTTAGTGATTTCCAAGGAAGAGAGGAATAGAACAGGTTATGTCTACCAATCACATAAACTGCAGCATGTGAAGGAGAATTCACTTAATTCTCTACAAAGATCTGAGCTGAGTTTCAGGGGGAGTCCTTAACCTGAGGATCTTGGAAGACATGTCTTGCAAAATGTCTTGACATCCTGATATCTGCACTTTGACAAGTTATCCCCATCACCTAGGATGAACTTGTTAGTTGTATGTGGCAAGGAGGAGTTATCTTCAAAAGATCATGGATTCCTGAGAAGATCCTCTGCTTGCTTGAAGTTCATTTATGTGAACAACTTGGTTGCTCTTGTCTACAGGAGTATGGTACAATTAACTCCTTTGTACTGTTCAAGGGACAGCAGACAAGGTGAAGGTGATCCATGCTAGTTGCTGCATGGTTATATGGTTGTTGTGGTTCTTCATGCATGGAACAGAAGATTGTTAGAATAATGATCCTACCTTGATAAGATGACATAATCTAACTAATAATGAATACTTTGACGGGAGACTAAGTATTCATTAGGATCTTGCATAAAGATATATATATATGCACTTCAATGGGAGACTAATTGTTTGTCTAATATGTATGCAAGGCTGTATTCTGAACCTATTTCTCAGAACTTGGTAGAGAGTTTATTTCTCTCTAAGAATATTCTGGTGAGTAATTATACCTTTCTTATGGAGAATATAAAAGGGCATCAATCCCCTGGATGTTAACTTCAGAATCCAAGCAGATAGGTTCATGCTGTAACATCATTTATTAGAAGTCCGTGGCAGAGACTTGGAACTGTGAATCTTAATATTCTAGTGTGGCAGTTTTATTGGAATAAGTAGATTCTACTTGTGTTTAAAAGAAGTATGCTTAACAACCCATAACTACTGTTATGGTCTGAAGAAATTTACTAGTATTAGCAACTACTAGTAAATATATTATACAGAAGGATGACATGATCAAAGGATAATCCTTCTAGAAAGTCTAAATCTTAGTAAAGCTTGTAAGCACACTAAGAAGGTTGGAGGTTGATTTCAGACTATGGCTACATGAGAGACATGATAAGTGTGGAAGCGCAAGGGCATGAATCAGAGATGTTCTTACTATTCTAAGACTAGTTCAGGGTGCTTGAAGTTACCACCTCAGAGCTAGTGCTACTGGTTTCCACGCCACTGTTTTGATTGGCCTTAACAAGGGAAGTCACTGAGTGTTGCAATTTTCCAATTACAATATACATTGAAGGGAGATTCTGTAATGTTGGACTTAATCTGAAGATCAGAAGTCAGAAGAGGGCAGTGGTATGCTGATGTTTATGTGTTCTGATAATATGACTGTGTGAAGTCATGGATAATGTCTCAACAACAGGAGATTGAAGAATTGCTCTTATCAATAGCAAATTGGTCTAGCAAATCAGACTTCACTAGCTCCAACAACTACTAGTGAATGGAAGATCAGAAGAAGTAAATCAGATATATTCAGCATATGTTCAAGAGGATCTTTTACTACAAGAAATAAAAGTGGCATCTAAATTTGTGTGATGTCCTGTGAAGCATGTTGGAGTCTTCTGGTGTATTGGATCTCAGCAACACAAAGCATGAGTAAGAGAAGTAAAAAGAAGAATGCAAGGTAATGTCTAAGTAAGTGTCATGACATTACCAACGACATTGCAACCTTGTGGAAATCAAGAAGAATACGGGAAAATAACTTCGCCACGTCATTGGTATTCTGTTTCCTAGAAGGAATATATCCTCAGTCCCGAAAATGGGTCAAAGGCTGATTTTATTCAGGAATTGCTTTGACCTAAACTTATGCATGTATTAGGACTGGTTCTTTTTGTGGAAGCAAACAAATACGTCTAAAATACATGCACAGTCAGTCTGAAATATGCACATGCTTTAACAGGTATCCTTGACCAAGATTTTATATTACCATCTTCTTGAACCTGGTATCTCCTTATATAACCTCCTGTCACACATTCTCTTCTCTCACAACCATCATGGGGTTTATACGGATTTGGGAAAACTGTTCTTGGATCTGGTTTTGTGAGGGCTTTCTTTGGCAATTTTTGGCCAAAAAGGGGGAGAAAGGAGTACTGCTAGAAACTGTCCTCGTTGCAGCAGCTACTCAAAATTTTGATCACAAAGACTACTTGTCACAAACTCAGCAGAAATTCAAATGGCGTGAATTTCTTTGTGACTTGTGATCTGAGTTATGAACACAGTTGTGACCTGTGTTCTGAGTTACAAGGGAGATATTCTGGTCACTCCTTAAAGGTTCTCTGATGCCTCTGAAAGGATAGTTTATCTCCCACGGTCCTCTTTTTCCACCATCAGTGACAAGAAATGGTTCGTGGTCTAAAAAGGAATGAGGTGCATCCTCTTCCTCCTGTGCCACAAAAGGTCCTGAATGGTGAGTATTATTGTTGTATTTGTTTTAGCCAAAATTAGCCAAAGGGGGAGATTGTAAGTGCCTTCGTTTGGGATTGGCTCATCTCTTGTAAAACAAATAGCAACAACAATAATGTAATGTAAGGTACAATAGGAACAGCCTGAAAATTCTATTGTAAATGCCTAAAACATGTTGATCAACATCTGGAACAACATGTCTCAAGAGATGTCATAACATCATACCAGACATCAAGCTACTGAACTGTCAAGACTGATGCAGTTCTGTTCCTAAAGTTATGCAGAATATTCTGCCAAATAGAATGCATAACAAGTAGCGAAAATTGAAGGCATACGTGATTCAATCAGAAGCTAAGGATAAGGAGAAAAGCTCGATTGAAGACCTAACTTGTAGCAGAAGTTTTCTGCTTAATTTATGCAGGTCGTTAAAGCTGCATTGCTGTTATGTGAAGGCCCAAATCCAGCTGGGTAAAGAGGGTTATAAATAGAAGCATTGTAACCTAATTTAAGAGAGGTCGAGTATTGACAAGATGTAACACTTTAGGGCTAGTTTTGTTGTGAACCACCCGGGCTGTGGGATGGTCACCATACTCCTTGAAACCTGTAGGTTAAAGGATGTATGCATTGTACTTGATTGAAGCTTTTAAGCATGATCAAGATGTGTAATGGAAGTGTATCTTCTGAACTGTCTATGTACTATAGAAAGTTATCACTGCGGTGATTGAGGGGAGTGAGAGGGGTCTCATATCTAGGATTGGATCTTAGGTAAAAGTGTCATTAGGTAGTGATTAAGTGAGAAGGCTGTCAACGGGTGTGTTGGCTGTAGGGTCTTTGAATTGATACTACTAATAGTGAACTTTATCCCTGGCTTGGAAGCCCCCAGATGTAGGTTGGTTGAACCGAACTGGGTGAACAATTCTGTGTGTTATTTACTTTCTGTATTGGTTACTTACTCTGATGTCACAGCATTCCTCGTAACATCAATGTATAAGATTAACCTTAACTGTTCTGAACTTCAGTAAATCAGAACCAGCGTGTTGCTGGCTCTGGTATGTTAATCCAGTGACTGTTGTAGAACAGATATCAAAAGTACAGTCTATTCTACTTGTACAGCGCTTAATGTCAGATCAGAGGTCTTAACATTCCATTAGACATTCTGAGTCTGTGACATTCCCGGAATTTCACATATGAACATGTTCTTGGACATTTTGGAAAGGTATTGAAGTCCTCTAACCAATGCCTTTGGTCCCATGTCATTTGAATTTACCAATCTCAAGTTATGGTCTTTGACTTAAAATGCCTTTTTGTTGACTTTTGAAAATGACCTATAATGTTGAAATTGATAACTTTTTGTGAGAGCATTTCTTGGACTTGTAATGTGAAGATGAGTTGTAGGAAATGTCATCCCCTTCAAAATGAGCATTGGATGGGATTTTTCTGATGAACCATGAAAAAGTTATGCCTTGGTCAAGCTACAGTTGACTTTTCAGCTGTCCAAAAATAGAAACTTTTGATACCTTGATGATTTTTGAGCCATTATTGTGAAATCATGGTCAAGATTTGACCAAATGATGATTGTGGCTTCAAAATAAGATGTTGACCAAAAAATTTTACTTTTGACTGCCAAATGACCATTTTACCCCTACAGTTGATTGTGAAGCAATTAGGGTTTTTGACTGTGCAACTTGACCTTGTGAGCCTTGAAACTTGACATGTAGGTGCTTGACAATGTATATGAGCATATGGGACTTGATTGAGCCCTTGAAAACCTCAACTTCCTTGCAAGAACCAAAACCCTAATTTGACTGGCTTAGGAGGGTGTTTGAACTGTGCAACCCTTGAGTAGACTTGAGCAAATTGAGATGATGCTTGTCAAAACTTTGAAGAATATGGGAGGGCAAATTTTGGGGTACAATAGTTGCCCCTGTTCAATCTTCTTAGACCTGAGGATGTAGATTGGCTTGTGTGCCTTTCGTGATCCGAGGGTGGAAGATGATTGAACACTAGAGTGCCCAGAAATTTGCGCTCACATAGTAGAGTATCAGCAGTGTGGTGGCGGGAATGGGCTTACAGATGCCATTTGGAGAGATGGTGGATAGGAGGATGGGCTTATAGATGCCATCTGGAGATGTGACAGAACCTTGTCAGGAATGGGCTTATAGATGCCATTTGGAACTGTGATGGATAGTTGTGGAGATGGGCTTATAGATTCCATCTAGGTGTCGATCGTGTAAGAGATTCCTTAGCGAGAACTTGCATACCTGAGAAAGAAAGATAATTACCTGGCCTGTTACAGGGGTTGATCTTCAAACTCTTTATACAGATATGCCCTGGCTAGATATAGGTGTCGAATCTACAATTGGTTGCTCACAGGTGTGCCCTGGCTGGATACAGGAATCGAATCCGGAACTTCAAAAGGTTGCTTACAGACGTGCCCTGGCTGGATACAGGAATCGAATCTGGAAATAGTCGTCAACAGATATGGCCTGGCTGGATACAGGAATCAAATCTTCAAACTCTTCAGACGTGCCCTGGCTGGATGCAAGAATCAAATCTGGAAATAGTCGTCAACAGATATACCCTGGATGGATGCAGGAATCGAATCTTCAAACTCTTCAGACGTGCCCTGGCTGGATACAGGAATCGAATCTGGAATTAGTCGTCAACAGATATGCTCTGGCTGGATACAGGAATCGAATCTTCAAACTCTTCATATGTGCCCTGGCTGGATATAGGAATCGAATCTGGAATTAGTCGTCAACAGATATGCCCTGGCTGGATACAGGAATCGAATCTTCAAACTCTTCAGACGTGCCCTGGCTGGAAACAGGAATCGAATCTGGAATTAGTCGTCAATAGATATGCCCTGGCTGGATACAGGAATCGAATCTTCAAACTCTTCAGACGTGCCCTGGCTGGATACAGGAATCGAATTTGGAATTATTCGTCAACAGATATGCCCTGGCTGGATACAGGAATCGAATCTTCAAACTCTTCAGACGTGCCCTGGCTGGATACAGGAATCGAATCTGGAATTAGTCGTCAATAGATATGCCCTGGCTGGATACAGGAATCGAATCTTCAAACTCTTCAGACGTGCCCGGGCTGGATACAGGAATCGAATCTGGAATTAGTCGTCAACAGATATGCCCTGGCTGGATACAGGAATCGAATATTCAAACTCTTCAGACGTGCCCTGGCTGGATATAGGAATCGAATCTGGAATTAGTCGTCAACAGATATGCCCTGGCTGGATACAGGAATTGAATCTTCAAACTCTTCAGACGTGCCCTGGCTGGATACAGGAATCGAATCTGGAATTAGTCGTCAACAGATATGCCCTGGCTGGATACAAGAATTGAATCTTCAAACTCTTCAGACGTGCCCTGGCTGGATACAGGAATCGAATCTGGAATTAGTCGTCAACAGATATGCCCTGGCTGGATACAGGAATCGAATCTTCAAACTCTTCAGACGTGCCCTGGCTAGATACAGGTATCGAATCTGGAATTGCGACAGTTGATAGTAATCATCTTTAGATTGACCTTTTTCCTGAAAAGGCGAAACATCAGTTGTATGAAATGTCATGATGTATGAAGTGCATGATGTCATGATGTTCTAAAAAATAGATGAGATTGTGTGATATGATGCGTATGTGCATGCATTGTGGTGTATGATAATGTGATGTTTATGAATGTAATTTCGTCTAGGAAAATAAATCCTTGACGAATGCCGGGAAGCTGAATCCTGGGCTGATGTTGAAGAGTGAAGTTCTTCATTTCCGCTGGGGATGATGGTTGTAAGAATAATCCGGTAGGAGAAGATGACTCTGTTGGGGGATAAACTTGAGGAAGAGGTTACTCTGCGGGGAATTACTCTGTGGGAAGAGATACTTCGCTGAGGTTTTGAAATTGATGATAACTCTGTTGGGGATACCGTTGATGAGTTATGTTGGAAGATTTGATGAACTCCGCCGGGGGATAGGAAGAACTTCACCGAGGACGATCTTTCCGTGGTTTTTAGCTGAGGATAACCCAGTTATAAGCTCTGGTGAGGAATAACCTTTGAATAATGCTGGGGAGACGCGTCCATACTCTGTAGGGGATAAGCTTCCAGAATCTACTGGGGATAAGCTTCCTACTGGGGAGATTGATTCAACTCTCCTGGGGAGATTTTTTTGAACTGTATTGGGGAATGGCTCCACTGGGGTGTCCGGTGTTCCGCCGGGGAACAATCTTAGATCAAGACTGTCGGGGATGCTTGTAGAGGAACATTTGTATACTCCGCTAGGGAATGTTGAGATTTGCTGGGGATATCCAATTTCTTTAAGGCTGACAGTAGACTAACTCTGCTTGGGGAGAGTGTTGCTGACTTGCTGGAGATACTGTGCCTTTTTGGGGCTGATTGGGAGACCAACTCTGTTTGTGAAGAATTGTTGATTGGTCTTACTCTGCGGGGAGTGAAGGTATCTTGGTTACATTCTTCAGCCGAACTTACCTTGGTACCTTGGTGGATAGAACAACTAGATTGCTTAGACAACTCATTATTGCCCCTGTTTCTGATGTCACCTATAATTAATCCTTCTTCCGTATGCAAATATTTATGAGTTAGCAAATAGTGTCAAATGCATATATCAACAAATGAACATTGGACGTTCTTCGCAAAACAAAACAGAAAAAGGAAAAATAATTGGCAATTTGTCTGAAAAAGTGAATTTGTATTGATTTTTGAATTTGCCTGCAAATAGGCGTTTATGTACAAGAGGCTGACGTCCTAGTAAGAGAACGCCGCCGAAAAATATAGAGTTTATACAATTTGTACAAAGGAAAACAAAATAGCTGTGTGAAAAATCCCACTGGGTTCCAAACTCTGCTATTGCCTTTATGTCTTCAAGCGTCTCATCCCTTTGCTACTCGGTTGAAGATGAAGCTGATTGATCGGTGCCGTCTGAACCTGATAGTTGATACCGAATTCTAGATGCAAGGTGATCCAATGAGACATAGTATTACGCTTTAATCCCTAAATTTTGCCTGGACCGCCCTTTCGGGTTTTCAGTCCACCGGGATACCAATTTTTGCCCAAGCCGCCTTTTCAGGTTTTCGACTTGCCGGGTGTACAGATTTTTTTTATTTCATCCCTTATTTTTGCCCGAACCCTTTTGGTTCGCCGGGAAGCCCTTATTTTTGCCTAGGTGTGTCAACCTAGCGGGTCTTTTGTTCATGCGTATTATCTTTTTCTTATGTATGCATTGGCGGGGTGAGGAAGGTCCTCACCATCCATGGTGGTTAGAATCATAGCTCCTCCTGAGAAGACATGTTTAACCACAAATGGCCCTTCGTACGTAGGGGTCCATTTGCCCCTGGGATCACTTTGAGGAAGAATGATGCACTTGATTACCAGGTCTCCGACTTGATACTCTTGGCGTCTGACTTTCTTGTTAAATGCCCTGATCATCCGTTTTTGGTACGTTTGACCACGACAAATAGCGGTGAGTCTCTTTTCGTCGATTAGGTTTAATTGATCAAGCCGAGTCTGGATCCAGTCATCTTCGCTCAAACCTGCATCCTTCATTATCCGGAGAGAGGGTATCTGGACTTCAATAGGCAAGACTGCCTCCATGCCATAGACCAAGGAAAAGGGTGTTGCCCCGGTTGACGTCCTTGCTGAGGTACGGTACCCATGAAGAGCAAACGGTAACATCTCGTGCCAATCTTTGTAGGTCACTGTCATCTTCTGCACAATCTTCTTGATATTCTTATTTGCCGCTTCGACAGCCCCATTCATCTTCGGCCGGTAGGGAGAAGAGTTGTGGTGCTGTATCTTGAATTTCTCGCAGAGCTCAATGATCATCTTGTTGTTAAGATTGGTACCATTGTCCGTAATGATCCTTTCCGGGACACCATATTGACAGATCAGGTTATGCCGAATGAATCATGCTACGACATTCTTGGTTACCGTAGCATAGGAAGCTGCTTCAACCCACTTTGTGAAGTAATCAATTGCTACCAGGATGAAGCGATGCCCGTTGGATTCCGTAGGTCTGATCTCATCGATCATATCAATGCCCCACATTGCAAAAGGCCAAGGTGCTGTCAAGACGTTCAGAGGTACTGGAGGAACGTGCACCTTATCAGCATATATCTGGCATTTGTGACATGTCCGAGAGTGTTGATAACAGTCGGCTTCCATTGTGGACCAGAAGTATCCTGCCCGAAGGATTTTCTTTGCCATGGTATGTCCACTGGAATGCGTTCCGAAGGTACTTTCATGTAGTTCTGCCATGATCTTTTCTGCTTCAGTCTTATCCATACAACGCAGTAGGGTTAAATCATGGTTTCGCTTATATAGAATGCCATTGCTGAGGAAGAACTTTGCTGTGAACCTTCTCAGGAACTTTTTGTCATTGATGGATGCACCTTCAGGATATTCTTGAGCTTCAAGGTACCTCTTCACTTCATGATACCAGGGTTTTTCTGTTACCTCTTCAGCCTCAAGGTCACAACAATGTGCAGGTTCATCCAGTTTCCAGATAATGATTCGGGGAGCTTCGTTGTCCCATTTGACTTTGAACATAGAAGACATCGTAGCCAACGCGTCCGCCAACTGATTCTCTTCTCTTGGAAAGTGTTCAAAATTTATCTCTTCGAAGTGGGGGATCAATGTCAACACATACTCCTTGTAAGGAATAAGATTTGGGTGTTTCATATCCCACTCGCCTTTGATCTGATTGATCACGAGAGCGAAATCTCCGAAGACACTCAGAAACCTGATCCTTAAGTCAATCGCAGCTTGAAGACCCATGATACATGCCTCATACTCTGCCATGTTGTTGGTGCAGTTGAAACATAGCCGGGCAGTGAGTGGAGTATGAGTGCCTTTAGGGGATATGATCACGGCGCCAATACCGTTACCCAAAGCGTTTGAGGCTCCGTCAAAGTGCATAGACCATCGGGATCCTTCCTCAGGTCCTTCATCCGGTCCAGGTACTTCACAATCAGTCACTACCATGATATCCTCGTCTGGAAATTCAAAGTTCATAGATTGGTAGTCATCCACTGCTTGGTGTGCCAAATGGTCTTCCAATACACTTCCCTTGATTGCCTTCTGAGTCGTGTACTGGATGTCGTATTCCGTCAAGATGATCTGCCATCTTGCTATTCTTCCAGACAGAGCAGGTTTTTCGAATATGTACTTGATCGGATCCATTTTTGAAATCAACAGAGTATTGTGAGTCAACATATACTGTCTCAGCCGGCGAGCAGCCCATACCAAAGCGCAGCAAGTTTTCTCGAGCAGTGAGTATTGGGTCTCACAGTCGGTAAACTTTTTGCTAAGGTAATAAATAGCATGCTCTTTTCGGCCAGACTCGTCATGCTGCCCCAGCACACACCCCATTGAGCTGTCAAGTACTGTCAAGTATAAGATTAGAGGTCTCCCTTCAACCGGTGGCATAAGAATGGGTGGTTCTTGGAGATACTCTTTGATTCTGTCGAAAGCGGCCTGACATTCATCGTTCCAACGTACTACTTGATCTTTCTTCAGTAGCTTGAAGATTGGTTCACAGGTAGCAGTTAGATGTGAGATGAATCGGGCAATGTAATTCAGACGTCCTAGAAAGCCTCTGACTTCTTTCTCTGTCTTGGGAGCTGGCATCTCTTGTATGGCTTTCACCTTGGCAGGGTCCACTTGAATACCTTTGTCGCTTACGACGAAGCCTAGAAATTTTCCAGATCTTACCCCGAAGGTGCACTTGTTCGGGTTCAACCTCAGCTTGTACAACTTTAGACGGTCAAACAGTTTCCGTAGATGGTCAAGGTGTTCCTCCTCAGTTTGGGACCTTGCAATCATATCGTCGACATATACTTCAATCTCATGATGGATCATGTCATGAAACAAAGCAACCATGGCACGTTGGTAGGTTGCCCCAACATTTTTCAACCCAAAAGGCATGACCTTGTAGCAAAAGGTGCCCCACTGAGTAATAAAAGTGGTCTTCTCCATGTCTTCAGGAGCCATCTTGATTTGATTATAACCGGAGAAGCCGTCCATGAAGGAGAATACCTTATGTTGGGCAGTATTGTCAACCAGAACGTCGATATGTGGTAGAGGGAAGTCATCCTTAGGGCTTGCCCTGTTCAAATCTCTATAGTCAACACACATCCTGACCTTACCATCTTTCTTTGGCACCGGGACCACGTTGGCAACCCACTGAGGGTAAGAAGTCACTGCAAGAAAACCGACATCAAATTGTTTCATAACCTCAGCTTTGATTTTCTCGGACATCTCTGGACGCATACAGCGGACCTTCTGTTTAACCGAAGGGCAGTCTTCCTTGGTAGGCAGGTGATGAACCACAATGTCAGTATCCAACCCAGGCATGTCTTCGTAGGACCAGGCAAAGATTTCTACGTAGTCATGCAGCATCTGAATCAACCGTTGTTTCACGCTGAGCTCCAGATTGGCACCAATCTTGACTTCCTTTCTATCTGTCTCAGTACCCAGATTTACCGTCTCCACTGGCTCTTCATGTGGCTGAATGGCCCTCTCTTCCTGGAGCAATAGTCTTGCAAGCTCACCAGGCACTTCGCAATCATCTTCACCTTCGTCTTCGGCTAAGTTGATCGGATTTTCGAAGTCATAACTGGCAGTAGCAGAGTCGTTACCAGCGAGATCCAGAGTGGATTGGAACCTGTGTAAGTGAGTGTGTGTAAATATAGCTGTTTTGCAATATATAAAGAAAGAAAAGGGAGCGCAAGATTTGAAATGTGAAAAACGTCCAATGCTTTTATTCATGATATATGGAAGTGACAAACAAAGCCCTCACAAATAAAACCACGGTGCCCCGGGTAAGACACCGGGCCATAGAGTTTAGTAATATTGTCTGTTACAACTTTAAAACAAAAGAGTTCATTACTGAGTGACAAAAGTAATAGGGGTAAAGTCTTTTGCAGTCCAGTTTCTAGGTCCACCGTTGGTCGTTGGGTAGATCCAGCTGTCAAATTCGGATTCCTCCATGTCGTCCTCGATAGCATTCACTCCCAGGTTGGTGATGAGCACAGGAGGTCTTCCAATCCTTGCCTTGCGCACAGCCTTCTGAGCTTCCTTCTCAACCACAGCCCGGGCATCCTTCAAGGAAGCCATCTTCAAAGGAGAACCCTCTTTAGTCACAGTCTCTGCCGCTGCCAATGTTTGAGGCACCTCTTCAAAATGTTGAAAGGGGGTCTCAATGAACTCCCCATCCATTTCTACGTATCGGAACGAGTTGAGGTGGTTGACCATGTATTCCTCTTCCCCTTGCACTGTTACGATCTTCCCCCTGACCGGGTACTTGAGCTTCTGATGCAATGTTGAGGTCACAGCTCCAGCCTTGTGGATCCAAGGACGACCCAGCAAACAAGAATAGGATGGACGGATATCCATCACGTAGAAATTTGAATCAAAGACTTGTGAACCAACCCTGATTGGGTCAACCTCGCCATGTACCATCCTTTTGGACCCGTCAAAGGCCCGGACAACAATGTTACTTGGTTTGAGCTCTAAACCCTCACAGTCCAGCCTGTCTAGAGCTTTCTTGGGTAGTACGTTTAGTGAAGAACCAGTGTCAACCAGCACGTGAGCAAGAGTAGTGCTCCTGCATTCAATGGAGACATGCAGGGCATCATTATGATTCTTCCCCTTGGCCGTCAGATCAGCGGCGGAGAAACCCAGACCATTATCAGCAGTTAAGTTGGCCACACAGTCGGTGAATTGATCAGCAGACGTTTCTTGGGGCACGTGAGCCGTCTTCAGGAAAGTAATCAGGGCCTTGGCATGGGCCTCTGAACACAACAACAATGATAGCATGGAGATTTTAGAGGGGGTGTGCCCCAGCTGTTCAACGATGTTGAAATCACTTTTCTTGATAATTTTGAGGATCTCTTCCATCTCTTGCTTGGACGCCTCAACAGTGGTCTTCGGTGCCTCCGTCCGGGCAGGCACATCAGTAGCAATCCCCTTGCCCCGAGCGTCAGATGACTCGGCAGCAGGGGTAGAAACTTGATCAGGAGGGGAAACAGGCACATTGGCAGGTGTGATGACAAGAGGTCTCTGAATTGCTGGAGGTGCAATGTCTGGTGAGAACAGTCTTCCACTACGAGTGACTTTAGCAGGCCCGGTGATGTTGGTGACACTGGTACTAGCATTGAACTCTTGTTTCACTCCCAGAACATAAACATCTGCCCTATAGTGCCACGGGACAGCTTTATCAGACTTGTAGGGGATGGGCCCCGGAACAGTAATGGTTATAGGAGCAATCTTGTGAACAGGCATAATTTTGATAGGCTTCTTTGAAGGAGCCTTGGAAGGGTTGTTGAAAATGGTGACAATTGAAACTTCTTCAACAGGGGCAGCGGGAACAGCAATCTTCTTGAACAAGATCTATTTACTATTCATCAGGTTTTGGACGCCTGACTTCAGCAAAGGACAACCGGCAGGTGAGTCAGCATATAAATGGCAACCTTTACCACATCCCGGAAATAAACCGGCTAGCAACAGGTTCCTCTTGACGGTCAGCAGCGGAGTAGCAACATCATCCACAGAAGCTACATACAGATCCTCCTCAACAGCATTCACTCCATGCTGGGGCATGGGAGCGGTCACAACATTTGGCCTTTCGGGCGCCTCGAACTGTATTTCCTTGGCATCAATAAGGTCCTGAACCTTATTCCTTAGGGCCCAACAATCATCAGTAGAATGTCCCGGGCTATCAGAGTGATAAGCACAACGGGCGTTGGGGTTGTACTTCGGAGATGCTGTGTTTACCACCTTTGGAGCTTCCTTGACAGTTACCAGGCTGGTTGAAAGCAGTTGCGGTAAGATCTGAGAGAGAGTCATGCTGAGCCGAGTATACTGTCTTTTGGGCCTCTCAGCTCTTGGCTGGTTGTATTACTGAGGAGCAGCAGCAGGCTTTAAAATCACCACCGCGTTGACAGCTTGGCGGCGTTCTGGTTTGTTTTGCCTTCTGGGACCATACACAACACTAGCCTCCTTCTTGAAGGGATTCTTTTTAGTACTTGAGGAGGCACCCTTATGTATCTTTCCCGATCTTATACCAACTTCGATCCTTTCACCAGTCAGGATCACGTCAGTAAACCCAGCAGAGGAATTACCAATGAGATGGTTGAAGAATGGACCAGATAGGGTCCCCAAGAACATGTCCACTAGCTCACGATCCGTTAACGGTGGCTGCACCCTGCCAGCCAGGTCTCTCCATTTCTGTGCGTACTCCTTAAAACCTTCACCCGTTCCCAGTGACATACCCTGGAGTTGGGTACGCGTGGGAGCGAGGTCGGAATTATATTGATACTGCTTATAAAAAGCAGTAGCCAAATCCTCCCAGTTACAAATGTTGGTTCTATCCAGCTGATAGAACCATTCGAGATGAGTCCCTGAAAGACTCTCCTGGAAGAAATGGATCCATAAGTTCTTGTCTGCAGTGTAAGGCTGGATCTTCCTTACATAAGAGCGGAGGTGCAGTTTAGGACAAGAAGCCCCGTCGTACTTCACAAAGGCAGGCGCCTTGAACTTGTGTGGGATCACCACCCCAGAAGATAACCCCAAGTCTCCAAAATCTAACCCAGGCACACGTTGAATCTCCATAGCATTTAGCCGGTCCTCCAGCTGTTTGTACCGGTCCTCGGCAGGAGGGTACTGTTCATCATTGAAGTTTGTCTCGGTGTCAGAGACCACAGGACTAGGAACCTCTCTCCCTTGGTGACTGCCTTCCCCCACAGATGGAGTAGTCCTCTCAACTTCATTCTGCAATGTATTCCCGAGTCTGCGCCCAGTGTTGAATAACACAGTCCTCTTCTTCTTCTTCTTCTTCTTCAGGAGCAAAGCCTTCAGCTCTTGTTGTCCTTGGGCCAAGTTCATGACCATCTCTTGAAACTGAGCGTTCTGGGCCTGGAGGGCCTTGATAGCTTGTTCAGTAGTTGGTTCAGGATTCATGATGACTGAGTGCTGAAATAAACAGCGAAGAAGATTAAGCAAACTGTAGAAAAAAGGGTACCTGTGATGCATATGATGAATGAAATGCGTATGAATTATGTTTTCAAAGACAATCGGGAATCAACTTTGTAGACAACAGGAACACACTTTATTAGATTTAAACTTTGGAATTTAAATTGTTCAACAAATTGCCCTTAGGCGTTACAAGAATGAAAATACTGAAAAGGAAATAAAAGCTGTAAAGGAAACATCCAAAGCCCATCAGTGCTCCCATGGCCTCCTCTTCTCAGTATGGATATAGTCATTCATGATCCGCTCGTTCTCCAATTTCTCGGTCAGCTTCTGGATCTTCTGCTCCTGTTCGTTGAATTTTTCCCAGTAATAATCCCGCTCTTCCTGTAGTTGCGCCCAAGACCTCTTTAGGGTATCAACATTAGTGGGTATCTGAGGAGGGAGTATGGTTGGAGGGACCCCGTCTCCATCAGGAATTTCAAGAATGATAGGCCTGACAGCTTCATATGGCATACCTAACTTCTGAGCACGGATGCGGACCCATCTGTAATAGGGTTCCATTGGTAGAGAAGTCTTCAGTCCCAACTCATGTGGGTCAGCTTTGTGAATTTTGTCCCAAGCTTTGATGAATCTACAGCGCAGCTCGTCACTATCTTCCTGAAACTCAAAACTGATGTGAGGTACCAACATCTCATCAGGCCCTGCTCTTCTGGCTCTTCCAAATTGATGGAGAGATAAACATGGATTATAAGAGATTCCTCCCTGAGTACCAATCAATGGAACATTAGGATATTCTCCGCAACGATCAATAACAGCCACCTCATCTAAACCTCTGAGAGTCCAAATGATGTCATTATCAGTGAGAGACATTAACCTATGAGCCCAGCCTCTTCCTTCTTGGTTCTTCAGCACGAACTTGGGGAGGTGCGAAATAAACCACCTCACTAACAAAGGAGTACAACACCACAGGGTTCCTCGTCTTCGGGAAGTACGAGCATAGAGTTGTTGCAGGATGTCACCCAAGAGAGTGGGTACAGGGTTCCGAGACATGAAGATCCTTACGGCATTGATATTGACAAAGTTATCAGGATTTGGAAACAATACTAGACCATAGATTAAGAGAGCCAGAATGTCCTCGTACGCCCTGAAGTCTAAGTCATTCCAGAAACTGTTAGCTTTACCAATCAGAAACTTAGCCAAGAAGCCCTTAACTCCGCTTCTAGTCACCCAGTTGTCCATTACCTCCTTGTTGGTCAAAGGAAGGGCTGCTGCAATCTCCTCAGGTCTAAGAGCCTTCTCTCAACCAGTGAATGGGGTCTGATCCAAGATAGGGATACCAAGCAAATCAGAGAATTCTTCCAGGGTAGGGACCAGCTGGAAGTCTTGAAAGGTGAAGCAACTGTACAAGGGATCATAAAACTGGGTCAAGACACTCATCAGTTGTTGGTCCCACTTTGAAGTGACTAAACCGAGAAGAGAACCATGCCTCTGGATGAAGGAAACAGTGTTTGGAATTCTGTCAACCAACTCTTTAAGCAGATCAGGTGGGTGAACAAAATTGAGCCGGATAGTGTTCCTTCGCACATGCATCATGATGTCCTACAAAATAGAGCAAAGGTGAAACCCTCTTGTCTTTGAAATAGGTCAGTCCTTATGCAGGATGCATGCAATGGTATGATGTTATGATGTTATGATAAAGCACACCACAAATATTCACAAAGGCAAACATGATAAGGCACACAAGTCACATAAGACAGCCCTTAGAGTTTAGGCCAGCATGAAGTTCAGGTACTACCCTCTTTCATTTTCGTTGGTTAAGACTTGTCCTATCAAAAGTAACCGGGTTCTAGAGGATCCCGATATCACTGACTACCCTCAATCGGTCATAACTCTAGCGTCGCAATCTTTTCTTGTGGCCAGAACTATCGCGAGAGTTTATCCTTAATGGGTGTAGCATACTGCTACTGTTCTATGGCCAAGTTGGGTCACATTAGGGTTCTAAGGTCGGTTGGTGCTTAATGACTCCTCAGAAGACCCATATTCTCCTTGTTGCAACACAAGGGATATCGGTACAGACCAAGGTTCCACACCAACGTAGCCACTGCTTCACCCGTGTCGGTCTACGCCGGACAGGTCCCTCACAGCTTATGCTACTTAAAAGGGTATCCCCAGATCCGGGTTAGGATCTATGAAACTCCGATGCAAAGCCCACAAATATAAAAGTAATCAAAGCAAAGCAATTGAAAACATGAGTTTGATCTAATCCTAAGGTACACCTCACTTTTAAAGTACTCCCCAGCAGAGTCGCCAGTTCTGTGATCGGTGGAAATAGAACTGACTGTTTTTTAAGCTGGTTCGCGAAATGTCGCGGTAAGCAAGAGCCGCCACCGTCTTTTATGTTCTCCAACATGGAAAGGACAAAAGCACAACAAAATTCCTTTTCGAGAATGTTTCTCGGTTCGAGAGGTAGATTTATAGAAAGGGAAGGTGTTAGCACCCTTTCTATCCGTGGTTATCCATGGGCTCTTAGGTACTTGCTCTCATGTTTTCAAAATTTGTTTGCTTTGCAAGTGTGTGTGTGGGTTTTGAAAAAGTTCGTTTGAAAACTTCTAGGTAACTCTTGTATCAGTCCTCAAGAGTGTATGAAGTATTGTTTGAAAACTTTTTGAAAGTGTAAGGTGTGAAAAGTATTTTGTTTATTTTGAAAAGAGCAAGTACCCATGAGTCATCTATCTACCCTAAGGAATTAAGCTGTGTAAGAGTCCTTTAGATAGTGCTATCCCACCATTGAGAGGTAGGTAGCACCATCGTTGGAGTTGTTCGGGTCAATTCGATTATCGGGACAGTGTGGTCACCGAAGCAATGGTAGGACACCTTAGAAGTAACCCTAATGTCCTAGATCCTTTTATCCGAGGCAACCGTTTCGAGGCAAATGGATCTTAGACAGAAGGGCGACCTCTAAGACACCCTATACTTGATGACCACGTCGAGGCAACCAGTGAGGCGTACCCTAAGAGTGGCGTGTTCATGTGTGTTGTTTTTCAGTTAAATGTTTGTCTTGTACATGTTATTTGTGAGCTACGGATTAATTTTATTTACATACATTCTTTCATGCATTTAACAGTTAGGGGTGCGGAAAATTAAAGTGCGGGAATGTAAAGCTACGCTATTACAAGGCGCGGGTCTATACATCGCCAAAAAACAAAGACCCGTTTTGTAAAAGTGCGGAAAATAAAGAAAGCAATAAACCTAATTACTATTACATTCTTGAAGCAGTTACATAATAATCAAAATAAAATGTGCGCGAATAAAAATTAATCGGGAATGCCTTAAGGGTTTTGACCCTTTTAGGAAAAGAAATGAATTTTTTGTCTTTTTTGAATTAAATGCAATTAATTAAATAAAGCCTAATTACTAATTAATTAATTTATTAAAAGAAAATAGTCTTTGTGTTTTTATGTTTTTTAATGAAATAAAATAAAAGAATTAAAATTCTAAGTTAACTTAATTCTAAATTATTTTTATTGATTGTAGAGAAAAAGGAATTAAAGTTGACCTAATTATACTGTTTTATTTGTTAATATTTATTTACAAAAATAAAATAAAATTAATAATAATAATAATGTTAGTTCTTTTTTGATTTTTTATGAAAAAAGGTTAGTTATGTTAATTTAATGATAGAATAATTTTTTTGGTAATTTTCTGGATAGATTTTGATAATTAAAAGCAATTAAAAGTCAGTTTAATGATTATTTAACAATTAATTAAAATATGCATGCAAAAATATTAATTTTAATGTCAAAAATTAAATAAACATTTTTCTGATTAAAATGCAAAAGGAAAATATTTTTGTGATTTTTTAAATGCATGAGAAGATTATTTAAAGATAAACTAAATTAAGATGAAAATATTAAAAAAAATAGAAAATATAGAAAGCATGTTAATTATGAAAAATAGTAAAGAGAAAATGCCAAGGCCAAGAATCGAACTCTTGCCCTTTGGAGAAATCAACCAACACGTTGCCAACTGAGCTAGCTGTCTTTGGTGTCTATACTCTGCAATCAATTGGTTAAAAATGAAAACGTGGCATATTTGAAATTTTAAACACAGTCAACACGCGTGGGGCCCAGGTGTAACATGGGAACGAATCAGAATGCGCTATCGTGCCACGCCAGCCACGCCTGAGTCCAAGTCAGTCAACGACGTCGGAGCCCTAGCTCCGGTCGTCTTCTCCGGCAAGCACCATGGTCGATCCTGCAAAATAGGCAAAATCAAAGCAAAAGAAGAACCTTGTCACCCTAATTCGACCCCTGCAGATTCAATGGTGCCATTGTTTTGGCCTGAAAACGACTGTACAGTGAGTTTCGAATAAGATAACAAAAACGGCCCTAGCAATGGCAGGTCCTTACTCATGCGTTAAAGCTTGCATGCTATGCATCAAATATATTCTAATAGGTGTCCTGAGTTCATACAGACAATCAAAAACAATTAATGATGCATGAAATATGAAAAACGAATTCAAGAATTTTAACAAACCAATGAGAGTTAGGGAGCACGATCTGGGATGATTTGGCTTCGTGTAAGGGTTGGGAATGATTGCTGTTATGCCCAGGAACACGATTGAATGCTTAACACTCCTTGAAACTTGCTAGAAAAACAAATTCGAATTTGTCAACTTTGGAAAATTTTGAGAGAATTAGGGTTGCCGTTTCAGAGGTTTCTAGGTCGTGATTCCTGTGTGAGAGGCTTGCATATATGTTAGTGAATGAGAATCAAACAATATATGAGCCTTTAACCTTTGCCATGAAGTCTTGAGATTTCCTCTTTATCACCATTAAAGTATTTGCCTTTTTTGTCCAAAATTTGAATTTCATGCTCATAATAGGCTTGGCACGGATTTGGTATGTGATTCATGATACATCAAGGTCATTCAAACTCAAAGATACCATTTAACTCATTTTTTTTATTTTTATTTGAATTATTATGGATTAAAGTGAATTAAATCCATAAAAATTAAATAAAAATGTAAAAATAAATGTTTGGTCTTTTAATGGTTCATGGGACACATGGGTGGTATGACAAGGATGAATCAAGTGGAAAAAAGTGGGCCCTTTTGTCAAAAATTGAAGTATCAAGGATAGTTGACTTTGGCCATTTCATGAAAATTTCCCAACTTCTCCAATACATATCTTGCTCAATTTTGATCATATGAACATGTTCTTGGACATTTTGGAAAGGTCTTGAAGTCCTCTAACCAATGCCTTTGGTCCCATGTCATTTGAATTTACCAATCTCAAGTTATGGTCTTTGACTTAAAATGCCTTTTTGTTGACTTTTGAAAATGATCTATAATGTTGAAATTGATAACTTTTTGTGAGAGCATTTGTTGGACTTGGAATGTGAAGATGAGTTGTAGGAAATGTCATCCCCTTCAAAATGAGCATTGGATGGGATTTTTCTGATGAACCATGAAAACGTTATGGCTTGGTCAAGTTACAGTTGACTTTTCAAATGTCCAAAAATAGAAACTTTTAATACCTTGATGATTTTTGAGCCATTCTTGTGAAATCATGGTCAAGATTTGACCAAATGATGATTGTGGCTTCAAAATAAGATGTTGACCAAAAATTTTGACTTATGACTGCCAAATGACCATTTTACCCCTACAGTTGATTGTGAAGCAATTAGGGTTTTTGACTGTGCAACTTGACCTTGTGAGCCTTGAAACTTGACATGTAGGTGCTTGACAATGTATATGAGCATATGGGACTTGATTGAGCCCTTGAAAACCTCAACTTCCTTGCAAGAACCAAAACCCAAATTTGACTGGCTTAGGAGGGTGTTTGAACTGTGCAACCCTTGAGTAGACTTGAGCAAATTGAGATGATGCTTGTCAAAACTTTGAAGGATATGGGAGGGCAAATTTTGGGGTACAACAAACGCCTTTGTCATGATTAGGCATAGGTGCAGTGATCACATTAGGAGTCTCAGGAGGATCAAATTCAATCTCATTAGAGTCAATAATATATGTAATACGGTGGGATAACTTAGTTGGTTTTGCATTTTATTGCAAATGTTGTGGATAGCAAGAGTTGCCGCCGACTTTTCTTTTATCCAATTCTTAGGAAAGGTGAAAATAACAGGAAATACCTTTTAAGTTTTTGAGTTAGGGGGTAAGTTATAAAAAGGGAAGGTATTGGCACCCTTTTCATCTGTAGTTATCTACGGGCTCTTAATTGCTTAGCTCACTTTAATTTGATGTGTGTCTGCTTTGAAAAGGTTTTGAAAATGTTAATGTAAGGTAGTCTGCTTTATAATAACCCTGGATCAATCCTCATGAGTGTTTATAAAGTGTTTGAAAGTAGTTGTTTTGAAAGTCTGAGGTATGGAAATTATTTTAGTTTGTGAGCAAGCAATTAAGGGTATCTTACCCACTGAAAGGTCTTTCGTTATCCTTTTCCTTCTCCATTAGGGATGGTGCTATCCATACCATTAGTTGGTAGATAGCTCCATCTGTTGGATGTGAAGGGACATGCGTAGGGTCGTTGTTATGGTTATTGAAGGCAACTTATAGGGATACCTTAGCAATTCAAAGGGACTGTCATCATATATTCGTAGGCAACATTGAGGGTCAAGATCATTTCTCGTAGGTAACTGAGGGACATCACGGGACTATGATCTTTATGATGACTTTAACCGAGGGTCTTTTCTAATGGTATCCCTACGTTCGAGGGACATGACCATTGTTATTCCGAATGCGGAGGAGAGAGGATATCCTAGAGGTGCATGTGTATAAGAGTGATTCAGTTCAGTTATGATATCTTGATTACAGTTTTCTAAGTTTTGTTTAGATCTTGCCATACAAGCCCATTACTAACAGTTAAATATATACAGACAAGCAAGCATAATATAGGTGCAGAAAGTAAAGTGCGGAAAAGTAAACCCTAATTAAGCTATTACAAGGCTTTAGGGCAGATACAATAGTATAAATTTGCAAGAAATAAAACTACAGCTATTACAAAAAAAATTGTGCGACCTATACAATTTCTCTAAGAAAGTAAAGGGGCAAATAAATAAGAAAATGTTAGAAAAGATGTTTTAAAGTCCTAAAATCTAAAACGTTAGAAATTATTTTTTTGTGTATTTTTGTAGAAAATAATTTAAGTTAATAATTAATAAAAACCTAATTATTCTAATTAATTTTAAAAATTAAAAAACAAGACCTAAAATCTAAATAAATGAAAAAAAGTTAATTAAGAAAACCTAAAAGATTATTTTTTTGATTTTATGTAATATTCTGATTTTTATATATTTCGATTTTAATTGTAAAAAAGAAATAAATTAGTGAAAGTGGAGTTTCAAAGAGAGAATCTGATCGTACCCTAGTCATGGTAACTCATCATCTATGTGTTAAAGCTTGCATTTTCTTATTCAAACATGTTCTAAACACCATGGTGAACTCATATGTGCACACAAAATTTGTTAAATATGCATAGATTAAAAGATTTGAATTCAAGAAAATTACCAAAACTGGTGGGCTTGTGTAAGGTATTCCAGACGTGAATAGATTTGTTTCTGGACTTGGTGAGATTCCTGGGAGCTTCAGGAACACGATATGAGGCTTGGTTTTGATTGAGAGTGGCTGGAAATTTTGATACGAGTTTGCACCTTTCTTTGAAAATTTGTGATTTTGAAACCTTGCTTTTATGGTAGTCACTTTGTGTCTTTTGCACTTTAGTTTTACATTTATTTATATAGGAATGAAATGGATCAAAACAAGGCAAGGATCTTGTATCATTATGTCACAATTCATTGTAAAGAAAACAAATTGAAATCTTTCCAAAATTGTTTTTAAAAATATTCCAAACTTTAAGATTCTTGTTCCCAACATGTTTTCACGGTTTTTGCAAGCTCTTATGAGGTTTTGGGCCTTCTAGAAGATATCCAAATGAAGCCCACACGCCCCTTGGTCCATCAACTCGTATTTTATTTGATTTATTTTGAATTAATTTGAATAAAAATCAAAATAAATAAAATAAAAAATCAAAGTAATTTATAAATGGACTTAGAGGTCCTCTAACATGTTATAAACATGTTTAAACCTCAAAAGTTAGGCCCATTAGTCCAAAAGTTCAAAATTCCTCAAATGAAGTTTCATGTATTTTCTCAAAAATTACCCAACTTGCACAAACCACAACTCACTCAATTTTTATCTGTTGAAGGCAATCTTGGACTTTTTGGAAAGCTAAATGTGTCTTCTACATTCTCTATGTTGATTATTTTTTCTTTTTAAGAATTTATCTTGATGTAAGTTGCCTTGACAAAAAGTGTCTTTTTATTGACTTTTGAAATGACCTATAATGTATTTGCCCATATCTCTCAAATGAAGCATTTTTGTACATGAGCTTAGAGAGACAAATTTATAAAGAATTTAATTTCCTTAAAAATGAGTTTTGGTTGGGGAAACACTGATGAAGCATGTGAAAGTTATGCTTGGTCAAAGTTTAGTTGACTTCTCCTAGAGGATTGATCAAAACCCTAATTTAGCAGCTTTTGACTTCTGAGAAATCTCTTGATGAATCATGATAAACCATTTATCAAATGATGAATGTGACTTTAAAATCTTGATGTTGACCAAAAATCTTGAAGTTTGACTGTATGATGACTATAATTGACTTTTTACCCTATACAGTTGATTTTCAGTCATCTGAGTCATTGGCTGAGCAAAATTGTGATACAAGGCTTGCAACTTGATATGAGCATTATTTAAGACCTATGGATAACCATGAAAACCACTTGAGACCTTGTTAACCCAATCTTCCTTGAGAAATACCAAACCCTAATTGTGGACCCATTGCTTAGGAGGAGAATTTGTCTGATCAATTCTTAAGCCACCTTGAGCATTTGAGGACCTTTTTAGAATGTTTTAAAGAAAAATGGGAGGGAAAATTTTGGGGTACAACAATATCTGAATCTTATTTTTCAGAGCCCAACAAACATTAGTGTCATGTCTGGGACTATTAGAATGATAAATACATCTTGCATTGGGATTGTAGCCGGGAGAGGAAGTATTAGGGATCTGAGGAGATTCTTTCAATGTAATCAGCTATATCTTCAACACGTGTTTCAATTATTGAGACAATAGCATGTTGATTTTGGTGAATTGTCTCTTGGCTGCATCCTGCCTATGTTGATTGCCCTGTTGTTGATGTTGTGTTGGTGCAGAATTAGAAATCATAATTGCCTCCACAGATTTGTGGCAGTCACCTTTACTACGACCCTTTTGACCGTACACAACATTGTTTTCTTTCTTACCATTATATGACTTCTTTGCAGTATTCGAAGATGTAGTCACCTGAATTTTACAACTTCTGATTCCATTCTCAACATGTTCCCCTATCAATATCAATTCAGTGAAATCGGCTGAAGAACTTCCAAGTAGGTGATTATAGAAAGGACCTATTAGCATACTCGTGAACATGCCAACCAATTCCCTATCAGCCAAAGGAGGTTGAACTCTACCTTTAAGATCTCTCCATTTCTATGCGTACTCTTTAAAGCTTTCCTCAAAACCCATGGGCATACTCTTTAGTTGCATGCGGGTTGGTGCCAAATTAAAATTATATTGATACTGTCTATAGAAAGTTGCAGCCAAATCTTCCCAGGTATAGATATTGGTGCCTTAGAGTTGATAATACCATTCCAATTGTGTTCCAGACAGACTCTCTTGAAAGAAATGCAATCATAATTTCTTGTCAGCAGTGTGTGGTTGAATTTTCTGAACATATGATCCCAAATGCAGCTTCAGGCAAGTAATGCCGTCATACTTAGCAAAGGTAGGAGTTTTGAACTTATGAGGAATGACGACTCCTGAGACTAACCCCAATTATTCAAAGTTCAAGCCAAACACCTTCTAGATCTCCATAGCTTTCAGACACTCTTCTAACAGCTTATACTTCTTGCCAGCAAGGGGATATTATTCATCCAAATAATCCTCTTCCTCTTCATCAAAACATTTGTCAGAACCATGATTTCTTTTTTCAGTTTTAACATTCTTACCATCTTCATCACATTCGTCATATTGGTCCAATGGGATATCAAGATCTTGAGCTCGCTTGACTAGACCTCTGAAATATCTCCCCATGTGTTGTACTCTAAATTTCGCCCTTAACTCTTTCAGTCGCACTTTCATATCATATTTTGTCATTTGGTCACAATCATTAATAAATAGCTTCACTCATCACATTTGCATCCTATATTTAAGTTTTCTCTTGTGTTGTTGACTAACTTCTAATCAAACCACAAAAAAAATATATGTCTTTATCTTTGAATATTTGTGTTTTGTAGGTACCGAGTCAAAGCATCTGACAAATAATGTGTCCCGGTATTATTTTCCTAAAGTATCTATTTGCAAAGAAAAAATAATTTAAAAATTTTCATTTTTTCACTGTACAATCTATTGCTCTTAGAGTGCAATCGATTGCACAATATGAATTTTTGCGCCATTTTTGAAAAAAATACATTGATGCGATTGATTAAGCCCAGAGTACAATCAATTGCAGAGTGAAATTTTAAAAAAAAAATTAGCAATTTCAAGCTTGTCAACTTTGGCTCCAATTTTTTTCTTCTTATTTTTAAAGATATATCATTAATTCAAATTTTGGCTCCAATTTTTCATTTTTTAAAAGATATATCATTAATTCAAATTTTGGCTCCAAGAATAAATTACCAAACCACCACTAATCCCAAGCCTAAACTCTATAAATAGAGCCCTTATTTCATTCAAATTCCAAGCTTTTGATCGCCAAATCCACCTTGCTAAAAAATCTCTCAATTCTCTCCATCTACCAAATTCACTCAAAACTCCATTTTCAAAAAAGTTAGTAAGCTTTGCGTTGAAGCTTACTAATCTTTGAGCTAAACCTTCATCCAAACACCTTTTCTTCATCAATTCTCTACATCCAAGCTTGGGAAATTGATTCTTGGGGCTGAATTGAAGCAAATTCTTGAAGTGGTTTTGATAATTCACTAGATCTACGTTTGGTAAGTTGGATTATTCATCTTTCACAATGTGATCTCTTGTTGATCTTTGGGTTTGATTCATTGAGCATTACTTTGTGATTCCATTGGTGTTATTTTCTCATAATTTGATGGAATTTTTGGGCTCAATTAAATCCATGATCATAAGGTCTTTGATGAAAAGTTTGAACGAGAATTTGGCCTTTTGAAATGCTATTTTTCTGATTTTAACAGGGTGCAATCGATTGTTATAATAGTGCAATCGATTGTCACAGAAAAATTTCACATTTTTTTGAAAAAATACACTGATGTAATCGATTGCTGTCTAAGCGCAATCGATTGTAACAGTGTGAAAATTCTTTTTCTGCCTTATTTTGGGCCTGTTTTGATCCATCTATCTTTTTCTACTCAATCCTTTTTATTGTTGATTTGGATTGCAATTTTAAATGTCCAATTTCTCTTTAAATTCAATGGATTTTGGGTGTAGATGAAGTTGGATAAATGTTCATTAATTCAAATCTACCAAAGAGTGAATTATTCAATTCATTTTTGGTGCTTTGGATTAATGATATGTTTAGTACTTTAATCCATCTAGATGAGTGGTTGAATTTAAAGATGAAAGAAATTTGAGGTAGTGATCCAAATTAGCTTATCATTCCCCTCCCTCTTCATCTTATCCCTTTCTTTTTTATTTGTGCTACATGTTATGGGATGATGATCTCTATATCATTTATCCAAACATGAAGTACATAGATTGCTATTTACCAACCTCAAAATAGGTGTGACTTCTACATAAGCCCACTTACGATGGCTTAACATAGCGCTAAATTTTGTCCCGATTCGAGAAAATGATCATTTGTGGCCCAAACTTATGTTTGCAAGCCCAAGTATGTTAATTTGAACCCTTTGATCCAATAACCTTGAGATTCATTGTTAGGAGGATTTGGTTCTACCAATCCTCCAATGGATCTTCATCAATTTTGGTCAACGCGGATCACTTAAACATCATTGATCATTAAATGTTACATTGAGGGTTCTTAAATGGATGATATACTTGACAAAAAGCATATGCAACTTGTTGTTGAGAGGCTTTGGTTCTACCAATCCTCTAATGAGTTCCAAATGCAAGTTTCAAGATTTTCATCCAACTAACCATTAAATTCTAACAATTGACTTTATCTTATGCTTTTATTTTATGCTCTTTACTTTATGTACCATTTACTTTAGCATTTACATTTCATGCTATTTTCATCTTTGCTCACTTGAGCATTTACTTTTATGTCATTTTTATTTTGCTCACTTGATCTTTTCTTTTCCTTTTAAAGACATTTAATAATCAACACGAACCATAAAAAACATTAATGATACTTTGGACTATTTGGTTACTATCCTTGGCATTATGGAGTATTGGACTTCTTGGACTTAGGATTAGAGACCTTGACCTATGTTGGATACCTTGTGACCTTAATTGATATTTTGTATGGAGCTCTTGAGGTTTACCTCAAGACATTGGGTTGTTTGTTTGTTTTATGTGTAGGTTATTGTGATTACATATTTTGTCTGTGATCTGGAATTCATCTGTATACAGCGGTTACTCTGCCCAATTTTTGTGAAGACTTAATACATTTGAAGTTTGGTCTTTTCAAGAGGTTTGGTATCCTTGCTTAGTTTCAATCTAAATAATGGGAAGTCCATCTTGACTCATAATGTCAAGTGTTGGCTTCTTGTTGGTTATATGGTTCTTCTCCTTAGCTTTTACCTTATGCTTTAGGATAGTCCCTTCATCTTCTCCCATTCTTTAATTTTTAAAATCTTCTCATCTTTTTCAAAATCTTCATTGTTATAAAATCAATTCGCTTTCATAATAAACATCGACTTTATCGAGTTCCTGTTCTTTTAAAACTTCTTTTCTTTGAATAAACTTCAATTTATTTAATCATACTTTCACACTTTTCAAAAATTAACAAAAACAATTCAACTCATTCAAACTCTTTTGTGCGCACGAGAACCTTTACCCTTCAAACCTTTTTTTAAGATGAGACATGATTCATTGATAGCCGAGCATCATTCTCCTATCCCAATGGTTATAAAGGTGTCTACCTTCCACTTGAGTACTAGAGGCCTTCTCAAACTCTCACTCTTGCTAACGCAGGGTCCATCTTTCCCACACCTTGTGGGTGTTAGTCGAGATTTCTCTCTGCTCCATCTTCGACGGTGGCGATTTTGCGCGTGACACCATGTTAAGGATGTCATTTAGTTTCTTTTTCTTCTTCTTCTTCTTGGAGATAGCACCTTCAAATCTCCTTGCCCCCTGGCTAAGCTTAGGGACATCTTTGGAGCTGAGCATTCTGAGCCTAGAGATCTTTGATTGTATGTTCGAGATCCTTTTTTATGTAATAAACAGCAAGAAAATGAGAAACCTGTCTTAGCAACCTGTTATGCAATGATATGTATGGCATGTAGATGCATATGTAATGTTTTCAAGGATCTCACGGGATTTAAATCTATTAATCAAAGAGAGCAGAAACAAGGACTCTTATTAGTAAGTTCAAATTATAACTTCCTTTTAGGCTTACAATGAAAACAAAAAGGGTTACAAGGAAGCAAATTATGAACTCCTAATACCTAAGACTCAAGTCTCCCATGGACGATTCCTCTTTTGGTTGACATATGCATTAAGGCTCTTCTCTTCGTGAAGTCGTTTTGTCAACTCCAACACTTTCTTCTCACTAGCATAGAACTAAGTCTCAAAGGTGTCCCTTTCTTCTTTCAATTGAATACAAGACTTATGTAGCTCTTAAAGGTCAATAGGCATATCTATATGAAAAATGGTATGAGGAATATCTCCTTTAACAACAGGCTCCACAATTATTGGTAGGACAGTAGTATATGGCATTATAAGATTTTGAGTACGAGATTGCACCCATCTGAGGTAGGGCTCCAAAGGGGTGGATTTTTTTGTCCCAAAGTATTGCTATCAATATTATTCACCATGCCCCAAGCACGTATAAACTTTTGACAATAACCTTGAGGACCATTCTCGTAATCGAATATAATACCATAGATAAGCATATCGTGAGGACCGTTTCTTCGAGCATAACCAAATTGACGTAGATATAGAGAAGGGTTGTAAGTAATACCTCCCCTTATTCCAAGGAGTGACACATTAAGGAATTCCCCATAGTGGTCAATAATAGTGATGTTCTCCCGAGATCGAGAACACCGATAGGTATCTGAATGAGAGACTGACATCATCCTTCGAGACCACTTCAAACCTTGTTCATTCTTCATCACTAATCGGGGAAGATGTGAAATAAACCACCTCGATAGTAAAGGTATGCAACACATGAGATTCCCTTGCTCTCTCATAGTACGAGTGTGAAGAGAGTGCAAAATATCTCCAAGCAAAGTAGGAACAGGATTATGAGTAAGAAATATTTTTATGGTGTTCACATCTATGAGTTGGTCTAGATTAGGGAATAGTACTAAACCATAGATCAACATAGCCAAGATCTCCTCAAAAGTATGAAAACTCATAGCATCTAGAAACAACTGAGCCTTCTCCATCACAAATTTAGCAAGAAGACCTTTAACTCCACTTCTTATTTCCCAATTAGACACAATGTATGACCGATTAAGATGTAAGGCTGCTGCAATAACTTCAGATTTTGTAAATTTCTCTAAACCAGTGAAGGGTTTCTAATCGAGAATAGGTACTCCAAGTAGCTTAGAAATCTCTTCCATTGTGGGTACCAACTGATAATCTAGGAAGGTAAAATAGTGATTCTTAGGATCAAAGAACTGGAACAAAATACTCATCATGTCTTCTTCAAAACCTGAGGTAACCAAACTGAGTAGATAACCATGCCTCTTGGTGAATTGAGAGTTTTCGGGAACCTTTGAAACTAAATCCTTAAGCTTGGAAGGTAACCTTACAAAGTTGATTCGGATAGTATTTTTGATAGCGGAGGCCATAACCTGCAACAAGGAACAAAGATAAATCCCTAGGTCCCTAAAATGGTTAGTGAAAATTTTATGTAATGATGATATAATGTTATGATGTTATGTTCATGTTAAATAAGTAGCAAACACAAACAAGTCCTAGAAGAGCCTTAGGTTTAAAGGCTTGCATGAAGTCCATAGGTAAATACCCTTTGTGATACGGTGGCAGAACCGACTGTTTGAATGTTGGTTTGCGTTTTGCATTTGCAAAATGTCGCGATAAGCAAGAGTCGCCACCGACTTTTATTTCATCCAATCAGGAAAGGAAAAAAGTACAGAAAAAAAAAATCTTTTTTCGAGATATTCTGAGTACGGGGGGTAGATTATAGAAAGGTTAGGTGTTAACACCCTTTCTATCCATGGTTTTCCATGGGCTCTTAGGTACTTACTCATCTTTTTAAAATTGCTTGTGTATGTGCTTTGTTTTTGAAATGAGTTTTAACTTCGTGATAACCCTTGTATCAGTCCTCAAAGGTGTGACGAAGTTTGTTTTGAAAGTTTGTTTGAAAAGTGTAAGTGTGAAAAGTTTTGACTTGAGCAAGTACCTACTAGCATCTACCTATTCGGAAAAAAAGATCGTTTCTATTCTTGTTTCCTTTAGACAGTGTTATCCTACTATTGAGAAATAGGTAGCAACGTCGTTGGAGTTGTAAGGGTAAATTCGAAAGGGACGTACGATCACTAAAGCAATGTTAGGATACCTTAGTAATAACCCTAGAGTCTTAAGATCATATTCGAGGCAACATTTCCGAGGCAACATTCGAATGGGACATTTGATCTTTTTAGACAGGAGGGTAACCACTAAGACATCCTATACTTAATGAGCGTTTACCTAAGGAAACCGAAGTGAGAGTATACCCTAAGAGTGATATGTGTGAGTGATTAGTTTAAGTTATTTATCTTTGCACATTAGTGTTTTCTAACTGTATTAATTTGCCATGCATTCTTGTCATACAATCCTATTAGCATACATCTAGACAGTTAAATATTTGCAGAAATTAAAAATGCAAGAAAGTAAATCTACGCTATTACAAGGCTTCAGCGTGGGGGATTAAATACATAGCCAAAACCCGGGGAAAATCGATAAGTAAAAATTCCTAGATTAAACTATTACAAACCATGAATAGTTACAAAAATATTGGCAAAAATAAATAACAAGCGCGCGATGAATCGAATACGAGATAAATAGGGTTTTGACCCTTGCCTAAACCTAATTGTGATTGATTAAAAAAATGTTTTTGTCATGTTTTATTATTAAAAATAAAGAAATCATTAAGGTAAAAAGAAAATCCTAATTCTAATTGATTTTAAATTAAGAAAAATAAATTAATTTATTCTAAAACCTATTTTTTTGTATTTTTATCTATTTGAGAAAAAGAGTAAAAATAAAATTAAATCACAAGTTTTAACCTAATTTCTATTTTGATTTTATTTATGAAAATAAATTACAAATATCCTAAGTTAAACTAAATTACATTAAGAAAATTAAAATAAAAAGTCTAATTCTAATTTTTGAATTATTGATTTTATGATTTTTTTTATGAAAAATAATTAATTTGTGAATTAAAATAAATAAAGAGAATTAAAAGAATAAAAAATAAAGAAAAGAAATAAAAAAGAAGTAAATGGGCCTGGTGGTGTTGCTTGAAAAGGGGGGGTGCCAACTGAATTTTTGGGCCCAAGGTTGATGGGCCGTTTGACTTCGTTCAATCCAGTATGCGCGCTGACTTAAGGAGCATGGTAGGCCCCTTACTACATGACGTTGGATCCACCTGGCTGATAGATCTGATGGTGGAACATAAAGGTGTGTAGTAGGCGTATGCTGTTGTGTTGTATGAGATCTGCCCGAAACAAGCAAGAAAATAATAAAATGCACACGCCTGGGATCAAACCCAGGACGTGTGCATCAAAGGCCTTCTCCCCATCCATCTGAGCTATTGTGTCAACTTGAAAGTAATATAAAAAAGAAATATAATATGCAAAAACAAGATAGTAGAGCCAACCAACGCACGAAATTCAAATAAACGAATCACACGTTGCCACGCCAGCTTCTTCTTCCTCTCTTCGTCGCCTTAGCATATCAAGCTTTTACCTACAGACGCTTGTTGTAGGTATAACCTCGTCCATCTCCAAAATTGCATAGGTTCAAGATAAGTGACTATGACTGGTACCAATCAACTCGTATCATCCTTACGAGTGTCGTGGTACCAAAGTTAACGCCCAATTTTGCTTGCACGAAAAAGCCCTAAACTAGAATACAAAACCCTAGCCATGGCAGATTTACATACAATTAACAAAAATGCAATTGAATAGAATGAGTAGCTTGAAAACTTAATAAGGAACAAGAATATGTAATCAAAACGTGCAAATGATGTATAAATCTATGAAAATGATAACGAGTTCTTTAAGTTAACCGTGTGACTGTTACAACATGCTTCAGGACGTGGGGAGGCTTGCTAGTGATTGGAACATGTTCCTGAGGCGTCCAACAATCGATTGGTAAGGTTAGGATGGCTTGAGATGGCCTGTAACTTGGACTTTGATCTGCACTTTTTCTTTGAAATTTTAAAGTTTATTTTGCCTCTTTCACGATTTCTCAACATCTTTTCTTGCCTTGGATTCCTTCTGTATATGTATTGCAACATATTAGGTCAACAAAAACGACTTGAATCTTGTCCATTATGAAAATTTGATTTGGTCTTTCATGGCATATGATGTCTTTCCAAATTTTCTTCAATTCAATATTTTTCAACCCAAATCAGTCTTGCACGAATTGGTTCTCATTTGACAGCACATAAGATCTTCCTTCAATGCAAAAATCATCCCTAAAACACATTATATGATTTATTTGGATTTATTTTATTTTATTTGAATT
Organism: Vicia faba; assembly: GCA_948472305.1. Classification (NCBI taxonomy): domain Eukaryota; kingdom Viridiplantae; phylum Streptophyta; class Magnoliopsida; order Fabales; family Fabaceae; genus Vicia; species Vicia faba. The sequence goes on from OX451737.1 coordinate 1,239,176,310, forward strand.
TTAAATGAATAAAAATCAAAGTAAATTAAATAAATAAATAAATAAATCATGGAGGGTACCATAGGTCGTGGACTATGCTAGGAAGGAGATGCAATCTTGAAAAGATGGGCCCATGTGGAAAAAATACAATTTTGAGCACATTTGACTTTTGGCAATTTTGCAAAAATGGTCAACTTGGCCAATGCATAACTCTCTTTATTTTGACCCTAGAGAGGTGTTCTTGGACTTTTTAGAAATCTTAGGATGTCCTATAAGCAACCCTTTTGGTCTCATCTCAATTGAGTCTTCCATGTTCATGTATGACGCTTTGACCCAAAAGGTGTTTTTGTTGACTTTTCAAAAGGACCTATAATGTCAAAATTCATAACTTTTTGTGAGTGCATATTTTGAACTTGGGAGATGAAGATGAATTATAGGGAATTGCATTATATTCAAAATAACTTTGGATGGGTCATTTCTAATAAAGTATGAGAAAGTTATGCTTGGTCAAAGTTGAGTTGACTTTTCCTACAAAACCCTAATTTAGCAACTTTTGGGTTTTGATGAATTGTGAGCAATCCTTGAGGAATCATGATCAACCCTTGATCAAATGATGAATAATACTTCAAAATGAGGATGTTTACCAAAAACCTTGAAGTTTGACTGTATGTGGGCCACAGTTGACTTTTGACCTAACATAGTTGATTTTCAGGCATTTGAGCAATTGACTGAGCAAACTTCCTCTGCAAGGCTTGAAACTTGACATGGATGATCTTGAGAACATATTAGGACAATGGTGAGCATTTTAGTCCTTTATGGTTCACACATCTTGATGAAGATGGAAACCCTAATTTGAGGTAGACTGCCTTAGGAGAGAGTTTGTCTGGTCAACTCTTGAACTTCCTTGAGCAATTTGGGGACCTCACTTGCCGTGTGTTTGAGAAATATGGGAGGGGAAATTTTGGGGTACAACATCTTCCCCTGTTCAATCTTCTTAAACCTGAGGATGTAGATTGGCTCGTCTGCCTTTCGTTATTTGAAGGTGGAAGATGATTGAACACTAGAGTGCCCAGAAATTTGCACTCGTATGAAGTGATACTTGATTTGTGATATCGGGAATGGGCTTATAGATTCAATTCAGAGAAGTGTCGATCGCATAAGAGATTCCTTTGCGAGAACCCATATACCTATTATTGAGTAGGACTTCGCTGGGGAATGTTGGTCTCTATCTTGAGAGAAATAGAGTTTTAGGAGTTTCAGTTGTCTGTTACTCTATTCGGGGAATAATTACGGTTTGGGAAGCAGAAGTGAACTGCGTATCTGGTCGGGGTATATGTTGAACCGCGACTTTTTGGGGAAATGAAATTAATTGTGTTTGATCGGGTCCTGGTCTTACATTGTTGTGGACTGCTGTCTGGGGATAAACGAGGGAGAACCCGAATAGTAAGGTTATGAAAAGGAACCTGGATAGTAAGGTCTCTTCGGTATGAAAGCCTGGGTGGTAAGGCTATGAGAAGGAACATGGATAGTAGGGTTACTTTGATATGAAATCCTAGATAGTAGGGTTGTGAGAAGGAACCTGGATGGTAGGGTTACTTTGATATGAAAGCCTGGATAGTAGGGCTGTGAGAAGGAACCTGGATAGTAGGGTTACTTTGATATGAAAGCATGGATAGTAGGGCTGTGAGAAGGAACCTGGATAGTAGGGTTACTTCGATATGAAAGCCTGGGTAGTAGGGTTGTGAGAAGGAACCTGGATAGTATGGTTACTTTGATATGAAAGCCTGGATAGTAGGGATGTAAGAAGGAACCATGATAGTAGGGTTATTTCGATATGAAAGTCTGGATAGTAGGGATGTGAGAAGGAACCTGGATAGTAGGGTTACTTTGATATGAAAGCCTAGATAGTAGGATTGTGAGAAGGAACCTGGATAGTAGGGTTACTTCGATATGAAAGCCTGGATAGTAGGGTTGTGAGAAGGAACCTGGATAGTAGGGTTACTTTGATATGAAATCCTGGATAGTAGGGCTGTGAGAAGGAACCTGGATAGTAGGGTTACTTCGATATGAAAGCCTGGGTAGTAGGGTTGTGAGAAGAAACCTGGATAGTAGGGTTACTTCGATATGAAAGCCTGGATAGTAGGGCTGTGAGAAGGAACCTGGATAGTAGGGTTTCTTCGATATGAAAGCCTGCATAGTAAGGCTTTGAGAAGGAACCTGGATAGTAGGGTTACTTCGATATGAAAGCCTGGATAGTAGGGCTGTGAGAAGGAACCTGGATAGTAGGGTTACTTTTATATGAAATCCGGGATAGTAGGGTTGTGAGAAGGAACCTGGATAGTAGGGTTACTTCGATATGAAAGCTTGGATAGTAGGGTTGTGAGAAGGAACCTGGATAATAGGGTTACTTTGATATGAAATCCTAGATAGTAGGGTTGTGAGAAGGAACTTGGATAGTAGGGTTACTTCGATATGAAAGCCTGGATAGTAGGGCTGTGAGAAGGAACCTGGATAGTAGAGTTACTTCGATATGAGTTTCGATAAAACTGCAGAGGGAACCTGGGTAAGGTTTCTTTTGTCGCACCGATGATTACTCTGTTTAGCTTCGAGTGTTGATCATGGACCCGTTGGAAATTGTTGATAATAACTGTCTTTCCTGAAAGAAATACAGGGTTAGTTATGTGAGATGCATGAGATGCGTTGTATGATGACGTTCTCAAAATAAATGAGACCATGTTGTGTGTAATGCATGCACATGTCATGATGTATGAACATGAAATGCTGACGTAATAATCTGAGTCTAGGAAAATAAATCCCTGACTGCTGTTTGAAGAGTATGAGAAATAGTATTCTTGACTGCTTGTAAAGAACCATAGTTTCTCTGCTTCTATTTGGGGAAGGTGAACAAAAATGTCTATGATGGGGATTTGCCCCTCGGCTGGAGAATATTTTGACAAAAGAGACCCTGTCTGAGGATAACTCTATGGGGAATAACTCGGTTGGAGATGAGTTTCCGTTGTTGGTGATAATGAATTCTGTTGGAGATTAAATTTATTCTTGTGAGAGAAATAAACTCTTCTTGGGGAGAAATTTACTGACTTACTCGCGATTGTGAACCTCAGTTGGGGAGAGTTATGTCCTGTTCGGGAAAGCTAACATCACTGTCTTTGGATACTTTTTACTCTGTGGGGAGTATTTGTACCACTATTCATGTTCTCAAGCTGGCTCTATCCCGGTACCTGATGGGCAGAGTAACTGTAAGGTTTGGGAACTTCTTGTTTGTCCCTGTTCCTAGAATTACGAGTAATTCTATCTTGTTTCTTATGTAAATATTTATGAGCAAACCATTATTTTCAAATTCATATATCAACAATGAATTATTGGACGTTCTTGCAAAACAAAACAAAAAAAAAGAAAAAACAAGTTGAAATTTCTTGTGAAAATGAATTGTATTGATTTTTGAAGTTGGCCTGTAATAGGCGTTTTGTACAAGGAGGCTGACGTTCCAGTAAGAGAACGCCGCCGAAAGATAGAAATTACAATTTGTGTAACAGAAAGAAAAAACAGCTATGTGAAACAATCCCATTGGGTTCCAACTCTGCTATTGCCTTTATATCTTCAAGCGTCTCATCACTTTGCTGCTTGGCCGAAGGTGGATCAGATTGATTGGCGTCGTGTGATCTTGATAGTCGATACCGAAGTCTGGTTGCAAGATGATCTAATGAGACACAGCGTTATGCTTTAATCCCTAATTTTTGCCTGGACCTCCCTTTCGGGTTTTTAGTCCACCGAGATACCCTTTTTTGCCCAAATCGCCTTTTCAGGTTTTCGACTTGCCGGGTGTACAATTTTTTTCATTTTCATCCCTTACTTTTGCCCGAACCCTTTTGGTTTGCCGGGAATCCCTTATTTTTTCCTAGGCCAGTCAACCTAGCGGGTCTTTGATTATACGTAGTATCTTTGTACTATATCCGCGTTGACGGGGTGAGGAAGGTCGTCACCCTCCATGGTAGTTAGAATCATAGCTCCTCCCGAGAAAATGTTCTTAACCATAAATGGGCCTTCGTATGTAGGGATCCATTTGCCCCTGGGATCACCTTGCGGTAGTATGATGTGTTTGATCACTAGATCCCCGACTTCATATTCTTGACGTCTGACTTTCTTATCAAAAGCCTTGATCATTCGCTTTTGATACGTCTGACCATGACAGATAGCAGTAAGTCTCTTTTCATCGATTAGATTCAGCTGATCAAGTAGGGTTTGGATCCAGTCGTCTTTGTTCAAACCTGCATCCTTCATAATCCTGAGGGAGGGTATCTGGACTTTGATGGGTAGGGCTGCCTCCATGCCATATACCAGAGAGTAGGGTGTTTCCCCTGTCGACGTCCGTGTTGAGGTACGATACCCATGAAGAGCGAATGGTAACATCTCGTGCCAGTCTTTGTATGTCACCATCATCTTCTGCACAATCTTCTTGTTGTTTTTGTTAGTTGCTTCAACAGCCCCACTCATCTTTGGCCGGTAGGGAGAAGAGTTATGGTGATGTATCTTGAACTGTTTGCAGAGCTCGATGATCATTGTATTGTTGAGATTTGTACCATTGTCAATAATAATCCTCTCTAGTACACCATATCGACAGATCAAATTATGTCGGATGAATCGCGCCATGATGTTCTTGGTTACTGTGTCAAAGGAAGCTTCCTCAACCCACTTCGTAAAGTAATTAATTGCTACCAGAATGAAACGATGCCTGTTATATGCAGTGGGTCTGATATCGCCAATCATGTCGATGCCCCACATTGCAAAGGGCCAAGGAGCTGTCAAAACATTCAGGGGAACCAGAGGTACATGCACCTTATCAGCATAGACTTGGCACTTATGACAGGTCCGAGAGTGATAATAACAATCAGCTTCCATAGTGGACCAGTAATATCCTGCCCATAGGATTTTCTTCCCCATGGTATATCCACTAGAATGAGTTCCGAAGGTACCTTCATGTAACTCTACCATGATCCTTTCTGCCTCGCTCTTGTCTACACACCGCAGTAAGGTTGAATCATGGTTACGCTTATAGAGGAATCCATTACTGATGAAGAACTTTGCAGCGAACCTTCTCAGAAACTTCTTATCATTAACAGATGCCCCCTCGGGGTATTCTTGAGCCTCAAGATACCTCTTTACCTCATGGAACCAGGTTTTATCTGCTACCTCTTCAGTCTCAACGTCACAGCAATGTGCGAGTTCATCCAACCTCTGGATGGTAATATGGGGAGCCTCATTGTCCCACCTGACTTGAACATAAAAGACATAGTAGCTAGCGCATCCGCTAACTGATTCTCCTCTCTTGGGAAATGTTCAAAGGTTACCTCCTCTAAGTGTGGGAGCAATGTCAGTATATACTCTTTGTAAGGAATAAGATTCGGGTGCTTCGTATCCCACTCCCCTTTGATCTGACTTATCACCAGAGTGGAATCTCCAAATACACTCAAGAACTTAATCCTCAAGTCAATAGCAGCTCGAAGACCCATGATACACGCTTCATACTCCGCCATATTGTTGGTGCAGTTAAAACATAATCGGGCGGTGAACGGCGTATGACATCCCTTAGGAGATATGATTACAGCGCCAATGCCATTACCTAATGCGTTCGAGGCTCCATCAAAATACATAGACCATCGGGATCCCTCCTCGGGTCCTTCATCCGGTCCAGGTTCTCTGTAGTCGGTTACCAACATGATATTCTCATCTGGGAACTCGAAATTCATGGATTGGTAGTCATCCACAACTTGATGCACCAAATGATCCGCCAATACACTCCCCTTGATTGATTTTTGGGTTGTGTATTGGATGTCGTACTCGGTTAAGATCATCTGCCATCTTGCTATTCTTCCGGAGAGAGCGGGCTTCTCGGAAATATACTTGATCGGATCCATCTTTGATATAAACAAGGTGGTGTGAGTCAGCATATACTGTATCAGCCGGAGAGAAGCCCATGCCAAAGTGCAACAAGTTTTCTCGAGAAATAAGTATCGGGTCTCACAGTCGGTAAACTTTTTGCTAAGGTAGTAAATAACGTGCTCTTTTCGGCCAGACTCGTCATGCTACCCCATCACACACGCCATTGAATGGTCTAGCACTGTCAAGTATAAAATCAAAGGTCTTCCTTCAACTGGAGGCATCAAAATTGGTGGTTCTTGAAGGTATTCCTTGATTCTTTCAAAAGCATTCTGGAACTCATCATTCCACTTTACCACTTGATCTTTCTTCATCAGCTTAAAGATTGGCTCACAAGTAGCAGTCAAATGTGAAATGAACCTGGCAATGTAATTCAAGCGTCCTAAGAAACCTCTAACTTATTTATCTGTGCGGGGAGCTGGCATCTCTTGTATGGCCTTTACCTTTGCAGGATCCACCTGAATACCTTTGCCACTAACAACAAAACCCAGAAGCTTACCAGACCTTACCCTGAAGGTACACTTGTTCGGATTCAACCTCAGCTTGTACGTCTTCAACCTGTCAAACAGTTTTTGGAGATGATCAAGGTGCTCCTCTTCATTCTGGGACCTGGCTATTATGTCATCAACATAAACCTCGATCTCGTGGTGAATCATATCGTGGAACAAAGCGACCATGGCGCGCTGATAAGTTTCCCTAGCATTCTTCAACCCAAAAGGAATTACCTTGTAACAAAAGGTGCCCCACTGTGTAACGAAGGTTGTCTTCTCCATGTCCTCAAGGGCCATCTTGATCTGATTGTATCCAGAAAAACCACCCATGAAAGAGAAGATCTTATGATGCGCGGTGTTATCGACCAGAACATCGATCTGAGGATGTGGGAAGTCATCCTTGAGGCTTGCCCTGTTCAGATCTCTATAGTCCACACACATCCGTACCTTACCGTCCTTCTTAGGTATCGGAACAACGTTAGCAACCCACTGCGGATAAGAAGTGACAACTAAGAACCATGCATCGAACTGTTTCATGACTTCTGCCTTGATTTTCTCTGACATTTCGGGGCACATACGACGAACCTTCTGCTTTACCGGAGGGCAGTCTTCTTTAGTCGGCAAGCGATGAACCACAATATCGATGTCCAAACCAAGCATATCTTCATAAGATCAGGCGAAGATCTCAACATAGTCGCGTAGCATCTGTATTAACCGTTGTTTGACACTAGGCTCCAGATTCGCACCTATCTTAACCTCTTTCATGTCTTCCTCCGTACCCAAATTCACTGACTCCACTGGCTCTTCATGAGGCTGTATGGCCCTCTCTTCCTGCTGTAATAGTCTAGTAAGTTCTCCAGGAACCTCACAATCATCCTCGCCTTCGTCCTCAGCTTGATTGATCGGATTTTCAAAGTCATAACTAGTAGTAGCAGAGTCGTTATCAATGGGATCCAGAGTGGATATGGATCTGCAGTATGATACGTGAATGTGTGTAAGAAAATAACTGTTTTGATAAAGTGGGAAACATAAAAGAAAATACAAGGAGCGCAAAATTTGTAATGCAAGAAACGTCCAATGCTTTATTAATGATATATGAAATGACAAATAATAGCCCTCACAAGCAAATCCAAGGTGCCTCGGGCAAGGCACCTGGCTGTAAAGTTTCAAACTGTTTATTACAAATCTTAAAACAAAATTCAATTACTGCAGAATAAAAGAAACATGTATGAAGTCCTTCGCCGTCCAGTTGTTCAGTCCATCATTGGTTGTTGGGTAGATCCAGTTGTCGATGTCTGAAAACTCTTCACTGTCCTCAATTGCATTAACCCCCCGATTGCTGATGTGTAGAGGAGGTCTTCCAATTTGTGCACGCATAATAGCCCTTTGAGCCCCTGTAGTAAAGCCCAAACCAAATATGTTAGTTTTGTGAGTGAAATTAGGGAGCTGACCCCAATTGGTACACCCACCTTCTTCAACTGCAGCCCTGGCATCCTTGAGAGAAGCCATCTTCATCAGAGGTTTGTTGGTAGCAACTTTAATTGACGCCAAAGTCTGAGGAACCTCTTCGAATTTTTGACAAGGCATTTCTATGAACTCCCCTTCCATCTCTACATAGCGGAAGGAATTGAGATGACTCACCATATACTCTTCTTCACCTCGCACCGTGACAATCTTCCCCTTCACCGGATATTTCAGCATTTGATGGAGCGTGGAAGTAACTGCCCCAGCCCTATGGATCCAAGGACGACCCAACAAGCAAGAATACGATGGTCTGATATCCATTACGTAGAAGGTGGACGCAAAAGTCTGAAAACCCACTTTGATAGGGATGTCCACCTCCCCGTGCACCATTCTTTTTGATCCATCAAAAGCCCTTACCACAATGTTACTCGACTTTAGAATCAAACCTTCACAATCCAGACGGTCTAACGCTTTCTTTGGCAGAACATTCAACGAGGACCCGGTATCTACCAACACATGGGCCATAGTGGTGCCTCTGCACTCGATCGAGACGTGCAGAGCATCACTATGAATTCTTCCTTTCGGTGTCAGATCCACATATGAGAAACCCAACCCATTGTCAGCAGTCAGGTTGGCCATGCAATCTTTGAACTGATCGGCTGAAGTTTCATGCGGCACATGCGCAGTCTTGAGAAATGAAATCAAAGCCTTTGCATGGGCTTCAGAACATATAACAGAGACAACATCAAGATCTTTGACGGGGTCTGCCCCAACTGCTCGACTACATTGTAGTCGCTCTTCTTGATAATATTCAGTATTTCCTCTATCTCTTGTTTAGAGGCTTCCACAACGATTTTCTTAGGTGCCTCCGTCTGGGCAGGCTCACCTATAATTTCTTTGCCCCGAGTCCCAGATGGCTCAGCAGCAGGGGTGATAACTAGCGTAAGAACAGGATTAGTTGCAGGTGTACTAACTAGAGTAGGAACAAGAGAAATGTCAGGAGTGTTGGTTGGAGCAGCAGTTGGAATAACAGTAGGCTTGATGATAGTCTTCGGGAAATCTCAGGATAAAAGACCCTTCCACTTCGGGTAACTTTACTAGTCCCGACAATATTACTGACATAAGTATCAGCTTCTTTAGTCTTCAGATCTTGCTTAACACCATGGTAATATACATCAGCACCATAATGCCATGGGACAGCCTTGTCTGAGGTGTACGGAATGGGACCAGGAACAGTGATTATTAGCGGAGCAATTCTTGGAACAGGTGTAACCCTAACAGGATTTCTCAAGGAAACCTTGGAAGGATTGGCGGAAATGGTTATAATGGCAATGTCTTCATTTGGAACAAACGGAATCATGGTCTTCTCAAACAAAATCTCTTTATTATCCATCAGGCGCTGAACACCCAACTTTAACAAACGGCAACCAGTAGGCATAATTGAACACATGTGGCAACCTTCACCACAACCCGGAAATAAACCGGCCAACAGCAAATTCTTCTTAACAGTCATCATAGGAGTAGAAATTTCTTCAACAGAGGCCACAAACAAATCGGTGTCAATAGCATTAACTCCATGTCCATGTTTGGGCATAGGAGCAGTTATAATATTCGGCTTTTCTAGAGCGTCAAACTCAATCTCTTTGGCTTCGAGAAAATCTTGTACTTTGTTTCTTAGGGCCCAACAATCATTTGTATCATGGCCCGGACTCTCGGAATGGTAGGCGCACTGCGCGTTGGGATTGTATCTGGGAGAAGTAGTGTTTGGATTCTTGGGAGCCCCTCTCAAGGTTGCCAAGTTGGATTTTAATAGATGAGGTAGAACTTCAGCCAAAGTCATGTTGATGCGGGTAAACTTCCATTGTGGTATCTCCACCCTTTGTTGATTGTTGCATTGTGGAGCAACTACAGGTCTTGGTATCACTACAGCATTTACCGTTTGACGGTGTTCAGATCTGTTTTGGCCCCTCGGGCTATAGACTGCACTGGCTTCCTTCTTACCAGTAAAAGACTTCTTTACCAAACTCGAAGAGGCTTCCTTCTGTATTTTACCACTTCGAATGCCAGCTTCCACTTTTTCTCCAGTCAAAATCAACTCAGTAAAACCAGATGACGAGCTACCGATCAAGTGATTGAAAAATGGACCAGATAGCGTCCCTAGAAACATGTCAACCAACTCCCTATCAGACAAAGGGGGTTGGCCTCTTCCAGCCAAGTCTCTCCACTTTTGAGCATAATCTTTAAAACCTTCACCTGCACCCATGGACATACCCTGGAGCTGAGTACGAGTAGGGGCAAGGTCGGCGTTATACTGATACTGCTTGTAGAAAGAAGCAACAAGATCTTCCCTGTTTTGGACACTGGCCCCCTCCAACTGATAGAACCATTCAAGCTGAGTCCCTGACAGACTATCTTGAAAGAAATGCACCCACAAATTTCTATCAGCAGTGTGGGGTTGGATTTTCCTGACATGCGAGGGGAGATGGAGTTTTGGGCAGGACACCCCATCATACTTGGAGAAAACCGGAGCTTTGAACTTATGAGAGATGACCACTCCTGATACCAGTCCCAGTTCTCCGAAATCCAAACCAGGTATTTTCTGAATCTCCATAGCATTCAGACGGTCTTCTAGCTGCTTGTATTTATCCTCGGCAAGAGGATATTGCTCATCGTCGTAATCTGTATCGTTATCAGAAACTGCAGGACTAGGGTCCTTTGCCCTTTCTTGGTTCTCCACGTCCTTGGATGAGGAGGTCAGATCAGCTGGTTGTCTCAACCTTTCTCCGAATCTTCTACCCATGTTCAGAATTCCGACCTTCTTCTTCTTCTTCTTCTCTTTCAGAATAAGGGTCTTCAGATCCTCTTCAATAGAATTTTTCATAATTTGAGTGGATAAAGTTGTGTTTATTCGGCTACCTGATGGTGCTTGTATTTACGAATTTGTCATCATAAATAATAGTTGGAGTAAATAATAGACTCTGTCATGTTCAAATAGCAAACAGTTTCAATTTCGTGATTTCCTTCTACCACCATTATTGGAACTCTAGACACTAGACTCTGCATGAATCTGGAAACATTTAGTTATAGAAGCATAAGAAGATGCAATATAAAAATATCATACCATGGTACTCTTTCATCGTCCACAAACTATTAGTGGCCTAATGGGAAACTCGTTAATATTATATAGGATGTTGTATATTTAGTTTTTTTATAAATGATATTATGTTTTATGTAAATATTATCTTGTGATTGTATATTTGTATTATTTATATATATAACATAAAAGATGGTAATATATGGATATCTCAAATTGATTTCTATGTATAGTTTATTAAACTTTTGTTGTTAGAGAATTAGTTTGTATGCAAATAAAGTATTTGTTTTTGTAATATATTGTACAATAAGTTAGTATAATACAAAAACTCAGCATCTCATTTATCAATCTCATCTCTCACAATGATAGGTAATTAGTTGAAACCTTATTATGTAGTAATTTAGTTTAGGTTTAGTTGGATAAAGGTTTTTAGTGCTTCAACGATATAATTTTAATCGAAAAAATTAGTTATTATATTTGAACTGAATGTAGATGACGTTAAAATTATGATATTTAATTTCAGTTATGGTGAAGACAGTTCTGAAGATTCCTCCATAAACGAGGACCTTTCAAACCGTCCAAGATACTATACTTGGAAGAAGGAAGTTATAGATCCAAAGATCGTTGAGAGAAATGTTATTGTAAGTCACATATGTTTTTCCATTTAACTATACATAAATTTGTCTTTTGTAATGTAGGATGTATATAAAAATAGAGATATTTATTATAAAGGAAAGTTATATTAACTTGCAACAAATTCCTCAACACGTGATCAAGACCTGCTTATTGACGCTGATAACTAGGATAGAGTTGAAGGATTGTGATAATGGTGATAGGTATGATTGTGAGGTTCACATTGTAAAGAGGAAATATTGTGTGGAAAATTTTATCGGGCAAGGTTAGTATGAGTTTGCAAAGAAAAGAGACACTCTTGGATTCAACATTAGGCATCCTCTTGCTCGACGATTGGTAGTGAGAGTTTTAAATTGGTAAATGTAGTTTTGAGGTTGTTAGAAGTGGAATGTAAAAAGTTTGAATTGTGTGGAATTAGTTCAAAGAAGTTTGATGATATTTTGTGTGGATTGAGTTTATTAGTAAAATTATGTTATGTTAAAAAGTTATGTATTAATTTAACACTCGTGAATGGGTAATGACACTTTTTTTTATAAGTGTTTTTGGTGAAAATTGTAACATTTGTGTTATTAGTATGAACATGAGTTTATGTATAATAGTTAGAATCTCATTGCTAGATTTTGTTAATATTAAATGATTATCATAGAGTTTTTGTTTATGATTATAATGATATAGGTTATGTAGAGTTATTATATACTCATTATCGAAAATTTGTTGTGTATTGTAAGTCTGATTTTATATGATGTAAGTCTGATGTATTGTGATTATTATATATATAAATAAGTAACATTGAGATGTTGCCAACTTAAAGTATTAGTATGTTTCTGAATAAAACAGGTATTTTTATGGATTTTACGATATGATTTAGGTCAGAAAAACAAAAAGATAGAGAAAGATTATGTACGTTTTTCGATTAAAATTGGAAAAAATATTTAAAAATGTTTTATGAAGGCATATTATTTTTTTAAAAAAAATAATAAAGCTACATATATTGAAAAGGAAAAGATATTACAAAAAGGGGAACAAAGTTAACCCCATCAAAAATGAGAGAACCTAAAGAAAGGTATACCTAACCTATTCTTTACGGAATCATTCATAATGCCACAAGGGATGGAATAAAAAAAATGATGAATTAGTAGTAAGACCAATATTAGCAAAATAATCAGCACAAAAGTTTCCTTCTCTGTAAATATGAATAATCACAATATTGGTATTGTTAGTAGTATCCCAACAAGAGTTCCATTGGTTCCTAAGTCTCCACGGGACCAATAAAGGGCTGGAAAAGGCTTTGACCATCATCAAAGAGTCGATTTTAACCCAATGCTTAAGCCAACCATTATACTTAGCAATATCAACATCACATAAAGAAACCGGGAACTCAACAATAATGGAAGAATTCCAACCCAGATTCTCCGAAAAAGCCAACAAATTTTTTCCTAAGTGATTCCTATTTATGCCACCATAACCTACGGAGTTGGAGCTAAAGGCTTTGCCACAGTAGCATTTAATCCAATCAAAGTTTGAAGGGGGCCACAACACCTCTTTAATGTTAGGGGCCCTAGGAGGGCAAAGACTAACACCAAAGGCCTTAAGAAGGGTAAAGTTCAACATGGAAGAAGAGGAAGTCAAAAGAGTGTGATTCGCAACCAACCTAACCTGGGCCAGAATCTTATTGATGGAGTTGGAGATGTTCGGTTTTTGATTTTTTTTTAATCAAGTAGTTTCTAGCGAACCAGATTTGATTGATAATTAACACCATAGAGACAACCATAACCAAGGCACACTGTTTCGACTTGCCTTTGTGACAGAACTCGAGCCAATTCTCAATAGAATCCAAGACCAATAAAGTGTTGGTAGCTCTATGAAGCCAAGACCAAAGCGCTCTAGCAAAGCAACAATGAAAGAAAATATGGACAATGCTTTCAACATATTTATGACATAACCGGAAGTAAGAGGCCAAAGAGATGCCTTTTTTCATGATGATCTGATCAATAGAGATTTTATCATGCATAAGCTTCCAAACCAAGATATATTTTGAGGGAGGTATCTCCGTATTCCAAATACTTTTAACCAAAACCAGAATAGGATAAGAAGGAGAAACAAACAAAAATGCATCTTTAAGGGTAAGCATACATGTGTCAGTGTTGTTCCAAATTCTGAGGTCACTAACATTGCTTTTGCAATCAGGAACAGAGAGGAGTCTGCTATCTAAGAAAGGGAACTAATCGTACCATCGAATCGGGAAAGACCATTGCCCATTAGAGATGAGATCTGAAATCACAATGTTGATATTTATGTCTTTTTCCTGAAGGAATTCCATATTGGTATGGCATAAAAGAGGAGGACCACACTAGAAGTCTTTCCAAAAATTATTGGAGCTGCCATAACCCAACGACCATCTCAAGTTGAGATGGATAGTAGGAAACATAGATTTCATACTAGTCCAAAGAGAAGAGAAAATATGATACTTGATCCATCCATGATATCTCAAAACTTTATTCTTGAGAGGGGAAGCCCAAGACTCCTTATTATTTAACATATCCCAACCCAGCTTGAGATTAGTGGAATCATTTAACTTAATTAAAGATCTCAAATCAAGGCAACCCGAATCAACGGGCTAACAAGTTTTTTCCAAGCCACCATAAGCAATTTTCTCTTATGAATATCATCGCTCCAAATAAAATTCCTACAATATTTTTCAATCTTTTTAAGGAGAGAGATCAGCCAGGAGTAAATGTTGATGGAGTACATAATCATGATATGGACAATGGATTTGACTAGAGTGGTTCTACCAACCATAGATAGAAGAGCGCCTTTCCAATCAGACATCTTAGCCATGATTTTATCACCTAAGGGAAGGAGATGGCAAGCATTAACACAACCTTTGAAAATTAGAACACACAAATAAGTGAAGGGGAGAGTACCTTTCCTGAACCCAGTAGACCAAAGAATCTGATTGGTCTTCTTGTTCGAGATGGATCTTCCGATTTATCGAGGTTAAAAATATGCCCAGAAGCCGTAGAATACTTACCTAAAGTTTTCTTGAGGACACAAATATTAGTCATCCTGTCTGAGTAAAAAATCATAATGTCATCCTGTTGGCTGAGAATTTTGATTACATTAATATTAAGCTAGAAAGACAAGATCAGAAGATATTTAGTTTGAAAGAAGAATATTGAAGAGATTATCTTGAAGATTTCGATGGGGTGAGATTAATGAGAATCTTGCATTACTAAGTGTTATCAAAAGAAATTCATTGGTGAGTCCATTAGATTTAATTCGAAGTATTGTTGAAAGGATACTTCGACTGTCACGAAAAATGATTGGTGCTTCGAAAGACAAAAGGTTTTAAAATTTGAAAGTTTAATCTTATCCAAAAAGACACGTGGAGGTCTAAAGACAATCGAAGAACATGCAATAGTAAATGTGGCATTGTTTTGTTATTTGACCGTTAGGGTAAAAGTAGTATAAATTAGGATCTTTATGTTAGGATTAAAAAGGGTGAACATCTTTTGTACAAATTACTCTGAATTACTCAAAGTATCAAGCGTTCGAGAAAAGAGTTGGAGAGAATTACGTATGGTGCACCACTTTTATGTTTATTTTTATTCAATTTCAATCGAAGTTTTATATATTCCTTTTAAATTTAAGTCAAAAGTATTTTACCTACCAGTCTTTACTTTAAATCATTACATTAGAACATTCGAGATCACAATCTCAATCGAAGAGATCTAAAATAAGAAAGAAACGAAATCGAACTAAACACGTGTCCTTAGGATCAATGTGGTCGATCCTACAAGTAACCAAACTCTCTCTTTTCGATTTGGAGGACCATCGGTTGTTTACCAAATTCCACGGTAAACAAATTGGCACACCCGGTGGGACCTGTGTCTAGTTCTTTGTTAGAATTTCTTACCTATTCATTTGTCATTTTTTTGATAACTTGTTTGTTAACATTGTTGCATAATTTTAAGAAGTGGAAAATTAGTCAATACTAATGAACCTATACAAAAGGAAGTACAATAGGAAAATGGTTAACCCACCCAGTAACAATGCAGAACAAGTTCCTCCTTCAACATGGGGGAGGGGGGCACAGTCGCTTCTAGTATAATCGAAGTTGTATCAACAAGTCAAGGAACAACGAGCATTCCTTCGATCGAGGATTCTACAGCCATGCATGCAAACCAAGGGACAATGGCAATACCGTCAAATACACAAAGTATATCGTCCATTACATCTGCAGCCGGTCAGGGGCAGCCTATAAT
Organism: Vicia faba; assembly: GCA_948472305.1. Taxonomy (NCBI): domain Eukaryota; kingdom Viridiplantae; phylum Streptophyta; class Magnoliopsida; order Fabales; family Fabaceae; genus Vicia; species Vicia faba. The sequence goes on from OX451737.1 coordinate 1,239,192,191, forward strand.
ATAACACCCAGGTTTTATTTAATTGTTTTTCATGGTTTAATTATGTGGTGTTGTGCATTTATATACGTTAATGAGTGTTTTGATGTGTTGTGATACCCTTGGTATGGGGTAGTTACCTTAGAAATATAGAAATTAAGGTGTTGGAGGTGTGTGAACAATAGTGTAGAGATGAGGGATGTTATGAGTAACTAATTATTAATATTAGTTAGTAATTATTTTATTTAAATAATTTAGTTGGAATCATTTGGATTTAAGAATAATTATATATAATTATTTTATTAATTAAAATTTGATAGTATTTGTAGAGAAATAATGAGGGTATGAGGGTACTTGCATGAGGTTTAGTGAGGATGAGATAGGAATACCATATTAGGGGTCCTAAGGGGTATATAGGACTTAAGGAAAAGTTGGGGTTTGTGTTCTCGTTGTTACGATCGTGAAAAATTGAGAGAAACGGAGAACCAAAGGAAGAAAGAAAAACTAGGGCTTGAGGAAGACTTCCATGGTAGAAGAGGAGAAAAGCATAATATTGGGAACCATCAATATAAGGTAAGGATGGAGTTCCAACTTTCGAAGGGATAGTGTAATTATAGGTATGTGGGGATTTGATTGTATGATTTTTGTGTAAGTTTGTTCATGAATTGGTGGTTTGTGTATATTGAATCTAAGGGATGAAATTCTGAATACAGTTGTAGTGGTATTGAATAAATTGATGTGTTAATTTTAATATAAGGGATATGTATTATGTGGATTGAAATTTGTAGAATTTGACATGTTTTATAATGTCACAGAAACTGAATTTTGGGTGAAAAGGGTGATTTTCGTAGCAGGAAAAAATTATGGTTTTTGGCTCTGCTACAGTGCGTACTTGGGTACCCAGTTATGGTAACCTGTTACCCACTGAAATAGTAGCTAGGATTTTCAAAATTGTACGTGGTAACCGGTTACCATAATTGGGTACCCGGGTACCCTTTTGAAACTAGCAGATTTTTGGAAAACTTTCAAAACCCATAACTTTGTACTCAGGTGTCTGTTTGACGCACCGTTTGGATCATTGGAAATCTGAGAGCATTATCTATACTATAAAAATGAATTCAAAGACAGTAGATAATTATTTTATGGGTTTATGTCCTTTTGTGTGAATTTCTCATTTTATATATTAGCGTGGTTATGTGGATTTGTTGTTAGTAATGATGTTTAATGAAGTACATGATAACTATATGTATACATGCTTAATGGATTGTGATGCTATGATGCTATGTTTTGATGTGGTTTCATTGTTATTTAATATAGCATGATGAATTGATAATATGCTTTTGTGAATTGTACTGCCATGATGTGGTGTTGTTGGATGTATGCAAATATGTTGTTATTTATTGATATAGCGTTGTATTGCTATTGTTGTTTGTTGAGTAGGTGTTGTTGCATGGATGCTGGTAATGGTATGTCACATTAATGGATGTAGATATCAATGTGTGTTTTTTTGCATGGTTGAGTCAGACGCATTCATGTTGTGTTGTTGTTTTTGTTGGCCCTAATCCTAGATGGAATGGATAAGAGCGAGGTGGATATAATTTATTCATGTTGTTGTTGGCTCTGATCCTAGATGGAGTGGATCAGTAGCGAGGTGAACCAATCTGTTCACAAAAATGGTGATTCCAATCCTAGATGGAGTGGATTTGGTAGTGATCTCGGTACTGCATGCATGGAGTCAATGTTGTGTTGTTGGCATAATATTGTGATGTATGGTTGTTTACGGTTATTAATTCTGAATATGATGCAATGATGTTATAAATGAATTTAATAACTGTGCATGATTTATTTCCGTATATTTATGATTATATTGTTCTTTATATTGTTATGATATCTCACCCCTTATGTTTGAATGTTGCCTCTACGTGGATAACATGCAGATAATCAAAAGTAGTCTGAGTTGTGGAGTTTGAAGAGGTTCCTCTTCAGTTTTATTTAGAGTCGGCGTTATGATCTGATATATAATACTGGGTTGAGGGATAAATGCTTGATTTACTTTGTTTTGTCTTTGGTGATTCCTGTTGGAGTATTTTAAACTCCGGAATATTTGAATTATGATTCATAATTGTTTTGAAGTTAATTTGGTGAACTTGAAATATTTTCTGTTGTGTAATGAAGTTGGTTTTTGAGGCTATGACAATATGTTTATTCCAAGTGGTGTTATGTATCCATTTATTTTGAGAAAATTGTGTTTGATTGAGATGATGTAGCATCCTAAATGCGTAGGGAAAAAAGATTACTCTGATTCTATTATTATTAATTACCGGGGAATTTAGGGTGTTACAATTGGCATCAGAGCAGGTTGTTTCGTACGGCCGGGCTGTTAAGTCAGTAGTATAGTGTAACAGTGGAATATTGTCATTGTTTTGTAACTTATTATGCAACATGTGTGTGAAACACTCTTGGTACTTTCTTGTTGTTCTAATCAGTTCTTTGGAGGAGTGGGATTGAAACACGTGAGGGAGAAGCTCGTGCTTCTCTGAGATGGTTCAGGTGTGAACAGTTGGTCCAATGTGCCGTGAATTGCATAAGTGCAAAGATTAACGAACCCGTGTTGTTTCCCAAATTCATAGGAAGTAAGAATTCAGGATTTAAGTCTAATGGTCAGATGAAGTGTTCTTGAGGGGGAATGATCGGGTACTCGTGTTGTTAACATCTCTAGAAGTGGAGGGCGATGTTATGGCTAATGATGTTCCCGTTGTGGGCGAGTCTTGATGTTCTCCGGGGGATAATTGTGACTTGTCGTTAGAGCGAAATGTTGGATTAATTTGAAGTTATCCTTGGGGTGAACTATTTGGAATTAAACGAAGTGACTATGAAGTGTTTTGGCGAGTCAATGCAGATTCTCATGCCTGAAAGTTGTATGGATTCAAGGTTCTTGTTTGTTGGTCAAGTAAAGTCGCTTCCAAGGGAAAAAGAGAATTGTTAAAGGTTGCTTCTCAGAGGATATAAAGCAGTGTGACAACTAGTGATATGTAAGAAGTGTGTAATTTCTTGATGATCCTCTGAGGACATTAGCTAAGCAAGTAGGATAGCTCTTGGAAGATGAAGCTCGGGTGATTGTGATGTTTCAACAATGTTGGTTAATCATGAAGCTGTCAGTGTTGAGTTACCATTGTGTATGATGTCGATGTTTTGAAAGGTGATATAGTGATAATTATTGTAAATGTTGTTGTTGGAGTCAGGTAAGTAATTGTCGAATGTTGTTAATGCTTTTGGGTGATTGTGAATTTCAAGTCAGAGTCAGAACTCAAAGATACTAGTAGTCTTATGAGAAGAATCATAGTTTTTATGTTTTGAAAATTGAGGTTTTGGCAACATAATATGTCTTTTGAGTTATAAGAAGAATGACATTTTGGATATCTTGTGAAAAGAATTGGAGTTTGGTGTTTTTGAAAACTGGATTTTGAATAAAGTAGGGTGTCTCTTGAGATATAAGAAGAATGGGGTTTCAGATACATGTTGGAATGGGTTTTATACATAGAAAATGATAAAAAGTTTCTTCTGTTCAGCGAGTACCTGGTTACCAATAATGGGTACCCGAGTACCCTAGGATGAAAATCGACAGAACTTTAAAAATTCATAACTTGAGTTCTGGACGTCCGACTTGAGTTCCGTTTAAAGCACTAGAAAACTAACATGATGAAATTTGTTTTAAAAATGGTTCCAGTACCTAGAAGTGATTTATTTGTCACGTGATAATGTTGGATGAGAGGAGAAATTTGATGTTAATCTCGTGCTTGGTAAAAAACTTGTTCCTATGGCACCATACAGGATGTCAGTTCAAAGTTAGGAGAATTGGAGAAGTTATTAGAAGATGTTCGGAGAAATAGATTTATAAAACCGAATGTATCATTTTGGGAGTTGTGATGTCATTAGTTAAGGAAAAATAAAGTAGTATGAAATTGTATGTGGATTATTGATAACTGATTAAAGTAGTGGTTGAGGTTACATATCCACTTCAGATGATTGACGACTGGATGGACCAACTGGTAGGCGAGTATGTTCTTAGTATAACTGAAATGGGGTCGGATTATCTTCAGATACAAATGAAGAGTGAGGATAGTTAGAGGACAACTTTTAGAAATTGGTGAAGTTATTTTGAATAATTAGATCAGTTCGTTGCAGTATTTATTGAGGATGTTTTGATTTAGTCTGAGTCAGAAAAAGGAAACATTGAATTTCGTGATTAGAAATTCAGTGTCGAAAGGGAAGAAAATGTATGTTAGGATGTCAGGATGTAGATCATGATTGAAGAGTTAAATTTTATTGAGCATTGCTATTTCGAATGAAGATATATGTGGAATCTATTCAAAGTAAATAGAGGTTTATATTAAGAGGCTCTAAAATTGGTTATGGAGACTAGAAGCTTTTTAGGATTAACTGGTTATTATCATAGTTTGCTTGAGATGAGGTCGAGTGAGATATGTTGTTAGTGAATGAGTTAGGGAAATGAGATGTTTGACATTAGTAAAGATGTGGATGTATTAGATAAGTGCATAGAGATGCAACTTATGCCAAATAAGGATGATTATAATGACAATAGTTTTTAAGGAGAAGATAAGTAATGCTAGAGGGAAGACAAATTCAAAAAGAATTGGAATCATGGATATGACCGCAAATTATAGACATGAATTAAGGATAAATTGGGGAGTTCTATCACCAACCATTTGAAAGAATGGTACTGTTGAGATTGTGATTAGAATGAGATCCAAATGCAAGGTTAAAGGAAAGAGTAAGGATTTATTGATGTGGTCAAAGTCTTCTAACTAGATATAGACTTCTTTTGGAATGAAACGATTTAGATTATACTTGGTGTAGTAGGTTTCCTGTATTATAATATACTTAACAAATGTGTTGTGCTGCTTGCGCGTAAAGGAGACTATGAAATGGAATTTTTGGCGTTTATGTATCATTGATGAGGTATAAATTAAGGAAATTAAGAAAAATGTTTGTAAGCGTTGGAGAGATTGTTGGACATTATGCTCAGGTAACTTTGAGCACAAGGTGAAGGATGCCATTATAGTTGGGTACTGATGATTTATGCCACCATTATGGTTGTCTGCTACCTATTAAAAAATTGAGGAACTGATCACCCTTGATCTCTTATTGATAGTAGACAAGATCATGTTGGATGGGATATACTTATCGTGCCAGCTTGATGATGTGTAAACTGAATTGGCATTTTATCGAGAGGATAATTGTTCACCATTTTGTGTGAACCTAATACAAAGTGTTTATAAAAGAGTTGGGACTTATTGAACAATTCGGAGACTTAAGTTGGTATGCGATCTAACGTTGTAGAGTGGAAGGTTAAGGATATCAAAAAGTAAACATTGATTCTCTGAAGGATACTAAAAAGAGACTGAAGATAGATGTAAAACTTATATATCTGATAGTGGATGTAAATCAAAAAGAATACAATGACTTAGAGTAGATGATCAGAGTGGCATAGCGGAAGCGTGATGCACAATAGATTTTTATGCGAGTATGATTTATTGGATTCAATGATTAAACATTCGAAGCTACAAAGATATTGAAAACTATTGGACAATCCAGACTGGAAGTGCTAGGTGAAGGGTTGGTATATTATTCGTGTTGCAACCATTTCAATAAATGTATTGAATTGCATGCTCGATTGGTGAAACGTAGCATTGTGGTACTGGTGTATGTGTCAATGTTGTCGACATTAGGGTGATGTTTATGTTCTTACGACAACATTTCTATATAATAAAGTGATAGGTTTTGTATTCTAGAGTGATGGGACAAGAGGTGAGATGAGCAGGTGCATTCATAACATGATAGCAATGAATCTTGTGAGATTATTGTGGTTGACGATATGAAATGTTAAATAGTAATATTCAAAGGGTTGCTAAGGATGATGTTGGGGCTGGAGGCTTGGATGCGAGAGTCGTATCCAGAGTTGTTCACATTAGGTAATTTTCGAGGACGGAAATATTATAAGTGCGGGGAGAGTTGTAATACCCTGATTTGATTTAATTGTTTTTCATGATTTAATTATATGGTGTTGTGCATTTATATGTGTTAATGAGTGTTTTAATGTGTTGTGATACCCTTTGTATGGGGTAGTTACCTTAGAAATATAGAAATTAAAGTGTTGCAGGTGTGTGAGCAATAGTGTAGAGATGAGGGGTGTTGTGAATAACTAATTATTAATATTAAGTAGTGATTATTTTATTTAAATAATTTAGTTAGAATTATTTATATTTAATAATTATTATTTAATTAATTAAAATTTGAAAGTATGAGTAGAGAAATAATGAGGGCATGATGGTCCTTGCATGAGGTTTAATGAGGATAAGTTAGGAATATCATATTAGGGGTCCTAAGGGTTAAAGAGGACTTAAGGAAAAGTTGGGGTTTGTGTTCTCGCTGTTACGATCGTGAAAAATTGAGAGAAACTGAGAACTAGAGGAAGAAAGAAAAACTAGGGTTTGAGGAAGACTTCCATGGTAGAAGAGGAGAAAAGCATAATCTTGGGAAACATTAATATACGTTAAGGGTGGGGTTCCAACTTTCGAAGGGATAGTGTAATTATAGGTATGTGAGAATTTAATTGTATGTTTTTTGTGTAAGTTTGTTCATGAATTGGTGGTTTGTGTATGTTGAATCTAAGTGATGAAATTCTGAATATAATTGTAATGGTATTGACTAAATGATGTGTTAATTTTAATATAAGTGATATGCATTATGTGGATTTAAATTTGTAGAATTTGACATGTTTTATAATGTCACAAAAGCTGGTTTTTGGGTGAAAAATGGTGATTTTCGTAGCAGGAAAAAATTATGGTTTTTGGCTCTGCTACAATGGGTACCCGGGTACCCAGTTATGGTAACCTATTAGCCACTGAAACAGTAGCTAGGATTTTAAAAATTGTACATGGTAACCAGTTACCATAATTGGGTACCCGGGTACCCTACTGAAACTGACAAATTTTTGGAAAACTTTGAAAACCCATAACTTGAGAGGGATAAGGTGTTTTCTAACTCTTAGTCTGCTGTTGATTCCTCAAGTGGCTAGAGTGAATAGTCAGGATACTTGAGAGGGCTAGGGTGTTTTTCTATACTCTTAGACGGTTTGTAATCTTTCAAGATTATTGGATTAAGTCCTTATCTAATACAAAATCACCTTGGCGAGTAGACAAGAGTAGCCTTGTTTAAGATGAAATTGTATAAACCAAATGTGTCATTATTTCTATCTATAGAATTTATTCTATTTTGATTGTTTGTGTAAAGCACTTCTAAAAAGAAGTTTTTGAAAACCCAATTCAAACCCCCCTTTCTTGTGGTTTTCTCAACCTTTTATTGGTATTAGAGCTCTGACTCTATTATTACATTCTAATCAAACACTTAACCGTGTAGAGATATCAAGTGTGAGAAAAACCTTCTAAATGGTTCCTGTTAAACAAACGATAAAGATAGCTACAATGCTAAACCTCCTATTTTTGATGGAGAGAAATTTGACTACTTGAGAGATAGAATATAAATTTTCTTTCTTGGCTATGATATAGATCTCTGGGATATTGTAACAAATGGTTATAATGCACCTGTTAGTGAGAACGAAATTCCCATTCCTATGAACAGAATGAATGATGATCATAAGCTCAAGTTCAAGAATTATCACAAAGCCATAATTATCCTACTGAATGATATTTCCTACAATGAATATGAAAAAAATTACCAATAAAGAAACATCAAAGAATATTATTGATTCTTTAAGAATGACACATGAAGGCACCAATCAAGTCAAGGAAACAAAGGCTCTGGCCTTAATTCAAAAATATGAGGCTTTCAGAATGGAAGATGAAGAAACGGTTTAGATTATGTTCTCAAGATTTCAAACCTTAGTAGCAGGACTCAAGGTTCTAGAAAAAGGTTACTCCACAACTGATCATGTCAAAAAGATCATCATAAGTCTAACTAAAAGATGAAGGCATGTGGTTACTGCGTTAAAGCTTTCTAAGGGTCTAAATAACATAAATCTTGAAGAGTTAGTTAGTTCCCCTATAAGTCATGAGATAGAGCTAGAAGAAGATGAGCCCCAGAAAAGAGGAAAATCTATTGCTCTAAGGTGTAAGTAAGAAAAACCATATCAGAAAAGAACAAGGCTTTCCAAGCTAAAGAAATAGAAGAACCTGATGATGAAGTTTTTGATGACAAAGATGAATTGTCACATCTTTCCAGAAGACTTAAGAAACTCTGGAAGAAAAGGAAAAATAAATTTTGAGGATCCAGAAACAGGGGAGATCGTCCATAAATATCTTCAAGAGAAAGAGCTAGCAATAAAGTAACGTGCTTTGAGTGTAATGAACCTGAACACTTTAAAAATGAATGTCCAAATCTCAAGAAGGAGAACACCAGAAAAGAAAGTTTTAAGAAATATACTTTCAAATAAAAGAAGAAAGGTCTCATGGAAACATGGGCTGATTCTGACTCTGAAGGATCAGAATCAGAAGAAGAGCATGCAAACGTAGCACTCATGGCTACAAGTTCAAAAGAAAACACGTTATAAACAGAGCCATACTCTGAAGAGGTATTTCCTGAACTCTCTCATGCTAAATTAGAATTATGTTTATCAGAATCTCTGAGCAAGTATTAGAAGCTTCAATGAAAATTCAAGAACCTTCAGAAGGTTTATGAATATGAAGTTAAAGAATATGGTAAGCTAGAGAAAGAAAGTCTTGAACAAAAAGATGATCATCTTATTTTGAAAAATGAAAATGTGTTTCTAAATAAAAAAAGTTCAAAACTTGAAGAAATTCTATCTAAAGCTCATCCACCTTCTGAAACTGTCTTACACAAACATGATAAAGCTTTTCAGAAATTCCTAAACAATAACATAGGCAAAAGCATGATTGCTTCTATGTTCTATGGTGTTAGTCATAATGGAAAGAGAGGAATTGGTTAAGATTCTAATAAAACCAATTAGAACTCTTCTAAAGAAGACCAACCCATGTCACCATTTTCTTATCTATATCCTCCTACACAAACACAAAAATGTATTATTCCATAGAAACCCAAAGTTATCAGAAACTCTAGGAAAACTAACGCTAAAGGACCCAAAAGTTTATTGGTACCAAAAGATAAGATTCTGTATGATGCATACGTTCTAGACAGAAAAGCTGAAACACCAGTCATAACACATGAACCCTGGATACATGTGTCACGTGATGGGAAGAAGGCTTATGTTCCAAAACCGGGAATCTAAACAAGTCATATCTGAAGACTGAAAGAGAAAGATAAATTATCAAAACAAGATCTTTTTTTTCATCTGAAGAAAAACTTATAAGATTGTTATCTCTGATGAAATCAACCTCCTTGTAAGAAGTGCTTAACAATAATAAATGGATTCTCGAAAGTCAATAAGAACTAAAACAATATCCAAAAAATGATGATTTCAAGCAACGTGCCTAGACTTAAAAGGAATCACGTTTCGGAAAGAAAGTAAGTGATCAGAAACAAAATCAATTCAGAAAGAAGAAACCATCAGAAACCACATACATTAGGTTAGAATCTACTATTTTTCTGATATGTCTTTTCAAAGGAGTGGTTGTGATTCATCATGACATCTGTTAGAAAACGACGTTTGGATGACATCTCAAGCAATAAGAGGTCTTGATATCAGGTTTCAAAATCATCATTACCTTACCATTTTGTAAAATTCCAATGGTTCATAATCATTTAATCTTTTTCTTATTTATACTCACTCTTCTCACACTCACACACTATGCTTCCTCATTTTCTACAATTTTCTTCCTTTAAACTAAAACCCTTTCAAATATGACTTCATTGTTACAATCCTCATCAACTATGGCCGCTCAACAACAAGAAAATCTTTCATAACAAATGGGTACAAAGTCTCTTAACCAAGAATCTTCATATGATAAACTGTGATCGGTGGGAATGAGAACTGACTGTTTTTTGATATGCTGGTTCGCGTTTGCGTTTGTTTTTGCAAAGTGTCGCGGTAAGCAAGAGTCGCCACCGTCTTTTATTTTATCCAATAAGGAAAGGACAAAAGCACAGAAAAATTCCTTTTCGAGATTGTTTCTCGGGTTCGGGAGGTAGATTATAGAAAGGGAAGGTGTTAGCACCCTTTCTATCTGTGGTTATCCACGGGCTCTTAGGTACTTGCTCACTATGTTTTCAAAAGGTTTGCTTTTCTTTGTGATTGTGGGTTTTGAAAAGAGTTTTGTTTTTGAAGAAAGTGTAAGTGCGAAAAGTTTTTGTTTTATTTTAAAAGGAGCAAGTACTTAAGAACCTCTGCCTACTCGAAAAAGAATTTAATTGTGCAAATGTCCTTTAGACGGTGATATCCCACTATTAAGAAGTAGGTAGCACCGTCGTTGGAATTTTTGGGTCAATTCGATTTAAGGGACTTGTAGTCATTAAAGCAACGTTAGGACGCCTTAGTGGTAATCCTAATGTCTTAGATCATTTTTCCGAGGCAACCGTTTCTAGGCAACTTATGATCTTGGGACAAAAGGACGATCTCTAAAACATCCTATACTTAATGACCACATTTGAGGCAACCAAATGAGGTGTACCCTAAGAGTGGCATGTGCAAGTGTGTCAATTTTCAGTTTATATTATCTTTGTATTTTTAGGTGTTCTACCATTTGTTTTTAGATCTTGTCATACAATCCTAATTAGCATACATCTAAGCAGTTAATATATGTACAGGAATTTAAAGTGCAGAAACTGTAAATACTACACTATTACAAGGCTTCGGGGAGGGGGATTATTTACATGTCCAAAATTAGGGAAACAAAAGCAGTAAAAAAGGTCTTAGTTTAAGCTATTACATCCTAGTAAGCAGTTACAATAAACGCGCGTGAATATGAAAATAAACTATAAAAATTCTAAGAATAAAATCTTTTTTTGTTGTTTTATTTTATTTTTTTGGGAAAATACTAAAAGTTCAATTAAGTCAAATTTTAATTAATTAAAAAAAACTGATTAAAATTTACTCTAAAACAAACCTAATATTTTTGCATTTTTTTGTTTATGAAAATGATTGAATTTAAATAAATCCTAAGTCTACTAATTTTAAAATTGGAGAAAATAAGTTAAAATGATTAACTAAATTAAATCCTAATTCTAAGTTATTTATTTTTATGATTTTTATGTTAATTAAAAAAAACTAAAAGGAATAAACAAAAACAAAATAAACAGAGTACAAATGGGCCAGGAAGCAAAACAAGAAAAAAGAAATATAATTCTGGAGGTCTGGGTCGAAAGAGGTGCAGGCTGTCTTTCGACCCAGTGAAGAGGTTGGATCGAAGGTGCATGAGGGGCTGCACTCTGAGGGCGTTCGATCTGGATATGTCCTCTTTCAATCTGGGGGTCTTGGGTCCAGTTCGAAGCTAGATTGTGAGCTTCAAAACTCTGAACAGGAATCTGAGAATATGGTTCCTGCAAAATGAAACACATGTTAAAGGTTCAGGGGGGGATCTTACCCCCCTAGTTCAAATCTCCTCCCTATTCGCACCTGCTGAATCTGGGTCTGGGTTTGTTTTATCCTGGGATTCGAAGGAGAAACTCAGATTGTGCCCAAGCAATGACACAATCTCAACTCTGCGTTGTAGCTTATATGTAGCACATTGAATCATTCACAAACAGCAGTAATAATATGAATATGCAATGAATTTAAAAATGAGTTTGAGATTAGATTTTATTTTACCAAACAGAGATTGCTTCGATCTATAGTTCTGAGGGTGGAGGTGTTCGCTGGGTGGCAGCTTTGGCTTGGAAAATTCTGGGCAGCGTCTCTCCAAGTTTTCTATTTTTCTGTATATATTTTTTTTTGTGTCTCTTGCAGCATTTGTGATCTCTTTATATAGAGGGGGTGGAGGGGACAGGAAGACAAAGGTTTAAATGACCTTGATTATGTGTTTTGACAGCCATGAAGGAGGATTTGTAACGTTAATTAGGTGTTTGAAAGCCATGAATGAGAGTTTGTAACGTTGGCTAAACACATGGGATCCTGTCCCTTTTTGAATTTTGAATGACATGTTACTGGCCTTCGAACACTCCCTTTCGAATGGGCTGATGGCCTCCTTCGAATGCTCTTCGAAAGCTTCTTCGAATGGACCCTTTGAATGCTTCTTCAAATGGACCTTTGTGGAATTCCAATCGAAGGACATTGTTCATAATGCTAATCGAAAGGCTCCTTCAGAACACCAGTCGAAGGGCCTTTCAGAATTCCAATTGAAGTGCTTGTCCATAATGCCAATTGAAGTGCTTATCCATAATGCCAATCGAAGTACTCCTTCAGAATGCCAATCGAAATGCTCCTTCAGAATGCCAATCGAAGCACTCTTTCAGAATGCCAATCGAAATGCTCCTTCAGAATGTCAATTGAAGCGCTCCTTCAGAATGCCAATAGAAGGATCTTTCAGAATGCCATTCGAAATGTACTTAAAGAAAAACTCAAGACTTTTCCTTTTCCTTAGGCAAGAGTTTGTGATCAATCATGCAGGGGGAAGACTTTAGAAAACATGAGAGGGCAAATTTTGGGGTACAACAGTTGCCCCTGTTCAATCTTCTTAAACCTGAGGATGTAGATTGGCTGGCATGCCTTTCGTGATCCGAAGGTGGAAGATGATTGAACACTAGAGTGCCCAGAAATTTGCACTCGCATGGTGTAGTATCAGCATTGTGATGTCAGGAATGGGCTTACAGATGACATCGGGAGATTGTTGGTAGGAGGATGGGCTTATAGATGCCATCTGCAGGAGTGTCGATCGCATAAGAGATTCCTTAGCGAGAACTTGCATACCTGTTGTTGTAGAAGATTCCACTGGGGAAGTCTAACTTTGTTGAGATTTAGGAACCTGCCTGTACTTCAACTGATAGAATGCTTCAGCTGAGTTTTAAGAACATGTTCATAATTCAATTGAGGGGAAACATCTTCATCAAGATCTAGGAACTGTCTCGTGCCCACCGGGAGTATACCGCTGAGGTTATAGAACTTATCCACACTATGACGGAGGAAAACATCAAGATCTAGGAACTGACTCATGCTCAAAGGGAGTATACCGTTGAGGTTATAGTACTTGTCCACACTATGAGGTAGGGAAACATCTTCATCAAGATCTAGGAACTGTCTCGTGCCCACCGGGAGTATACCGCTGAGGTTATAGAACTTATCCACACTATGACGGAGGAAAACATCAAGATCTAGGAACTGACTCGTGCTCAATGGAGTATACCGTTGAGGTTATAGAACTTGTCCACACTATGACGGAGGAAAACATCAAGATCTAGGAACTGACTCGTGCTCAATGGAGTACACCGTTGAGGTTATAGTACTCGTCCATACTATGACATAGGGAAACATCTTCATCAAGATCTAGGAACTGTCTCGTGCTCAATGGAGTAAACTGCTGAGGTTATAGAACTTGTCCACACTATGACGGAGGAAAACATCAAGATCTAGGAACTGAATCGTGCTCAAAGGGAGTATACCGTTGAGGTTATAGTACTCGTCCACACTATGACGTAGGGAAACATATTCATCAAGATCCAGGAACTGTCTCGTGCTCAATGGAGTAAACCGCTGAGGTTATAGAACTTGTCCACACTATGACGGAGGAGACTGTCGAGATTGAGAACCCTATCTGAAAATTCAACTGATGATAATTCAATTGAGATTTAAGAACTGGTCAGATCTTCGACTAAGTTGAGAACTTAACTGCATTTTTCCTAAAAGGTAAAGGTCAGTCATATGCAATGCATGATATGGATCAGGCAATGATGTTCTCAAAACAAATGAGATTGTATTCGTATGATGCGTATATGCATGTATCATGATGTATGGGAATGTGATGTTTTAGCAGGGGAAAATAAATCTCAGAGCTGCTGGCGAATAGAGTTGAGTTCTTCGTTTCCGCTGGGGATGATGAACGAAGATGATTGTGAGAATAAACCTGCAGGAGAGAAGAACTCTGTTGGGGAATTACTCTGAGGGATAATACTCTATGGGGAAGAGATACTCTACTGGGGATTATAAACTCCGACGGGGATTCCGCTGATAAGCTCTGTTGGGGATTTTGACGATAAACTCCACTGGGGATTGATTACCATTGCTGGTGATGTTGAATTTGTTGAGGATAGAAGTCCTGCTTGGGGAAAGAAAGAACTTCACTGGGGATGACCTTTCAGTTGCAACTTGCTAAGGATAACCTTCTGAAATTGGCTGGGGAGATTTATTTTGTACTCTCAGGGGATAAGCTTCCAGAATCTACTGGGGAAGCTGATTCAACTCCATTGGGGAAGCTTTTTAGACTGCGCTGGGGAAATGGCTCCACTGGGGGTGTCTTAAATTCTGCCGGGGAACATTCTTATATTCCGTTGAGGAATATTAAGACTTCCAGGGATACTCTTATGTTTGCTGGGGGATATCCTTATACTCCGCTGGGGAATATTAAGATCTTCTGGGGATACCCAACCTTTTTAGCGCTGATGGTGGATGAGCTCTGCTTGGGGAGAGCATTGCTGATTTGTTCATAGTTGCAAGTCTCCGCTGGGAGAGCTACCATTGATGTCTTACTCTGGGGGAGTGAAAGTATCTTAGCCATATTCTTCAGCTGAATATATATCTTGGTACCTGGTGGACAGAGCAACTAGACCGCTCAGACAATTCTTATTGCCCCTGTTTCTGATATCACCCGTAATTAGTCCTTTGTTTCGCATGTAAATATTTATGAGCAGCAACTAATGTCAAATGCATATATCAAAAATGAACATTGGGCGTTCTTTGCAAAACAAAACAGATAAAGGGAAAACAATTTGAAATTTGTTTGAAAATGGGTTTGTATTGACTTTGAAGTTTGGCCTGTAAATAGGCATTTTGTACAAGAGGCTGACGTCCTAGTAAGAGAACACCGCCGAACAAATAGAATTTATACAATTTGTGAAAAGAAAACAGTTATGTGAATAATCCCACTGGGTTCCAGCTCTACTATTGCCTTTATATCTTCAAGCATCTCATCACTTTGCTGCTTAGTTGAAGATGAATCTGATTGACTGGTGTCATCCGAGCCTGATAGTTGATACTGAAGTCCGGATGCGAGGTGATCTAATGAGACATAGCGTTACGCTTTAATCCCTAACTTTTGCCTGGACCGCCCTTTCGGGTTTTCAGTCCACCGGGATACCCATTTTTGCCCAAGCCTCCTTTTCAGGTTTTCGACTTGCCGGGTGTACAGATTTTTTTTATTTTTTTTATTTTCATCCCTTATTTTTGCCCGAACCCTTTTGGTTCGCCAGGAAGCCCTTATTTTTTCCTAGGCCAGTCAACCTAGCGGGTCTTTGATTATGCGTAGTATCTTTTTACTATGTCTGCATTGACGGGGTGAGGAAGGTCGTCACCATCCATGGTGGTTAGAATCATCGCTCCTCCTGAGAAGATGTTCTTAACCACAAATGGCCCTTCGTAAGTAGGAGTCCATTTGCCCCTGGGATCACCTTGAGGTAGAATAATGCGCTTGATTACCAGGTCTCCAACTTGATACTCTTGTCGTCTGACTTTCTTGTTAAATGCCTTGATCATTCGTTTTTGGTACGTCTGACCATGACAAATAGCAGTAAGACTCTTTTTGTCGATTAGATTCAATTGATCAAGTCGGGTCTGGATCCAGTCATCTTCGCTCAAACCTGCATCCTTCATGATCCGAAGTGAGGGTATCTGAACTTCAATAGGCAAAACTGCTTCCATGCTATAAACCAAGGAATAGGGTGTTGCCCCTGTTAACGTCCGTGTTGAGGTACGGTACCCATGAAGAGCAAATGGTAACATCTCGTGCCAGTCTTTGTATGTCACTGTCATCTTCTGCACAATCTTCTTAATGTTCTTATTAGCTGCTTCTACAGCCCCATTCATCTTCGGCCGGTAGGGAGAAGAGTTGTGGTGTTGTATTTTGAATTGCTCGCAGAGCTCAGTGATCATCTTATTGTTAAGATTGGTACCATTGTCTGTAATGATCCTCTCTGGTACACCGTATCGATAGATCAGGTTGTGCCGAATGAATCGTACCACGACGTTCTTGGTTACCGTAGCAAAAGAAGCTGCTTCAACCCACTTCGTAAAGTAATCAATCGCTACCAGGATGAAATGATGCTCGTTGGATGCCGTAGGTCTGATCTCGCCGATCATATCAATGCCCCACATTGTAAAAGGCCAAGGTGCTGTCAAAACATTCAGAGGAACTGGAGGAATATGCACCTTATCAGCATAGACTTGGCACTTGTGACATGTCCGAAAATGTTGATAACAGTCGGCTTCCATTGTGGACCAGTAATATCCTGCCCGAAGGATTTTCTTTTCCATGGTATGTCCACTGGAATGAGTCCCTAAAGTACCTTCATGCAGCTCTGCCATGATCCTTTCTGCTTCAATTTTATCCACGCAACGCAGTAAGGTTGAGTCATGGTTACGTTTGTAAAGAATGCCATTGCTGATGAAGAACTTTGCCGCGAACCTTCTCAGAAACTTCTTGTCATTGACAGATGCACCCTCGGGGTATTCTTGAGTTTCAAGGTACCTCTTCACTTCCTGATACCAAGGCTTTTCTGTTACTTCTTCGGTCTCAAGATCGCAGCAATGTGCAGGTTCATCCAATTTCCAAATAATGATCTGGGGAGCCTCGTTGTCCCACTTGACTTTGAACATAGAAGACATCATAGCTAACGCGTCCGTCAACTGATTCTCCTCTCTTGGGAAGTGTTCAAAGGTTATCTCCTCGAAATGGGGAAGCAACGTCAATACATACTCCTTGTAAGGAATAAGATTTGGGTGTTTCGTATCCCACGCTCCTTTGATCTGACTGATCACGAGGGAGGAATCTCAGAAGACACTTAAAAACTTAATCTTTAAGTCAATTGCAGCTCGAAGACCCATAATGCATGCTTCATACTCCGCCATGTTGTTGGTGCAGTTGAAACATAGTCGGGCGGTAAACGGAGTATGAGAGCCTTTAGGAGATATGATTACAGCGCCAATGCCATTATCCAAAGCATTTGAAGCTCCATCAAAATGCATAGACCATCGGGATCCTTCCTCGGGTCCTTCATCCGGTCCAGGTGTTTCATAATAAGTTATGAACATGATATTCTCGTCCGGAAATTCAAAGTTCATAGACTGGTAATCATCCACTGCCTGATGTGCCAAATGGTCTGCCAATACACTTCCCTTGATTGCTTTTTGAGTCGTGTACTGGATGTCATATTCACTCAAGATCATTTGCCATCTTGCTATTCTTCCGGACAAGGCAGGCTTTTCGAAGATATACTTGATTGGATCCATTTTTGAAATCAACATAGTAGTGTGAGTCAACATATACTGTCTCAGCCGGCGAGCAGTCCATGCCAAAGCGCAGCAAGTTTTCTCGAGCAGTGAGTATCGGGTATCACAGTTAGTAAACTTTTTGCTAAGGTAATAAATAGCATGCTCTTTTCGGCCAGACTCGACATGCTGCCCCAGCACACACCCCATTGAGTTGTCAAGTACTGTCAAGTATAAGATTAGAGGTCTCCCTTCCACTGGTGGAATCAGAATGGGTGGCTCCTCGAGATACTTTTTAATTCTTTCGAAAGCAACCTAACATTCATCGTTCCAACATACCACTTGATCTTTCTTTAGAAGTTTGAAGATTGACTCACAAGTAGTAGTTAGGTACGAGATGAATCGGGCAATGTAGTTCAGACGTCCTAGAAAGCCTCTGACCTCTTTCTCTGTCTTGGGAGCTGGCATCTCTTGTATGGCTTTCACCTTGGCAGGGTCCACTTGAATACCTTTGTCATTCACGACGAAACCTAGCAGTTTGCCAGACCTCACCCCAAAGGTGCATTTGTTTGGGTTCAATATCAGCTTCTATAACTTCAACCTGTCAAACAGCTTCTGTAGATGGTCAAGGTGTTCCTCCTCAGTTTGGGACCTCGCAATCATATCGTCGACGTATACTTCAATCTCATGATGGATCATGTCATGAAACAAAGCAACCATGGCACGTTGATACGTTGCCCCAGCATTTTTCAACCCAAAAGGCATGACCTTGTAACAAAAGGTACCCAACTGAGTAACAAAAGTGGTTTTTTCCATGTCTTCAGGAGCCATTTTGATTTGATTATAACCGGAGAAACCGTCCATAAAGGAAAATACCTTGTGCTGAGCAGTATTGTCAACCAGAACATCAATGTGAGGCAGAGGGAAGTCATCCTTAGGGCTTGCCCTGTTCAAATCTCTGTAATCAACACACATTCTGACCTTACCATATTTCTTCGGCACTGGAACCACATTGGCGACCCACTGAGGGTAAGAAGTTACTGCTAGAAAACCAGCGTCAAATTGTTTCATAACTTCAGCCTTGATTTTCTCGGACATCTCTGGGCGCATACGGCAAACTTTCTGTTTTACGGGAGGACATTCTTCCTTGGTAGGCAGGCGATGAACCACAATGTCGGTATCCAACCCAGGCATATCTTCGTAAGACCGGGCAAAGATTTCCATGTAGTCATGCAGCATCTGAATCAACCGTTGTTTCACACTAAGCTTCAGATTTGCATCGATCTTGACTTCCTTCTTGTCTGTCTCGGTACCCAGATTCACTGTTTCCACCGGTTCTTCATGTGGTTGAATGACCCTCTCTTCTTGGAGTAGTAGTCTTGCAAGTTCACCAGGAACTTTGGAATCATCTTCACCTTCGTCTTCGGCTAAGTTGATCGGATTTTCAAAGTCATAACTGGCAGTAGCAGAGTCGTTACCAGCGAAATCCAGAGTGGATTGGGACCTGTATATGTGAGTGTGTGTAAAATAGCTGTTTTGCAATATATAATAAAGAAAGACAAGGAGCGCAAAATTTGAAATGCAAAAACGTCCAATGCTTTTATTAATGGTATATAAAAATGGCATACAAAAGCCCTCACAAATGAAGCCACGGTGCCTCGGGTAAGACACCGGGCCATAAAGTTTCAAAACATTGTCTGTTACAAATTCGAAACAAAGAGCTCATTACTGAGTAATAAAAGTAATAGGGATGAAATCCTTTGTTGTCCAGTTGTTTGGTCCACCGCTGGTCATAGGATAGATCCAGCTGTCGAATTCAGGATCCTCCACGTCATCTTCGATGGCATTTACTCCCGAGTTGCTGATGAACACAGGAGGTCTTCCAATCCTTGCACTTCGAACAGCCCTCTGAGCTTCTGCAGTGAAACCCAAACCGAACTTGTTAATCTTCTAAGTGAAATCAGGAAGTCGGCCCCAATTTGCATACTCACCCTTCTCAATAACAGCCCAGGCATCCTTTAAGGAAGCCATCTTCATAGGAGAATCTTCAATCACGGTCTCAGTTGATGCCAGTGTCTGAGGAACCTCTTCAAAGTGTTGAAATGGGGTCTCAATGAACTCCCCATCCATCTCTACGTATCTGAACGAGTTGAGGTGGCTGACCATGTACTCTTCCTCCCCCTGTACTGTCACAGTCTTCCCTCTGACCGGGTACTTCAACTTCTGGTGGAGCATTGAGGTTACAGCTCCATCTTTGTGGATCCACGGATGACCCAGTAAACAACAATAGGATGGCCGAATGTCCATCACGTAAAATGTAGAGTTGAAGACCTGAGAACCAACCTTGATTGGAATATCAACCTCACCATGCACCATCCTCTTAGACCCATCAAAGGCCTGGACAACAATGTTACTCAGCTTTAGCTCCAAACCATCGCAATCCAGCCTGTCTAAAGCTTTCTTTGGCAAGACGTTCAACGAGGAACCAGTGTCAACCAACACATGTGCAAGAGTAGTGCCCCTGCATTCAATGGAGACATACAGGGCATCATTATGGTTCTTCCCTTTAGCAGTTAGATCAGCGTCGGAGAAACCCAAACCATTATCAGCAGTTAAATTGGCCACACAATCGGTAAATTGATCAGCTGATGTCTCTTGTGGCACGTGGGCCGTCTTTAGGAAGGTAATCAGAGCCTTGGCATGGGCCTCTGAACACAACAGCAGTGATAACATAGAAATCTTGGATGGGGTTTGCCCCAGTTGCTCAACTACATTAAAATCACTCTTCTTAATAATCTTCAAAATCTCTTCCATCTCCTGATTGGAAGCTTCAACGTTGATTGTCTTTGGCGCCTCCGTCTGGGCAGGCATATCAGTGGTGATCCCTTTGCCCCGAGCGTCAGATGACTCGGTGACAGGGGGAAGGATAGGAATTTGATCAGGAACAGCACTAGGTACACTTGCAGGCTTAATGACAACAGGTCTTCGGACAGCTGGCGGAGTAATATCAGGTGAGAAAAGTCTACCACTGCGGGTGACTTTAGCAGGCCCTGTAATGTTGTCGATGCCGGTATCAGCATCAAACTCTTGCTTGACTCCGAGAACATAAACATATGCCCCATAGTGCCAAGGGACAGCTTTGTCAGAGGTATAGGGGATGGGCCCCGGAACAGTGATGATTATGGGTGCGGTCTTCGGAACAGATGTAATTCTAACTGGCGTCCTCGAGGGAGCCTTGGAAGAATTGTCGAAAATGGTAATGATTGAAACTTCTTCAGAATGAACGGGTGGAATAGTAGTCTTTTCAAAAAGAATCTCTTTACTATCCATCAGGTTTTGGATACCTGACTTCAAAGATGGGCAACCAGTAGGTAAAATAGAGCACATAGGGCAACCTTCACCACAACCCGGAAATAAACCGGCTAGTAACAGGTTCTTCTTGATAGTCATCAGAGGGGTAACAACATCATCCACAGAAACTACGAACGAGTCTTCCTCTACAACATTCACTTTGTGCCTGGGAATGGGAGCAGTTACAACATTAGGCCTCTCGTGCGCCTCGAACTCAATCTCCTTTGCATCAATTAAGTCTTGCACCTTGTTCTTCAAAACCCAACAATCGTCTATATTATGCCCCGGGCTATCAGAGTGAAAAGCGCAGCGGGCATTAGGGTTATACCTTGGTGACATTGTATTTGGATTCTTTGGAGCTTCTTTTAGGGTCACCAGATTGGTCTTCAGCAATTGTGGCAGAATCTGAGACAAGGTCATGCTGAGACGAGTGAATTGCCTTTGAGGTCTCTTGCCCATTCGTTCGTTGTGATACTGAGGAGCACCGGCAGGTTTTGAGATAACAACTGCATTGACAGCTTGGCGGTGTTCAGGTCTGTTCTTCCTTCTCGAACTGTAGACCGCACTGGACTCTTTCTTAAACGGTCTCTTCTCGGTGCTCGATGAGGCACCCTTCTGTATCTTCCCAGCTTTAATTTCAGCTTCAATCCTCTCACCAGTCAAGATAAGGTTTGTAAACCCGGCTGAGGAGCTTCCAATCAAATGGTTAAAGAATGGACCAGACAGGGTCCCCAGAAACATATCAACCAGTTCACGATTAGCCAAAGGTGTTTGCACCCTTCCGGCCAGGTCCCTCCATTTTTAAGCATACTCTTTAAATCCTTCGCTCGTCCCTATTGACATACCCTGGAGTTGGGTACGTGTAGGAGCGAGGTCGGAATTATACTGATAATGCTTAAAGAATGCAGCAGCCAAATCCTCCCAATTGTGGATACTGGCTCCGTCCAACTGATAGAACTACTCAAGCTGAGTCCCTGAGAGACTGTCCTGAAAGAAATGGATCCATAAGTTCTTATCAGTAGTGTAAGGTTGGATCTTCCTCGCATATGACCGGAGGTGCAGCTTGGGACAGGAAGCTCCGTCATATTTGGCAAAGGCAGGTGCCTTGAACTTGTGGGGAATCACCACCCCAGATGATAAACCTAAATCTCCGAAGTCTGGATCGGGTACCTTATGTATTTCCATGGAGTTCAAACGGTCTTCCAGCTATTTGTACTTATCCTCAGCAGGAGGATACTGTTCTTCATCATAGTCCGTCTCGTTGTCGGAGACTTCAGGGCTAGGAGCCCTCCTTTCTTGTGGACTGTCTTTCTCTCCAGATGGGGTGGCCAGATCAATTTCATTCTGCAGCCCGTTTCCAAACCTGTGTCCAGTATTGAACAGGACGGTCCTCTTCTTCTTCTTCTTTTTCAGGAGCATGGTCTTCAGGTCCTGCTGACCCTTAGCTAGATTCATGACCAACTCTTGAAATTGGGCATTCTGGGCCTAGAGGGCCTTGATAGCTTGCTCAGTGGAAGTTTCAGCAGACATGATGATTGCTGAAATAAACAGCGAAGAAGATAAGAGACCTGTAAAAGGGTACCTGTTATGCATATGATGAATGGTATGCTATTTATGTAATGCATTCAAGGGTTCAAAACTTCAAATTTGTTGCAGACAAAAAGAACACACGTCATACTAAGAAGAAATTTGTTAGTACATAAGTGCCCCATGGGCGAAATATTACAGAATTCTTAATGTGAAAAGACATTGCGCATCCTCTTTGGAGCGATGTAAGCGTTGAGGGTCTCCTCCTTGTGAAGTCGGCGGGTAAGCTCCAAAACCTTCTTTTCACTGGCATAGAAGCTGGCTTCAAAAGTATTTCGCTCTTCCTTGAGTTGGATCCAACTTTTTTGCATTTCTTCCCATGATGTTGGCATGTCAGGATGTAGGATGGTGTATGGAACCTCTCCTTCCATAACAGGCTCTTTGATCAAGGGGAGAATGTGAGGATATGGCATCATAAGATTCTGGGAGCGGGTTCGTACCCACTTGAGGTAAGGCTCAAGGGGGATAGAATTCTTGTGCCCCAGTGTCTTACTATCCACTTTGTTAGGCATCCTCCAAGCTCTGATGAACCTTTGTTGAAGTCCTTGCGTGTCGTTGTCGAAGTCAAAAACTAAGTCAGGAATCAGCATGTCATGAGGGCCATCCCTCCGAGCATATCCAAATTGTCTCAAAGCTAGGCAAGGGTTATAGGTAATGCCTCCCCTAATTCCAAGTAATGGAACATTAGGAAATTCTCTGCAACGATCAATGATGGTGACATTCTCTCTGGACCGAGAACACCAATGTACATCAGAATGTGTGAGGGTCATCAATCGTTGTGACCACCTTAAACCCTGCTCATTCTTCAAAACTGATTATGGAAGGTGAGAAATAAACCACCTTGCTAGGAGAGGAGTACAGCACATGAGAACACCTCTTTTCCTCATTGTTCGTGTGTAAAATGAGTGGAGATGTCCCCAAGCAATGTAGGTATGGGATTCCGGGATATGAAAATCTTGACAGCATTCATATCTATAAGTTGATCAGGATTTGGGAACAAAACCAAACCATAGATAAGGAGTGCCACAATCTCTTCAAAGGCTTGTAGATCAAGAGAATTCCAGCATTCTCGTGCCTTCTCAAACAGAAACTTTTCCAAGAATCCTTTGATACCACTTTTGGTTTCCCAATGCCCTTTGATGTCGGATGGTTGTAAGCGTGATGCTTGAGCAACATCTTCAAGTTTTGGTTCCTTTTCCATACCGTTGTAGGGTAGTTGACTAAGAATAGGAATTCTCAGGAGCTGAGAGAATTCCTCCAAAGTAGGCACCAATTGATAATCAGGGAATGTGAAACAGTGGTGTATGGGGTCAAAGAACTGGAAGAGAACTTTCATCATGTCTTCTTCAATGTTGGTGTTGACTAAGCTGAGGAGTCTACCGTGTTTTTCACTGAAGAGAGAATTCTCGGGAATCCTGGATGTAAGCTCTTTGAGTTGAAGAGGGACCCTTACAAGGTTGATTTGAATTGTTTTCCTGCGGAGAGATTCCATGTCCTACAAAACAAGAACAAAGATGAAGATCTAAACCCTTGAAATGGTTAGCAGATGCATATGATGCTTTATGATGTATGCAAAAACACATGTACAAGAAAATCACACAAAAACCCTAGTTTCAGGCTTGCAGGAGGTTTCATAGGTAAGTACCCTCTTGAGTTTAGTTGGCTCAAAACCTGTCCTATAAATAGTAACCGGGTTCTAAGGAGCTCAATATCATTGGATTATTTTCTATGTTCATCGTTTCGGTTTAGCCACTTAACTGGAAACCAAAATATTCCAAGAAAACAATCCTCAATGAGTGTAGTATCGAGTATCTACCAACTTCGGACTGCACCAAAGTCGGTCATCTCACTACCCCTAAAAAGGACAAGATGGTCAAGTAAGGTTCTAGGTCATTAGTGCTTAGTGACATCACTCAGCGGCCCCGTATTCCCTTTGATTGACTCAAAGGCTACTGGTACTCACAAATATGTCGCACTAATATAGCTATTTCTTTAACCGTGTCGGTATACCCCGCACAGTTTCCACAACATATTGCTATCTATGAATGTTTTCCAAATCCGAGTGGAGGATTTATAGAACTCCGATACAAGCCCACAAAATTAAAAGCATACAAAGCAATACAAATGAAAACACAAGTGATCTAGTCCTAAGGTACACCTCACTTATTAGAAGTCCCCAGCAGAGTCGCCAGTTCTGTGATCGGTGGGAATGAGAACTGACTGTTTTTTGATATGCTGGTTCGCGTTTGCGTTTGTTTTCGCAAAGTGTCGCGGTAAGAAAGAGTCGCCACCGTCTTTTATTTTATCCAATAAGGAAAGGACAAAAGCACAGAAAAATTCCTTTTCGAGATTGTTTCTCGGGTTCGGGAGGTAGATTATAGAAAGGGAAGGTGTTAGCACCCTTTCTATCCATGGTTATCCACGGGCTCTTAGGTACTTGTTCACTATGTTTTCAAAAGGTTTGCTTTTCTTTGTGATTGTGAGTTTTGAAAAGAGTTTTGTTTTTGAAGAAAGTGTAAGTGCGAAAAGTTTTTGTTTTGTTTTAAAAGGAGCAAGTACTTAAGAACCTCTACCTACTCGAAAAATAATTTAATTGTGCAAATGTCCTTTAGACAGTGCTATCCCACTATTGAGAAGTAGGTAGCACCGTCGTTGGAATTTTCGGGTCAATTCGATTTAAGGGACTTGTGGTCACTAAAGCAACGTTAGGACGCCTTAGTGGTAATCCTAATGTCTTAGATCATTTTTCCGAGGCAACCGTTTCGAGGCAACTTATGATCTTGGGACAAAAGGACGACCTCTAAAACATCCTATACTTAATGACCACATTTGAGGCAACCAAATGAGGTGTACCCTAAGAGTGGCATGTGCAAGTGTGTCAATTTTCAGTTTATATTATCTTTGTATTTTTAGGTGTTCTACCATTTGTTTTTAGATCTTGTCATACAATCCTAATTAGCATACATCTAAGCAGTTAATATATGTACAAGAATTTAAAGTGCAGAAACTGTAAATACTACACTATTACAAGGCTTCGGGGAGGGGGATTATTTACATGTCCAAAATTGGGGCAACAAAAGCAGTAAAAAAAGGTCTTAGTTTAAGCTATTACATCCCAGTAAGCAGTTACAATAAACGCGCGTGAATCTGAAAATAAACTCTAAAAATTCTAAGAATAAAATCTTTTTTTGTTGTTTTATTTTATTTTTTTGGGAAAATACTAAAAGTTCAATTAAGTCAAATTTTAATTAATTAAAAAAAACTGATTAAAATTTACTCTAAAACAAACCAAATATTTTTGCATTTTTTTGTTTATGAAAATGATTGAATTTAAATAAATCCTAAGTCTACTAATTTTAAAATTGGAGAAAATAAGTTAAAATGATTAACTAAATTAAATCCTAATTCTAAGTTATTTATTTTTATGATTTTTATGTTAATTAAAAAAAAAACTAAAAGGAATAAACAAAAACAAAATAAACAGAGTACAAATGGGCCAGGCAGCAAAACAAGAAAAAAGAAATATAATTCTGGAGGTCTGGGTCGAAAGAGGTGCAGGTTGTCTTTCGACCCAGTGAAGAGGCTGGATCGAAGGTGCATGAGGGGCTGCACTATGAGGGCGTTCGATCAGGATATGTCCTCTTTCGATCTGGGGGTCCTGGGTCCAGTTCGAAGCTAGACTGCTGAGCTTCGAAACTCTAAACAGGAATCTGAGAATATGGTTCCTGCAAAACGAAACACATGTTAAAGGTTCAGGGGGGGATTTTACCCCCCTGGTTCGAATCTCCTCCCTATTCGCACCTGCTGAATCTGGGTCTGGGTTTGTTTTATCCTGGTATTCGAAGGAGAAACTCAGATTGCGCCCAAGCAATGGCACAATCTCAACTTTGCGCTGTAGCTTATATGTAGCACATTAAATCATTCACAAACAGCAGTAATAATATGAATATGCAATGAATTTAAAAATGAGTTTGAGATTAGATTTTCTTTTACCAAACAGAGATTGCTTCGATCTATAGTTCTGAGGGTGGAGGTGTTCTCTGGGTGGCAGCTTTGGCTTGGAAAATTCTGGGCAGCGTCTCTCCAAGTTTTCTATTTTTCTGTATATATTTTTTTTGTGTCTCTTGCAGCATTTGTGATCTCTTTATATAGAGGGGGTGGAGGGGACAGGAAGACAAAGGTTTAAATGACCTTGATTATGTGTTTTGACAGCCATGAAGGAGGATTTGTAACGTTAATTAGGTGTTTGAAAGCCATGAATGAGAGTTTGTAACGTTGGCTAAACACATGGGATCCTATCCCTTTTTGAATTTTGAATGACATGTAGCTGGCCTTCGAACACTCGCTTTCGAATGGGTTGATGGCCTCCTTCGAATGCTCTTCGAAGGCTTCTTCGAATGGACCCTTTGAATGCTTCTTCGAATGGACATTTGTGGAATTCCAATCGAAGGACATTATTCATAATGCTAATCGAAAGGCTCCTTCAGAACACCAGTCGAAGGGCCTTTCAGAATGCCAATCGAAGTGCTTGTCCATAATGCCAATCGAAGTGCTTATCCATAATGCCAATCGAAGTACTCCTTCAGAATGCCAATCGAAATTCTCCTTCAGAATGCCAATCGAAGCGCTCCTTCAGAATGCCAATCGAAATGCTCCTTCAGAATGCCAATCGAAGCGCTCCTTCAGAATTCCAATCGAAGGATCTTTCAGAATACCAATCGAAATGTACTTAAAGAAAAACTCAAAAATTTTCCTTTTCCTTAAGCAAGAGTTTGTGATCAATCATGTAGGGGGAAGAATTTAGAAAACATGAGAGGGTAAATTTTGGGGTACAACATCAACAAACTCAAGAACTCCATATCCTTCATCGCCTGGATGATGTTCATCTCTCAACATGTCCCGATGAACTGGATGTTCTCTATGAACCTCGTGTATATTTTGAAAACCTAAAGTTAATTAGGTTATATATTAACAAAGAACTCAATGATCAAGGATGGAAAATGTACTTCAAACAACTCCATGGTCCCATCTACACTAAACTCGTAAGGAAATTATGGATACATGCTGAAGCTGAGTGTTGTACCCCAAAATTTTCCCTCCCTTTTCTCAAGACATTTCTCACAAAGATCTTCAAAGCTCAAGGTTTCTCCAAGATTTGATCAGACAAACTCATCTCCTAACACAGAGGCCACAAATTAGGGTTTTGGTTTTCTCAAAGACAATTATAATTTTAATGCCTCAGATGAATTTCATGGATCATTATAGACCTCCAAGAATACTCATCTAAAGTTTCAAGTCTTGAATCACAACTTTGCTTAGTCAATTGACCAGATGACTGAAAATCAACTGTATTGGGCAAAAAGTCAATTGTGGTCAACTTACAAAAAAACTTCAATATTTTTGACCAATATCAACATTTTGAAGTCATATATATCAATTGACCAAGTTTGGATCACAATACCTCAAGAAAAATGTTCAAATCATCAAAAGGGCAAAATGGTCAAAATTAGGGTTTTGACTGAGAATCACTGATTCTTGACTTTTGACTTAATACATGACTTATTGGTTTGAAACATGATCTCAAGGATTCAAGGAAATCATTTTTACCTAATTTCATGACTCAATTCATCTCTCAAGATCAATGGATTGATAGTTGAAATTTGATCAAAATGATGAAAAGTCAACTGATACACCAAAAGTCAAACTTTGACTTTTTGATCAAATTTGAGTTTAAAATATCATATTTCATCAAGACATTCAAAAATATGAAGTTTTATCATCAAGAAATCAAGAAATTCAAAAGTCAATTTGAAAAGTCAAACTTTCCAGGACTTAAAAATTTTTCCAAGTGTTTTCATACATGATAATTTCATGACTTCATGCCAACTTTTCACCAAGATGAAAGATGATTCCAAGAAAACTTTAAACATGAAAGTTGTATATATTGATGATATATAAAACTTTTCTTTACTGATGAAGTTCTAGAAGTGCTTGGATTTTAAGTTATAAATTCATGAAGTCATGCACTTTTTCTAAAACACAGTGAAAATTTGACCTAGTTTAGGCAGATTTTTGACCTAACTTCTTGGCCAATTTTCACCAAGCTCCAAGATGATTTTGTAAAAATGGAAAAATCTAAAGTTTTAGAGGATGTTCCAAGATTTTTAAAATGTCCAAGAACTCAATGAGATCATTTTTGAGCTAGGAGAATCGAAGAGGAGAAGTTAGGCTTTCAAACTTGAATTACAAGGCATTTTTCATGAAGAACACTTGACCTAAACCATAGATATGCTTCATTAATTAAATTTTAAATCCTTCTAACTTTCAAATCACTCTTTAATTTATTGTTTACGCAACTGATTGATCAATTTTCCAATTGATTCAAGCATTGTCCAAAGCAATTTGCCATTTTAGGGAGAAAGTTACCACTTCCATTCTAATAAAGCAAGCCATTATGCAAAGTCAACTTCTTGAGCTCCCAACTTGTTCCATCTGAGTAAAAGCAATGTCAAATCTAGAAATGACATATCTAGAGCCTCCAAAAAACTCAAACCATGCTTGTATTATGCCTTGAAACCATGTTTTCCACTTTTCTTCAAAATCAAGCAACCTAGACACAACTTGAGATCTCACAGATCTGTTAACTTCAAGACCTCAAACCCTTTTCTTATATTTAGAGAGACTATTTGCAACAAAAGGCGCGAGTTTACAAGCCCTCAAACAACCTCAACCATTCTACAACATATAACTGGCCAAAAACTCCATTTTGAACATCAAACTTGAAACTCAAAATCCACTCGACCACCATTAAATCAGATACCACTAAGGAAGAAAATAGAAACACACACACACTCAACATGGACATAAACCTTGATCAGCTATTGATTAATCTGAAGGATATGGATCTAAAGCCATTTATTGAAGGTGAAAGAGTTCTCCATAGATCTACCCAAGTATCATTTCCAAGAAAAACTTTTTTTCTCCACTTCTTTCATGCTTGTTGAAATACCTGAAAAAACAATCTCATTATGGGCCCTCCTAATATGTTAAGACCATGACATACCAAATCATATAAACACCCCCTAGACTTCGTCCTACCACCTAAAGACTAAAAACTCTCAAAGAGTAGGATAAGCTTCCTAGAAAAAACTATTTGTCACCCAAACGAGCTAAAAATCTTATATTAGACATTGATAACTAAGTCATAAGTGGGAAACAAGGGAAAAGCTAACTTGACAAAAACAGTGCAAAGCGGGCACAAGATATGACCAGGGTCCACAATCACATTTCTCTTGAATAAATTATCTCTAGAGGTGAGCCTATCAAGGAGAACCTGATAAGAGAAAACAATCACCTTGGAAGGTGCCTAGCTACTGCAAATGTGTGGGGGAGACAAATTACTTGTAGAGGAGAGATGAATGGAATAAAAATAAGAAGTTAAAAGAGAATGAAACACGGAGGGCATTGATAAAATATTATCGTTAGAAAACTTCCAAATCCACCTATCTTTTTCCAAGAAAAAAAATAATCCCTTCAATGACCGAAAGGAATTCAGCAACATGTTCCTTATGAACAAAGAAAGACCTCATTTATCTGAAATCTCAAATTAAGGTCTCATCTACTTGCGTACCTACCTCTTACACACTCTTTTCATGGTAATTAATTATCAAGAATAATCTAGGAAATCTATTCTTAAGGGGTATACTCCAAATCCACGAGTCCTTCCAAAAAGAAGTCTAATACCCTGATCCGACCTTCCTATAAATACCTTTCCACCCAGTTGAGGAAATTTGAAAATCCAAATCTCCACCACTACTAAAAGAGTAGGCAGTAGAGACACCATAACGAACAATAAGGATATCTCTTCAAAGACCAGAGTCACGAGAGATAAGACACTTCCTACACTTAGCTAGAAAAACTAAATTCACCAGGTGGAGATCTCTAACCGCCAAACCGCATTTACTCTTACAGTTACACACATCATTGTTGGGTGGATCTTCTTATTTGATCTTGTCTCTTGATACTAATCTCTTATAATTTTTACTTATTTTTTTTTCTTTGTTTTGATTTTAGGTCGAGCTTGGTATCTTATGTGTGTGGGCTATCACTATGCTTTTTCCTTTCGGAACCTTCTCTTGTAACCCCTTTTCATTATTATTATTATTATTATTATTATTATTATTATTATTATTATTATTATTATTATTATTATTATTATTATTATTATAATATATATATATATATATATATATATATATATATATATATATATATTAATATTATTTTTCCTATTATATTATTGTTTACAGTTATTTCTGGTAAACAACCGCTAGTCCTCCAAACTATCAAATAATCTTAATGACTGTTATTTAATCTCTCTGGTAACTTGCAGGATCGACTAGATTGATCCTAGGATGTATTGGTCATTTGGATAATTCTCATTATAGAACTGATATTCATGGTTGGTATTTGGAATGTTGTGTAGGTGTTCAACTTACTTCAATTACTCTATTAAAGATCTAATGACATGATCAAGTAAATGCGTGCGAAACTAAATTTCATGAATAAAGTTCAATTGTAAAGACATGTAAAACTGCAGAAAAGACAAGTAAATGACATCGAAGCATAAAAACATGTAATGTAAAAGCGTTTCTGGAATCTAAAAGATTCGAAATATGAAGAAAGCGTTTAAATGCAAGAAATTAGTAAAATGACTTTGAATGAAAAAGGTATTCGAATAATAAAAGCATGAAGATAAAGGCATGAAATATACAAAATTTTCTGAAATGTAAAGGATTTGAAATGGAAAGAAAACATTTAAATGTAAGACATCAGTAAAAAGACTTCGAATGAAAATATTTTAATGTAAAGGCTTTTGAATGATATTGACGTGAAGATAGAGGAAAAGACTGGAAATGATAAAGAGTTTTATTGAATCATAAACACTTGGTGTTATCATACGTACATTGTTCGTGCATTCGTTTCCCTAGCCATGTGGTATTTTGAATGTTTACTGAATTTTTGTACAATAGATATGACACACGAAATCCTAATGCTATGACTTCTATTCATACTATTTCGACCATAACGGTCTTGCTATAAGATTCTGCCACGTTCAGAACATGCAAAGCAATGCCCTCCTCTAGCTTCCACGCGTCTTCGAATGCTCCAGCGCATATATTTTAAATTTCGAACACCCCGCTTGCGTTTTGAATTTCAAATGTTTTGGCACTCTTCGTTTCGAACTCATTTCTTGGACATAGCCTTGTTACCATTTCGAGACTTTTTGAATATATCCCCATAACTGTCACTCGAAGCTCAGAGTTTTGACATGCCCATTCGAAGCTTCTACCATTTCGAAACATGACATCTTGCTTTATTCCAATCGAAACATCCAACTTGCTTCGCTTCGAACAATATCATCAAAATCTTCAGCCAACAAAATGCCCCTTTAAAATATGTATTTCGATTCCTTTGAGAAATACTTATTTTAAACATATACACAAGATTTTGATGGGACCTTTGAATCATCGTAACATTTATTGCATATGACTCCAGTCACGGCAATCATGACGCTTTTTAGATTCCTTAACCGCCTTGAACCATTTCACAGCATGGTGCAGTTACAAAACAATGATTATTATTTAATCACGCCTATTACCAATATTAACTTTTACGCCACCTCCTTCTCAATCCAACCCACGTCTACCACGTATCACAATCTTACTCAGTGGATGTTTAAACTTCCACACTATAAAAACCCATCAACTTAGTCTTTTATTTTTTCTTCCCACATTCTGAATCTTTTCTTCCTCTCTTCTCACCGAAACCCTAAAACTTCCAATACTCTTCAAACAATGTCTTCTTCAACATCATCCCAACTGAAAAAAGCTTCTAAAAAGAAAGGAAATAACACAGGAACCATAATGGAAAGTAAGGTCGGCACCTATCAAGGTCAGTCTGTGCTTATTCCCCAGATGATCTCCAAAGAGAAGGAAATGCTCTACGCATCCCAGGTACTAATTCCCACTAACGCCGCTGGCAAGAGGTTAGCTTTAATGGGTCCTCTTACAGTCTTTGAAATCTTAAAAGACACTAGAAAAATCTTTCCTGTTTTTTATAATTTTAAACCTTTGTTTAATAAAATGGATACCCCCAAGACAGGGGAGTCTTCTGATTCGACCACCGTGGAAACTCCAATCATTCCCCCAAAGGACCCTTTTGTGCTAGATTATGTGAAGAGTAACTTCAAACCATTTCGATCCTACCCCACCTCTGACACAGCCTACCACAACTGGTTTACTAAAGTAGAAGCCAAGAAATCCCAGCAATGGGAGGAATTAGGCATTTACAACTTGATTAAACTATCGAAACCAGGCTTTACCTATAGCCACCCATTATTATTCGCGTCCTTATATTTCTGGGACAGTACTTACAATACCTTCCATCTCCCTGGGGGAATGATTACACCCACCTTTTTTGACATAGCAGCCATTACTGGGTTATCACCAATAGGAGAAACCTACATTCCTGACAATGAAGAGCATTCGAGCATTATTGACTTCGAAGTCAAATTAGCCAGCTTTTCAAAGTTCATTAGCCACTATCACACTGAAGGATACAGTGTGTCGGATGTGGAACACATTGCTTTCCTTACCTTATGGTTATCAAGGTATGTCTTTTGCAGCAGGTCCCTACAGATAGCCAGCAGGTTTATTCCTCTAGCTAGAGATTTACACGAGAATCGGAGGGTGTGTTTAAGCGAACTGCTACTTGTTGATCTTTACGAAAGTATAAGATCAGCTGTTTCGAGTTTGAAATCCCACACCTCCAAAAACATCCTGCTAGCTGGCCCCTTCTGGTTACTCCAGTTATGGCTTAATGCCATGTTTGAACCTTCACTATCAACTGCTAACACTATTGCTGAACAAGATCCGGAAATAGCGGATAGAATCGTTGAGGGAACTAGGCTGCGAAGACTTACCCCAAATGATGATAAAGATGACTTCAAAGTTCTCTTCTCAAAATACATAATGATCTTCTCCAAGAGACACAAATTCGAAGAGACCATGGTGCCCTTTGCCTTAAGGACTCATGGACCATCATGGTTCACCATGGCTCTCTCAGAAGCAATCAAAAGCAAAGAAATTCAAGATGTATGGAAAGCCTTTTTGCTTCCCAGATTAATCTCCTCACGAATTACTCCTGCTAAGAATCAAATCTTCCTTTTTGCTTATCAACCCAACTTCGTTTCGAGACAATTTGGCTTGTGCCAACTAATCCCTGAACCCCTGTTCCAAACAGAAAGTGCCATCACCTCTGGGAGAACCTTCAAGGCAAGAGAAGCCAAACTACAACAGGAACAATACCAAGGCTTCGCCCACTTTGAACTAATATCTTTCGAACCTACACACCTCACAGCAAAGGGTTTTCTGGAATGGTGGACAAAGTTCTATCAGACTTATATGTCCGATACTCTCTCTATTCAACAGAAACTAACTGATGCGTTCGATGTGCAGGTACAATCCAAGAAAGGTATGTTCACTCATGCCAAAGAGATTAGGGCTTTTCAAAATTATTTCGAAACTACTTATGATCCCACACACTTGGAATCCACTGTTAAAACTTCCTTCAGGGTTGTCACCTGAGGATAGGTATAGGTTGGCATTCGAAATGCATCCACCTAAATTTCCTAGATTGCCTACCTCAGAACTGGCTCTGGCTTGGTTTCCTCCATACCCTTGGTGGTTCACTTGCAAAGAAATGTTCAAATATCTTCAAAAGAAACCAAAGCCATCTGATACTGTGACATGGGCTCGACATTGGCTCCACGATTTCCCAGGACATCTTCGCTATGACCTTTCTGCCATGTCGATTAAATCTGATCAAGGTGCAGGTGCGAATTCTTGGGAAAATCCCAAATGTTTCTCACTTTCTACATTTTTAACTTTTGCCTTAATTGTTTCGATTTTCATCCATCAGGATAAAGACTGCTGCTTCAAAGTCAAAAGAGGGAAGCGCCTCCCAAACATCTGTCGAAACCATTGATAATGTGACTCTATCCAAACCAACAACAACTGCTGCAACAACAACAACAACAACACCAGCAATAACCACTGCTCCAACTCCACAGGTAATCAATTAGCCTTGATGTTTCGAATACACTAATGTTTCATGATTTGCATCTAACTTATTGTTTAAATCTTTTCAGACTAACAAACTCCCGCCAACCACTCCAAAGAAAAGAAAAACAAACACTACTGGGAAGGATCCCAATGCTGGAGGGAATTCACCAGCTGCTTCGAAGAAGAAGCAGAAGAAGGAAATTTACAAAAGTGTTGTACCAACTAGTATCTCTGGACTCGATTCCAGAGATGTTGCTCCCTTAACTAAATCCAAAAATCCACCTTCGACCTCCAACGTAATGTTGGAACGCATAGATAACAACCTCTCTTCTGAGAGTCCACAGGTAAATCGAACTCTAACTCTTAACAAATTGATTATTCATTACCTTGGTGCATGCCCTTAATACTCTTTGCCTCTGTAGGACATTTTGAACCCAGCTCTTACCACTTCGACTTCTCCATCAAAAAATGCTGCTCCCATCAACTCTTCTCCTCAAGGGGATTCCAGCAACCTAGTGCAGAATAAAGGGTCCTCCAATATGGCGGTCCTGACTGGGGTTTCAGAGCAGCAAGATGACCAGAGTACTTCTCATCCTCTAAAAGAAACAAATGAAGGAACGCTTCATGAATCTGCAGAAACTTTACAAAAGACTTCTCTTCAAAAGTCCCCTCTTGAAACCCTTCAAGAGAATCCAAAGGACGTTCACGCTGAAGGAGAGAAAGCTGATTCTGATCAAGGAAACGAAGAATCTGCAGAGGAAGGGTCTGAGGATGAAGATGCCCACGATGGTTCGACTGCTGGAACAGAGTCAGATGCAAATAGCAGTGAAAATGATGATATCTAAGTGGTGGATCTGGACGATAATGAAGAAGGCAATGAGCGAGAAACGAGTGAAGGTGATGGTGACGCGACCAATAAACCCATGGAAGTCGAAATGGATGTGACTCCCTTGCGCGTGGAACTCCCTCAACCGTCTCTATCCCGAATGACTGAAGAGGAGCTTGCTCTCCTAAGACGAAATGACCCAATTGGGTACATGAAGGCGAAGCTAGCTCAAAGGGATATTCCACCTGCTAGGGCTGGTACAAGTTCGACTAGCAATCTGTTGCCTACAGATGATAGAATTGTACTTCTTAACAGGATTAGGAGAACAATTCTTGATGTGGATTTGTTCGAAGTGCTCAAACAGGATAGCACAGCTTGCTACACTATGAAGGAGCTACTTACAAAAGTCAACCTCGCTACCTGCTCTTTGCCAGTTAGCATTATCTTGTTCGATCTTCAATCTCTGCTAGACAATATGACTGGGTGCCTTATCCAAGATGAATTTGCTACCAGAAAGGTCCAAGAAAAACGAACTGCAATGGATGCTGCTTATGAGCATGCTTCGAAACTCTCTCAAGAAGTTGAGGATCAAGCCATGCATCTAAAGCAAGCAAAAATTGATTATGAAGCTCGAGCTGAGTCTATCCTTGTCTGGGAAAGGCAAATTCAGGAACTTCAACAGAAGGTTAAAGAGGCTCAAGAACAACAATTAGCCTACGAAACCAATACTGCTGGCAACCAATTCGAAGAGCTCCTCAACAAAGGACTTGCAGAAATGGAAACCGCAGAACAACTCAAGGGAGAAGTGGTTACCTTAGAGGGAGCAAGACGTTTTACTCAACAAAGGCTTGAGTCTTTTCGAAGTACCTTTAACAGATTGAAGAATAATGTCTATTTTTAAATCTTAGTTTTAATTAGTTTTGAAATTTGGTTTTTTGTCTGTAACATCTGAACAACGCCATTTTGGCAATCCCATATTACCATTTTGGAATTTTTATGATATTTTGATTACGTTGTTATTATTCGAATCTCCTGCAGGCGTGGCTTATATTTCTTTAAATATTTCCCATTAACCTTTAGGATACGTTTATCATCCATCAACTCTTCGATTTCATATGCATTGTTTGAAAATACCTTTATTATTCGAAAAGGTCCTTCCCAATGAGGTGACCATTTACCTAACGTTTTATTTTTCTTGTCCATGGGCAATATGACTTTCCAGACTAAGTCATTAATAGTGAATGCTTTTCCCTTCACCCTTTTGTTATATGTCCTGGCCACTCTTTCCTTTTGTCTCATCAGGATTTCCAATGCATGCAATCTAACTTCGTCCAATTCAACTAACTCATTCATCATCATCTCCCAATATAATGCAGCTGGAATTTCGTTTTGTCTTTGAATTTGAACTGATTGTAGAAGAATTTCTACTGGCAGGACTGCATCATGACCAAACGTGAGTTGGAAGGGTGTGGTGTTAGTAGCTTCTTTAGGAGATGTTCTACAGGCCCACAGTATTTGGTCCAAAGTTTTATGCCAGTTCCTTGGCTTTTTACCAATATGTTTCTTGATTAACCCTATTATCACTTTATTAGCTGCTTCGAACTGACCATTTGCTTGAGCATAATATGGCGTTGATGTCAGTAATTTAAACCCTATCTCTTGAGCAAATTCTTGCATCTTTCTACCAGTAAACACAGAACCTTGGTCTGTGGTTATGCTCTCTGGCAATCCGAACCTATAGATAATTTGTTTCTGTATGAACTCAATAATAGCATTTTGATCAGCAACTATTAATGGTATTGCTTCGATCCACTTGGTAAAATAATCTATTCCTACCAAGATATATTTCTGTCCTTTAGACGAAGCAGGATTTATTTCTCCTATTAAATCCAATGCCCATCCTCTAAAGGGCCATGGTTTAATGATTGAATGCAACTCACTTGCAGGGGCATGTTGAATCCCTGCATGCTTCTGGAATTCTTCACACCCTTTAGCAAAGTCTATACAATCTTTGAGCATACTGGGCCAATACATGCCATATCGAAATAACAACCATTTCATTTTATGACCTGCTTGATGTGCCCCACATGCCCCATTGTGGACTTCTGACAATGCTAAGTATGCCTCACTTTTTCCTAGGCATTTCAGTAATACGCCTTCTTGGGTCTTTTTGAACAATTTGTTTCCCATGAGGACATATGACAATGCTCTATATTTTATCTTCCTATCAACATTCGGAGTTGGGTTTGTTAAATAACTCACAAGTGGACTTCGCCAATCTGCATCTGATAAGGTGTCTATGGCTAGTACTTCGAACTCTTGTTTCTCAGCATAACCTAATTTTATACTCTCTAGATCTGATGGTATGAATCTAGTAGCCATAATTCTACCTCTTAATTCGACCAGATCCTCAAAGTTTTTGGCAGAAACTTTATAACCTGAAGCCAACTGTGCTAAGTTATTTGCTTCTTGGTTTTCTATTCTTGGTATATGTTGAAT
This sequence comes from Vicia faba, assembly GCA_948472305.1. Lineage (NCBI taxonomy): Eukaryota > Viridiplantae > Streptophyta > Magnoliopsida > Fabales > Fabaceae > Vicia > Vicia faba. The sequence goes on from OX451737.1 coordinate 1,239,229,920, forward strand.
ATCTATGTATTCAAATTTTCTAAGTAGCCTGTTAACTATGACGAAGTATATCATCAGATTTTCCTTTATGCATTTGTACTCCTTTGTTATTTGCTTGACCACTAACTCTGAGTCTCCTTTAATTTCGACTCTAGTTGCCCCCAATTCCAACAAAGCTTCAAGTCCAACAATAAGCGTTTCGTACTCAGCTTCGTTGTTCGAGCAACGAGGACCAACTAATTTATACTTGAATTTTGTTGGAATTCCTTCAGGATAAATTATAAGGACTCCAACACCACTACCATTCCTGTGGGTCGAACCATCAAAGTATAATTTCCATGGTTGCATTTCAACATAACTCATGACAGTCTGTTCAACCAATGAATGGTCCACAATGAAATCAGAAATCACTTGGCCTTTCACAGCTTTTAAAGGCATGAAAGTCAAAGAATATTCTGTTAAGGCTAAAGCCCATTTACCAACTCTGCTATGCATTATTGGTTTCGAAAGCATGTGTTTGATAACATCGAAATGAGATGAAACATAAACATCAACAGGCTTTATATAATACTTGAGTTTCATACAAGAAAAGTACAAACAGAGACATAGCTTTTCTATATTGCTATATCTAGTCTCTGCATCATTCAATACTCTACTTAAATAGTATATGGCTCTTTCGATGCCATTGCTATCTTCTTGTGCTAACATACTACTTATACTAACTTCAGAGGCAGATATGTACAATCTCATGGGCTTTCCCCATGAAGGTGGAGACAAGATGGGAGGCTGAGAGAGATATCCTTTTATCTTGTCAAATGCCTCCTGATGGGCTTCGTTCCACTCGAAGGCTTGGCCTTGCTTCAAACGAAGCAACGGAGAGAAAGCTTGGGTTCTTCCACTCAGATTCGAAATGAACCTTCTGAGAAAGTTAAGCTTCCCTAGCAAAGATTGCAGCTCCCTTTTTGACGTAGGTGCTTTTGTCTCCATTATGGCTTTGGTTTTATTTTGGTTGATCTCAATTCCTTTCTTGTGAACCACAAAGCCAAGGAAATCTCCAGCCTACACAAAAAATGCACATTTAAGGGGATTCATCTTTAAGCCATGTTTTCTCATTCGTTCGAATGATTGGCTCAAATGATGCAAATGGGTTTCTGCAGATATAGATTTGATGACTATATCATCAATATACACCTGCATAAAAGTTTCAATGAAATCATGGAAAATCGAATTCATTTCCCTTTGATAAGTTGCCCCAGCATTTTTTAAACCAAAAGGCATCACTACCCATTCGTAGGTGCCTAAAGCTCCTGGGCAACGAAATGTTGTCTTGGCAACGTCTTCTTCAGCAATAAAAATCTGATTATACCCAGAGTATCCATCTAACATACTTAAATATTCGAATCCTGCAGCAGAGTCTACTAACATTTCTGCCACAGGCATGGAGTACTCATCTTTAGGGGTTGCAGTATTTAAATCCCTAAAATCTATGCAGATTCTCAAAGAACCATTTTTCTTGATAACAGGCACTATATTTGCTAACCATTCGACATACCTTGTGGTTCTGTTGAATCTGCAACGCAGCAACCTTTCGATCTCAGCTTTGATCTTTATGAGAACCGCTGGTGCGAATCTTCTAGGAGTTTTCTTGATGGGCTTCTTGCCATCCTTGATTGGAAGTCTGTGTTCCACTAACTCCCTCTTTAAACCAGGCATTTCGTCATAATCCCACGCGAAGCAATCTTTGTTTTTCTTGAGGACTTCGATCACTTCCTGCTTGAGGCCTGGGTTAAGTTTTGCACTTATGTAGGTTATTCTTTTCGTGTTCTCATCCCCTAAGTTCACTTCTTCGAGTGGATCCTGCGCCAACATTTTGGCACCTGAGTCTATGGGGTCCCTCTTGAAGCCTAAGGGTTCTTTATCATAGATGGCGTCTAGCCTTTGATCTATTTCAAGTTCCTCAAAGGGTGAGCCTTTCGAGCTACCCCCATTTATTTCGCTCATCTTTACAGCCAGTTTATTTATTTCAGCCTCTAAGGCCGCCTTTGATTCGTTCTCAGCCATATAGGCCGAAATCCTTTCGAAAAAGGAGGACTCAGTCATGAGTAAGGTTGTCGAATTCCCAGCCTGCTGACCGTCTTTGTATAGTACCTTCGACTCCTTCATCTTCACTGATTATTCTTCTATCCCAATATATGCCATCATGGCGAAGGGTCATATAGTAGTGTGCGTTCCTGGTTTCGTTGATTTCATCATTTGGGACACAAGGAGCAATCTTTGCCAGATGTTTGTCATAATTCCTCTTGTCAACTAAGTTGACTGCTAACATGAAGTAACTCTGGTCCGCTTCAATGTTTTCCACGATCCCATCTTCTCTCCATAAAACTAATCGCTGGTGCATTGACGAAGGAACTGCTCCTACGCCATGGATCCACTCTCTTCCCAGCAACAAGTTGTAGTTGGCCTTGGCTTCGATCACCATGAACATGGTGGGCCTATAGCTTGAGCCTATCGTCAAGTCCAATTGAACCACCCCCAGTGTTTTGCCTACTTTCCCTTCATAATTGGATAGAACCATGTTGTGTGGCTTGATGTCTCCTTCGCGTATTTCTAACCTTTTCAGCATGAAATGGGGTATTAAGTTAACTGCAGCGCCCCCATCCACTAAAACCTTATTTACACCATGGGCACCAACCTTTGCCCGAATGAATAATGGCTTCAGATGATTTTTCATAGCTGGTTCTGGACGCTCGAAGAACGCATTCTGCTCCTCGACAGCTCTGTTATCCATCACGTAGTAGCACACAGGCCTGTGCTTCATCAGATCTATGGTATCTTCTTCCTCATACTCGTCAATTTCAGTTTCCTGTCCAAACTCACAAGGAAGCACAGATACCACGTTGCAATTGATATTGAACGAAGACTCCCCCTCTGATTCGAAATTGTCCGTTAGCATATCTTCGTCTTCTTCTGGACCTGGAGTGTATTCCTTTGGTTCATTTGGTTGTACTTCAGAGAAGAGCCTCCTACTAACTGGGGGTTTGTCTTCAGTTTGATTTTTTGGTGTGGGTTTGTTGGTGCTAGATTCACCTTGGTTTTTTATTGAAGTTGCCCCTTTATTTGCCACAACTTCCCTTTCAGCCTTTCGAATTCTCTGTTGCCTTCGCCATTGAGATCTTGACATGGGGTTTCTTCCTTTGTAGTTCTCTAATCTCACTTCTTCCCTCTTCGCTATGTTGAACTGCCTTCTATATGTCATAGCATGGCGTGCGTTTCGTTCATTGTTTCTCCATTTGTCTTTGCCTTTGTCATTTCTGACTTGCAGCCATTTGTCTGTTGGCACTTAAGCATGAATTTTGAACGTCACTCTTCGAGCGCCCTTGAGATGAAGACTATCAGGCCTTCGTTGATTGTATTTGCTATCGAAACGTGGGCCCATCTAAACAGTCTCTTGGTGGTTCCAGCAAGGGGCGAAAGGGATTGTTTCGAAGGCTCTGGCCATGCTTTGATCATACACAGCGGAACACCTTGGGCATATCAAGCATTTGGTTTCCCCTTTGTAGCAGCGAAGAAAAAATTCCAACAAACTTTCTCCAGCTTTAGGATAACACCTGAATAACTGGTTATCCTGGCGCCAGTTGTTGCCAGTTCGCGCCCTTTGTACCCTCTCGAAGTTTGCAGCAATTCTCTGGTTGCAGAGGATGCTGCACCTAGGGCATAGTATCATTCCCGTATCTCCTTTGTGGCACATCATGAGGTAATCCTTAAGACTAGCATCCCCAGCATGATTATCCTCCATTTTATACTTCTCTTTTTCTAAGTATCTCTCCACCTCCTACATTTCAGAGCGAGGTCTCTCCATATCCACCATGTTTACATCAACATCCTCCCCCTTAGTGTCATCATCTCCCCATCCTGTAGGTTTTATATCTTCAATTTGGATTTTTGAACTCTCTGGGGCAGAATATTTGACCAAGTAGTCAAACTTTCCACTGGGTTCCCCTAAAGTATCCCATATTTCTTTCTGAGGGGAGGTTGGCTTCGTGATTTGGACTTTCTCCAATTCTAGCCTCAGGCCTTCAGTAACCTGTGTCAACTCTTGCTTTTGGTTTCCCTGGCCTTCAGTAGCCTGGACTTCTTTTGCAACAGCTAAAGATGCTGCTGCGATCGAAGTCTCTGGTTGCTTGTGGACGTCTTCAGTGACCCCCTTGTTGACTTCGACTAACACCCAGCTTTCATTTTCAGCACCTTTCTCTCCTACTGGAGCGTCATTTTGATCAGCTTCCACCACGTTAATTTCTCCAATGCATACAGGCTCGGAGTAATTGGTGTCTGTGACATCCAAAGGATCTTCATCTACTTTCATTTTTGCTTTATCAGCGAACTTCAGTCTGCCATCTTTAATTGCATTCTGAATTAGGTCCCTGAAAAGAAAACACTGTGAGGTTTTGTGGCCTAGGAAACTATGATACTTGCAAAATCCTCTTTTCTTCCTTTGATCTAAAGGAGGTATTTTGACATTTGATGGCACAATGAGTTGGCCATCTTTGACAAGTAAATCAAAAATCTCGTCACACTTAGTTATATCGAAGGTATAAACCTTCTTTGGGAATTTGTCACTTTTCTCATTTTCAACAATTTCTTTCCCTTTTGTGGGAACTAATAATTTGCAGGAGTAAGGTGGTGCCTGTTTTAATTCAGCGAGGTCGATTTCGACCTCTTCGAATTCGAATTCAGGATAATCTTCTGCTTCCTCAGTTCCAACATAGGAGACCCTTTCCTTCTTGTTATTTTTAAAAACTCTGGCCTTTTCGGCTTTTAGCCTTTCGACCTGTCGAACCCTATCGGCTAGTTGAGCCATATCCCTCAAGTATTGAGTGTCTAATTTCTTTCTAATAGAGTAATCCAGGCCGCCAGCAGCCATTTCGACTAACTCATGTTCAGGAACTACTGTAAAACATCTAGATTTCAAGAGCCTGAATCTATTCAGATAATCATCTATGGGTTCAGTAAACTTCCTTTTGACACTGGCTAGTTCCTTCAGACTTATTTTAGATTGTCCCATGTAGAACTATTCATGGAATAATCTCTCCAACAGCGCCCAAGTATCTATGGACCCAGGAGGTAAAGTGGTGAACCATGTGAAAGCGTTCTTAGTCAGGGAACTTGGGAAATATTTGATCCTAAGGTCTTCATTATTGGCTATATCTCATGCTTTGGTTAGATATCTGGCTATGTGTTCGACTGTTGGTTCATTGGTATCCCCAGCAAACTTTGTAAACTTAGGGACTTTATGTCCCCTTGGTAAATCAGTGTGCATTATGTAATCTAATATAGGGGAGGCATAATTTGGCCTTCTAATTCCTGTGTTGAGGCCATTCTGGGCCATGATTCTCTCTATCATGGTGGTTAAATTATTTTCTGCCAAGATGTTATCGTTTCGAATTCTATGAACGACTGCATCAGCATCTTGATTTCGACCCACCATGACAACCCCTCTAGGTTGTTCTCCTCGAAACTCTGGGACTTCTAGCCTTTCGACCCTTGCCCCTGGTTCCATAATTTCTCTTTGTGGGCCTTGAATCATTGGGGCTTCTAACCTTTAAGCCCTTGCCCCCAAATTAACCTCCTCTCTGGCTGGTCTATAGGGTGGGTCGTTAGCAACTTGTTCTATAACAGGTACGTTTGCTCGAACTCCCGCCTGATTCTGCCTACGCCTTTCTGGGGGAGCGAAAAAATCTACTATTCGACTCACGTTATCCGCATTTTCTCTGTTTTTCACAGTTACATTTTGTACTATTGGGGCAAAGATTTCCTGCATAGTTTGTGCTAACACTCCTATCATATTATGGTTACTGTCATCCATTAATTGCCTAAAGGCCAACTGATTTTCTGTGGTTAAGATAGGCATTGCACTATAACCCACTGACCCTTGGTTATTTGTCATAAATTGATTAGCCCCAGATCCAGACCCTAATTGTGGTGATGAATTCGATGTGGAATTGTGTAAGCCTGCCATAAAAGATGTTGGCATTCCATAAGAGGAATTTCTGGTTCTGTTACCATTGAAATCGGGTGGTCTAGTTAGTGGGGTGGCGAAATGGGTTTGTGTCCCTGGTGGTGGGACGAATCCCCCAGGATAACCAATGGTTCCAGTATTTCCTAGGATCGAACTGTTAGTTGATATGCCACTTGTTCCATTAGTGGCTACGCTACTGGTAGAGGATGTAACAGACTGTGCGTTCGAAGGGATTGCATTAGATGTTCCCATCGAAGCGTACATATTAGTGCCTGTTGTATGTGAGATATTTTGTTCCCCTTGTTGATTGTCTGGATTAGACATCTTGTTTAAACGTTTTCTTCTGGATAAGGGTTGGTTGCTATTGGTTATTCTACCACTTCTAAGGTTCATAAAACAACAAACTTATCACTCAGAGAGTACTTTTACAATGGTTATGTCTCAACAATTTTTTACTTTGTTCTAAATTTCGTAATGACCAATGACGCGTCCCACCAGATGTGCCAATTTGTTTACAGTTATTTCTGGTAAACAACCGCTAGTCCTCCAAACTATCAAATAATCTTAATGACTGTTATTTAATCTCTCTGGTAACTTGCAGGATCGACTAGATTGATCCTAGGATGTATTGGTCATTTGGATAATTCTCATTATAGAACTGATATTCATGGTTGGTATTTGGAATGTTGTGTAGGTGTTCAACTTACTTCGATTACTCTATTAAAGATCTAATGACATGATCAAGTAAATGCGTGCGAAACTAAATTGCATGAATAAAGTTCAATTGTAAAGACATGTAAAACTGCAGAAAAGACAAGTAAATGACTTCGAAGCATAAAAACATGTAATGTAAAAGCGTTTCTGGAATGTAAAAGATTCGAAATATGAAGAAAGCATTTAAATGCAAGAAATCAGTAAAATGACTTTGAATGAAAAAGGTATTCGAATAATAAAAGCATGAAGATAAAGGCATGAAATATACAAAAGTTTCTGAAATGTAAAGGATTTGAAATGGAAAGAAAACATTTAAATGTAAGACATCAGTAATAAGACTTCGAATGAAAATATTTTAATGTAAAGGCTTTTGAATGATATTGACGTGAAGATAGAGGAAAAGACTGGAAATGATAAAGAGTTTTATTGAATCATAAATACTTGATGTTATCATACGTACATTGTTCGTGCATTCGTTTCTCTAGCCATGTGGTATTTTGAATGTTTACTGAATTTTTGTACAATAGATATGACACACGAAATCCTAATGCTAAGACTTCTATTTATACTATTTCGACCATAACAGTCTTGCTATAAGATTCTGCCACGTTCAGAACATGCAAAGCAATGCCCTCCTCTAGCTTCCACGCGTCTTCGAATGCTCCAGCGCATATATTTTAAATTTCGAACATCCCGCTTGCGTTTTGAATTTCAAATGTTTTGGCACTCTTCGTTTCGAACTCATTTCTTGGACACAGCCTTGTTACCATTTCGAGACTTTTTGAATATATCCCCATAACTGTCACTCGAAGCTCAGAGTTTTGACATGCCCATTCGAAGCTTCTACAATTTCGAAACATGACATCTTGTTTTATTCCAATCGAAACATCCAACTTACTTCGCTTCGAACAATATCATCAAAATCTTCAGCCAACAATTATTAAGTATTTACTAATCTATATACTTTCAATTATTTAAATATATTTTTTTATATCACATTAATAAACAAGTTTGTAAAATACTTAATAACATTTCTCAATAATTAAGAAAGTGGCAAAATGATTTAGAATTTCGAAGGTCAGCTAACAATCTTTTTAGCACATCTCTCTTCTCCTCAAAAAAAAAAAATTCACAACAAACCACACATGATTCAATGATCAAACCCCCCAAAATAGAAAGTTTCAATCTTTTTCATTGACGACAAAGAGAAAAAGTTTCGACATCAAAATCCAATTTAGACATATTCAAATCATAACCCATCAATCTATGCAGTTGACCAGTATCACCCAATATAACATTTAATTAAATAGACTTGGTCATACAGAAGCCTGACATATCATACAGCACGTTTTGCTTTATGATAGCAGCCTAAGCAATCAACCAGAAACTCAAATGGCAAACATCATCATGCACATGCAACTTTTCTAGAAAGGAAGGAAAGTTGTTAAGGAATTAGTCATATAATAACTTTTCAACTTCTATATAACATTATTATTAGTCTTATTACATTGAAACTTTTGAAAGAGCATGATTGCGTTCTTAGATTACTGCATGGTTTGATATTTTGTGTATATATAGATATCAAGTCCCTCACCCTTTTTGTCAAAAAGAAAAGAAGTTCCTCGTCTAATTAAAAGAAATTTTCATTAAGTTATTGAGTTTTTCGACGAGAAAAATGGGAGAAGAAAATAAAGCAACAAAATGGGAAGGTAAAGCCATTGTTGAGGTAAGAGGCACTGAGGAGGAAATAGTATGGAGTGTGTTAGAAGATTTCTGTAACCTACAAAAATGGCTACCAATTGATAGTTGTTATAAATTTGAAGGAGTTGAAGGTGAACCTGGTCTTGTTCGTTATTGTGCTTCAACTAAAAAAGGAATTGTTAAGTGGTTCAAAGAGAAGCTGTTGACAATAGATCATGCACAACGTTGTTTGTCCTATGAAATTGTTGATAACAACATGGGATTTAAGAACTACGTGGCTATAATGAAAGTACTGCCGTTGCAAACCAACGGTGGGGATGATGCTAATAAATCTGTAGGGTGCATGATTGAATGGGAGTGTGTTTGTGATCCAATAGAAGGATGGAGTTTGCAAGATTTACATTCTTATATTGGGCACTTTCTCAAGTGCATGGCCAACAAGATTGAGCTTGCATACTCAAATAATCAAACTTAGTGGAAATACTAATACTAATGTTTATGGAATAATGCTGTCCTGTTGTGATACCATTAAGGAGATCTCTTAAATCTTAAAACTGTATTTGAAATTTGAGGTTATGTACTCCAATTTTCATTGTGTAATGTAATTTGTTTACTTTTGTGCGTGTGTTCACTATTTTTATTCTCTATTACTTTGTTTTGCAACTTTTATTTATTGTACAAATGGAGTTTTATTCACCATTTATACTTTATGCATGGTTTAGTTTAATGCAATTTTTTTAGCAAAGGCAATTAAAAAAAAACAAGAAGGAACAAACAAGAGGGGCAACAAAACCAAAACCCCTTAAAATGATGAGATTCTAAACCCAGGCATATGTCTAGCTTGTTACCCAAGAAATCTCTAGATATGCTTTCAATGAATATAATTAAACTAGTGTAAATTTCGTAGATGTAAAACCATGACCAACTAGTTTGTCTGCACAAGTGTTATCATGAAGTTCATTGTTTAAGAGACAACCAAGCAAGTCGACCATCTTTGTCTTTATGCGCTCAGGAACCATAGATGTATTAGTAAAAGCTTTTATAACCATCATTGAATCTGTTTCCAGTCAAATCTTCTTGCATTTTCTCTCCTTCGCTAACTCAATAGCCATCATAGCACTTATTAGTTCAGCAAGATAAGCAGTTTTTTTACACAAAAAGGAATAAAAGATGCACATATGTGAAGAAATTTGAAGAGAAATGGGAGTGGACTTTGAACTTTCTTTCTTTATAAAATTGTCCAATTAACTTTTAATATGAGTACAAAGTGATTTATATAGGATCACAATATAGAATATTAAGAGTTACAACAATAACTATTTCTAGTTCCCTAAAGGAATAAACTTCCCACTGCCTAGCATTATCCAAGACTGATTTGAATTTAACCAACAAAACTCCCCCATAAATTTAAATATTCCTTCGATCCATCATGCCTAGCATTTTCTTGCCTCTGTCGAATAGCTCCTTCGTGGTTTTGTAAGAATGACTGATGCTTGATCTTTGCTTGCAACGTGTTTCAGTTCGATGCTTACATCCTTCACATTCTCGAATAAAGTGGAATTGAACATCAATGTTCTTGCTTCTTTCGTGGTTGACTGGATTCTTCTCCAGTTCGATTGCAGATTTATTGTCGAATTGGATTATTATTGCATCTTCATGTTTCGATTTCATCCTGCTCGGCAATCTTCTCATCCATATTGCATGGCTTACGCACCAGGATGTTGCCACATACTCTTCTTCACAGGTCAAAAGAGTTACTATGGGTTGCTTCCTTGACAGCCAGGTGAATGCAGTATTTTTCATGAAGAACACATATCCTGAAGTGCTCTTTCGATCATCTATGTCACCACACCAATCGCTGTCAGAGTAGCCAGTCAACTTGTATTCTTCTGCTTTCGAATAGAATATTTCAAGTGACACAGTTCCTTGGACATATCGAAGGATTCTCTTCAGAGCTTTCCAGTGTGCAACAACTGGTTCTTCTATGAAACGACTCACAATTCCAACACTCAGTGAAAGATTTGGTCTTGTGCATGTGAGGTATCGAAGACTTCCCACCAAGTTTCGAAATTTGTTTGCTTCGACATGCTCTCCCCCATCAAATTTTGAAAGCTTTTCTCCTGGATCCATTGGTGTCGAAATGGGATTGCAGCTATCCATTTTAAATCTTTTCAAGATATCTTTTGTATATTTTTATTGTGAGATGAAGATTCCTGTTTCTTCTTGTCGAACCTCCAGATCAAGAAATTATTTCATCAGGCCTAAGTCAGTCATCTCAAATTCTTGTGTCATTGTGCCTTTGAACTCTTCGATCATCTGATTGTTGTTGCCCAAGAAAATTAAATCATCAACGTAGAAAGCAACAAGAAATATTTTATCTTTTTTCTTCTTCACATACAGGGCATGTTCGTAGGGACATTGCTGAAATCTATTTTCTTTGAAGTATGTGTCAATTCATGTATTTCATGCTCGTGGTGCCTACTTCAGCCGATAAAGTGCCTTCTTTAGCTTTAGCACCTTTCCTTCATTTTCGATTTTCATGAATCCAGGGGGTTGTTCGATATAAACTTCTTCTTCTAGCACGCCATTCAAAAAAGCTGACTTGACATCCATCTGATTTATTTTCCATTTGTATTGAGCAGCTTGAGATATGAGCAATCGAATTGTCTCCATTATCCCAACAGGTGCGAACACTTCATCAAAATCGATTCATGTTTTCTGCCTGTATCCTTTCGCCACAAGTTGCACCTGTATCTTTTGATTTTACCTTGTTATCTTTTTCTTAAACACCCACCTTACACTAATTGTTTGACTTCCTTTTGGTAACTCTGCTAGTTCCCAAGTATCATTGCGTTCGATGGCCTTAATTTCTTTATTCATAGCATCCTTCCAATTTTTGTTTCTTATTGCTTCATCAAAACTCACATCTTCAGTGTTTGCCAACAAACATACGAGATGCACTTCTTCCTTGTTTTTATATAAGTCTTATAAACTTCGCAACCTGGGCTGTGAGAGTCCATCTTCATCATCAGAATTTTCTGGTTCTGTCGAAGTGTCTTTTGATATAGCATCTGGTACTTCGATCACAACTTCAGTTGAGTTATTCCAGTTCCACTTGCTTTATTCGTTTACTCGAACATCTCTAATCACTATCACCTTTTTGTTTATTGGGTCGAAAAGTCTGTAACCTTTCATTTTATCATCATACCCAATGAGTATGTATTTCCGACTCTTATCTTCCAGCTTTGTTCTTCTTTGATAAGAAACATGAGCATAAGCCACACTTCCAAACACTTTGAAGTGAGACACAGTTGACTTTCGTCGGCTCCAAGCTTCTTGAGGTGTTAAATCTCCCAACTTCGAATGTGGACATCTATTCTGAGCGTAGATTTCACATTGTACAACTTCTTTCCAAAATTCCTTTGACATGTTCTTGCTCTTAAGCATTGATCGAAGCATGTCAAGGATTGTTCGATTCTTTCTTTCTGCCACACCATTTTGTTGAGGTGAGTATGCTGCAGTCGTAAATCTCCTTATGCCTTGCTCTTCACAGTATTTCATAAGGGCTGTCGAAGTATACTCCCCACCTCTGTCTGATCGAAGAGCTTTGATGTGCTTGTCTGTTGCTTTCTCCACCATTATCTTAAACTTCTTTAATACTTCGAAGGCTTCTGACTTTTCTTTCAGAAAATACACCCAAGTTTTCCTTGAGTAATCATCAATAAAGGATATAAAGTACTTCTTGCCACTGAAGGATTCTGGGGTAATTGGTCCACATATGTCAGTGTGAATCAATTCTAGAATTTGTTTGGCCTGATATTCTGCCTTCGATTGAAATGAGGTTCTCATGTGTTTGCCAAACACACATTCTTCACAGAACTTTCCTTCGAATTCTACGTCTGGCAGTCCATGCACCATATTTTTCTTTGCTAACCTCCTTAGTCCAGTTTGATGTGGATGACCAAAATGTAGATGCCACAGGGATGCTTGGTCTTCGACACTGACTTGAAAACACTTTTCTAGAATGCTTCTCAAGTTTAACTCGTACATTCGATTTCTCCCTATTTCGACTTGAGCAACCAGACATCCTGACTTGTCTTTCAAGTGAAAGCTTCGATCTTCCATGAGAATCAAATAGCCCTTTTATGTGAGTTGTCCCAGACTCAAAATATTTTCTTTGAGATTTGATACATAATACACATCTTAGATTGATCCTAACAAATCATCCTTTTGCAAGAAACTAATTGTTCCTTTTCCTTCAACCTTTACTTTCGACGCATCTCCAAAGGAAACATGACCATCCTAAATTTTCTTTATTTCTTTGAACAAGGGCTTATGACCACACATATGGTTACTTGCTTCTGAGTCCAGGTACCACATAGTGTCATTTTTTGCATCTGCTTCCTTTTGAGTCATTAACAGGAATCCTTCATTTGATTATGTTTCTAGGGAAAGATTTGTTGTTTCTTCTATCTTTCTTCTGAGTCGACAATCTTTTGCAAGATGTCCCATTTTACCACGGTTGTTGCAATCTTTCGCATAGTGCCCATGTTTGTTACATTTGTAACATTCGATATTGCTGTAATTCGACCTACCACCTCTCTGGCCACATCCTCTGCCACGCCAGTTTTGTTGACTTGACTATCCTCTGTCAAAGTTGTTATTTTGGTAACTTCAACCACCATTACGTCCTCCACGACCATGTCCTCTCCCACGCCAATTTTGAGAGAAAAATATCTTTTCGTCTCTGTTGGGTTGTGCATCCTCAAGTGCCCCCCCCTTTCTTCTTTATTTTGCGTTGTTCATGTGCCTCAAGCGAACCAACCACTTCTTCGATAGTGATTGTCGAAAGATCCTTCGCCTCTGCTATTGTGCATACTATATTTTCAAACTTGTCTGTCAAAGATCTCAGAATCTTTTCGATAATATGAGAATCAGTCATTGCTTCTCCATTTCGATTGATTTGATTTACCACCGTCTGCATACTGTAAGTACGAAGTGCGCCTAAGAGGGGGGGGGGGGGGGGAATTAGGTACTTTAAAAATTCTGGTTTTTAGTGATGATGGTTCTTATTTTTCTGGTTATAAGTGAGTTTAGGAAAGCTTAAAAATGCAGAAAAATAAAGAGACACGGGCGATATATCCTGGTTCCCCTCACAGTCCGAGAGTACTCCGGTCCCCTTTCAACATGAAAGAGATTTCCTTATTGTGGCAAACTTAAACAAGAAATACCAACCAAACTAAGAACAATCCTCTTGGACCAAGAACAATCCTCTTGGATTTTCACTAAGTTACCTATGAGAACAATCCTCTCAATCTAACAACACTTGTATCCAACAACTTGAAAAGATAAGATTTCAACAAAAACACTTAAACTTAGTTCCACCAATCCTGGAAAATAAGTAAGTAAAAATCAATTTGTGAGTTTGAGTGAGTAGAGTAATATTGATCACTTAGAGTGATTTGACAATGTATAATCTTCTTCTTTCAATAATAATATTGTACAAAGACTCAAGATATATTTGCTCAAAGTTTTCTGTTTATTAATGTATGAAAATGTGCAGAAAACTTATGCATGAAAATAAAGAATGCTTGAGTTTGTATTTTGAAATTTCAGAAAATATTTTGAAAGAAGGTGTTAGATCTGGATTTGAAATTGAATATTTATATGTTCATAACACCCTTTTGAAACATCATGAAGATCTGGAAATGTATCATGAACAAATTCCAAGTTTGAGTGAAAAGATGTAATGAAAAGGCATGAACAAAGTTGTTATTTTTCAAATTCGTGCAGTGTGCAATCGATTGCACCCTTGGTGTAAATCGATTGCACAAGGTTTTTAACAACTATTTTTTAAAAATCTTTAAGAGTGCAATCGATTGCACTAGCAATGTAATCGATTACATGCAAAGTCAGTAGCAAAAGTTAATTGAGTGCAATCGATTGCACTAACAATGTAATCGGTTGCATGCAAAGGCAGAAGCAAACATTTTGAAAATTTTAAGTATATAATTGATTGCATAGGTAATGTAAATCGATTGCACATAGAAACAGAAGCAAAAGATCTGAAATTTTGAAGTGTGCAATCGATTGCACTAAGATGTAAATCGATTGCATGCAGAAGAAAAGTGAAATTTTATCTTTCAAAAGCTTGAGTAATGATTCTTAAACATTTCTTTTTCATTTTTGAGCATCTATATCTTAAGATCAAAGTAGATAATATTATTGTACCTTTAAATTTGTTGAGAGCTTTGAATGAAGATATTATCCTTAGATGCTTGATCATAAGTCTTTGCCTTCTTTGTTAGCCATGGTTTGTCTTCATCAAAACAAAAGCTTATTTGTGAAGCTTGATTTTACATTCTCCCCCTTTTTGATGATGACAAACAATCTTGCTTTATGCGATGTACTTTCAGGAAGAGCTTCTCCCCCTAAGATGCAAAACTCCCCCTGTGTAGGAGAGGGTTGGAATCCTTTGCAATTCTTCATCTTGATTGGAGACTACCTTGAAAGTTAAGACACAGGAAATACAAGCATAAAGTACCATACATCTTTCTCCCCCTTTGCCATTATCAAAAAGAAGGGAAATATGCCTAAAGCAAATAATAATAGAGCAATATATTGACAGAAAATATAGAACTTAAAACAGTAACACAAATTGTTTAAGAGTTACACAGAAAATTGAACAAACGAAATATTGAAATAGCAAGACAATAACATAACAAAAAAACATCCAGCCAGAACATTAAGGGTGATGTATGTCTGGATGGTTGTAAGACCATGAGTGTTGGTTCGGGAATTGTTTTTGAAGTGGAGGTTCTGTGTAATGAGGAGGAGGTGCAGTCGGGTTATTTGGGTCGTATAGTGGGATATGAAGGTGAGAATAAAGGTATGAAAATTGTTGGTTCACATCCGAGCGAAAATCATTTATTCGGGTTGTAGTGGAGTCATTGATTGTACTCCATTGATTGTTAATGTTGGTGTTCATAGAAGCAAACTGTTGAGACATGTAGTCTATGAGCTCTTGATTTCTTGGACCAGAGGGAGCAGTAGGAGGAGGAGGCACAGCTTCACCGCCTGCAGCTTCTTGGTTATTATCTTCATTGCCAACAACATCTTCACCAATGTAGGTGATGGTCTTTGTCTCCGGATTAAAATGTACGCCCATTCTTGAATCAACATTATTAATTGAAATTTTGTTTAGGTTAGGATCCATATTCACCTTTTCAAAACCACGAAAATCCACACCAAATTCCTCCATAATCAAAGTGACAAAATAAGCATATGGAAGGAATTTAGACTTTTCATCCACTCTCAGCATATGCATCATCATCATTCTTGCCCAATTTACATTTACTCCTTTCTTCCTTGCATAAATAAGCTGCATCTCGAAATCGGTAACCGTGCAATGGTTTCCAGCTCTTGGAAACAGTATATAGACCAAGAAATAATGAAATAAGCGATCGTCTATATGGAGGTTACCTGCACTCCAGGAGTCTCTGGATAGAATTACTCCGCCATGACCACGTATTTGTTTGGCGCGAAATTTAGCTTCACTTAACCGCCCAATGCTGTAAAAGAATCCCTTTTTCTGATAGCCATCCCATATCTCGTTTTCAGGATCATATAGGGAGCTTCCAGTGAAAGGAATATGCAAGATCTCACCAATAATATGAGGAGTTAGAGAGATACGAGTGCCCAACACATATGTGACTATTTTTCTTTGTAGGGTGTTAGATTACAGAAAAACATTCTTACCAAATCCGGGTAGTATGGACAGGGTTTCAGACCATAAGCAGCTAGGTTGTTCTGAAATGAAAAACATTCTTGAGGAAAGGAGGAGAGTACACCATACTTGGGATTGGACACAATTTTCCTTTGGAAGTCTTTGATAAATCCGGCTTCTTGCGCTTCGGTGAGAGTTAAAAGCAGTAGATTGGATGTTGAATCAACCTTCTTTTTCCCTTTATCTAAAACTGGAGCCTTTCTCTTTGTTTTTGAAGCCATGGATATGGAGTTTTCTTTAAGATTGGTCTAATGTTAACTTTATTGCTAACAAAACATGCCGTGCTCACCGCATCCGCCCAAAAGTATTTTGGAAGGTTTGAGTCGCTAACCATTATTCTAGCAAGTTCCATAAGAGACCTATTCTTTCTTTCAACCACTCCATTTTGTTGTGGAGTCCTCGGTGCCGAGAAGTTGTAAGATATTCCATGTTCTCCACAGAATTCTTCAAATAGTACATTTTGGAATTCTCCGCCATGGTCACTTCTTATTGAGGCAATTGTTAGAGACTTCTCATTGTGAATTTGTTTAGCATACTTCTTGAATGCCTTGAATGCATCACTTTTCTGCACTAAAAAGAATGTCCAAGTATATCTAGAGAAATCGTCAATAATAACCAAAGCATATACATTACCTCCGAAACTCCTTGTTCTTGATGGACCAAATAGATCCATATGTAACAATTGTAGTGGCCTTGTAGTGGACACCACATTCTTAGATTTGAAAGTTGATCTAGTTTGTTTCCATTTTTGACAAGCATCGCATAGTCTATCTTTGATGAAATTTCTCTTAGGCAATCCAATGACAAGATCATGCTTGATTAATTTATTCAAGTGTTCCATATGAATATGAGAAATTCTTTTGTGCCAAAGCCATGAATCATCGTTGTTCGCCATGAGACATTTAACCTTCAAAGATGGATCATCAAGGGAAATCATGAATATATTATTGATTCTTTTACCTTTAAGTATAACCTCATGAGTGACTTCGTCTTCTATCAAACATTCATCCTTGGTGAATTTTATTTTGAAGCCTTTGTCACAAAGTTGGCTAATACTAAGAAGATTGTGTTTTAGTCCTTCAACATAAATAACATCTTCAATGGATGTGAGAGGTGGAGCACTAATTTTGCATTTGCCTATGATTCTTCCCTTATTATTGTCTCCATAAGTGACAAAACCCTTGGCCTTTAGCGCTAGATGTGAAAATTGGTTTATATCTCCTGTCATATGCTTTGAACAACCACTATCAAGATACCAAAGATTGCATGTGGTCTTCAAGCATACCTGTAAAACAAATTAGGTTTTGTTAGGTACCCAAGTTGCTTTGGGTCCTTCATAATTAGTGCCTTTCTTTACCCATACATAATGCCCACTTGCCACACTGAAGTTTCTAATATAGCAAGCATTAGGTGTATGGCCTTTAATACCACAGTAAAAACAAGTAGGTTCAAAGTTACTTCTATATCTAGAAGGATAAGATTTCTTCTTAGAAAATGTTTTCTTTTTCAGATAGTGACGAAGTATTTTAGGTTTGTTCACTTTCTCTTTGGAAGATTGATCACTTGCCTTCACAAAGATAGTTTTGTTAGAACTTGGTTTTGAAAACTTTGAATATCCAAGTCCACTTTTATCATTGGAGTATCTTTGTTGGCTAAGAACACCTTCCAATCCAATTTGCCCTTTTTCATATCTTTCAATGATTCTTTTTAGTTGGACAATTTGGAAAGAGAGTGAATCACAATTCTTGCATACAAAATTTTGTTTTTGTTCATCACTTGGTTTTTATTTTTCTTCTTTGAGATCTTTTTCCATTGAAACATATTTTTCTTCTAAGGATGAGATTTGTTTCTTTTGTGATGATATGATTTTATACATAATTTTGCATTCATTCAATAGTTCATCTATAGCACCTTGTGCATCACTATCAAAAAGAGAAAATTCATTACCAACCTCATTGTCTTCATCATCGGAATGGTGTGAGGCCATTAATGCTAGATTTGCACTTTCATCACTATCAGAATTGGATGAGGAACTTATTTCATTGTCCTCCCATGCGACATAAGCCTTTTTGTTCTTGAATCCCTTCTTGATTTTGAAGCCACCTTTCTTGGAGAGTTTTGGACAATCCGGCTTGATATGGCCTTGCTTACCACATTCATAACATGTGATTTCTTATGTTGATGTGGAGCCTTCCTTTTTCTAAAATTGTTTCTTTCCTTTTGAATGAGAAAAAGGTTTGTCATTTCTACCGAAGAACTTACCAATCCTTTTAACAAGAAGCATGAAGTTTTCATCTTCTTCTGGATTGTTTTCCTTTTCAACTTCCTTGGAGTCTATCTTCAAAGCAATATTCTTGGATTTCTTCTCTTGATTTTCATGCTTTTCGAGTCTTTCAAGTTCCGTTTCGTATTCTTGAAGTTTTCCAAATAATGTTGCGGACGTCATGTTGGATAAACTTTTCTTTTCTGATATTTTTGTTACCTTTGGTTGCCATTCCCTTGTTAAGGACCTAAATACTTTCAGATTCAATTCATCATTCGTCAAAGTTTTACCAAGAGCACTTAAATGATTTGTCAAGTGCACAAATCTCTTTTGTAAGTCAAGAATGGTTTCTCCGGGCTGCATTCGAAATAATTTGTATTCTTGACTTAGGGTATTTAGTCTTGATCTTTTTACTTCAACTGTTCTTTCATGAGTTTGTACCAAGGTATCCCATATTTCTTTTGTTGTTTTGCATGCTGAGACACGGAAGAATTCGTCCATGCTAAGTGCACCTTGAAGAAGGTTTATTTCCTTTTTGTCATAGAGAACTTTCTTCTTATCATCATCGTCCCAAGCAGTTTTAGACTTTGATGAGCCGACACCATTGATTACCGTTATAGGGATAAATGGACCATTTTCGATGGCATCCCATATTTCTTCTCCTTGTGCTTCTAGATGCGCCTTCATGCGTATTTTTCAGAAGTCAAAATATTCACCACAAAATAGAGGAGGCTTATTGTTACTACCACCATCTCTTAAAACAGGATTTTGATTTGCGGAAGCCATTCTGGATCTTTTAGGAGCAGGTTACCTATAACCTACTCTGATACCAATTGTAAGTACGAAGTGCGCCTAAGAGGGGGGGGGGGGGGGTGAATTAGGTACTTTAAAAATTCTGGTTTTTAGTGATGATGGTTCTTATTTTTCTGGTTATAAGTGAGTTTAGGAAAGCTTAAAAATGCAGAAAAATAAAGAGACACGTGCGATATATCCTGGTTCCCCTCACAGTCCGAGAGTACTCCAGTCCCCTTTCAACATGAAAGAGATTTTCTTATTGTGGCAAACTTAAACAAGAACTACCAACCCAACTAAGAACAATCCTCTTGGACCAAGAACAATCCTCTTGGATTTTCACTAAGTTACCTATAAGAACAATCCTCTCAATGTAACAAAACTTGTATCCAACAACTTAGAAAGACTAGATTTCAACAAAAACACTTAAACTTAATTCCAACAATCCTGGAAAATAAGTAAGTAAAAATCAATTTGTGAGTTTGAGTGAGTAGAATAATATTGATCACTTAGAGTGATTTGACAATGTATAATCTTCTTCTTTCAATAATAATATTGTTCAAAGACTCAAGATATATTTGCTCAAAATTTTCTGTTTATTAATGTATGAAAATATGCAGAAAACTTATGCATGAAAATGAAGAATGCTTGAGTTTGTATTTTGAAATTTCAGAAAATATTTTGAAAGAAGGTGTTAGATCTGGATTTGAAATTGAATATTTATATGTTCATAACACCCTTTTGAAACATCATGAAGATCTGAAAATGTATCATGAACAAATGTCAAGTTTGAGTGAAAAGATATAATGAAAAGGCATGAACAAAGCTGTTATTTTTCAAATTCGTGCAGTGTGCAATCGATTGCACCCTTGGTGTAAATCGATTGCACAAGGTTTTTAACAGCTATTTTTTCAAAATCTTTAAGAGTGCAATCGATTGCACTAACAATGTAATCGATTGCATGCAAAGTCAGTAGCAAAAATTAACTGAGTGCAATCGATTGCACTAATAATGTAATCGATTGCATGCAAAGACAGAAGCAAACGTTTTGAAAATTTTAAGTATGTAATCGATTGCATAAGTAATGTAAATCGATTGAACATAGAAACAGAAGTAAAAGATCTGAAATTTTGAAGTGTGCAATCGATTGCACTAAGATGTAAATCGATTGCATGTAGAAGAAAAGTGAAATTTTATCTTTGAAAAGCTTGAGTAATGATTCTTAAACATTTCTTTTTCATTTTTGAGAATCTATATCTTAAGATCAAAGTAGATAATATTATTGTACCTTTAAAGTTGTTGAGAGCTTTGAATGAAGATATTATCCTTAGATGCTTGATCATAAGTCTTTGCCTTCTTTGTTAGCCATGGTTTGTCTTCATCAAAACAAAAGCTTATTTGTGAAGCTTGATTTTACACACACGAGTGATGTAGTCCGATACGAACTTTGTCTCCTTCATTTTCATTCTCTCCATTTCTCCTCGAAGAGTCTGCAATCGAACTTGCTTGACTCTATCTGCTCATTTGAAAGCCTTTTCGAGCGTGTCTCGTGCCTCCTTCGATGTAGTTGAACCGACAAACTTTTCGAAAACTGATTCGTCAACTGCTATAAATAGTATGTACAATGCTCTTTTATCCTTTCCTCGCGTTTCTTTCAATGCATTGGTCTGAGCAGCTGTGTTTGCCGTCGTATTTGATGGTTCTTCAAACTCATCATTAGTTACTTCTCATACATCTAACGATCCCAGCAGCGCCTTCATCTGGATACTCTAGTTCTCATAATTCGACTTTGATAGTCGTGGCAGTGGCATTTGACCCATCATATTTGTCATGCGCTCTGATACCAATTTGAAGAAATTTGAAGAGAAATGAGAGTGGACTTTGAACTTTCTTTTTTTAATAAAATTGTCCAACTAGCTTTCAATATGAGTACAAAGTGACTTATATAGGATCACAATATAGAATATTAAGAGTTATAGCAATAACTATTTCTAGTTCTCTAAAGGAATAAAATTCCCAATGTCCAAGGGAATTTGTCTTTTGCATTACCCAAGACTGATTTGAATTTAACCAACAATATGATCTATTATATCATTTGTAAAATGCTCCCACAAGCACAAAGATAAGGGATCCACAAATCCATGCCATCAATGTTGCACATGAGTCAACCAAGAGTGGGAGGTTGCCAAACAACATCAATAGTGCACTTCATCTTAGGAGGATAATCTTGATGTTAAAGTGCTTTAGATTGATAAAACTCAACATGGATGAACTTGAAGTTTTTAGTGTGACATTACCAAAAATCATGACACTTGAGGATATGTGGGATATACAATATTTCTAATGAATAAGCTTGTCTTCGAATCTACGTTTATTTCTTGCCATTCAAATAGCATTCATATAATTGATCACACAAGAATGGATCACTATCTGCCCTTGTGGGGCCAGGCATTCCCCAGGGCTTTCCAACAATCATCAAAGCAATCAATATAGAATGGAATGTTGAAAATGCTTGTGAACCAGTTCCAAATAGAGACTGCAAAGTGGCATTCAAAGATAAGGTGCAAGGTGGTTTCAGAACTCTTTTTGCATAAAGAGTACAAAGATGGAAAGTTAAGTCCTCTAATAGACATTTATTCTAAATAACAGTGACCAATTTCCTCTTTTCAATATCACTACTCCAGATTAAGTTCTATTGAGATATTGAGATATTATTGTTAATTGTGTTGTTATGATCACTAGCAGTTACCTTATATTTAGGAGTCTTAGCTTGATTATAGCTCCATCTTTATGATTGGAATTCCTAAGACCAATAGATTTTGTAACAGATTGTATACAGAAGGTCTGGTGTTGTGCATATATATTGTGATCCTAAAGAATGAATAAAAACAGAATCCACACAAATATCCAGAACCATATCGAAGACTTATCGGGCGATTGATTTATTTGTCTGTGACTAGACCAGATCTTGCATATTCTGTACATATTTTGTCTCAGTTTATGCAACAACCATGTGAAGAGCATTGGGAGGCAGCCTTGAGGGTTGTTAGATATTTGAAGAAACATCCGGGCCAAGGTATTCTACTCCGGTCTGACAGTGAATTGAACCTAGAGGGATGGTGCGACTCGGATTGGGCGAGTTGTCCCCTTACGAGACGTTCCTTGACTGGATGGGTGGTGTTACTTGGCCTTTCTCCGGTGTCTTGGAAAACTAAGAAACAGGCAACCGTCTCTCGTTCTTCTGCAGAGGCTGAGTATCGATCTATGGCGGTTACTACATGTGAGTTAAAATGGCTCAAACAGTTACTTGGTGATTTGGGAGTTAGTCACTCTAAAGGGATGCGATTATATTGTGATAGTCAATCAGCATTGCATATAGCTCAAAATCCGGTGTTTCATGAACGGAAAAAGCATATTGAAGCTGATTGTCACTTTGTTCGTGATGCAGTGATGGCTGGAATTATTTGTCCCATGTATGTTCCTACATCGGTACAATTAGCAGACATTTTTACAAAGGCCCTGGGAAAAGCGCAATTTGAGTTCCTTCTTCGCAAGTTGGGCATTCGAGATCTTTACGCTCCAACTTGAGGGGGGGTATTGAGATATTGAGATATTATTGTTAATTGTGTTGTTATGATCACTAGCAGTTACCTTATATTTAGGAGTCTTAGCTTGATTATAGCTCCATCTTTATGATTGGAATTCCTAAGACCAATAGATTTTGTAACAGATTGTATACATAAGGTCTGGTGCTGTGCATATATATTGTGATCCTAAAGAATGAATAAAAACAGAATCCACACAAATACTTTTGTGGTGAAACTTTACAAGTTCCTTATCCTGGATTCAGTGACCTTGAGAAGCTTCACATGCCAGTTATAAATTTGAATGCAATGAATTAAGATATTTGAATAATATGCTTTACTGGTTGAAGTCTACCAGCCATGGTAAGGAGATAAGCTTTCGAAGATGAAATCCTTAACTTTAAGTTGTCAACAAGAAATTGAAAAGACTTAGCTTTAGGCATACCCTTAAAGACAAGGACCCTTGTGAAATTTTATCGAATATTTCAATATTTTGATGCTTTGCAATTTATGATTTATTATAATTTTTAGTTTTCTCATTGAATTTCTCATTACACATAAACATATTGATTTTCCATGCATTTATGAAGTATTGACCAAATGTATCTTTATTTGATTCAATTCAAGTGTTGTATGACTTGATTCAACAAGAAAATACGATTTGAATTGATTCAATACTGTCTTTAAATTGATTCATTCAATTTTGACGGTCAAACTCGAGTCATGGCTCATGATACTCGAGTCATGAAATTGTATCTAAGGATGTTTTTGGTTATATTTGCAAGACTTGAGTCGTTCTCTAGCATGACTCAAGTCAGAAGACAAAAAATGATTCAAGTCATGAGCTTGTTTAATTACCTTAAAATTGAGCGAAGTAATATCATTTTGGCTTTGACTCAAGTTAGATTTTCACTTTTTTTTCTTGGAATTTTAATTTGATTCATTGCAACCTTGAATAGATTCATGTAGCGCCTTTTCCTCGTTTTTGTGCCTCTTCTCATGCACATACAAGTAGCATTTTAATTTGTATTTCTTTCATAATTTTTCATAACTTGAATACCTTGATGAGAAAACTCTCATTCAAGAACAAGAGAGATCAAATATTTTTTCAGTTAGAGAAAACTTTGCAAACACAATTTCATCTCTTCCAAATGATCTCCTTCATTATGTTCATGGAGATTCATAGTATTGATTGTATATGTGATGATTCATGGCTAGGAAACATTAGAGTTCTAATATTTCATTTGAATGATGTAGTTCTTGAAAGGAGAAATTTTATCTTGAAGGAATTCAAAGGCTTAAAGTTCCTTGAAGGAAAAAAGAAGAAGTTTTTCTTCATTGTTGTGGAGTTTTTCTAAGGATTTTTCAAATTGTTAAAGAGAAGCATTCAAGGTTTGTAATTTCGTGATTTAGTGAAGATCGATGAATTTATCAAGATTGAATTCCACCAAAAATTGAAGATTAATATCTTAGCAAAGATTAAGGATAATAATGGTGGTAACTAGTTGTAGACAAATTTAACCAAGAAGTAAGGAAGAAAATATATTTTATAGCCATAGATTATCATTTGTTTCACTGGAGTAGGTGCCTGAGAGGATAACAACACCGAACTAGTATATATTTTGGTGCACTCTCTCATTCTCTCTCTCTTATGCTTGTGTTAGCTGTTAGATTTATCGCTTGCTTAGAATTGTACGATTTATAAGTTTATTGTGTTCATAGTCTAATTTATGTAAGTTTAGGTCCGATTAGAATTTACTTTCAAAATAATATTGTCATTGATTATTCTGTAACAATTGTAATTAGATTTGCTTCAAATTGATAAATTGACAAAGACATTAAACATTTAGTTTGAAGCTTTAACCATTAGTCATTACATTTATTATTACTTCATTAGAAACCATTGGTCTGAGTACAATATTAATCTTCTTCCAATATTTAAAAACTATTTTAATACAAGTTTTCAACATATTGTGAGAAAAATACACAAGAATAAAGGGTTGAATTGTGTATCTGATAACTTTTACTTTTATGAATAACAACTTCTGAATCAGACCAAGTTCATATTCTTAGCTAGAGTTTGTAGCAACCTAATAGTTAAAAAAGTGCATAAGCAATAAGTAT
The DNA here is from genome assembly GCA_948472305.1 of Vicia faba. NCBI lineage: Eukaryota > Viridiplantae > Streptophyta > Magnoliopsida > Fabales > Fabaceae > Vicia > Vicia faba. The sequence goes on from OX451737.1 coordinate 1,239,254,879, forward strand.
TTCACACAAAAATTATCATGGTTCCTCTATAACAAGAGTAGTCCATTTCCCTTGTCACACAAAAACTTTTCACTATAATCAGAACCCGATTACAACTTTATTAGACACCCAAGTCCAGAACTTTGTGCTCAATCAAACTAGAAAAATATTTCTTGCCTAAACACACCCGTTTAGGACTTCCTTGCTCAATCTAATTAGAAAGAGACTTCATTGTCTAAACGAATGGTTCGACACTTCCTTTCTCAATCTAAATAGAAAGAGACTTTCTTGCCTAAATCAACTATTCAGGACTTCCTTGCTCAATCTAAATAGAAAAAGACTTACTTGCCTAAACCAGTTGTTCAAGATTTCCTTGTTCAATCTAAATAGAAAGAGACTTCCTTGCTCAAACACTCGGTCTTATAATTTCTTGCTCAACCACACTATTTGAGAATTTTACAAATTTTAAACAAACTAATTAGGATTACAACAAGATGTACTTGATATTCAATCAGAAGTACAAACAATACAGCACAAACAAAGACCCAGTAAGGCGCTTTTGAAGTTCCCTTTGAACATCAGAGGCTGAGTCAACATGGTGCTAAGGTCTTATTATAACATCGGAGGTTGGGTCTATTAGGCGCTAAAGTTCTATTTGAAAATCAATTTTTAATCTAGTAGAATCTGAATTGCTTATTCTTTATAAGTAATTTAACAGCGTCAGAAACAAGTTAATTAACAGCTTAATCACTACAAAATAACTTGTGTTTTGCCACGTGAAAGCCACGTCGCTAACACCCAAATCACGCCACTATTCAAATTTTGCCACCTTAAGAAACACGTCGCTATATAGCGCGTGGCAATCTTGTTGCAGCGTGAAAAGCATGTCACCAAGTTGCCACGTGAAATTCACGCTGCAACATACTGTATAGGATGAAAGTGTGCAGAGCAGAGCAGTCACATTTATATTTACGTTAGCTGTAGCGACGTGTTTTTCACGTCACTAATTAGTGACATGAAAAACACGCCGCAACTTGTTTTATTTTAAAAAAATATATTTTGTGTTTTAAATATATTAATTCTGTTTTAATAATTAATATTATTTTTTGTTTTATTAAATTTATAAATTAAATATTATAATTTATTTATTAAATACAATATTATAAATCAAATTATCAAAAACAAAACTAAATATATCTAAATGTATAAATAAATATACTCAATATTATAAATTTAATAAACTCAAATTTAAATTTATAATATTTTTAAATATACAATATGATTATAAATTTATATTACACAAATAAAAAACTAAATACAAAATAAAAATAAAACTAAGCAGAATCATTAGAGTCGTCGGAAATGTCGGGAAGAAAGTCATCATTATTTTGGTGGTTATTATTTTGGCCACCACTGTTGGGATTTCTACCAAATGCTTGCATAAATTGTCGCATTTGCTCCTCCATATCAGCTTGCCTCTTCGCCATTGCCTCAATTTGTCTATTATGTTCACCCCTCATTGCCTCCATTCGGGCATCCATTTGGGCCTTCAATACCGTCTCACGATCTTCGGACTCGCGTCTAGCCAATTGTCTTACCAGTTCTAACTGATCTGGTGTCAAATTTGTTTGACGTGACCCTCCTTCACCGTCTGCAGCTCTCTGATACAGATTTCTATCCCCACTCCTCAAAGTGCCCGCCAAATTTCCACCACCAAAAAAACACTCGTTAGGCCCATTTCTCCCAACAACTTGACTCCAAATATAGAAATCCACATCTGGATGAACCGATTTTTCTGGAGGAGGCGTATAGTGAGGATTATGGGTCAGAAATTCTACAAGCAACGCCTGATAATCCTCCTACACATACAATAAAAAAATCAATTTAAATTTATAAGTAACATTAATGAAATTAAATGAAATAAAAATAAAAAAAAATAGCCACGTGATTGTAACGCCACAACTTATCAGTTGCCACTCAATTTTCACGCCACAACATGTCACTTGCTACATGAAAATCACGTCACAAAATTGCTTAAAAAAATATAAACATAAGTTTACTTACCAGGGCTTTTTTTGTGCACTCGTCAGTAAATCCTCCCGATTTCTTTGTCCGAGTCTCCTTAACCAACTCAGTCATCAATGGTTGTCTCCCCAAACGCTTAGCCTAAATATAAAAATTAACTTAAATTAATAATATGTTATAAATCCAAATATGACCTTAAAAAGTGGTAATAATTACCATGCGTCGAGCATGCTCAGCAGTACTAATACTTCCAACAGCATTAATGCAACCCCCTTTTTCCGATGCCCTCATCTTCTTTGCAGTTTCAGATTTAGCCTTAAATTCATCTGATTCCCAATACTTAAGAAGTTGTTCAAAAACTTCTTTGCCTATCCATTTGGGACGAATGCCCAAAAGGTGCCAATTCTCTCTAACACGTCGTAGCATGTCAGAAAGTCGTCTTGAACTCCTCCCAAAATAATTTTTTTTACTTTGTTATGGTTCAGGGGATCCCAAACACATTTCGCCTGCAATGTTGTATGAAATTAAAATAAATAGTTAGATAAATTATAACAATAATGAAAATGTCATTTAAATAAAAATAACTTAGGAAATAAATTAATTATACCTGAAATTGCTTGAACCATTCTTCTTTATCGGAAACTTCTCTAAAACTCTTCAAAAAATTTGTATAATTCTGCTGAATTATATAATTGATAACCTTAGCAGCAGTCCGACTCGGCCCGAAACTAAAACAACAATAATTGAATTAGCATAATTAATTATATAAAGTTATATTAAAAATGGAAATGTGTACTTATAAATAAAAATCAATAAATAAGAAACTTACGAGTTCCCTTCAGGCCATATCCAAAATCTCCCATCAATGGTATGAATCTCACTCAGATCATCATCCCATCGAAGATCTCTCCCATCTATCTGATTATCATCCACACCAAGATCGTCATCATCCGACTCTGTGTGGGATGTGGGGGTGAGACCAGTCTGTGTGGGTCGTGAAGAGGTGGATCCTCCAGGCTGCTGGACGGATGGGGGCATCTGTGTAGGAAGTGGGGTGCTGGATCCTCCAGGCTGCTGCACGAATGAGGGCATCTGTGTGGGAAATGGAAAACTATGCTGGAAGGATGAGGGCACCTGTGTCTGCTGGAAGGATGGCACCTGTGTATGCTGGAAGGATGAGGGCACTTGTGTCTGCTGGAAAGATGAGGGCACTTGTGACTGCTGAAATGGTAAACCAGGTGGGGCCCCAGATGGACTAATAAAACATGTACTCCCAGATGGGAACTGAAGAGGACTCTGAGATGATAGTAATGGAGTAAATGGCATAGTACTGTCCATGGACATATGATGAACCTGACTCTGCAGGGGAGGACACGTGGCTGAGTGAGGTGACTGGCATACTACTACCCTTGGACGCCTGGGCTTCCTACCACTATCACTAGGACCTTTACCCTTATTATCTTTGGGTGGCATTTTTACCTAATTAAAGAAAATACAAGTTAACATATACATATTCTCATGAATAAATATTCATCAAATCATTCAATAAATGGTTCTTTGAGTAAAATTACAAGACACAATTCTCATGAATACATATTCATTAAATCATTCAATGAATGGTTCGTTAAGTAAAATTAAAAGACACAATTCTCATGAATATAGGTTCACTATTCTGAATCGTCATGCTCATCATACATTTCATCATCGTCATCTGATGTGATACTATCCTCAGATCCAGAATCTTCATGATCTTCATCCTCATCAACTTGATTCCCCTCAACCATTGTATCAGACAAACTTGTAGTGTGTTCATCTGGAATCACATCATTAACTTCAACTTCATCAACTTGGTAAGCAACATCCTCCACTAGATCGTCAGTTTCAATATGACCCAATGGTTTTGTTTTTATTACAACACAACACTGTCGTTTACATGGCACAAATGAAGGATAAGGAACATAATAAACTTGCCTAACAATATTTGACATTATGAAAGGGTCGTACTCTTTGTACCTCCGGTCCATTTGAATCTCAACAGCACCATATGTCTTATCTATTTTTGTGCCTCTAGTTGGATCATACCATTCACAATAAAACAAGACAACTTTATTTTCCGAGTCCAAGTAATTGTATACTAACTCGTAGATATGTTTAACAAAACCATAGAAGTCATCTTCACCACCATCTGTAACTCCTTTCACAAATACGCCACTATTTATGTTTTTTTTCCCTTCAGTCCATTCATGAGTGTGAAATTTATATCCGTTCACGAAGTATGTGTGCCATTTGTTTGCACTTTGACGAGGGCCATTAGATAAGTTTCTCAAATGGAGTATTTCTGGAGTCGGTGCAACAACCCTATACAATTTATCCTTGAACCATGTTGGAAATTGGGCATGAATGACACCAGATGTTGATTGTACACTGGTACTATCAAAGTAGGCGTTGTTAAATTCCCTAAAAAGAAACACACTATAAGTTTCAAGGTAATCAATTTTATATTCACACTGTAAAGAAAATTAAGAAGTTGGATTATACTTACTCAAGATATGGTTTAACTTCAATGCAGTTGATCAAGACATGAACATGTGCAGATTGCATTTCTTGTTGGGTCAACCAATGCTCACCCTTCTTTCCAGAGGGACGACCTGGAAGCCCGAAGACCGATAAGGTGTATTGACTTCTTTCGATAACATGTATGGTTTTATCATGCACATCTCAAGAGGGAGATTGTAAGGGGTTACAATAACTGGCCAACAAGAATACGCACTTCCGAACGCTTGGACATATGGAGCAAAACCATCAGAGCATAATCCAAGCCTGACATTTCTAGGTTCAGCGGCAAAATCAGGATGTACCTCATCAAAGTGCTTCCATGCATGGCCGTCAGATGGGTGTCGCATATTGCCTGGGCTTGTTTTGTTTGTATGATGCCATGTCATTTGACTTGCACTGTGCATTGAAGAAAACATTCTTTTTAACCTTGGTATTATCGGAAGATAAAACATGGACTTTACTGTTACCCGTTTTTGGTTACTGTTAATGGCTATATTGCGAACTTTATATCTTGGACTATGACAAAACTTACATTCCTTTGACGATCCATCTTGAGTACCAAACTCGTTGTCATAAAACAACATACAACCATTAATGCAACAATCAATCTTTCTTACTCTTAAACCCAACCTCGACACCAACTTCTTTACATCATAGAAACTCGCAGGCAAGTTGTCTTTCGTTGCAGTTGAGTCCAACATCATTTTTGCGAAGTGTTCCAAACACTTATCAGGAACATTCCAATTTGACTTGGCGGCCAATAATCTAACACACATTGATAGCTTTGAGTCTGACGACCCCTCAAACAACGGCGTATTCATCTCATTCAACAACTGATAAAATCTCTGCGCTTTCTCATTCGGCAACTCTTCCCCGTCAAAGTCTTCAGGTTGATCATAGGTCACGTTAATACCAAAAGCATCACCAACCATGTCACTGTTGTACCCCAAATTTTGACCTAAGATCCCACCTCTCATCTGCATTATTACATAGCAAGCGTTCACAAGCGATTCGACCTATTTTTGCCATTTTTCGGGTCAGATTTCAAAAATTCATAACTTCTTCGAATTTCGACATTTTTGAGAGGTTGTTTTTGCACTTGATTTTCCTTGACATCATCTACAACTTTTCTTTACAAGTCAAGGGCAAATTATGCATTGAGAAGCCACGAAAAAATTGTTAACGTTAGAAGTCGTTTCAGGAATTTGATTCTTAATTTTGGACTATGTTTTGTCCGACCATACATTTTACATCATCTTTCTTTTATTCTTATTTCCATAAAAAAGGAAAATTCTAAAAAATATTTATTTCATGCTATTTTCATTTTATTTATGTTTTTATTCAAAATATGAAAAATAAAAAAATTAGTTTCCTTAAGTTTCATTTAGTTTTTTATTCTTGTATCATTTAAGCTCAAATTATAATCTTTTAGATTTAATTTAGTAAAAAAATCTCAAAAATATGTGTTATCATTATTTTATTTTAGCATTTCACTTTAATTCAAAAAATCATAAAATATATAGTTAATATCTTTTCCTTTTATTCTTTTAGTTATTATAATTTTTGCTTCTTTCTTTCAATATTAGTCTTGATTTGATTCTAATTTTAATTCAATTTTTAAGTTGGGTTATTGTTAAAATTAAAATTAATTATAATTTCTTTTTTATTGTTCTTTGCAAATTTTAGTTTAATCCTTTTCCTTTTCCTTTTATTATTATTATTATTATTATTATTATTATTATTATTATTATTATTATTTTTATTATTATTATTATTATTATTATTATTATTATTATCATTATTATTATGTTTCAATAGTTTTTGTTGTTTTGTCATAATAAGAAATCAGTTTGGGACCATTCTCTTCATGCTACAATATATCCATGTTATGCTGCTGTCAACATGTCATGCTGCTGCCCTGTACTAAAACTTGCTACCAACCTGTCATAACAGTCCAAAAAAACGGTAACGTAATATAATGTTTATTCAAAAAAACAAACTTGTTCACACCAGAAAAAACCAGATTGTCCCATTATAAAGGAGAATACATGGCATCAGATTAAAAAACTACACAGGAAAAACCACCAACAACTACAACTGCTAACTCCTTTCAAAATACTCCACAATATTCTCTCTGTTTCACCACTTCATCCAACAATAACAACAAGGAAACCACAATATTCTCTCTGTTTCACCACTTCATCCAACAATAACAACAAGGAAACCTCTACAATTCTCAACCAAAAATCCCTCCAGCTTCTTCTCTTGTGATATACTCCATTTACTGTCGAACCACAACAACCTTCAGTGCAACAACTTTTTTTTAGTTTCAATTTCAACAAATCTCAAAAGGAAAAGGGGGAGAAATTTTAGTTTACCTGTCGAAGGTTTTTTAGAAACGGGAACTCGTCGGACTAGCGTTGATCGGGTGAGTCTTTCTTCTTTATATGCCCTTCCATTTATTACCATGCCATGTTGTTGTTTGTTTGTTGCTGTAGTTACTATTTATCTTGATTTCGTTGTAATTGTGAAACTATGGAACTGCTGTGATATCAAACCAAGTGAACCTGAAAAAATAAAAAAATCATTGCTGCTGTTTTCAAAAGATAGAAAATAAAGAGTAAGAATTTTGAGTTGAAAATTAAGAATTCACATCTTAAATACATAAATCCTCATAAAACTTCAATACTTTTTTTTCACAAATCTATAAACTATAAAAATAGAGGCCAATAACCAGAAAAATAAACATACTGATATTGGAGATCATAGACGAGAAGAGAGAGATCAGTAGGAAAAATAGAAAAGTACCTCGCCATTTTTAGATCTTCAATACACCCTGTATATTTCAAACGCCAAATCTCTGCACAATTCTGGAACCCTCTAAAAAAATCATCATCCTTGAACTTTACTTTACTCTCCCTCTGTTCTGCCACGAACAACAAACCCCTCCACTTGTTCTTCCAAACAAGTGAATCACTGTGATATTCGACCTCCCTCCTCTGTTATCATATCATCCTAAGCCAACATTCATAGTTTATCTCTACAAGCATCAACAAAACATTCAAAATCATAGGGAAAACGGAGTAGAAGAAAAAGATGCTGAGATTAGAAAAAAACCTTGTACCTGAAATTGAAAACCCTTAACCCTTTGCAAAACCCAAATTCACTGTCATCTTCATCTACCTATCTGAACTACTCCCCTAAACTCCTCATAACCGTATTCAGCTTCTCCGCCGTAATCGACCCGTTCCCATCCATATCAAAAAACCGCAAACGCGTCCTTCAGATTCTCCAAGATCTCGTCTGAATCAACACCTTTCATATTCAACTCAATGAATTCCAGTAAGCTTATACAACCGTCGCCGTCTCCGTCGACCTCGCGGATCATGTTGTTCAGTTCTTCATCGCTTGCCGGCTGCCCTAAGCTTCCCATTATGGATCCCAGCTCGGAGGTCGAGATCTTCCCGTCGCCATTGACGTCGAATTTCTTTAATACTTCTTCCAGTTCCCCGGCCAGACGCGCGCGTGTATGCACGAACAGTGAGGTTGAGCGTGATGCCGTTGAGGATGACGATGGGTTTCGGTTGAACAGATTTATTCAAATTTTTCTCTTTGTTGAATGGATGAGAATTTGGAATGAGAAGAGAAAAGGGGTTTGAAATCTATCTATGAGAGTAGGTCTTGAAAACTGAGAGTTTGCGTTTTGTTTACGGTTAATTTATGAATAGAAGAGAGAGATAGAGTAATTGGTTTCTAGAGAAATTAATTAATTATAATTTTTTTTTCTTCCCAAGTTAATAGCCAGCGGCGCCTCTTTATTTAGGGTTCTTAAAAAACCTTTCTATTCTTCTCCCAATTGGGTTGACCCATTGGGTTGATAACCCATTTCCATTACCTTTTTTTTAATATATTTTTTTTAACTTAATAAAAAGGTAAATAACAAATGAGTAGTATGGTGTGTTGGTCAGCACGTTAGTTTGACATGCTTGGGGTCCTAAGTTCGATTCCTATTGAAATCCATTTATTCTTTTTTTTTCTTTCTTTTCACCCTTTTGTTTTAGGCCAGTTAACTTTGTCTTATTATTTAAAATTTCCCCAAAAAATACAAATATATAAAAATAGGTTTATATTTAATTATTTTACCTCATAAAAAATATCGTAAAAATTATTATAATTGTCTTTCTTTTATTTTGATTAGTTGTTAGCTGTTTAATTTCTTTTTCGATCATTTGAGCTTTATATTTTGTTTGCGCCATAAAAACTATATTATAATTGTTTTCTTTTATTTTGATTAATTGTTAGTTGTTTAATCTCTTTTCGATCATGTAATCTTTGTATCTCTCGTCCGTTTCAATCCAAGGGAATTGTCTAATTTTTTGTCGACTTTATGTCATCAAAAAAAACATCGTGCGAATACCCTCATTCATCAAAAACTTAAGATAATTTTTCCAAATCTTCAATCTTTTCCAAAACTTATACCTTTTAAGTCAAAACTTCGACATTAGGTCGTCGCACCTTCAAAAACCCGTCCGCACCCCTTTCGGCCAAAACAATCTATTTTTCAATCGAACGAACAATTTTAATAAACAGATATTTCAAAAGGTTCCTATAGAGTACTATAGATGCATTGGGTGCTAATACCTTCCCATTGTATAACCAACCCCCGAACCATAAGATCTCTTTTCAAAAACGCTTTGTATTTTTATTATTATTTACATTGCATATTTAGGGTTTTATTTCGCTCTTTTCCCTTTTCCTTTGGAAACAATAAAGCGCGGTGGCGACTCTTGCTTTTATGAGACGAATTAATCAATAATTCGATCTCCGATTTACCCCGCTACATTTTTTATCGCTACAGAATTGGCGACTCTGCTGGGGACAGATTGACCTCTTGCTAGTCCATCCCTAAGTGGGTTAAGCCTAATTTGTTTTATCTGTTTTATTGTTATTTGATTTGCTTGATTATATGTTTAAATTGGGGTGTTTGGGTTTTTGCAAAGGACGAATCCTATACCCGGATTAAGTAACACTTAAGGAATAGGACGGGCGGTATAGTCATGTTAACTTTGAGGGAGTAATCCCGAAGAAGGAGGCATGAGATCCCCCACTCAATGGAAGGCCCTCTTGAACTTAATATTTGTTTACCGAGTAATCGGGAAGACGTTATTATTTTCGACCTAGGAGCCCGAGAAGTTGAGGACCGTAGAACCCCAACCCATCTTGGCCTTTTTAGGTGTAGCGCGGAGACTACAACGGAGTAATTCGGAAGTAGTTGTTACGCGATGCTACGCTCGGACGAGTTTCTCTTGAGAATATTGCTAATTATTGAGTAATCAAGACGTTGGTAATATCCGAAGGAGGAATGTAGACTCTGGGAACTCTTAGAACCTTGTCTTACAGGTGCGATTGAAACGTTAGTACATACCTTTGGGTGGGCTTTACCCTCGACTCCATGCGGAACGTTGAACCTTTTAACCCCATGTTTTTGACCTTGCTTGTGGTTGTTGCATCGCCATGCATTCATGCATCCATAAAACTCTTTTCACTTGACTTTGAAGGAGTTTGGAGGTCTTTCTTTGTAAACATCACTAGTTTCGTCAAACTCAATGGATCTTGGGTGTCGATAGGGCGAAAACCCTAATCCACCAAAATGGATGATTGATCTTGACGATAACTTGATCAATGTTTGGAGCCAATTTAAAATTCATTTGTTATCTTCATACTTGGATGTTTATAACTTGATATCTTGAGTTCCTTGAAAGTTAAATAAAACTCTCTTTTGCATATCATACATCATTCTACATTTTCTTTGTCTCACTTTCAAAGGTCTTTTTCCGAGTCTTATTTTTTCCCTTGGTCTCACTAGTACAACACTCGCGCTAAGAGGATAATGGAGAATATCAAGCAAGAGGTTTCTGAACTCCGCAGAGAGGTGACTATTTTGAAAGCTGGTTTGGTTCACTTAACTGGTTTGGTTGAAATTCTGATCTCCGCCCAAGTCAATCCTTCTAGGATGGAGGAAGCAAGGATAAAAGTCTTCACGGAGACTCTAAAATCTTTTTCTCATGAAAAGGTGACGGTTAATGCACCTGACGACTTTCCTGACAAGGTGAATGTGGGAGTGCGTCTAGAAGAAGATGTCGGAAAGGGATGTTTATATGAAGTGGGTAGCTCAGTTAATGGTGTGAAGAAGTTTGATAATGACTTTTCCAAGAAGAGAACCAGAGGAAGGAATAATCATCATCAGAATCATCACGTTCATCAACAGAATCAGCAAGTTCCTAATCAGAGGAAAACCCAGTTTGATTCAATTCCAATCACCTATACAGAGTTGTTCCCTATCCTGATGCAGAGGAATTTGGTTCAGACCCGACCTCCACCGAAGGTCCCTAAGAAGTTACATTGGAACTACAAAGCTGATTTGGCTTGTACTTTTCATCAAGGTGCTCGTGGGCATGACTTGGAGGGTCGCTTCGCTTTGAAGATTGAGGTTCAGAAGTTGGTCCGAGGTGGTATCTTGTCACTCAAGGACGTTGGTTTTGAAGTTCAAATCAAACAGGCGCCAAAGAGTAAACACGACTGAGGGTGACTTTGAATTTTTGAAGATTGTTTTCGGTAGTTCAAGTGGAAAGCCTTCCCAGATTATTAACTTGTTTCTGCTTTTGTAGCTTTTCTTATTTATCAAAACATTGTTTGCATGTAAGAACTTATTTGCATCTGAATGATCATCTTAATACAATGAGTATGTTTGTCTTGAAGAAATTCATTCGTTTCACTCATATTTGTTCTCAAATTTCAAATTTCTTTTGACATTATGATACCAACTTATTGCCCATTCTCTTGCCTAGGCAGAGATTGAAAGGGGGGATGATGATCTAAAGAACACAAAATCTTTGGTTGCATGCTTTTGAATAAGATCTTGTTGATGATGTACAGGCATTGTTTCAAATCCCTAAACACCGGAGATATAAGGAAGATAATCCCTTGCTAACCCCTTTGTGAGCCTTTGAAGCAGAAGTTTCTTTTCTATACGAAAAGCCTTGAATTTTAACCTGGGGCAGGGTAGTTTTCATTTAATCTGATTGAGTGTTCAAAATTCGTAAGAAAGATGTTATCGTCACAAAATCCTTTGAGAGATGAACACTCATGTTGAATTAACCGAACATAGAGTTGGAGAACATCATGAAGAGTGGGTGGGCACCAAATATTTTGAGCCTTAAAATCTTTTTCTAAAAAACCATGAATCAGACCACATTACAACCTTCAAAAGTCCTAATTGAAACAAGGTTATTTTGAAAGCATACTTCAATGAGATATTGTTCCTGACTCCCATGAATGTTTTAAATAGTTATGTTGGTAGCATATGTTTTTCCTATACAAAAATAAATGATGCTCTAACTCGCAAAATTTGTGCGATATCTTTTCAAAATCTTCAAGACTTACATAACTGTTGCATTAGAATTTTCATTCTCATTGTAAACTTTTTTCTAACTGCAAAACATTTGCTTGATATCAAGGAAGCTCACATAAACACCAGTGATGAGTTTATTCTTTTAAGGCTTGAAACTATGTTGAGTAATTGGCGGATCACGTCAAGAAAAACCCTATCCAGGGGCATGTCAGCTGAAGACCTTAAGCACGAACATGTTGCTTCTCCCAGTTATTGCTTTTCCCAACTTGTTTGCTCGTTTGGGGCAAAATTTCGAAGACTTTGTTATGCCAACTACAGTCAATTCGGGGCAATCACGTCGAGATTTGATGATTTTCTCTAAGAGTTTGAAGACACCAGAGCATGGTGAATGTCAGGTCTTTTGTAAAATCCTCTTGAGACGTTTTTTCCTCATCAACCATATAGCTTGGGGCATTTTAGAAGTGAAACTATTCGCAAGAATCGTCGTGCATCATGCAGCTCATCAGCAGTAGGCTTGGGGCATCCAAATTTAGTCCCAGGAGCAATCCAAATTTGTCAAGATATGTTTTCAGAGGGTGGTGTTCCCAGTATCTCCAGCTAAGCATGACTCTTTTTCAGCTGAAGCTTTGTTCGTGTTGTTATCCTTTCATTGGGTTGTCGACAATAGAAGACCGGACTTTGGGTTTTCTACCTGAAAATATCTTCCTCTCCAAGAGATTTAAGCCTTGTAGAAGGATTTTACAGCATTGTTGGCTTTTGTCTTCTATCTCCAGTGATGTTCCCCTCCTTTTGAGATTAGCCGAGCGCCGGGTTGTACTGTGATGTCTTATCATCTTCTGTCCATCTCCCCTGTCGTTTTTGTCAGCATACACATGACATTCATTCACACTTGCATCATGCACGCACAGTTGTATTTGTTGATGTCTCTGAGTTCGTACACCTTGGTTGTGTCTATTCAAATAACACATTTGATCTTTCCAAATAGAGTGCCAACTTAAGCATAAAATGCGCCTCCTTTCTAATTCCCCAACTGAGCTAATCCTCGTGGATGACTTTTGATTTAGCTTACCTTGTCCACTGTTGGATAGGATGAATTCCCCAATCGAGTTAATTTCTCATTGGGTAGAGTCTTGTTTGATTGTTTTCTCTCTGGTTACTCCTGGATGAAGTTGTTGCCTCTTGCATAGGCTATCTCTTTGATTTTCCCCAGTGAAATCGCGACCCAGACAGTTGGTGCATTTATTTTGCACGTTAAAGTATATGATCTCCTCGGGAAGGATTGATTCAGGGTTCTCTTTGACGAAGATTTTATTCTCTGCCAATATCATCGCAGTTTCCTTCTGAATTATTATTGGAAGACGACAAGCGGCAGCTCTTCATGAGCAACTTGTACGTTATAGACACCGTTGGAAAACGCCAAGCGGCAACTCTTCACGAGCAACTTGTACATTACTTTTTGAAAGCGCCGAGCAGCAGTTCTTCATGAGCTACTAGTGCGTCATTTATTCTTTTTGAAAGCGCCGAGCAGCAGTTCTTCATGAGCTACTAGTGCGTCATTTATTCTTTTTGAAAGCGCCGAGCAGCAGTTCTTCATGAGCTACTAGTGCGTCATTTATTCTTTTTGAAAGCGCCGAGCAGCAGTTCTTCATGAGCTACTAGTGCGTCATTACTTCTTGAAAACGCCAAGCAGCAGTTCTTCATGAGCTACTAGTGCGTCATTTATTCTTTTTGAAAGCGCCGAGCAGCAGTTCTTCATGAGCTACTAGTGCGTCATTTATTCTTTTTGAAAGCGCCGAGCAGCAGTTCTTCATGAGCTACTAGTGCGTCATTACTTCTTGAAAACGCCAAGCAGCAGTTCTTCATGAGCTACTAGTGCGTCATCATCATTTTATTTTTCTGAAAACGTCAAGCAGCAGTTCTTCATGAGCTACTAGTGCGTCATCGTCATTTTATTTTTCTGAAAACGCCAAGCAGCAGTTCTTCATGAGCTACTAGTGCGTCATCGTCATTTTATTTTTCTAAAAGCGACAAGCAGCAGCTCTTCACGAGCTACCGGTACGTTATTATTCTTCGGAAAACAGCAAGTGGTAGCTTCTTTATTGGAGCAACTTGTATGTTATCGGTATTTTCTTCGGAAAACAGCAAGTGGTAGCTTCTTTATTTGAGCAGCTTGTATGTTATCGGTATTTTCTTCGGAAAACAGCAAGTGGTAGCTTCTTTATTTGAGCAGCTTGTATGTTATCGATATTTTCTTCGGAAAACAGCAAGTGGTAGCTTCTTTATTTGAGCAGCTTGTATGTTATCGGTATTTTCTTCGGAAAACAGCAAGCGGCAGCTTCTTTATTTGAGCAGCTTGTATGTTATCGGTATTTTCTTCGGACGACAGCAAGTGGTAGCTTCTTTATTTGAGCAGCTTGTATGTTATCGGTATTTTCTTCGGAAAACAGCAAGTGGTAGCTTCTTTATTTGAGCAGCTTGTATGTTATCGGTATTTTCTTCGGAAAACAGCAAGCGGCAGCTTCTTTATTTGAGCAGCTTGTATGTTATCGGTATTTTCTTCGGACGACAGCAAGCGGCAGCTTCTTTATTTAAGCAGCTTGTATGTTATCGGTATTTTCTTCGGACGACAGCAAGCGGCAGCTTCTTTATTTGAGCAGCTTGTATGTTATTGGTATTTTCTTTGGACGACACCAAGCGGCAGCCTCTTTATTTGAGCAACTTTTATGTCATAGTTTTTGGAAAACAGCAAGCGGCAGCTTCTTTATTTGAGCAACTTGTGTGTTATTGACATCTCTGGACAACGGCAAGTGGCAGTTTTTTTATTTGAACAACTTGCGTATCTACAATCTTATTATCCCAACATTATTGGTGTCTCTCCGGAAATCTCGCGGAGAGAGTTTGTTGAATCTTTACCTTCAGAAATCGGTAATCTGTTATCAGCAATTTGATACTCTCTGTCTGTCATTGACCTTGAGTCGCGAACTCACTGTGTTGGATCAATGATCTGTTACGGCCTATGCAAGATGCTCTCTTTGTTAGGGTTAGAGGTCGTATTCCCTCGATTTTATTCGCTGTCAGGAGTCTGTCGTTTGAAGTCGATAGCTTGTTTCCCCAGTAATGTATAATCCATGCCTCTGTGTTTTGTTGGTGTTCGATTCCTCCAACATTGTCTTGCTTCATACAGTATCTTTCTTTGTGAATTCAATCACTGCATTCATATCAACTTGATGACAGCATCTTAGGACAAAATTTACGTAGTTATGTATTTAAGTACCTTCAATCTCGTCGAAACGAAGATTTCGATCTTCATATCTCCGGATAGAAGAAACTTAAATAGGGGCAGCTGTTGTACCCCAAATTTTGACCTAAGATCCCACCTCTCATCTGCATTATTACATAGCAAGCGTTCACAAGCGATTCGACCTATTTTTGCCATTTTTCGGGTCAGATTTCAAAAATTCATAACTTCTTCGAATTTCGACATTTTTGAGAGGTTGTTTTTGCACTTGATTTTCCTTGACATCATCTACAACTTTTCTTTACAAGTCAAGGGCAAATTATGCATTGAGAAGCCACGAAAAAATTGTTAACGTTAGAAGTCGTTTCAGGAATTTGATTCTTAATTTTGGACTATGTTTTGTCCGACCATACATTTTACATCATCTTTCTTTTATTCTTATTTCCATAAAAAAGGAAAATTCTAAAAAATATTTATTTCATGCTATTTTCATTTTATTTATGTTTTTATTCAAAATATGAAAAATAAAAAAATTAGTTTCCTTAAGTTTCATTTAGTTTTTTATTCTTGTATCATTTAAGCTCAAATTATAATCTTTTAGATTTAATTTAGTAAAAAAATCTCAAAAATATGTGTTATCATTATTTTATTTTAGCATTTCACTTTAATTCAAAAAATCATAAAATATATAGTTAATATCTTTTCCTTTTATTCTTTTAGTTATTATAATTTTTGCTTCTTTCTTTCAATATTAGTCTTGATTTGATTCTAATTTTAATTCAATTTTTAAGTTGGGTTATTGTTAAAATTAAAATTAATTATAATTTCTTTTTTATTGTTCTTTGCAAATTTTAGTTTAATCCTTTTCCTTTTCCTTTTATTATTATTATTATTATTATTATTATTATTATTATTATTATTATTATTTTTATTATTATTATTATTATTATTATTATTATTATTATCATTATTATTATGTTTCAATAGTTTTTGTTGTTTTGTCATAATAAGAAATCAGTTTGGGACCATTCTCTTCATGCTACAATATATCCATGTTATGCTGCTGTCAACATGTCATGCTGCTGCCCTGTACTAAAACTTGCTACCAACCTGTCATAACAGTCCAAAAAAACGGTAACGTAATATAATGTTTATTCAAAAAAACAAACTTGTTCACACCAGAAAAAACCAGATTGTCCCATTATAAAGGAGAATACATGGCATCAGATTAAAAAACTACACAGGAAAAACCACCAACAACTACAACTGCTAACTCCTTTCAAAATACTCCACAATATTCTCTCTGTTTCACCACTTCATCCAACAATAACAACAAGGAAACCACAATATTCTCTCTGTTTCACCACTTCATCCAACAATAACAACAAGGAAACCTCTACAATTCTCAACCAAAAATCCCTCCAGCTTCTTCTCTTGTGATATACTCCATTTACTGTCGAACCACAACAACCTTCAGTGCAACAACTTTTTTTTAGTTTCAATTTCAACAAATCTCAAAAGGAAAAGGGGGAGAAATTTTAGTTTACCTGTCGAAGGTTTTTTAGAAACGGGAACTCGTCGGACTAGCGTTGATCGGGTGAGTCTTTCTTCTTTATATGCCCTTCCATTTATTACCATGCCATGTTGTTGTTTGTTTGTTGCTGTAGTTACTATTTATCTTGATTTCGTTGTAATTGTGAAACTATGGAACTGCTGTGATATCAAACCAAGTGAACCTGAAAAAATAAAAAAATCATTGCTGCTGTTTTCAAAAGATAGAAAATAAAGAGTAAGAATTTTGAGTTGAAAATTAAGAATTCACATCTTAAATACATAAATCCTCATAAAACTTCAATACTTTTTTTTCACAAATCTATAAACTATAAAAATAGAGGCCAATAACCAGAAAAATAAACATACTGATATTGGAGATCATAGACGAGAAGAGAGAGATCAGTAGGAAAAATAGAAAAGTACCTCGCCATTTTTAGATCTTCAATACACCCTGTATATTTCAAACGCCAAATCTCTGCACAATTCTGGAACCCTCTAAAAAAATCATCATCCTTGAACTTTACTTTACTCTCCCTCTGTTCTGCCACGAACAACAAACCCCTCCACTTGTTCTTCCAAACAAGTGAATCACTGTGATATTCGACCTCCCTCCTCTGTTATCATATCATCCTAAGCCAACATTCATAGTTTATCTCTACAAGCATCAACAAAACATTCAAAATCATAGGGAAAACGGAGTAGAAGAAAAAGATGCTGAGATTAGAAAAAAACCTTGTACCTGAAATTGAAAACCCTTAACCCTTTGCAAAACCCAAATTCACTGTCATCTTCATCTACCTATCTGAACTACTCCCCTAAACTCCTCATAACCGTATTCAGCTTCTCCGCCGTAATCGACCCGTTCCCATCCATATCAAAAAACCGCAAACGCGTCCTTCAGATTCTCCAAGATCTCGTCTGAATCAACACCTTTCATATTCAACTCAATGAATTCCAGTAAGCTTATACAACCGTCGCCGTCTCCGTCGACCTCGCGGATCATGTTGTTCAGTTCTTCATCGCTTGCCGGCTGCCCTAAGCTTCCCATTATGGATCCCAGCTCGGAGGTCGAGATCTTCCCGTCGCCATTGACGTCGAATTTCTTTAATACTTCTTCCAGTTCCCCGGCCAGACGCGCGCGTGTATGCACGAACAGTGAGGTTGAGCGTGATGCCGTTGAGGATGACGATGGGTTTCGGTTGAACAGATTTATTCAAATTTTTCTCTTTGTTGAATGGATGAGAATTTGGAATGAGAAGAGAAAAGGGGTTTGAAATCTATCTATGAGAGTAGGTCTTGAAAACTGAGAGTTTGCGTTTTGTTTACGGTTAATTTATGAATAGAAGAGAGAGATAGAGTAATTGGTTTCTAGAGAAATTAATTAATTATAATTTTTTTTTCTTCCCAAGTTAATAGCCAGCGGCGCCTCTTTATTTAGGGTTCTTAAAAAACCTTTCTATTCTTCTCCCAATTGGGTTGACCCATTGGGTTGATAACCCATTTCCATTACCTTTTTTTTAATATATTTTTTTTAACTTAATAAAAAGGTAAATAACAAATGAGTAGTATGGTGTGTTGGTCAGCACGTTAGTTTGACATGCTTGGGGTCCTAAGTTCGATTCCTATTGAAATCCATTTATTCTTTTTTTTTCTTTCTTTTCACCCTTTTGTTTTAGGCCAGTTAACTTTGTCTTATTATTTAAAATTTCCCCAAAAAATACAAATATATAAAAATAGGTTTATATTTAATTATTTTACCTCATAAAAAATATCGTAAAAATTATTATAATTGTCTTTCTTTTATTTTGATTAGTTGTTAGCTGTTTAATTTCTTTTTCGATCATTTGAGCTTTATATTTTGTTTGCGCCATAAAAACTATATTATAATTGTTTTCTTTTATTTTGATTAATTGTTAGTTGTTTAATCTCTTTTCGATCATGTAATCTTTGTATCTCTCGTCCGTTTCAATCCAAGGGAATTGTCTAATTTTTTGTCGACTTTATGTCATCAAAAAAAACATCGTGCGAATACCCTCATTCATCAAAAACTTAAGATAATTTTTCCAAATCTTCAATCTTTTCCAAAACTTATACCTTTTAAGTCAAAACTTCGACATTAGGTCGTCGCACCTTCAAAAACCCGTCCGCACCCCTTTCGGCCAAAACAATCTATTTTTCAATCGAACGAACAATTTTAATAAACAGATATTTCAAAAGGTTCCTATAGAGTACTATAGATGCATTGGGTGCTAATACCTTCCCATTGTATAACCAACCCCCGAACCATAAGATCTCTTTTCAAAAACGCTTTGTATTTTTATTATTATTTACATTGCATATTTAGGGTTTTATTTCGCTCTTTTCCCTTTTCCTTTGGAAACAATAAAGCGCGGTGGCGACTCTTGCTTTTATGAGACGAATTAATCAATAATTCGATCTCCGATTTACCCCGCTACATTTTTTATCGCTACAGAATTGGCGACTCTGCTGGGGACAGATTGACCTCTTGCTAGTCCATCCCTAAGTGGGTTAAGCCTAATTTGTTTTATCTGTTTTATTGTTATTTGATTTGCTTGATTATATGTTTAAATTGGGGTGTTTGGGTTTTTGCAAAGGACGAATCCTATACCCGGATTAAGTAACACTTAAGGAATAGGACGGGCGGTATAGTCATGTTAACTTTGAGGGAGTAATCCCGAAGAAGGAGGCATGAGATCCCCCACTCAATGGAAGGCCCTCTTGAACTTAATATTTGTTTACCGAGTAATCGGGAAGACGTTATTATTTTCGACCTAGGAGCCCGAGAAGTTGAGGACCGTAGAACCCCAACCCATCTTGGCCTTTTTAGGTGTAGCGCGGAGACTACAACGGAGTAATTCGGAAGTAGTTGTTACGCGATGCTACGCTCGGACGAGTTTCTCTTGAGAATATTGCTAATTATTGAGTAATCAAGACGTTGGTAATATCCGAAGGAGGAATGTAGACTCTGGGAACTCTTAGAACCTTGTCTTACAGGTGCGATTGAAACGTTAGTACATACCTTTGGGTGGGCTTTACCCTCGACTCCATGCGGAACGTTGAACCTTTTAACCCCATGTTTTTGACCTTGCTTGTGGTTGTTGCATCGCCATGCATTCATGCATCCATAAAACTCTTTTCACTTGACTTTGAAGGAGTTTGGAGGTCTTTCTTTGTAAACATCACTAGTTTCGTCAAACTCAATGGATCTTGGGTGTCGATAGGGCGAAAACCCTAATCCACCAAAATGGATGATTGATCTTGACGATAACTTGATCAATGTTTGGAGCCAATTTAAAATTCATTTGTTATCTTCATACTTGGATGTTTATAACTTGATATCTTGAGTTCCTTGAAAGTTAAATAAAACTCTCTTTTGCATATCATACATCATTCTACATTTTCTTTGTCTCACTTTCAAAGGTCTTTTTCCGAGTCTTATTTTTTCCCTTGGTCTCACTAGTACAACACTCGCGCTAAGAGGATAATGGAGAATATCAAGCAAGAGGTTTCTGAACTCCGCAGAGAGGTGACTATTTTGAAAGCTGGTTTGGTTCACTTAACTGGTTTGGTTGAAATTCTGATCTCCGCCCAAGTCAATCCTTCTAGGATGGAGGAAGCAAGGATAAAAGTCTTCACGGAGACTCTAAAATCTTTTTCTCATGAAAAGGTGACGGTTAATGCACCTGACGACTTTCCTGACAAGGTGAATGTGGGAGTGCGTCTAGAAGAAGATGTCGGAAAGGGATGTTTATATGAAGTGGGTAGCTCAGTTAATGGTGTGAAGAAGTTTGATAATGACTTTTCCAAGAAGAGAACCAGAGGAAGGAATAATCATCATCAGAATCATCACGTTCATCAACAGAATCAGCAAGTTCCTAATCAGAGGAAAACCCAGTTTGATTCAATTCCAATCACCTATACAGAGTTGTTCCCTATCCTGATGCAGAGGAATTTGGTTCAGACCCGACCTCCACCGAAGGTCCCTAAGAAGTTACATTGGAACTACAAAGCTGATTTGGCTTGTACTTTTCATCAAGGTGCTCGTGGGCATGACTTGGAGGGTCGCTTCGCTTTGAAGATTGAGGTTCAGAAGTTGGTCCGAGGTGGTATCTTGTCACTCAAGGACGTTGGTTTTGAAGTTCAAATCAAACAGGCGCCAAAGAGTAAACACGACTGAGGGTGACTTTGAATTTTTGAAGATTGTTTTCGGTAGTTCAAGTGGAAAGCCTTCCCAGATTATTAACTTGTTTCTGCTTTTGTAGCTTTTCTTATTTATCAAAACATTGTTTGCATGTAAGAACTTATTTGCATCTGAATGATCATCTTAATACAATGAGTATGTTTGTCTTGAAGAAATTCATTCGTTTCACTCATATTTGTTCTCAAATTTCAAATTTCTTTTGACATTATGATACCAACTTATTGCCCATTCTCTTGCCTAGGCAGAGATTGAAAGGGGGGATGATGATCTAAAGAACACAAAATCTTTGGTTGCATGCTTTTGAATAAGATCTTGTTGATGATGTACAGGCATTGTTTCAAATCCCTAAACACCGGAGATATAAGGAAGATAATCCCTTGCTAACCCCTTTGTGAGCCTTTGAAGCAGAAGTTTCTTTTCTATACGAAAAGCCTTGAATTTTAACCTGGGGCAGGGTAGTTTTCATTTAATCTGATTGAGTGTTCAAAATTCGTAAGAAAGATGTTATCGTCACAAAATCCTTTGAGAGATGAACACTCATGTTGAATTAACCGAACATAGAGTTGGAGAACATCATGAAGAGTGGGTGGGCACCAAATATTTTGAGCCTTAAAATCTTTTTCTAAAAAACCATGAATCAGACCACATTACAACCTTCAAAAGTCCTAATTGAAACAAGGTTATTTTGAAAGCATACTTCAATGAGATATTGTTCCTGACTCCCATGAATGTTTTAAATAGTTATGTTGGTAGCATATGTTTTTCCTATACAAAAATAAATGATGCTCTAACTCGCAAAATTTGTGCGATATCTTTTCAAAATCTTCAAGACTTACATAACTGTTGCATTAGAATTTTCATTCTCATTGTAAACTTTTTTCTAACTGCAAAACATTTGCTTGATATCAAGGAAGCTCACATAAACACCAGTGATGAGTTTATTCTTTTAAGGCTTGAAACTATGTTGAGTAATTGGCGGATCACGTCAAGAAAAACCCTATCCAGGGGCATGTCAGCTGAAGACCTTAAGCACGAACATGTTGCTTCTCCCAGTTATTGCTTTTCCCAACTTGTTTGCTCGTTTGGGGCAAAATTTCGAAGACTTTGTTATGCCAACTACAGTCAATTCGGGGCAATCACGTCGAGATTTGATGATTTTCTCTAAGAGTTTGAAGACACCAGAGCATGGTGAATGTCAGGTCTTTTGTAAAATCCTCTTGAGACGTTTTTTCCTCATCAACCATATAGCTTGGGGCATTTTAGAAGTGAAACTATTCGCAAGAATCGTCGTGCATCATGCAGCTCATCAGCAGTAGGCTTGGGGCATCCAAATTTAGTCCCAGGAGCAATCCAAATTTGTCAAGATATGTTTTCAGAGGGTGGTGTTCCCAGTATCTCCAGCTAAGCATGACTCTTTTTCAGCTGAAGCTTTGTTCGTGTTGTTATCCTTTCATTGGGTTGTCGACAATAGAAGACCGGACTTTGGGTTTTCTACCTGAAAATATCTTCCTCTCCAAGAGATTTAAGCCTTGTAGAAGGATTTTACAGCATTGTTGGCTTTTGTCTTCTATCTCCAGTGATGTTCCCCTCCTTTTGAGATTAGCCGAGCGCCGGGTTGTACTGTGATGTCTTATCATCTTCTGTCCATCTCCCCTGTCGTTTTTGTCAGCATACACATGACATTCATTCACACTTGCATCATGCACGCACAGTTGTATTTGTTGATGTCTCTGAGTTCGTACACCTTGGTTGTGTCTATTCAAATAACACATTTGATCTTTCCAAATAGAGTGCCAACTTAAGCATAAAATGCGCCTCCTTTCTAATTCCCCAACTGAGCTAATCCTCGTGGATGACTTTTGATTTAGCTTACCTTGTCCACTGTTGGATAGGATGAATTCCCCAATCGAGTTAATTTCTCATTGGGTAGAGTCTTGTTTGATTGTTTTCTCTCTGGTTACTCCTGGATGAAGTTGTTGCCTCTTGCATAGGCTATCTCTTTGATTTTCCCCAGTGAAATCGCGACCCAGACAGTTGGTGCATTTATTTTGCACGTTAAAGTATATGATCTCCTCGGGAAGGATTGATTCAGGGTTCTCTTTGACGAAGATTTTATTCTCTGCCAATATCATCGCAGTTTCCTTCTGAATTATTATTGGAAGACGACAAGCGGCAGCTCTTCATGAGCAACTTGTACGTTATAGACACCGTTGGAAAACGCCAAGCGGCAACTCTTCACGAGCAACTTGTACATTACTTTTTGAAAGCGCCGAGCAGCAGTTCTTCATGAGCTACTAGTGCGTCATTTATTCTTTTTGAAAGCGCCGAGCAGCAGTTCTTCATGAGCTACTAGTGCGTCATTTATTCTTTTTGAAAGCGCCGAGCAGCAGTTCTTCATGAGCTACTAGTGCGTCATTTATTCTTTTTGAAAGCGCCGAGCAGCAGTTCTTCATGAGCTACTAGTGCGTCATTACTTCTTGAAAACGCCAAGCAGCAGTTCTTCATGAGCTACTAGTGCGTCATTTATTCTTTTTGAAAGCGCCGAGCAGCAGTTCTTCATGAGCTACTAGTGCGTCATTTATTCTTTTTGAAAGCGCCGAGCAGCAGTTCTTCATGAGCTACTAGTGCGTCATTTATTCTTTTTGAAAGCGCCGAGCAGCAGTTCTTCATGAGCTACTAGTGCGTCATTACTTCTTGAAAACGCCAAGCAGCAGTTCTTCATGAGCTACTAGTGCGTCATCATCATTTTATTTTTCTGAAAACGTCAAGCAGCAGTTCTTCATGAGCTACTAGTGCGTCATCGTCATTTTATTTTTCTGAAAACGCCAAGCAGCAGTTCTTCATGAGCTACTAGTGCGTCATCGTCATTTTATTTTTCTAAAAGCGACAAGCAGCAGCTCTTCACGAGCTACCGGTACGTTATTATTCTTCGGAAAACAGCAAGTGGTAGCTTCTTTATTGGAGCAACTTGTATGTTATCGGTATTTTCTTCGGAAAACAGCAAGTGGTAGCTTCTTTATTTGAGCAGCTTGTATGTTATCGGTATTTTCTTCGGAAAACAGCAAGTGGTAGCTTCTTTATTTGAGCAGCTTGTATGTTATCGATATTTTCTTCGGAAAACAGCAAGTGGTAGCTTCTTTATTTGAGCAGCTTGTATGTTATCGGTATTTTCTTCGGAAAACAGCAAGCGGCAGCTTCTTTATTTGAGCAGCTTGTATGTTATCGGTATTTTCTTCGGACGACAGCAAGTGGTAGCTTCTTTATTTGAGCAGCTTGTATGTTATCGGTATTTTCTTCGGAAAACAGCAAGTGGTAGCTTCTTTATTTGAGCAGCTTGTATGTTATCGGTATTTTCTTCGGAAAACAGCAAGCGGCAGCTTCTTTATTTGAGCAGCTTGTATGTTATCGGTATTTTCTTCGGACGACAGCAAGCGGCAGCTTCTTTATTTAAGCAGCTTGTATGTTATCGGTATTTTCTTCGGACGACAGCAAGCGGCAGCTTCTTTATTTGAGCAGCTTGTATGTTATTGGTATTTTCTTTGGACGACACCAAGCGGCAGCCTCTTTATTTGAGCAACTTTTATGTCATAGTTTTTGGAAAACAGCAAGCGGCAGCTTCTTTATTTGAGCAACTTGTGTGTTATTGACATCTCTGGACAACGGCAAGTGGCAGTTTTTTTATTTGAACAACTTGCGTATCTACAATCTTATTATCCCAACATTATTGGTGTCTCTCCGGAAATCTCGCGGAGAGAGTTTGTTGAATCTTTACCTTCAGAAATCGGTAATCTGTTATCAGCAATTTGATACTCTCTGTCTGTCATTGACCTTGAGTCGCGAACTCACTGTGTTGGATCAATGATCTGTTACGGCCTATGCAAGATGCTCTCTTTGTTAGGGTTAGAGGTCGTATTCCCTCGATTTTATTCGCTGTCAGGAGTCTGTCGTTTGAAGTCGATAGCTTGTTTCCCCAGTAATGTATAATCCATGCCTCTGTGTTTTGTTGGTGTTCGATTCCTCCAACATTGTCTTGCTTCATACAGTATCTTTCTTTGTGAATTCAATCACTGCATTCATATCAACTTGATGACAGCATCTTAGGACAAAATTTACGTAGTTATGTATTTAAGTACCTTCAATCTCGTCGAAACGAAGATTTCGATCTTCATATCTCCGGATAGAAGAAACTTAAATAGGGGCAGCTGTTGTACCCCAAATTTTGACCTAAGATCCCACCTCTCATCTGCATTATTACATAGCAAGCGTTCACAAGCGATTCGACCTATTTTTGCCATTTTTCGGGTCAGATTTCAAAAATTCATAACTTCTTCGAATTTCGACATTTTTGAGAGGTTGTTTTTGCACTTGATTTTCCTTGACATCATCTACAACTTTTCTTTACAAGTCAAGGGCAAATTATGCATTGAGAAGCCACGAAAAAATTGTTAACGTTAGAAGTCGTTTCAGGAATTTGATTCTTAATTTTGGACTATGTTTTGTCCGACCATACATTTTACATCATCTTTCTTTTATTCTTATTTCCATAAAAAAGGAAAATTCTAAAAAATATTTATTTCATGCTATTTTCATTTTATTTATGTTTTTATTCAAAATATGAAAAATAAAAAAATTAGTTTCCTTAAGTTTCATTTAGTTTTTTATTCTTGTATCATTTAAGCTCAAATTATAATCTTTTAGATTTAATTTAGTAAAAAAATCTCAAAAATATGTGTTATCATTATTTTATTTTAGCATTTCACTTTAATTCAAAAAATCATAAAATATATAGTTAATATCTTTTCCTTTTATTCTTTTAGTTATTATAATTTTTGCTTCTTTCTTTCAATATTAGTCTTGATTTGATTCTAATTTTAATTCAATTTTTAAGTTGGGTTATTGTTAAAATTAAAATTAATTATAATTTCTTTTTTATTGTTCTTTGCAAATTTTAGTTTAATCCTTTTCCTTTTCCTTTTATTATTATTATTATTATTATTATTATTATTATTATTATTATTATTATTTTTATTATTATTATTATTATTATTATTATTATTATTATCATTATTATTATGTTTCAATAGTTTTTGTTGTTTTGTCATAATAAGAAATCAGTTTGGGACCATTCTCTTCATGCTACAATATATCCATGTTATGCTGCTGTCAACATGTCATGCTGCTGCCCTGTACTAAAACTTGCTACCAACCTGTCATAACAGTCCAAAAAAACGGTAACGTAATATAATGTTTATTCAAAAAAACAAACTTGTTCACACCAGAAAAAACCAGATTGTCCCATTATAAAGGAGAATACATGGCATCAGATTAAAAAACTACACAGGAAAAACCACCAACAACTACAACTGCTAACTCCTTTCAAAATACTCCACAATATTCTCTCTGTTTCACCACTTCATCCAACAATAACAACAAGGAAACCACAATATTCTCTCTGTTTCACCACTTCATCCAACAATAACAACAAGGAAACCTCTACAATTCTCAACCAAAAATCCCTCCAGCTTCTTCTCTTGTGATATACTCCATTTACTGTCGAACCACAACAACCTTCAGTGCAACAACTTTTTTTTAGTTTCAATTTCAACAAATCTCAAAAGGAAAAGGGGGAGAAATTTTAGTTTACCTGTCGAAGGTTTTTTAGAAACGGGAACTCGTCGGACTAGCGTTGATCGGGTGAGTCTTTCTTCTTTATATGCCCTTCCATTTATTACCATGCCATGTTGTTGTTTGTTTGTTGCTGTAGTTACTATTTATCTTGATTTCGTTGTAATTGTGAAACTATGGAACTGCTGTGATATCAAACCAAGTGAACCTGAAAAAATAAAAAAATCATTGCTGCTGTTTTCAAAAGATAGAAAATAAAGAGTAAGAATTTTGAGTTGAAAATTAAGAATTCACATCTTAAATACATAAATCCTCATAAAACTTCAATACTTTTTTTTCACAAATCTATAAACTATAAAAATAGAGGCCAATAACCAGAAAAATAAACATACTGATATTGGAGATCATAGACGAGAAGAGAGAGATCAGTAGGAAAAATAGAAAAGTACCTCGCCATTTTTAGATCTTCAATACACCCTGTATATTTCAAACGCCAAATCTCTGCACAATTCTGGAACCCTCTAAAAAAATCATCATCCTTGAACTTTACTTTACTCTCCCTCTGTTCTGCCACGAACAACAAACCCCTCCACTTGTTCTTCCAAACAAGTGAATCACTGTGATATTCGACCTCCCTCCTCTGTTATCATATCATCCTAAGCCAACATTCATAGTTTATCTCTACAAGCATCAACAAAACATTCAAAATCATAGGGAAAACGGAGTAGAAGAAAAAGATGCTGAGATTAGAAAAAAACCTTGTACCTGAAATTGAAAACCCTTAACCCTTTGCAAAACCCAAATTCACTGTCATCTTCATCTACCTATCTGAACTACTCCCCTAAACTCCTCATAACCGTATTCAGCTTCTCCGCCGTAATCGACCCGTTCCCATCCATATCAAAAAACCGCAAACGCGTCCTTCAGATTCTCCAAGATCTCGTCTGAATCAACACCTTTCATATTCAACTCAATGAATTCCAGTAAGCTTATACAACCGTCGCCGTCTCCGTCGACCTCGCGGATCATGTTGTTCAGTTCTTCATCGCTTGCCGGCTGCCCTAAGCTTCCCATTATGGATCCCAGCTCGGAGGTCGAGATCTTCCCGTCGCCATTGACGTCGAATTTCTTTAATACTTCTTCCAGTTCCCCGGCCAGACGCGCGCGTGTATGCACGAACAGTGAGGTTGAGCGTGATGCCGTTGAGGATGACGATGGGTTTCGGTTGAACAGATTTATTCAAATTTTTCTCTTTGTTGAATGGATGAGAATTTGGAATGAGAAGAGAAAAGGGGTTTGAAATCTATCTATGAGAGTAGGTCTTGAAAACTGAGAGTTTGCGTTTTGTTTACGGTTAATTTATGAATAGAAGAGAGAGATAGAGTAATTGGTTTCTAGAGAAATTAATTAATTATAATTTTTTTTTCTTCCCAAGTTAATAGCCAGCGGCGCCTCTTTATTTAGGGTTCTTAAAAAACCTTTCTATTCTTCTCCCAATTGGGTTGACCCATTGGGTTGATAACCCATTTCCATTACCTTTTTTTTAATATATTTTTTTTAACTTAATAAAAAGGTAAATAACAAATGAGTAGTATGGTGTGTTGGTCAGCACGTTAGTTTGACATGCTTGGGGTCCTAAGTTCGATTCCTATTGAAATCCATTTATTCTTTTTTTTTCTTTCTTTTCACCCTTTTGTTTTAGGCCAGTTAACTTTGTCTTATTATTTAAAATTTCCCCAAAAAATACAAATATATAAAAATAGGTTTATATTTAATTATTTTACCTCATAAAAAATATCGTAAAAATTATTATAATTGTCTTTCTTTTATTTTGATTAGTTGTTAGCTGTTTAATTTCTTTTTCGATCATTTGAGCTTTATATTTTGTTTGCGCCATAAAAACTATATTATAATTGTTTTCTTTTATTTTGATTAATTGTTAGTTGTTTAATCTCTTTTCGATCATGTAATCTTTGTATCTCTCGTCCGTTTCAATCCAAGGGAATTGTCTAATTTTTTGTCGACTTTATGTCATCAAAAAAAACATCGTGCGAATACCCTCATTCATCAAAAACTTAAGATAATTTTTCCAAATCTTCAATCTTTTCCAAAACTTATACCTTTTAAGTCAAAACTTCGACATTAGGTCGTCGCACCTTCAAAAACCCGTCCGCACCCCTTTCGGCCAAAACAATCTATTTTTCAATCGAACGAACAATTTTAATAAACAGATATTTCAAAAGGTTCCTATAGAGTACTATAGATGCATTGGGTGCTAATACCTTCCCATTGTATAACCAACCCCCGAACCATAAGATCTCTTTTCAAAAACGCTTTGTATTTTTATTATTATTTACATTGCATATTTAGGGTTTTATTTCGCTCTTTTCCCTTTTCCTTTGGAAACAATAAAGCGCGGTGGCGACTCTTGCTTTTATGAGACGAATTAATCAATAATTCGATCTCCGATTTACCCCGCTACATTTTTTATCGCTACAGTCACCTATCAGATTAAAGTTTTCTTCAAATTCCATAGGTGGTTGCATAACCGGTTGACTACTTGAAGCATATGTGTTGCTAGTCTCTGGTACATTACTCGGCAGTGTTTCACCATGATACGTCCAAACCCAATAATTTTCAATGAAACCTTTCCTATGCAAATGACGTGTTATTTCCTCTAGGTCACTAATTATATATCTACATCCACATTTAAGACAAGAACACCTAACTCCTCCTTCACTTCGACAACGTTCCTGGGCAAACGTCCACGCGATAAAATCATTAACTCCGTCTATAAAATTGGGTTTAAGTGCGCGTCTTCCTGAATATAGTCTATCGTACATCCAACTACGATAATACATATAATATTCCATTTACTGCAAATTTATATAATTAAAACCTATTTAATTAGAAATATTAATTAATCAATTTAATAATAATCCTAAACATATACAATTAAAGATAAATATATGCTTTTAAAAATATTTATAAACTCCTAAAAATATTTAGTTATTTTTAAACACTTAAAATTTAATTTAAACACCTAAATTTTATAAACTCCTAAAAATTTAAAAACTTATTAAACTCCTAAAAATTTAATTTAAACACTTAAAATTTATAAATTCCTAAAAATATTTATTTATTTTTAAACACTTAAAATTTAATTTAAACACCTAAATTTTATAAACTCCTAAAAATTTAAAAACTTATTAAACTCCTAAAAATTTAATTTAAACACTAAAAATTTATAAACTCCTAAAAATATAAAAACTTAAACTCCTAAAATAATTAAACTCATTCATCACAAATTAATAATTAATAATTATTATAAACTAAATAATTAAACCTAACATTTAACTCAAATACAGAAAATATATATATATATATATATATATATATATATATATATATATATATATATATATATATATATATATATATATATATATATATATATATATATATATATATATATATATATATATATATATATATATATATATATATATATATATATAACCAAAATTCAACAATTTTAACCCAATGCAAATTCATGAAATTCAGAAAATATATATAACCTATAAATTAATCAAATTCAGAAAATATACTAATTTCAAAAAAAAAAATTCAAGACATACATTTTATCTTGTAACTCCTTCAATCTTCTTGTCCCTTTTTGCAATCTATACTTCTATATTCTCCTTCTCTATTCAAAGAAAAATTGAAAAAAATTATACTCAAATAACACATCAAAAGCTATTAACAAAGTATAAATAACATGAAATTGAAATTACCTTACAACCAATGTATGAAGATGGTAGGAATTTAAGTGTGGAGAAGAAAAAATTTTGGAGAAGAAAATGGGTATGGAGAGGAGTAGGGAAGGTTTAAGAAGAAGAATGAGAAACAGAAACGTTGCTGTGTGCGTTGTGGAACGTTTTGATAAATTAGATAAACCAAGTAGCGACGTGAAAATCACGCCGCAACGTTGCCACGTGATTTTCACGTCGCAACAAACTTACAACTGTTTTTTCTTCCTTCAAAATCTGAACACGCCAGTGTTGGAAGTTGTGATTTATTTAATTTTTATGATATTTTAATTAGCGACGTGAATCTCACGTCGCAACTTTTTTTAACACAAAAAAGTAACTGACACACTTAATGCTTCTGTATTATATTATTAAAACACGTTGCCACATGATTTTCATGTCGCAACTGACTTTATTTAGCTACATAAAAATCACGTGGCAACTTCACGTGGCTGAGTAAACATTTTCTTGTAGTGAATGATCATGCACACTTACGTAGATGTTAGAATACCTTAATATTTTTTAAGTACTTTTGTTATAATCAAAACTCAGAGTATGATCAGATTATGTTCCAATAATTTCCGCTTTCAAAATCTGTTTTTTTTTTTAAATCGGAAAGAATGGAATTTTTCATTGTCTATTCAATCCTATTTCAGAAAAATTAATCCATATTCAAACCAACACCCTAAGTAAAGGATATGACGCTAGCCAATGGAAAAACGAATAATGCTAGCCAAACATATATCCTTGTCTTCAATAAACTTAGTGAGACTTATACTAAGAACCTCCTCATCAACATAAAAAATAGAGATGAGGGTTCTCCCTGCCTCACTCCATTTTGATAATTGAAGAAACCAAATTGTAATGGACACATAAGTTGAGCGAAATTTTTGTTGAAAGCAATGGCTTTAAGATTTTAAAAAAAGAAAAGATCAATTAATAGAATCAAAAGCTTTGGTAATGTCAATTTTGAGAACGACGTGACCACCAAAGCTCTTATTGTCAAATATGTTGAAAGCTTCATGAGAAAGGAAAATATAGTCTCTAATTTTATTGCCATTGATAAAACTTTTTGTTTAAGATAAATTAAAGAAGGATGCATGTAAGTAATTCTATCAGCAAGAATATTTGTTATGATTTTGTGTTTAAATTTTTCCGAAGCAATGTTATGAATTGCTCTAGGGATTCAACATTGTGGAATTTGGAAATTAGAACAATGGTGTTTAAGTTGAGAGGGAGAATCTAATCATCCTTAAAGAACTGAGTAACTCTATTTACAACATCAATACTTATGATCTCTAAGTACTTTTAGTAGAAAAATTTACCAAAAATATCAGGTATTTGTTAAGATTCATGGTAGCATCCTTAATTTCCTAAGTAGAAGGAGTGATGGTGAGAATAATGTTGGTTTGATCAGAAATCAAGGGAGGAATTGTTTCTTCTATTAAACATTTATCCTACAAAACAAAATAGTTGTTAAAAAAAAACTTTAAGTAATAAGATAGATATATGAGACTCCATGTTCCATCTGTTAACCAAATATCTCCAAACATAAAAAGGGAGTGAATTGTGATATTAGAAAATCGAAAGAAATTATAAAACTTTGATTTATAAAATTGTTTATGTTAGTAAAATCAAACAAAAAAAGATAAAGCAACATAATAATGGAAAGAAAGAAATAATTGAAAGTAAAGAGATAAGGGATTGAGAAATTATATCAGAGATTTATACAAGTTTAGTCTAACCATTTGAAATACTTATGTCCCCAAGAGTTTCCACTAAATGTGACTTAAGCTTTTACAAGATCTAGCCACAACACTTCTTACATGAAACAGAACTTTTACAAAGGATAAACTCAAAAATAAACAGAACTTTTATAGAGGCTAAGCTTTAAACCAAACAGAGCTTTTACACAAGTTAAATTTAAAACCACAACCACAATCTTTTTCAGGTTTAGTTTGGAATCTCCTAAAACTCTCAAGATATTACTCAAGAGAATCATATTCTTGAATTAAAACAATTTATGCACAACACTAGTACAACACAACTCTTATAAATATTTTTCACTCTATTTGCACTAAGGTAACTTTAGTGAAAAATAGAAAATAGAGGAGAACATAGTTAAAAGAGTTGTAGAATTGTTTATATTTAGATAATTGGTGTGTAATGAAATAAGGAGAAACCTTCTATATATATATATATATATATATATATATATATATATATATATATATATGAAAAATTTAGCTAAAAAAGGAACCAATCCATGGGTCTTTTTAATGATTTAATCTATTAACACTTACAAGTAATCAATTAATCTACCCAAATATGAAAGGTTTTGATTTTTTCCATCGTTAATCAATTAAAAGCTCATTTAATCAATTGGGAGGCATTACAATTGGATTAATCAATTATTCCAAACGTGGTAATCGATTTACCAATCAAAAATACATTCTTAATTGATAAATAAATCTAGTAATTTATTAAGTACATGTTTGAAAAGGTTTTCAGGAATTTTTCAAATGATAAGAGAAGTTTTTGAAATCTTTGTTATTACATATGATTGGTGTCACTTTATAGGAAACATGTGAAGCAAGTGGCGCTGAGTGACTGGAGATTGGTTAAAAAAGATATCATGACAAGGTATGAGACATCTTGTCTCACCATTATTAAGTAACGAAGCAGTATGTTAAGCATAATCGTGTCTTGCCCGTAGCAGTTATGCTTTGAGTAAATCTCATGTTGTTTAAGGATTTGTTTCCTTATTAATCAAATTAGGTTTAATCCTTTATTCAATTTTTGGAATAAGAAAGTTTTTCCAAAGATTAAAATTGAGGAATTATGATATGATCAAGATTTAACCAATCAAATATTTGTATCATCATAATAGAAGATTAGTTGCTTGCATTTTGGGATGTCCAACCGCGTTCAAATACCAAAACCTAATGGGAATTTGAGTTGGACCTTGTTGCTATTTAAGGAGGTATTCTTCGTTGTGAAGACTTAGACCTTGCACAATTAAGCTAGGTGTGTTTATTTATTTTTAGTCATTGTGTTTGGTTTCTAATACTTTATTCTTGAGTCTTATTCTTATGTTAAGGAATAATGTATTTGAATTGCAATTTTTTTCATCATTCATAAACTCTTGTAACTGCCCAAACACTAGGAAAAGTGTTTTAGTGAAAGTGAGAGGGGTCTCATATTTAGGGTGAGTCCTAAATAGAAATTCACGTGTAGTATTAGGAAAATAGGCATTGACCTAGGAGAGTTCAAATTAGACAAATTTGTACTTCTAACTATTAAGAGTGGATTTTCTTTCCTTGGGTTAACGCCCTCCATACATAGGTGGTTTTGCATGGAACTCGGTTTCCAATTCCTATGTTATTTTATTTACTATCTTTATTTTGTTGTTTATACATTACTCTTGTGATACACATTGTTACAACATTATATTTGATATTTTATCATCTGAAGAACAAAATTTCAATCTTTATGTGTGTGCATTATCTTCGAAGTACCTCAAAAACGATTTCCTCAATTGGTGAGAATGTTCTATGAAAAAATCACATACTTAAATGGAGTTATTAGCTATGTATTCAAGAAGTATTCTATTAAACTCGGCATTGAAGAGTTCACATAAGTTTGCAACATTTCTTACACCAATTAAGCATATGATGAAATCGATGAAGGTAATGAGTTGACTATGATATCAGTGTAAATTCGTTTTTGATTGATCAAACCTACATCATTTCCACTCTCTTCACCGTTGGCTTGATATGTCTAGACATTCAGTTAATTCATTATACAGTGAATCATGTTCTCTTCCAAAGAAAGAGAAACTCGAGCACCATAAACTTGATATGGTTTGGTTTTAGGTGAATGGAGTGGAGAAGAATGAGGATGATGTTATGATCCTTCACATGATGGATATTAAAAAGAAAAACACGACTCTACTATACATTGAACTAATCTTAAAGATCCTATAGTATTCCATATCCAATTTGTAGGAGAAGGAATCAGATATTAGACACTCGCAAATAGGAAGAAACACCTTAGGTAAAATGATGTGTGAAATCAAAGGAAAGGAAATCATATTTCTACCTCCAAAGGCTCCACCAAGAGCAAGGCAACAATAAACAATTTATGACCTCCCACCATCTTCCTCAAGAATCCTTAGTGACGTGCGTGAAGACCATAAACTAATGATTGAGATTCATATGACAAAAAACTCAAAGCTTTGCAAACTCATCTAGAAACTGTAAAATCAATCCTCATATCTCTAATTGTGTATAGTGAGGATGATGATGAAGATATGAATTGGTCTCTTTCCTATTTTCTCTTGTTTTATTGATTTTGTGTGTTTTTACTTTTTATTGCAAATTTCATCTTGTACTCCAATATGCTTTTAAATTAAATAAAATGTTTTCTCCTTTCAAATGCTTAGGTGACCATTAGCTTGCATATTTAAATTTCTGCCTTGCATCTTTACCCTCCTTTTTAATTATGTCAAAGGAGGAAAAGTATACTCTTTGGGGGAGTATAGTATACTCTTTACTCATTAGAGGGGGAGTTTAAACACTTCAACTTTATCTACTTGTCTTTTATTTTACCACCTTCCTGAGAGATGTGTTGTAATCATCAAAAAGGGGGTAGAATGTTGAACTATGTGATTGCAGGTTTAATAAAGAAGTGATTAAAGCTAAGAAAGTTATGCCTATCATGGTTTTGATTTTTACAACTCATCACAATGCAACATATCAACTCATGAATATGTAACTTTATTTGTATGGCAACAAATCATAAAGACAAACAAATGATAAAATTATTTCATGTGGTCAAAGACGCACAAGATAGTTTGATCAAACTCTTCCTCTGAATAAAGCTGAAGATTTAGGGTATAATGATCAACATTGATATCCTATGATGATGGCATCAGACTTGAAGGTATCTCAATCCTTATCTCTAATAAGGTTTAAGTGAAGTTCTTATATGGTTGGTGTATTCGGCAAAATACTTGAAGCTTTAGAGAGTGAAAGAGAGGAAGTGTGGAAGCTCGCTTGATCATGTTTGAGTGATCAATGTTTTGTAAAACCACAAGGGCATTTTCATAAAGTAATATGTTTATCACACAATCACTAAAACTATTTTTGAAGCCTCTATTTCTCGAAGAAAGTCACCTAAAAAAGTTTCGGAGCCTAGCCAGATGCATCCAAACATGTCATAATGATCACGACATGTTTTTGAACAATTCAATCGATTGGACCATATACCCAATCAATTGGATAAGGGAAAAATAAGTTCATAATCGATTGTGAAAATGTCTTAATGAAGGGTAACGACACTTTATCAATTTTTTTCAAAATAGGCTCAAATAATTGATTAATTAGGCCATCTAATCGATTTGAATGAGGACATAATTGATTGGACAATTAATTTTTCCCATGGATCATTTCCTTTTCTGAACCATCCTTTGGCATATAACTAAAGGCCTTCCCATTCACTTTGTCACATCCAGAAATGTGAAATTTCTAACCTTCCTCATTCTATTTCTCTCTCTCTAAAAAAATTCGTATGTTCTTACATAAATTTGGCCATAGTGCTTTGAGAAAGGTTCTTGTGTTTAAGTGAGAAAATTGTTTTGGAAAGGGTAATATTGTAAATTCACCAATAGTTCTTTTTCCTCTCGAGTGAAAATTTCTTCCTTAAGAAGTGTTTGTTTGAGTGTGAAGCAAAGCCCGTTATAAGATTTGGTTATGGAATTTAGTGTTAAGTCTCCGTTTGGTTCGTGAGTTGAGCCACTTAATGAAAAGCTTTCTTTTTAGGTTCTTGAAGATAACCACTAAAAAATCTTCTTATCAGTTCTTGAGCTTAGTCCAATGTAAAAGCTCAGTTGGTTCAAAATCTTCCTGGTGTAAAATCTTGATTTGGTTTGTGGTCGGCCCATGTAAAACCTCAGTTCGATTCATGGTCAACCCGTGTAAAACCCTGATTTAGTTTAAAGGATAGACAGTTTAAAACTTCACATTGGTTCGAGATATGTCCATATAAAATATCGGTTTATCCTGGGGACTAACCGCTCAAAGCTTTGATTGTATTTGGCGTGAAGACTAACCGCTTCATTCATTATTCATTGTTTGGTTAGAAGTAAACCTGAAACTTCATTTTTTCGTGTATAAGGGGGTTCGTGAGTGTAACAGCGCGAAAAATACCCAAGTGTAAGGAACACTCGAAATACAATAAAGTTGCAACTGAACTTTGTTTATTCCAAAAGGAAATGGAAAATATCAATAAAACCCTCAAACAACGACAAATGGTGATAATAACCAAATTAGGGTTCGGGAGTCGGTTATGCAAGGGGAAGGTATTAGCACCCCTCACATATGTTGTACTTAACATGACCCATTTAGTTGTCTTGCGAAAGAATGTTAGCGTGATGTTTACTTGCAATTTTCTACTTATTAAGCGAGAAATGAAGACGATGTTTTTGAGGTTTTTAATTATTGTGTCTGACGAGACTTTAGATCTCGCTCCTATGTATCTCCATGTGCAATGGAGAACTCAAGGTTACGTAGTTCTGGATAGAAAATGTTTGAGGGTTTGGTTGATTTTAGCGAGAGGTACTTGATCGTATTTGAACAGAAAACATTGCTTGCTACCCAAAATATGGATGAGTGAAAACTTCAGTTGCTTTGAGAATGGACAACATTATCCGTATGTTCTCGTCACATTCGAGTGGAAAACATTACCCATTACTCATATATGTTAGGAACGAAGCTTTATTTGCATCGTCATGGAATGGATGAAGCATCTCTCGTTTATGAAAATGCTTTGATGTTGGACTAAGGAGGATAAAGATGATTTGATGAGTTGAAATTGGTTTTTGGTGGAAGCCAAGCATTCAAATGGTAACCTATTATGGCTAGCACCCAAATACTTAGAGATTAGGATGGGTATTATGCCCAACTAACCCTTATCATCCAAGTTATTTATGAAAGTTGTGAGACGAATCAAGATTCGTTTATTTATCATGTTTTGAAGTATTTTTTATTATCAAAAGATTTTGAAAAAAGAAACTTGGTGTTGACCAAGTGTTTATTGAATTGAATTGAAAATTGGCTCAAGTTTGAAAAAGGCTTTGGATGGCGATGATGATCGGTTTATCCATGATGTGAGTGGATGCGAAAGCGATCTACTTATTGGTTTTGGAAAATACCCTTGATGTTGATCAAGGTTTTCAAACTACAAGACCTATTTTTATTTTTTAATTTAGAAAATGGCTTGATGTTAATCAAGCCTTTTTATTTTGGAAAAAGGGTTTATTTTAGTTATATCATTGTTTTATTATTCAAGCTAATTAAACTAAGCTAAAGCGAGAATCAAAAGCGAAATAAATTACAAGTGAGGGTATACATTTTATTACATGGGGGATGATGAAACCAAATAAAATCGTAATGTACACATAAAAATGTAATGGATGGTGTCGCATGTGAATTGTCTTCTAAGGACACAAATCAGATTCACATGATGTGAGGACACGAATTAAACTCACGTAACACAAAGGTGAAAAGGTGTGAGTCGAATTCACATGATATCAAGATTTAAATCTAAATAAGCACAATAACATGAAAAGTTGCATCAATATGAATTAAACCCAAAATTTCTAACGCAAGATGAGATCATGGCAATCAAACGGTCACATGAAAACACAAACTTAATGAAAAAGATACGCAATCAAACGGTCACATGAAAACACAAACTTAATGAAAAAGATAATGAATCGCAATGTAAAAATAAATAGACCTCAATGAAAAGAAATGCGACACGATGTTTCTATCATGGTATTGGAATAAATCGTGACGACAACAAAATTAGAATGTCACACGCACACAAAGAAAAATCTAGCACTTGCTAACGCCAATGAAATCATTGCAAAATAAATTGAAAACTAAACTGAAATGCACAATAAAATAAAAATTCAACAACTCAATATAATATACAAATGCTTTACAACACTTTAACATCATGAAGTAATAAATTGAAAACATCCCCACACAACCAACATAATCTATGTTTCCAATACGTGTTTGGAAGCGAAACTGAGTTAAGGAATCCGAATTTGTAACACAATGAAAAAAATATAAGCATCGCAACACATGCATATTACAATATTATCAACAGTATCCCAACAAAATCCAATGAGAAATACTGACATAACAATAATATCAGCTAAAAAATGTAACAATACGAAATACTCTGAGTTATTACCAAAGTGTGAAAACGAGTTGTTGTTTTTCTTTCCATGGTTTGAAAAACAAGGTGTTGTTCCATTGATTTTGTTGTGAGAACTAGGATAAGATGTTGTCACAATATGTTTTTTGGTTGGAGAAGGAAGTTCCAGTTTGTATGAAGCTGAACTGATTTTGAGCTTGATGAACGTGTGGTTTGGATGTGTGAGTAACCGATGTGGGTTTGGGTTGTTCGTGGCAAGGATATTTAAGAGTTTATTTGCTTTGGAATGGTAGAGGGATTTATGAATTTTCGATATAAAGGAGTTTCAGAGGATGAGAATGGAAAAAGCAAGTTGTTGAGGATGTTTGTAGAAGATGGGGATGATTGAGGGTGTTTCTAGTTTGTTTGTGTGGTTATTGAATATGGTAAGTGAAGGGACACTACAATAAATAATGTTTTTAATCTCAGACGTGAAATATGTTTTATCACGGATAAAGTAGTGAGGTAAAGAAGGTCATCATGAAAAGTTTCCACTTAATACCTCAATGATTAAAAACTTGAGGGGTATACTTATATGCTCATGGGTTCGAATCCCAATAGCTGCACTTTTATTATTTTCAAAATTAATTTTTCTTTTATCTCGATTTATTCAAAAAACAGAGGGGTATGATAATTTTTTATTTTAAAAATTGTTACATTGTTTACCCTGAATATTACATTGTTTACACAATATTACATTATTTACACAAAATATTAAAATTAAAATAAAAGTCAAAATCCCTAGAGTTCAAGATAAAAATCAAATTCCCTAGGGATCTTGATAAAATCAAATTTCTTCAAGATTTAGACTTTAGATCTTCGAATTATTGAATCTTGGGGAAGAGCTTCTATTAGATCTTACATGCAATTGTTTCTGATGAAAAAAAGAGTAAGATAATTAATATAAATAATCAAATCATTTTCCGTTCAATTTTTTTTTTAAGAAAACAAACCTTGAACCCATAAATTTTTTTGCTCTTGCAATCCATCATAGAGAATTTTTCCAAGCGTCCTTAGGTTTCAAGTGTTTCATATGTTTCATTTAGGTTATATTTTCAATATTTAGCATGCTTTTATAATGAATGTCCCTTAGGTTTCACGCAAATCACTAATGGCAACATCTTGAGCATTAATACTCATTAAATGGTCGACAAAGATTTGCCAAGGCCGTTGTATATAGTATGGAAAAAACACTTAACTATCACATCAGTCATGACAAGTCACCGAGGTGAATGTGCATTCTATTTTTTTAATTACATTGTTTTCACAGAATATTAAAAATATATTGTATGCAACAATTCTTCGATGATATTAAGATTTAGATACTAGAGGTCTCGTGCAAGATGCTATAGATCTATTTCCATGGCCAATGAGAATTTTTATTTTCTGCACTTGCAATCCATCCCAAAGATATGTTGAAGTGGTGGTAAATATTTCCTCTATTTGGGGAGACTTCATATTATTAAGGATTAGGATATAATCTATTTAACGAGTGTTTTTATAGTAAAATATGATTATTATACCCCTCAGTTTAACTATAAAACCGAGGTAAGTTATCATCCCCTTTCAACTATTACCTCAACTTTCGATTAAAGATAAATTATTTAGAACAAATCTTTTCAAAGGTTAAGCTCCCTTCTTTGTGTAAGTTGAGGCTCCATTTTCTGTTTAAGTTCCAACTTCTAAAAGAATGATGCTTGAATGTCAGAACTTTGCATTCGAATTCACCATTTTTTAGCAGTTTGTTTGTTTGAAGAGAGAGAGAAGTCTATAATTCAAAATTTTGATGTAACCCTTGTGTGCATTATTTTAAAGCTCAATGATTTGAATGAATCTAACCTCTAATAATTTATATGTTCCAAACATTGGAAGATGTTTTTTCTGCACTTGTAATCCTTCATAGGAAGTTTATTCACAAAATACAACAATAACGTCAACACCATTATGTGAGATATATTGTAATCTATCCCAAAGAATGATGCATGCGAGTTTGATGCGGCTTAATATAAGTAAGGTTTAGGTTAAAATTTGTTTGACGAGTGCTTTTATAGTGAAATATAATTATTTGACCCCTCAGTTATATCTAAAAATTAAAGGGTTAGTTTTTTTAGTTTACACTTATAAATAAATTAAAACATAAACTACAAAAGTTAGGATTCAAAGTGTGTCCTGATTTATTTTTCCCCTCGGTTTTCATAAAAACCGAGGGAATATGTTGTTTTTATTATTATAAATAAAATAAAATATGACACGCCTATGTATAATACCTAGTTTTTTTTCTGAATGAGGTGAAAGTTTTGTCGTAAAATATATTATTTATAGTAGTGATAGATGAATTAAGGTCGTAGGAGGAAAGAAGAAGTGTGAATGGTTACTGTTTTTGTGTGTTCTTGCTTTTTCTTTATTATTTTTTTGAGTTTCTCTTGGTTAAAGAGAAAAAAGAGTGGGTAAGAGGAAGAGTGGAGACAATTTTTTTTTAGAGTTTCTTTTCTTTCTCTCTCACACTTAGCTATATATACTCTAACATTATGTTTTTTTTGTTTTTTTTAAATGGCCAAAATTCCACAACTAATTTAATTGAATAAAAGTAAACTAAAAATAAACCACAAGTAAAATAACATTTTTGTTTTAATTTTCTTCAAATAAAAAAAGAGATTGGAATAAACTAAAAATGAATAAAATCAGACGCGTGTTACGCCAAGAAATAAAAATGAACACGTTAAAATGATCTATGTGCAACAAAGTTCAGTAAAGCAGATCGAAAATGATCAAAATCACTATTTAAAATATCTGGATAAACAGGCTCTGACTATACAAAAGCGACCATGCGCGGACTCGAAAAAATAAAATGAGTATACCGACATGACCTACGTTCATCAGAGTTTCACAAAATAGTCTGGTACATGTCAAAACTTAAAATA
Organism: Vicia faba; assembly: GCA_948472305.1. Classification (NCBI taxonomy): domain Eukaryota; kingdom Viridiplantae; phylum Streptophyta; class Magnoliopsida; order Fabales; family Fabaceae; genus Vicia; species Vicia faba. The sequence goes on from OX451737.1 coordinate 1,239,296,487, forward strand.
TTTTGCCTGCTAATTTTACGCATAATGTCGAATCTTTTTTACCGGTCTGCCCGTAGGATCGAAATTTCATTATGATTGAATTTTGATCAATTTCACACCATGTATGAGGCAATGCAATGAATGAAAATGCATGGAATGCAATTAGATTATTATTTTTATTTGAAATTAAGTGAAGACCTAATATTGGCTCTTAAACGACCTAATGTATGAATGATTAACCAATGATGCAAATGCGATGAATGTATAACCTTTGGATAAAACTGGGGTATGACTGTAAGCTTAACCTTCAAAAAAACTCATAAGCATTATTGGAAAATATCAAATCAATTCTTGGGGAAAGGAGTGGGTCACTTCATATAGAGTGAACCTATATAAATATCTGGTGTCATCTCTTTACTTTTCGCATATTTTCTTTACTCTGATTTTCTGATACAATATTCAAGCTTTTCTTAAAAATGTTTTTAAAAACCGATTCAGAAAATAATAATATTTTAAACCAACATTTTTCAAACCCCCCACAATTCACCTCTCCTCTTTTGTATGGAGTCACATGTTCAACAGTTTGTCGTTGTACTGTGTGAGATCCTTTAGATATAATTCATCAACTTCAACCTTACACCCAAAATCCATTAATGTGGTGTTTAACTCTAAATATTGAGTGTGTGAGGTAGATTAAAGGTACATTAGGGAAACTTTTTTTTTGTAAAGTTTTGTTGTATGTATCAGGAGAAATGATTGTTTGTTTGTTAAAATTATAGATTGGTTCTTGTCAAGCAAGAGAAGAATTTTTGCAATACTCCAAGGAATACTTTGGTGGATCTGAGTAAATGTTGTTGCAGAACAAATTTAGGAATTGTCCAATCATTCGTTGTTAGAACAATCACTCAGACAAGTATTTTCATATTCGAGTAAAGGGTGATGCAGAATTAAAGCATGGAGCATGATTATTGTATCTATCAAGATTGTTAGTTTAATATCATTGAAGCACTACAACTAATAACACTTTTATGTCAAAGCTTTCATCTCCAACATGCTAAAAACCGAGAGGATATATCCTAGGAGTGCAATGTTTTATTTTTTTAATAAGATAAACAACATTTTACGTCAGTGTTATATAAAACCAAGGTAACACAACTATAAGTTAGCGCATTTTTTATCCATAAAAAAATTAATAAACCTTTTATCTCAGTTTTCTTCAAAACTGATGTAATATAGCTATAAGGAACCTCAATTTGAATCATCGTTGTCGCATTTAAAACTTTTTTCAACGATTTATCACTTGGCATCTTTTCCAACATGCTAAAAACTTTGTTATCAATAAACAAGAATAGACAATAATAGAAAAAAAAGAAATATTTCATTGATAATAATAAAAAAACAACACAATAAAGAAAACTACTCAACAAATTCAAACTTCTCAGTTCACTCAACTTTAACATTACCCCTAACTATCCCTAACTTATAGAAAAGTTCATAAATAACTCTTCCATAAGGTATGAGGATAGTCATTCCCTCTCGAGAAGTCTTTATCAGTTCCATCAAAAACTTGAAAATGGTAAGAGGAAGATTAACTCTGATGTTATAGGTGAGGAATAACAAGAGATGTTTGTCATACCAAGTAAGCATTTTTAGGTATTTCTCTCTTGGGCGGAGATTCGCCACTAGAAGTTGAAACCAAAATTTTGCAATTGCGATTAGAGAAGCAGGACTGTAGAGCTTAGTTTGGTTGGCATAAATTCGGTGAAGTTTGGTTTAATAGATATTGTTGAATTCATAGTGTTCAACACAATTACCTGTCTCTTGACAGTTGATTGTCATTGCAATTAGTGATGGAGTAATGAAAAAATGATAGCATTGACATTTGACTAGATGACTTCATTATGACCAATTGGCACAACAGAGGAATTCATTCAAAATTCTTTAACGAGATTAGTGTATATGGGGCCGTTAAGAATGTGAAAGTAACAATTCAACCTTTGTCTATTAATAGTTGTCGTAGTTGAAAATGATCAAAATCATTGATATCAACATACTTTTCATTGATAACGAACAATATATTTGCATCCATTTATGATAAGAAAAAAATGACTTTGAAATAAGGAAACAAGAGACAGAGAGTTGGTAACAAGATGTTGAAAATAGGAAAAGATTTTGAAACAATGTTTGAAGACACAACGAGTTTCTAATTAGACGTTTAAATAGCTCAAAAGCCTCCTTTATAATCCAAAAGAGACATTAATACTTGATTATAGATGATCATTTCTATTCTAGCTAAGTGATATTATTCCAATGCATATGCGCCAAGTCGGTGTTCTAGCCTCTGTTTTAATTTTATTTTATATTGGTAATATAAATGTTCTAAACCCGTCGTTTTTCCATAAAAACCGAGGGAACATTTTAGCGTTAAAATTGAGCGCTAAAATTAGAACTTTATTTTAATTGTAGTTTTTATTTGTAACTTAAATATTCTAACTTCTAACCTGTCGGTTATCCTAAAAACCGAAGTGACATTTAGCGTAAAAATTTAGATATTTATCAAATCCTTAATCAAATCATTTTCGTCCATTTCATGACTATCAATGATCAAAACATTACCACTAGTGATACACGTGAAACATATATTACTTTCATAATAAAAACAGATTACCATTAGTGCTCAAATTTAAGATTTGCAAGAGTCTTTGTCATGAAGAGTTCCCTATAGTTTAAGGTTTGTGTTCTTAAATATTTATTTGAGCAGAAATATCTAACCCTTTTTTTGTGTAACCATTTTGATCATACCTGTGATCAGAACTTGAAAGTGGGTTGAAGGATGACGTCTGGTTTGCTAGAAAGTTGAGGAGAAAGGGGGGTTGTACCAGCAAGGCACTCCGACGATCAAGTAAGAATGGGTGCAAAGAGATACAAGAAATATATTAGGGTTTAAGGTTAGAATATTGGATACCTGGCCCTCACAAGTATGAGGGTTTATATAGTATCCTCGTCGCGTAGCCATTGGTTCATATTTTTGGGCCTAGAAATTAGGTTCCGCGAAAATAGGTAACTGCCAAGACCTGGTCAAAAGAGGAAGTCGTGCTCGTAACTAGCTATTGCGACTGGATTTAAAATCAAGAGTCGCCACTACTAGTTTTTATCCTAAGCAAGGGCATCTAATAGGAAACCCTAAATTGTAAAACAAATATTCTAAGTTTTGGACCTCTATTAGACGAAAGGAAGGTGTTAGGCACCTTTCATCTACTTTATTCTTAAGAATACTAGGTTTTAGGTTTAAGTTTCGGGTAAAACATGGTTTTATGATTTTATAGGGGAAAAGTGTTTTATTTTAATAGGAGAACTCGCTACGATTTTAATCGCATGCCTATGTATCCTCTTAGGAGAAATCAGAGTCACAATTTGTAGTTCGTATGGGTTTGTATTTTTTAGGGGGTTGCAAAAGTATTTTGAATTGCCTCGCATTTGACCGGGTGTAGAAATAGTGAAATTTTGGACTAAATGCACGATTAGTCAAAATATAATTGGAACCCTTTAGCAAAAATTATTTGTTTAGATTAGTTTATTGCGAAAAAAAATTTAGTGTTTGTTGGATATTTTTTTAATAATATTAATTGCAAAATTTCTTAATTAATGCATGATTTAAAAATATTTTAATGCAATAATATAGAAATATGTACATCAGTTTTGAATAGAAATAACATTCACATGTGATATTAAATAATAATATGATAATAAATAAAAACATGTAAAATATAAGAATTTAAGAAAATAAAGTATAAAAATTAAATATATAATAATTATAGAAAGAAAATAATAATAATAAAAGAATAAAAAAAATAGAATAATTAAATAAAAAAGAAATATTAATTAATTTGCAGGGGGTGCATTTTTAGCTGATAAGTAAAAAGAGTGGGGTGCAAAGAGTCAGAGCCTGAACTAGTGAGCAAAAAATGGGGGTGTAACGAAGGCTGGGCCCAAGTTCAGATATTGAACTGAGCTCAGAGGTAAGGGGGTGCTAGGATGCTGATGGGTTTAATCTGTAACGTATAGCCTAAATGTAGTGCTGCAAGTGTACAACCTATCGAAGTAATATATAAGATTATCGAACCACAGAGACCAATTGTCAATCTATCAACTCTATTGCTAAAGTGCTTATCTAAGGTGAACAAGAATATTGATGTGAGTGCAGTGCACAAAGTAAATGAGCGAGGTAAATAACAGTTTAAAAGACAGGTTAGAATGTAAATCATGTAATCAGATATTGGTCCGGTCATGCGTAGATGAGACTACTTATGAGGCAGTATTTTCTATTGATAGCAAAGAATCGATTTAACGGGAACTTGTAGCTTTTGACTACTAAGAACCGAGTTTACTCTTTAAATTAAATTCCTTTATTGTCACATATAAAGGGTGCCTTCCGCGTTAAAGAGGTAAACCTATTTTTAAGAAATTGAAAGTTTTGACTTAACAGAAAAGTGATTTTACTTGGAAAGATTAACTTAAAGAGACTTTTGGCTTTTGACCAAAAGTCAGATTTCAAACCTACAAACGCGTCCGAAAATAGTTTCAAAATCGTTTTCTAAAAAGGTCAATGATTCCTATTTAACCAATCAACGGATTTTGCTCTTTTTGTTTGGTTAAATAATAATCAAGTCGTATCATTAGTTTGGACGGATTTCGATCTTACCCAATAAACATTTAAACATAATTGACTTAAGTTAGAAGCAAAACATCCCCAGAGTATTTTCACTAGTATGATAATTGGAACACGACCATGATGACAATCATTACACCCAAACCTTTATAGTTTAGCCAGACATAATAAGTGCGAGTCTATAAAACGTGTAGACTATGGTAAGAGCATTTAAAGTCTATAAAACGTGTAGACTATGGTAAGAGCATTTAAAGTCTATAAAACGTGTAGACTATGGTAAGAGCATTTAAAGTCTATAAAACGTGTAGACTATGGTAAGAGCAATTATAAGTAAAGAAATGCAATAAAATAGAACCTTGCTCCAGTCGGAGACTTGAATCTGATACAAATCTACGGAATGGTAAGGCTGGTATGATGAACTTCAACCAAAGTGCTCCAAGACTCGATTACAACTCAATCTACACCGCAATAACTCCCCGATGTGAAGAGATTATCACTTTACAGAAACTGATAGTATATGGCTTAAGATTGTACTAAGCTTGGATGAAACTAAAGAATGAAAATCGAAAACTATTTATAGAGGATCCTTGAGATGCGTAAAGACCAGCATGCCCCTTAACTTCTTTTGAGCGGGAAGCTTTTTGTGAAGGCCGCGGGCGCGGTGGGGGTGGCCGCGGGCGCGGTGGCTGGAACTGCCACATCATGGGAACGTGGCAGTTGATCTCTGGGTGAAAGTGGGCCACGTCATCGCGTTCCCTGTAGCCAGCGCGGCGCTGAACGCCATAAGTGCAGAATATCTTGAAAAACCCTAAATTCTTGGCGTTTTGGCTCGTTTCTTCACAGAAGGCTCTGAAATGACAAGAATCCTGAAAACAAAGGAAAAAGGAACATAATACGGGAAAACGAATAATAAAAACTAAGGAAAACATGTGATATTTGAGTCAGAAACATAGTGCGATTTAGTGCGATCAGATGCTTGCTGGTTTAGTAAAGCTACTAAAAGGGGGTGCTGAAAGGATTTGTGTTGTACCCCAAAATTTGCCCTCCCATATTCTTCAATATTTGCAAAGAACATGCTTCAAAATTCCCCAAGGGTTGCACAGTTCAAGGGCCCCCTAACAGTCAAAATTAGGGTTTTGGTTCTGACAAAGAAAATGAAGTTTCCAATGGTCCAATCAAGTCCTACATGCCTATAAACATGGTCAAGCATCTTCATACCAAGTTTCAAGACTTTCAGCATAAAATTGCACAGTCAAAAACCCTAATTGCACTGTAGTCAACTGCAGGGGCAAAATGGTCATTTGACAGTCAAAAGTTCAAAATTTTGTTCAACATCTCATTTTGAAGCCACAAACATCATTTGATCAATGCTTGATCATGATTCTCAAAGCTTGGCTCAAAAAGTCTCAAGATGCAAAAGTTTCCATATTTGGACAGTTGAAAAAGTCAACTGTAACTTGACCAAGGCATAACTTTCACATGGATTATCAGAAAAATTCCATCCAAAGCTCATTTTGAAGAGAAAGACATTTCCTACAACTCCTCTTCACACTTCAAGTCCAAGAAATGCTCTCACAAAAAGTTATCAATTTCAACATTATAGGTCATTTTCAAAAGTCAACAAAAAGGGACTTTAAGTCAAAGGCCATAACTTGAGATGGGTAAATCCAAATGACATGGGACCAAAGTAATTGGTTAGAGGACTCAAAGACCTTTCCAAAATGTCCAAGAACATGAGCAAATCTTACAAATTGAGCAAGTTATGCCTTGTGGAAGTTGGGAAATTTTTGGATATTTTGAAAAGTCAACATTGCTTCAAATGTCTTAAAAATGGCAATGGGCCTCTTTTTCTTCCACAATTCATCATCCAAGGCATGTGCACGACCATTTGGCCCAAAGGGAAGTTTTTTATCATTTTTATTTATTTATTTGGGTTTTTAATTATTAATAATTCATTTAATTAAATTAAATATGTGGAAAATACTAAACCTAACTTTTTAAATCTTTTTGTGCATGGAATAGGCTTAAGATTTCGTGCATGATCAGATTTGGAAGGAATTATGGTGATTGGATATGATTGAAACCAAAATAGCATGAAAAAGATTGAAAACTCATGGCATGGAAAATCAAATATCTTCTCATCAATTCAAGGATTCTTTGGCTCAATTTCTCAACCCTAATCATTCATACATATATATATATATATACATGCTAACCCTAGTGTTCATGAGCTCCCAGCTGCGCCATACATCCATTATCAAGTTTGAGTTTTTTTGACAAATTTTCCAAAACTGAAAACTAGGTTCTAGGGCGATTCAAGCCAAAATACTTGTTCCATTACCTTCCTGAGGCTTCAAGGAAGGTTTTCAAATCAAAACCATCCATCCTAACACCAAGAAACGTGAGAATAATCGTGTCCTGTACAAATTTTTTTTCACATTCTTGCATCATGATTCATGCGTCTTTATTCATTTTTAATGTTTGATTTGTGGTCCTTGATTAATTCTAAAGCTAACTGTGTGCTTTGATTAAGTTTTCATGCGTTATATGATGAATCACCATTAAAGAATGCTAGGGTTACCAAGCTTTCAAATTAGGCGTTTCCGGATGCTGTAAAATTAGGACATGCCAATACCATGGTTGAAACCAGCATGCTTGGACGATTCTAAAGCACCCTTCGCGCTTAATTTATATAATCACATGGCCTAATCGCTATTTTGAAATATGGTGTATTTTGGGGGGGGGGGGGTTCAAAACCCCCGTTAACCTTTTTTTATTTCAGGAACGAGGAAGACGATGACTCTGTGGCAAGCTGTGAGTGGTTGGTTTGAATTTTCGCGCTAGAATCCCACTAACTCTTATTTTCCATTATATTATTTGTCTTCCATAGAATAATCAAAACGCGTTGGTGGCTCCCCAGGTCAGGCATAGCGTTGGTAATCCCTGGGACCTGGGTTCGAACCCCAGGTCCCCCCATATTTCCTTATATTTTTCTTTGAAACGTGATCAGGTACTTTGGCCCCCTCAATGATCTACCACCCTCCTTACGCTCAAGCAGGCCACATGGCCACTGAAGGCGATCCATGGGTCCTGATTTGGAGAGTACCATGGGCTGCAGTCAACGCACATACATGCCAGCATCAAAGTCAAATGAGGCCATAGCTTAATGGGCCTGGATTACTGGACTTTACCTCCCATTTGGGGACAGACCCCCCAAGGTTTTGATTTTATTCTTATTTTATTTATTTCCACTATTTCTTTTTAAATTCCTTATTCTAATTTATTTTCATAAATAAAAATAATACAAAAATCAGAAAAGTCACAAAAATCAAAATATATTTATTTAAGTATTATTTTTGTAAATAAACCTCACTAATTAATTAGATTTAAACTTAGGGTTAATTTTAATATCTTTTCTTAATAAATTTAAAATTGGTAGAATTAGGGTTTTTAAGTATTTTTATCTTTTTTTCTTTTCTTTCGCAATAATTAATTATTAAATAGTATTTTTTTATAATTAAATTACCATGTAAATAATTAGATTAATTTTAGGTTTAAATTTTAACATGTTTTTCTTAATAAATAAAAAAAATTAGAATTAGGGTTAATTTCTCAATCTCATTTAATTCTCTTATTAAAAATTCATAAATCCAAAAAATACCAAAATGATTTCTTTTTTTATTTTAATTTAATTAATTTAATCATTTAATTTAATTTCATTAAAAAGGGTCCAACGCCCTCGTTTCCAATTTTAATTCCTATTCGCGCATTTTATTTATTTCCTTCTTTTAAATATTTATGTAATTCTCCCAAAGCCGTGTAAACTTAATTTCTCGCACTTTCCTTTATTTCTTTATCTTTTTGTCAAATCGGGTCCTGGAAATTTTGGCGATGTGGACCCGCGCCTTTGTAATAGTTTAGGAACTTTAATTTCCGCACTGTTTTTAACTGCTAACTAAATGGCATGCAAGAATGAATGACGAAAATAAAAACAAACGCATAGATCACTTTGACATGACAAGATAAATGCAAATGAATCTGACACACAAATCACACACCACCCCTAGGGTACGCCTCACTGTTTCCTTGCCTCGAAAGGTGGTCGTCGAGTAGAAGATGTCTTAGTAAGTCCTCATGATCCGGGAACCTGGCATGAGGGTAGCTTCTAAGGTGTCTTCCCATTGCTCTGGTGATCACCATGTCCCGAACCTCGAATTGACCCGAACACCTTCAACGGTGGTGCTACCTACCTCTCAATGGTGGGATGGCACTACTTTAAAGGACATCTACACAGACGAATTCCTTAGGGTTGGTAGACGACTCTAGATACTTGCTCTAAATTTCAAACAAAATTCAAAAATACTTTTCACACCGACACATTTTCAAAAAGCTTTCGAAAGCAATTTTTCAAACACTCTTGAGGACCGATACAAGAGTCGAACTGGAATTTTCAAAGAAACTTTTTTAAAACCCACAGTTGAAAAGCAAACAAACCATTTTTGAAAACACAATGAGCAAGTATCTAAGAGCCCATGGATAACCATGGATAGAAAGGGTGCTAACACCTTCCCTTTCTATAACCTACCTCCCGAACCGAGAGCAATCTCTTTAAGGAATTTTTCTGTGCTTTTGTCCTTTCCATTTGGAGAAAATAAAAGACGGTGGCGACTCTTGCTTCCGCGACATTTCGCGAACCAGCTTTAAAACATTCAGTTCCAGATCCACCGATCACAATTGGGCTAGGCCCAAACAGAATTTTTTTGGAGGGGCCTGCATGATCGTATGCGCTAGGGAGTAAGAGATTATGGTGGACTTGGCCTTATGGCCGTACACTAAAGATCAAATAGACAGGATGGATGGAACATGTATATTATCATGGGCGTGCACATATTGGATTACAACATAATATAAGTTTGTTTTACATTTTACAGTATTCATTTCAGAACAAACCCTTTTCGCCTTCTCTCTCGACCCTTCCTTCCAACCGTAGGTCTTCATCTTCTTCTTCCTATACCTAAGGCCAGAACCACGGCGGCGCAATACCTTACCTCGAATGCAAAAAAACAACGCAAATTAGTTCACAGTCAAAGCTAAGGATTCAAGTCTGTTACCTCCTTGTGATGTCGTGTATTAAGTTTGAGTTCTTGAGCGACTTTGTGAGACTCAGATTCTAATCCTTCCTCCCTTTCTTTTGTAGGTTACATTGAGTTTGAATGGAGTAGCGGTGGCACATGGCGAGGCTGGCGGCAGCGATTAGGGTTTCAGATATTGAAACCCTAATCGTTCTCTTCCTCTGTCTTCAACAAATAAGGCTATCTTTTCTTTATCTTCTTCCTCCGAATTTCTCCTTAGAACTTCTTCCTTGTTCTTCAACTTTTCTTCTTTGGTTCTTCTACTTTTTGGCTCTTCGAATTCCCTCTGTATTTTTGTTCTCATTTTTGTATTCTTCAGTGCCCCTTTGTTTTGTATGCTAGTCTTAGTACTTATAGGGTTAAAGTTAATTGCTGTTACAAAATCTGTTCATCCTATATTTTGGGTTTAGAAATAAATTAGGGATTTGGATGTTGTTGGAATTGATTAAGATTGATTTGTAATTGAACATTTGGATTTGATTATGAGATTTGAGATAGCTTTAGATTCTGCATCTTTTTTAGATTTTGATTGTAATAAGCATTATGGGCTTTGTTGATTCGGTGTATTCAATTTGTTGTAATGAAGATTGAATGTAAAAATTTAATAATATTTTTGTTTTGTATAATCTTCAGAAATTCTAGGCTTTTAGTTAGATAACAAGATCTGATTCGCAACATAATTATATTTTAGATTTGATTGATTCCAATAGTGAATGTTAATCGGACAAACCGTGCACAAATCTGGTCGTGATTCACACAGTAATTGCTAGTACATTTGGGCTCTGCATTACTTTCTCAAACAGATATGCAAAAAGGCTATTGGTCCTCAAACTGTCCATCCCAACACGTTAGTGTTTTTTTATTGTAACAACAATTTTTTTTTTGCTACCGCATGGGCCTGAAATGGCTTTAAAAAGATTTGATCCAACAATGTTTGTTCCAAACACTAAATTCACGTATACAAAAAAGCCCTTAATAAAATGATTTTATAAGATATTTTAATAATAAATGATAAAATAATTATAATAAATCTTCTTGACAATTGGTAAAAGAAAAATAATTATAATAATAGGAACAATTCAATAATAATAGTAACAAAAAGAAGTGATTTTCTCTTGAATCGCCAAATGGGCCAGTTTAGTAGCTTTCAATGGGACTTATATTAATAAATAGTTTACATATATAGAAAATCAGTAAAACAATGTTTTAATAATAATGCATTTTTCTAAAATAAAACAACAACAAAACAACAAATGGGCTGCTAAGACTCAATGGGCTTATAGTTTGTAACTATACCCCCCTTTTTGTTGTTTAATGCCCAACAAAAATGAGCCTGATAAAATGGGCTTTGAGTTGTAATCTCACCTCCTTTCTTGTTAACAACAATAAAGCCTAATGGACCCTTATAAATAATTAAAACTTTAATTCTTTTCTGAAATAATTTCCCATATTCGTATCTCATGGGTCATTGGCCAACATGTGAATGGACCTACGAGTATATGGGTCTTTCTGATTTAGAAAGCCCCACTCTCCTGAATTAAAATACACCCTAGTTGAATTGTATTTAAGAATGAGACATTATATATTGTTGAACCATCCTTACTTAAAACATTTCTTTTTTATTTTAATCTTGAAAATAACGGTAGGGCATATTTGGGGTACGACAACTGCCCATATTCAATTATCTTCCAATCGAATAGCGTGAGAATACACGAGTCTTGCGTATTTTGATTGGGAGTTTATTGAATACTTGGAATACCCCGAAATCTTTCCGACGAACCTAAGGTTATGTTGATATAGCATACCCTTAAGAGTCTTGGGGAAATAAGAAAAGTTGATGATATATCGCTTACCCGAATTTGACGACGAGGCAGATGAAATAATATTGTATGTCTTGGTTTGGATTTTGCTTATTCATCCTTTTGGGGATGAAGTAAACAACACTTGATAAAACATGGCTTCTTGGAGACTGAGGCAATGGGTTATATTTGAGAATCGCTGCATTGAGTCTTAGGCGATGAGCTAGGTTTGGATTTCAAACACCGCGACATTGGGTCTTTGGCAATGATCTATATTGAGGAGTGTCGCACATTACTGCGGGGAGTCTTAGGTAATTGGTGAGGAGAGTGAAACAAATTATTGCATGGAGTCTTAGATAATGGGTCATGTTACACTGCTGCATGGAGTCTTAGGCAATAAACTAAGTTTCATGCATTACAGCCTGGAGTCTTAGGTAATGGGTAAGATTATGGGAATACATTGTTGCATGGAGTCTTAGGAAATGTACCGAGCTTTATACATTACTGCATGGAGGCTTAGGTAATGAACTACATTGTTGAGGGAGAACATCACTGCGTTGAGTCTTAGGTGATGGGCTGAACACATCACTGCATGGAGTCTTAGGTGACAAATCTTATTTGGCTTTCGAACATTGCAGCATGGAGTCTTAGGAAATGTAATGGGTTTTTTCACATTACTGCATGGGGTCTTAGGTAATAAACTATGTTGTAGAGAACACATCACTATGTGGAGGCTTAGGTTATGGGCTGAACACATCACTACGTGGAGTCTTAGGTGACGGGTTAGATTGTAGAAGGAGTGTGCTTTGATGATTTTCCCTTAAATAACTAAATCAAGGGTGGGATTATTTATTTGTTATATGTATGATGTATGATATTGATATGGAACCCATAGTGTATGTGTATTGAATGTTTGTATATGCAATATGTGTGCAAAGTGTGTGTATACCTTGAAATGTTATGAAAACGGTTTCCGACATTCTCTTATTTAAACCATTGACGTTGAGTTACCAATTCCCTGGTGTTTATATTTCATTATCGTAGTATCTTTGAATTGATTTGGACGTGATGAAGAGTATTATCAAGTTTCTGATGGATGGATTGTAAATGCAGGCTTAGGTGTAGAAGTGTGTATGGACGCAGACTTTTGTGTTGTAAGTGTAGGCGTAGGTGCAGACATGTGTATGGGAGTAGACGTGGATTTTCTTTTTTGATGTTTTTCTAACCAAATATGCTTTTTTGATGTTTTATCAAATGCTTTTATTTGTCAAATTCCCCGAGATGATTTCGAAACAATATTCATAAGAAATAAGTGCAGTATTTTGTAAACAAGTATGGAAAAGAAAAAACATAATTTGATAGCTGCGAAAAGTGAATGTTTATTAATATGCCTTTGAATATGCGAATGTACATGGTGTAATTCCTTGAAAGAGGTAATTACAAAAAGTGTCAAAACTGTAAATGGAAATGAAAATGATAATTGCTACTGTTGTTTCCCCAATGTCCTTTTAATGGCTCCTATCTCATTTTCTTCTGAGTCGTATGATTTAGACCCATCTCTTCTTTAGTAGTCGTAGCTTTTTAGATCGCAGTCTTTTTGTTCTTTATTCCTTTTTTTGAATAAAATCCCTAATTTTTCCTGGATTGCCCTCTCAGGTTTTCAATCCACCGGGATAGTTTTTTTTTGTATGTCCCTAATATTTGCCTAGATCTCCCTTTAGGGGTTTCAATCCATCGGGACACTCCTTTTTGCCTAAGTCGCCCATTTAGGGTTCGAGCTTAGCGATCCTTCTATACATAGCATTTTTTGACTGCATCTAAATTTTCCGGATGCGGTAGTTCTTCCCCATCCATGGTTGTGAGGATGAGACCACCACCGGAGAATGCTACTTTCACTACGTATGGAGCTTCGTAGTTGGGTGTCCATTTACCACGTGAATCGAGGTGAGGTAGCAGAATATTCTTGAGCACTAAATCCCCTTCTTTGAATATTCGAGGACGAACTTTCTTGTCAAAGGCCCTCTTCATCCGTTTCTGATGTAGTTGATTGTGGTATAAAGTTGTCAAGCATTTTTCTTCGGTGAGGTTGAGCTGATCGAGCCGTGTCTGAACCCATTCTACCTCTTCTAGCTTTGTCTCCATTAGAACATGAAGTGACGGTATTTCTATTTCAACTGGAAGTACTACCTACATGCCATATACCCGAGAGAAAGGAGTCGCGCTTGTTGATATGCACACGGAAGTGTGATAGCCATGTAGAACAAAGGGAAGCATTTTGTGCCAATCTTTGTAAGTCTTCACCATTTTATGAATGATATTCTTGATATTTTTATTGGTTGCTTCGACGGCTCCATTCATCTTGGGTTTGTATGGTGAGGAGTTATGATGTTCGATCTTGAAATCATCGCACAATTCCTTCATCATCTTGTTGTTCAGATTATACCTGTTGTCTATAATAATCCTGCTCGGAACCCCGTATCTACATATGAGATTCTGCTTGATAAATCGTGTAACCACCTGGCTTGTCACATTGGCGTAGGATGCTACTTCTACCCATTTAGTGAAGTAATCAATGGCTACTAGTATGAAATGGTATCCGTTGGATGCTTTCGGCTCGATCATGCCAATCATGTCAATTCCCCACATTGGAAACGGCCAAGGAGAGCTCATAAACTTCAGAGGAGTTGGTGTCGCACTTATCTTGTCGGCGTAGATTTGGAATTTGTGACACGTTTTTGTATAGTGATAACAATCAGCTTTCATTGTTAACCAATAATACCCTGCTCGCGAATCTTCCTAGCCATGGCGTTCTCATTTGTATGTGTTCCAAAAGTTCCCTTGTGGATTTCTCTTATGAGCGTATATGCTTCCTGCTTTTCCATACACCTGAGTAGTACCATGTCGTAGTTTCTTTTGTACAACACACCATTACTCAGAAATAATTTTGAGGCTAACCTCCGTAGATTTTGTTTGTCAATGATGGAGGCATTTTTTGGATATTCTTTCTTTTCCAGGTACTTCTTGATGTCGTAAAACCAAGGCTTGTCATTCGGCCCTTCTTCAATAGCAAGACAGTGTGTGGGCTCTTCAAAGTGTCTGATTATGATGCGTGGTTCATGGTTCGGCCAAGTTACCTTGAACATAGCTGGGAGAGTTTCTAGGGCATTTGCCATTTGATTTTCTTCTTATGGAATGTGACTGAAAGTGATCTCTGTAAATTCCGCAACCAACTTTAAAACATGACCCCGATATGGAATCAGTTTTGGATGTTTGGTATCCCATTCACCGTTGACTTGGTATATGACTAATATGGAGTCCCCAAATACTTCGAGATGATTTATTCTCAGATCAATGGCAGCTTCCAGTCCTAGTATACAAGCTTCGTACTCGGCGATGTTGTTGGTATAGTCAAAACACAACCTTGCAATGTAGGGCTTGTGATAATTCTTTGGAGAAGTCAATACTGTTCATATACCGTGCCCCAATACTTTTGAATCCCCTTCGAACATTGGTGTCCAACGTGCCCCTGGCTCGGGTCCTTCGCCAGGTCCTGGTATTTCATAGTCACCTATAACCATGACATCTTCGTATGGAAAGTCGGACTTTATAGGTTGATATTCTGGAAGCGGTTAGTGAGCTAGATGATCAACTAGTATACTACCCTTGATGCCCTTTTGAGTGACATATTGGATGTCTTATTCTGATAGTAGCATCTGCCATCAGGCGATTCTCCCTGTAAGAGC
The DNA here is from genome assembly GCA_948472305.1 of Vicia faba. Lineage (NCBI taxonomy): Eukaryota > Viridiplantae > Streptophyta > Magnoliopsida > Fabales > Fabaceae > Vicia > Vicia faba. The sequence continues at coordinate 1,239,311,809 of OX451737.1, forward strand.
CGTTTTTTCGAACACGTATTTTAGAGGATCCATTCTTGCTATTAACCATGTGGTATGGGTTAACATATATTGCCTCAACCTCTTAGTAGCCCAAGCCAAGTTTTTTCTATGAGCGAATACTTGGTTTCGCATTCAGTAAATTTCTTGCTGAGGCAGTAAATTGTGTGCTCTTTTCTTTATGTTTCATCCCGCTGTCTCAAAACACAACCCATTGATCCTTCGAGTACTGTCAGATACATGATGAGTGGTCTCCCGGGAACTAATGGCATTAAGATTAGGGGTTCTTGTAGGTATTACTTTATTGTCTCGAAGGCTGTCTAGCAATCATTATTCCATACTACCGTTTGATCTTTTTGTAATAATTTGAATATCGGCTCACACGTAGCTGTCAGATGTGATATGAACCTGGAGATGTAATTCAATCACCCTAAGAAACCACAAACTTCTTTTTCTGTCCTCGGTGATGGCATCCCTTGTATAGCTTTTACTTTTTCGGGGTCTACCTCGATACCACACTGACTTACAATGAAACCCAACAACTTGCCTGATCTGATGCTAAATGTACATTTATTCGGATTCAACCTTAATCAGAACCTACACAACTGATTGAATAACTTTTGTAAATGTATGATGTGTTCCTCCTCCGTGTGGTATTTGGCGATCATATCATCTACGTGCACTTCAACCTCTTTGTGAATCATAACATAGAATAGTGTGACCATGGCTCATTTATAAGTTGCCCCTGCATTTTTGAGACCAAATGGCATTACTTTTTAGCAGAATGTTCCCCAAGGTGTCATGAAAGTAGTCTTTTCCATGTCTTTGGGTGCCATTTTGATTTGATTATAGCCCGAGAAACCATCCATGAATGAGAATATTGAGGCTTGAGCCGTGTTATCTACCAAAACATCTATGTGGGGTAACGGGAAGTCGTCTTTGGGACTTGCTTTGTTCATATCTCGATAATCCACACACATGCGTACCTTTCCATCTTTCTTGGGTACTGGTACAAAGTTAGCTATCCATGGCGGATAATCTACCACTGCTAAGAACCATGTGTCAAACTTTTTAAGAACCTATTCTCTAATCTTGCTATACATATCTGGACGAGTTCTTTTGAGTTTTTGCCTAACTGGAGAACAACCTTCTTTGAGAGGGAGTCTCTGCACCACAATGTCAGTATCTAACCTTGGCATGTCCCTGTAGGACTAGGAAAATATATCCATGTACTCATGCAATATCTTGATCAACCTTTCTTTGATGCTCTTCTCTAATATTGCCCCTAGCTTGATTTCTTTCGGATCCTCTTATGTGCCCAGATTAATGGTCTCGATAGCCTCTTGATACAGTTGTACGTTGTCATCCTTTCGCTATATTTCCCTTGCCATTTCCTCAGAGAGTTCAAGATCTTCATCACCTTCCTCTTCAGATTGGTTGATGGGAGCCTCAAAATTATATCGGGTCGCAGCAGTAACATTATCGGTGGTTTTGGGCATGGATCTGCATCATGTTTTGGTGCAAATTTTAGTATATGAGCTTTGAAAATGCATATGAAAAGAAAGTATTGCAATTTTTAAATTTAGGATATAAATTCAAGAGAAATACGAAGATCTTAATTGGAAACAAAATATAACTTTTATTAATTGTAAATATTGTCTAAAACAAAACGGGGGGACCCTTACAAGCAACCCTTATGCCTCGGGCTTGACATAAGTTCTTTTTAAAACCAGAAAAATTACTTAGGAAAGAAAAAGATCTCGGGAATCTCAACAACAGTCCAAATTTTGAGTTCTTCTCCTAGGGAGCATTCTCGGATGATGTCGGTTGTCCTTTTGGTGTTAACTTTTTTGGATATCATCACCACATGTTCGCCATGCTCTATTCCCTTATTGACAAAGGTCTTTTGGATTGGGGGAAACTGTGCTTTACCCTTCAGAGTAGCTTTCGATGATTCATAGCCCAAACCGAAGCGATTCTTCTTTTCAAGTATTTCTGGGAGTTTTCCCCAACATTTTGAGGCATCACATTCCATGGTTGTTTGCAAATATCTCCATGAGGTCCCTTTAGGCTTATTACTTTTCTCTACGGGTAAAGTAACCATTAAAGCAACTTCCAGGGCTTGAAACGGGGTGGCTATACAATCTTCGTCGGCACTGATATATCTGTACGATTCTATGTGACTCACGAATATGTCCTCCTCACCGTCGATTATGATTAATTTCCCTTCCACCAAGAACTTCAACTTTTGATGTAAGGTTGAACTGACTGCCGCTGCTGCATGAATCCAAGGTCTCCCCAGAAAGCAAGTGTACGCCATCTTTATATCCATGACTTGGAAAGTGATATAGAAGATATGGGGCCCAATTTTGACTAGAAGGTCCACCTCTCCCAATACCGAGCTTTGAGAATCGTAAAATGCTTTCACTATTGTAGAGCTTGGCCTCATCACAACATCATCTATTGTTAACTTCATCAGACTTGATTTTGGTAACACGTTGAGGGAAGATCCAGTATCGGCGAGTACTCTGGATAGGCTGGTATTACCTATCTACATAGAGATATGTCATGCTTTTTTGTGAGCTTGGCCTTGTGGTGGTAGTTCATTGTTACTAAAACCCAGGTATGATCCGGATGTTAGATTTGCTACAACATTGTCAAAATTGATTCATAAAAATCTCTTCCGCAACGTAAGTTGAACTCAGTACCTTCATTAAAGAGTCTCGGTGTGCTTCAGAGTTGATGAGCAGTGAGAGTATGGAGATTTTAGCTGGAGTTTGGTGAAGCTGATCCACCACCCTGTAGTCACTTCTTTTGATTATTTTCAAAAACTCCCCTGCCTCTTGATCAGTAAAGTTTTTGCTTGGAGGTTCTTTCTCTTGACTTGTATCCACCACTACTTTTCCCTTGTCCTTTATTGAGGTCTCATCTTTCTTCCTTGGTGGTGCAGATCTAAAGACTCGACCCCTTCGGGTCATACCCTATGTCCCTGTTATATTTGAAATTGTAGGTTCTTAACTTGGCGACGACTCATTTTCTTATTTTACTCCGTTAATGTACACGGCTGAGTCATAACTCTACGACACTGCTTTGTTACTTTCATAAGGGATAGGTGACAGTCCCTTAACTATCATCGTGGCCTTTGGAACTGCTGATATTGGGAGAACCTTCTTTGGTTCCATCCCTGGGGTTCTTGTCGATTCTTCCCACGGGATCACTAGAGTCTTCTTGTTAAGATTTAGGCCTTGGCAAGGGATTACCAATGGCTTCTTTCCTTCAATCGCTGCTACATATTTTTCTTCAGGGTAAGGTCCGAATTGGACTATCCCCTGGTCCACTAGATTTTGTAGCATTCTTTCAAAGGCTTCATTATGTTCTAGCAGGAACCCACATTCCCATATATATTCCTTCAACAAGTTTATCGAGGCTTTTGCTTGTCCAGTTTTCCCACAGTGAGTGACTACTTCAATTTAATTTAATGCCGGTCCACCATACACAGGCATAGGGTTTGATTTGATGTTAGGCTTCTCAAATGTGATGTCTTGAGATTCTAACAAATCTTGAACCTTGCGCTTGAATGCCTAACATTGTTCTATAGTGTGTCCAGGAGAGTTAGCATGGTATTCGCATCTGGCGTCGACATTGTACTTTCGCGGGAGTGGCCCGACTGGAGGAGCTAGAGGTTTTAGTTCCACCAAGGATGCCTTAACCAAGTGTTGTAATAACTGGCTAGGTGGCATAGGGAGAGGATCAAAATTTATGTGTGGCCTTCCATATCTGCCTTGCTATTGTCCTTGTGGGATCATTAGTGGTTGTTGTGCCCTTGGTTGTGAAGCTACGACATTAATTTCTCCCTCTTTTCTTTTTGGGAAGTTTGAAGCAGACCTTTTTAAATTGTAGGGGCATTTGATGGTCCCCCTATTATTTTCCCATTCTTTATTCCAGTCTCGATTCTTTCTCCGATAGTCAATAAATCTGTGAATCTTGAAGAGTTACTTCTAACCATCTTCTCATAATATAGCCCTTGCAAGGTTCCCATGAACATATCAACTAGCTCCTTTTCCAACAGCGGTGGTTGCACACGGGATGCCATCTCCCTCCATCTCTGAGCATACTCTTTAAAGTACTCTTCTTTCTTCTGGGATAAATTCTAGAGTTGCATGCGGGTAGGCGCCATGTCCAGGTTATATTTGTAATGATTTAAGAAAGCATTAGTAAGATCTGCCCATGTTCGAATGTGAACTCGCTCCAACTGCATATATTAGTCTAAAGATGCCCCGCTTAAGTTGTCTTGAAATTAGTGAACCATTATCTTTTGATCGTGGGCATGGGCATGCATCTTCCTGCAATACATGCGCAAATGATTTCTTGGACTAGTGAGCCCTTTGTATTTTTCAAAGTCAGGCACTTTAAACTTCGGCGGGATTACCACATCAGGAACTAGGCCCATTTCGAGAGTGTCTACTTCGTAGGTATCAAATCCCTCTACAACTTTCAACCTTTCTTCTAGAGCCTCAAATTGATTCATCACCAGTGGATTATCGAAAGCATGAGTACCAGTCGTCTTCAAGGGTTCTTGATTGACATCCTCTAGGCTGTGGTCTCCATACTACAGGTCCAAGTAGTTATCTATATTGTTTATTGGAATTTGTAAGGTATGTGATGCCCTTGCTTTTGATGGCGGTGGGAAAAACCCTTCGGTCTCATCTTCTCTTGTTTCTTGTTAGGCCATGACGGACTTTTGGAGTCCTGTTTCTGGCTCTTTTCTTAGTTGGTGACCGCTTGATGCACCAATCATTTGAGCTACTTCTTCGAAAGCTACCCTGGGAATTTTGTCTTGTATCTCAATGATGCTCTTTATAGCTAGGAGAACTTGACTCAGATCTCCTTTCATTGAACTCACATCACCCTTTACTTGGTCGAGATCCTCCTTGAATGCAACCTGATTCTCCTTGATATGTTCTATTGCTTTTTGCTGATAGGCCCTTGTTTGATATGGAAGCCAATTAGGCGGTGATCATTTTCTACCAATGATTTAACTCGACAGATTTTTAAAAAACATGATCCTGGGCATGAAATGCAGGTGTTTGCGAATGCATGCATGCAAATGAATATATATGAACCTGAAAAGGGTTAAATGTCTTATTCACTTGGGTATATATTTGTTTTTGCTTTTTCACTTATTTTTGTTTTATTTGGTGGATATCTTAAAAATACATATGCGAGTGAGATTTGGAAATAAAACTCCTTTATTGAAAGTAACATGATTCATATATTGAAAGATATTACAATCTTAAACCAAAACTTGTTTGTATGAAATTAAGCAAAGGGAAACAAATCTTCCAGGTGCGCTTGCGGATGTCTGCTCTGAAACCATCGGCCATTGCTTAACAAAGCTTAAGAAAGTCTTCAACATCCTTAGGATCAAGGGTATCCCCATAGCGGCGAGCGAACATTTTCAGAGCTCTTTCATATAATTTCCCTTTTATGGCTTTGATTTCAGACATGTCTAGCTTGAAGGCGTTTGACGCGGACAAGTTGTTTCCCTTTGGCATCTATTTTAAAAGATGATCACCAAAATCTTGATTTTATTATTATTTTTACCTTGTGAATAAGAAAAATAAAAGAAATAGATGATGAATATATGAAATGTATGAATGCATGGATATATGGTTTAGTGATGGGATTTTGTGATAGGTACCCTTATAAGGTAGGCTCTTAACTTTGACCTACGACTATTCTACCCTCACAAAAGGTGGCTTCCTTAAGGGTATCATGAATAACACTAGAGGGAGAAGGCACAAGGGCCTCCCTTAGGTGGAGTCTCTTTACGGACCGAGACTTTCGTCTCAAAGTCATGAAAGATCTCGTCATGATATTTTGGTTAAGGTCATTACAAAGAGTCATGGGTGGCATTTTAAAGTCCTACTCGTCAAGAGGATATCTCTCGATAAGTATTCTTTTTATGGAATTCCACCGACTCTAGGAGAATTCATCACATAAACTCGCAGGGATGATGTATCCCCTAAGCTAATAGAGGAACCTTCTTTCTAAGGGTTATTTGAAAATATTTTTTGAAATAAATTCCCGCCACACAGTAAATATATAATGATAAACAATACACAAGAGTAAATAAATGTAATAAATAAATAAATGCAATAAATAAATAAACAGAGAAAATAAAAACCCAAACTAAACCTAAAACCTAAGGTTGAGGTCCCCAGCAGAGTCGCCCGCTGTTGCGACTGGATTTAAAATTAAGAGTCGCCACTACTAGTTTTTATCCTAAGGAAGGGCATCTAATAGGAAACCCTAAATTGTAAAATAGAGATTCTAAGTTTTGGACCTCTATTATACGAAAGGAAGGTGTTAGGAACCTTTCATCTACCTTATTCTTAAGGATATTAGGTTTTAGGTTTAGGTTTCGAGTAAAACAGGGTTTTAAATTTTTATAGGGGAAAAGTTATTTTAATAGGGGAAATCGCTACGATTTTAATCGCATGTCTACGTATCTTTTTAGGAGGAATCAGAGTCCCAATTCGTAGTTCGTATGGGTTTGTGTTTTTTAGGGGGTTGTAAAAGTATTTTAATTGCCCTGCATTTGACCGGGTGTAGAGATAGCGGAATTTTGGACTAAATGCGCGATTAGTCAAAATATATTTGGAACCCTTTAGCAAAAATTATTTGTTTAGATTAGTTTATTACGAAAAAATATTTAGTGTTTGTTGGATATTTTTTTAATAATATTAATTGCAAAATATTCTTAATTAATGCATGATTTAAAAATATTTTAATGCAATAATATAGAAATATCTACATGAATTATGAATAGAAATAATATTCAGATGTAATATTAAATAATAATATGATAATAAATAAAAACATGTAAAATATAAGAATTTAAGAAAATAAAGTATAAAAATTAAATATATAATAGTTATAGAAAGAAAATAATAATAATAAAATAATTAAAAAAATAGAATAATTAAATAAAAAAGAAATATTAATTAATTTGCAGGGGGTGCATTTTTAGCTGGTAAGTAAAAAGAGTGGGGTGCAAAGAGCCAGGGCCTAAATTCAGATATTGAATTCAGGCCCAACAAGCCTGGGGGTGTGTGGCTGAACCAGTGAGCAAAAAATGGGGGTGTAACGAAGGCTGAGCCCAAGTTTAGATATTGAACTGGGCCTAGAGGTAAGGGGGTGCTAGGATGTTTGCTGGTTTAGTAAAGCCACTAAAGGGGGGTGCTGAAAGGATTGGACTAGGCCCAAATGGAATTTTTTTTGGAAGGGCCTGTGTGATCGTATGCGCGAGGGAGTAAGGTATTATGGTGGATTTGGCCTTATGGCCATCCACTGAAGATCAAACGGATAGGATGGAGGGAACATGTGTATCATCATGGGCGCACACATATTAGATTACAACAGAATATAAGTTTGTTTTACATTTTATTGTGTTCATTTCCGAACAAACCCTTTTCGCCTTCTCTCTTTCGACCCTTCCTTCTAACCCTAGTTCTTCATCTTCTTCTTCCTAGACCTAAGGCCACAACCACGGCGACGCGATCCCTTACCCCGAATGCAAAAACACAATGCAAATTAGTTCACATTCAAAGCTAAGGATTCAAGCCTGTTACCTCCTCGTGATGTTGTGTATTAAGTTCAAGTTTTTGAGCGATTTTGTGAGACTCGGCTTCTAATCCTTCCTCCCTTTCTTTTGAAGGTTATGACGAGTTTGAATAGAGTAGCGGTAGCGATTAGGGTTTCAGATATTGAAACCCTAATCATTCTCTTCTTCTGTCTTCAATAAATAAGGGTATCGATTCTTCGTCTTCTTGCTCCAAATTTCTCCTCAGGACTTCTTCCTTGTTCTTCAACTTTTCTTCTTTGGTTCTTCGAATTTCTACTTTTTGGCTCTTCGAATTCCCTCTGTATTTTTGTCCTCTTTTCTGTATTCTTCAGTGCCCCTTTGTTTTGTATGCTAGTCTTAGTACTTATAGGGTTAGAGTTAATTGTTGTTGCAAAATTTGTTCATCCTAGATTTAGGGTTTGGAAATAAATTAGGGATTTGGATGTTATTGTAATTGATTGAGTTTTATTTGTAATCGAATATTTGGATTTGATTCTAAGATTTGAGATAGCTTTAGATTTTTGCATCTTTTTTAGATTTTGATTGTAATAAGCATTCCGGGCTTTGTTGATTTTTTGTATTCAATTCGCTGTAATTAAGATTGAATGTAAATATTTAATAATTTTTTCGTTTTGTATAATCTTCAGAAAATTCAGGGCTTTTAGTTAGATAACAGGATCTGATTTGCAACATAATTATGTTTTAGATTTGATTGATTCCAACAGTGAATGTTAATTGGATAAAACGTGCACAAATCTAGTCGTGATTCACACAGTAATTGTTAGTACATTTTGGCTCTGCATTACTTTCTCAAACAGATATGCGAAAAGGCTATTGAGCCTCAAATTGTCCATCCCAACACGTTACTGTTTTTTATTGTAACAACAAAAAATTTGTTTGCTACCGCTTGGGCCTGAAATGGCTTTAAAAAGATTTGATCCAACAATATTTTTTTCCAAACACTAAATTCACGTTTACAAAAAACCCTTAATAAAATGATTATATAAGATATTTTAATAATAAATGATAAAATAATTATAATAAATCTTGACAATTGGTAAAAGAAAAGTAATTATAATAATAGGAACAGTTCAAGAATAATAGTTTACATATATAGAAAATCAGTAAAACAATATTTTAATAATAATTTTTTTTCTAAAACAAAACAACAACAAAACAACAAATGGGCCGCTAAGACTCAATGGGCTTGTAGTTTGTAACTATCCCCCCCTTTTGTTGTTTAATGCCAAACGAAAATGGGCCTGATGAAATGGGCTTTGAGTTGTAATCTCACCTCCTTTCTTACTAACAACAACAAAGCCTAACGGAACCTTATAAATAATTAAAACTTTAATTATTTTCTGAAAAAATATCCCATATTCGTATCTCATGGGCCATTGGACAACATGTGAATGGACCAACGAGTATATGGGACTTTCTGATTTAGAAACCCCACTCCCCTGAATTAAAATACACCTCCTAGTTGACTTGGATTTAAGAATGAGCCATCAGATATTGCTGAACCATCATTACTTAAAACATTTCTTTTTTATTTTAATCTTGAAAATAACGGTAGGGAAAATTTGGGGTACGACACTAGCCATTGGAGAGAAATGGTGAGATGACGGGTAGACGCATTGCGAGTGTTGGTCTGGTTGTCTGCTCCATATGTAGCGAGCAGATCTGGGGATGGTCATTCAGAAGGATGTGAGCATGGTTGGTGCAGCGTTAGTCTTGACATTCTAGGAGGTAGTCGACCAGACGTGTCCGTTCGACAACCATAGTTAGTGGGCCAATGCTTGTTGGGCCATTTAGAGGCAAAGCAGATTGGGCCAATTCTAGTCATTGGACCAGTCCAGAATAAGAGCCCCCCAAGTCGTTGCTCTTGGACAGAGGAGTGATGAATTTAGAATGTATTCACAAAATTGGGGTTCTCCATGGTAGATACCGTATGAGGAGTACAAGTGAGGCTCGACGTGTTCGCCTTATAAGGAGAGGAACAATTGAGCGGCTCTACGGAGTTATCGTGTTTTTAGGAGAAAATTTCTCACGAGGAGTCTAAAAATTGCTCGGGGTGTTTATCTCGCAGGGAGAGGAATAACTGGTTGGAATTTTGGGAGTTTGTGTGCCATGCTTGCATCGAGCCACGTGCTGCCATAAAGGCGTGATGATGGCTAGTCTAGGAACTAGGGCGTAATGATGACGCCTTTTAGAGTTCCCTAGGCGCGTGTTCGCTCACGTGCCAGCAAGCTGCTCTATAAAAGGCGGAAAAGGATCCTCATTTGCGCTTTTCGCTTGCTCTCTTTCTGATCGTTACTGATTATTTCTGCTCGACAAAGTTGTTCATTGAAGTATCTCTCCTTCTGTTGTTCGCAAGCGAGATTTACACTTATCCCGTCGATAATCGTTGATAACTGTTAGAGCATAGTTTGGTTCTATATCTTTGTAATAGTTTTGATGATAACAAATACATGATATATATACATAAAGAACAAATATGCTCTCTATTAATTTAATAAAATATGCAGAGAAGTTCTGATAAAAAAGCATAGAAGTTGGCGAACAAAATTACCCTAAGAAGATCTGATAAGAATTTATGTTCAACTATTGAAATATCACTCTCAAAGAAGTTCTTATGCTAAAACTTCTAAAGCACCAAAGTTGCACGCTAAAACTCTGATGACCTAAAGTCTCAACGTTAATATTCTTATTCGATCAGTTTTTAAATAAGCAAGTTCTGATGCGTTACAATTAAATAATTGCAAATCAAAGAGTAACGAATGGTACCAAACAAGATCTATTTATTTGGAAAGTGCATTAACAACTTTTTATCAACCTTCAAAAATCATCTTCTCATGTCTCATATGCTTCACCTATATAAAGGAATCTTGAAGAGTGATCAAATATACTTGCGCATACAAATAACTATTCTCATAAACTCTCTTTTATCTATTCATTATGCTTTAACCTTGTGTATAAATCACAGTTGTGATATAGTTTTTCTAGAAACACAATTGTACACATTTTTCATATTTTGTAATACCTTGAGAAACCAAGTTATGGTTTAGTCTCAAGAAGACATTGACGGTAGTCTTTGTGATTGTGTAATAAAAGTTTTGATCAGTGGATTAAGACCTCGTTTGAGAGAGGAAAAATAACCTTGGCGGGTGGACTCGGGTAGTTTGAGTTCAAACAAACTAGGATAACCCAACGTGTCATACTATTTTAATTTTTGAAAACCCCAATGCAAACCCCCATTTCTTGTGTTTTTCCATCCTTCAATTGGCATCAAAGCTCCTGGTTCTGGGTGCTAACATTTAACCATGTCAGAAAAAGATCCCAGCAAGAAAAACACTATCGTGGGACCAAGTCAGAACAACAACAATGATAACTATGATGAGAAATACATAATCAGCGGTAAACTACCAATCTTTGATGGTGAGAACTTCGATTATTGGAAAGACAGAATCAAAAGTTTTTTCTAGCTCATGACGCTGATCTTTGGGATATGGTAACTGATGGCTACATTCATCCAGGTGACGTAAGCGGTCAGAAGATCGACAGAAAGAAAATGACAGATCAACAAAAGAAAGAATTAAGAAATCATCACAAGGCCAAAACAATCCTCTTGAGTGTTATCTCGTACGCCGAGTATGAGAAGATCACTAACAGAGATTCATCTAAGAACATGTATGACTCTTTGAGAATGACACATGAAGGCAACACACAAGTCAAAGAGACCAAAGCTCTTGCACTCATCCAGAAGTATGAGGCCTTCAAAATGGAAGAAGATGAAACAATTGAGACAATGTTCTTAAGGTTTTAAATTCTGGTTGTTGGGATAAAAGTTCTGGATAAAGGGTACTCACAGCCTTAAAACTAGCCAAAGATCTGAATAAAATATCTCTTGAAGAACTTATCAGCTCTTTGAGAAGTCACGAGATAGAACTAGAAGAAGAAGATCCCTGGAAGAAAGGTAAGTCCCTTGCTCTTAAATCTAATATAAAATATGAAACTAAAGCTTTTCAGGAAGAAGAAGAAAACTCTGGTGGATCCTCGTCAGAGGAAGTCGAACTATCTCTTCTCTCTAGAAGATTCCATCAGCTATGGAAGCATAGACAAAGAAAATTCAGAAACCCCAGAAGAATAGGAAATCACTCTGAATCATCCTCTGGATACAAAAAATCTAGCAACAAATATGTTTTATGCTACGAATGCAAAGAGCCAGGTCACTACAAAAGAGACTGCCCAAATATTTAGAAAAAAAATCCTAAGAAGAAGTTCTCCAAAGAAAAGAAGAAAAGTCTTATGGCAACGTGTGATGACTCAAAATCTTCTGAATGTGAAATAGAATCAGAAGATGAATGAGCCAATTTAGCTTTAATGGCCAAACTATCAGCAGACACAAATACATCAGAATCTGAATCAAATTTAGAAGAGGTATTTTCAAAATTCTCAAGATCTCACTTAGAAAAAAAACTGTATGAAATTCTTGAAAGATGTCAGCAACTTTGAGTCAAATACCAGAACCAGAAATGCATTCTTGTATCTGAAACTGAAGATACTAGGAAACAAAAAACAAAAAACTCTGGGCTAAAAGAAATTAATTCTAAACTTAAAAATGAATTACAAAAAGCTTAGAAAGAATCTGTTTCAAAAGTTTCATATAGTTCTGATAACATCATAAAAGAATATGATCACAACTTTCGAAAATTTCTAGCTAGAAACATAGATAGAAGCAAGATGACTTCAATGATCTACGGAGTTATCAGAAACAACTGAAAAGGCATAGGATATGTGAAAACAAGGACCCAAAAAGATATGGGTACCTAAGGATAAAGTCATCTATGTTACATATATCTTTAACAACAAAGTTGAAACACCAATCTTGGTTCCTGGACTCTAGATGCTCTCTGTAACACGGTGGGAGTACTGACTTTTTTGGTTTTATCGCAAATGTTGCGGTTAGTAAGAGTCACCATCGACTTTTGTTTTATCCAATATTTAGGAAAGGTGAAAAGAAAATGAAAGACCTTTGATAGATTTTAAGTTCAGGGGGTAAGTTATGAAAAGGGAAGGTGCTAACACCCTTTTCATCCGCAGTTATCTACGGGCTCTTAATTGCTTAGCTTAATTTAAAAAAATTGCTTTGCGTGTGTGTGTGATTTGTTTGAAAATATTTTTGAAATGCTAATATAAGGCTAACTTTGTAATAATCCTTTTGTCGGTCCTCAAGAATGTATACAAGGTGTTTTTTTTTGAAAATATTTATTTTGAAAGTGATGTGTAAAAATGTATTTGTTTGTGAAAAAGGTTGTGAGCAAGAATTCAAGAGTTCTTACCCACTAAAGTCTTTTTTGTTACTTTCCTTCTCCTTAGGAGACAGTATCATCCATACCATTAGTTGGTAGGTAATCCTATCTATTAGATGTGAAGGGACATGCGTAGGGTCATTGTATGGTCATCGAAGATAACATGTAAGGATACTTTAGCAATTGTATTGAATGGACTATCATCATTTTACTCGTAGGGTAATCGAGGGACTAGATCATTTTGTAGGCAACTCGAATGTTCATCGAGGGATTATGATCTTTATTCGAAAGGGACCATGATGATATTGTATATTGAGGGTCTTTTGCCAAAGTATCCCTACTTTAAGGGATGTGACCAATATTCGTAAGGAAACAATAGAGGTTACCTTAGAGGTGAAGTGTGCAAAGTGTATTAGTTTTAGTTATTTAGTCTTGAATTACGAGTTTCTATATTTTCTTTTAGTATTGCCATACAAATCCTATTTTACTAGAAATTAAATATGTACAGAAAATTAAAGTGCAGAATATAAAATCGTACGCTATTACATGGCTTTGGGGCAGATATATATTAGGAAAATGTGAGAAAAATAAATCTACGGTATTACATTGATAGTGCGACCTATACACTTGATCTATGAATTTAAATAGCAAAAGATGAGAAAAAGAATGTTAGAAAAATGTTAAATGCCCTATAAACTCTATATGTTAGAAAAAGATACTTTTTGTATTTTTTGTAGAAAATAGTTTGAGTGTTAATAAATAGTAATTAAAACTTAATTTTAATTAATTTTAATATTAAGAAAAGGCTAATTAAATTAATTAATTAATAAATAAAAATATGTCAAAAATTTAATTACTAACTAAAAATCATAATCCTAATTTGTTATAGTTTTGAAAAAAAGTTTAAGGTTTGTTAATGATTAATTAGAAAGTAATTAGTAAAATAGAGTGAAAACTAGGGTTTGTAAAATAAGAAAAAAACAAATGCATGGGGTGAGAGTTGAACCCATGCCCCCAGCCTCAAAGGTATACCCCTCTATCCATTGTGTCATGGTGTTGTTTGTGATATGGAATAGGAACCAGTCCATATAATGCAAACCTGTTTTCAATTCAGGAATAAAAGAAACAAATTGAAAAAGTCGGGATCGAACTTACGCCCTTTGCAATTTTATACAGTGCCCTTACCAATTATGCCATTGTTGTTTCGCGTTCATATCACTACCATCAATAAACAAATAATGAAATTAAATCATAAACGAAATAAAACAAACACGCGTGCTTAGTGTGGGGCCATATAAGTTTGAACCAACCAATCACATTGAGAGGATTTGCCATGCAGGAGTCAACGCCACCCCCTTAAAACCCTTGACTACCGTGAATGGTGGTTACCACCATCTTCCCCGATGAAGGATTTTCCAAAACCTGTTAAAATCAATCAAAACAAGAAAATAAGTAATCCTGATCCACTAATTTGGGTCTTGCGATCTCAATGGTAGTGTTAGTTTCAGCTAAAACAACCTATAGCTAGGGTTTCAAAACTTTGAGATCTTCGAGCCCTAACAATGGTGTTTTTTTTCCTGCACTAAACCTCAAAGTTAATGGTTCAAAAAAATTCTAAACATGATTCTGAACATATGTGAATGCTTAAAAACAATTTATATTGTGCGAATTAAGAGTTTGAAATCGAAAAAAGTTATCAAATCAGAGCAACTTGGTTGGCACATTCTGTGATGCTTCAAGCTTAAGTAATGACTGGTATGAATTCCCGGAGTCTTCAGGAAGCTTGATTGATGGTTGGAATGGACTGAAAATCGTGGGAGAGAAGAGTTTGATCGTGCCCTAGCTTCTTGGAAAATTTGGAATTTTAGGGTTGCTTCTTGGAGGCAGTATGCGTGTTCCTTGAGGTCTGAATGTGTTGTGTATTTATAGGCCAAGGATTAGGTTAACAAAAGTGGAAAAAATCTTTGTAATTCATGGTGTAATATTTGATTTGGAATTTTGCATGAAAAGTTTCTTTTTTAAGCTCAATCTTGTGCCAATCAGCCTCACACGGTTTCTTCACCATCAATGTGAATTTTTGGGCCTCCATGTGATTAAAATCAAAAGCCTTGCACCTTAATCCATTAGTTTTGTATTTTATTTTATTTATTTTGAATTTAATTGAATAAAATCAAAATAAAAAGAAAAAAATCACAAAAATATATGAATGGATTTAGAGGTCTAATATGAGGCCATGAACACATTTGAACCTAAAAAGTTAGGCCCATTAGCCTAAAAATTCAACTTTTCTCAAAGTGGACTTCATGCATTTTCTCAAAATTGCTCAACTTGCATCAATCATAACTTCTCAATTTTTTGTCATATGAAGATGATCTTTGACTTTTTGGAAACCTCAAAAATATCTCCTACAACTTTCATGTTGACCATTTTTCATTTGAAGCATTTATCTTCATGTAAATTGCTTTGACAAAAAATGTCTTTTTGTTGAATTTCAAAATGACCTGTAATGTTTTGGCCCATATCTCTCAAATGAAGCATTTTTTGGCCTTAGGCTTATAGAGACAAAGTTGTAGAGAATTGAATTTCCTTTAAAATGAGTTTTGGTTGAGAAATTTCTGATAAAGTATGTGAAAGTTATGCTTGGTCAAAGTTCAGTTGACTTCTCCTTAAGAAAACCCTAATTTAGTAACTTTTGACTTTTGATGAATCTTGAGTTTTCTTGATGAATCATGATCAACCCCTGATCAAATGATGAATGTGACCTCAAAATCTTGATGTTGACCAAAAATCTTGAGATTTGACTGTCAATTGGTCAGAGTTGACTTTTTTGTCCAATACAATTAATTTTTAAACATCTAATCAATTTACCGAGCAAACTTGTACTACAATTCTTGAAATTTGGCATGAGGATACTTTGAGACATATGAGAAACCATGAAGTCCACTTGAGGCATTAGAAACTCAATTTCCTTTGAGAAAAGCAAATCCATAGTTGTAGGTCAATTGCTTAGGATGAGGGTTTGTCTAGTCAACCCTTAAGTAGTCTTGAGTACTTGAGACTCCTATGAGCATGAGGATCTGTATTGAATCAATTTGTCTCAAAGATGGGAGGGAAAATTTTGGGGTACAAAATATGCCCCTATTCAATCTTCTTAAACCTGAGGAGTTAGATTGGCATGTCTGCCATTCGTGATCTGAAGGTGGAAGAGGATTGAACACTTAAGTGCCCAGAAATTTGCACTCACCGGTGCGTAAAGTAACACTATTGGTAGATTGGTAATTAATAATGGGCTTAAAGATGTCATTTGGAAAAGGTGACGGGATGTTGTTGGAGATGGGCTTATAGATGCCATCTAATGTAATTGTGTTCTTGGATAACTGTTGACAGGAGTATCAGAATGAGTCTATGCCCGACCGTATCTGAAAAGTATTAGAATGAGTCTACGCCTGACTGTACCCAAAGGAGTATCAGAATGAACCTTCGTCTGGTTTCATCTGACTGATGATTTTCAGAACGAATCTATCTGATTTTATCTAATGGAAATGTTTTTCAGAATGAATCTCTAAAGGAAATACTCGTCAGAATTAGTCTCTAAAGGAAATGCCTTCCAGAATTAATCTTTGAAGGAAATGCTCGTCAGAATTAGTCTCTGAGGGAAATGATTTTTAGAAAGAATCTCTGAAGGAAATGCTCGTCATAATTAGTCTCCGAGGGAAATTCTTTTCAAAATGAATCTCTAAAGGAAATGCTCGTCAGAATTAGTCTCTGATGAAATTTCTTTTTAGAATGAATCTTTGAAGGAAATGCTCGTCAGAATTAGTCTCTGAGCGAAATCATTTGGTCATCTTGATAGTCGCCTCGTCCTGTTTCAAGAATTGATCTACAACCTGTCTATAAATCGCTGATAATATTCTTGTGTTTGTGAACTTAACCTGAAAACAAAGTTAGCTTCATGCAATTTCATGATGCATGAAATGTATTTTGTAGTGATGTTCTCAAAAATAAATGAGAATGTTATATATGCCATGATATTTTGTGAATGATGTATGGACATAAATATCACTGAAGTGTATGGTAGCTTCGTGTAACAATGTCTAGCTGGGGAAAATAAATCCATGACTGTTACTGGGGATATATAAAGTAATTCTTCAATTTTTGTTTAGAATGATTTTACTGGGGATTTATGATTTCTGTTTGAGGACACTCCACTGGGGATGTTCGACTTCTTCTTGGGGATAGAAGCATTCAAGGAGAGTCTGTTGTTCTTCGTTATTTTTATTGTAGGATTTGATTCTTATGTACCCCGACTAAAATAAAAGAGATGGATAATCCTACAATACACTATATAACCCGGTTTTAGATACAAATGTCAACTCTTCTGGGGAGGACAACATTGAATGACATTTGGCTGGATAAGAGAATTCTGTCGGGGAGTTTGCAGTATTGGAGAAATAAACTCTGTTGGGGAATTTAATCCTGTAGAATGCGTTGAGGAAATAATCTCGGATGGGGATTGGAAATTCATAGGCTGCACTGAGGAAGTTTCCACTATATGTTGGGGAAATGATCAAAATTCCTTATATGCTAGGAGACCTATTGGGGAAGATGATCATGTCAAGCCATCCATCAAGGATATAAAGGTGAACTGCTGAAAGATGCCCCAATTTATGTCTGAGGGCATATTAGATTTGTTGGGGAATATATCTCTGTTGGGGATGAGCTTGTAAAGATAGCTCTGTAGAGATATTTCCATGGAGATTGCTCTGTGGGAATTTGTGGATAACTTGAACATTATCCCAACTCCTAGAGTCTTTAGTAATTATTGATCCTATTTTCATGCATATGTTTTGTAAACAGTAATCATATTCAAATGCATATGTTCATTCAATGTAATCATTGGACGTTTTTGCAAACAAAACTGAGAAAGTAAGAACAATTTTGAATTTTGAAATATATTAATTGCATTAATTCTGAAAGTTTGCCTATAAGAAGACAATTTTATACAAGAAGACATAAACCTAGTAAGAGGAAATCGTCGTAAAAATTGAAAAAGGGGTACAAAGTGATAAACAAAGAAAAACAGCTATGTGGAAACGATCCCATCGAGCTTCAACTATGCTATTTCCCCTATGTATTCAAGTATCTCATCACTTGTTGTCGGAAGAAGATGATTGAATTTATCTGTATCGTTTGAACTTGACGCTAGTAATAAAGCTGGTTATAAGCAGATGGGTGATCTAACGGGACATAGCCATACACTTTAATCTCTAACTTTTTCCTGGACCGTCCTTTTGGGTTTTCAATCCACAGGGATATCCTTTTTTGCCCAAGCCGCCTTTTCAGGTTTTTTACTTGCCGGATATATAATTTTTTACATATATATCCCTAATTTTTCCCGAACCCTTTTGGTTCGCCGGGATGCCCTTATTTTTGCCTAGGCCTATTAACCTAGTGAGTCTCTTTTATGTGTAGTATTTTTTGACTATGTCTGTGTTCACAGGGTGTAGCGGTAAAATCAATGAAGTTTCCACCTAGTATTTATTTATCCCATATAAAGGGAAAGGAAAATCATCAAAGAAAAACCTAAAGGGGGAAATCAAGGTCTTGTGACCGAGAGATTGGGTAAGGGAGTCGATTACGCTAGGGGAAGGTATTAGCACCCCTCACTTTCGTAGTAATCTATGGGATCCACTCTTGTTGTTCTAATCAAAGGGTGTATTCAATCTAATGCTTAAGAGATATAAAACCTAAGAGGGAATGCATGCAAAGAAAACACAGGGAAAAGAAGGAAATATTTACAAATTTTCACTCGGCTGAGCCCCGTGACCAGATGCCTACGTATCCCTTTTAAGGAATCAGAGCATCGTAGTTCGATTCACATGTTTTGTTTGTTTGTGTTTTTTAAATGAACAATGTCAAACTCAATCATTCCACCGTGCTCGACCACTGGAGACTCACGCACTGTAAAGGAAAGGAATCAACATGTTCTTAGAAGAGAAAAGTCGAATGGCGAAAAGAAATGAATTGATTGGTGTTTTTTATCATGAAAAGGATTTTTGTATGTTTAGCATTTTTATACATTTGCCAAGAAAAAGAAGTTTTAGTTTTAAATGCAATTATGCAAAAATGGGAAGAAAACATCTAAGGGAGACTAACTTATCTCTAACCTAGTGTTATCATACAATTATGGCCCTACGTCAAGGATGGAAAGGGAAATCTCTACCCTATGTTGGAATGCATGGATAACTATCCTAATGTCTAGTTCTAAATCTATCCTAATCAAACAACCCTAAGGGAACATGCAAAGATTGAAGTCGTTATCTCAATTCTAATTGAGTGACATCATCGAGCGTCAACAAAGGAAAGTAAAAATCCTAAGGGGAGCATGCAAAAGATCAAAGTCATTATCACAATTTCAATTGAGTGACATCATCGATCATCAACAAAGGAAAGTAAAAATCCTAAGGGGAGCATGCAAAAGATTGAAGTCGTTATCTCAATTCTAATTGAGTGACATCATCGATCATCAACAAAGGAAAATAAAAATCCTAAGGGGAACATGCAAAAGATCGAAGTCGTTATCTCAATTCTAATTGAGTGACATCATTGATCGTCAACCCATGAAAATAAGCATGAACATAATTAGCAAACAAGTGCGGAATTCCTGCTACAGGTCTTTACACAACGACTTCGAGCGCACACTCTTTATTTCCTACTTCTCATGATATCTAGAAAGCAGTAAAATGAAGAAAGATAAATTGGAAGCAGCATAATACCAAACGAACAATAATGTTCGCAAAAAGCACAACCAAAGCAGAGAAATCTAGAATACTTTGCGCGAGCTGGAATCAACAAACAAACAGTCATAAATTGAATGCCTGGAGTAATTATGGAGACATCATAGATGTGACATTATATCACAATCGAAAACTCAAGCACGTCCGCGTATCATGCAAGAAACCTGCATAAGACTCAACTCAACAAGCAAAAGTGAATTGCAAGTCTCGAATATTCGGATAACCGTGGTTTAAATCCAACAATCAAACAAAAATAAATTCTAACAAATTTTTATTGATTTTGTAATTTTTTATCATAAAAAAATCTAAATTCTACCTTTTTTTGTTTTATTATCACTAATCTTTATTAAAGTAAATTTTAAAAGAAAATTTACTAAAAAGACAAAAAAATCAACACAATTAAAAAATAGTCAAGGGGTAAAAAACCGGACTCAGGAGTATGCTGTAGTAAAAAAACTTCAGGTGCTAAGCCCAGGCTTCAAAGCCCACAAGGTCTTTTGTTTATTATCAAACAAGGCTAAAAAAAGTATGATGGGCTAGGCGAGAGCCAGCCAGGATCAGGGGTATAATGTGGTGAATTAGGCGCTGAGCCCAAACAGTAAAGAGCCCAGTGACATTTTTTTGTCCAATTTTCCAGCATGTTCAAAAAATAGAGCTATGGGCTCAACAAGAATGATGGTAACGAGATGAGGAGGGGTTCAATTCAAAGGCCTAACCGTTAACACAACTATCCAATTCTCTTTATTAAGCTTATCGTTTATTGAATTATAACCCAAAATAAAAACGATTAATAACATCTAAAAAAACAAAATAAGAGGAATTCATGTTAAGTTTTAAGTGAATCTTCATCTCCACTCTCTTCTCCTTTCAAACACGCGGCGAACGAAAGCTCCTTCTTCATCGATCGACTTCCACCATCAACCTCGCCGTCATGGCCTACCCAGCCTTCACTCAGTCTTACTCACTCTCCATTTCAATGATCCCCGCCATTGGATATGTGTTATTCAAATCGGAGATTCATGATCATCATCCCTGGTTTTGTTCATCATCTCTTCAATGCTTCAGTCACAAATTTGTCATCTCCTTCCGCTTTATCACTTCTGATTTTGATGTTTGGATCACCGGACTCATAAGTACCAATGCCAGAGGAAAATAAACACCACACTTAAACAAATTTATGTAAAGAAGCGAACATATATAGAACCTGGATTTGAAGCTAAGATATTCAGAAAACCATAGATGAGTTAATAATCGATCTTCTTTTTCTCTTTTCGTTCTTCTACTTATGTTTCGTATGCGATCTCTTGTGCATCGAATACTTTGTTGAGATTTATTGTTATTGCGCTATTCTTGAAAGGTTATTGCAGATGAATAGATGAGAATAAGAACAGTGAATCTGCGTTAATGAGAAGTGGAGATGAAGATTGAGAAGTCTCTGAAGTTTATAGTCTAGATGAACTTGAAGTTGAAGGTGGTTATGAGGATGAATATTGAAAGAAGGTACGGAGGAAGTCTCTAGAGAAAGGTTGAAGATGAAGATGAATATTCGATGATGTAGATGGATATTGATGCTTTCTTGATGATTGAAGTGCATAATCTGTTTATCGAGAGAGAAGTGCAAGGTTTGGTGCATGGGGATAATAAGGAGAAAAATGGTGGAGAAGAGAGAGCAGAATTTTGAAGTTGCAGAAGATTCAAGAAGTTTGAATCCAGGTTCAAGAATGAGGAAGGTTGAAGATGAGGATGAGGATTCTTCCGAAATTCTCAGAGAGATTCAGAAGTGAGTATTCTGTGAACTATTTCTGTTTTCGGCCTAATGAAAATTTTTTTCTTCTGATTTCTGTTATCATTATGTTATATACGGGGAGATGACAGTTAAGGATTTGGAATTCAGTTACAAAGATAGTTGTAATTCTGTTGCAGTTAGTTGAAGAATTAGTTTCTCACTTTGTTACATGAAAATCCTGACATGTCCCTTTTTTATTTCTCTGTATTTCTTCTGATTTTCTACTTTCAAACATTGAACTTATAACAATTCTGCTCCAATTTTCTTTTCTACGATTTTCCCTTATAACTCTGTACATTTTCCTAACTTTTTATGATATGAATAACATTCAATGCTAACAGATCCACGTTGGTTCCGTATATGCAGGTTTTTATGTCCAGGTATGATATGGATCGGATGGCACTATGTTGGAAGCTAGCTTTGGTGTCGCAAGGCTGCATTTTTCTTTTATAGCTCTATTTTTGTCTCAATACTGTAACATGATGTAACGATTGAGGATGTAATAAATCTCCCGACTTTGATAGCATTATTAACTTGTATTGCATTTCACAACTTGAAACATGACATTGTATCAGCATTTCATCTAACACATAATTGCGATGTTGTATGTATAACTAGAATATCGCACTGAGTAAACCAATTGCCTTCAATTGCAAGATCTGGATGTTATCAACCAAGAATGTTGTAATGCTTGTTTTTACAAGTTGTAAACTATATGATAACCACTCTATTAATAACAAATCCTTGAGTAGTCCAAGAAAAAAACACAACTTCTGAACAATAAAATTCGCAGTACTAGAGAACCTGCTTGATGATGGTTTCTTCAGCTTTACTGTCTTGCTGCTAGTCCATCTTTTTTGCTTGCTGAACCAAAATCAGCATCAACATCTTCATCATCAACTTCAAGTGCAGTGTTTTCACTAGGTCTGTATAACGCCCGATATGATGGATCACATGCACAGATCACACCCATTATCTGACGCTGGGAAAACTCCAAAAATCTCTCAATGACCTCTTGTTTATAAGTTTGATTTGGCATGTCAGTATGAGCCATCACCTTTTGTAATTGTATATCGCTTCAGTTGTGAAACACTTCTAGTGGTAGTGATGGAGGACAATACTTCTTCGCCACAAACTTGAACTTATGCTTACTATATTTCTCTTTGATAGAAGTAATGGAAGGTGAATTATGATAGCCATTGCAGTACAACAAATGTAGTCCCTTGACACATTCATGCAACTCTGATGCTTGGTATCCTGTGTAATTACTTAGCATGGAGTTCCAAGGTTTCTCCATAGGAAGAAGTATATATATTTAGCCAAGAAAGTGGTTGATGCAGCTATTACTGATGGAGTGTACTTAAGCATAACATACTCTATAAATGATAACTCTACTAGATAGTCGACCGAATACCCCAACTGCATCAATGGAACCTCACATTTTTGTTGGGAAGGCGTAATGAAGCATCTCAAAAACCATCTAGTTATAGGAGCTTTCATTTCAAACTTCAAGAAATTCAGCACAAAGGACTCCTGTGATACGGTGGCAGAACCAGACTGTTTTAGGAAAATGCTGGTTTGCATTTTGGGTTTGTGTTTGCAAAATGTCGCGGTAAGCAAGAGTCGCCATCGACTTTTATTTTATCCAACTGGAAAGGAAAAAAGCACAGCAAAATTCCTTTTTCGAGATTTTGAGTACCGGGGGGGGGGGGGGGGGGGGTAGATTATAGAAAGGGAAGGTATTAGCACCCTTTCTATCCGTGGTTTTCCACGGGCTCTTAGGTATTTGCTCATCATTTTCAAAATTGCTTGTGTGTGTTTGATTTGAAATAGTTTTTGTTTTACTTCGATTTAACCCTTGCTTCTGTCTTCAAGAGTGTTACGAAGTCGTTTTGAAAACTTTGTTTGAAAAGTGTGTAAGTGTGGAAAAGTTTGTTTTGAGCAAGTATCTACTAGCATCTACCTACTAGAAAAAAGAATGTTTCTGTTCTTGTTTCCTTTAGACAGCGTTATCCCACTATTAGTGAGTAGGTAGCACCATCGTTGGAGTTTTAAGGGTCAATTCGAAAAAGACATACGATCACTAAAGCAATGTTAGGACGTCTTAGTAATAACCTTAATGTCTTAAGATCATATTCGAGGCAACATATCCGAGGCAACCTTTCTGAGGCAACATTTCCGAACTGGACTTTGATCTTTTGTTCAGACAAGAGGGAGACCACTAAAATACCCTATACTTAATGACCGTTTACCGAAGGCAACCGAAGTGGGAGTATACCCTAGGAGTGCGCATGTGCGAGTGATTCAATTTCAAGTTATTATCTTTGCACATTTAGGGTTTGCTAACCGTTTTAAAATTTACATACAGTCTTGTCATGCAACCCTATTATCATACATCTAACAGTTAATATTTGTGGAAATTAAAAATGCGGAAAGTAAAGCTACGCTATTACAAGGCTTCAGGTATTAATTACATAGCCAAAAAACCCACACAAAACGATAAATAAACGAAAAAGAAAAGCCCTAATTAATCTATTACATCCCATGAGCAACTACATCAATATTGTAAAATAAAATAAACACGCACGATGAATCGAGAACGAGAGGAAATTAGGGTTTTGACCCCGTCTAACCTAATTACAAGAAAAATCATTTTTTGGTTGTTTTTGATTATTTTAAGAAAATAAGGTTTTAAATTAAATATGTGCAAACCTAATTATTAATTAAATTGAATCAAGAAACTTATTTACATTTTGACCTATTTTTGTATTTTAGTTATTTTTAAGAAAAGAAAAATAGAAATTAGATTAAGCAAAAACCCTAGTTTTTCTAATTGATTTTAATTTATTTATGAATTAGAATTAAAATTACCCTAAAATTAAATAAACTAATTAAATTAATTTTTGATTAAAATAAACCTAAATCTAATTTGATGAAAATTGATTTTAAGATTTTGTATAAAAAAGAATTAATTTTTGGGTGTTAATAAAATAATTAAATGAATTAAATAAAGAAAATATAAAAGAAAAGAAAAAGAGAATGGGCCTGTTTGTTAGCAATTTAGAGGGGTGTTAATAGCAAGCTTTTGGGCCCAAAAATCTGACCCATATTGACTTCCAAGATTCCATGTTGTGCATTGACCATGGCTTTTGATGGATTATCACATGATGGCCTTCAGATCTGGCCTTCTGGAGATCCAATAGTTGAATCCTGAGGGCATATGGTGGACCTCACGCCTGTGTGCATGCCTGATCATTTAGATAAAAATAGCATGAAATACATGGGGGACTTGGGATTCGAACCCATGTCCTATGGCCTTTCCATTCAACTCAACACCAACTGAGCCAGGCGCCTTTGTTGTATATGAGATAACAATATAACAATATATTAAAAACAAAAAAAATAAAAAGTGTCAACGCGCGAAATTTCAAATGGAGAATTCAAAGCTTTCCACGCCATCGTCCCCAACCTCTCTCCGTTGCTAAAAGGTCAATGACTTTTACCTACAGACCAGAAGCGTAGGTATAAGCCAACGATTTTCCAAAATCATCCACATGCACAATAAATGGAATCTAATGTTATAGATCAAATTGCCTTGGCCTGCTAAGCATCATGGTTACCTTCTTGTGGACCAATTTTGCCTGTATAAAAAGATCCTAAAATGACACAACACAACCTAGCAATGGTGGATTCCAATATAGCCAACAAAAATGCAATTAATTGTCACCATGAGCTTGCAAACACGTTAGGGATTACAAATATGCTATTGAAACATGATAAACATGCAAGAATAACAAGATTCGATTTTGAAAATAGCGGCAAACCGTGGGGTCGTGGAACCGGATTCTGGGCACTAGAGCGCTTGATTTTGATTGGTATAGGTTCCTTGCACTCCCAGGAAGCGAATGAGATGGCTTGGGAGTCTTGAAAATGCTTTGAAATAAGATAACAGATCACCACTTTTCTTGAGTTTTTTCAAGTTTTGTTCTTCCTCTCCATGCCTCCAAACCTTGTCATTTTGATCTGCCTTTGTCCACTATATATCAAGGAACGAATTAGGGTTGCAAATGTGTTCTCAATCTTTGGCAATTATGGTATTTGATCATAATTTGGTCTTCATGAAAATATTTCCAAAAATAGGCCAAAACCAATCTTTTTATGCACAACCATGCCTTACACGATTTGATTCACTTGCTAGCTGTATAAGGGACCTGAAACATGCATCAAATCTTAAGACTTAAATGCTTTTGATATTTCTATGATTTATTTTGATTTAATTTGATTTAATTGAAATAAAAAATCAAAATAAATGATAAAAGTAAAATAAAGGCAAGTGGAAAGAGATAGGGCTCGTGGACCATGTTACAAACTCAAAACAAGTGCAAAAAGTCAGGCCCATCTGACAAAAATTGCAATTTGAGGCACTTTTGACGTTTGGCAATTTTGCAAAAAAGGTCAACTTCACTAATGCATAACTTCTTCAATTTTGTCTCTATGAAGGTGTTCTTGGACTTTTTAGAAATCTCAAGATGTCCTCTAAGCAACCCTTTTGCTCTCATCTCAATTGAATCTTCCATGTTCATGTATGAAGCATTGACAAAAAAAGTGTTTTTGTTGACTTTTCAAAATGACCTATAATGTCCAAATTCATAACTTCTTGTGAGTGCATATTTTAAATTTGGTAGATGAAGATGGATTGTATATAATTGCATCCTCTTCAAAATGAGCTTTGTATGGGTCATTTCTCATAAAGTATGAGAAAGTTATGCTTGGTCAAAGTTGAGTTGACTTTTCCTACAAAACCCTAATTTAGCAACTTTTGGGTTTTGATGAATTGTGAGAAATCCTTGATGAATCATGATCAACCCTTGATCAAATGATGAATAATACTTCAAAATGAGAATGTTGACCAAAAATCTTGAAGTTTGACTGTATGTGGGCCACAGTTGACTTTTGCCCTAACACAGTCGATTTTTCAGGCCTTTGAGCAATTGACTGAGCAAACTTCCTCTGCAAGGCTTGAAACTTGACATGGATGATCTTGAGAACATATTAGGACAATGGTGAGCATTTGGGATCCCTTGGACTCAAACATCTTGATGCAACATGAAACCCTAATTTGAGGTAGACTGCGTTATGAGAGAGTTTGTCTGGTCAACCCTTGGACTTTCTTGAGCAATTTGAGGATCTCACTTGAAATGTTTTGAGAAATATGGGAGGGCAAATTTTGGGGTACAACAGCTGCCCCTGTTCAATCTTCTTAAACCTAAGGATGTAGATTGGCTTGCCTGCCTTTCGTGATCCGAAGGTGGAAGATGATTGAACACTAGAGTGCCTAGAAATTTGCACTCGCATGAAGTGGTACTTGTCTTGTGATGTCGAGAATGGGCTTATAGATTCCATTTGGAGATTGACGACAAAAGATGGGCTTAAAGATGCCATCCGAAGGAGTGTCGATCGCATAAGAGATTCCTTAGCGAGAGCTTGCATACCTGTTGTTGAGGAGGACTTCGCTGGGGAATGTTGGTCTCTGTCTTGAGAGAAAGTTGAATTTTAGGAGCTTCAGTCATCCGTTATTCTACTGGGGAATCATCTCTTGGTCGAAGAGGTGAAAATGAACTACTATCTGGTCGTGATACAAACTTCATAGTGATAAGATTGACTGCTATCTGGTCGTAATCCAGGCTTTACCGTGACTTACTGGGGAGATTAGATTAAACTTTCTATCTGGTCATAATCCAGGCTTCACAATTTCTCCATTCTTATCTGGTCGTAATCCAGGCTTCGGAAGGAATTCAGTTGTTATCCGGTCACATCCGGGCTTTAACTTGAATTTAGGGCACACTAATATTCGGTCGACTTCGGGCTTCTTAGTAATTGTCCAGGTAAACTTGCTATTTGGTTGAAATCCAAGCTTCGCAATGTCTTGTACCGCTATCTGGTCGTAATCCAGACTTCACGATGTTTCATACCATTATCTGGTCGAATCCAGGCTTCATGGTGTCTTGTACCGCTATCTGGTCAAATCCAGGCTTCACAATACCTTACTTCTTATCTGGTCGTAATCCAGGCTTCAGAAGAAATCAAGTGGTTATCCGGTCGCGTCCGGGCTTCCCTTTGACTTTTGGGCCTACTAATATCCGGTCGAATTCGGGCTTCATGGTAATTGGACGGGTAAACTGCTATTTGGTCGTAATCCAAGCTTAACAGTGTCCCTCAATGTTATCTGGTCGTAATCCAGGCTTCAGTGTCTCTTACCGCTATCTGGTCGTAACCCAGGCTTCACGATGTAATATACCATTATCTGGTCGAATCCAAGCTTCATGGTGTTCGGAGAAATCAAGATACTATCCGGTTGAACCCGAGCTTTATAACTTGCACTAAATATATACCACTATCTGGTCATAGTCCAGGATTCGTAGTATTCTTGGTTGCTATCTGGTCGTAATCCAGGCTTCACAGAAACTTGTATTTCTATCTGGTCGTAAACCAGGCTTCACAATAACTTACTGAACTGTTATCCAGTCGTAATCCAGGGTTTACGTCTTGCTGGGGATTAAACTATTATTCGGTTGAATCCGGGCTTCATAGCTTGTTTAAGAGGTACCACTATCTGGTCGATTCCAGGCTTCGCGGTATTTGATACTGTTATCTGGTCGTTCTCCGGGTTTCATAATATGATGGAGAAATCAAGATATTATCCGGTCGGATCCGGGCTTCATAGCTTGAACTTGTGAGAAGTTGATTGTATCTTTTCCTGAAATGTAAAGAATTAGTCGTATGTAATGCTATGATGCATGACATGTATTGAGTAATGATGTTCTCAAAATAAATGAGATTGTGTTGTATGATGCATATGCATGTGCCATGATGCATATAAATGTGATGTTTTTGTGATGTTCTCTAGTTGGGGAAAATAAATCCCGGACTGCTGCTGGAGAATGCAGAGAGTTGAATTATTTGCTCTCGCTGGAGATAACGATCGGAGATGATTTGAGAATAAATTGGTAGGAGAATAATTCTGCTGGAGAATAAACTGGTGAAAGAATGACTTTGTAGGGAAGAGATACTTTGTCAGAAGATCCGCTGATTTGGAGAAATAACCTCGGCGGTGGATGAATTACTGTTGCTGGTGATGATAAACTTTGTCGGGGATAAAGTTTCTGTTTGTAGAAGAAATAAACTCCACTGGGGATAATCTTCTAGTGCTGGTGATAGATGAACTCTGCTTGGGGAGAACTAACACCGATGTTTTTAGATACTTTTTGCTCTGGGGAGTGAATGTACCTTTAGTCGTATTCTCCAGCTAGGTCTATCCCTATACCTGGTGGGTAGAGCAACTATAAGGGTTGGATATTTCTTGTTTGCCCCTGTTCCTGGAATTACGAGTAATCGTCTTTTGTTTCGCATGTAAATATTTATGAGCAGCAATTATTGTCAAATGCATATATCAAAAATGAATCATTGGACGTTCTTGAAAAAACAAAACAGAAAAAGAAAAACAATTTGGAATTTGTGAAAATGAATTGTATTGATTTTGAAGTTAGCCTGTAAATAGAAGTTTTTGTACAAGAGGCTGACGTCCTAGTTAGAGAACACCACTGAAAGATAGAATTTATACAATTTGTGAAAAACAAAGAAAAAGAGTTATGTGAACAATCCCACTGGGTTCCAACTCTGCTATTGCCTTTATATCTTCGAGCGTCTCATCACTTTGCTACTTGGTTGAAGGTAGATCAGATTTATTGGTGCCGTCCAATCTTGATAGTCGATACTGAAGTCTGGTTGCAAGACGATCCAATGAGATATAGTGTTACGCTTTAATCCCTAATTTTTGCCTGGACCGCCCTTTCGGGTTTTCAGTCCACCGGGATACCCTTTTTTGCCCAAGCCGCCTTTTCAGGTTTTCGACTTGCCGGGTGTACAGATTTTTTTTCATTTTCATCCCATACTTTTTCCCGAACCCTTTTGGTTCGCAGGGAAGCCCTTATTTTTTCCTAGGCCAGTCAACCTAGCGGGTCTTTGATTGTGCATAGTATTTTTTCACTATGTCTGCATTGACGGGGTCAGGAAGGTCGTCACCATCCATGGTGGTTAGAATCATAGCTCCTCCCGAGAAAATGTTCTTAACCACAAGTGGCCCTTTATACGTAGGGGTCCATTTTCCCCTGGGATCACCTTGCGGCAGTATGATGCGCTTGATCACCAGATCCCTAACTTGATACTCTTGTCGTCTAAATTTCTTGTTAAATGCCTTGATCATTCGCGTTTGATACGTCTGATCATGACAAATAGTAGTAAGTCTCTTTTCATCGATTAAGTTCAGCTGATCAAGTCGAGTCTGGATCCAGTCATCTTTGCTCAAACCTGTATCCTTCATAATCCTAAGAGAGGGTATCTGGACTTCAACGGGCAGGACTGCCTCCATGCCATACACCAAAGAGTAGGGTGTTGCCCCTGTTGATGTCCGTGCTAAGGTACGGTACCCATGAAGAGCGAATGGTAACATCTCATGCCAGTCTTTATATGTCACCGTCATCTTCTGCACAATCTTCTTGATATTCTTATTAGCTGCTTCAACATCCCCATTCATCTTCGGCCGGTAAGGAGAAGAGTTATGATGATGTATCTTAAACTGTTTGCAGAGCTCGATGATCATTGTATTGTTGAGATTTGTACCATTTCCCGTAATGATCCTCTCTGGTACACCGTATCGACATATCAGATTGTGTCGGATGAACCGCGCCACGACGTTCTTGGTTACTATAGCAAAGGAAGCTGCTTCAACCCACTTTGTAAAGTAATCAATTGCTACCAAGATGAAACGATGCCCGTTGGACGCAGTAGGTCTGATCTCGCCAATCATATCGATACCCCACATTGCAAAGGGCCAAGGAGTTGTCAAAACATTCAGAGGAACCGGAGGTACATGCACCTTATCAGCATAGACTTGGCACTTATGACAGGTCCGAGAATGCTGGTAACAGTCGGCTTCCATAGTGGACCAATAATATCCTTCCCGTAGGATTTTCTTTGCCATGGTATGTCCACTGGAATGAGTTCCGAAAGTACCTTCATATAACTCTTCCATAATCCTTTCCGCCTCGTTCTTGTCCACACATCGCAGTAAGGTTGAATCATGGTTATGCTTGTAAAGAATACCATTACTGATGAAGAACTTCGCAGCGAACCTCCTCAAGAACTTCTTATCATTAACAGATGCACCCCCGGGGTACTCCTGAGCCTCAAGATACCTCTTTACCTCGTGGAACTAGGGTTTATCTACTACCTCTTCAGTCTCAATGTCATAGCAATGCGCGGGTTCGTCCAACCTCTCGATGGTAATCTGGGGAGCTTCATTATCCCACCTGACTTTGAACATGGAAGACATGGTAGCTAGCACGTCTGCTAATTGATTCTCTTCTCTAGGGAAATGTTCAAAGGTTATCTCCTCGAAATGTGGAAGCAAAGTCAATACATACTCTTTGTAAGGAATAATATTTGGGTGTTTCGTATCCCACTCGCCCTTGATCTGACTGATCACTAGAGCAGAATCTCTGAACATACTCAAGAACTGAATCCTCAGGTCAATAGCTGCTCGAAGGCCCATGATGCACGCTTCATACTCTGCCATGTTGTTGGTGCAGTTAAAACATAATCGGGTGGTGAACGGAGTATGACAACCTTCAGGGGATATGATCACGGTGCCAATGCCATTACCCAACGCGTTTGAAGCTCCGTCAAAATACATAGACCATCGGGATCCCTCCTCAGGTCCTTCATCCGGTCCAGGTTTTTCACAGTCAGTCACCAACATGATGTTCTCATCCAGGAACTCGAAATTCATGGATTGGTAATCATCCACGGCCTGATGCGCCAAATGATCTGCCAACACACTCCCCTTAATTTCCTTCTGGGTTGTGTATTGGATGCAAAACTCAGTTAAGATCATCTGCCATCTTGCTATTCTTCCGGACAAGGCAGGCTTTTCGAAGATATACTTGATTGGGTCCATCCTTTATATTAACAAGGTAGTGTGAGTCAGCATATACTGTCTCAGCCGGCGAGCAGCCCATGCCAAAGCGCAACAAGTTTTCTCGAGCAACGAGTATCGGGTCTCGCATTTGGTAAACTTTTTTCTAAGGTAGTAAATAGCATGCTCTTTTCGGCCAGACTCGTCATGCTGCCCCAGCACACACCCCATCGAATTGTTGAGTACTGTCAAGTATAAGATCAAAGGTCTTCCCTCAACTGGAGGCATCAGAATAGGGGGCTCTTGGAGATATCCTTTGATCCTTTCGAAAGGGGAATGACATTCATCATTCCATTTTACTACTTGACCCTTCTTCAGCAGCTTGAAGATTGGCTCACAAGTAGCAGTCAGATGTGAAATGAATCGGGCAATGTAATTCAGACGTCCCAAAAAGCCTCTGACTTCTTTTTCTGTTCCGGGAGCTGGCATCTCCTGTATAGCCTTCACCTTTGCAGGATCCACTTGAATACCTTTATCACTAACGACGAAACCCAACAGCTTACCAGACCTTACCCCGAAGGTGCACTTGTCCGGGTTTAACCTCAGCTTGTACATCTTCAACCTGTCGAACAGTTTCTGGAGATGGTAAAGATGTTCTTTTTTAGCCTGGGATCTTGTAATCATGTCGTCAACGTATACCTCAATCTCATGGTGAATAATGTCATGGAACAAAGCGACCATGGCGCACTGATACGTTGCCCCAGCATTCTTCAATCCGAACGGCATGACTTTGTAGCAAAAGTTACCCCACTATGTAACAAATGTTTTCTTCTCCATGTCCTCGGGAGCCATCTTAATCTGATTGTAACCGGAAAAACCATCCATAAAGGAGAAGACCTTGTGCTGTGGGGTGTTGTCGACCAGAACATCGATGTGAGGCAGTGGGAAATCATCCTTGGGGCTTGCCCTATTCAGATCCCTATAGTCCACACACATTCGTACCATACCATCCTTCTTCGGCACCGGAACCACGTTGGCAACCCACTGCGGGTAAGAAGTAACAGCTAGAAATCCGGCATCAAACTGTTTCATGACCTCAGCTTTGATTTTCTCAGATATCTCATGGCGCATACGTCGAACCTTCTGCTTTACTAGAAGACAATCTTCTTTGGTTGGCAGGCGGTGTACAACAATATCGGTGTCTAAACCAGGCATATCTTCATAAGACCAAGCGAAGATCTCCACATAGTCGTGTAGCATATGTATCAATCGTTGCTTGACACTAGGCTCCAGATTTGTACCTATCTTGGCCTCTTTCTTGTCTTCTTCTGTACCCAGATTCACTGATTCTACTGGCTCTTCATGGGGCTGTATAGCCCTCTCTTCCTATAGTAGCAGTCTAGCAAGTTCTCCAGGTACCTCACAATCATCCTCACCATCGTCCTCGGCTTGGTTGATCGTATTTTCGAAGTCATAACTGGCAATAACAGAGTTGTTATCAATGGGATCTAGAGTGGATGTTTATCTGCATTATGATACGTGAGTGTGTGTAAGAAAATAGTTGTTTCATAAAGTGTGAGATAGAAAGGAAAAACAAGGAGCACAAAATTTGTAATGCAAGAAAACGTCTAATGTTTTATTGATGATATATGAAAATGACAAATGATAAACCCTCACAAACAAAACCAAGGTGCCTCAGGCAAGGCACCGGGCCATAAAGTTTCAAATTGTCTGTTACAAATCTCAAAACAAAAGTCAATTACTGTGTAATAAAAGAAACGGACACGAAGTCTTTTGCCGTCCAGTTGTTCAATCCACCGTCGGTAGTCGGGTAAATCCATCTGTCGAACTCTGACTCTTCTTCATCGTCTTCAATTGCATTCACTCCTGGATTACTGATGCGCATAGGAGGTCTTCCAATTCGAGCATGCCGAACAAATTTTTGAGCCTCTGCAGTAAAACCCAAACCAAACTTGTCAGTCTTGTGTGCAAAGTCAGGGAGTTGGCCCCAATTTGCACACCCACCTTTTTCTATTACAGTCCTGGCATCCTTGGCGGAAGCCATCTTCATCGGAAGTTCTTCAATAGCAACTTCAGTCGACGCCAGAGTCTGGGGGACTTCTTCAAAATTCTGACACGGGGTTTCGATGAACTCCCCATCCATCTCCACATAACGAAAGGAATTAAGATGACTCACCATGTACTCCTCTTCACCTTGCACCGTAATAATCTTCCCTTTTATTGGATATTTCAACATCTGATGGAGCGTAGAAGTCACTTCCCCAGCCTTATGAATCCACGGGCGACCCAGCAAACAAGAATAAGATGGTCGAATATCCATCACATAGAACGTAGATGCAAAAGTCTGAGAGCCAACTTTAACAGGGACGTCCACTTCCCCGTGCACCATCCTTTTTGACCCATCGAAAGCTCTAACCATAATATTACTCTCCTTTAGAACCAAACCTTCATAGTCCAGACGGTCTAATGCTTTCTTGGGTAAAACATTCAATGAGGACCCAATATCCACCAGTACGTGGGCCAGAGTAGTGCCCCTGCACTCGATCGAGACATGTAGAGCATCATTGTGATTTCTTCCTTTAGCAGTCAGATCTGCATCTGAGAAACCCAACCCGTTGTTGGCAGTCAAACTAGCTACACAGTCTTTGAATTGGTCAGCAGAGGTTTCCTGCAGCACATGTGCAGTTTTGAGGAAAGCAATTAAAGCCTTTGCATGGGCTTCTGAACACAACAACAAGGATAACATGGAGATTTTCGACGGGGTCTTCCCCAGCTGCTCGACTACATTGTAGTCGCTCTTCTTGATAATCTTAAGAATTTCCTCTATCTCCTGTTTAGAGGTTTCTACAATGATCTTCTTAGGTGCCTCCATCCGGGAAGGATCACCTATGACTTCTTTGCCCCGAGTGTCAGATGGCTCGGCGACAGGGGTGATAACTGGAGTATGAACTGGGACAGTAGTTGATGTACTGGAAGATGGAATGGCAACAGGATTTTGAACAGTCGGAGGGGAAATCTCGGGAGAAAAGAGTCTTCCACTTTGGGTGACCTTGCTAGCCCCTACAATATTGTTGACATCAACATCAGCTTCTTCAACCTTCAAGTCTTGTTTGATCCCATGATAATACACATCGGCCCCATAGTGCCACGTGACAGCCTTATCCGAAGTGTATGGGATATGACTAGGAATAGTAATGATTAATGGAGCAACTCTCGAAACGGATGTAATCCTAACAGGCTTTATCGAGGAAGCCTTGGAAGGATTGGCGGAAATGGTTATGATGGAAACATCTTCAACATGAATCAACAGAATCAAAGTTTTCTCGAACATGATCTCTTTGTTATCCATTAGGCGTTGAACACCTGATTTTAATAAATGGCAACCAGCAGGCAGGATTGAACATAGGTGGCAACCTTTGCCACAACCCGGAAATAAACCGGCCAACAATAGGTTCTTCTTAACTGTCATCAACGGAGTAAAAATGTCTTCTACGGAGGTCACAAATAAATCATCATCCACAACATTTACTCCATGACCATGCTTGGGAATAGGAGCAGTTATGACATTGGGTTTCTCCGAAGCGTCAAACTCAATCTCTTTAGCTTCAATCAAATCTTGTACCTTATTCTTCAAAGCCTAACAGTTATTCGTATCATGACCCGGGCTATCAGAGTGATAGGCACAGTGGGCGTTCAGATTATACAGAGGATATGTGGTGCTGGGATTCTTCGGGGCTTCCCTCAGAGTTACCAGGTTGGTCTTCAACAATTGCGGTAGAATTTGAGACAAATTCATATTAAGCCAAGTGTACTGTCTTTGCGATCTCTCCATTCTTTGCTGATTGTTGCATTGTGGGGCAACGGTGGGTCTTGATATTACTACCGCGTTTACTGCTTGGCGGCGTTCAGGTCTGCCTTGGCTCCTCGAGCCGTAAACTGCACTAGCTTCTTTCCTGAAAGGCTTCTTTTTTATACTTGATGAAGCACCTTTATGTATCTTACCGCTTCTGATACCAACCTCTACTCTCTCCCCAGTAAAAATCAATTCAGTAAACCCAAATGATGAACTACCGATCTAATGATTGAAAAATGGACCAGACAAAGTCCCAAGAAACATATCCACCAACTCCCTATCAGACAGAGGGGATTGGACTCTTCCATCCAGATCTCTCCACTTCTGAGCATAGTCCTTAAAGCCTTCACCTGCACCCATAGACATACCCTGAAGCTGAGTACGTGTGGGAGCAAGGTCGGCGTTATACTGGTATTGCTTGTAAAAAGCAGCAGCAAGGTCCTCCCAATTGTGGACATTAGCTCCTTCCAATTGATAAAACCATTCAAGTTGAGTCCCTGACAGACTATCTTGAAAGAAATGGACCCACAGATTCCTATCAGCAATGTAGGGTTGGACTTTTCTGACGTACGAGCGGAGATGGAGTTTTGGACAGGATACTCCATCGTACTTAGCAAAGACCGGAGCTTTAAACTTGTGAGCGATCACCACCCAAGATGCTAGTCCCAAATCCCCAAAATCCAGACCAGGGACCTTCTGAATCTCCATAGCACTTAGAAGGTCTTCAAGTTGTTTGTACCTATCCTCAGCAGGAGGGTACTGTTCATCATCAAAATCAGTATCATTATCAGAGACTACAGGACTAGAACCCTTTCCTTCCTCTTGATTTTCTCCTCCTCTAGATGAATGAGACAGATCAGCTTCCTATCACAACCTATTCCCAAATCTGTGACCCATATTCAGCAGAACCACCTTCTTCTTCTTCTTCTTCTTCTCCTTCAGGATGAGAATTTTCAAATCCTCCTGCCCTTTAGCCAGGTTCAAGAACATCTATTTGAATTGAGCATTTTGTGCTTGAAGAGATTTGATGGCTTGATCGGTGGGTATTTCAGAAGACATTCTGTGCTGAAATAAACAGCAAAGAAGATGAGAAACTTGTAACGATACCTATAATGAGGTGCATGATAATGGAATGCGTATGAAATGATTTCAAAGACTTTGGGAGATTTAAATTTGCAAACCAATAAATAAACAAACTTTATTAGATTAAACTTGTAAGAATGTTTAACAATGCCTTTAAGGCATTACAAAAGAAATAGACTGAAAACAAATCTTAAACTAGAAAAAATAACAAAATCAGAAATTCCATGGACGCTTTCCCTTCGTGCTTACATAGTCATTAATCGTACCTTGATTCTCAAGTTGCCTCGTGAGCTTCAAGATCTTCCTTTCTTGCTCATGATACTTCTCTCGTTAAGTATTCCTCTCCTCTTTCAGCTGAATCCAGGATCTCTTTAAAGCCCCCAGATCAGTAGGCATGTAGGGATAAAGGACTGTATATGGAACACCTTCTTCATTAGTATGCTCCACAATCACTGGCAACACGGCTTCATAAGGCATCCCAAGCTTCTGAGCTTGAGCTCGGACCCACTGGAGATATGGTTGCATAGGGAGAGAAGTCTTTGGTCCTAGCTCGTGAGGATCAGACCTATTCACCATGCCCCAGCCTCGTATAAACCTTCGACGATGCTCGTCAACATCCTCCTTATAGTCAAAGACAATATCTGTAAGAAGGAGCTCATGAGGACCGTGTCTCCGCGCACGACCAAACTGTCGTAAAGCCAAACAAGGATTGTAGGTTATTCCCCCTCTAATTCCAAGCAACGGGACATTAGAGTATTCCCCACATCGATCGATGACAGCAACACTTTCCATATCCTTAGAACTCCAAAGAATGTCTGTATGGTCAAGTGACATGATTCTGTAAGACCATCCTAACCCTTCCTCATTCTTCAATACAGACTTGGAGAGGTGCAAAATAAACCACCTCGCCAGCAGCGGCGTGCAACACATGAGGGTCCCTCTTCTACGCACAGTACGAGTATAGAGAGCATGCAAAATATCACCCAGAAGAGTAGGCACAGGATTGCGAGACAAGAAGATCTTAACCGCATTCACATCTATGAAGGAATTTGGATTCGAGAAAAGAACCAAACCGTAGATAAGGAGATCCAAGATATCTTCAAAATCCTGAAAGTCCAAATTGTCCCAGAATAGTTGAGCTTTATCCATCAGAAACTTGGCTAAGAAACCATTAACTCCACTCTGTGTCTCCTAGTTGGATACTACATCAGCCCTTTTCAAATGTAAAGCTGAAGCAATGTCCTATGGTCTAGGAGTCTCTTCCAAACCTGTGAAAGGCATCTGCTCGAGGATGGATATACCCAATAAGTCAGAAAACTCTTCCAAAGTGGGAACTAGCTGATAATCCGGGAAGGTGAAACAATGATGCACCAGATCGAAGAACTGGAAAAGCACACTCATCATCTGCTCATCAAATTTTGAGGTAACCAAGCTAAGAAGTTGACCATGTCTTCTAATGAATGAGGAAGTGTCAGAAACTCTCGAGACTAAATCTTTGATTTGAGCAGGTATTTGCACAAAGTTAACTCGAATGGTGTTTCTGCGAATGGAAGCCATAATCTGCAAAACAGAACAAAGATAAATCCCCTCGGTCTTTGAAATGGTTATTAAATGAAGTATGCATGCTATGTTATGATGCATGATGTCATGATAAAAACACACCACAGGTATAACAGATAACAAACATGATAAAGGCAAACAAGTCACACAAGAGCCCTTAAGTTTTAGGCTTGCATGGAGTCTAGGTACTACCCTCTTGAAGTTCAGTTGGTTTCAACCTATCCTAATAATAGTATCCGGGTTCTAGAGGTTCTCAATATCACTGACCATCCTCCATCGGTCATGGTTTCAGCTCACACAATCTTTTCTTGCGGCCGAAACTATCTCGAGAGTATGGTCTCAATGAGTGTAGTATCGAGTATCAACTAGTTCTCAGCTTTACACCGAGGCCGGCTATCTCACTACTTCCTATGGCCAAGTTGGTCGATTATAGGTTCTAAGGTCAGTTGATGCTTAACGAAACATATAGAAACCCCGTATTCTCTTCGTTTCTCCATAAGGGATACCGATACCAACCAATGTGCCATATCAACGTAGCTAATGCTTCAACCGTATCGGTCTACGTTGTATAGTTCCCTCACAGTTTATTGCTACTTACCTAAAAGGTGTCCCCCAGATTCGGGTTAGGAGCTATAGTAACTCCCAATACAACACCCTCAAAAGTAAAGCAATCAAATCAAACAATAGAAGCAATTTATGATGAACTAATCCTAAGGTATACCCCACTTATTAATCCCCGCAGAGTCACCAGTTCTGTGATACGGTGGCAGAACTGGACTGTTTTAGGAAAATGATGGTTTGCGTTTTGTGTTTGTTATTTCAAAATGTCGCGGTAAGCAAGAGTTGCCACCGACTTTTATTTTATCCAACTGGAAAGGAAAAAAGCACAGAAAAATTCCTTTTTCGAGATTTTGAGTACGGGGGGTAGATTATAGAAAGGGAAGGTATTAGCACCCTTTCTATCCGTGGTTTTCCATGGGCTCTTAGGTACTTGCTCATCATTTTCAAAATTGCTTGTGTGTGTTTGATTTGAAAAAGTTTTTATTTTACTTCGATTTAACCCTTGCTTCTGTCTTCAAGAGTGTTACGAAGTCGTTTTGAAAACTTTGTTTGAAAAGTGTGTAAGTGTGGAAAAGTTTGTTTTGAGCAAGTATCTACTAGCATCTACCTACTCAAAAAAAGAATGTTTATGTTCTTGTTTCCTTTAGACAGCGCTATCCCACTATTAGTGAG
This sequence comes from Vicia faba, assembly GCA_948472305.1. NCBI lineage: Eukaryota > Viridiplantae > Streptophyta > Magnoliopsida > Fabales > Fabaceae > Vicia > Vicia faba. The sequence goes on from OX451737.1 coordinate 1,239,351,051, forward strand.
TAGGTAGCACCGTCGTTGGAGTTTTAAGGGTCAATTCAAAAGGGACATACGATCACTAAAGCAATGTTAGGACGTCTTAGTAATAACCCTAATGTCTTAAGATCATATTCGAGGCAACATATCCGAGGCAACCTTTCCGAGGCAACATTTCTGTTGTACCCCAAAATTTGGCCTCCCATTTTCTCATTGATTTCTCATCACAAAGCCCTTGGAGATCAAGATCCAGTTAGGGTTTCATCTGCTCAAGACTTCTCCTTGCACTGTTGACCCAAATTAGGGTTTGTGTTTGCACAAAGATGTTTTGACCTAAAATGCCTAAGATGACTTTCATGCTTCATGTTGTACTACCAAGTTTATCCATACCAAGTTTCAAGTCCTGATTCCAAGTTTTGCCCAGTCAATTGGACAGTTGACCTAGAAATCAGCTGTATTGGGGAAAAAGTCAACTGTGGCCAATTGACAGTCAAATCTCATGAAAATTGACCCACATCAACATTATGAACTCACATGGACCATTTGATCAAGTTTGGATCACAACTCCACAAGAAATTTGATCAGATCACCAAAAGGGCAAAATGGTCATTTTTAGGGTTTTGACTGCACAAAGGCAATTTTTGACTGTTTGACCTAGCCAATGGCAAACCAAGATCACATATGGATTCAAGGACCCCATGGAATTGTCTTGACATGCTCAACAAGTTCAAAAGATCCCAAGTACACAAGATTGACAGTTGAATTTCCCAGTCAATTGATCAATTTTGACTGTATACTGAAAAGTCAAACTTTGACTTTTTGGTCAAAATCAAGAGTCAAGATTCATTTTTCATCAAAACATGCCAAATCATGAAACTTGTTCATCAAGAAATCAAGAATTGCAAATTAGGGTTTGAAAGGAGAATTTTTCATAACTTAGAATTTTTCTAAGTTATGAAAAACCCTAATTTTTTCCCAACTTTGCCCCACTTTCTCACCAAGATTCATTTGGATTCAAGCAAAAGTCAAAACATGAACGTTGTAGCCTATTGCATAATCTACAACTTTGATTCACAAAGTTTTCCCAAAAGAAGCATGTATCTCAAGTTACAAATTTTGGAATAAGAGTACCAAACCATTCTTAACTTAGTGAAAATTTGACCTATTTTAGGCAAGGTTTTTACCTAACTTCAAGACCATTTTTCACATACTTCCCCTTGGAATTTCAATTTGCATTTCAAAGATGGATTGTAGTACACATTCCAAGCTTTCCAAAATGTCAAAGAACTCATCAAACAACCTCATGACTTGAGAGAATCGAATTTTGCAATATGGCAAAAACTCACTTTTGGATTGGCCAATTTCCATGTTCATAACTTGTGCAATTTTTCAAATCAGCATGCTTCCCTTGATTACAGGCCTCTAAACCATCCAACACTCATAAACTTAATGCAAACTCTTTGTGCCAAGACCATGTTCTATGTGTTCAAGCATTACATGATGGATTAATCCCAAAATAGATAAAGCACTTTAACCATTTTTGCAAAAAGTGAGCTTTATGTCAAGTTGCAAATCAGCAAGTACATATCAAATCTCTTTGGCACAAGATTATGAACAAAACACACTGATCAAGGGGAAGGTTAGCAGCACATTAGGGGGGCCTCTAGCTGTCTAAAACTCAACTTGGCCTTTGCTTGCTTAAGTGTGAAGAAATGTGGCATAACTGGAGAGAACTTTCATCTCAGCAATAGAACCCTTAAGCAAATACTTTGTACACATTCAAGACATCCTAACTGAGCTAACACACGACTCCAACACCTCCATTGCCCTCTAGAACACAGAACCACCCCAAGCTGCCCAAACAGAGCACCTGCTGCAGTTTGAGTGTCAACTCTCATCCCTTTCATGCATTCCTGCTAAAGCCACATCAAACACATCCTACAACATCCCTTGAAGCTAATCCAAACATCAAACACGACTTGTAACTCCTCTAATCAGTTCCACCATTTTCACTTTCTTGTTTTGCAGTTGAGGTTACATAGCTCGATTCAAATTGTTTCAAAGCAAAGTAAAACTTGGAATAGCATCCCTAGACATCAAGGAAGCTGTACCAATCATCACCTTGCTCTGAAAGTACCTCCTTCATCAGATACAACTTCAACTGAACAGGTATCTTCTTGAACTTCTATCTTCCAATGTAGGCATCATTAGCTCTAAGTTTGTGAATAGGAAGTGTTCTACTCATGCCCCTGAATCTGTACATACTTTTACTTTCCATTTATTTTGCCTGAGCTATGAGAATTTAAGGTCTGAATATGGAAGAAAAACTAGGTCAAGATTTGGGAATGATAAAATTCTCTCTCATTTCTGAGAGTTAGGAGGAGTTCTTTATATATTCAGAATCGTGATTCAATGCTTAACATTTTTGGTGTTGTAAGTTTGTGCAAAAAGTCAAGGAATCCAGATGTTTGAATCAAGTGTACAGGCGCGCGTTTTTGAACATTTTCTGGCTGGAGGTTGAAGAAGAACCTATTGGGCTGGGCTTGTTCTATATTTCTTATTTGCACCATGTTATTACTTTCACACCCCCTGAGCCCATTTTGTTTGTTTTAATGATTTTTTTACTTTTCTTTTTTCATTCTGACTTATTTATTTTTCCTCATGATATTAAAAATATAAAAATAATTTTTTACACCATTTTTGAATTTATAGGCATTTATTTGTTTAGATTAGTTATTTGTACACAAATAAATATATAAACTTACTTTTATTTAAAAAAAAACTAAAAATAATGCAAACACATTCTTTTTTTTTATTTTTATTTTCTTTTATCTTCTGAAAATATTTTATATAAAAAATACTTTTTTTTTATAAATATTAAATATTATTATTTTGTATATATAATACATATTTAGAAAATAATACATATATATATATATATATATATATATATATATATATATATATATATATATATATATATATATATATATATATATATATATATATATATATATATATATATATATATATATATATATATATATATATATATATATATATATATATATATATATATATATATATATATATATATATATATATATATATATATATATATATATATATATATATATATATATATATATATATATATATTTAGGACAAAAATACAAAAAATACATACATTTTTTATTTTATTAATATTTGACATAAAAAATACTTTTTTATAAATATATTTCATTTTTATTTTATTTTTGTATATAATCATTAAATATTGTACACATTAAATAAATAATACCTTTTATTTAAGAAATTAGGGTTTTGCCCTAAACATAAAAAACTCCAAAAAATACTTTTTTTTTTATTTTGGTATTTGAACATATAAAAATACCTTTTTTTTTCATATACATAAAAAACATTTTTGGCATCTTGCATATTTATTTTATTTCCATTTAATTATACAATTAATTACTTTGTAAATATTCCAAATTGATGTAATAGTTAGATTTAAATTTCTTGTCAAATACCCCCCATTTGAACATTTGTACCCCCTTCCCATATTGTGTTGTAATAGTGTAGGAACTTTACTTTTCGCACTTTATTGCTTTCTAAATATACCATGTTAGAATTAGGGTTTGTATGCAAATAAAAAGAACAAAATTAGTTTGACCTAATTTCAAGATAATCAAGCATGAAAATGGACAACACATATCACACTTGCACCCTTAGGGTATTCCATTTGTTGCCTTCAATAAATGGGCCATATTGCATGTTAGGTCTCTTTGGGCAAAACAAACACAATTCAAATGATCATAGTCCCTCGATGACGCGTTCGAAAAGTTGCCTAAAATGATCAAAGTCCCTTAAAGGAAAATTTCCCAAAGATGCTTGACACCATTGCAATTATGGTCTAAACGATGACCCGCGCCCGTCCCGTTAACATCCTAACACAAGATTGTCCACCAAATACAATGGTGGAACAAAATTGTCAAAAGGGTTAAAACATAGCATAAATCTTTGAGAACTTTAGGGTAGATAGCTCTTAAGTACTTGTCAACTTGCAAAATAAACACTTGCCTATTTTCAAACCATACATCACTACACTTTCAAAACCAACTTTCAAAAAAACCTTGAAACATCTTTTCAAAAAGACAAACACCTTTTGTAAAACATTCGAGTAAAGAATTGTTACAAGGGTAGCCTTGACAAGGCATCTTTTTTCAAAACCTTTTCAAAGCCACACACAAAGCACCATTTCAAACAATTGAAAACCAAGGCAAGTTGATCTAAGCAAGTACCTAAGAGCCCATAGATAACCATGGATAGAAAGGGTGCTAATACATTCCCTTTCTATAATCTACTCCCCGAATCCAAGAAAAAATCTCAAAGGTTTTTGCTGTGCTTTTTAAACCTTTCCTTAGGATAAAATAAAAAGTCGGTGGCGACTCTTGCTCAACCGAAACATTTGCGACAACAAACACAAAAACCACAGTCAGTTCTCCCACCGTATCACAACTGGCGACTCTGCTGGGGACAATTCTAAAAGTGGAGTAACCTTAGGGCTTAGATCACCCTCTTGCATGACTAATTGTTTGATTTGATTGCTTTATATCTTGGCTCTTTTGTTTGGGTTTGCAATCCTACACCCGGATTTTGGGAAACATTTCATAGATAGCAATACGTTGTGGAAACTGTGCGGGGTATACCGACACGGTCGAAGCAATAACTATATTAGTGCGACATATTTGTGAGTACCGGTAACCCTTGAGTTCAATCAAGGAGAGTACGGGGCCGCTGAGTGATGTCACTAAGCATTAATGACCTAGAACCTTACTTGACCATCTTGGCCTTTTGTTAGGGGTAGTGAGATGACCGGCTTTGGTGCAGTCCGAAGTTGGTAGATACTCGATACTACACTCATTGAGGGTTGTTTTCTTGGAATATTTTGGTCGCTAGTTAAGTGGCTAAACCAAAACAATGAACGGTGAAAACAATCCAATGATATTGAGCTCCTTAGAACCCGGTTACTATTTATAGGACAGGTTTTTTTAAGCCAACTACACTCAAGAGGGTACTTACCTATGAAACCTCATGCAAGCCTGAAACTAGGGTTTGGTGTGATTTGCTTGTACATATGTTTTGTGCATACATCATAAACATCATGAAGCATCATATGCATTCACTAACCATTTCAAGGGTTTTGATCTTCATCTTTGTTCTTGTTTTGTAGGTCATGGAAATTCCTCGCAGAAAAACCATCCAAGTCAACCTTGTGAGAATCTCTCCTCAACTCAAGGAACTCACCTCAAGAATTCCGGAAAGCTCATCCTTCAGTGAAAGACATGGTAGACTGCTCAGCTTAGTCAACACCAACATTGAAGAAGACATGATGAAAGTGCTATTCCAGTTCTTTGACCCTCTTCACCACTGTTTCACTTTCCCTGATTACCAGTTGGTGCCCACTTTGGAGGAGTTTTCTCAACTCCTAAGAATCCCTATCCTTAATCAACTACCCTTCAACGGTACGGAAAAGGAACCAAAGCCGGAAGATGTTGCTCGAGCATTACATCTACAACCATCCGTCATCAAGGGGCATTGGGAAACTAGAAGCGGTGTCAAAGGCTTCTTAGCAAAATTCTTGTTTGAGAAGGCACAAGAATGTTGGAATTCATTGGACCTTCAAGCCTTTGAAGAAATTGTGGCACTCCTTATCTATGGGTTGGTCCAAATTCTGACCAATTGGTAGATGTCAACGCCGTGAAAATCTTCTTGTCCAGAAATCCAATACCAACATTGCTTGGGGACATTCTTCACTCATTTTACACATGAACAATGAGAAAGAGGGGTGTTCTCATGTGCTGTACTCCTTTCCTTGCAAGGTGGTTTATTTCGCACCTTCCACAATTTGTCTTGAAAAATGACCAAGGCTCAAGGTGGTCCCAACGGTTGATGACTCTTACTCACTCTGGTGTACATTGGTGTTCTCGGTCCAGAGAAAATGTCATCATCGTCGATCGTTGCGGAGAGTTTCCTAATGTTCCTTTACTTGGAATCAGAGGAGGTATCACCTACAACCCTTGCCTAGCTTTGAGGCAATTTGGATATGCACGGAGGGATGGCCCTCACGACATGTTGATTCCTGACCTAGTTTTTGACTTCGACAACGATGCGCAAGGACTTCGCCAAAGATTCATCCGAGCTTGGGGAAGACCCAACAAGGTTGATAGCAAGACACTGGGACACAAGAACTCCATCCCTCTTGAGCCTTATCTCAAGTGGGTACGAGCCCGAGCCCAGAGTCTGATGATGCCTTATCCTCATGTTCTCCCTGTGATTAAAGAGCCCGCCAAGGAAGGAGAGGTTCCCTACACCATCCTACATCCTGACATGCCTACATCGTGGGAGGAAATGCAGAAAAGTTGGATTCAGCTCAAGGAGGAACATAACACTTTTGAAGCCAGCTTCTACGCCAGTGAGAAGAAAGTTTTAGAGCTCACCCGCCGACTCCATGAGCAAGAGGCCCTCAACACCTACATCACACCAAAGAGGATGCGCAATGTCTTTTTACCTTGAGAAGTTATTTTGTAATATTTGGCCCATGGGGCATTTATGTACTAACAAATTTCTTCTTATTAATATGACGTGCGTTCTTTTTTGTCTGCAACAATTTTGAATGTTCTAAATCCTTGAATGCATTGCATACATAAGAATACCATTCATCATGTGCATAAGCAGGTCTCACGCCAGGTTTCCTTATCTGTCTGCTATTTATTTCAGTAGGATGGATCTCGAGCAAACAGTCAAAGACCTACAAGCTCAAAATGCACAGTTCCAGCAACTCCTGACGACCTTGGCTAAAGGTCAGGAGGATCTCAAGACCTTGCTGGGGAATAAAGACCCAGTGAAAAAGAAGAAAAAGAGACTCGGGGTGGCTACTCTGGGGAGAAGATTTGACGGAGAAGCTCGGAGAGTGCTTGAATTTCCTCCTATTTCTGATGAAGGAACCAGCAAAGGAGGTGGGGCTGCAGTACCTTCCGAGTCCGATGTGGAAGAAGAGGAGGTTGAAGAGGATGAAGATTATTCTGATCAACAATACCCTCCAACTGATGATAAATACAAAGGTTTAGAAGACTGGTTGGCCGCCATGGAGCTACAAAGAGTACCGGGTTTGGATTTTGAAGACTTGGGTTTAGTTGCCGGGATTGTGATTCCCCCAAAGTTCAAAGTGTCAGTGTTTGTGAGGTATGATGGGCTGTCCTGTCCAAAAATGCATCTCAGGTCCTACGTGAGAAAGATCCAACCCTATACGGCAGATAAAAACCTTTGGATCCATTTATTTCAAGACAGCCTCTCTGGAGCTCAATTGGAGTGGTTTTATCAACTAGAGGGAACCAGCGTCCGAAATTAGGAAGATTTGGCCACCGCCTTCTACAAACAATATCAATATAATTCTGACCTTGCTCCCACGCGTACCCAACTTCAGGGTATGTCATTAGGAACAGGCGAAGGATTCAAAGAATATGCACAAAAATGGAGGGATTTGGCTGGCAGGGTGCAGCCTCCTTTAACCGACCGTGAACTTGTTGATATGTTTCTAGGGACCCTATCTGGGCCATTTTTCAATCATCTGATTGGTAACTCTTCCGTGGGGTTTACCGATTTGATCTTAACAGGCGAAAGAATAGAAGCTGGCATCAAGTCAGGAAAGATTCAGAAGGGTGTTGCTGCAAATGTTGAGAAGAAACCTTTCAAGAAGGAAACAGCTGTGGTATACTCCCAAAGAAGAGCATGGAAGACTGAGCGCCGGCCGACCTTGGGGGCCGTAATGATTCAAAACCCTTCAAGTGAGCGGCCTCGCTATAACCAGTCCAGACCAAATCAGCAACGGGTGGAACGGCCACAACGGCAGTTCACCCGCATTAATATGACTCCAGCGCAAGTGCTTCCCCATCTGTTGAAGTTGAATCTCGCCACTATCAATGAGGCACCAAAAAATGTGAATACGTCCTCTCTGCATTATCATCCTAATGCTAAATGCGCCTACCATTCTGACAGTGTCGGGCACGACACCAATGATTGTTGGGCACTCAAGCATAAAATCCAAGACCTGATAGAGGCGAAGGAGGTGGAGTTTGACGCTCCGGAGAAGCCTAATGTGATATCTGCTCCCATGCCGAAGCACGGCCGAAACGTCAATGCCATTGAAGAGGATTTGTATGTTGCTGATGTCAATGATCTGGTAACTCCATTGTTAACCATCAAGTTGAATCTGTTAAAGGCCGGGATTTTCCCGGGATGTAAGGAAGACTGCTTCTGTTGTTACGCTCTGCCGTTTGATTGTCCGTTACTGAAGAAAGGCATCCAAGGCCTTATGGATAGTCGACAAATTTTGTTTGAAAAAGTTTCTGCTGTTCCAACCCATATTGAAGATGTCTCAATCATAACCATTCACGCCAATCTTTCCAAGGCCGTCAGAAAGCCTGTTAAGATTACACCAACTACGAAATCTGTTCCTTTGAAGATAACAATGCCAGGGCCTGTCCCCTATGTTTCTGAGAAGTCAATACCATGGAACTATGGCGGCAACGTCTACTACCATGGTATTAAACAAATCGAAATAATTGAAGAAAGTTCGGATGATGAAGAAGCCAACATTGGTAACATTGCGGGCACGAGCAAAATCACCCGGAGCGGGAGAATATTTTCTCCAGAGATTGCCCCTCCAAGAGAAATCTTTGGACCCTCATCTGCCGACAAGGTCATCCCTGCACCAATAAAACTCTCCGCTAGAACCCCTTTGATTGAAGATGTTGTTGTTCCTAGTACTGTTCCTCCTACCGCTGCTGATAAAGGTAAGGGAATCCAAGATGAGCTCGTCAGGACGAGGGCTCAACCCTTGGTTATTCCAGAGACCTCCAAGAAGGAAATGGATGAGATCTTGAGGATAATCAAAAGGAGTGACTACGATGTGGTAGAACAGCTGGGGCAAACCCCCTCAAAGATCTCCATGCTGGAACTACTACTTTGCTCAGAAGCGCACGCTAAAGCCCTGATAAAATTCCTGAAGGCAGCCCATGTGCCCCAGGAAACCTCTGCGGATCAATTTCAAAATTGCGTGGCTAGCCTTACTGCGAACAATGGATTAGGTTTCTCTGATGCCGACCTAACTCCTAAAGGTAGAAACCACAATGATGCTTTGCACATTTCGGTCGAGTGCCGAGGAACTACTCTCGCACATGTCTTGGTCGACACTGGTTCGTCGCTGAATGTACTGCCTAAGAAGGCCTTGGACCGACTAGATTGTGAAGGGTTGGAGTTGAAACCGAGTGATATTGTTGTCAGAGCTTTCGATGGTTCGAAGAGAATGGTCCATGGGGAGGTTGAAATTCCCATCAAGATAGGCACTGAGGTGTTTAAATCTACTTTCTATGTGATGGAAATCCGTCCTTCATACTCTTGCTTGTTGGGTAGGTCTTGGATACACCATGCTGGGGCAGTCACCTCCTCCTTACATCAGATGTTGAAGTATCCTGTCAAGGGAAAGATCATTACTGTCCATGGCGAAGAGGAGTACATGATCAGCCACTTAAACTCCTTCCGGTATGTGGAGGTAGAAGGTGAGTTCATTGAGACGCCTTTTCAGCATTTCGAAGAAGTCCTTCCTGAAATGACAGTAGCAAAGTTGGCAGCTGAGACACCGAGGCAGATGGCCAGGATGGAATCTCTGGAGGATGCAAGGGCCGCAATAAAGGAGGGGAAGAATTCAGCATGGGGGCAGTTGCCTGATATTCCACATAAGACCGACAAATTTGGATTAGGGTTCACAGCCGCGGGCCAGAAAGCTATGCGCCGTTCGAAGATTGAAAGAGCGCCAGACAAAATTTCTCCCTACGGGATCAATGCTTTGGAGGATGAAGACAAAGAGAGCAACATCGAAGAGTGGATTTATCCAACTGTCAAAGGAGGATTATGCAACTGGGAGGCAAAAGACTTTGTCCCCATCACTTTTATTCCTCAGTAATTTATCTGTCAAACATTTCCTATTTGGTCTGTAATATTTATTTTCAAACAATCCGTACACTATCTTTTCACCTCATGCCTTGCCCGGGGCATGTAGGTCCATTTGTAAGGGTTTTGATTATTTTTCATATCCATATGCCATGTTTAATGATTCATTGGACATTTTTCATTTGATAAACTGCTTGTGTTCATTTTCTTTCCTTTTGCATTTTTTGTTTAAGGATGGCTATCCCTTACACACACCCACACTCACAAATGCAGGTACCCATCCACTCCGGATTCCATGGGTGACGATTCTTCTATATCCTTCAATAACTCTGAAGATCTGGTCAATCAAACCGAGTATGAAGATGACGAAGGTTGTGAAGTACCAGGGGAACTAGCCATACTCCTACAACAAGAAGAAAGGGCCATCTTACCGCACGAAGAGTCATTGGAAACTGTCAACTTGGGAACCGAGGAAGACCATAAGGAAGTGAAAGTGGGTGCCAATCTGGAGCCAAGTGTCAAGGAACTCCTGATACAATTGTTGAATGAGTATGTTGAAATCTTTGCTTGATCTTATGAAGACATGCCGGGTTTAGACACAGACATCGTGGTTCACCGTCTCCCCACAAGAGAGGATTGTCCACCGATCAAGCAAAAAGTCTGGCGAATGAGGCCTGACATGTCTGAAAAGATCAAAGCAGAAGTGATGAAGCAATTCGACGCTGGCTTTCTGGCTGTTACGTCCTATCCTCAATGGGTCGCTAACATAGTGCCAGTACCCAAAAAAGATGGCAAAGTCAGGATGTGTGTGGACTACGGGGATTTGAATAGGGCCAGCCCCAAAGATGATTTCCCACTCCCACACATTGACGTTTTGATCGACAATACAGCTCAGCACAAAGTGTTTTTCTTCATGGATGGATTCTCAGGCTACAATCAAATCAAAATGGCCCCCGAGGATATGGAGAAAACAACTTTTGTCACACAATGGGGCACTTTCTGTTACAAGGTGATGCCGTTCGGGCTGAAGAACGCAGGGGCAACTTATCAACGCGCCATGGTAGCTTTGTTTCATGATATGATACATCATGAGATTGAGGTTTACGTAGACGATATGATAGCTCGGTCACAAACAGAGGAGGAGCACCTTGAACATCTAGAAAAGCTGTTTGCCAGAATGAAAGAATACAAACTCAGGCTGAATCCAAGTAAATGCACTTTTGGAGTAAGGTCTGGTAAACTTCTAGGATTCATCGTAAGCAACAAAGGCATTGAGGTCGATCCAGCAAAAGTGAAAGCAATACAAGAGATGCCTGCTCCCCGTACTGAAAAGGAGGTTAGAGGGTTCTTGGGGCGCTTGAACTATATTTCCAGATTCATCTCCCATCTGACTTCTACCTGTGAGCCAATTTTCAAACTCTTAAAGAAAGATCAGGTAGTCGAATGGAACGACGATTGCCAATCTTCTTTTGACAAGATCAAGGAGTATTTGCTAGAACCTCCTATTCTGATGCCACCCATCGAAGGAAGACCATTGATCATGTATATGACTGTCTTGGATAACTCAATGGGGTGTGTTTTGGGCCAGCATGACGAGTCTGGTCGAAAAGAGCATGCTATTTATTACCTTAGCAAAAAGTTTACCAACTGTGAGACTCGCTACTCACTGCTCGAGAAAACTTGCTGCGCTTTGGTATGGGCTGCTCGCCGACTAAGACAGTATATGTTAACTCATACTACCTTGCTGATTTCCAAAATGGATCCTATCAAGTATATCTTCGAAAAGCCCGCTTTATCTGGAAGAATAGCCAGATGGCAGATGATCCTAACTGAGTATGACATCCAGTACACCACCCAAAAAGCTATAAAGGGAGTGTACTAGCTGACCATCTGGCTCATCAAGCTATCGAAGATTATCAACCCATGAGATTTGACTTCCCAGACGAGGACATCATGAACTTGGACAACATTGAAAGTAACGGACCGTGTGATGGACCCGAAAAGGGATCCCGATGGACCCTGTACTTTGATGGTGCTTCAAATGCACTTGGAAATGGTATCGGCGCAATACTCATTTCTCCGGAAGGTTTTCACACACCTTTCACGGCCCGACTTTGCTTCAGCTGCACAAACAACATGGCTGAGTATGAAGCTTGCATCTTTGGTCTCAAGGCTGCCATAGACTTGGGGATCAAATCTTTGGTCGTATTTGGGGACTCGGCTTTGGTTATCAGTCAAATCAAAGGAGAGTGGGATACCAAGCATCCTAATCTTATCCCATACAAAGAACATGTCCTGACATTGTTGCCTCATTTCGAGCAAATTACCTTCGAGCATTTTCCGCGAGAAGAGAATCAGCTAGCAGATGCTCTAGCCACAATGTCCTCCATGTTTAAACTCAACTAGGATAACGAGGCTCCCCAAGTCACCATCGAGCGAATGGATGAACCTGCGCATTGTCACGAGATTAATACCGAAGAAGTAGTGGAACAACCTTGGTTCCATGAAATCAAAAGGTATCTCAAGACTAGAGATTATCCCGAAGGAGCTTCCGTAAATGACAAGAAGTTCTTAAGGAAATTTGCTGCCAAATTCTTCCTGAGCAACGGCATCCTTTACAAACGAAGCCATGATTGTGTATTACTCCGATGCATAGACAAGGCTGAGGCAGAGTTGATCATGACTGATATACACAGCGGCACATTTGGCACTCACTTGAGCGGGCATACAATGGCTAAGAAGATTCTAAGGGCAGGCTATTACTGGTCTACCATGGAAGCTGACTGCCATCAACATTCCCGTACTTGCCACAAATGTCAAGTCTACGCTGACAAAGTTCATATCCCTCCGGTTCCTCTCAACATGCTGACTGCTCCTTGGCCATTTGAAATGTGGGGCATTGACATGATTGGAGAGATCAAGCCCACGGCTTCCAACGGACATCGCTTCATCTTAGTTGCCATTGACTATTTCACCAAATGGGTCGAAGTAGCTTCCTTCGCCTCTGTTACTAAAAATGTGGTTGCCCGCTTCATCAAGCAAAATCTCATATGCCGGTATGGTGTTCCAGACAGGATCATCACAGACAACGGTACGAATCTGAATAACACGATGATCACCGCTTTGTGCGAACAGTTCAAGATTTATCATCACAATTCATCTCCCTATCGGCCGAAGATGAACGGTGCTGTTGAAGCTGCGAACAAAAACATTAAGAAGATCATTCAGAAAATGACAGTCACTTACAAAGACTGGCATGAGATGTTACCGTTTGCTCTACATGGATACCGTACGACGACACGTACTTCAACCGGGGCAACCCCATTTTTGTTGGTATATGGCATGGAAGCTGTCCTGCCTATGGAAGTTCAGATTCCTTCTCTAAGGATTATGAAGGACACAGGTTTGAATGAAGATGATTGGATGCAGACCCGACTTGATCAACTCAATCTGATCGACGAGAAGCGACTCGCTGCTATATGCCATGGTCAGACGTATCAAAAACGGATGATCAAGACCTTCAATAAGAAATTCAGACGTCAAGTGTATCAAGTCGGAGATCTCGTAATCAAGCGGATTATCTTGCCACAAAGTGATCCCAGGGGCAAATGGACTCCTACATATGAAGGACCATTTGTGATCAAGAGCATATTTTCTGGTGGTGCGATGATTCTAACCACCATGGACGGCGACGATTTGCCGCACCCTGCGAATGCAGACATAGTCAAAAGATACTACGCATAAAATAACCCGACAAGTCGAAAACCCGAAAGGGCGGCTTGGGCAAAAATGGGCATCCCGCTGAACCGAAAACCCGAAAGGGCGGTTCAGGAAAAAATTAGGGATAAAACAAAAAATCTGTACACCCGGCAAGTTGAAAACCCGAAAGGGCGGCTTGGGCAAAAAGGGGTTTCCCGGTGGATCGAAAATCCGAAAGGGCGATTCAGGAAAAAGTTAGGGAATTAAAGCGTATAACTATGTCTCGTCGGATCACTTCAAAGACAATCTCTTCATCAACCAGTTCCAGGCTTCTGATCAATCCAGTCATCAGCAAACGAAGCATTGAATAGACAGATATTCAGAGTTGTGAAGGCTATAGCGGAATGGAATCCCATGGAATTATTTCAAATAGCCATATTTATTTTGTATAAATATTTCAATATTTACGACAAAATCCTCTTACTAGGATGCTTGTCTCCTTTGTACAAATATACTCAGAGAAAGTTAATACAAATACTTTTCCCAGAAATTTGTGTCATTTCCTTTTTCTTTTCTCTTGCACTAATTGTTTTATTTTGAGAAACGTCCAATGTTTTGTTAAATAGGCATATGCATTTGAACATAATCATTTCCTTATAAATCAAGAAAGAGGAGTACTGATAGGTTGAAGGTACAGTTGGATATCTTGATACCCTTTCAAAGGAAACCCCCAGGAGATTTGGAATCCATATCCCCAGCAAACCCTGAAGCTTATCCCCAGTAGATTCTGGAAGCTTATCCCCTGCAGAGTACGTACGTCTCCCCCGAGCTTTATTCAAAGTTATTCCTCACAAGGGCTTATAACTGGGTTATCCTCAGCTAACTGCCACGGAAGATCGCACTCGGCAAAATTCTTCCTATCCCCAGCGGAGTTCATCAAAGTTCCCCAGCATAACTTATCAGTACAATCCCCAGAGGAGTTTATCTTTGTTACCCTCAGCCAGAGAATCCTCCAGAACTGAATTCCCCTCAGAGTTTAAGTTTCAGTATCCCCAGCCGAGCTAAAACTTCAAATTATCAATCCCCGGCGGAGCCAGACTAGTGAACTTTCTCCCCACAGAGATACTTCCCACCGAACTAAAGATTCTCAGTCTTACCTCCCCGGCATGAGTCTATTAGATTGGAACTCCCCAGTAGAAGTCATCAGGAATTCTCTTCCCCAGCAACAACCAGGAATTATTCTTCCCGGCAGCAGTCAAGATACTTTTATCTTCAGCCATCTCGGATTCATCTATCCTTTGCAAGACAGCTCTTCAGCTTACATACGCATTCATTTACATTCATATCATATAACATACGTTACATCATGCATCATGACATTGCATACAACTAACTCTTTACCTTTTCAGGTAAGACCAATCGACAGACTAAAATGATTATCTTCCGAGATTCTTTCCAGGAATAGTTCAAATGTGACCCAGACATGGCAACATTCTAATGCTTATTCCAGATTCATCCAGATGCAGTTCTTACACGAGCTCATCATCAGGAAACCCTACACCGGTTCCTCCTTCAACTGCCAGATTCCTGAAAACAGTTCACGGGTTCTCCAAGTAACGGATGTTAACCTATCACTTGTTCAGTTTCTTCTCAAGACTTCTGAAAACAGTTTATGGATTCTTCCCAACAACGGATTTTAATCTATTACTTGTTCAGATGCAACTTTTGAAAACAGTTTACGGACGCTTCCCAACAACGGATGCTGCTCTATTGCTTATTCAACTTCAAGATTTCTGAAAACAGTTTACGGGTTCTCCAAGTAACGGATGTTAACCTATCGCTTATTCAGATTCTTCTCCAGACTCCTGAAAACAGTTCACGGGTTCTCCAAGTAACGGATGTTAACCTATCACTTGTTCAGTTTCTTCTCAAGACTTCTGAAAACAGTTTATGGATTCTTCCCAACAACGAATGTTAATCTATTACTTGTTCAGATGCAACTTTTGAAAACAGTTTACGGACGCTTCCCAACAACGGATGCTGCTCTATTGCTTATTCAACTTCAAGATTTCTGAAAACAGTTTACGGGTTCTCCAAGTAACGGATGTTAACCTATCGCTTGTTCAGATTCTTCTCCAGACTCCTGAAAACAGTTCACGGGTTCTCCAAGTAACGGATGTTAACCTATCACTTGTTCAGTTTCTTCTCAAGACTTCTGAAAACAGTTTATGGATTCTTCCCAACAATGGATGTTAATCTATTACTTGTTCAGATGCAACTTTTGAAAACAGTTTACGGACGCTTCCCAACAACGGATGCTGCTCTATTGCTTATTCAACTTCAAGATTTCTGAAAACAGTTTACGGGTTCTCCAAGTAACAGATGTTAACCTATCGCTTGTTCAGATTCTTCTCCAGACTCCTGAAAACAGTTTACGGGTTCTCCAAGTAACGGATGTTAACCTATCGCTTGTTCAGTTTCTTCTCAAGACTTCTGAAAACAGTTTATGGATTCTTCCCAACAACGGATGTCAATCTATTGCTTATTCAGACCCCCAGTTCAGAGATGGTCCAAAGCATGGACACCTTCCTGATACTCATTCCAGATGGCATCTTTAAGCCCATCCCCGACAAGTTTCTGTCACTCCTCCCGATGGCATCGCTAAGCCCATCTCCAAATGGCATCTCTAAGCCCATTCCCGCATCCATCGCTTTGACGAGTGCAAATTTAAGGGCACTCTAGTGTCCAATCTCCTTTTACCCTCGAGTCACGAAAGGCAAACTTGCCAATCTAACTCTTCGGATTCAAGAAGATTGAACAGGGGCAACAGTTGTACCCCAAAATTTTCCCTCCCATTTTCTCATTGATTTCTCATCACAAAGCCCTTGGAGATCAAGATCCAGTTAGGGTTTCATCTGCTCAAGACTTCTCCTTGCACTGTTGACCCAAATTAGGGTTTGTGTTTGCACAAAGATGTTTTGACCTAAAATGCCTAAGATGAATTTCATGCTTCATGTTGGACTACCAAGTTTATCCATACCAAGTTTCAAGTCCTGATTCCAAGTTTTGCCCAATCAATTAGACAGTTGACCTAGAAATCAGCTGTATTGGGGAAAAAGTCAACTGTGGCCAATTGATAGTCAAATCTCATGAAAATTTACCCACATCAACATTATGAACTCACATGGACCATTTGATCAAGTTTGGATCACAACTCCACAAGAAATTTGATCAGATCACCAAAAGGGCAAAATGGTCATTTTTAGGGTTTTGACTGCACAAAGGCAATTTTTGACTGTTTGACCTATCCAATGGCAAACCAAGCTCACATATGGATTCAAGGACCCCATGGAATTGTCTTGACATGCTCAACAAGTTCAAAAGATCCCAAGTACACAAGATCGACAGTTGAATTTCCCAGTCAATTGATCAATTTTGACTGTATACTAAAAAGTCAAACTTTGACTTTTTGGTCAAAATCAAGAGTCAAGATTCATTTTTCATCAAAACATGCCAAATCATGAAACTTGTTCATCAAGAAATCAAGAATTGCAAATTAGGGTTTGAAAGGAGAATTTTTCATAACTTAGAATTTTTCTAAGTTATGAAAAACCCTAATTTTTTCCCAACTTTGCCCCACTTTCTCACCAAGATTCATTTGGATTCAAACAAAAGTCAAAACATGAAAGTTGTAGCCTATTGAATAATCTACAACTTTTATTCACAAAGTTTTCCCAAAAGAAGCTTGTATCTCAAGTTACAATTTTTGGAATAAGGGTACCAAACCATTCTTAACTTAGTGAAAATTTGACCTATTTTAGGCAAGGTTTTTACCTAACTTCAAGACCATTTTTCACATACTTCCCCTTGGAATTTCAATTTGCATTTCAAAGATGGATTGTAGTAAACATTCCAAGCTTTCCAAAATGTCCAAGAACTCATCAAACAACCTCATGACTTGAGAGAATCGAATTTTGCAATATGGAAAAAACTCACTTTTGGATTGGCCAATTTCCATGTTCATAACTTGTGCAATTTTTCAAATCAGCATGCTTCCCTTGATTACAGGCCTCTAAACCATCCAACACTCATAAATTTAATGAAAACTCTTTGTGCCAAGACCATGTTCTATGTGTTCAAGCATTGCATGATGGATTAATCCCAAAATAGATAAAGCACTTTAACCATTTTTGCAAAAAAGTGAGCTTTATGTCAAGTTGCAAATCAGCAAGTACATATCAAATCTCTTTGGCACAAGATTATGAACAAAACACACTGATCAAGGGGAAGGTTAGCAGCACATTAGGGGGGCCTCTAGCTGTCTAAAACTCAACTTGGCCTTTGCTTGCTTAAGTGTGAAGAAATGTGGCATAACTGGAGAGAACTTTCATCTCAGCAATAGAACCCTTAAGCAAATACTTTGTACACATTCAAGACATCCTAACTGAGCTAGCACACGACTCCAACACCTCCATTGCCCTCTAGAACACAGAACCACCCCAAGCTGCCCAAACAGAGCACCTGCTGCAGTTTGAGTGTCAACTCTCATCCCTTTCATGCATTCCTGCTAAAGCCACATCAAACACATCCTACAACATCCCTTGAAGCTAATCCAAACACCAAACACGACCTGTAACTCCTCTAATCAGTTCCACCATTTTCACTTTCTTGTTTTGTAGTTGAGGTTCCATAGCTCGATTCAAAGTGTTTCAAAGCAAAGTAAAACTTGGAATAACATCCCTAGACATCAAGGAAGCTGTACCAATCATCACCTTGCTCTGAAAGTACCTCCATCATCAGATACAACTTCAACTGAACAGGTATCTTCTTGAACTTCTATCTTACAATGTAGGCATCATTAACTCTAAGTTTGTGAATAGGAAGTGTTCTACTCATGCCCCTGAATCTGTACATACTTTTACTTTCCATTTATTTTGCCTGAGCTATGAGAATTTAAGGTCTGAATATGGAAGAAAAACTAGGTCAAGATTTGGGAATGATAAAATTCTCTCTCATTTCTGAGAGTTAGGAGGAGTTCTTTATATATTCAGAATCGTGATTCAATGCTTAACATTTTTGGTGTTGTAAGTTTGTGCAAAAAGTCAAGGAATCCAGATGTTTGAATCAAGTGTACAGGCGCGCGTTTTTGAACATTTTCTGGCTGGAGGTTGAAGAAGAACCTATTGGGCTGGGCTTGTTCTATATTTCTTATTTGCACCATGTTATTACTTTCACACCCCCTGAGCCCATTTTGTTTGTTTTAATGATTTTTTGACTTTTCTTTTTTCATTCTGACTTATTTATTTTTCCTCATGATATTAAAAATATAAAAATAATTTTTTACACCATTTTTGAATTTATAGGCATTTATTTGTTTAGATTAGTTATTTGTACACAAATAAATATATAAACTTACTTTTATTTATAAAAAAAACTAAAAATAATGCAAACACATTCATTTTTTTGATTTTTATTTTCTTTTATCTTCTGAAAATATTTTATATAAAAAATACTTTTTTTATAAATATTAAATATTATTATTTTGTATATATAATACATATTTAGAAAATAATACATATATATATATATATATATATATATATATATATATATATATATATATATATATATATATATATATATATATATATATATATATATATATATATATATATATATATATATATATATATATATATATATATATATATATATATATATATATATATATATATATATATTAATATATTTAGGACAAAAATACAAAAAATACATACATTTTTTATTTTATTAATATTTGACATAAAAAATACTTTTTTATAAATATATTTCATTTTTATTTTATTTTTGTATATAATCATTAAATATTGTACACATTAAATAAATAATACCTTTTATTTAAGAAATTAGGGTTTTGCCCTAAACATAAAAAACTCCAAAAAATACTTTTTTTTTTTATTTTGGTATTTGAACATATAAAAATACCTCTTTTTTTCATATACATAAAAAACATTTTTGACATCTTGCATATTTATTTTATTTCCATTTAATTATACAATTAATTACTTTGTAAATATTCCAAATTGATGTAATAGTTAGATTTAAATTTCTTGTCAAATACCCCCCATTTGAACATTTGTACCCCCTTCCCATATTGTGTTGTAATAGTGTAGGAACTTTACTTTTCGCACTTTATTGCTTTCTAAATATACCATGTTAGAATTAGGGTTTGTATGCAAATAAAAAGAACAAAATTAGTTTGACCTAATTTCAAGATAATCAAGCATGAAAATGGACAACACATATCACACTTGCACCCTTAGGGTATTCCATTTGTTGCCTTCAATAAATGGGCCATATTGCATGTTAGGTCTCTTTGGGCAAAACAAACACAATTCAAATGATCATAGTCCCTCGATGACGCGTTCGAAAAGTTGCCTAAAATGATCAAAGTCCCTTAAAGGAAAATTGCCCAAAGATACTTGACACCATTGCAATTATGGTCTAAACGATGACCCGCGCCCGTCCCGTTAACATCCTAACACAAGATTGTCCACCAAATACAATGGTGGAACAAAATTGTCAAAAGGGTTAAAACATAGCATAAATCTTTGAGAACTTTAGGGTAGATAGCTCTTAAGTACTTGTCAACTTGCAAAACAAACACTTGCCTATTTTCAAACCATACATCACTACACTTTCAAAACCAACTTTCAAAAAAACCTTGAAACATCTTTTCAAAAAGACAAACACCTTTTGTAAAACATTCGAGTAAAGAATTGTTACAAGGGTAGCCTAGACAAGGAATCTTTTTTCAAAACCTTTTCAAAGCCACACACAAAGCACCATTTCAAACAATTGAAAACCAAGGCAAGTTGATCTAAGACAGTACCTAAGAGCCCATGGATAACCATGGATAGAAAGGGTGCTAATACCTTCCCTTTCTATAATCTACTCCCCGAATCCAAGAAAAAATCTCAAAGGTTTTTGCTGTGCTTTTTAAACCTTTCCTTAGGATAAAACAAAAAGTCGGTGGCGACTCTTGCTCAACCGAAACATTTGCGAAAACAAACGCAAAAACCACAGTCAGTTCTCCCACCGTATCACAATTTCCGAATGGGACTTTGATCTTTTGTTCAAACAAGAGGGCGACCACTAAAATACCCTATACTTAATGACCGTTTACCGAAGGCAACCGAAGTGGGAGTATACCCTAAGAGTGCGCATGTGCGAGTGATTCAATTTCAAGTTATTATCTTAGCACATTTAGGGTTTGCTAACCGTTTTAAAATTTACATACAGTCTTGTCATGCAACCGTATTATCATACATCTAACAGTTAATATTTGCGGAAATTAAAAATGCAGAAAGTAAAGCTACGCTATTACAGGGCTTCAGGTATTAATTACATAGCCAAAAAACCCGCACAAAACGATAAATAAACGAAAAAGAAAAGCCCTAATTAATCTATTACATCCCATGAGCAATTACATCAATGTTGTAAAATAAAATAAACGCGCATAATGAATCGAGAACGAGAGAAAATTAGGGTTTTGACCCCGTCTAACCTAATTACAAGAAAAATCATTTTTTGGTTGTTTTTGATTATTTTAAGAAAATAAGGTTTTAAATTAAATATGTGCAAACCTAATTATTAATTAAATTGAATCAAGAAAATTATTTACATTTTGACCTATTTTTGTATTTTAGTTATTTTTAAGAAAAGAAAAATAGAAATTAGATTAAGCAAAAACCCTAGTTTTCCTAATTGATTTAAATTTATTTATGAAAAAGAATTAAAATTACCCTAAAATTAAATAAACTAATTAAATTAATTTTTGATTAAAAAAACCTAAATCTAATTTGATGAAAATTGATTTTAAGATTTTGTATAAAAAAGAATTAATTTTTGGGTGTTAATAAAATAATTAAATAAATTAAATAAAGAAAATATAAAAGAAAAGAAAAAGAGAATGGGCTTGTTTCTTAGCAATTTAGAGGGGTGTTAATAGCAAGCTTTTGGGCCCAAAAATCTGACCCACGTTGACTTCCAAGATTCCATGCTGTGCATTGACCATGGCTTTTGGTGGATCATCACATTATGGCCTTCAGATCTGGCCTTCTGTAGATCCAATGGTTGAATCCTGAGGGCATATGGTGGACCTCACGCCTGTGTGCATGCCTGATCATTCAAATAAAAATAGCATGAAATACATGGGGGACCTGGGATTCGAACCCAGGTCCTATGGCCTTTCCATTCAACTCAACACCAACTGAGCCAATCGCCTTTGTTGTATATGAGATAACAATTAAAAAATATATAAAAAACAAACAAAATAAAAAGCGTCAACGCGCGAAATTTCAAATGGAGCAATCAAAGCTTGCCACACCATCGTCCCCAACCTCTCTCCGTTGCTAAAAGGTCAGTGACTTTTACCTACGGACCAGAAGCGTAGGTATAAGCCAACGATTTTCCAAAATCATCCACATGCATAATAAATGGAATATAATTCTATAGATCAAATCGCCTTGGCCTGCTGAGCATCATGGTTCCCTTCTTGTGGACCAATTTTGCCTGTATAAAAAGATCCTAAAACGAGACAACAAAACCTAACAATGGTGGATTCCAATATAGCCAACAAAAATGCAATTAATTGTCACCATGAGCTTGCAAACACATTAGGGATTACAAATATGCTATTGAAACATGATAAAGATGCAAGAATAACAAGATTCAATTTTGAAAATAGTGGCAAACCGTGGGGGTCGTGGAACCGGATTCTGGGCACTAGAACGCTTGCTTTTGATTCGTATAGGTTCCTTGCACTCCCAGGAAGCGAATGAGATGGCTTGGGAGTCTTGAAAATGCTTGGAAATAAGAAAACAGATCACCACTTTTCTTGAGTTTTCTCAAGTTTTGTTCTTCCTCTCCACGCCTCCAAACCTTGTCATTTTGATCTGCCTTTGTCCACTATATACCAAGGAACGAATTAGGGTTGAAAATGTGTTCTCAATCTTTGGCAATTATGGTCTTTGATCATGATTTGATCTTCATGAAAATCTTTCCAAAAATAGGCCAAAACCAATCTTTTTATGCACAACCATGCCTTACACGATTTGATCCACTTGCTAGCTGTATAAGGGACCTGAAACATGCATCAAATCTTAAGACTTAAATGCTTTTGATATTTCTATGATTTATTTTGATTTAATTTGATTTAATTGAAATAAAAAATCAAAATAAATGGTAAAATTAAAATAAAGGCAAGTGGAAAGAGCTAGGGCTCGTGGACCATGTTACAAACTTAAAACAAGTGCAAAAAGTTAGGCCCATCTAACAAAAATTGCAATTTGAGGCACTTTTGACTTTTGGCAATTTTGCAAAAAAAGTCAACTTCACCAATGCATAACTTCTTCATTTTTGACTCTATGAAGGTGTTCTTGGACTTTTTAGAAAGCTAAAGATTTCCTATAAGCAACCCTGTTGGTCTCATCTCAATTGAGTCTTCCATGATCATGTATGAAGCTTTGACAAAAAAGTGTTTTTGTTGACTTTTCAAAATGACCTATAATGTCCAAAATCATAACTTCTTGTGAGTGAATATTTTGAACTTTGGAGCTGAAGATGGATTGTAGAGAATTGCATCCTCTTCAAAATGAGATTTGGTAGGGTCATTTCTAATAAAGTATGAGAAAGTTATGCCTTGTCAAAGTTGAGTTGACTTTTCCTACAAAACCCTAATTTAGCAACTTTTGGGTCTTGATGAATTGTGAGCAATCCTTGATGAATCATGATAAACCCTTGATAAAATGATGAATAATACTTCAAAATGATAATGTTTACCAAAAATCTTGAAGTTTGACTGTATGTGGGCCATAGTTGACTTTTGCCCTAGCATAGTCGATTTTTCAGGCCTTTGAGCAATTGACTGAGCAAACTTCCTTTGCAAGGCTTGAAACTTGACATGGATGATCTTGAGAACATATTAGGACGATGGTGAGCATTTGGGATCCCTTGGACTCAAACATCTTGATGCAAAATGAAACCCTAATTTGAGGTAGACTGCCTTAGGAGAGAATTTGTCTGGTCAACCCTTGGACTTTCTTGAGCAATTTGAGGATCTCACTTGAAATGTTTTGAGAAATATGGGAGGGCAAATTTTGGGGTACAACAACTCCATCTCCAACATATTATCCTTATAATATGTATTATCAGTATTATAAAAAAACTTATCCACCTTGGGAGAACAAATCTCCTTGTATTTAGCGGCAATCATCATGCAGGAAACACCAAGTAGTTGTAACCGCTATATGTTCATTGCTTTGCCTGAAAGATAGTGATCAAGGTAGTTAACTGCCAAGAATAGAGTATCAGGTAGAAGTCTGTACTCTTCGGCAACTTCCACAAGCCAATCAATAAGCATTTCCTGCATGCCGGCATTGATGCATGTCTACATATTCTCCGTGAAGTCTATAGATGGCCTTTTAGAATTTTCAGATACACGCAAGTTTTCATAGATTTCACAGGAAATGGATGGAAAAAACTGTGGGTCTTTGATATTGAAGTCAATTTCAACAATTTCATTTGCTCCTGACTTCAATACAGTGTCAATATATTCTATTCTCTCTGCCATTTTGGAAGAGTCGAAATAATTGAGAATGTTGCACGTTCTATTTTCAATTGATTTGATCGATGAAACATCGTCTTTGAATTACAGAGTCGTCAAAGAATCAGTGGTTGACATGCTCTCATCTTGTGAAACAGAACCACTAAAGGTGTTACTAGGAGAAATTTCCATCCATCTTGGAGCACAAACCATACTATTAAAATCAGGACAAACAACCCCATCATTACTTGGCTCTATGGAGGCTTGAACTTCAGACTTCGTTTGACTAGTTTTTTTTCAAACACGCCTCTTTAGTAGGCACCAATTCACTTGATTTTACTCTCCATGGAGGTTGTAAAGTGTTCTTAGACATAACATTTTTCTTTTAACTCACAATCGAATAATCCATACAACACTTTGCACATTAAGATTTTGAGTGAATACTTGAAAAGCCATGAGGCATGCCTTGATCACAAAGAATTCTCAAACACATCTTTTATGTCATGTTAGACCAATGAAACTCATCTTCAATTGAATTTCAAATTCAAGAAGCCAGACAAATTCTATTTGAAATGATGATGAGATACTTATTCATAGCTTAAGCAACAAGAAACATCTTGACTTAATGAAAAATTCAACCAATCCTTAACCCTTTAACAAATAACACTACAAGAAATAAATCCTTGACTAAATCCTATGAACTTCTTGAAAGGAATGTCTTGAGATACAACGATTAGGATAAACCCTAATTGATGATGATGAACTTGTAATGGGGAAAGAATGATGATCATTGTAGCCTTGGGGAGAAAACCCAGAATGATGAGAGCACCACTTGAATCAATTCTGAGTAAGGTAGCGACCTCAGTCCATAGAGAAAAACCCTAATGCCAAAAGCCTTTTGATCCTGTAACCATGGAATTGACGATATGCATGAGATGTATATGATGTGACGAAGGATCTTAGAGACAAAAATTGGGGTATAATAGCTGCCCTTATTTAAGTTTATTTTATCCCGAGATACGAAGGTTAAAATATTCGTTTCAACGTGATTGAAGATACCTAAATACAAAACAAACCCTATTTTTGTCCCTAAGATACCATGCGATACTTATGATTATGGATGTAAAAGAAAAACTTCACACAGGTGAATAAGATGCCACTCAGAAGCATAAATAAAATCAACAGACTAAAAAAAGAGTTCGACCAGGAAAATAAATCTATGGGGAACAACACGACTCATGGGATAGATATCTGAATCCATTGGAGACATATGGACTCTGCTGGGAAAAGAAGACTCAACTTTATTGGGGTAAAGCCCAGAGAAGAAACGAAATAGCATCAAATCACTAAAATGAGGAAAATAGTAATGAATAACAAAGATTAAACGATAACTGTAAACTATCCACTCATAGAGGAGATAGAAAAAAGAGAGTAACATCAACTTATAAGGGATCGACAACTGCTAACCCGAAGGGGCGCGAATAAAAACGGTAAGATAAAACCAACTCAGAGATGACGATAAACATCAACATCGAGACTAGTAAATGAGTGATTGGTATCAATACTTATGACTGGTAATAAAGATTTGACGTTAGCACTTATGGCTGGAAACAAGGTTTGACCTCAGCACGTATAGCTGGGAACAACTCAACTCTTATCAGAGTAAGGTCCAATGAGGAGAAAGAGATAATTACCGACTAAGAACTATGATAAACTACCAACTCAAGGATGAAGGTATAAAAAATCATAGAACAATTCCAACTTTTATTGATGGTAAAGAAACAGAAGATACACCGACGTTTACTGAAGGTGAACCACCAACTTTCAATAACGAGTTTCCCAAAATTATGACATTCTACCTAGAATGGGTTTCAACTCCTTTTACCAAAGTATCCCACCCGGAAAGGGTAAAAATACAAGCTATCTCAAATAAAGAGACTACCACTTGCAATGATTTCACAACAAACTTCTCTGTGAGACTTCTTCAAAGAGATACTATTTAATGGAGAATCAGATAAACCTCTCCTCGATCCTGACCATATGCCACGAATTGGTCTTAGTTTCTTCTTTAACCAAGATATTTCACCTGGAAAGGATAAAAATACAAGCTATCTCAAATAAAGAGACTACCACTTGCAATTATTTCACAACAAACTTCTCTACGAGACTTCTTCGAAGAGATACCATTTGATGGAGAATCGGATAAACCTCTCCCCGATCCTGGCTATAAGCCATGAACTGGTCTCAGTTTCTTCTTTAACCAAGATATTTCACCTGGAAAGGGTAAAAATAGAAGTTATCTCAAATAAAGAGACTACCACCTGCAATGATTTCACAACAAACTTCTCTACGAGACTTCTTCGAAGAGATACCATTTGATGGAGAATCAGATAAACCTCCCCTAGATCCTGGCCATAAGCCACGAACTGGTCTCAGTTTCTTCTTTAACCAAGATATTTCACCTGGAAAGGGTAAAAATGCAAGTTATCTCAAATAAAGAGACTACCACTTGCAATAATCTCTCAACAAACTTTTCTGCGAGACTTCTTCGAAGAGATACCATTTGATGGAGAATTAGATAAAGCTCTCCTCGATCCTAGCCATAAGCCACAAACTGGTCTCAGTTTCTTCTTTAACCAAGATATTTCACCTTTAAAGGGTAATAAACTATTTTAATAATATTTCAACGAGCTTTCTTTATTATTAATGTACAACCAATCTCATCAACAAACAATATCCCATTCCGAAGAGACTACCATTCATTGGAGAAAAATCTTCACGATGAACTATCTCCCATAATGACGAGACTACAATTCATCGGAGTAACATCTCAACAACGAGCTATCTCCCATAACGACAAGAATACCATTCATTGGAGTAAAATTCTCAACAACGAACTATCTCCCATAATGACGAGACTACCATTCATTGGAGTAAAAAATCTTAACAAGGAACTATCTCCCATAATGACGAGAATACCATTCATTGGAGTAAAAATATTAACAACGAACTATCTCCAATATTCACGAGACTACCATTCATCGGAATACAAATATTCTTTGGCATTACAGACTTACTGGAAAAGAAAAGGTTGCTCAAATAAAGATACCTGCCATTTGTTGTTTAAGAAGGAATTGCAAAAACACTGGTGGGAAATGAATTTTGATTTCGTGGGGAAATACCAACACATTCCTATTGAGGATAAAAAAGTCTTTGCGTATAAAATAAATGCACATTCTCAAACCAAGTCACACAACCTAGAGAAGATTAAAAATAGGCAAAATACTCATTTTGGTCCCTTAACTATACCCCTGGGTTCACATTGGTCCCTTAACTTTTTTTCGTGTCATTTTGGTCCCTTAACTTTCAAAATGTTTCATTTTAGTCCTTTTTGTCTAATTAGCTACGAATTTAGCGGCTGATTTTAAAGTTTTTCCGTCTAATTAGCTACGAATTTAGACAAAAAGGACTAAAATGAAACTTTTTGAAAGTTAAGGGACCAAAATGACACAAAAAAAAGTTAAGGGACCAATATGAATCCAAGGGTATAGTTAAGGGACCAAAATGAGTATTTTGCCTTAAAAATAATATTATTTTCGGGGACCAAAATTCAAACCCGAAATAAACCAGAATGAAACAGTCAACCAAGCCAACACCTAATGAGAAATAAACTCAAAAGGGGATCATATTCTAACCAGATAATGGGATGAATAGGAAGGCTAAAGTAAAATTCTCCCAAGAGGGACAACTCAGTGGGGAGATTGAAAGGATATACACTTTCTGTTTAAAGTTGACGCTCTATTAGAGAGAGTGTAACATAACTCTGCGAAGAGAATGATATGCCAACAAAAACATCAATGAATGCAAATGAGTAATGAATTTTAAATTCAGCTATGCATGATGTGTATGAATTTATGTGTTGTACCCCAAAATTTTCCCTCTCATTTTTCAATATTTTCCTCACAAGACTTCTTGGACTCAAGACAAGATTAGGGTTTGGTCAGCTCAAGACATCATCTTGGACTGATAACCTAAAATTAGGGTTTGAATTTGCACAAGTATTTTTGGACCATCAATGCTTCATGTGACTTTCATACACCATTTTGGACCCCTAAGATTGCTTATGTTAAGTTTCAAGCCTTGAATCACATTTTTGCTCAGTCAATTGGACAGTTGACCTAAAAATCAGTTGTATTGGGGAAAAAGTCAACCATGGCCAATTTACAGACAAACTTCATAATTTTTTATCCACAACAACATTTTAGACTCATATGTACCATTTGATCAAGTTTGGATCACAACTCCTCAAGAAATTTGATCAAATCATCAAAAGGGCAAAATGGTCAAAATTAGGGTTTTGACTGAGAAAGGGCAATTTCTGATTTTTAACCTAGCCAATGACCAATTGGGTTCAAAAATGATTTCAAGGGTTCAATGGAATCATCTTGACCTAATTACATAGTTCAAAAGATCTCAAGTTCATTGGATTGACAGATGAATTTTCCAGTCAACTGATCAAAAGTCAACTGTACACTGAAAAGTCAAACTTTGACTTTTTGGTCAAAATCAAGTGCCAAGGGTCATAATTCATCAAGATATGTCAAAATATGAAACTTGTTGACCAATAAAACCAATTTTGAAAATTAGGGTTTTGAATTTGAAAAAATTCATAACTTAGAATTTTTCTAAGTATGGAAATTTTCTTATTTTTCCCCAAATTTTCACCACTTTTTCACCATGATGCAATTTGATTCAAATAAAACTTCCAACATTAAAGTTGTAGTCCTCCATTAAATCTATAACTTTTCTTCACAAACTTTTCCCAAAAGATGCTTGGATCTCAAGTTATGTATTTGTGAATATAGGTCCATGAACTTCT
Source organism: Vicia faba (assembly GCA_948472305.1). Taxonomy (NCBI): domain Eukaryota; kingdom Viridiplantae; phylum Streptophyta; class Magnoliopsida; order Fabales; family Fabaceae; genus Vicia; species Vicia faba. The sequence continues at coordinate 1,239,380,219 of OX451737.1, forward strand.
TAACTTAGTGAAATTTGCCCTAATTTAGGCAGGTTTTTGACCCAACTTCATGGACATTTTTCACCTAGTTCCAAGAGGTATCTCAAAATACATTTCAAATATGGATTATAGAGAACATTTCAAGCTTTCCAAAATGTCTAATAAATCTCCAAGATCATTTTTGGTTAGGGAGAATCGAAGAAGAGAAATTGGCATTTTATCACTTTTGTTCATGCCATTTTTTACAAAGTATCAAGTTGCAAATCAGATCCATGATGCTTGTACCTTGCATTACAGGTCCTAAACTCATTCTACACTCCATAATTAAATGCAAACTCAGAGGTTAAAGGCTTTATTTTCACTTTTGAAGCATTGCACAAGTTGTAATTCCATTTTTGGCCAAAAGTGCACAATGCCATTTTCATAAAGGTGAGCTTTTGCAATTTTGTCAACCTTGAGCCTTGGACCTGTCCCTTTGATGCAAACAATTTCCACAGGTATTAATCAAAGTATACCAACTCTTATCAGCCCTTGAGGTAGCCAGTACAAGCATGTTGCATTTGTCTTGTCACTTTTCTTCAAATGCAAGAAAAGTTGCAAAAGAAGTCAAAACTTGTACAACAAGGGAAGAGTGGACTTTGTATCATTCTATACAAATATACAAACTTGTTACAACTCAGAACACGAAGGCATTGCATCCAAAACTCTCCCAAACACAAAAACATCATTTTTTTGCCCAAACATTGCAGTTCTGCAAAATCATTGCCAACTTCACTTTGCCTCGTGCGTTTTTCCCTTTAACATTTTAAAAACTTCATACACATTATACCAAAGCAGTCCAAGCATTCACCCTGCATCTGTAAGCCCTGTTTCATCCATTTCCATTTTCAAACTTGGAGATTGCAACTTGACTTCTACAGAGAGTTTTAGCCATCCACAAAGCAAGCTAGGTATTGGAATAGTTTGAAGGAAGTTCAAGGAAGCTCACACAATCCTCAGGCCTCCCTCAAAGTCCCCACATTGTCATATCCAAATCCAGCTGAAGGAGGTATTTTTATCAAACTCTATCTCTGTATTTAGGCATCCTCAAGCCACGATTTGTGAAGCAAAAATGTAGTCCTTAACACGGTGAAGTTGTACATATGCATACTTATCATTTATATTAACTGAGCTAAGAGAATTTGAAGTATGAAGTTGCTGAAATATTTAGGTCACGATTTAGGGCCATTAAAATTCTCCCTGATCTTTGAGAGTTAGATTACAAATCTTATATCATTGGAATCGTGAGATAAAATGCTACATGTTTTGTGTTATAAGTTTTTGTTTTTATGCAAGCAATAGAAAGTTGCAGGTTTGACCAAAAACACGCGCGCAAGGAAGAAGCTGGAGGACATGGATGACTGGCTTGGGCTTTTTAGCGCGCCTGGCCTTTTTGTTTCTGCTTTTCACACCCCTTGGATTACTTTTGCACCCCCTGACTTATTTTGTTATAATTTTTCATATTTTCTCATATTTTTATGTTTACTGCTTTTAATTATTTTTTTTCTGAACATTAAAAAGTCATAAAAATAATTTCTTTATTTTTTGCAATTTTATTTTATTTTTTTATTATTTTTGCATAAAAAAATAGTTTATTAGGATAATAGATGTTATTTTCTTAAATAAATTTGCAAATACTATTAATAATACTTAATATTTTTATTTTATTTTTTATACACATAAAATATTTATTTTCATACATATTTAATTTTTAATATTGACATATAGTATTATCTAATATTTTCTTGTACAAAAATGGACAAAATATTAATATAGAACATATATTTTCTTTAATAAAAAAAATTAGGGTTTCCCATTTCAAAAATAATAATATTATTTTTTCCTTATTTCCTAGAATTAGTTAATTTATTTTCTCATACATTAAACAAATACAAAACATTTTTAGCATAAATACATTGCATTGCATATTTAAATATTTGTATATTTATTTAATGCACACAATATTCAATTGGGTTGTAATAGTATTTTTAGGGTTTATTTTGTGCAATATCCCCATTCAAAAACTTGTATCCCCCCTCCCATAATAATTGTTGTAATAGCTTAGTTTACATTTACGCAATTTATCGATTTTATACCATGTTTAGTAAACTAGGGTTTGCATGACAAGACCAAAAACAAATAGAAAAGACCTAATCCAAGACAAATCAAATGCATGAAAAATGACACACATTGCACACAAGCACCCTTAGGGTTTCACCCACTTGGTTGCCTAAATAAAAATGGCCATGTTACGCACGCGAAGTATCTTGGCAAAACAAAACAAAATAAGATCATAGTCCCTCGATGACGCTATCAAAAGGTTGCCTAAACAAAATGATCTTGGTCCCTAAAAAAGATAAGATACTTGGCAATATTGCTATCATGGTCATACGATGACCCATACCCGTCCCATTTAATATCCAAAGATAGGGTTGCTTACCAAATCAATGGTAAACCAACAATGTCAAAGGAATAAAAATGCGCAAGAAAGACATTTGAGTAGGTAGATGGCTTCTAGTTACTTGATCAATTTCAAAACAATCCTTGATATTTTCAAAAACAAGCACACACACATTTCAAAAAATTTCTAAATATCTTTCAAAACATTGAAACATTTTTCAAAAGACAAACATCTTTGTATACATTCTTACGAACGAGAATCATTACAAAGATTTCCTAAACGATGGCCTCTTTTGAAAATACTTTCAAAACCACACAAAGCACCATTTCAAATAATTTCAAAGCAAAGCAAGTGATCTAAACAAGTAACTAAGAGCCCATGGAAAACCATGGATGAAAAGGGTGCTAGCACCTTCCCTTTTCATAATCTACCCCCCAAACTCAAGAAAATATCTCAAAGGTCTTTCTTGTGCTTTTTTACCTTTCCTTTTGGATAAGATAAAAGTTGGTGGTGACTCTTGCTAAACCGCGACATTTGCAAACACAAACGCAAAACCTCAAGTCAGTTCTCCCACCGCATCACAGTATGAATGTGTGAATGTTATCATGTATATGCTGACAAAACAATCATAATGCACCGGGGATAACCAGGCAAATCCAACTTGGGTAAAGACAACATTCAGTTAAATCACATCTAGGATGAAGATTCCATAAGGGAGTAAGAACCCACTGAGGAAAAAAGTCCTTCTTCACGGCCTAACTTCACTGGGAAGAACATGTCTTGTAGAATAATCAGAGCACCACCATACTAGCAACACATAAAGTTGTGGGGATATAATAAACTCCTCTAAGCTTCACTCGGGAATGTCATACAGACTTTGACTAGGGAAGACGACGCCTCATCATCTAGACTTCAACTGGAGGTTCCAATACAGACTTCACCAGGGAAGATGAAAACTACATCGTCGAGACTTCAACTGGGGATGTCGTGCTGACTTCATTGGGGAAAAAGAAACCACACACGCCGAGGGGAAACCAGATACATTCTTCAATATCAAGAATAATATTTGTGCAAACTTATCTGGAGAGAAATCATGAAACTTCTGGGATAATAACTTTAGAGGGAAGCATCATCCTCGACTCATCTGGAGAATTAAAAAGTTAGCATCGCAACAATAGGTCAGCTTATGGGAATTTCAAATCAAACTCAGCACATGGAGAGAGAAAACCCAAGAAGTCGACACTTGTCTCAATACTTCTTAGAAAATATACTGCCCTTGTACAGCGACTTGAGGCACACGACAACGACAATGTCATAACTAGAGAGAGTAATGCTCTGCAAAAGATTCTATATCGCTTCTCAACATAAAGGGAGAAAGAATCCAACAACTAAGAAAGTGCTTCATAACTTTGCAATCTCTGCTTTTTAACCACTCAACTGTGAGAAGGAATCACTCTCAGGCGGGGAAATCTGAATAAGACTTGATTGGGGAGAATGGGATTACAGACCCAACAACAAATAACAACTTGGAGACAAATCTGAACCAAGACTTAACTGGAGAAAATGGAATCATAAACCCAAACACACACCAAATGTCAACTAGTATTAAGTTCATCAATCCCAATGAAAGAAGAAAGATCACAAATGGAATACGCACATATCAGCAAGAGTAACCCAGGAAATCTTTCTTGGAGAATATTTTCAAAATTTTGGAGTTCCTCCATCCTTGGAATCACTACGTTTGTCCTACTTGAACACAAAATCTGAAGTAAAAAGTAATTTGTAAATTCTTTTCAAAAACATTTTTATTATTAATTCTTTTTGTTTTGAAAATTACTATCAATTATAAATGAAACCTTTGCAAACAGAATAAAATAAGAACTACGAAGAATTGGGTAAAGGCTCAAACTTTATTAATAGAATGGTAGTCTGCGAACGGAGAGACTCCATTGATGATTACAAAGTTTGGAAAATGGTAAATATATGGAAAAGATACATTGAAATACAATGACTACTCTTCTCCATAACAACTTTGAATTCCTGAGTAGAGACTTCAGTTGAAGTGCGATGAGAATCTGAGAAGATTGTTGCTTTAATGATTAAGTCTTGTCTGATGCAGTTACTTGCCAAGGAATCCCTAACTTTTTCCTAGGCTGCCTGTTGTACCCCAAATTTTCCCTATCATTTCTCAAGAATTTTCTCACAAGATCTCTATTGATTCAAGACTGCACAAGGTTTGATCAACTCAAGATACCTCCTCAAACACTGATGAATCAAAACTAGGGTTTGAGTTTGCACAAGTACAATTGGACTTTTAATGCCCCAAATAGTTTCCATGGATCATATTGGGCTCTCAAGCATCAGGTCGAAGATGGAACTTCTGAATCCTCGAAAGGAGGAAGAGGAAACTATCAAAAGGGAAAAGCTGATAAAAAAAGTGTGCAGTTGCAGATAACCATGTCGAATTCAAAATCTGGTTCAGGCTGTTCGAACCACATGACTTATTGAAAGGAGTGGTTGGTAGATTTTGACAAATCAAAGAAGAGAAAGCTTGCTTTGATCCCCAAGCTTCAACTGGGCAATGGCTTCCTTCGAGCAACCTGCTTCGATCCACCTCTAAACCCTTCAACATACATAGTTTCGACACTATGAATTACAATTTAACACACCACCTAATTCATTGTGTCTAAACAATATATATATTTATCATGGTCTTAAAATCTCCGTTGTCGAAAAACATGACATTTAAAACAATGATCAATTCGATAGAAGTTCAATGTTTGAAAACTGTTCGACCACAAAGATAGTTGGTTGTGGCATTTAAAGTTTGGACATTTGAACTTTCGACCACTTAATCAAGTGATTACTCAAGATATGGTTACTGGTATTCCAAGTCTGAGATTCCTGAAAAAACTTTGTGAAGTTTGTTTAGTAGGAAAGCAATCCAGAAATTCTTTCGTTTCAACTACGCCAATGAGATCATCTTGCATACTCAAAGTGGTACATTCAGATAAATGTGGTCCATTTGAAAAACATATAATTGGTGGAAACAAATATTATTTTGTCTGTTGATGATTTTGGTCGAAAGTTGTGGATCTATGTGATCAAAACGAAAGGATGGAGTATTCGACATCTTTAAGAGATTCAAGATGCTTGTCAAAAACCAGAGTAAGAAAAAGATCAAGTTCTACAGAGATTCAAGATCTTTGTAAAAGGAATCAAGTTGAAGACCAAATTTTGAAGAACATTGATCAAATCCACAGGCCATGCTACATGATCTTGCTTTGCAGGCCTCAAACTTGTGTTTCACTCCAAAATTAATTGTTTACACAATTAATTAAGCTCTTACCCAAGTATTTAAATGATTGTCCAAGCCAAATTTCCCTTAATGGCACAAAGTTACCATTGCCATTTTAGAAAAGTAAGCTTTATACAAAGTCAATTTGTATTGAGCATTGCACTTGTTCTTTCTGGACACACAACCCCTACAAACTAAAAGCAACATGTCTAAGGCTGCTACCAACTCAGATCATGCTTGTACAATACTTTGGGACCTGTCTTCTCACTTTCCTTGAAAAAAGCAAGTTATAGAGCCAAAAGGCTAGAACTCAGAAATCTAGTATGCAATCAATCTCTATCCTTTTTCCATACATATATACAAGTCTTTGACAAGTAAAAAGAAATAAAAAGGAAGAGAATAAAAAAAGGAAGAGAGAGGAGAGAACACGAGATTACAAGCCTTAGAACACTCCCAAACTCTCAAAACTCAGAACCTGCACACAAGCATAAAACTTGGCACATCCTGACTTTACACACAAAATCTCAAATCCCTTCGTGCATTTTTTGGCCTTTTAATTCACTAAGCTTCCATATACCACATAGAAACTATCCCAACCCTTAAACCACTTCTGTAACTCCTCCTTCCTCATCCACCATTTTCAAAATCCACTATTACAGCTTGACTTGTCCAGAGCAGTTGGCAAGCTACAAGACATTCTAACAATTGGAATAACTTCAGGGAGGTCCAGGCAAGCTTAATCCACCATCAAACCATTTCTGGAAGTCGTGTAGAAGTCATTCGAGTTTCACTCCAAGAGGTAAGTTTTTCAAACTTGGAACTCTTCATTCAAGCATTATTTGTATATACATTGCGAAGAAAAGATGTAGATATCATGTCTAGGAAGCTGACTATGTCCATAGTTTTGATTATCATTTCTTATACATTGAGAATTTCATCTATGATCAATTAGGTCTTAATTTTGGTACTGAACAAAATTCATGCTAACCTTTGACCCATAACTTTTTAAAATTACGTGGTTAGATTCGTATTCAAATTTTAGGCAGGTTTGATGTTTAAATTTTTTGATTTGGTTGAGAAATGAAGCTTTTAGAAGCTTAACAATGGAGTTATCATGGCCTGCGCGCGCAAGGAAGAAGAAGCTAGGCATTTCAAACATTCAGAAATGAGTTCATTTTATATTTAATTGAAGTCATCTTATTAATGGATGAAACAGACCACCCCAGTGGTACATACAACGTGCGCTAAAGCCTTTCCATGTAGAAGGTCCTGGGTTCGAGCCCCAGCGAGACCATTTGCCATTTTTCCAAATTTTCTCACTTTTTTTTGTTTGCAGGAAGCGTGCCTGGGCCTCCATTTGCTGGGCCTTGACATTTTTATTTTTATGACCCTCCATTTTACTTCAGCAATGCAGCCCATTTTTATTTTTTTAGTTCTCTAATTAAATGATTATTGGGCCAGGCCAAACAAAAACTATTTTCTATACAAAACACCTCAAATTCAACTTTCACCCCCCTCCTGACTTATTTTCTTTATTTTATTTTTTCTTTCTTATTTTCTTTATTATTATTATTTCTATTAATAAAAAAGGACAAAAATATTTTATTTATTATTCATACTATATACATATACTTATATTTTATTTTTTCCATTAAAAAAGACAAAATATTTTTCTTATACAAAATTAATCCTTTTTTAATTAATAATTAGGCTAGGGTTTAACCTATTTTCTTCTAATTAAAATTAAATTAGAACTTAAGTTTTCTTTTAATTAATTAATTTTTACTAGTTTAATTAATATTCAAAACTATTTTCATGCAAAAAAACCCTAAAATTGCACCTTTGATTAATTTCATTTTAAACTTAGTTTAATTTTTCTATTTTAATTAATTACCCTTATTTAGTTATTTAGGTAAAAATCTTTTCTTAACAAAAACCAAAAAAAAAACATAATCCATTCCTTTTCCATTTCTATCCTTGTATATTATGTTCATTTTAATTCTTGTACATTTAATTCAATATGGTCTTAATAGATAATTAGGGTTTAAATTCTAGCAATCCTCATTCGTAATTTGTATACCCCATCCCCCAAATGATGACATAGCGTAGAACATTTATTTTCTGCAATTTATCGTTTTCATTAAAATGCTAGTAATTAGGGTTTGTATGGAAAGATAAAATCAATGCTTAGAGAACCCTAATTCAAGATAAACCAAGCAAGAAAAAATAAACACTTGCACACTTACACCTCTAGCGTTAACTCCACTTGTTGCCTTGAGAAAATGGTCATGATATCCATGTGAGATATCTTAGCAAAAACAATCAAAAATACAAGATCATAGTCCCTCGATGACGCTTCAAATGTTGCCTTACAAATGATCTTAGTCCCTTAAGAGAAATGCTAAGACATCTCACAACATTTCTATTCATGATTATACGATGACCCACACCCGTCCCCTTACATCCAAAGATAAGGCTTCTTACCAATCAATGGTAAGATAACAATATTGTTGTACCCCAAAATTTTCCCTCCCATATTCTTCAAAGTTTTGACAAGCATCATCTCAATTTGCTCAAGTCTACTCAAGGGTTGCACAGTCAAACCATCCTCCTAAGCCAGTCAAAATTAGGGTTTTGGTTCCTGCAAGGAAGTTGAGGTTTTCAAGGGCTCAATCAAGTCCCATATGCCCATATACATTGTCAAGCATCTACATGCCAAGTTTCAAGGCTCACAAAGTCAAGTTGCACAGTCAAAAACCCTAATTGCCTCACAATCAACTACAGGGGCAAAATGGTCATTTGGCAGTCAAAAGTCAAAAATTTTGGTCAACATATTATTTTGAATCCAAAATCATCATTTGATCAAGTCTTGATCATAATTCCTCAAGAATGGCTCAAAAATCATCAAGATGCAAAAGTTTCCATTTTTGGACAGTTGAAAAGTCAACTGTAACTTGACCAAGGCATAACTTTCTCATGGTTCATCAGAAAAATCCCATCCAATGCTCATTTTGAAGGGGAGGACATTTCCTACAACTAATCTTCACATTCCAAGTCCAAGAAATGCTCTCACAAAAAGTTATCAATTTCAACATTATAGGTCATTTTTAAAAGTCAACAAAAAGGCATTTTAAGTCAAAGACCATAACTAGATATTGGTAAATAAAAATGACATGGGACCAAAGGCATTGGTTAAAGGACTTCAAGTCATTTCCAAAATGTCCAAGAACATGTTCATATGATCAAAATTGAGCAAGATATGCATTGGAGAAGTTGGGAAATTTTTGTGAAATGGCAAAAGTCAACTATCTTTGAAACTTCAATTTTTGACAAAAGGGCCCACTTTTTTCCACTTGATTCAGCCTTGTCATGCCACCCACGTGTCCCATGATTAATTTCAAGATTAAACATTAATTTTTCTATTTTATTTAATTTTTATTGATTTAATCCATTTTAAATCCATAAAATTCAAATAAAATCAAAAAAATTAATTAGAGGGGATCTTTGTGGTTTGAATGACCTTTATATGCCATTTACTAGCTTCCAAATTCATGCAAGCTATTTTTTGTACACAAAATTTTGAATTTGTGCCAAGATGTCCAGATACATGTAAGCATGGAAAAGGAAAGTTTTGCAAATTTTGAAAGCTTTTTAATTTGTTGGATTTTGGTTTGAAAGCATGGCTTTATGGCTTGGATTCTTGCCTTATTTCTTTGTCCCCTCCATCTCCTCTATAAATACAAGCCATGAGAAAGCATTACAGACAAATACACACAGCCTAGAGAACACCCCAAAATTGCAAAAATTTCCTTGAAGTTGTCAAGCTCGAAAGACCTGATCTAGCCAGATTCAACTACTTCCAAGCACTCCATCAACATCCCAGGTCCCCCAAATGCTTATTTCTATTTTTCCATAACATGTTCCTGTGCAGGTTTCACAAAGGTTTTCCACCATGTGCATCAAACGATCATGCGCCAAGTGGCCTCAAAGATCAATCCAGGGGCTATGAGATGCTGGATACCATCCTCCAAGTCAAAGTACGTGCAGGCAATTCCTAAAGTCAACAAAGGCTTAAGCTTATTGGGCCATATTGCTTCCTCAAACCTCCATACCTGGGCCAACACCCCCATGGTTCTTTCATATTTTCTTTTGTTTTCTTTTCCTTTTTTATTTTCTTTTAACTAATTATTATTATTAACTATTATTATTATTATTTAATTCATAGATAATTATTTTCATAAACAAAAAAATCAAAAAACCTAATATTTTTATTATTCTTATTTATTAATTTCACTTTAATTCACTGTTTTGTAATTAAATTATAATTAATTAATTAGATTAATTAGGCAATTTTAATCTTTTTTTTTAATAACTAAAATAAATTTAGAATTAGATCTTATTAACTTTTAATTTTAATTCCTTTTTATTTTATTTTATTAAAAATATAAAAACACAAAAAAATATTTTCTTTTAATAAATAAATTAATTAGATTTAATCATTAGTTTTAATTTCAGTTAATCACAAAAAAGACAAAAAAAATTCAATTCTTTTCTTAAAAGGGTCAAAACCCTTAAGGCATTCCCGATTAATTTTTATTCGCGCGCATTTATTTTATTTTGATTATTATGTAACTGCTTCAAGAATATAATAGTAATTAGGTTTATTGTTTTCTTTACTTTCCGCATTTTATCAAAACGGGTCTTTGTATTTTTGGCGATGTATAGACCCGCGCCTTGTAATAGCGTAGAATTTATATTTCCGCAATTTACTTTCCGTACCCCTAACTGTTAACAATGCATGAAATAATGTATGTAAATAAAATCAATCTGTAGCTCACAAATAACATGTACAAAGACAATTAACTGAAAAACAACACACATGCACATGCCACTTCTAGGGTATGCCTCACTGGTTGCCTCGTACGTGGTCATCAAGTATAGGGTGTCTTAGAGGTCGCCCTTTTGTCTAAAGATCCAGTTGCCTCAAAACGGTTGCCTCGGATAAAAGGATCTAGGACATTAGGGTTACTTCTAAAGTGTCCTACTATTGCTTCGGTGACCACACTGTCCCGATAATCGAATTGACCCGAACAACTCCAACGATGGTGCTACTTACCTCTCAATGGTGGGATAACATTATCTAAAGGACTCTTACACAACTTAATTCCTTAGGGTAGGTAGATCTCATGGGTACTTGCTCTTTTCAAACAAACAAAACAACTTTTCACACTCACACTTTCTAAAAGTTTTCAAACAAATTTTTCATACACTCTTGAGGACAGATACAAGAGTTACTTAGAAATTTTTCAAACGAAACTTTTTTCAAAACCCACTTCACACTTGAAAAGCAAACATCTTTTGAAAACATAAGAGCAAGTACCTAAGAGCCCGTGGATAACCACAAATAGAAAGGGTGCTAACACCTTCCCTTTCTATAAATCTACCTCCTGAACCGAGAAACATTCTCAAAGAAGGAATTTTGCTGTGCTTTTGTCCTTTCCATATTGGAGAACATAAAAGACGGTGGCGACTCTTGCTTACCGCGACATTTCACGAAACCAGCTAAAAACAGTCATTTCTATTCCCACCGACCACAGAACTGGCGACTCTGCTGGGGATATTATAAAAGTGAGGTGTACCTTAGGATTAGATCATACTTATGTTTTCAATTGCTTGCTTTGATTGCTTTATATTTGTGGGCATTGCATCGGAGTTTCATAGATCCTAACCCGGATCTGGGGGATACCTTTTAGAAAGTAGCAACAAACTGTGAGGGAACTATGCGGGGTATACCGATACGGTTGAAGCAGTTTGTTATGTTGATGTGGCACTTTGGTGAGTACCGGTAACCCTTGAGTCAAGTCAAGGAGAGTACGGGGCCGCTGCATGGTGTCGTGAAGCATCAAATGACCTTAGGAACCTTACTTGACCATCCTGGCCTCTTTAGGGGTAGTGAGATGACTGACTTTGGTGCAGTCCAAAGTTGGTTGATACTCGATACTACACTCATTGAGGGTTGTTTTCTTGGAATATTTTGATCGCCAGTTCAGTGGCTAAATCAAAACAATGAACATAGAAAACAACCCAATGATATTGAGCTCCTTAGAACCCGGTTACTTTTGATAGGACAGGTTTTTGAGCCCACCAACTTCAAGAGGGTAGTACCCCAAACTTCATGCTGGCCTAAACTCTAAGGGTTGTCTTGTGTGACTTGTGTGCTTTCAAACTTGACTACTTGCATACTTGTTATCTAACACATGAGTTTCTTGCAGGGTTTGTTTACAGTCCTTAACCTGGACTCATAACAGGGTTTACTTACATCACTCCATGCATATCATAACATCATACCATTGCATACATCCTGCATAAGGACTAACCCATTTCAAGGATCTCAAGGGTTTATGATACAGGTCATGATGAATCAAATGTCTAGCAAGGGGCAAAGGGGATTTATTTTCCTCTAGCCAAGGTTGTTTAGAAATCCAAACATGACAACTTGAGTCAGGGGCTATGACCCACTGGATATGGTGAGCCTTGACTCTTGAAGAAGGACTCTCAACAACATGAAGTTCCTTCAATCAAGCCACCAGATTCAGATTCTAACAATTTTCTTGTTTACCCCGCGAGATCCTTGAAAACATTGCATGCATACATACACATCATTGCATAACAGGTACCCTTGTTACAGGTCACTTACCTTCTCCGCTGTTCATTTCAGCAATGGCTTCCCAACAAGACAACCAGGATCTTCATGCTCAAGAGACTCGGTTCGGGGAGATCCTCCTAAATCTATCTAAGGGGCAGGAAAAGCTGAGAACACTCCTCATGGGGACTTTGGTCAGGAACAATCCAAAAGACGATAAAGACGAACGGCTGAAACGTCTGCAAGCTGAGGTGGATACAATGAGAACCCAGATGCTGGGGCAAATGGCTCTTATCCAAGACTTATCTCAAAAACAAGGAGAGCTCAGGGTTCTCGTCAACCAACTGCTTCGGGATAACCAACTGAGGCAAACATCTAAGGTCGAAGAGAAAGCCATCATTCAACCACCTGTGGGGCAAGAAGACAAGGGAAAAGCTCCTCAGTTTGCTTCAGGGTCACAAGCCCAACATCAACCTCACCAGCGTCAACAGGGTAATCGGCGTAAGCGAAATACGTCTGGAAGACATTTCTCGGAGACTGGTATACCATCATCACTGATACTGAGACGCTTGTTGGAGGTCAAGCTGTTTGCTTTAAAGGATCCTCCTAAGAATCTAAACATAACCTCCCTAAAGTACAATCCTGATGAAAGGTGTGCCTACCATTCTGACAGTCCTGGACATGACACTAACGACTGTTGGAGCTTGAGGAATAAGATCCAGGACTTGATCGACGGAAGGGTGCTGGAGTTCATGTCGGGTGGCAAAATGAAAATCTTCTGCTGAGAATCTTCCATCTGAGATGACTAGTGCAAACTAAGAAGCTTTTGTTCGTTCGAATGTTCAAGTTGTATTTTTCTTTGACTGTTCAAACATTTGTTCATGTCAAACTCTTTTACTTTATCAATGCATCGCATATGTCTGTTTTGAATCAATATATTCGCATTCGCTATATTCAAATTGCTTTCATTTTTTGATGTCAACTCTCAATTAATAATTCTAAGCCTCTTGAGGGAGGATGACGAAAACGATACCACAATTTACAGTATGCTTTTGGACAAACCCCGCTGATGAGGTACAGGCATTGTTTCAATTCCTAAACATTGGAGTTATAAGGAAGATAATCCCTCGTCAACCCCTTTGAGCCAAAGAAGTAGGAGTTTTTCTTTTCGAAAATTAAAACCCTTAATCATAACCTGGGGCAGGGTAGTTTTCTCAGTTGATCCAAGTGCACAACGAATGGCACCAAAGAGGTCCTTACAAAACAAAAGACAGTGATGGTTCCTATAATCATAAGGACAGGCAGTCATTATATCTCAGAAATAAAAGCCCAATAAGTCAAAACCTATGAAGGAGACTTACAAAACTGGGGCATCCCGCTGACTGTAATCACAAAAAGGAACAGTTCAGGCAAAAATAGGGATAATAAAATCAAAAAGAAAGAGGTCACACAAACCCTCAACAAAAAGAAATGACTGCCTATTCAAAATAAATTGTCAACATTTGAACCATCACCGGTATATCAGAGCAAAGACTCAAACAAGGTCTAACGTACGATCAGCTGAGTTTAGGTTTGAAGAACATCACGAAGAGAGGGTGGGTACAAATATAATTTGAGCCTTTATCCTTTGTTTCTTAAACCGTGAACCAGGCCACGTTATAACCCTTAAAAAGTCCTAGATGAAGCATGGGTTAGTTCGAAGGCATACTGTTACGAAAGGTATCCTGACTCCTTAAGGCTTGCTGTAAAATACTGAGTTGACATCACATTTTACAAAATTTGCTTGTTTTACTGAAAATGCATTTTCAAAAATTTCAAGACAGACATAAGCTTTGCATTTTTAATATAACATTGCTTGCATGTGACTATTTGTTTGAACAACATAGAAGTTCGCACGACGAATGTCTAATGAACAAAAGCACCTCCAATCAAGGGGCAGGGCATGATCATTGTCCATCATCTGGGGTAGTCCAGTCAAGATTCAGCGAATCTCTCAAATGCCTAATAGCCTGGGGAAAATCTCCGCCTGAGTCACCTGGGGCATTGGACATGAGTTCCAGCTATGAATCTTGCCTGATCAAACATCTTATGGTCGCATGGCAACACAACAACAGGGGCATCTCCCTACATTTTGAGAGCATGGACATAGTCGAAAAAATACTACGCATAACCAAAGACCCGCTAGGTTGACACATCTAGGCAAAAATAAGGGCTTCCCGGCGAACCAAAATGGTTCGGGCAAAAACAAGGGATGAAATGAAAAAATCTGTACACCCGGCAAGTCGAAAACCTGAAAAGGCGGCTTGGGCAAAAAAGGGTATCCCGATGGACTGAAAACCCGAAAGAGCGGTCCAGGCAAAAGTTAGGGATCAAAAGCGTACGACTATGTCCCGTCATCTCGTCACTTGCCTACCAGAAGAAGATTTGTTGAATCGGTAGTTGTCTAACACCTCACAAGGTATCTTCTTCTCTCACGTCATAAACAGGGGCAATCATGAGTTGTCCAAGCGATCTAGTTGCTCTGTCAACCAAGGTACCAAGGTAGGTTCGGCTGAAGAACATAACCAAGTTACCTCCGCTCCCCGCATAGTAAGACAGGTTTCAGCAATGCTCTCCCCAAGCAGAGTTGGTCTCTCATCAACCCCGAAGAGGCACAGTATCCCTAGCAAGTCAGCAACGCTCTCCCCAAGCAGAGTTAGCCTACTGTCAGCCTTAAGGAAGTTGGGTATCCCTAGAAAATCTCAATATTCCCCAGCGGAGTATACAAATGTTCCTAAGCAAGCATCCCCGGCAGTCTTGATCTAAGATTGTTCCCCGGCGGAATACCAGACACTCTAGTGGAGCCACTTCCCTAGTACAGTCTCAAAAGATTCCCCAGGAGAGTTGAATCAATCTCCCCAGTAGATTCTGGAAGCTTATCCCCAGTATATTCTGGAAGCTTATCATCTGCAGAGTACGAACGCATCCCCCTGGCTTTATTCAAAGGTTATTCCCCACCAGGGTATAACTGGGTTATCCTCAGCTAATTACCACGGAAAGATCGTCCTCGGCGAAGCTCTTCCTACCCCCAGCGGAGTTCATCAGAATCCCCAACATAACTTATCAACGGTATCCCCAGCGGAGTTATCATCAAACCTCAACGAAGTATCTCTCCCCACAGAGTAATTCCCCGCAGAGTAACCTCTCCACCAAGTATATTCCCCAACAGAGTCATCTTCTCCTACGGTTTATTCTTGCAACCATCATCCACAACGGAAATGAAGAACTTCACTCTTCAACATCAGCCCAAGATTCAACTCCCGGCATTCGTCAAGGATTTATTTTCCAAACGAGAATACATTCATAAACATCACATCTTCATACATTATAGCATGCATACGCATCATACAACACAAATCTCATTTATTTTTGAGAACATCTTAAAATCATGCAGTTCATGCATCATGACATTGCATACGACTAATACTTTGCCTTTTCAGAAAAAAGTCAATCAAAAGATGATTACCATCTACCTCTACAGTTCCAGATCAACATTGGTAACAAGCCAGGAAAATTCTATGGACGACTGATCGTGGGTTAATATCTGAAACCATACAGGACAATCATCCACTTGATCATCATGAAGCAACCCAACACCGGTTCCTTCTCAACTTCAGATGTAGTCTTACACGGGCTCATCAACAGGTAACCCTACACCGGTTCCTTCTCAACCTCAGATGTAGTTTTACACGAACTCATCATCAGGCAACCCTACACCGGTTCCTTCTCAATTTTCAGACGTAGTCTTACACGGACTTATCATCAAAGTAACCCTACACCGGTTCCTTTTCTTTCAGAAGAAGTCTTACACAGACTTATCATCAAAGTAACCCTACACCGGTTCCTTTTCTTTAAGAAGAAGTCTTACACGGGCTCATCAACAGGCAACCCTACACCGGTTCCTTCTCAACCTCAGATGTTAGTTTTACACGAACTCATCATCAGGCAACCCTACACCGTTTCCTTCTCAATTTTCAGACGAAGTCTTACACGGACTTATCATCAAAGTAACCCTACACCGGTTCCTTTTCTTTCAGAAGAAGTCTTACACGGGCTCATCAACAGGCAACCCTACACTGGTTCCTTCTCAACCTCAAATGTAGTTTTACACGAACTCATCATCAGGCAACCCTACACCGGTTCCTTCTCAATTTTCAAACGAAGTCTTACACGGATTTATCATCAAAGTAACCCTACACCGGTTCCTTTTCTTTCAGAAGAAGTCCTACACGGGCTCATCAACAGGAAACCCTACACCGGTTCCTTCTCAACCTCAGATGTAGTTTTACACGAACTCATCATCAGGCAACCCTACACCGGTTCCTTCTCAATTTTCAGACGAAGTCTTACACGGACTTATCATCAAAGTAACCCTACACCGGTTCCTTTTCTTTCAGAAGAAGTCTTACACGGACTTATCTCAAGATGACCTCACCCCGATTCATCAAGAAGTTTTACACGAACTTACCCTGCAGTAACCTTACACCGGTTCCTCCAGAAGTCTTACACGGACTTATCTCAAGATGACCTTACCCCGGTTCATCCAGAAGTTTTACACGAACTTATCAAAGTAACCCTACACCGGTTCCTCCAGAAGTCTTACACGGACTTATCTCAAGATGACCTTACCCCGGTTCACCCAGAAGTTTTACACAAACTTATCCTACAGTAACCTTACCCCGGTTCCTCCAGAAGTCTTACACGGACTTATCTCAATATGACCTTACCCCGGTTCATCCAGAAGTCTTACACGGACTTATCTCAAGATGACTTTACCCCGGTTCATCCAGAAGTTTTACACGAACTTATCCTGCAGTAACCTTACCCCGGTTCCTCCAGAAGTCTTACACAGACTTATCTCAAGATGACCTTACCCCGGTTCATCCAGAAGTTTTACACGAACTTATCCTGTAGTAACCTTACCCCGGTTCCTCCAGAAGTATTACACGGACTTATCTCAAGATGACCTTACCCCGGTTCATCCAGAAGTTTTACACGAACTTATCCTGCAGTAACCTTACCCCGATTCCTCCAGAAGTCTTACACGGACTTATCTCAAGATGACCTTACCCCGGTTCATCCAGAAGTCTTACACGGACTTATCCCGAAGTAACCTTACCCCGGTTCCTCCAGAAGTCTTACACGGACTTATCTCAAGATGACCTTACCCCGGTTCATCCATAAGTTTTACACGAACTTATCCCGAAGAAACCCTACACAGGTTCTCTCTCTCTAGACGTAGTTTTACACGGACTCGTCATCAGTAAACCCTACACAGGTTTCCTTCTCAGCTCTAGATGCGGTTTTACGCGGACTCTTCATCAAAGTAACTTTACACAGGTTCCTTCTCCACTTCAGATGCAGTCTTATACAGACTCATTATCAGTAAACCCTACACAGGTTTCCTTCCTCCAAAGATGCAGTTTTACACGAGCTCATCATCAGTTAACCCTACACAGATGTCCTTCTTTCCAAGATGCAGTTTTACACGAGCTCATCATCAGGCAACCCTATACAGGTTCCCTCTTTCAACTTACAAAAATTACAATTCAACAGACCACCTCCAGATGGCATCTATAAGCCCATCCACCTATCAACAGTCTCCAGATGGCATCTATAAGCCCATCCACCTATCAACAGTCTCCAAATGGCATCTATAAGCCCATTCTCGACAAGGTTCTGTCACATCTCCAGATGGCATCTATAATCCCATCCTCCTATCCACCATCTCTCCAAATGGCATATGTAAGCCGATTCCCGACATCACATTGCTGATACCTCACTATGTGAGTGCAAATTTCTGGGCACTCTAGTGTTCAATCATCTTCCACCTTCGGATCACGAAAGGAACACAAGCCAATATACATCCTCAGGTATAAGAAAATTGAACAGGGGCAACTGTTGTACCCCAAAATTTGCCCTCCCATATTCTTCAAAGTTTTGACAAGCATCATCTCAATTTGCTCAAGTCTACTCAAGGGTTGCACAGTCAAACCATCCTCCTAAGCCAGTCAAAATTAGGGTTTTGGTTCCTGCAAGGAAGTTGAGGTTTTCAAGGGCTCAATCAAGTCCCATATGCCCATATACATTGTCAAGCATCTACATGCCAAGTTTCAAGGCTCACAAGGTCAAGTTGCACAGTCAAAAACCCTAATTGCCTCACAATCAACTGCAGGGGCAAAATGGTCATTTGGCAGTCAAAAGTCAAAAATTTTGGTCAAGATCTTATTTTGAAGCCACAATAATCATTTGATCAAGTCTTGATCATAATTCCTCAAGAATGGCTCAAAAATCATCAAGATGCAAAAGTTTCCATTTTTGGACAGCTGAAAAGTCAACTGTAACTTGACCAAGGCATAACTTTCTCATGGTTCATCAGAAAAATCCCATCCAATGCTCATTTTGAAGGGGAGGACATTTCCTACAACCCATATTCACATTCCAAGTCCAAGAAATGCTCTCACAAAAAGTTATCAATTTCAACATTATAGGTCATTTTTAAAAGTCAACAAAAAGGAATTTTAAGTCAAAGACCATAACTTGATATTGGTAAATCAAAATGACATGGGACCAAAGGCATTGGATAGAGGACTTCAAGACCTTTCCAAAATGTCCAAGAACATGTTCATATGATCAAAATTGAGCAAGATATGCATTGGAGAAGTTGGGAAATTTTTGTGAAATGGCAAAAGTCAACTATCCTTGAAACTTCAATTTTTGACAAAAGGGCCCACTTTTTTCCACTTGATTCAGCCTTGTCATGCCACCCACGTGTCCCATGATTAATTTCAAGATTAAACATTAATTTTTCTATTTTATTTAATTTGTATTGATTTAATAAATTTTAAATCCATAAAATTCAAATAAAATCAAAAAAATTAATTAAAGGGGATCTTTGTGGTTTGAATGACCTTTATATGCCATTTACTAGCTTCCAAATTCGTGCAAGCTATTTTTTGTACACAAAATTTTGAATTTGTGCCAAAATGTCCAGATACATGTAAGCATGGAAAGGGAAAGTTTTGCAAATTTTGGAAGCTTTTTAATTTGTTGGATTTTGGTTTGAAAGCATGGCTTTATGGCTTGGATTCTTGCCTTATTTCTTTGTCCCATACATCTCCTCTATAAATATAAGCCATGAGAAAGCATTACAGACAAATACACACAGCCTAGAGAACACCCCAAAATTGCAAAAATTTCCTTGAAGTTGTCAAGCTCGAAAGACCTGATCTAGCCAGATTCAACTACTTCCAAGCACTCCATCAACATCCCAGGTCCCCCAAATGCTTATTTCTATTTTTCCATAACATGTTCCTGTGCAGGTTTCACAAAGGCTTTCCACCATGTGCATCAAACGATCATGCGCCAAGTGGCCTCAAAGATCAATCCAGGGGCTATGAGATGTTGGATACCATGCTCCAAGTCAAAGCACGTGCAGGCAATTCCTAAAGTCAATAAAGGCTTAAGCTTATTGGGCCATATTGCTTCCTCAAACCTCCATACCTGGGCCAACACCCCCATGGTTCTTTCATATTTTCTTTTGTTTTCTTTTCCTTTTTTATTTTCTTTTAACTAATTATTATTATTAACTATTATTATTATTATTATTATTATTTAATTCATAGATAATTATTTTCATAAACAAAAAAATCAAAAAAACTAATATTTTTATTATTCTTATTTATTAATTTCACTTTAATTCACTGTTTTGTAATTAAATTATAATTAATTAATTAGTTTAATTAGGCAATTTTAATCTTTTTTTTAATAACTAAAATAAATTTAGAATTAGATCTTATTAACTTTTAATTTTAATTCCTTTTTATTTTATTTCATTAAAAATATAAAAACACAAAAAAAAATATTTTCTTTTAATAAATTAATTAATTAGATTTAATCATTAGTTTTAATTTCATTTAATCACAAAAAAGACAAAAAAAAAAATCAATTCTTTTCTTAAAAGGGTCAAAACCCTTAAGGCATTCTCGATTAATTTTTATTCGCGCGCATTTATTTTATTTTGATTATTATGTAACTGCTTCAAGAATGTAATAGTAATTAGGTTTATTGTTTTCTTTACTTTCCGCATTTTATCAAAACGGGTCTTTGTATTTTTGGCGATGTATAGACCCGCGCCTTGTAATAGCGTAGAATTTATATTTCTGCAATTTACTTTCCGCACCCCTAACTGTTAACAATGCATGAAAGAATGTATGTAAATAAAATCAATCCGTAGCTCACAAATAACATGTACAAAGACAATTAACTGAAAAACAACACACATGCACATGCCACTTCTAGGGTACGCCTCACTGGTTGCCTCGTACGTGGTCATCAAGTATAGGGTGTCTTAGAGGTCGCCCTTTTGTCTAAAGATCCATTTGCCTCGAAACGGTTGCCTCGGATGAAAGGATCTAGGACATTAGGATTACTTCTAAAGTGTCCTACTATTGCTTCGGTGACCACACTGTCCCGATAATCGAATTGACCCGAACAACTCCAACGATGGTGCTACTTACCTCTCAATGGTGGGATAGCATTATCTAAAGGACTCTTACACAGCTTAATTCCTTAGGGTAGGTAGATCTCATGGGTACTTGCTCTTTTCAAACAAACAAAACAACTTTTCACACTCACACTTTCTAAAAGTTTTCAAATAAATTTTTCATACACTCTTGAGGACAGATACAAGAGTTACTTAGAATTTTTTCAAACGAAACTTTTTTCAAAACCCACTTCACACTTGAAAAGCAAACATCTTTTGAAAACATAAGAGCAAGTACCTAAGAGCCCGTGGATAACCACAGATAGAAAGGGTGCTAACACCTTCCCTTTCTATAAATCTACCTCCCGAACCGAGAAACATTCTCAAAGAAGGAATTTTGCTGTGCTTTTGTCCTTTCCATATTGGAGAACATAAAAGATGGTGGCGACTCTTGCTTACCGCGACATTTCGCGAAACCAGCTAAAAACAGTCAGTTCTATTCCCACCAACCACATATATCAAAGGAAGGAAGAAATGAACAAAAGACTTTTGAGTAGGTAGAACATTTTTAGTTGCTTGCTCATAATCCATCTTCAAAAAACAAACATCTTTTCAAACACACCAAACACTTTCAAAACATGAAAAAATTTCAAAAAGTCCAACACTTTGTATGCATTCTTATAGAGACGAGAATCATTACAAAGTTTGCCTAAATGAAGGTGCTTTTCAAAAATACTTTCAAAACCCACCACAGACACATTTCAAACAAAGCAATTTCAAAATTGATCTAGCAAGTAACTAAGATCCCGTAGATAACTACGGATGAAAAGGGTGCTAACACCTTCCCTTTTCATAACCTACCCCCCGAACTCAAGAAAATATCTCAAAGGTCTTTCCTGTTCTTTTCACCCTTTCCTTATTAGATAAAATAAAAGTCGATAGCGATTGTTGCTATCCGCAACAATTGAGATAAAACGCAAAACACCCAAGTCAGTTCTCCCATCGTATTACACTACCCTTGCGAGTTTTCAACTTACCGAGAAAATTTATTCTGTTTGTGTCTCTAATTTTAGCCTAGACCGTCCTTTCGGGTTTTCAGCCTACCGAGATGCTCTTTTTTGCCTAAGTCTCCCTTTCGGGTTTTCAAATTAGCGAGTTATTCTTTTATTTCTTTACCCATTCAGCCTCCGACAACTTGGTTTCCATTATTACACGCAAAGAAGGAATCTCAACTTCTACAAGGAGCATTACTTCCATGCCATAAACAAGTGAGAACGCGGTTGCTCCGGTTGAAGTGCAGACAGATGTACGATACCCATGCAAAGCAAAAGGGAGCATCTCATTCCAATCTTTATAGGTAACAACCATCTTCTGGATAATGTTCTTTTTAGCAGCTTCGACAACCCCATTCATCTTAGGCCTGTAAGGGGACGAGTTGTGATGGACAATCTTGAATTCTTCAAAAAGTTCTATCATCATCTTATTATTCAAATTTTATCCGTTGTCAATGATAATTCTGCTTGGCACACTGTACCGACAAATAATATTATTCTTGATAAAGCACAATACCACCTGCTTAGTTACATTAGCATAAGAAGCTGCTTCCATCCATTTGGTGAAGTAGTCAATTGCCACTAAGATGAAACGATGTTCATTCGATGCCTTGGGTTCAATAATCCCGATCATATCAATGCCCCACATAGAGAAAGGCCATGGGGAAGAAATAACATTGAGAAGTGTCGGAGGCACGTGAATCTTGTCAGCATAAATTTGACACTTATGGAACTTCTTCGCAAATTTATAACAATCAGATTCCATTGTCAGCCAATAGTAACCTGCCCTAAGCATCTTCTTTGCCATCGAATGTCCATCGACATGGGTACCAAAGGAACCTTCATGGATCTCATGAATTAACATATCTGCTTCGTGTCTATCCATGCATCTGAGCAAGACCATGTCATAATAGGTATCAAATAATAGATTGTATTAGAGATAGTCAGATAGGTATCAAAGATAAGGAGGAATAAAAAGGTATCAGAGCTTGAGAAGATAAGAAAAAAAACTATCAGAGTTATGATCAGAAAAGCTCCCCCTGAGTTTATTACTTCCCTTTTAATTCCATGTGTCCTTTAGCATCACATCTTTCTTGAACTTTCTTTGAGCATCATATCTTTCTAGAGCAGAGCTTCAGTGTATCCGAGATAATTAAATTCTTGTACCTGTAATCTTATGCAGAACAGGGAAACATTCAAGTATATCAGAGTGTTAGAATGTTTGAGAATTTTGTCTCAGTAATCCGTTATTGAAAAATATCATTCTTTTTCTCCCCCTTTTTGTCACCAATCAAAAAGTGCAAGTAATTGAAGTTAAAACGATCAGTGCAGAAAAACCATTGTATTTAGTTCAAAGCTTAGAAGATAGTACAAAAGATATGTAAAGAAAACAATGAAAATATTAAGAAACAAAATCTAAGGTTGGGGTGGAAGGCGTGTGAACAGAGCTTCTAGCATGTTCTTAATCTGATCAGCGGTTTCCTTCTGCTGATGCACCATGCTGGCTACTGAATCAATTTTACTATCTTGCACATCCATCCTTTCCTTCATCCGTTGATCATTCTCATCCATTCTTTTCTGCAGACGAATATCATTTTGCTTCAGCTCTTCAAGAGTCTGCCTGTCCAAAGCAGCTTGAGAGACGTCAGAATTAAGATGCTTCTGAGAGCTTTCTGCAACATCTTCTGCTTGACTAAAGTCTTCAGCTGGAATTGTCTGATCTTCTGCTGGTTAAACTGATGAGGCTGGACGCTTTTCAGACCATGGCTCACTTTCCAGAAGAAGCACTTCCTCCTTCAGCAGCTGACTCATGACTGGACCTTCAACTTCTTTCAGCAGATTGCTGAAGTTCTGTTGAGCCTGTTCATAGTTTATGTCTTGCAGCTTGAAGGCTTCAGCGCGTACCCACTTTCTGAATTGTGTCAAGAGTTGGTCTGAAGCAGCAGGATCAATCATTCCAGGATACGCCTGCTTTAGAGAAGCAATCCAATTCTGCATGCCTGTTTCAAAATTCAAGATGCTAGAACCAACATCTAGTTGTTTGGGTTTGGGAATGGTGGTTTTATATTTAAGGGCAGCAAGGCGATCAAGGACTGTTAGATCAATGAAGGTCTTGCTGTGGTCATCTGTATTTTGTTTGGGTGAGGGAGTAGGAGAGTCAGAATTGATTATTGGACTGTGTGGGGTGTTAGGTGGAGTAGATTCTGGTGAGGATGGTAGTTGCGGTATGTTTACAGTTGTACCACATGGCAGTTGAATTGCCAAGGGTTTTGGTTCAGAGGATTCAGGTGATTGAGGTTCAGGGGTTTGAGCCTCAGAGTGGTGAGACTCAGAGTGTTGAGGTGAAGGTGGATTAAGTTCTGGTTGTGGAGAGGGAGGTGGAGGAGTTTCTGGTTCTAGTGGTTGTGGATTTTCTGGTATTGGTGAGAGTGTATATTCTGGTTGAGGTGAATGGGCAGTTTCTGGTTGAGTGTTTGGATTTTCTGAGAGGGGAGCGGAAGAACGTTGATCAATTTCAGAAAGAACTTTATCAAGTTCTGATTCTGTTGATGTTGTGGGTTTTGGATTTTGAGGTTTGGTGCGGGATCTCCTGAGAGTTAGTGACTCAGAAGGGTCAAACTCTGGTTCGGTATCATCAATGGTTGGTATGGGAATTGGGAGTTCATATGAAGCTGGGGTTGGAATCAATGTTGGAACAGCAGATGAATTTAAAACATTAACAGCAGATAGATTACCTCTCTTCTTTGGGGTCTGCTGAGACGGTCCTTCTGATGCAGCCTTTCTCTTCTTAGTCTTCTTCACAGTAACCTCTGGTGCTTGCTGGTGCAGATCTTTGATGTTCAGATCAGGATATGTGCCATCAGCTTTACACGCATCCAAGTATCTGAGAACGATGACTGGTTTAAAGTCAATCTCAAAGAACATAGGAAAGTCGTCCAGAGGTACTCTTCTACTGGTGATTTCAGCATGAGGAGTGACGCTGGGCTCCTTTCTGATATTCTCTATCAGTTTCATCTTCTTCAGATTCTTGGCGTTCAACTGCTTACCAACAGCTGGTTCCAGAGAGCTTATTTCCTGTGCCTCTGTCAGGTGTTCTATCAGCCTATTCTCAGTTAGAATATCTGATATTAATCTTCTGAAGGGTATCCAATCCCTTTTAGTCTTTTCTTCTTCTCTCGTCTCCTTGACGCTGGTCTTCAGATGATTGAACAGAAGATGAGCAAGGTTGATCTTGGTCTTCTTTGCAATAAAATAGAGCAGAAATTGCTGATCTATATTGATGTAGTCAGGAGAGCTTATGGGCCTCCTGTGGTTGAAGCAGCCCAAGATGATCTTTGCCCAGATTCTGTGTTGATCCATCAAATCTCTGATCTTGCTGGATGGAACCCCATGCGTGAAAATCTGTCTAGCAACTATGGCAGTGTTTCCAGCTCTTTCTGCCATGTCAATACAGCGGATGCCACCACCGTTGTATCCAATCAGTCTAGCAATGTGATCTTCAGTAATCACAATCTTCTTGCCCATGATATATGAAGTGACCTGATGAGTTGAGGCAGACGCATGAATCCAGAACTCTTTAACCAGGATTGGGAACGTTGGACCCACCAACCTATCAAAGTACCTCTCCCATCCTTGTGCCCTAATTTCTTCAGTCAAATCGAAGCCATTTTCTTCCAGACTGTTGAAATCAACGATCAGTTCAGACAGAACTTCCAAGTTCTTCACCGGTGTGAGTAGAGTTCTGAAGGGAATATGATATTGTTCAGATGAAGCCTCTTGCTGGGAACCTGTAGAAACAGTGCTAGAAGTTGCCATGTTCACACTAGGGTTTCTTTGAGAAAAAGCTTGAAAAAGGGTTTCTTTGGAAAAAGATGAACACACAAGTAAGAATGCAGAAAATATTTAGATGATTGCAAGAGACGGTAAAAAGTGAATGAATGGAGTGATGGTGTTTAAATAAGTTTCAAAAAGTGTTTTGAAAACATAAACGTTTTTAAGAGAGAGAATTAACTCATGATTATGCGCATTTAATGTTGGCTGATTTTTGGGGATTTGAGAAAGATATTTGGAACGGTTACCAGTGACATGTGTCTCAATGCATCCAATCAGCGTTTTGCCTTCTCAGAAGTGTGCACACGTGTTCTGCTTCAGAGATTAGCTGATGACTGGATGACACTTGTTTGATTTGGTGAACAGCACATCTATCCTTGAAATGAGACGCTCAGATCTTTATGGATAGACTCTAATACAATCTGCATGTCTAACTTTCTGAAAGAAGATTGATCATAAGTTCACAGTAAAATAAAACACATTCTGAAGGTTATTATATAAAATTAAAACATTTTCACTCTGGGCAGAGCTTCATGCTGAGATGTTTCAGAATGAAGTTGAACCTATCTTCAGAAAGTGGTTTAGTGAAGATATCAGCCCATTGATGGTCTGTATCAATAAATTTTAAGTTCAAAATTCCTTTCTGAATATAGTCCCTAATGAAATGGTGTTTTATTTCTATATGCTTAGCCCTAGAATGCAAAATAGGATTTTTACTTAAGTAAATGGCAGAAGTGTTGTCACAGAGTATACGAATGTTACTCTCAAAAATCTGGAAGTCTTCAAGCTGACTTTTCATCCAGAGCATTTGTGTGCTGCATCCTGCTGCTGCTATGTACTCAGCTTCTGCTGTTGATAGCGCAATTGTGGATTGCCTTTTGCTGGACCAAGAGATCAGATTTTCTCCCAGAAACTGGCAGCTTCCAAAAGTACTTTTACGCTCTACTCTGTCTCCAGCAAAGTCAGCATCGCAGTAACCTACTAAGCTGTAATCACTAGATTTTCTATAAAATAAACCCAGATTAGTAGTACCTTTCAGATACTTGAAAATTCTCTTAACAGTTGTTAAGTGAGATTCTCTAAGATCTGATTGGAATCTTGCACAAATACATACGCTGAATAAAATATCAGGCCTTGAAGCCGTCATATAAAGAAGAGAACCAATCATACCTCTGTAGACCTTCTGTTCTACCTTTTTGCTTACCTCTTCTCTTTCCAGTATGCACGTGGGATGCATTGGAATCTTTGATGACTTACATTCTGAGAGATCAAATTTCTTCAGAAGTTCTCTGACATATTTGCTCTTATGAATGTAAGTTCCCTCTGGATTTTGATTGATCTGAATTCCCAGAAAGAATTTCAGTTCTCCCATGAGGCTCATCTCAAATTCTGCCTGCATACACTTAGCAAATTTTCTTCCAAGAGAAGGATTAGTAGATCCAAAAATAATATTGTCAACATATATTTGACAAACTAAGATTTCATTCTTAACTGACTTACAGAATAAGGTAGTGTCCACCTTCCCTCTGGTGAATTCTTTTTCTAACAGAAAGTTACTTAGTCTTTCATACCAAGCTCTGGGAGCTTGTTTCAGACCATATAGTGACTTCTTTAGTTTGAAAACATATTCTGGATTTTTTGTACTTTCAAAACCAGGGGGTTGGTGCACATATACCTCTTCTTCTATATATCCATTTAAGAATGCACTCTTGACATTCATCTGATACAGAGTGATGCCTTTATTAACAGCAAACGAAATTAAAAGTCTGATAGATTCTAACCTGGCGACTGGGGAAAAGGTTTCTGTATAGTCTATCCCCTCTTGCTGACTATAACCTTGTGCTACCAGTCGTGCTTTGTTTCTGATAACTTCACCTTGTTCGTTCAGCTTGTTTCTGAACACCCATTTTGTTCCAATGACGTTGAATCCTTTTGGTCTGGGAACAAGATCCCATACGTCATTTCTGGTGAATTGATTCAGCTCTTCTTGCATTTCTAGAATCCAGTCGTTGTCCAGAAGTGCTTCATCAATTGAGGAAGGTTCAATCAGAGAAACAAGTCCCATGAGGGATTCTTCAGAGTTTCTGAAGCTGGCTCTTGTTCTGATTGGATCTTCCTTTCTTCCTAAGATAGTTTCTTCTGGGTGATCCAAGCTGCTTCTGGGTAGTCTTTTTTGAGGTTGGTCAACAGATGTTGCTGGATTGCTAGCAGTGCCTCTTTCTGATGTTGAAGGAGTGTCTTTATTTAGAGCTTCTGATGACTTGTCTTCAGAACCTGTAAATTCAACTTCCATACCTGCAAAAACTTCATTCTGCTTTGACTTTTCAGAGTCAAGCTTATCATCAAAACGAACACTGATTGATTCTTCCACAATCTGTGTTTCTGTATTGTATACTCTGTACCCTCTTGAGCGTTCAGAGTATCCTAACATAATACACTTCTGTGCTTTAGAGTCAAACTTGTTAAAATAATTTTTCGTATTTAACATAAAGCAAGTACATCCAAATGGGTGAAAATATGAAATGTTGGGCTTTCTGTTCTTCCACAATTCATATGGAGTCTTTTCCAGAATAGGTCTTATGGAGATTCTATTCTGAATGTAGCACGCTGTGTTTATTGCCTCTGCCCAGCAGATCTTAGCAACGTTTGTCTCATTGATCATGGTTCTGGCCATTTCTTATAATGTTCTGTTCTTTCGTTCTACAACTCCATTTTGCTGGGGAGTTCTAGGATAAGAGAAATCATGCAGAATGCCTTTGTCATTAAAGAATGACTCAAAATCTTTGTTTTCAAACTCTCCACCATGATCACTTCTGACTTTAATGATTCTAAGATCCTTTTCATTCTGAACTTGGTTACAGAAGGTGACAAACACAGAGTGTGACTCGTCCTTGTGTCTTAAGAACTTTACCCATGTCCATCTGCTATAGTCATCTACGATTACTAACCCATACTTCTTGCCACTGACTAAAGCAGTTTTAACTGGTCCAAATAAGTCAATATGCAGAAGTTCTAATGGCTTAGAGGTAGAAACAGCATTTTTAGATTTGAAAGAAGGTTTTGCAAACTTGCCTTTCTGACATGCTTCACACAGAGCATCTGAATTGAACTTCAGATTAGGAAGTCCTCTGACCAGATTAAGTTTGTTAATCTGAGATATTCTTCTCATACTAACATGCCCTAATCTTCTGTGCCAGATCCATTGCTCGTTGTTAACAGACAGAAGACACTTTACATTCTGATTTTTCAGTTCAGAAAGTTTGATTTTATAAATGTTGTTTTTCCTCTTTCCATTAAATAGGATAGTCCCATCTTTCTGACTAACAGCTTTACATGATTTTTGATTAAAGATTATATCATAACCGTTATCACTTAATTGACTTATGGATAACAGATTATGCATTAATCCATCTACTAACAGAACATTGTTTATAGAGGGAAGATTTCCATTACCTACAGTTCCAGAGCCAATGATCTTTCCCCTCTGATTGCCTCCAAAGCCTACGTGGCCTCCAGGCTTAAGTTCCAGGCTTTGGAACATATGCCTTCTTCCCGTCATGTGTCGTGAGCAGCCAGAGTCCAGGTACCATGACTGGTGTTTCTGATTTGCTGCTAAAGATATCTGCAACATGTATTATTTTATCCTTAGGTACCCATATTTTCTTGGGTCCTGATTTGTTAGTTTTACCATAACTCTGGTTGAATTTTGGTTTCACATAATAATTGCTACTAGTATATTTAATGTCATGTGTGTGACCATACACAAAGTGTGAATTCAGAGGAGTGTGTTTAATAGTTAAATCCATGGCATTCTTTGGTGTAGGAACCTTACCTTGGTATCCTATTCCCTTTCTGCCGTTTCTGCTAACTCCATAGATCATTGAAGCCATTTTGCTTCTATCTATGCTTTTAGCAAGGAACTTCTGAAAGCTATGATCATACTCCTTGATGATCTCATCAGCGCTGCTGGGAGTTTCAGAAATTGTTTCCTTCTGAGAGTTTTGTAAAACATTTTCTAATTTTAAAATTTTATTTTTCAACTCAGAATTTTCCAATTTGAGACTCCCAGTTTTGTCAGAGTCAGAATCAAGATTCCTTTTCAGGTTTCTGAATTTAACTCTGATCTGCTGGTACCTTTCTAGAATTTCGTTAAGGCTTTCAGCAAGTTCAGCCTTAGTAAAATTAATTGCAAAGTCAGGAAATACCTCTTCGGTGTCTAATTCTGAGTCTGATTCAGAAGCTTCACTGTCTTCTGATATGTTGGCCATGAGAGCTATGTTTGCTCTCTCATCATCTGATTCTGAGTCAGCTTCAGATGAGTCAGAGTCATCCCATGTAGCCATGAGACTTTTCTTCTTTTCTCTTCCAAACTTCTTTTTGGGCTTTTCCCTCTGAAGCTTTAGACAGTCACTCTTATAGTGTCCTTGCTCGTTGCATTCATAGCAAGTGATGTCCTTGGTGTTAGGCTTTCTGCTTCCTGAAGAGCCTTCAGATCTTCTGTATCCAGAAGAAGAGTCTAACCTTCTGTATCTGGAAGAGAACTCATTCTGATCAGATCTTCTGGGATTCCTGAACTTCCTTTTCCTCTGCTTCCATAGTTGGTTCACTCTTCTGGAGAGGAGGGAAAGTTCGTCTTCTTCTGATGAGGACCCATCAGATGTTTCTTCAATTTCCTGCAAAACTTTAGAGTCATATTTTCTGTTAGATTTTAATGCTAGAGGCTTACCTTGCTTCTGAGGTTCATCAGCTTCTAGCTCTATCTCGTGACTTCCGAGGGAGCTGATAAGTTCCTCCAGAGAAATTTTGTTGAGATCTTTAGCTAGCTTCAGCGCTGTAACCATTGGCCTCCACTGTTTTGGCAAGCTTCTGATGATGTTCTTGACATGATCAGCAGTAGAGTATCCTTTGTCCAGAACCTTGAGACCAGCCACCAGAATTTGGAATCTTGAGAACATTGTTTCAATGGATTCACTTTCTTCCATTTTGAATGCCTCATACTTCTGAATGAGCGCAAGAGCTTTAGTTTCTTTGACCTGAATGTTGCCTTCATGCGTCATTCTGAGTGAGTCAAACATGTTCTTTGTTGTGTCTCTGTTAGATATCTTTTCATATTCAGCGTAAGAGATGGCGCTGAGAAGAATGGTTCTGGCCTTGTGGTGATTTTTGAAGTCACGCTTTTGTTGATCATACATTGCTTTCCTGTTAATCTTCTGAGCACTTGCATTCACTGGGTGCGTGTAACCATCTGTCACCATGTCCCACAGATCAGCATCATGTGCTAGAAAGAAGCTTTCAATTCTATCTTTCCAGTAATCAAAATTCTCTCCATCAAAGACTGGAGGTTTACCGCTGAATCTGTCTCTGTCTTCATTGTTGTCATTGCTGCTGTGTTGATATGTTCCTGCCATTGTGTTTTTCTGACGCTGGATCTTGTACTGACACGGTTAAGTGTTTTAGCTCAGAACCAGGCGCTCTGATGCCAATTGAAGAAGTGAAAAACACAAGAAGGGGGGTTGAATTATAAAACTTGAAATCAAATGCAGACAACACGTTATTTTTATCCTGGTTCGTTTGATCTCAAACTACTCCAGTCCACCCGTCAAGGTGATTTCGCCTCTCTCCAACGAGGTCTTAATCCACTATATTCAACTGAATATTACAACTGCTTTAACAACTGCTAAAGCCTTCTTGAGTCAAAACCACAAACCGGTTTCTCAAGGAAATACTTTCTTACAGATAAATGAAATCTAAGTGTGTTGAATGTTTTCTACAAAACTGTTTATCACAACTGTGATACTACACAAATTAAGCTTATGAGAACTGGAATGCTAAAACAAAAGAGTAAGTAATTTGAGAGCTTTAGCAAACTGGGAATGAGGATGAAGATGAATCGCTTTAGGCGTGTAGAGAGTTGTAGAGCATTAGCCAATCCATTCCTCACTTGCTTGTTTATATAGCATTGGAAATGATACTTTGGAGTCAGTTATTTCGTTTCAATGCCAATTACATTCTTTCCATATTGAGCAGATCTTTGTCTGGAATAATGTCGTTGATAATAAAGTATCTTGAATGCACAATACCGTTGCCAATTAAGCGTGTTCTGGCTTTGGCTTATTCTGACGCTGCTAGGTGCTAATGAATTGTTATTGTCTTGATCAGAGTTTAGATTGTTACGCGCAGATCTGTTCATCAAGCTTCAGCGTAAGCACATGCTTTGATCTTCTGATTCTGGCATCTGATATAACATCTTCTGATGCTGATATTGAAGTTTCATCTTCTGATGCTGATATTGATGTTCTTATGCTGGTATCCATTAGAGTTTCTGTAAATGTACAATATAATTTTTAGGTAGCATATATGTCTCATATGAATCATACAATTTATATAATCTTGCATTTTGTTATCATCAAAACTTTAACTTATGGTAGTAGATTCAAACATTGTTCTAACAATATGATCTCAAATGCAGCTTAGGACAAGAAACGCCATCATACTTAGCAAAGGTAAGAGTTTTGAACTTAGGAGGAATGACGACTCTTAAGACTAAACCCAATTCTTCAAATTTCAAGCCAGGTGCCTTGAAGATCTCCATAGATTTCAGACGCTCTTCTAACAGCTTATACGTCTCGCCAGCAGGGGTATATTGTTCATCCAAATAATCCTCTTCCTCTTCATCAGAATATTTGTCAGAACCATGATTGATTTTTTAAGTTTAACAATCTTACCATCTTCATCATGTTCGTCATCTTCGTCCAATGGGATATCAAGATCTTGAGCTTGCTTGACTGGACCTCTGAACTTTCTCCCCATGTTAAGGATGCCTATTAGTTTCTTTGTCTTCTTCTTCTCATTGGCAATGATCGCATTCAGTTATTCTTTCCCCTTGGCTAAGCTTAGGAACATCTCTTGGAAATGGGAATTCTGAGCCTGGAGATCTTTGACTGTCTGTTCAAGAGCCATTTTGCTGAAATAAACAGCAAGAAGATGAGAAACCTGTCTTGGAAACCTATTATGCAATGATATGTATGACATGTAGATGCATATCCAATGTTTTCAAGGACCTCGTGGGATTTAAATTTGTTAATCAAAAGGGAATAGAAACAAACACTCTTATTAGTAAGTGCAAATTATAACTGCCTCTTAATGAAAACAACAAGGGTTACAAGGAAAAAAATTATGAACTCCTAAGACCTAAGACTTAAGTCTCCCATGGACTCTTCCTCTTTGTGTTGACATATGCATTAAGGCTCTGCTCTTCCTGAAGTCGTTTTGTCAGCTCCAACACTTTCTTCTCACTAGTACAAAACTAAGTCTCAAAGGTGTCCCTTTCTTCTTTCAATTGAATCCAAGACTTTTGTAGCTCTTCAAGGTCAGTAGGCATATTTGGATGAAAAATGGTATGGGGAATATCTCCTTCAATAACAGGCTTCACAATTACTGGTAGGACAACATGATATGGCATTATAAAATTTTGAGCACGAGATCACACCCATCTGAGGTAGAGCTCCAAAGGGTTGGAGTTTTTATGTCCCAAAGTCTTGTTGTTAATCTTATTCACCATGCCCCAAGCAAGTTTAAACTTCTGACAGTAACCTTGAGGATCATTCTCGTAATCGAATATAATACCCTAGATAAGTATATCATGAGGATTGTTTCTTCGAGCATAACCAAATTGACATAGAACTAGAGAAGTGTTGTAAGTAATACCTCGTCTTATGCCAGGAGTGGCACATTATGGAATTCCCCATAGTGGTCAATAATAGTAATGTCCTCCCGAGATTGGGAACACCAATAGATATCTGAATGAGAGAGTGATATCATCCTTCGAGACCACTTCAAACCTTGTTCATTTTTCATCATTAATCGGGGAAGGTGCGAAATAAACCACATAGATAGTAAAGTTATGCAACACATGAGAGTCCCTCACTCTCTCATAGTACGAGTGTGAAGAGAGTGAAAAATATTTCAAAGAAAAGTAGGCACGGGATTATGAGTAAGAAATATTTTGATGGTGTTCATATATGAGTTGGTCTGGATTAGGGAATAGTACCAAACCATAGATCAACAGTGCCAAGATCTCCACAAAAGCATGAAAACTCATAGCATCTAGAAACAAATGAGCCTTCTCTATCAGAAATTTAGCAAGAATACCTTTAACTTCACTTATTGTTTCCCAATTAGACACAATGTATGACCGCTTCATATGTAAGGTTGCTGCAATAACTTCAGGTTTTGGAACTTTCTCTAAACTGGTGAAGGGTGTCTGATTAAGAATATGTGCTCCAAGTAGCTTACAAAACTCTTCCATTATGGGTACCAACTGATAATCTGGGAAGGTAAAATAGTGATGCTTAGGATCAAAGAACTGGAATAGGACACTCATCATGTCTTCTTCAAAACCTGAGGTAATCAAACTGAGTAGATAAACATGACTCTTGGTGAATTGAGAGTTTTCGAGAACCTTTGAGACTAACTCCTTAAGCTTGGAAGGTACCCCTACAAAGTTGATTCAGATAGTATTTCTGCGAGCAGAGGCCATAACATGCAACAAGGAACAAAGATAAATCCCTAGGTTCTTGAAATGTTTAGCGAAGATGTTATGTTATGATGATAATATGTTATGATGTTATGATGTTATGTTCATGTTATATAAGTAGCAAACATAAACAAGTCATACAATAGCCTTAGGTTTAAACGCTTGCATGAAGTTCATAGGTAAATACCATTCCCCACTAAAGTTAAGTTTCCTCAACCTTTACTAAAATAGTAACCGGGTTCTAAGAAACTCATATCACAGATCTTTCTTGCAGGCTTTATTTTAGCACGGCAATCAGCTTGCCACCAAAACATCCCGAAAGTCAAATCTCAATGAGTGTAGCCTCGAGTATCAACCAACTTCAGACTGCATCAAATCCGGTTATCTCACTACTTTCTAATAGCCAAGATGGGTCAATTAAGGTTCTAAAAGTAAGTTAGTATTAACGACACCACGCGGAAGCCTAATGTTATCCTTGAATGACTCAAGGAACATTAATACAAACCAACGTGTCACACTAAATGTAGCTATCATGTTAACCATATCGGTATACATTGTACAATCTTTATGATATATTGCTACTTACCTAAGGAATCACTAGATCCGGATGTAGGATCTTTCACACAAATAATAATACCCAAACATGAACCCTTAAAGTAAATCAGACAAAGAATACAATAAAAGAAAGTAAAGTGACTTTTTTGGAAGAACTGACTTTTTTGGTTTTATCGCAAATGTTGCGGTTAGCAAGAGTCGCCACCGACTTTTATTTTATTCAATATTAAGGAAAGGTGTAAATAACAGGAAAAACCTTTGATAGACTTTGTGTTTTGGGGGTAAGTTATGAAAAGGGAAGGTGTTAGAACCCTTTTCATCCGTAGTTATCTACAGGCTCTTAATTGCTTAGCTCACTTTAAAAAACTTTCTTTGTGTGTGTGTGATTTGTTTGAAAATATTTTGAAATGCCAATGTAAGGATAACTTTGTAATAATCCGTGTGTCGGTCCTCAAGAATGTATACAAAGTGTTTTTTTTGAAAATATTTGTTTTGAAAGTGATGTGTAAAAATGTATTTGTTTGTGAAAAAGGTTGTGAGCAAGCATTCAAGAGTTCTTGCCCACTAAAGTCTTTCTTGTTATCTTCCTTCTCCTTTGGAGACAGTATTATCCATACCATTAGTTGGTAGGTAATCCTATATATTGTATGTGATGGGAAAGACGTAGGGTCATCGTATGGTCATCTAAGGCAACATGTAAGGATACTTTAGCAATTGTATCGAAGGGACTATCATTATTTTGCTCGTAGGGTCATCGAGGGACTACATCATTTTGTAGACAACTCGAAGGGTCATCGAGGGATTATGATCTTTATTCAAAAGGGACCATGATGATATTGTATATCGAGGGTCTTTTGCTAAAGTATTCCTACTTTCGAGGTACGTGACCAATATTCGTAAGGCAACAAGAGAGGTTACCCTAGTGGTGAAGTGTGCAAAGTGTATTAGTTTCAATTATTTAGTCTTGAATTAGGGTTTTCTAGATTTTGTTTTAGTCTTGCCATACAAACCCTATTTTACTAGCAATTAAATATGTATAGAAAATTAAAGTGCAGAATGTAAAATCCTACGCTATTATATGGCTTTAGGGTAGATACATAATAGGAAAATGCGAGAAAATAAATATACGCTATTACATTGATAGTATGGCCTATACACTTGATCTATGAATTTAAATAGAAAAAGATGAGAAAAAGAATGTTAGAAAAATATTAAATGCCCTAAAAATTCTATATGTTTGAAAAATATATTTTTGGTGTTTTTTGTAGAAAATAATTTGAGAGTTAATAAATAGTAATTAAAACTTAATTGTAACTAATTTTAATATTAAGAAAGGTCTAATTAACTTAATTAATTAATAAACAAAAATATGTCAAAAATTTAATTACTAACTAAAAACCCTAATCCTAATTTATTATGGTTTTGAAAAAAGGTTTAAGGTTTGTTAATGATTAATTAGAAAGTAATTAGAAAAATAGAGTGAAAACTAGGGTTAATAAAATAAGAAGAAAAAAACAAATGCATGGGGTGGGAGTTGAACCCACACCCTCAGCCTCAAAGGTATGTCCCTCCATCCACTTCACCATGATGTTGTTTGTGATATATAACATGAACCAGTCCATATAATGCAAACATGTGTTCTATTCATGAATAAAAGAAACAAACTGCAAAAGTTGGGATCAAACCCACGCCCTTTGCAATATTATATAGCGCCCTTACCAATTGTGCCATTGTTGTTTTGCGTTCATATCACTACCATCAATAAACAAATATGGAAATTAAATCATAAACTAAATAAAACAAACACGCGCACTTGGTGTGGGGTCATAGAAGTTTGAATCAACCAGTCACATTGAGAGGATTCTCCATACAGGAGTCAGTGACACCCCCTCAAAACCCTTGACTACCGTGAATGGTGGTTACCACCATCATTCATGATGAGGGATTTTTTAAAACCTATTAAAATCGAACAAAACAAGAAAACAAATAATCATGATCCACTAATTAGGGTCTTGCGATCTCAATGGTAGTGTTAGTTTAAGCTAAAACAACATGTAGCTAGGTTTCAAAACTTTGAGAGCTTCGAGATATAACAATGGTGTTTTGGTGTTCCCGCACTAAACCTCAAAGTTAATGGTTCAAAAACAATCTAACCATGATTATGAACCAATGTGAATGCTTAAAAACAATTTATATTGTGTGAATTAAGAGTTTGAAATCGAAAATTTTTATCAAATCAAAGCAACTTGGTTGGCACGTTTTAGGATGCTTCAAGATTGAGTGATGATTGGTATGAATTTCTGGAGTCTTCATGAAGCTTAATTGATGCTTGGAATGGACTGAAAATTGTGGGAGAGAAGGGTTTGATCGTGCCCTAGCTTCTTGAAAAATTTGGAATTTTAGGGTTACTTCTTGGAGACAGCATGCGTGTTCCTTGAGGTTTGAATGTGTTGTGTATTTATAAGCGAAGGATTAGGTTAACAAAAGTGGCAAAAATCTTTGTAATTCATGGTGTAATATTTGATTTGGAATTTTGCATGACAAGTTTCTTTTTTAAGCTCAATCTTGTGCCAATCAACCTCACACTATTTCTTCACCATCAATGTGAATTTTTGGGCCTCCATATGATTAAAGTCAAAAGCCTTGCGCCTTAATCCATTAGTTTTGTATTTTATTTGATTTATTTTGAATTTAATTGAATAAAATAAAAATTTAAAAAAATAAAATCACAAAAATATATGAATGGATTTAGAGTTCTAATATGAGGTCATGAAAAAGTTTGAACCGGAAAACTTAGGCCCATTAGCCCAAAAATTCAACTTTTCTCAAAGTGGACTTCATGCATTTTCTCAAAATCGCTCAACTTGAACCAATCATATCTCTCTCAATTTTTGTCATATGAAGATGATCTTGGACTTTTTGAAAACCTCAAGATGTCTCCTACAACTTTAGTATTGACCAAGCCTTTATCTTCATCTAAATTGCTTTGACAAAAATGTCTTTTTGTTGACTTTCAAAATGACTTGTAATGTTTTGGCCCATATCTCTCAAATGAAGCATTTTTGGCCTTAGGCTTAGAGAGACAAAGTTGTAGAGAATTGAATTTCCTAGAAAATGCTTGGTCAAAGTTCAGTTGACTTCTCCTTAAGAAATCCCTAATTTAGTAACTTTTAACTTTTGATGAATCTTGAGTTTTCTTGATGAATCATGATCAACTCCTGATCAATGATGAATGTTACCTCAAAATATTGATGTTGACCAAAAATCTTGAGATTTGACTGTCAATTGGTCCAATACAATTGATTTTCAAACATCTGATCAATTGACTGAGCAAACTTGTACTACAAGGCTTGAAATTTGGCATGAGGATACTTTGAGACATATGAGAAACCATGATGTCCACTTGAGTCATTAGAAACTCAATTTCCTTTGAGAGAAGCAAAGCCCTGGTTGTAGGTCAATTTCTTAGGATGAGGGTTTGTTTGGTCAACCCTTGAGTAGTCTTGAGTACTTGAGACTCCTATGAGCATTGGGATTTGTCTTGAATCAATTTGTCTAAAAGATGGGAGGGAAATTTTTTGGGGTACAACACCCTCGACACTTGACGGGAAGAAATCATATATTTCAAAGCCTGGAACTTAAATCTGGAGGATACATAGGTTTTAGAGGTAATCAGAAAGGAAAAATTATTGGCTCTGGAACCGTTGGTAAAGGTACACTTCCCTCTATAACTAATGTTCTGTTAGTAGATGGATTAAAGCATAACCTGTTATCCGCAAGTCAATTAAGTGATGACGATTATGATATAATATTTAATTAAAAGTAATGTAAAGCAGTTAGTCATAAAGATGGAGCTATCATTTTTAATGGTAAGAGAAAGAACAACATTTATAAAATAAAACTCTTTGAACTAGAAAGTAAGAATGTAAAATGCCTTATGTCTGTTAACAATGAGAAAGGGATCTGACACAGAAGATTGGGGCATGTTAGTATGAGAAGAATATCTCAAATTAACAAACTCAATCTGGTCAGAGGACTTCCTAACTTAATGTTCCGCTTAGATGCTCTGTGTGAAACATGTAAAAATGGCAACTTTGCAAAACCCTCTTTCAAATAAAAAATGTTGTTTCTACCTCTAGACCATTAGAACTTCTACATATAGATTTGTTTGGACCAGTGAAAACTGCATCCATCAACGACAAGAAGTATGAATTAGTGATTGTAGATGACTATAACAAATGGACATGGGTAAATATCTTAAGACATAAAGACGAGTCACACTCTGTGTTCTCTATTTTCTGTAACCAAGTTCAAAATAAAAAAGAGTTTACAATCTTAAAAGTCAGAAGTATCATGGTAGGGAATTAAAAAACAAAAGTTTTGAATTTTTTTTAATGAGAATTGAATTTCTCATGATTTCTTTTGTCCTAGAACTCCTCAACAAAACAGAGTTGTAGAACGAAAGAATAGAACTTTACAAGAAATGGTCGGAACCATGATCAACGGGACTAACATTGCTAAAAACTTCTGGTCAGAAGCAGTTGACACAACGTATTATATTCAGAATAGAATCTCAATAAGACCTATTCTGGAAAAGACTTTATATGAATTGTGGAAGAAAAGAAATCTCAACATCTCTTATTTCCATCAATTTGGATGTACTTGTTTTATATTGAACACTAAAGAACATCGGAACAAGTCTGATTCTAAGGCACAAAATTATTTCATGTTAGGATACTCTAAACGCTCAAAAGGTTATAGAGTATATAACACAGAAACACGAATTGTGAAAAAATATATTAGTGTCAGATTTGATGATAAGCTTGGCTCTCAAAAGTAAAAGCAAGGTGAATCTTTTGCAGATATAGAAGTTCAAATTACAGGTACTAAAGACAGATCTTCAGAAAATAAAAGTTCAGAACTTCAGCCAAATACAGAAGAAGACATCACAAATATTACAGCAACTTCTGAAGAATCCATCCAGAAAAGGCAATCCAGAAGCAGATTAGCACATCTTGAAAACATGATTCTGGGAAAGAAAGATGATCCAATCAGAACAAGATCTACATTTAGAAATACTGAAGAATCTCTTATGGGATTAGTGTCTCTGATCGAACTGACTTCCATAGGAGAGCACTTGTAGACAATGATTGGATTCTTGCAATGCATGAAGAACTAAATCAATTTACCAGAAACGGTGTATGGGATCTAGTTCCTAAACCAAAAGGCTTCAACATCATTGGAACTAAATGGGTCTTCAGAAACAAGCTATGTGAACAAGGAGAAGTTGTCAGAAACAAATCACGAATGGTTTCACAAGGTTATAGTCTGTAAGAAGGGATAGACTATACAAAAATCTTTGCTCCGGTCGGCAGGTTTGAATCTATCATACTCTTAATTTCATTTGTTGTAAATAATGACATCACTCTTTATTAGATGGATGTCAAAAGTTCCTTTTTAAATGGTTGCATTGATGAAGAAGTTTATGTGTACCAATCCTCTGATTTTAAAAATACAATACATCCAGAATATGTTTATAAACTTAAGAAATTGTTATATGGTTTGAAACAAGCTCCGAGAGCTTCGTATGAAAGACTAAGTAACTTTCTGCTAGAAAATGATTTTACCAGAGGGAAGGTGGACACAACTCTATTCTGTAAACCATTTAAAAATGACATTCTGGTTTGTCAAATTTACATAGATGATATAATTTTTGGATTTACTAAAGCCTCCTTGGGGAAAGAATTTTCTAATACTATGCATGTAGAATTTGAAATGAGCTTGATGGGTGAACTCAAATTCTTTTTGGGAGTTCAAATCAATCAAACTTTAGAAGGAACCTACATGCATCAAAACAAGTATGTTAAAGAACTTATGAATAAATTTGATATGTTAAAAAGTAAGCCATCCAAAACTCTTATGCATCCTACATGCATTCTGAAAAAGGAAGAGTTAAGTAAGAAAGTAGATCATAAGCTCTACAGAGTTATGATTGGTTCTCTCTTATATTTAACATCTTCAAGACCTGATATTCTATATAGCATTTGTCTTTGTTCCAGATTCTAATCAGATCCTAGAGAATCTCACTTAACAACAGTTAAGAGAATTTTCAAATATCTGGAAGGTACAACTAATCTTGATCTTTGTTATAGAAAATCCAGAGAATATAAATTAGTAGGGTATTGTGACAATGACTTTGCTGGAGATAGAATAGAAAGGAAAAGTACTTCTGGAAGCTGCCAGTTTCTGGGAGATAACCTAATCTCATGGTCCAGTAAAAGACAATCCACTATTGCACTATCAACTGCTGAGGCTGAATATATAGCTACAACTGGATGCAATACTCAGATGCTCTAAAGGAATAGTCAACTTGAAGATTTTCATATTTATGAGAGTAATATTATTATCCTCTTTGATAATACTTCTTCTATCTATCTTTCTAAAAATCCTATTTTACATTCTAGGGCTAAACATATAGAAATTAAACTCCATTTCATTAGGGACTATATTCAGAAAAGAATTCTTTGTTTAAAATTTATAGACACAGACCATCAATGGGATGATGTTTTCACTAAAACCCTTGCCGAAGATAGATTTAACTTCATTTTGAAACACCTCGGTATGGAATTATGCCCAGAATGAAAATGTGGTTTCTATATATTTAACCTCAGAACTTTTTGATTTTTTTTTGTGAACATCTGAACAATAGTTCTTCAGAAGTGAGAAGGAAAATTGTCTCAAACTATCCAGAAGATCTGAATGTTTTCTGAAAACACTTCATTTCAAAGATAGAAGCAAGAAGTTCACTACATCAGCATCTGTCAACCCTAAACGCTAAGTCACTATCTAAGGTTGAACACGTGTTCAAAATCTAAAGGGCTGAAACGGTTGAGTTGATGCATTGAGTCGCGAGTCGAATCAGTAACTATTCAAAATCTTCACGCTATCCCCCTTTTTTCAAAAATCATTAATATTGTTAAACATTTTGTTTATTTTACTAATTGAAATTAAAATTCATTTTTTCTCCCCATTGGCTATTTATACCTCACTTTCTCACAAACACTTTCACACCTTCACCCTAACTCACCATATTCTCTTTGTATTTTCTCTTTTCCCTTTTGTGTTCTCTCAAACTGTAAGTCTATGAACAATGGCTTCTTTTCAACAACAACAAAAGTCTCAAGATTCTCAAATTAACATTCCTGGTTCATCGTCTACTATAAACGAAGAAAGGTATGTTGAACCTACAAGAACTCGCCTCACTCCGGTTGATTCTATGGAAGTTCTTTGTGAACTCATAGTTGATTTTGAAAGCATGAAAGAAAATGGGTATGACCTTACGCCTGATGTTGAGTTTCAAGGGTGGAAAAAATTTTTGATAGATTAATTGGTCTAGTTTTTCCCAAACTGGTTAAAGAATTTTAGATTCATGGTATTGCATCAAATCATCAAGTAACTTCTTATGTAATGGGAAAGAAGATCGCCATCACTGAAGATCTTATTGGAAAGCTTATTGGTCATGACAGAAGCGACATAAGATGTAATGAAATGGCAGAAAAAGGCTCTGACCTAACCACCGTATCCAACAAAATATTCTTTTATGGACAACCCTTAAACAAGATCAAAGATCTAAAGGACTACCTCATAATTTGGTCTAGAATAATTCTGGTGTGCATCAATCACAGAAAACTAACTAGTTCTCCTGACTACATCAATATTGATCAACAGTACCTACTGTAATTCATCGCAACTAAAGTCAAAGTCCACCTCCCTCATATTTTATTCAATCATCTGAAGACCAGTGTTAAAGAAACAAGGGAA
Source organism: Vicia faba (assembly GCA_948472305.1). Lineage (NCBI taxonomy): Eukaryota > Viridiplantae > Streptophyta > Magnoliopsida > Fabales > Fabaceae > Vicia > Vicia faba. The sequence goes on from OX451737.1 coordinate 1,239,422,898, forward strand.
GAAGAAAGAACCAAAAGAGATTGGATTCCATTGGAAAGGTTTATCTCAGATATTTTGACAAAGAATAAACTGATAGAACATCTGAGTGAGGCTCAACAAGCAAGTGTTCTGGAACCATGTGCTGGAAAGCCTCTCAACACCAAGAACCTTAAGAAAATAAAGATATTAGAAACCATTAAGAAGGATCTCACACTTACTGCAAAGGAAGTCATCACCACCAGAAGAGTCCCTCTGAAGGATTTTCCTCTCTTCACTCAAGCAGACTCATCTCCAGAAATTATCGTCGGATATCTGGAAGCCTGTAAGAATGATGGAACAATTCCAGATGTAAATACCCATGATCTCAGGAAACAACCTCTAGAAGTTGCTACCAGAAAGACAAGAAAAAAGAAAGCTGCTAGAGAAGGAACTTCTCAGAAAACTCCATAATCTGCTAAAACAAAGGTAACCCCTCTTTTATTTTTGTTATCAAATCAGTTTTCTTATCAACATCTGAAACCTCCCCATCTCCAAAACATGCTAAAAATACCTCACCTCAAACCAATGATGACTTTGACATAGAAATTAATACATCAGTACCCACTAATCATCCTCTTATTAGTCCACCTTCTACCCAATTTGTTCAAACTCAGCCAGAACTTGCACAAGTTCTTTCTGATATTGATCAATTTGATCCATTTTTTGAAGCTCACCAAACCTAAAATTAAAATATTTCCTCTAAACAAATTCCAAAAACCACATCAGCCATTCCATGCATCACCTACCCACTCAACACCTCTCAGCCACCAAATATCTCCATCATAACATCAAAAGACTTCTCCATTTCAGATATTCTATCTCCTTATAATTCAACACCACCTAACTCTCCTATAATCCTTTCTGACTCTCCCACTCCCACTTACTACTCAAAAGATCCTCTCAGATCCATTATTGATCTAGAAGCCTGGGACAATCTTGTCACAACTTCTTGGAAAATAGCCATTCCAAAACCAATACCAAAACTATCCAAATCAGATGTTGGTAAATTTCTGCTGGTTTTTGAAACAGAAATACAGGAATGGGTTGACTCCTAGAAGAAAGCTTGCATGGATAATCTTAACCCAGATGCTTCTGATTCTCTCTTGACTCAGTTCAGAAAATGGTTTAATTCTGAATCTCTGAACATGAAAGAACCGAGTTATGAAATTTCTCAATAGAACTTCTGCGATCACTTGAAAATCTTCAAGGATCAAGTTCAACGCCGCTGGGGAAGGAACCCCTACTTCTTCTAGACAAAAATTCTTGGGAAGCCTCACAAGAATGAGAATTTAATTAACCATCTTTTGAACCTCAAACTCTCCCTCTGGTCATTTTTAAAGACAAAGGAAAGTCAATTGAAAAATCTCCTGAAAAAGAATCTTATAATACAGTGGGAGAACTGACTTAGGTGTTTTGAGTTTTATCGCAATTGTTGCTGATAGTAAGAGTCGCCACTGACTTTTATTTTATCCAATAAAGGTAAGGGTGAAAAGAACAAGAAATACCTTTTGAGAATTTTCTTGAGTTCGGGGGGTAGGTTATGAAAATGGAAGGTGTTAGCACCCCTTTCATCAGTAGTTATCTACGGGCTCTTAGTTGCTAGCTCACTTTGAAATTCTTTGTTTGAAAATGTGTTTGTGATTGGTTTTGAAAGTATTTATGAAAAGTTCCTTCGTTTAGGCGAAATTTATAATGATCCTCGTCTCTATAAGAATGCATATAAAGTGTGGATTTTTGAAAATATTTCATGGAAAGTGTTAGTGTGTTTTTGAAATATGTTTTGAAAATGGTTGTGAGCAAGAAACTACGAGTATTCTACCTACTCAAAAAGTCTTTGTTCTTTTCCTCCTCCTTTAGATATTGCTATCTTACCATTGATTGGTAAATTTTATCATTGGATGTGAAGGGAAAGGCATGAGTCATCGTATAGTCATAGAAAGCAACATTGTAGGATACCTTAGCAATTTTTGTAAGGGTCTAAGATCATTTATGAAGGCAACATTTGAAGGGTCATTAAGGGACTATGATCTTATTTTTTATTGTTTTTGCTAAGGTATCCCACCTTTGGGTAACATGACTATTTATTCTCAAGGAAACAAGTGAGGTTAACCCTAGAGGTGCAAGAGTGCAAAGTGTTTGTTTTCATGCTCTTTGTCTTTGAATTAGGGTTTTCTACTGGTTGATGTTATGTCTTGACATACAAACCCTAATTACTAGCATTTATATTGTAAATGATAAATTGCTGAAATGTAAAAAATCTACGCTATTACATCATTTGGGGATGGGGTTACAAATTTACAAATGAGGAGAGAGGAAATTAAACCCTAAGTTACTATTACAACAATATCGAATGAATAAATAATGTACCAAAATGTAAATATAATGTACAAGGATATGAAGGTGATGTGGAAAGAAAAGAGAATTGAATTTTTTTTTTAATTTTATGAAAGGTTTTTAAGCTTAGTTAAATTAACAAAAGATAATTAATTTAAGAAAATTAAATCTAAGTTAGAAAAGAAATTAGATTTGATTAAGAAAACAAGTTTTTTTTAGGGGCTTTATGAAAAGGTTTTAATTTAATTAATCAAACTAAAGTGAATAGAAAAAATTAATTAAATTCCGAAGTTCTAATTAATTTTAATTAAAAGAAAATAAATTAAATTTAAGTCTAATATTTATTTAAGTTTAAGAAAAAAAATTAAATTTGTTAGAAAAATATTTTTGGTCTTTTGTCTTAAAAGAAATAAAATACAAGTATATATATATATATATATATATATATATATATATATATATATATATATATATATATATATATATATATATATATATATATATATATATATATATATATATATATATATATATATATATATATATATATATATATATATATATATATATATATATATATATATATTGGGTTTTTTATTAATAAAAATAATAATGATAATAATATTAAAAATAATAAAAATAAAGAAAAGAAAATAAAATAGAAAAATAAAATAAAAGTCAGGAGGGTGTAAAATTGAATTGGGTGGTTTAGTAGAAAAAGCAGATTTGTTTGAGTGTTAGGCCCATTAACATTTTTTGTAATCAAAAAGAAATAAAATAAAAACAAGCAATTGCGCTGCACAGCAAAAAAGGAAATGGGGGTGAAGCTGAGCAAAAATGATGAAGGTCCAACGGATGAGGCCCAGATGCGTTGTTTGACAAAGATGGAACAAAAATGTTAGAAAACAAAACAAAAGGGAATCGCTGGGGCTCGAACCCAGGCCCTTGGCAATAACGCGCGCGCTCTCTTTTACTGGGGTGGCTATACATCTGTTTATTAACATGAAACCAACATATTATATTACAAAACCAATCCTAGGCCCGTATCTTCTTCTTCCTCGCGCCAAACCTTCTTCACCATTTTTGAATCCTGTAACTTTCTCATTTCTCCATAAAAATTAAAACTGTAAACATGAAAGTTGCTCCATTTTTCATCATAGTTCCATAAATGTAAATAACTAAAACTATAAATCAAAGATGGGCAAGAGTTTTGAATGGTACCAAATCTAACCTAATTTTTTCAGAAAGTTCAAACTTAAAATTCTCACTACTCAAGCAATATAAATGAATTCTAAGGAGACAATCAACTTCAGGGCAATGATGTCTACATTTTATCTTTGAAAATGGAAAGCTAGCCATTCCTATATGAAGTGATTGAAAATCAGAAAACTTACCTAAAAACTGGGTTTCGTGTTTTGAGATAGAGCTCTCTTCAAGGTGCTGCAATGATTTGGTTAGCTTCCTTGAACCTCCAAGAAGTTATTCCAATAGTTACTTTGAGCTGAGATTGCTTGAAATGCTCTAGAGAAGACCAAGTGCAGACCTCTGTTTTTGAAAATGAAAGATGGTGATGGAGGTGTTACAGAAGTGTAACAGGTATTGGGATGGTTTTTATATGAAGTTAGGTAGCTTTGGAAATGATTTAGCCAAGAAACGCACGAGTGGAATGGAAGTTTGATGTACAAAGTCAGAAATTGCACAACAATGGTGTTTTGAGGAAATTTTTGGCTTGAAGGAGTTTGAGGGGGTTTTCAAGCTTATCCAATCGTGTATTAGCTCACAAATAATGTCTCTATTTATAAGCAAGAGGTTTGGATGCTTGAAGAAGTCGGCAATCAAGAATCATATGTTTTGGCCATGTGACACTATTTGAAGTAAACATGAAATGCATAGTTTCAATGTGAAGTACAAAGGCTTGTAGGATGGTTAACAGGTTGTAGATATGTTGCTCCTTGCTTTGAAATGTTTTGGAATCAGAAGCAATAATGTATGGGCTCAAGGAGAGTTGACATTGTGTATAAAGTCACTTTTCAAGAATGGCATGGTTACTTTCTTCCCAAAATGGCAATTTGGTTTGAATAATGCTTGAATCAATTGGTTAATGGCTCATTCAGTTGTGTAAACCATTAATTATGGAGTGAAACACAAGTTTGAGTCCTGCAAAGCAAAGATTATAAAGCACGGTTATGGATTTGGTCAAGTGTTTATCACAAAATTGACTTGTAATTCAAGTTTGAAATCCTAACTTTATCTCTTCAATTCAGATAGTATTTCTGCGAGCAGAGGCCATAACATGCAACAAGGAACAAAGATAAATCCCTAGGTTCTTGAAATGTTTAGTGAAGATGTTATGTTATGATGATAAGATGTTATGATGATAAGATGTTATGATTTTATGATGTTATCTTCTTGTTAAATAAGTAGCAAACACAAACAAGTCATACAAGAGCCTTAGGTTTAAAGGCTTGCATGAAGTTCATAGGTAAATACCATTCCCCACTGAAATTAAGTTTGTTCAACCTTTTCTAAAATAGTAACAGGGTTCTAAGAAACTCATATCTCAGATCTTTCTCGCAGGCTTTATTTTAGCACGGCAACCGGCTTGCCACCAAAACATCCCGAAAGTCAAATCTCAATGAGTGTAGCCTCGAGTATCAACCAACTTCGGACTGCACCAAAGTCGGTTATCTAATTACTTTCTAATGGCCAAGATGGGTCAATTAAGGTTTTAAACGTAAGTTAGTATTAATGACACCATGCAGAAGCCTAATGTTATCCTCGAATGACTCAAGGAACATTAGTACAAACCAACGTGTCACACTAACTGTAGCTATCATGTTAACCATATCGGTATACATCGTACAATCTTTATGATCTATTGCTACTTACCTAAGGAATCACTAGATCCGGGTGTAGGATCTTTCACACAAGAAATAATACCCAAGTATGAACCCTTAAAGTAAATCAGACAAAGCATACAATAAAAGCAAGTAAAGTGATCTAACTTAAGGTAACCCCTCTTTTAGATTTCTCCCCAGCAGAGTCTCCAGTTCTGTAACACTGTCGAAGAACTGACTTTTTGGTTTTACCGCAAATGTTGCGGTTAGTAAGAGTCGTTGTGATACGGTGGGAGAACTGACTTGAGGGTTTTGCATTTGATCACAAATGTTTCGGTTAGCAAAAGTCGCCACCGACTTTTCTTTTATCCAAAAGGAAAGGTGAAAAAGCACAGGAAAGACTTTCGAGACTATTTCTTGAGTTCGGGGGGTAGATTATGAAAAAGAAAGGTATTAGCACCCTTTCCATCCATGGTTTTCCATGGGCTCTTAGTTACTTGCTAGATCACTTGCTTTTATTTGAAAATGTGCTTGGTGTGGTTTTGAAAGTATTTTGTAAAGAGGCCATCGTTTAGGCAATCTTTGTAATGATTCTCGTTCGTAAGAATGTATACAAAGATGTTGATCTTTTGAAAATGTTTTCAAGTTTGTAAGATGTTTTGAAATGTGTAGGTGTTTTTTTGAAAATAGCAAGGATGTTTTATTTGAAATTGAGCAAGTAACTAGGAGCATTCTACCTACTCAAAAGTATTTTATGGTCATTTCCTATTTCTTTTGACATTGTCATCTTACCATTGATTTGGTAAGTAACCCTATCTTTGGATGTAGACGGGACGAGCGTGGGTCATCGTATAACCATGATTAGCAATGTTGCAAGGTATCTTAGCATTCTTTTTTAGGTACTTAAGATCATTTGTAAGGAAACTTAAATAGCGTCATCGAGGGACTATGATCTTGTACTTTTGCTAAGATACCTCACATGCGTAATATGGCCATTTATAAGGCAACCAAGTGGATTTTACCCTAGGGGTGCTTCTGTGCAAATGTATTGTTTTCATGCTTGATTTAGTCTTGAATTAGGGTTTGGTATTTATTGGTTTTAAGTCTTTCCATACAAACCCTAATTACTAGTAATTGTATACAAATTACAAATGGAGATTGCAAGAAATTAAACCCTAATTAGTCTATTACAACCAAATTGAATTTATACAAAAATTGAAATAAATAATGCACAAGATGAATTAAATATACAACAAGGTAAATGTGAAGAAAATGGATATTTTGTTTGATGTTTTATGAAAAAGGAATTTTACCTTAACCTAATAAAATAAAGAAAATAAATTATTAAGTTTGAAATTATTGAGAAAAGATTTTAGATGAAAAACCTAATTCTATTAATTAATCAAAAGAAAAAACAAGTTTAAGAAAAGTATTTTTTAGCATTTTTTATCTTGAAAATAATTATAGCATTATAAAATATTTTTAGTCTTTTTGGTATTAAAATAATATATTTTAAATGGTGTGAAGAAAAATGAATAAATAATACAATATTAATTAAGTTTATAAGATTTACTTAAATAAATAAATAAAGTATGAAGAATAAAAAATATTTTTATTTATGGAAAAATAAAATAAAATAAGTCAATATATAAAATATCATTTTTTGCATTTTTATCATTTTTAGATTTAGAAAATATATTTGAGAAAATAAAAAAAAATGAAGAAATAAAATAAAATTGGGCCAGGGTGCATATATGAAACAGGGGGGAGGAATGTTAGAAAAAAAATCAGGCCAAGGAGGAGGAAGGCCCATGCACGCTGGAGAGAACAAAACATGTAAAAATGAGAGAAAAAAGCAAAAGGCAGTGCACGCTGAGGCTCAGACCCATGACCTACTGATTACCAGCGCGCTGCCTTACCACTGGGATGGCTATACATCCGTTAATACAAATGAAACAATAAATATGTAAGGCAAAACGTGTTTTGAAGACTTCATCTTCAGCCTCCAGCCAAAGGACCTGTATCTTTTTCATCTCTCAACAAAAATGAAAAGTTCAAACATGAAAGTTGTGGCATTTTTTCCCACGAATCCAAACATATAAACAACTTAAGCTAACAATCAAAGATGAATAAGAATTTTTCTAGCCCTAATTCAAAACCTAAAAATTTCAGAAAACTTCAACCCTAAAATTCTCTAAGCTCATCCATATAAATGTAAACTATGGATATGTACAACTTCATGGCAATGGTATCTACATTTTATCTTCACAAACCAAACTCAAATGATGCCTGTATGAAGAGATAAAAGTTTGAAAACTTACCTCTTGCTGCTGGATTCGTGTATGGAGTTTAAGCAACCTTTGTGATGTCCTGATGATTTCTATAGGTTTCCTGGACCTCCTTGAATGTGTTCCAACTCCTATTTTGCTTTGAGGATGTCTGGAACTCCCTACTCAAGTCAAGTTGCAAGCTTCAGTTTTGAAAATGATGGATGATGATGAAGGAGTTACAGTTAGGAAATGAGGGCCTGGATCACTTTGATATGATGTATGGAAGGTGTTTGGATGGTTAGTTTCCAAAACGCACGAGTGGAAATGGAGATGGTGAGTTTTTGCTCAAAACTGTTAAGTTTGGACAGTTCTGTGCAGCAAGATGCTTGGGAGTGTTTTAGGACTTATGAAAACGTGTGTCATGTTGAAATTGACTTGTTAATATGTATGGAAAAGATTAGATCACAAAATCACTCAAGGCTTCTGGGTTTTAGGGTTGTGGCTCTATAACTTGCTTTTGAAGAAAAGTGAAATGACAAATCTCAAGTATTGTACAAGCATGTTCTGAGCTTCTTCAGGCCTTAGACACCTTGATTTTTGGTTTATAGGGGTTATGTGTGCAGAAAGAACAAGTTAGAAGCTCAAGACAAGTTGACTTTGTGATTAAAGCAACTTTTCAAGAATGGAATGGTAACTTTCTTCGTAAAATGGCAAATTGGCTTGGACAATGCTTGGAACACTTGGATAATAGCTCAAAAGCAAGTGTAATATTCTGATTATGGGGAGTTCTTGAGGTTTAGAGGCCTGCAAAACAAGATTGTGCAGCATAGGTTTGAAATTGAATTCTTGTTCATCACAAAATGCCTTGTAATTCAAGTGATAAAACACCAACTTCCTCTCTTCAATTCGCACTACTCAAGAATGATCTCAAGGAGTTATTGGACATTTTGGAAAGCTTGCAATGTGATCTACAACCCATCCTTGAATTGCTTTTGAATATTAACCTTGGAACTATATGAAAAAGTGCCATGAAGTTGAGTCAAAATCCTGACCAAATTAGGGCAAAATTTCACTAACTGTTTAGTTTCATGACCCTATGTTCTTGAAATTATAAATTGAGATCCAAGCACTTTTTGAAGAAGTTGTGTGAAGAAAAGTTTTAGATTTCATGGAGATCTACAACTTTCATGTTGGAAGTTTATTTTGAATCATCTTGCATCATGGTGAAAATTTGGCTCAAAGTTATGAAAATAACATGAATTTTCAACACTTAGAAAATTATCTAAGTTTAGAAATTTTGACTTTTCAAAATGAAATCTTGACTTTTTGATTACTTGATGAATAAATTTCATATTTTGACATGTTTTGATGAATTGTGATCTCTGGCACTTGAATTTGACCAAAAAGTCAAAGTTTGACTTTTCAATATACAGTTGACTTTTGATCAGTTGACCGCAAAATTCATTTGTCAATCCAATGGACTTGCAATGTTTGAAACCATGTCATTAGGTAAAAATTATGCAATTGGACTCTTGAGATCATGCCTTAAACCAATTGACCTTTTATTAGGTCAAAAATCAGAAATTGCCCTTTCCCAGTCAAAACTCTAATTTTGACTATTTTGCTCTTTTGGAGATTTGATCAAACTTCTTGAGGAATTGTGGTCCAAACTTGATCAAATGATACATATGGGTTTAAAATGTTGATGTGGATAAAAAATTATGAGGTTTGACTGTAAATTGGCCATGGTTGACTTTTTCCCTAATACAGCTGATTTTTAGGTCAACTGTTCAATTGACCGATCAAAAGTGTGATCCAAGGCTTGAAACTTGACATGAGTAATCTTGGGGGTCCATAATGGTCCATGAAAGTCATATGAAGCATTGATAGTTCAGAAATACTTATGCAAACTCAAACCCTAATTTTTGGTCATCAGTGCCTAAGGAGGTGTCTTGAGCTGATCAAACCCTAGTGCAGTCTTGAATCCAAGGAGATCTTGTGAGAAAATTCTTGATAGGTGAGAGGGAAAATTTTGGGGTACAACAGCTTCCCCTGTTCAATCTTCTTAAGCCTGAAGAGTTTGATTGGCGAGTTTCTTCATTCGTGACTCAAAGGTGGAAGATGATTGGACACTAGAGTGCCTAGAAATTTGCACTCAATGATGTGATGGTTGAGGAAATGGTATTAAATATGCCATTTGGAGAGGTGATAGAATGTTGTAGGAGATGGGTTTAAAGATTCCATCCAAAAGTGATTATTTGTATTGTAATTTATAAGCTGAAAGAATGAGTATCAGAATGGCGTCCGTGTCTGTAGCATATCTGAACTGCATTTGGGAGCTGATTTTGAATGAGTATCAGAATGGAGTCCGTGTCTGGAGCGTATCTGAACTATATCTGAAAGTTGAATCTAAATGAGTATCAGAATGGCATCCGTGTTTGGAGCGTATCTGAATTGTATTTGAAAGTTGAATCTGCATGAGTATCAGAATGGCATCCGTGTCTGGAGCGTATCTGTACTGTATCTGAAAGCTAGTTTTGAATGAGTATTAGAATGGAATCCGTGTATGGAGCGTATCTGAACTGTATCTGAAAGCTGACTTTGAATGAGTATCAGAATGGCGTTCGTGTCTAGAGCGTATCTAAACTGTATCTGAAAGTTGAATCTGAATGAGTATCAAAATGGCATCCGTGTTTGGAGCGTATCTGAACTATATCTGAAAGTTGAATATGAATGAGTATCAGAATGGAATCCGTGTTTGGAGCGTATATGAATTGTATCTGCAAACTTTGAACATTGTTAATGGTAGCTGTTAATCTTATCCTGAAAAGGGTAAAATGTTAGCTAAAATGCAAAGTCATGTTGTATGAAATGTATGATATAATGCATTTGTTTTATCAATGTTTATGATATGTGGATGCAATGTATGCGTATGTGAGCTAGTCTATTGCGTTGTTTGTTGGATTTGGGGAAAATAAATCCCTGAATGTTGCTGAGGGTATGTAAGTCTTCATGGCTTGACGTCAAAGTGTTGATGAATTTCGGTTTAGAGAAATAAACTCTGTTGTTAGGGAAATGCTATGTACTGCTTGAAAAATCTGTTTGGGGAATCTGGGGAAATTGGATGATTTCTACCGGGGACTGATAATTGGAAGCTTTGTTCCGCTGGGGATTAAATTGTACACTGCGGGGGATTTTTATGGAAAATAACTTAGAGAGATTTCCCTATCTCTTAAAGCCATCAATAATTGTATCTTATTTTGTTTATTTGTAAACAATAATTATGTTGAAATGCATATGTTCAACAATGAATCATTGGACGTTTTTGTAAACAAATCACAAGAGTAAAGAAAAACAGATAGTTTTGCACGTTCAAAGGAATATCTTTATATTGACTTTGAGTAAGTAATTTTGTACAGTGAGACAAACATTCTAGTAAGAGAATGACGTCGTAAAAAATCAATATTTTAATACAAAGAAAAGATAGCTATGTGTAATAGTCCCATGGGGTTCCCATTCTGCTATAGCCTTCATATCACTGAGCATCTTGTCTATTTGTTGCCTTGTCCGAATATGATTGAATTGGTCAGGAATGTCGAGTTTGCAAGTTGTCCGTAAGGTGATCCAACGGGACATAGTCATACGCTTTAATTCCCTAACTTTTGCCTGGACCGCCCTTTCGGGTTTTCAGTCCACCGGGATACCCTTTTTTTCCCAAGTCGCCCTTTCGGGTTTTCAACTTGCCGGGTGTACAGATTTTTTTGTTTTATCCCTAATTTTTGCCCGAACCTTTTTGGTTCGTCGGGATGCTCTTGTTTTGCCTAGGTGTATCAACCTAGCGGGTCTCTTATGCGTAGTATCTGTTGACTATGTCTGCGTTCGCAGGGTGCGGCAGGTCGTCACCATCCATGGTGGTCAAGATCATTGCTCCACTAGAGAAAATGTTTTTGATTACAAATGGTCCTTCGTATGTAGGAGTCCATTTGCCCCTGGGATCTCCTTGCGGTAGTATGATACGTTTGATCACCAGATCCCCAACTTGATACACTTGGCGTCTGACCTTTTTATTGAAATCCTTGATCATCCGTTTTTGATACATTTGACCATGGCAGACAGTAATAAGTCTTTTCTCATCAATTAAGTTCAGTTGATCAAGTCGAGTCTGGATCCAATCGTCTTCATTTAGACTTGCATCCTTCATAATTCTTAGAGAGGGGATCTGAACCTCAATAGGTAAGACAACTTCCATGCCGTATACCAAAGAATAGGGTGTTGCCCCGGTCGATGTGCGAGCTGTAGTACGATACCCGTGGAGAGAGAATGGTAACATCTCATTCCAGTCTTTGTATGTGACTGTCATTTTCTGTATGATCTTTTTAATGTTCTTATTTGCAGCTTCGACAACACCATTCATCTTTGGCCGGTAAGGGGAAGAATTGTGATGCTGGATCTTGAATTTCTCACACAAGGCGGTGATCATAGTATTGTTCAGGTTCGTACCATTGTCGGTGATGATCCTCTCCGGGATACCATACCGAAAGATGAGATTTTGTTTAATGAACCAAGCTACAACATTCTTGGCAACAGAAGCGAAGGAAGCTGCCTCCACCCACTTTGTAAAATAATCAATGGCCACTAAGATGAAGCAGTGTCCATTAGAGGCTGTTGGCTTGATTTCCCCAATCATATCAATCCCCTACATAGCAAAGGGCTAAGGAGCTATCAAGACATTCAGAGGAATCGGAGGTACATGCACCTTGTCAGCATAAATCTGACACTTGTGGCAGGTTCAAGAGTGTTGATAGCAATCTTCTTCCATGGAAGACCAATAATAGCCTTCCCGTAGGATTTTATTTTCCATCGTATGCCCACTGTAATGGGTGCCAAAAGCGCCTTCATGTAATTCAACCATGATCCTTTCAGCTTCAACCTTGTCTACGCACCGAAGTAACACAGAGTCATGGTTGCGTTTGTAAATAATGTCGTTACTAAGGAAGAATTTTGCAGAGAATCTCCTTAATAACTTCTTATCATTGATTGAAGCTCCTTCCAGATATTCTTGAGCCTCGAGATACCTCTTAACTTCGTGAAACCAAGGCTGGTTCACTACTTCTTCAGTATCAATCTCGTGACAGTGTGCTGGTTTATCCATTCGTTCGATGGTGATCCGGGGAGCCTCTTTATCCCAATTAAGTTTAAACATAGATGACATTGTGGCTAGTGCGTCTGCTAGCTGATTTTCTTCTCGCGGGAAATGCTCGAAGGTAATCTTATTAAAATTTGGTAGCAATGTCAAAACATGTTCTTTGTAAGGGATAAGGTTAGGGTGTTTGGTGTCCCATTCCCCTTTGACCTGGATGATAACTAAAGCTGAATCTCCGAATACATTCAAGGATTTAATCCCCAAGTCTATGGCCGCTTTGAGACCAAAAATGCATGCTTCGTATTACGCCATGTTATTTGTACTGTTGAAGCAGAGTCTTATCATAAAAGGAGTATGACATCCTTCAGGAGATATGAGTATAACACCAATACCATTTCTGAGTGCGTTGGATGCCCCATCAAAGAACAGGGTCCATCGGGATCCTTTTTCAGGTCTGTCATATGGCCTGAATTCTTCACAGTTATTTACCATCATGATGTCTTCATCTGGAATTCGAACTTCATGGACTGGTAGTCTTCCACAGCTTGGTGAGCAAGGTGATCAGCTAGTACACTTCCCTTTATAGCTTTCTAGGTAGTATACTGTATGTCATATTCTGTCAGGATCATCTGCCATCTCGCTATTCGCCCAGAGAGAGCAGGCTTCTCGAAGATGTATTTTATCGGATCCATTTTATATATCAACAAGGTAGTATGGGTCAGCATATACTGTCTTAGCCGGCGAGCAGCCCATGCCAGAGCGTAGAAAGTTTTCTCGAGCAGTGAATATCTTGTTTCACAATCGGTAAACTTTTTGCTCAGGTAATAAATAGCGTGCTCTTTTCCGCAAGACTCGTCATGCTTCCCCAGCACACACCCCATTGCATTTTCCAAAACAATCAGATACATGATCAATGGTCTTCCCTCGACTGGTGGCATCAACATATGAGGCTCTTGTAGGTACTCTTTGATTTTGTCGAAAGCAATTTGGCATTTGTCATTCCATTTTCCTACTTGATCTTTCTTCAATAGTTTGAAGATTGGCTCACAGGTAGTTGTCATGTGAGAAATGAATCTGGAAATGTAGTTTAAACGTCCCAAGAATCCTCTGACTTCCTTCTCAGTACGAGGAGAAGGCATATCTTGTATCGCTTTTACCTTGGAAGGATCTACTTCAATACCCTTGTTGCTGACAACAAATCCTAGGAGTTTACCAGACCTTACTCTAAACGTGCATTTATTTGGGTTCAGCCTCATCTTCTACTTCTTTAGCTTCTCAAACAGTTTCTGTAAATGATCAAGATGCTCTTCTTCTGTTTGAGATCTAGCTATCATGTCGTCCACATAGACCTCTATTACATGATGTATCATGTCGTGAAATAGAGCTACCATGGCACGCTGATAGGTTGCCACAGGATTCTTCAGTCTGAACGACATCACCTTGTAGCAGAATGTGCCCCACTATGTGACAAATGTTGTTTTCTCCATGTCCTCGAGCGCCATTTTGATTTGGTTGCAGCATGAGAAACTGTCCATGAAGGAAAACAATTTGTGTTGTGCCGTCTTGTCAACTAGGATGTCAATGTGAGAAAGTGGGAAATCATCCTTAGGGCTTGCCCTATTCAAATCTCAGTAGTCCACGCATATTTGTACCTTGCCGTCTTTCTTGGGCACGGGAACAACATTGGCAACCCATTGCGAATAGGAGGTGGCGGCCAAGAATCCAGCATTAAATTGTTTCATGACTTCTGCTTTAATCTTATCTGGCATATCTGGTCGCATTCGACGGACCTTTTGTTTTACTGGTGGACAATCCTCTTTTGTAGGCAGACGATGTACCACAATATCTACATCAAGTCCCGGCATGTCTTCATATGACCAGGAAAAGACCTGAACATACTCACATAGCAGATGAATCAGACGCTCCTTGACACTCGGTTCCAGATTGGCACCCACCTTGACCTCTCTTTTGTCTTCTTCGGTACCCAGGTTGATTGTGTCCACTGGTTCCTCGTGGGGTTGAATGGTTCTCTCTTCTTGTTGTAGTAATCTGGCAAGTTCCCCTGGTACTTCACAATCTTCCTCACCTTCGTCTTCGGCTTGGTAGATTAGATTTTCTGAGTCGCAAAAAGCCATAGCAGAACTGTTATCCACGGGATCCCGAATGGATGTAGACCTGCATTGTGAGTGTGAGTGTGTGTAAGGGTATAACTATCTTTGAAAGAAATGAAAATGTAAAAAAGCAAACACAATGAGCACAAAGTTTATATGCAAAACGTCCATGATTCATTAATGTCATATGGAAATGAGATAATAACCCTTACAAATGGACCATTGTGCCTCGGGTAAGACACAAGGTTTTAAGAGTTTGAATTATTTTAATATTACAGATCCAACAAAATGTAAAGACAAATTATTGTGGGATAAAAGTGATCGGGACAAAATCCCTAGCCTCCCAATTGCTGATCCCTCCATTGACAGTTGGGAAGATCCAATTCTCCAGGTTGCAACCATCTTCATCATCCTCTACCACATTGACTTCACGATTTCTGATCTTCAAGGGTGGTCCTCCAGCACGAGTGCCGCGTACGGCCTTCTGAGCACTTAAAGTGAAACCCAAGCCAAACTTGTCTGACTTGTTTGGAATATCCGGGAGTTGTACCCAAATAGTGCACCCACCTTCTTCTATTACTTCCTTGGCATCCTTCAAAGATGACATCCTGAGTGGAGGCCTTGTGATCTTGGGAACATGAGACACAACCTTCGTTACTGCCACGTCTTGCGGGACTTCTTCAAAGTGTTGGAATGGAGTTTCAATAAATTCACCATCTAATTCCACATATCTGAAGGAATTGAGAAGGCTGATCATATACTCTTCTTCTCCATGAACGGTGATAATCTTCCCTTGAATTGGATACTTCAGCATTTGGTGCAACGTAGAAGTAACAGCGCCAACATTGTGAATCCATGGTCGGCCTAGCAAGAAGGAGTATGAAGGGCGGATATCCATTACATAAAAAGTTGAATCAAATGTTTGGGTCCCAACCTTTATGGGGATATCCACTTCCCCATGTGCCATCCTTTTCGAGCCGTCAAAGGCCCTTACTACTATGTTACTTGGCTTCAATGTCAATCCCTCACAGTCAAGCCTATCAAGAGCTTTTTTAGGCAATACATTCAGAGATGAGCCAGTGTCCACCAAAACATGAGCCAAGGTTGTGCCCCTACATTAAATTGATACGTGCAATGCCTCATTATGCTTCCTTCCTCTTAGTGTTAAATCAGTATCCGAAAAATCTAGACCATTATCCGCAGTCAAGCTAGCTACGCAGTCTTGGAACTGATCAATAAATGTCTCTTGGGGTACATGGACATTTTTTAGGAATTTTACCAAGGCTTTTGCATGCACCTCGGAACATAGTAGTAAACCCAGCATGGAAATTTTAGATGGGGTTTTCCCCAATTTTTCAAATACATCGTAGTCGCTTCTTTTTATGATCTTCAGAATTTCCTCCATCTCTTTCTGAGAGGTCTCAAGGATAGCCAATGATTGTGCCTTCGGCCAGACAGGCTCAATCAGAATGCTTTTACCTCGGGTCTCGGTTGACTCGGCAGCAGGAATGTCAGTAGGAGTAATAACAGGGGTTGTATCAGCTTTGTCAGTTGGAATATTGGTGGAGATGATTGTAGGACCGGAAATAGCCTTCGGAGGAGCAACAACAACAAGAATGATTACGGGTCCAGAAATTGCTTTTGAGGGAGCAATTTCTGGAGAGAATATCCTTCCGCTTCGGGTAATCTTGCTAGTCCCTGCAATATTACTGATATCGGAGTTAACTTTCTCGGAACTTGAGTCTTCGGCAGCTATCCAATCTTGCTTAACACCGTGGTAGTAGACATCCCCTCCATAATTCCATGGTATGGTTTTGTCTGACGAATACGGGACTGGTCCATGCATTGTTATTATCAAAGGAGTTGCTTTCAGAAATGGTGTAATTCTAACGGGTCTTTTGGTGGAGACCTGGAAGAATTGGCGGAAATGGTAATGATAGAAACATCTTTAAAAGGAACAGGTGGAACAGAAGTTTTTTCAAATAAAATTTCTTTGTTATCTATTAGGCACTGAACGCCTGCTTTCAACAAAGGACAGCTGGTTGGTGAGGACAAACTAAAATGACAGTCTTCATCATAGCTCGGGAAAACACCGGCATTCAACAAGTTTACTTTAATAGTCAGGAGTGGGGTTCTAAGTTCATCAACTAAAGTAACAAACATATCTTCTTCAATGGCATTGGTATTATGGCCATGTTTAGGCATAGGGGCAGAAATGACATTTGGATTTTCGGGCGCATCGAATTAGATCTCTTTGGCTTCAATGAGGTCTTGTACTTTGTTTTTTAGAGCCCAACAATTATTAGTGTCGTGGCCGAGACTTTCAGAGTGGTATGTGCAGCGGGAATTAGGATAATAATGAGGAGATGTTGTGTTAGGGTTCTTTGGAGCTTCTTTCAAAGTCACCAGGTTGGATCTTAATAGATGTGGAAATACTTGAGATAGGGTCATGTTAATTCTGGTGAACTGTCTGACTGGTCTTTCCATCCTTGGTTGGTTATTTCTTTGCTGATCAGGCGCAGATTTAGGAATCATAACAGCCCCCACCATTGGACGGCATTCGACCCTATCTTGATTTCTCTGAGGATAAACAACATCCACTTCTTTCTTTCTGATAAATGGCTTTCTTATAGCAGCAGAGGATGTATATTTCTGAATCTTTCCACTCTTTATCTCGGCTTCTACCCTCTCTCCGGTCAATATTAGTTCCGTAAAACCTGCCGATGAACTCCCAATTAGGTGATTGAAGAAGGGGCCAGACAAGGTGCCCAAAAACATGTCTACTAATTCTCTTTCAGATAGGGGAGGTTGAACTCTTCCAGCCAAGTCTCTCCATTTTTACGCACAGTCCTTGAAACCTTCATTGGGAACCATGGCCATACTCTCGAGTTGAGTACGGGTAGGCGCAAGATTAGCATTGTATTGGTATTGTTTGTAAAAAGCTGCAGCAAGATCTTCCCAGTTATGAACGTTGGCTCTTTTTAACTGATAAAACCAATCAAGTTGAGTTCCAGACATACTGTCTTAAAAGAAGTGTACCCATAAGTCTTTGTCAGCGGTATGGGGTTGGATTTTCCTCACATAGGACCGAAGATGCATTTTAGGGCATGAAACTCCATCATATTTGGAGAACATAGGTGCTTTGAATTTTGGAGGAATGACAATCCCCGATACCAAACCCAATTCCTCAAAGTCCAAGCCAGACACTTTTTGGATTTCTATTGCGCTCAACCGCTCCTCGAGATGTTTATACTTGTCATCAGCTAGAGGGTATTTTTCTTCAGAATAGTCTTCTTCTTCCTCTTCTGATTCTGATTCTGACGGGACAATTGTTTCCTTGCCTTTCCCATCTTGATTCTCTCTCTCACCGGATGTCGTTGCAAAGTCTAGGGTCCTTCTTGTCTTCCCATGAAATTTTCTTCCCATGTTTAGGACTCCGGTTACCTTCTTTGTCTTCTTTTTCTTTTCCTTAGCCAGCAAAGTCTTCAACTCTTCTTATCCTTTGGCCATAGTTAAGAAAAACTGTTGAAAATGTGCAGTATGAGCTTGGAGATCCTTCACCGTTTGCTCGAGATCCATCTTACTTAAATAAACAGTAGAGAGATGAGGAGACTTGTTGCAAGAAACCTGCTTATGTTATGATGAATGGTAAATGCGTATGCAATGATTTCAAGGATTTTAAAATTCAAATTCTTTTTAGACAAAAAGAAACACATGTTATATTAATATATTAAAGCTTGAGTACAATAATTCCTTCTTGGTCAAAACAAATACAAGAAACTCTAAGATAAAAAGGTAGTGCGCATTCTCTTTGGTGCAATGTAGGCATTCAGAGTCTGCTCCTCATGAAGTAGCCTAGTGAGTTCTAAAACCTTCTTCTCGCTTGCGTAGAATTGGGCTTCGAAGGTATCTCACTCCCCCTTGAGTTGTATCCAATCCCTTTGTAGGTCTTCAAGAGACGTAGGCATGTCAGGATGTAGGATAGTGTATGGAACATCTCCTTCCATGACAGGCTCAATGATTACCGGGAGAATGGAGGGGTAAGGCATCATAAGACTCTGAGCACGAGTTCGTACCCATTTAAGGTAAGGCTCAAGAGGGATGGAATTTTTATGCCCCAAAGTCTTGATATCTACCTTGTTTAACATCCTCCATGCTTGGCTAAATCTTTGGCGAAGACCTTGATCGTCGTTGTCGTAGTCAAATACCAACCCTTGAATCAGCATCTCGTGCGGGCCATCCCTTCGGGCGTAACCAAACTGTCTTAAGGCTAAGCAGGGGTTGTAGGTGATACATCCTCTAATGCCATGTAAAGGGACATTAGGAAATTCTCCACAACGGTCGACAATAGTAACATTCTCTATGGACCGGGAGCACCAATGAATGTTTGAATGTTTGAGTGTCATCAACCTTTGTGACCACCTTGAACCTTGCTCATTCTTTAATACATATTGGGGAAGATGCGAAATAAACCATCTTTCCAAGAGAGGAGTGCAACACATAAGGACACCTCTTTTCCTCATTGTGCGAGTGTGAAAAGAGTGTAGGATATCCCCTAGTAATGTAGGCATCGGGTTGCGGGATATGAAGATTTTGACGGTGTTCACATCTATGAGTTGGTCAGGATTTGGAAACAACACCATCCCATAGATGAGGAGAGCCACAATTTCCTCAAAGGCTTGCAGATCCAAAGAATTCCAACAGCTTTAGGCTTTCTCAAATAGGAACTTTGCTAGGAAACCTTTGACACCACTCTTTGTTTCCCAATGAGTTATGACATCAGATGAGTGCAAGTGTAGAGCTTGAGCAATCTCTTCTGGCTTTAGGTCTCTTTCTGTACCGTTGAAAGATAGTTGATTGAGAATGGGAATCCTTAAGAGTCGGGAGAATTCTTCCAAAGTAGGCACAAGCTGATAGTTGGGAAATGTGAAGCAATAGTGTAAAGGATCAAAGAACTGAAAGAGCACTTTCATCATGTCCTCATCTGTGTTAGAGGTGACCAAGTTGAGTAGGCGACCATGTATCTCGGTGAATGGAGAGTTTTCAGGAATCCTAAAAGCTAGCTCTTTAAATTGTGGAGGGACATTTACAAGATTGAATTGAATAGTTTTCCCACGAAGTGAATCCATATCCTACAAAACAAGAAAAAAGATGAATCCCAAAAATCCTTGAAATGATTAGTGAATGTATATGATGTTCATGATGTTCATGATGTTATGACCTACTGATTACCACCGCGCTGCCTTACCACTGAGGTGATATACATCCGTTAATATAAATGAAACAATAAATATGTAAGGCAAAACATGTTCTGAAGACTTCATCTTCAACCTCCAACCAAAGGACCTGTATCTTTTTCATCTCTCAACAAAATTGAAAAGTTCAAACATGAAAGTTGTGGCATTTTTCCCATGAATCCAAACATATAAACAACTTAAGCTAACAATCAAATACGAATGAGAATTTTTCTAGCCCTAATTCAAAATCTAAAAATTTCAGAAAACTTCAACCCTAAAATTCTTTAAGCTCAGACCATATAAATGTAAATTATGGATATGTACAGCTTCATGGCAATGGTATCTACATTTTATCTTCACAAACCAAACGCAAATGATGCCTGTATAAAGAGATAGAAGTTTGAAAACTTACCTCTTGCAGCTGGAGTCGTGTATGGAGTTTGAGCAACCTTTGTGATGGCCTGATGATTTCTATAGCTTGCCTGGACCTTCTTGAATGTGTTCTAACTCCTACTTTGCTTTGAGGATGTCTGGAACTCCTTACTCAAGTCAAGTTGCAAGCTTCAGTTTTGAAAATGGTGGATGATGATGGAGGAGTTACAGTTAGGAAATGAGGGCCTGAATCACTTTGATATGATGTATGGAAGGTGTTTAGATGATTAGTTTCCAAAATGCACGAGTGGAAATGGAGATGGTGAGTTGTTGCTCAAAACTGTCAAGTTTGGGCAGTTTTGTGCAGCAAGATGCTTGGGCTGTTTTAGGACTTATGAAAACGTGTGTTGTGTTTCAATTGACTTGTTAATATGTATGGAAAATATTATAGCACAAAATAACTCTAGGCTTCTTGGTTATAGGGTTATGGCTCTATAACTTGCTTTTGAAGAAAAGTGAAACGACAAATCTCATGTACTGTACAAGCATGTCCTGAGCTTCTTCAGGCCATAGAACCTTGCTTTTGGTTTCTAAGGGTTGTGTGTGTAGAAATAACAAGTTAAAAGCTCAAGACAATTTGACTTTGTGATTAAGGCAACTTTTCAAGAATGGAATGGTAACTTTCTTCCTAAAATGGCAAATTGGCTTGGACAATGCTTGGAACACTTGGATAATAGCTCAAAAGCAAGTGTAATATTATGATTATGGAGAGATCTTGAGGTTTACAGGCCTTCAAAACAAGATTGTGCAACATAGGTTTGAAATTGAATTCTTGTTCATCACAAAATGCCTTGTAATTCAAGTGACAAAACACCAACTTCCTCTCTTCGATTCTCCATACTCAGGAATAATATCAAGGAGTTATTGGACATTTTGGAAAGCTTGAAATTTTCTCTAAAACCCATATTTGAATTACTTTTGAATATTCCTCTTGGAACTATATGAAAAAGTGCCATGAAGTTGAGTCAAAATCCTGACCAAATTAGGGCAAAATTTCACTAAGTGTCTAGTTTCATGACCCTATGTTCTTGAAATTATAACTTTAGATCCAAGCACTTTTGGAAGAAGTTGTGTGAAGAAAAGTTGTAGATTTCATGGATATCTACAACTTTCATGTCAGAAGTTTCTTTTGAATCATCTTACATCATGGTGAAAATTTGGCTCAAAGTTATGAAAAAACATGAATTTTCAACACTTAAAAATTTTTCTAAGTTTAGAAATTTTAACTTTTCAAAATGAAATCTTGACTTTTTTGATTTCTTGATGAATAAGTTTCATATTTTGACATGTTTTGATGAATTGTGATCTTTGGGACTAGAATTTGACCAAAAAGTCAAAGTTTGACTTTTCAGTATACAGTTGACTTTTGATCAGTTGACCGCAAAATTCATCTGTCAATCCAATGGACTTGCAATGTTTGAAACCATGTCATTAGGTAAAAATGATGCAATTGGACTCTCGAGATCATGCCATAAACCAACTGACCATTTGTTAGGTCAAAAATCAGAAATTGCCCTTTCCCAGTCAAAACCCTAATTTTGACCATTTTGCCCTTTTGGAGATTTAATCAAACTTCTTGAAGAATTGTGGTCCAAACTTGATCAAATGATACATATGGGTTTAAAATGTTGATGTGGATAAAAAATTATGAGGTTTGACTGTAAATTGGCCATGGTTGACTTTTTCCCCAATACAGTTGATTTTTAGGTCAACTGTTCAATTGACTGATCAAAAGTGTGATCCAACGCTTGAAACTTGACATGAGTAATCTTGGGGATCCGTAATGGTCCATGAAAGTAATATGAAGCATTGATAGTTCATAAATACTTGTGCAAACTCAAACCCTAATTTTTGATCATCAGCGCCTAGGGAGGTGTCTTGAGATGATCAAACCCAAGTGCAGTCTTGAATCCAAGGAGATCTTGTGAGAAAATTCTTGATAGGTGAGAGGGAAAATTTTGGAGTACAACAGTTGCCACCAAATTTCCTTTTATCCAATATTTAGGAAAGGTGAAAAGAATATGAAAAACCTTTGATAGAGTTTGATTTTGGGGGGTAAGTTATGAAAAGGGAAGGTGTTAGCACCCTTTTCATCCGTAGTTATCTACAGGCTCTTAATTGCTTAGCTAACTTTAAAAAATTTGCTTTTTGTGTGTGTGATTTGTTTGAAAATATTTTTAAATTCCAATGTAAGGCTAACTTTGTAATAATCCTTGTGTCGGTCCTCAAGAATGTATACAAAGTGTTTTTTTTTGAAAATATTTGTTTTGAAAGTGATATGTAAAAATGTATTTGTTTGTGAAAAAGGTTGTGAGCAAGCATTCAAGAGTCCCTGCCCACTAAAGTCTTTCTTGTTATTTTCCATCTCCTGTGGAGAAAATATTATCCATACCATTAGTTGGTAGGTAATCCTATCTATTAGATGTGATGGAACAAACGTAGGGTCATCGTATGGTCATCGAAGGCAACATGTAAGGATACTTTAGCAATTGTATCGAAGGGACTATCATCATTTTGCTCGTAGGGTCATCGAGGGACTAGATCATTTTGTAGGAAACTCGAAGGGTCATTGATGGCTTATGATCTTTATTCGAAAGAGACCATGGTGATATTGTATATCCAAGTTTTTTGCTAAAGTATCCCTACTTTCGAGGGACGTGGCCAATATTCGTAAGACAACAAGAGAGGTTACCCTAGAGGCGAAGTGTGCAAAGTGTATTAGTTTCAATTATTTAGTCTTAAATTAGGGTTTTCTAGATTTACTTTTAGTATTGCCATACAAACCCTATTTTACTAGCAATTAAATATGTACAGAAAATTAAAGTACAAAATGTAAAATCCTACGCTATTACATGGTGTTTTACCCCAAAATTTACCCTCTCATGTTTTCCAAGATTGTCTCTTACATGGGTGGTTACAAACACTTGTTTAGAGAAAATATAATTTTTTTGAAGATAATCAAGTGTGTTTCGATTGGCATATGAACAAGGTACTTCGATTGGGCATTTGGCACTCTTTGATCATGCTTTGATTAGTAAGCTTCGATTGGGTATTTGGCACCCTTCGATCAAACTTTGGGTCTAGAAGTATCATTCTAGCAGTGCCTTCCCTTCAACTTTCCTTCATCACATAAGGCAAAGACCCCTCTTCATGCTTGCCTTTGATTCCCAAGGCAAAAAATCTTCTTTCATGTGTGCTTCGACCCATAAGGAAATGACTTATTTTGTGCGTGCCTTCAGTGCACTAGACCAAGGCCCTCCAAATTGCCTTTGATCAACAGGGAAAAAGGATTCTTCATGCTTGCCTTGGATTCATAAGACAAAGACCCATCAACATGCCTTTGATTCACTAGGCCAAAAGTCCCTCCATGCTTGCGTTGGATGCACAAGGCAAAGACTTCTTCGGTGCTTTCTCTTAATGCCAAGACCTTTCAACGCATATGGTTTCCGCACTATGACGTACCCGAATGCCCCTTTAAGAAGTTACACAACTGGCGCATTCGAAGGACATGTGCATGTCCATTCGAAGGACATATATTTGCCCCATTCGAAAGTCATGTATTGATGGATTTAAAGGGGCATACGTGGGTGTTCCATTTGAAGGACATACTTTGTTGGCCTATTCGAAGTAATGGCAAGTGATGCATACAAGTGATGCATGGGGTCCCTTCAAAAGAGCACACACATTGGTTCAAAACGAAGGATATACATATTGCTAGCCAAAATGAAGGAGAGATATGCAAAGATGATGGTTGGCCCAAAACCCCACATATTGCCATACTCAAGTTTCCTGCACAACCATTATGAAGGAAGCTTCAATTAGCCTGGAAAGGGTTTTTGTTGGGGCTCAATCAAAGAGGCCCCAATGATGAGATTTGAGCCATTCGAAGGACACACCTTGGTGGCCCATTCGAAGAGGGCATAAGACATACATATGAAAGACACTCAAAAATTACATTCGAAGGAGGCAACCAAAATCCTATTCGAAAGGTACACAAAAGGTCCATCTAAAGACCCATTCGAAGGATGTACAAGAATTCCAATCGAAGGGCAGGAACTGAAGGCATTCGAAAGCCATTGATGTCCACATACGTTCAAATTTCAAAAAAAGGACAAGATTCCATGTTTTTAGACAAAGTTACAAATTTTCATTCATGGCTTTCAAACAGATAATAAAGGGTGTTTAATCCTATGATATCTTGTCTCCTCACTCCCCTCTATATAAACAAGACATTAGCAAGCATTTCAGGACGCCTACACAACCTAGAGAAAGTTCTACAAATTCTGCCAAAAATTGTCAAAGTTGCAAAATTCGCCTCTCCAATTCCAGCCATCATTTTTCCAAACCAAAGGTTCAAACAACTTCCTGAGACTTCCAGGAACTCAACCTAACCATTATTCAAGCAATTTGACGCCCATAATCCACGAATCGAAACCCTTATTATTGGTAATTTTCTGGAATTTATATTTGTAATTTCATGATGTATTAATACTTTTCCATGCTTGCTTCATGATCAGGTTGATCTATAGGACAAATCCAGTGTATAACATGCAAGGATAAGAGCCAGAATAGGATTGTTCCATTTTAGAGCACGATCTGAGTTTCTTCATCGTATCTCAATAACCCGGGGTTTTCAGGTCAAAAGGACCTCATTTTTGAAATCAGGAGGAAAAATTAATGGGGGTAGGATCAATTTGGATCTTTGAATCTTATTGTTTTGGCAAGTTGATTTCCAGCCCATCGGAGAAGATGACCAGAGATTTAACTCCGGTGGGCTGACTCCGGCGCAAACTTGTCTCAATCCCATTGGCCTATTCAAATTGCGCGCGTTTTTTTTTTAATTATCAGATATTGAAGTTTTTTGTATATTATATTTTTGTTTTATATTATGCACGAATGAACAGGTGGCTCAGCTGGTAAAGGCGCGTATGTGAGGGAGAGGACCTGGGTTTGAATCCCAGGTCCAGCATTTTAAATTTTCTAATTTGTTTAATGTAGATTCCATGTGCTATGCTGCTCGGGGTTCACCATACTCCATCATACCCTTACCATCAGATGTCCATCTGATCAAGATGGACGCATCTAGTACGCAAGCTCACCATGCACCCTCAAGGCCTCATCTCATTAGATCATAAAGCAACATGGGCTTCACAATCTGGGCCTAGCGCAAATTCCAATCAACACCCCCTTGTCTCTTTTACATACTTAGGCCCATTTATCATTTTTTTGTATTGTTTTAATTTCTCTTTTTTATTATTTTTTTCTTTATTTATTTTATTACACAAATAATCAAAATAAAAAAAAATATTTGTTTTAGGTGTTTTTTTATTAAACTAATTTTGTAAGTAAATTAATACATAATTTTAACTATTTTCTTAATTTAAAATAAGTTAGTATTTAGGATTTAATTTAATTTTAATTATTTTCTTTTCATGATAAAAAACTATAAAAAAAAGCCTAGCCTATTTTTCTTAACTTAATCTTATTCTCTAAATAAACTTTAGAATAACTAAATTAGTTATTTTAAACCAAAAAGACAACAAAAAGATTTTTCTTATTTCATTTAGATTTCCTTTTAGGTTTTAGGCGAACTTTCAACCTTTCGCGCGTGATTTTTCGCATTTTTTATATTATTGTATCTGCATCCTGGATTGTAACAATTAATAGGATTTATCGGCTTTCTTTATTTTTCTTCCCCTAATTTTTGTACATTGTAAATCCCCTCCCAGAAGCCATGTAATAGTGTAGGTTTATACTTCCGCACTTTATATTCTGTACATATTAATTGCTAGTAATTAAGTATTGTATGGCAAGACTGAAATTAAAACGCTAGCAAACCTAAATGTGAAAGATAAATACTTGAACTAAACACAATTGCACATGCGCACCTCTAGGGTACCCCACTTCAGTTGTCTTCAGAAAACGGTTACAATTCTCGAAACGTGAGAAGTTTTAGTGGCTGTCCTCTAGTTTGAAAGATCACAAGTCCCTCGATGACCCTTTTGATGTTGCCTCGGTTAAAAGTGATCTTAAAACTTTAGGACAATTACTAAAATTTCTTGCCAAGTAGTCTTCGTGACCGTATCGTTCCTTCGATGTCCCTCATACATTCAACGATAGGGTTACCTACTCACTAATAGTAGGATATAATTGTCTAAAGGATATGAGGAAAAGAACTACCTTTTCGAGTACAAAACAGGTAGCTGTTAGAAGTTTACTCAAAACATTTTTCACTTACATAAATACTAATTTTCAAAAAAAACATTTTCCAAAACACTTTGTATACTTTCTCCACTATCCCGAGAAACATTACAAATTTCGCCATACTAAGGAATTTTCGAAACATCTTCAAACACACAAAGCACAAAGGTATTCAAAATGAGCAAACCTCTAAGAGCCCGTAGATAATTAC
This sequence comes from Vicia faba, assembly GCA_948472305.1. Taxonomy (NCBI): domain Eukaryota; kingdom Viridiplantae; phylum Streptophyta; class Magnoliopsida; order Fabales; family Fabaceae; genus Vicia; species Vicia faba. Next base: position 1,239,449,692 of record OX451737.1, read on the forward strand.
AGATGGAAAGGGCGCTAACACCTTCCCTTTCCATAATCTACCCCCTTACTCATAAAACTCTCAAAAAAGGTCTTTTTCTGTTCTTTTCACCCTTTCCTTAATTTAGATAAAAGAAAATTTGGTGGCGACTCTTGCTTAGCGCGATATTTGCAAACACAAAACGCAAAACTAGTATTAACAGTCGATTCTGCCACCGTATCACAGAACTGACGACTCTGCTGGGGAATGATAAAAAAAAGTGGGGTTACCTTAGAGTTAGTTCATTATTTAACTTCTTTTGTATGCTTTGTTTGCTTTACTTTTGAGGGCTTTGTTTGGGTTACTATAGATCCTACACCCAGATCTGGGGCACCTTTTAGGTAAGTAGCAATAGATTGTGGAAACTGTGCGGGGTATACCGACACGGTCGAAGCAATAGCTACGTTGATGCGACACTTTGGTTGGTACCGGTAGCCCTTGAGTAGTCAAGGAGAATACGGGGCAGTTGTGTGGTGTCATGAAGCATCAACTGACCTTAGAACCTTTAATTGAACAACTTGACCATTAGGAAGTAGTGAGATAGCCATCTTTGGTGTATCCCGAAGTCGGTTGATACTCGATACTACACTCATTGAGATTTGACTCCCGGGTTTTGTTTGGTGGCAAGTCAGTTGTCGATCAAAATGAAACTTGTGGGAAAGATCAGTGATATTGAAATCCCTTAGAACCTGGTTACTATTGATAGGATAGGTTGAGCCAACTGAACTTCAAGAGGGTACTTACCTTAAAACCCATTCAAACCTTAAACCTAGGTCTTTGTGTGATTTGCTTGTGCTTGCTATATTTGTATTTTCTTAGCATAATCATGATATCATAACATCATAACATGGCATATCATACTAACAATTTCAAGGATTTTTAGGGCTTATATTTGTGTTGTTTTGTAGGACATGGAATCCACTCGCAGGAATACTATCCAAATCAACCTCATAAGGGTACCTCCTCAACTCAAGGAATTAGCATCAAGGGTTCCTAAGAGCTCTTCTTTCACTGAAAGACATGGTCGACTTCTCAATCTGGTCATCTCAAGCCCTAATGAAGAAATGTTGAAGGTGCTCTTTTAATTCTTTGACCATTTACATCATTGCTTCACCTTTCCAGATTACCAATTGGTGCCCACTATGGAGGAGTTTTCTCAATTATCGGGGGGTGCCCATTCTTGATCAGTTACCCTTCAGTGGTATGGAAAGAGACCCAAAACCTGAAGAGATTGCTCATGCTCTATCTTTACAATGGTCCAATGTAGTGGCAAATTGGGAAACAAGAAGAGGCGTCAAAGGGTTTCTAGTTAATTTTCTATTTGAGAAGGCTCACCATTTTTGGGATACCCTGGATTTACAAGCCTTCTAAGAAGTGTTGGCCCTTCTCATCTATGGGATGGTACTATTCCCTAATCCATACCAACTCATAGATGTGAATGCGATCAAGGTTTTTCTGTCTCATAATTCGGTGCCTACTTTACTTGGAGATATCCTACACTCTCTGCATACCCGCACTGTAAAGAGAAAAGGAAATCTTCTGTGTTGCACTCCTCTGTTGGCTAGGTGGTTTATTTCGCACCTGCCTCGATCTGTGTTGAAGAATGAGCAAGGCTTGAGATGGTCTAATAGGTTGATGTCCCTCACACATTCCAGCATTCATTTGTGTCCTCGATCCTTGGTGAGTGTTACCATCATTGACCACTATGGAGAATTTCCTAATGTCCCTATCCTAGGCATTAGGGGAGGAATCACTTATAATCCTTGTTTGGCGTTGCGACAGTTTGGCTATGCTAGGAGGGATGGTCCTCATGATACACTTGTCTAAGGAATCGTATTCGACTATGAGAATGATTTTCAGGGTTACCGCCAGAGGTTCATAAGAGCTTGGGGCATGGTGAACAAAGTTGATAGCAAAACATTGGGGCATAAGAACTCCATTCCTTTGGAGCCTTATCTTAAGTGGATACGAGCCCGCTCTCAAAGTCTCTGGATGCCATAGAGGCCATTCTACCCATCATCATGGAGCCAGTTGCTGAGGGAGACACTCCTTACATTGTTCTTCATCCTGACATGCCAACTAATTTCGAGGAGTTACAAAAATATTGGATTCAACTCAAAGAGGAACAGGATACCTTTGAAACCCAATTCTACGCCAACAAGGAGAAAGTTTTAGAGCTCACCAGGCTACTTCACAAAGAGAGGAGTATAAGTTCCTGCATTGCACCAAAGAGGATGCGTCCATGGGACACTTGAGTCCTTTTTTGCTTTGAGAGTTCATTTTTGCTTTGTTACTTCCTTTGTAAGCCCAAGAGGCATCATTGTAACCGCTTAAACTTCTTAATGCGATTAAAATTTGTTTTCCCTTTGGCTAAGAAAATTTAAGTCTTATAAATCCTTGAAAACATTGCATACATATATCATACATACCATTGCATAAACAGGTTTCAGGACAGGCTTCTTATCTTCTTCACTGTTTATTTCAGCAATGGCTCTTGAACAAACAGTTAAGAAGCTTCAGGCACAAAATGCTCAATTCCAAGAAATGTTCCTGAATCTGGTTAAGGGACAAGAAGATTTGAAAGCAATGATTCTCAAGGACAAGAAGAAGAAAAAGAGGCCAGTGTGTGTTCTGAATCTGGGAAGAAGGTTCAAAGGGCCAGTGAGGAAAGTTTCAGAGCTCGCAACTCCGTCAAGAGAGAGAGAGAGAGAGAAACAATCAAGAAGGAGAGCCAAGAGAAGAAGACCATAGTACCAGGGAGTCTGAAGAAGATGAACCTGACTATTTTGAGGAGCATTATGCTCATGCTGATGATAAATAAACACAGCTGGAGGATCGGCTCAATGCCATGGAGATCTAAAGGGTATCCGATTTGGATTTTGAAGAGCTAGGACTGGTCTCAGGGATGGTCATCCCGCGGAAGTTCAAGGTCCCTACATTTGCTAAGTACGATGATGTCTCCTGCCCTAAGCTGCATTTAAGGTCGTATGTTAGGAAAATTCAACCCCACACTACTCATAGGGATCTGTGGTTACACTTATTCCAGGAAAGTCTGGCAGGGACTCAGCTAGAATGGTTATATCAACTAGAAAGAACCAATATGCGTAATTGAGAAGATTTAGCTGCTGCTTTCTACAAGCAGTACCAATATAATGCCGACCTTTCCCCAACTCGTACATAGTTGCAAAGTATGTCTATGGGTTCCAGTGGGGGTTTTAAGGAATATGCCCAAAATGGAGAGACCTTGCGGGAAGAGTCCAACCTCCATTTTGAGTTGGTGGACATGTTCTTTGGCACGTTGTTCGGTTTGTTCTTTAACCATCTGATTGGAAGTTCTTCTGCTGGGTTTACTGAATTGATCTTGACTGGCAAACGGGTAGAAGCCGACATTAAAAGTGGTAAAATCTGGAGAGAAGCATCCTCCAGTACAGCAAAGAAACCATTCATGGGAAAGAAGGAGGTCAGTGCTGCTTACAGCCAAAGAAATCATAAAAAAATTGAACATCATCCGACGGTATGGGCTGTTATGATTTCCAACCCCGCAGCTACTCAACAACAGAATAATCAGTCGAGAATAGATAAGCCAAGGAGACAGTTTACTCGGATTAATATGACCTTGTTTCAAGTTTTGCCATATTTGATGAAATCCAATCTGGTTACCCTGAAAGAGGCTCCCAAAAATCCTAACGCTACATCTCCTTTCTACAATCCCATTGCTCGATGTGCCTACCATTCTGAAACTCCTGGGCATGATACAAATAATTCTTGGGCTTTAAAGAATAAGTTGCAAGACATTATTGATGCAAAGGAGGTTGAACTTGACCCCCTTGAGACTTCCAACGTCATAACTGCACCTATGCCCAAACATGGCTTGGGAATCAATGTTATTGATGTTGTCTCTGCCACAGAAGATGCTGACGGTAACTATGACCTGGACAAGTGGATTTTCCCAACCATCAACGGTGGATTCAACAATTGGGAGGCTAAAGATTTTGTTCCCATCTCTTTTATTCAAGATTAATTTGTCTTTTTGTTTTAAGGGAATTTAATATCTGAACAATTGAAACATTAAAGCCTTATGTCTTACTCGAGGCACAATGGTCTATTTGTGAGGGTCATTGTTTCATTTTCATATGCCATCAATAAAACAATGGACGTTTCGCATGCAAATTTTACGCTCTTTGTTTTTCTTTTCTGCCTCTTTACTTTATAAAAAATATGCAACTATGCTCTTACACACACTCACATATCAAACCGAAGATCCACATCTACTCTGGATCCTATTGATAACGGTTCTGCTATTGCTCATATGACTTTGAAAATCCGATCAACCAAGCCGAGGTCGAAGGTGAGGAAGATTGTGAGGTACCAGGAGAGCTTGCCAGACTATTACAACAGGAAGAAAGGGTAATACAACCTCATGAGGAGCCACTTGAGACAGTGAACTTGGGTACTGAAGAAGACAGAAAAGAAGTCAAGGTAGGTGCAAACTTGGAGCCCAATGTCAAACAGCGGTTAATACAGATGCTACATGACTATGTTGAGGTTTTTTCCTGGTCGTACAAAGACATGATGGGACTTGACACCGATATTATGGTTCATCGCGTACCTACAAAATAGGATTTACCTCCAGTGAAATAGAAGGTTCGTCGTGTGCGGAAGGATATGTTAGAAAAGATCGAGGCTGAATTCATGAAACAGTTCAATGTCGGTTTCTTAGCTGTCATGTCTTACCCATAATGGGTTGCCAATGTTGTTCCAGTACCTAAGAAGGATGGTAAGGTACGTATGTGTGTGGATTACAGAGACCTGAACAGGGAAATCCCCAAGGATGACTTCCCGCTTCCCCACATCGATGTTCTGGTTAACAACACTGCACAACATAAGGTATTCTCCTTCATGGATGGTTTTTCCGGATATAATCAGATCAAAATGGCACCTGAGGACATGGAGAAGACGACCTTTTTCACACAGTGGGGCACTTTCTATTACAAGGTTATGCCATTTGGGTTGAAGAACACTGGGGCAACCTATCAGCGTGCTATGGTAGCTTTGTTCCATGATATGATTCACCATGACATAGAGGCCTATGTTGACGACATGATAGCCAAGTCTCAAACTGAAGAGGAACACCTGGATTATCTGCAAAATCTGTTTGATAGGCTGAAAATGTACAAATTTAGGATGAATTTGAACAAGTGTACCTTTGGGGTAAGATCTGGTAAGCTTATGGGTTTCATTGTCAGTGACAAAGGTATTCAAGTAGACCCTGCAAAGGTTAAACCCATACAAGAAATGCCGACTCCTCGCACCGAGAAGGAAGTTAGGGGATTCTTAGGATGTCTGAACTACATTTCCAGATTCATTTCCCATCTAACCGCTACTTGCGAGCCAATCTTCAAATTACTGAAGAAAGATCAAGCAGTGAAGTGGAATGCCGACTGCCAGAGTGCCTTTGACAAAATCAAAGAATATATTTAAGAGCCTTCAATTCTGATGCCTCCGGTTGAAGGAGATCTTTGATAATGTACTTAACAGTATTAGATAATTCAATGGGGTGTGTGTTGGGGCAGCATGACGAGCTTGGTCGAAAAGAACATGCAATATACTACCTTAGCAAAAAGTTTACTAACTTTGAAACAAGATACTCACTGATCGAGAAAACTTGTTGTGTTTTGGCATGGGCTTCTCGCCGACTAAGACAGTATATAATGACTCACACTACCTTGTTGACATCTAAAATTGATCCTATCAAGTAAATCTTTGAGAAATCCATTCTGTCCAGAAGAATAGTAAGATGGCAAATGATCATGACCGAATACGACATTCAATATACAACCCAGAAAGCAATTAAGGGAAGTCTATTAGCTGATCATTTGGCTCATTGGGCTGTGGATGACTACCAATCCATGAATTTTGAGTTCCTGGATGAGAACATCATGCTAGTAACTGATTATGAAGAACCTGGACCTGAAAAAGGATCCTGATGGACTATGGTTTTTGAAGGAGCTTCTAACGCGCTTGGCAATGGCATCGGCACTATGATCATATCTCCTGAGGGCTGTCATACTCCTTTCACTGCCAGGTTATGTTTCAATTGTACCAACAACATGGCTGAGTATGAAGCATGTATCATAGGTCTCAAAGCTACAATCAATTTAAGGATAAAGTTCTTAAGTGTGTTTGGAGACTCGGCTTTGGTGATCAGCCAGATCAAAGGAGAATGGGACACGAAGCATCCTAATCTCATCCCATAAAAAGAACATGTGTTGACACTAATCCCATACTTTGAAGAAATTACTTTTGAGCATTTTCCACGAGAAGAAAATCAACTAGCGGACATGCTAGCTACTATGTCATCCATGTTCAAGGTCAGGTGGGATAATGAAGCTCCTCAGATCACTATTGAAAGGATGGATGAACCAGCATACTCTCACGAGATTGGTATTGAAGATGCAGTTGACAAGCCTTGGTTCCATGAAGTCAAAAGATATCTCGAAAGCCAAGAATATCTTGAGGGAGCTTCAGTCAATGATAAGAAGTTTCTAAGAATGTTTTCTGCTAAGCTCTTCCTCAGTAACGGGATTATTTACAAGCGCAATCATGATTATACTTTTCTTCGGTGTGTAGACAAGAGTGACGTAGAAAATATTATGGTCGATTTACACGAAGGTACCTTTGGCACTCATTCCAGTGGGTACTCAATGGCTAAAAATATCCTACAAGAAGGATACTACTAGTCCACTATGGAAGCAGACTGTTATCAGCATTTACAAACTTCCCATAAATTCCATACCTATGCTGATAAGGTGCATGTACCTCCAATTCTAAACGTCTTGACCACTCCTTGGCCGTTCTCAATGTGGGGCATCACCATGATTGGAGAGATTAGACCAACAACTTCTATTGGGCACTGTTTCATCCTGGTTTCCATTGATTACTTCACAAAGTGGGTCGAGGCAGCTTCATTTGCTTCCGTTACCAAGAATATTGTGGTCCAATTCATCATACATAACCTTATTTGTCGGTACGACATTCCAAAAAGAATCATTACAAATAATGGTACCAATCTCAACAACTCTATGATCATTGAGCTTTGCATACAATTCAAGATTCAGCATCATAACTCTTCTCCCTACCGGCCGAAGATGAATGGTGTTATAGAAGCTGCTGACAAAAATATTAAGAGAATCATACAGAAGATGACAGTGACATATAAATATTGGCATGAGATGTTACCATTTTCTCTTCATGGTTACCACACCATAATGCGCACATCAACAGGGGCAACTTCTTTCTCTTTGGTATACGATATGGAAGTTGTCCTGCCCATTAAAGTCCAGATCCCTTCCTTGAGAATCATGAAGGATGCAGGGCTGAGTGAAGATGAACGGGTCCAGACTTGACTTGACCAGTTAAACCTGATTGACAAGAAGAGGCTTGTGGCTGTCTCTCATGGTTTGATGTACCAAAAGGTATGATCAAAGGTTTTAACAAGAAATTCAGACGTCAGGAATATCAGGCCAGTGACCTGGTAATCAAGCGCATCATACTACCGCAAGGTGATCCCAGGGGAAAATGGACCCCGACATATGAAGGGCCATTTGTGATCAAGAATATATTTTCTGGTGGAGCCATGATCCTAACCACTATGGATGGTGACGACCTTTCGCACCCTGTAAATGCGGACATAGTTAAAAGATACTACGCATAAACAAAGACCCGCTAGGTCGACTGGCCTAGGAAAAAATTTTGGCATCCCGGTGAACCAAAAGGGTTCGGGCAAAAATTAGGGATATCCATAAAAAAATCTGTACACCCAGCAAGTCGAAAACCTGAAAAGGCGGATTGGGAAAAAAAGGGTATCACGGTGGACCGAAAACCCGAAAGGGCGGTCTAGGAAAAACTTAGGGATTTAAAGCGTATAACTATGCCCGTTGGATCACCTTACAGCCAATCTTCAGTATCAACTATCCAGCTCAAACGGTACTAATCAATCCAATCTGCTTCGGACAAGCAGCGAAAGTGATGAGATGCTCAAGGACATAAAGGCAATAGCAGAATGGGAACCCTATGGGATTATTTCACATAGCTGTATTTCTTTACAATTTTGTATAATTTTCATTCTTACGACGACATTCTCTTACTAGGATGTCTGTCTCCTTGTATTAAAACGCTTATTTTAAGTTAATACAAAAAATTTCCTTTGAAAGTTGCAAACTTTTGTTTTTATTTTTCTGTTTTGTGTGCGAAAGCGTCCATTGATTATTTTTTAACATATGCATTTGAATATGATTACTTCTTACAAACATACACCTAAAAATAGAAAGACAGTTGCTAATGACTTTAAGAAACTGGACAATATCTAAGGGTCATCCACAAGATCCCCGCAGATGTCTTCCCCGGCAGATACCTTCTCCAACAGGTACAGAGGCAGGGGCGTTCTACTACAAGGTCACTTCCATATTCTCAGCATGTAACCTATTGATGTCGGCTGTTCTCACATCCCCAACAGAGCAAAAATCTCCAATTACTGCTCCAAAATTCCCTAGTGAAGTCGCCAAGCATCTCAAGATTCCCCTATAGGATTTCAACAAAATCTCTAAGCATTTTATGGAGTTCACCTTCCGGAACAGAGTTTTATAAATCTCAAGTAGTTTATAAAGCCTTATCCCTAGTATAGTTTATTTCTCTAGCTAAGGAAGTTTATCCTCCAGCGGAGTTTATTTCTCCAAATTATTGAAATCTCCCAACAGAACTCTTCCCCTCGGAAAAATCATTCTCAAACAGAAGTCGAAGATCCTCGGTTGAGAAAGGGAATCTCCAATAAAACTATCTCCATTCATTATCCCCAACGGAAATTGAAGAATCACTTTCTTCACTCACCAACAGCAGTCTGAGATTCAGCTTCTCGGTACTCTTCAGCAGGTGCCAGGGATTTATTTTCCTAGACAAAGATATTGCACAACAGCATTGCATGTTCATACATCATGGCATGTGCATACAAATACATATATCATTATCTCATTTACTTTGGGAGAATCATGCAATTCATACATCATGACATTGCATGAAACTGATTTTACCTTTTCAGGTTAAATTAGCAGACAGACAAACACTATCAACTTATACAGCAGGCCAAAGATTAATGCCCGAAACCAAATGGGGAAACTATCTATGTGACCAACAAAAAAATTTCCAGATTAATACCTGTAACAAGCCAGGAGAACTATCTTGGGACGACCAATTGTGGATTAACACCTGTAACAATCCAGGAGAACTATCTACATAAGGAGATTGAAGACTAATACCTGTAACAAGCCAGTAAAATTGTCTTTCTTTCTCAGGTCAGATATTAATACCTGTAACGAGCTAGGACAACTATCTCAGCGACTGACAATTTTCAAGTTCCAGATTAATACCTGAAACCAGATAGTACAACTATTGCGAACAACTGATTTGTAGATTAATACCTGGAACCAGACAGGAAAACTATCTACACGACCAGACAAAGAAATCTTATACAGGTTCCTTCTCATATATCTCCGGGTGCAGACTAACACTGACTCATCCTGAAACAGCCCTACACAAGCTCTTTCTAATACATTTTCAGGTAAAAGTTGATTCTTTTATCCCCAGCAAGTTACTATGAAGCCTGGACTTCAACCAGAAAATAGTAAACTTCCATCTCTCCAGTACAGAGATAACTCTTCAGCAGAGCCTTGGACAACTGAAGTTCCTAGACTCTATTCCCCACAGACTTTACCTCAAGCAGGAGAACAACAGAAACACATATTCCCCAACGGACTCCTCCTCAGACAGCAGGAACAGGAACCCCCAAAGGGACCATGTGTGAAATCAGCATCTACTTTGGATGGCATCTTTAAGCCCATCTCCGAAGACTCTCTGTCATCTTCTTTAAATGGCATCTGTAAGCCCATTCCCGTCATCATCAACTAACAATGTTATTTCACGCGAGTGCAATTTTCTGGGCACTCTAGTGTTCAATCATCTTCCACCTTCAGATCACAAAAGGCAGACAAGCCAATCTAAATCCTCAGGTTTAAGAAGATTGAACAGGGGCAACTGTTGTACCCCAAAATTTGCCCTCTCATGTTTTCCAAGATTGTCTCTTACATGGGTGGTTACAAACACTTGCTTAGAGAAAATATAATTTTTTTGAAGATAATCAAGTGTCTTTCGATTAACATATGAACAAGGTACTTCGATTGGGCATTTGGAACTCTTCGAGCATGCTTTGATTAGTAAGCTTCGATTGGGTATTTGGAACCCTTCGATCAAACTTTGGGTCCACAAGTATCATTCCAGCAGTGCCTTCCCTTCAACTTACCTTCAACGCATAAGGCAAAGACCCCTCTTCATGCCTGCCTTCGATTCCCAAGGCAAAAAATCTTCTTTCATGTGTGCTTCGACCCACAAGGAAATGACTTCTTCTGTGCGTGCCTTCAGTGCACTAGACCAAGGCCTCTCCAACTTGCCTTCGATCAATAGGGCAAAAGGCTTCTTCATGCTTGCCTTGGATTCACAAGACAAAGACCCATCAGCATGCCTTCGATTGACTAGGCCAAAAGTCTCTCCATGCTTACGTTGGATGTTGTTGTACCCCAAAATTTGCCCTCTCATGTTTTCCAAGGTTTTCTCTTACATAGATGGTTACAAACATTTGATTAAAGAAAAATAAATATTTTAAAGATAAAAAAGAAGTCTTCGATTGGCATTGGGGCAAGGTGCCTTCGATTGGCATATGGACAGGAGTCTTCGATTGGCCTTGGGATAAGGTCTTTCAATTGGCATTTTAACAAGGTCTTTCGATTGGCATCTGAACAGGATATCTTTCGATTGACATCTAGACAAAGAGATTCAATTAGGCATCTAAAACCCTTCGATCAGGCACTGGACCCCCTTTGACCAAGCTTGGTTCACAAGGCTTTGACTGCACATTAGCTACTTCAAGCTTGCCTTCGATCCACAACGCAGAGGCTTCTTCAGACTTGTCTTAGATTCACAAGGGAAAAGGTATCTTCTATAATTACCTTCAATGCACAAGGCAAATAATTCCTCTGTGTTTTCTTTCAATGCACAAGGCCATGACCCCTCAACATTGTTTTTGCACTATGACACCCAATATGACCCCTTCGAAAGAGTATCCCAAAGGCTTATTCGAAGGACACACATTGGTGGCCCATTCGAAGTAGGAAACAAAAGACTATTATCAAAAGACACTCAAAAAGTCCATTCGAAGGAGGCCATCAGAGCCATTCGAAAGAGCTGAATTAGAGCCATTCGAAGGAGGCCATCAGGACCATTCGAAGGAGAGCATTCGAAAGTCAAATCTCCACATACATTCAAAATTCAAAAAAGGGACAAGATCCCATGTGTTTGGCCAATGTTATAAATTCTCATTCATGGCTTTCAAACACATAATCAAGGTTATTTAAACCTTTGACTTCTTGTCCCCTCTACCCCCTCTATATAAAGAGATCACAAGTGTTGCATTACACGAGAAGAGATTGCCTAGAAAAAGAGAGTACTCACACCACCATAGAAAGGATCAAAATTCTAACTAGTTTTCTTTGCAGGCACCCTCAATCCAAACGAAGGATATATTTGTGTTCTTGAGATTCCTAAGAATCTGTTCCAAGCCAAGCCACACTTAGATCGAAGCATCTTCAGTTGGTAAGGATTTTCCCAAATCGAAACTATGTTTCTAAGTCTTTTAAATACATATTATTGGTATATCTGTGTTGTTAATACCATTTATGGTTATATGAGCATGTCATACACAAGATAACATGCAGGAATAAAATCACGCCATTGAAAGGCATGACATGATCTGCCTTTTGAAACTCGTGGCACAGCATGTTCCACGTCAAAATAAGCTTAGGCCTGAGAACAGAAGATTCGAATTAGGGAGAAGGACCTGGGTTCGATACCCAAGTCCTGCATTTTTATTTTTTGCCAGCATCTGTCTTGCAGGTTCAATTCTAAGAACAACTCCCTCCTTGGATCGAAAAATACAACATCCATCCTTGGTTCAAAAAATAAAACATCCCTCCTTGGATAGAAAAAGACAACATCCCCTCTGGATCAAAAAGTACATTCTCCTTGCAATCGAAGGAGTCCCTTCTTCTTTTTATATTTTATTCTTTGTTTCATTTCTTTATTGACTCTTTTTCTATTCAACTTGACATTAAATCAAAAAATCACAAAAATCAGGCTTAGACATTTTAATTAAATAATTAATTAATTAATTAATTAATTTTAACCATTTTCTTAACTTAAAAAAAAATTAGAATTTAGGACTTAATTCAGATTTAATTTTCTTTTCATAATAAAAAACAACCAAAAATATTTTTATTTCTTAGGATATTGTTAGACGTTATTTTTCAATTTCACGCGCGTTTATTTAATTCTGTATTTTTACTATTGATGTACTTGCCCACTGGATGTAATAGATTAAACTAAGGAAATTTACTGCTTTATCCCCCTCATTCTTGAACAGTGTAAATCCCCTCCCCAAAGCATTGTAATAGCGTAGATTTAAATTCCCGCATTTTAATATTCTTCAATATATATTAACTGCTAGTAATTAGGCGTGTATGATAATACTAATAATCAAACGCTAGCAAACTTAACAAAAAGATAAATAACTGAACTGAACACAATTGCACTTAAGCACCTCTAGGGTATCCCACTTTGGTTGCCTTTAGGAAATAAAACAATCATGAGGCCGGAACGCTTTAGCAAAGACCCATAAATAAAAAAAGATCATAGTCCCTCGATGACCCTACAGTTTCGTTTCAATAAATGATCTAGTCCGTAAAAGAAAATTGCTAAAGCGTCTCCACAACTTGCCTTCCTGACTGTAAAACGTTCCTTCGATTGTCCCTCAGACATCCAACGACAAATCTACCTACTCGCTAATAGTAGGATAGCATTGCCTAAATAAAAAAAGGAAAAGAATGACCCTTTTCGAGTAATAAAGTAGATAGCTGTTAGAAGTTTACTCAAACATTTTGCACTTACACAAAAACTGCTTTTCAAAAAAACAATTTCAAAACATTTTGTATACTTTCTCCACTATCCCTAGAAACATTACAAAGTTCACCGTACTAAGGCATTTTCAAAACATTTTCAAACGCAAAGCACAAAGGTATTATTAAAAAGAGCAAACCTCTAAGAGCCCGTAGAGAACTACGGATGGAAAGGGTTCTAACACCTTCCCTTTCTATAATCTACCCCTTACTCAGAAAACTCTCGAAAAGGTCTTTTTCTGTTCTTTTCACCCTTGCCTTAATTTGGATAAAAGAAAAGACGGTGGCGATTCTTGCTTACCACACATTTGCGAACACAAACGCAAAACCAGTATTAAATAGTCAGTTCTGCCACCGTATCACAGAACTGGAGACTCTGCTTGGGAATAATACTTAAAAAAGGTGGGGTTACCTTAGAGTTAGTTCATTATTTAACTATTTTGTGTGCTTTGATTGATTTACTTTTGAGGGATTTTTTTGGTTTACTATAGATCCTACACCCGAATCAGGGGAACCTTTTAAGTAAGTAGCAATGGATCGTAGAAACTATGCGGGATATACCGACATGGTTGAAGCAATAGCTACATTGATGTGACACTTTGGTTGGTACCGGTAGCCCTTGAGTAATCAAGGAGAATACGGGGCCACTACATGGTGTCCTAAAGCATAAACTGACCTTAGAACCTTTAATTGAACAAAATTGGCTATTAGGACATAGTGAGATAACCGTCTTTGGTGTATCCCCAAAGTCGATTGATACTCGATACTACACTCATTGAGATCTGACTCCCGAGTTTTGTTTGGTGGCAAGTCAGTTGTCTATCGGAACGAAACTTGTGGGGAGGATCAGTGATATTGAGATCCCTTAGAACCTGGTTACTATTTATAGGACAGGTTAAACCAATCAAACTTCAAGAGGGTATTACCTTAAAATCCATGCAAGCCTTCAACCTAAGGTCTTTTTATGATTTGCTTGTGCTTGCTATATCTTTGATTCCTTAGCATAATCATGACATCATAACATGGCATATCATACTAACTATTTCAAGGATTTTCTAGGGCTTATGTTTGTCTTGTTTTGTAGGACATGACATCCGCTTGCATGAACACTATCCAAATCAACCTTGTGAAAGTACATCCTAAACTCAAGGAATTATCATAAAGGATTCCTGTAAGCTTTCCCTTCACTGAAAAACATGGTCGACTTCTCAACTTGGTCACTTTAACCCCTGATGAAGAATTGTTAAAGGTGCTCTTTCAGTTCTTTGACCCGTTGCACCACGGCTTCACTTTCCCTGATTACCAGTTAGTGCCTACTATGAAGGAGTTTTCTCAGTTATTAGGGGTACCTATCCTTAATCAGTTACCATTCAATGGTATGGAAAGAGACCCAAAGCCTAAAGAGACTTCTCAAGCTCTATCTTTACAACGGTCTGATGTAGTAGCAAATTGGGAAACCAGAAGAGGTGTTCAAGGATTTCCAGTTAAGTTTCTATTTTAGAAAGCTCACTATTTTTGGGATAACCTAGATTTACAAGCTTTTGAAGAAATGTTGGCCCTTCTCATCTACGGGATGGTACTATTCCCTAACATGGACCACCTCGTAGATGTGAATGCGGTTAAGGTTTTTCTGTCTCATACTCTGGTGCCTACTTTACTCGGGGATATTCTACACTCTCTGCATACTCGCACTCTAAAGAAAAGAGGGACCCTTCTGTGCTGCCCTCCTCTATTGGCTAGGTGGTTTATTTCGCACCTACCTCGGTCTTTTTTGAGAAATGAGAAGGGTATGAGATGGTCTCATAGGTTGATGTCCTTTACACATTCGGATATTCATTGGTGTTCTCGGTCCTTGGAGAGTGTCACCATCATTGATCGTTGTGGGGAATTCCATAATGTCCCTCTCTTAGGCATTAGGGGAGGAATCACTTATAATCCTTGTTTGGCGTTGCAACTGTTTGGTTATTAAAGAAGGGATGGTCCTCATGATACACTCGTCCAAGGAATCACATTTGACTGTGAGAATGATGTTCAGGTTTATCGTAAGAGGTTTATTAGAGCTTGGGACATGATAAACAGGGTTGATTGCAAGACACTGGGGCACAAGAATTCCATCCCTCTTGAGCCTTACCTCAAATTGGTGCGAGCTCGTGGTCAATGTCTTATGATGCCTTATCATGCCATCTTACCTGTGATTATGGAGCCAATTGCTGAGGGAGACACTCCTTACATTGTTCTCCATCCTGACATGCCAACTGATCTTGAGGAGCTATGGAGATCCTGGATCCAACTCAAAGAGGAACGAGACACCTTTGAAACCCAATTCTATGCTAGAGAGAAGAAGGTTTTAGAGCTCACCAGGTTACTTCACGAAGAAAAGAGTTTAAATGCTTACATTGCACCAAATAGGATGCGCCGGTGGCAAGCTTGAATCTTCCATTACTTGGAGAGTTTAATTTTTGCTTTGTTCCCTTGTGAGTCCAAGAAGCATTATTATGATCAATAAAACATCTTAATACAATTAACGTTTATTATATTTCTGTTTAAGAAAATTTAAGTCTTAGAAATCCTTGAAAACATTGCATACATATACCATACATATCATTACATAAGCAGGTTTTAAAGCAGGTTTCCCATCCTCTTCGCTGTTTATTTCAGCAATGGCTCTCGAACAAACTGTGAAGGATTTACGGACTCAGAATGCTCAGTTTCAACATATGATCATGGCTCTGGCCAATGGGCAAGAGGAACTGAAAGCCCTGATTGTTAAAGAAAAGACTAAGAAGCCAAGAAAGACAGCTGGTGTGGTGAATCTGGGAAAGAGGTTCAAAGGACCGCTAAGGAAAGTTGTAGAGATGACATCCTCATCAAAAGAAGGAGATAATCAAGAAGGGGGGACAAGAGAGGAAGACCCCAGTCCAAGGGAATCTGATAATGAGACTGATTACAATGAAGAGCAGTACCCTTCGTCCGACAAAAATACAAACAACTGAAAGAGCGTCTGAGTGCAATGGAAATCTAGAAGGTGCCTGGGCTGGATTTTGAAGAGATGAGTTTGGTTTCTGAGGTTGTCATCTCGCAAAAGTTCAACGTGTTAGTGCTCTCCAAATATGATGGGGTTTCATGTCCCAAGATGCACCTCTGATCTTATGTGAGGAAGATTCAGCCTCACACTGCTAACAAGGACTTATGGGTCCACTTCTTTCAAGATAGTCTATCTGGAACTCAATTAGATTGGTTCTACCAGCTGGAAAGGACCAACATTCGTAATTGGGAAGACCTGGCCGCTGCTTTCTACAAGCAATATCAGTACAATGCAGACCTTGCTCCCACCCGTACGCAACTCCAAAGTATGTCGATGGGATCGAGCGAAGTCTTTAAAGACTATGCTCAGAAGTGGAGGGACTTAGCAGGAAGAGTCTAACAACCCTTGTCTAATAGGGAGCTAGTGGATATGTTTATGGGTACCCTGTCTGGTCCATTTTTCAATCATCTGATTGGAAGTTCCTCAGCCGGCTTCACTGAATTGATTTTGACAGGAGAAAGAGTGGAAGTTGGAATTAGAAGTGGTAAGATCCAAAAGTATACATCCTCTAGTAGAGCAAGGAAGCTATTTTCTGGGAATAAGGAAGTCAGTTCCACTTATAGCCAAAGGAATCAGGACAAAATTGAACACCGTCCAGCTGTAGGGGCTGTTATGATCTCTAAACCTGCACCTCCTCAACAAAGGAACAATCGGCCTAGAGCAGAAAGGCCGGTAAGACAGTTTACCCGGATAAATATGACTTTGTACCAAGTTTTGCTGTAGTTTTTAAAGTCCAATCTGGTAACTTTGAAGGAAGCCCAGAAGAATCCTAACATTGCCTCTCCCCGCTACAATACAAATACGCGATGCGCCTACCATTCTGAGACGCTGGGGCATGACCTGAATGACTGTTGGGCTTTGAAGAACAAGGTGCAGGATCTAATCGAGGAGAAGGAGATTGAATTCGATCCCCTGGAGACTCTGAACATCATAATTGCACCCATGCCCAAGCACGGCTCGGGAATCAATGCTATTGATGTTGTCTCCACCACGGAAGATGCTGACAAAGACTATGACATGGATAGCTGGATTTTCCCTACTACCAACGGTGGACCCAGTAACTGGACGGCGAAGGACTTTGTACCAATTACTTTTACTCAGAAGTAATTGTCTTTCTTGTTTTTGGATATGTAATAAACAATATAAACTCTATGGCCATGTTTCTTACCCGGGGCACAATGGTTTATTTGTGAGGGTTATCATGTTTCAATCTCATATGGCATTAATAAAGCATTGGATGTTTTGCATACAAATTTTGCGCTCTCTGTTTTCCTTTTCTTCTTTTTTTACTTTGTCTATACATCTATGCTCTTAAACACACTCACGTATCAAATTGCAGATCCATATCCACTCTGGATCCCATTGATAACAGTTATGATATTGCCGGTTATGACTTTAAGAATCCGATCAACCAAGTAGAGGACGAAGGTGAGGAAGATTGTGAGGTACCCGGAGAACTTTCTAGACTGTTACAACAGGAAGAAAGGGCTATACAGCCCCATGAAGAGCCAGTTGAGACAATAAACTTGGGCACAGAAGAGGACCAGAAAGAATTCAAGATAGGTGCAAATTTGTAGCTTAGTGTCAAACAGCGATTGATACATATGTTGCATGATTATGTCGAGATCTTTTCTTGGTCATATGAAGACATGTCCGGACTAGACATGGATATTGTGGTTCATCGCCTGCCAAATAAAGAAGATTTCCCTCCGGTAAAGCAGAAGGTCTGTCGTATGCACCCTGAAATGTCAGAGAAGATCAAAGCAGAAGTTATGAAACAGTTCAACACTGGGTTCTTAGCTGTCACCTCTTATCCCCAATGGGTTGCTAACATAGTCCAGGTGCCTAAAAAGGACGGTAAGGTGCGGATGTGTGTGGACTACCGACATTTAAATAGGGCAAGCCCCAAGGATGACTTTCCGCTCCCCTACATCGACGTTCTGGTTGACAACACCATGCAACATAAGATATTTTCCTTCACGGACAGTTTATGTGGTTACAATCAGATCAAGATGGTACCCAAAGACATGGAGAAGATAACCTTTGTCACGCAATGGGGCACTTTCTGCTACAAAGTAATGTTGTTTGGGTTGAAGAACCCTGGGGAAACCTATCAGCAAGCCATGGTAGCTTTGTTTCATGACATGATCCACCATGAGATAGAGGTCTACGTTGATGACATGATAGCCAGTTCTCAAACTGAGGAAGAGCACCTTGATCATCTACAAAAGTTGTTTGATAGGTTGAAAACGTACAAGCTGAGGTTAAACCTGAACAAGTGCACCTTTGGGGTAAGGTCTGGTAAACTTCTAAGTTTCATTGTTAGCGACAAGGGAATTCAGGTAGACCCTGCAAAGGTGAAGGCTATACAAGAGATGTCATTTCCTCGCACTGAGAAGGAGGTCAGAGGCTTCTTAGGACGCCTAAATTACATCGCCAGGTTCATTTCCCATTTAACTGCTACTTGTGAACCAATCTTCAAACTCCTGAAGAAAGATCAAGTGGTAAAGTGGAATGAAGAATTCCAGACCGCCTTCGAGAGAATCAAGGAATACCTTCAAGAACCTCTAATTCTAAGGCCTCTAGTTGAAGGAAGGCCTTTGATAATGTACTTAACAGTGTTAGATAATTCAATGAGGTGTGTGTTGGGGCAGCATGACGAGTCTGGTCGAAAAGAGCACGCAATATACTACCTTAGCAAAAAGTTTACCAACTGTGAAACAAGATACTCACTGCTCGAGAAAACCTGATGCGCTTTGGCATGGGCTGCTCACCAACTGAGACAGTATATGTTGACCCACACTACTTTGTTGATATCTAAGATGGATCTGATCAAGTACATCTTCGAGAAGCCCGCTCTCTCCGGAAGAATAGCAAGATGGAAAATGATCCTGACCGTATACGATATCTAATACACGACCCAGAAGGTAGTCAAGGGAAGTGTACTAGCTGATCATTTGGCTCATCAGGCTGTGGATGACTACCAGTCCATGAATTTTGAGTTCCCGAATGAGAATATTATGTTAGTGACTGACTACGAAGAACCTAGACTGGATGAAGGACCTGATAAAGGATCTCGATGGACTATGGTTTTTGACAGAGCTTCCAACACACTCGGCAATGGAATCGGTGTTGTAATCATATCCCGCGAGGGCTGTCATACTCCTTTCATCGCCAGATTATGTTTCAACTGTACCAACAATATGGTGGAGTATGAAGCATGCATCATGGGTCTCAAAGCTGCTATTGACTTAAGGATCATGTTCTTGAGCATATTCGGGGATTTAACTTTGGTAATAAGTCATATCAAAGGCGAGTGGGACACGAAGCACCCTAATCTCATCCCTTACAAAGAACATGTGCTGACATTGAAGAAGTGAAAAACACAAGAAGGGGGGTTGAATTGTAAAACTGAAAATCAATGCAAGGAACACGATATTTTTATCCTGGTTCGTTTGATCTCAAACTACTCCAGTCCAGCCGTCAAGGTGATTTCGCCTCTCTCCAACGAGGTCTTAATCCACTATATTCAACTGAATATTACAATCTGCTTTAACAACTGCTAAAGCCTTCTTGATGCAAACCACAAACCGGTTTCTCAAGGAATCACTTTCTTACAAAGAATTGAAATCTAGGTGTGTGAATGTTTTCTACAAAACTGTTTATCACAACTGTGATACTACACAACTTAAGCTTATGGAAACTAGATTGCTAAAATAATTGAATAAGAATTTGGAGCTTTTAGCAAACTGAGAGTAAGGAAGATGATGATTAGCTTTTAGGCGTTTAATTTGATGTAGAGCATTCGCCAATTCAATCTTCATTGACTTGTTTATATAGCATTGAAATTGATGAACGTTGGAGCAATAATTCTGATTCAATGCCAATAAAAATCTTTCCTTATTAAGCAAATCTTGTCTGGAATGATGTCGTTGGTAATAACTCATCTTGAATGCACAGTACCGTTGCCACTTAAGCGTGTTCTGGCTTTGGCTCATTCTGACGCTGCTTAAGTGCTGATGAACTGTTGTTGTCTTTATCAGAGATCAGAGTGTTGAGCGCAGATCTGTTCATCAAGCTTCAGCATAAATGTGAGTTGTTCTTCTGATTCTGGTATCTGATATAGCATCTTCTGATGCTGATGTTGATATCCAATATTCTGATGTTGATGAGGATGTTCTCCTGCTGATACCTATCAGAGTTTCTGTAAAACAGAAAGTAATTTTTAGGTAGCAAATAGTTCTACACATGAATCACATAATTAATATATCATTTCATTTTGTTATCATCAAAACTTAAACTTAGGGTAGTAGATTCAAACTTTGTTCTAACAATCTCCCCCTTTTTGATGATGACAAAAACTAGATATTTTTTAATTGAAAATAGCGTGAAAAAGTATCAGAGATAACTAAATGATAAGTTGCATCAGAATTAAATAAGGAGTTATCAAAGATAAGGGATAAAGAGATATCAGAGTTGGGATCGTAGGTACTCCCCCTGAATTTATTACTTCCCTTTTTAATTCCAATAGTTCTTCAGGATCAGATCTTTATTGACTTTCTTTGAACATCAGAATATCAGAGCTTTGACTATCAGAACTTCAGATCAGAATATCAGAGCTTTATCAGAGCTTTGCTTTGGATCAGAGTATCAGGGCTTTGGGCTTCAGTGTATCAGAGAGCATTCTTGTACCTGTATACTTATGCAAAAACAAAAAACATATTCAAGTATATCAGAGTTAGAATGTTTGAGACTTTTTGTCTCAGTAATCCGTTATTGAAAAATATCATTCTTGTTCTCCCCCTTTTTGTCAGCAATCAAAAAGTGTAAGTGATGTGCTAAAACGATTAGAGCAGAAAAACTTGTTATATATTAAAATTCAGAGTCAGACAAAACAGTACAAAAGATATGCAAAGTAAACATTGAAAATATCATGAATGAAAAACTAAGGTTGGGGTGGAAGACGTGTGAACAGAGTCTCCAGCATTGCTTTAATCTGATCAGCAGTCTCATTCTGCTTGTGCACCATGCTGACTACTGTATCTATCTTGTTGTCCTGCACATCCATCCTTTCCTTCATCTTTTGATCATTTTCATCCATTCTTTGCTGCAGACGAATATCATTCAGCTTCAGCTCTTCCAGAGTCTTCCTGTCCAAGGCAGCTTGAGAAACATCAGAAGCAGGAAGCTTCTGAGAGCTTTCTGCAACATCTTCAGCTTGACTGACTTCAGCTTGAATTGTCTGATCTTCTTCTGGCTACACTTTTGAAGCTGGACGCTTCTCAGACCATGGCTCACTATCCAGAAGGAGCATGTCTTCCTGTGGCAGCTGACTTTCAACTTCCTTCAGCAGCTTGCTGAAGTTCTGTTGTGCCTGCTCATAGTTGATATCCTGCAACTTGAGGGCTTCAACACGTACCCAAATTCTGAATCGTGTCCAGAGCTGGTCTGAGGCAGCAGGATCAATCATTCCAGGACAGACTTGCTTCAGAGAAGCAATCCACTGCTGCAAACCTGTTTCAAAATTCACAATGCCAGAGCCAACATTTGGCTGTTTTGGTTTTGGAATGGCTATTTTATGTTTGAGATCAGCAAGACGGTCAAGGATTGTTAAATCGATGAAGGTCCTGCTGGGGTCTTCTGTAGTTTGTTTGGGAGATGTTTGTTTGGGAGATGGAGTGGGAGAGTCAGAAATAATAATTGGACTGTGTGGGGTTTTTGGAGTATTTGGAGGGGTAGTTTCTGGCAAGGATGGCAGCTGGGCCATGGTTACAGTTGTTCCACATGGCAGCTGAATTGCCAGGGGTTGTGGCTCAGAGGATTGAGGAGAATGAGGTTCAGGAGATGGAGTTTCATAATGATGAAACTCAGGTTGAGGAGGTGATGGTTGAGGTGATGGTTGAGGTGATGGTGGATGAATTTCTGGTTGGGGAGAGGGAGGAGGAATTGCTGGTTGTGGAGAAGGAGGAGGAATTTCTGGTTGTTCAGGAATTTGTGGTTCTTCTAGTATGGGTGAGAGAGGTTGTTCTGGTTGAGGAGAGTGGGAAATTTTTGGTTCAGTGTTTGGATTATTTGAGAGGTGATCAGAAACACGTTGATCAATGTCAGACAGAACTTTGTCAAGTTCTGATGCTGTTGAAGTAGTGGGTTTTGGATGTTTGGTGCGGGGTCTTCTGAGAGTCACTGACTCAGAAGGGTCATCTTCTGGTTCGGTTTCATCTATAGTTGGTATGGGGATTGGAATTTCATGTGAAGCTGGAGTTGGGATTGATGTTGGAATAGCAGAAGAATTTAAAATAGAAGCAGCAGATAAATTACCTCTTTTCTTGGGGATCTGCTGGGATGATCCTTCTGAAGTGGCCTTCCTTTTCTTCGTCTTCTTCAGTGTAACTTCTGGTTGAGGTTGGTGCAGATCTTTGATATTCAGCTTGGGATCTGTACCATCAGCCTTGCACGCGTCCAAGTATCTGAGAACCACCACTAGTTTAGATTCTATCTCAGAAAATAAAGGAAAGTCGTCCAGAGGGACTCTTTTGCTGGTGATGTCAGCAAGAGGAGTAGCGCTGGGCTCCTTTTTGATATTCTCTATCAGTTTCATTTTCTTCAGATTCTTCGCGTTCAGAGGCTTGCCAATAGTTGGTTCAATAGTACTTAACTCCTGAGCTTCTATGAGGTGCTCTATCAGCTTATTCTCAGTCAGAATATCTGATATTAACCTCCCAAAGGGTATCCAATCCCTCTTTGTTCTTTCTTCTTCCCTGGTCTCTTTAACGCTAGTCCTGAGGTGATTAAACAAAAGATGAGCCAAATTGATTTTTACCTTCTGATTAATAAAATAGATCAGAAACTGCTGATCTATATTTATATAATCAGGGGAACTTGTTGGCTTCCTGTGATTAAAACACCCCAGAATGATCTTCGCCCAAACTCTGTGGTGATCCTTTAAGTCTCTGATCTTGCTGCTGGGCACCCGAAGGGTGAAAATCTGCTCTGCAATGACACCAACGTCAGAGCATCTTTCAGCCATATCAATACAGCGGACACCACCGCCACTGTAACCAATCAATTTTGCTATGTGATCCTCAGTGATCACAATCTTCTTTCCCATTATGTAGGAGGTGACTTGATGCGTTGATGAGGACGCATGAATCCATAACTCCTTGACCAAGACTGGGAACGTTGGTCCAACCAACCTGTCAACATATCTCTCCCATTTCTGTGCCCTAACTTCTTCTGTCAAGTCAAAACCATTTTCTTTCAGACTGAAGAAGTCAATAATCAGTTCAGACAGCACTTCTAAATTCTTCACTGGTGTAAGGAGTGTTCTGAATGGAACTTGGTACTGTTCAGAAGAAGCCTTCTTCTGAGAACCTGCAGAAGCATTGCTGGAGGTTGCCATGTTCACACTTAGGGTTTTTCTGAGAAAACTGAAAAATGGGTTTCTTGAGAAAGATGAACACACAGAGAAAATGCAGAAAAATATTTGTGAGATTGTAAGAAACGGTAAAAGATTAATGAGAGAAGTTAACGTGCTTAAATAGATTTCAAAATGCTTTTTGAAAGTGTAAACGGTTTCAAGAAAGAGAAATAAAATCATGATTACGTTTTAAAAACATGATTACTTTCATTTAATGCTTGCTGATTTTGGGGGATTTGAGAAAGATACTTGAAACGGTTACCAGACATGTGTCTCAATGCACCCAATCAGCATTTTGCCTTCTCAGAAGCGTGCACGCGTTCTGCTTCAGAGATTTGCTGATGATTGGATGACACTTGTTTGATTTAGTGAGCAGCACGTCTATCCATAAGCTGAAATGCTCAGATCTTTAAGAATAGCATCTGATACAATCTGCATGTTCTATCTTTCTGAAAAGAGATTGATCAGAAGTTCACAGTAAAACAAATACATTCTGAAGATAAATATATAGAGTTAAAGCATTTTCACTCTGGGCAGATTTTCATGCTGAGATGTTTCAGAATGAAATTGAACCTATCTTCAGAAAGGGGTTTAGTGAAGATATCAGCCCATTGATGGTCTGTATCTATAAATTTTAAGTTCAAAATTCCTTTCTGAATGTAGTCCCTAATGAAGTGATGTTTTATTTCTATATGCTTAGCTCTAGAATGTAAAATGGGATTCTTACTTAAGCAAATAGCAGAAGTATTGTCACAGAGTATAGGGATGTTACTCTCAAAGATCTGGAAGTCTTCAAGCTGACTTTTCATCCAGAGCATTTGTGTGCTACATCCTGCTGCTGCTATGTACTCAGCTTCTGCTGTTGATAGCGCAATTATGGATTGCCTTTTGCTGGACCAAGAGATCAAATTTTCTCCCAGAAACTGGCAGCTTCCAGAAGTGCTTTTACGCTCTACTCTGTCTCCAGCAAAGTCAGCATCGCAGTAGCCTACTAAGCTGTAATCACTAGATTTTCTATAAAATAAACCCAGATTAGTAGTACCTTTCAGATACTTGAAAATTCGCTTAACAGCTGTTAAGTGAGATTCTCTAGGATCTGATTGGAATCTAGCATAAATACATACGCTGAATAAGATATCAGGCCTTGAAGCTGTCAGATAAAGAAGAGAACCAATCATACCTCTGTAGACCTTCTGTTCTACCTTTTTGCTTACCTCTTCTCTTTCCAGAATGCATGTGGGATGCATTGGAATCATTGATGGCTTACATTCTGAGAGGTCAAATTTCTTCAGAAGATCTCTGACATATTTTCTCTGATGAATGTAAGTTCCCTCTGGAGTTTGATTGATCTGAATTCCTAGAAAGAATTTCAGTTCCCCCATGAGACTCATCTCAAATTCTGTCTGCATACACTTAGCAAATTTTCTTCCAAGAGAAGGATTAGTAGATCCAAAAATAATATCATCAACATAAATTTGACAGACTAAGATGTCATTCTTAACTGACTTACAGAATAAGGTAGTGTCCACCTTCCCTCTGGTGAATTCGTTTTCTAACAGAAAGTTTCTTAGTCTTTCATACCATGCTCTGGGAGCTTGTTTCAGACCATATAGTGACTTCTTTAGTTTGAAAATATGTTCTGGATGTTTTGTATTTTCAAAACCAGGGGGTTGGTGCACATAAACCTCTTCTTCTATATAGCCTTTTAAGAATGCACTCTTGACATCCATCTGATACAGAGTGATGTCTCTATTAACAGCAAATGAAATTAAAAGTCTGATAGATTCTAACTTGGCGAATGGAGCAAAGGTTTCTGTATAGTCTATCCCCTCTTGCTGACTATAACCTTGTGCTACCAGTCGTGCTTTGTTTCTGATGACTTCACCTTGTTCATTAAGCTTGTTTCTGAACACCCATCTTGTTCCAATGACGTTGAATCCTTTTGGTATGGGAACAAGATCCCATACGTCATTTCTGGTGAATTTATTCAGCTCTTCTTGCATTGCCAGAATCCAGTCGTTGTCTAGAAGTGCTTCATCAATAGAAGAAGGTTCAATCAAAGACACAAGTCCCATGAGGGATTCTTCAGAGTTTCTGAAGCTTGCTCTTGTTCTGATTGGATCTTCCTTTCTTCCTAGGATAGTTTCTTCTGGATGATCCAAACTGCTTCTGGGTAATCTCTTCTTAGGTTGATCAGCATCTGTTGTAGGATTGCTAGCAGTACTCCTTTCAGATGTTGAAGGAGTGACTGTGTTGAGAGCTTCTGATGACTTGTCTTCAGAACCTGTAAATTCAATTTCCATACCTGCAAAAACTTCATTCTACAGTTCCAAAGCCAATTATCTTTCCCCTCTGATTTCCTCCAAAGCCAACGTGGCCTCCAGGCTTAAGTTCCAGGCTTTGGAACATATGCCTTCTTCCCGTCATGTGTCGCGAGCAGCCAGAGTCCAGGTACCATGACTGGTGTTTCTGATTTGCTGCTAATGATATCTGCAACATGTATTATTTTATCCTTAGGTACCCAGATTTTCTTGGGTCCTGATTTGTTAGATTTTCCAAAACTCTGGTTGAATTTTGGTTTCACAGAATACTTACTGCTAGTGTATTTAATATCATGTGTGTGACCATACATAAAATGTGAGTTCAGAGGAGTGTGTTTAATGGTTAAATCCATGACATTCTTTGGTGTAGGAACCTTACCTTGGTATCCTATTCCCTTCCTGTCGTTTCTGCTAACTCCATAGATCATTGAAGCCATTTTGCTTCTATCTATGCTTTTAGCAAGGAACTTCTGGAAACTGTGATCATACTCCTTGATGATCTCATCAGCACTGCTGGGAGTTTCAGAAATTGGTTCCTTTTGAGAGTTTTGTAAAACATTTTCTAATTTTTAAATTTTATTTCTCAGCTCAGAATTTTCCAATTTAAGACTCTCAGTCTTATTAGAGTCAAATTCAAGATTCCTTTTCAGGTTTCTGAATTTAACTCTAATCTGTTGATACCTTTCCAGAATTTCATTAAGGCTTTTAGCAAGTTCAGCCTTGGTAAAATTAAATGCAAAGTCAGGAAATACCTCTTCAGTATCTGATTCTGAGTCTGATTCAGAAGCTTCACTATCTTCTGAAATGTTGGCCATGAGAGCTATGTTTGATCTCTCATCATCTGATTCTGAGTCAGCTTCAGACGAGTCAGAGTCATCCCATGTAGCCATGAGACTTTTCTTCTTTTCTCTTCCAAACTTCTTTTTGGGCTTTTCCCTCTGAAGCTTTGGGCAGTCACTCTTGTAGTGTCCTTGCTCATTGCACTCATAGCAGATGATGTCCTTGGTGTTTGGCTTTCTGCTTCCTGAGGAGCCTTCAGATCTTCTGTATCCAGAGGAAGAATCTGTCCTTCTGTATCTGGAAGAAGACTCGTTCTGATCAGATCTTCTGGGACTCCTGAACTTCCTTTGCCTCTGCTTCCACAGTTGATTCACTCTTCTGGAGAGGAGAGAAAGTTCGTATTCTTCTGATGAGGATCCATCAAATGTTTCTTCAACTGCCTGCAAAACTTTAGACTCAGATTTTTTGTTAGATTTTAATGCTAAAGGCTTACCTTGCTTCTGAGGTTCATCAGCTTCTAGCTCTATCTCATGACTTCTGAGGGAGCTGATAAGTTCCTCCAGAGAAATTTTGTTGAGATCTTTTGCTAGCTTCAGAGCTGTAACCATTGGCCTCCACTGCTTTGGTAAGCTCCTGATGATTTTCTTGACGTGATCAGCAGTAGAATAACCTTTGTCCAGAACCTTGAGACCAGCTACCAGAATCTGGAATCTTGAGAACATTGTTTCAATGGATTCAATTTCTTCCATTTTGAATGCCTCATACTTCTGAATGAGCGCAAGAGCTTTAGTTTCTTTGACCTGAACGTTGCCCTCATGCGTCATTCTGAGTGAGTCAAAAACGTTCTTTGTTGTGTCTCTGTTAGAGATCTTTTCATATTCAGCATACGAGATGGCGCTGAGAAGGATGGTTATGGCCTTGTGGTGATTTTTGAAGTCACGCTTTTGTTGGTCAGACATTGCTTTTCTATCAATCTTCTGACCGCTTGCATTCACAGGGTGCATGTATCCATCTGTCACCATGTCCCACAGATCAGCATCATGTGCCAGAAAGAAGCTTTCAATTCTGTCTTTCCAGTAATCAAAATTTTCTCCATCAAAGACTGGAGGTTTGCCGCTAAATCTGTCTCTGTCTTCATTGTTGTCATTGCTGGTGTGTGAATAAGTTCCTGCCATTGTGTTTTTCTGACGCTGGATCTTGTACTGACACGGTTAAGTGTTTTAGCTCAGAACCAGGCGCTCTGATGCCAATTGAAGAAGTGAAAAACACAAGAAGGGGGGTTGAATTGTAAAACTGAAAATCAATGCAAGGAACACGATATTTTTATCCTGGTTCGTTTGATCTCAAACTACTCCAGTCCACCCGTCAAGGTGATTTCGCCTCTCTCCAACGAGGTCTTAATCCACTATATTCAACTGAATATTACAATCTGCTTTAACAACTGCTAAAGCCTTCTTGATGCAAACCACAAACCGGTTTCTCAAGGAATCACTTTCTTACAAAGAATTGAAATCTAGGTGTGTGAATGTTTTCTACAAAACTGTTTATCACAACTGTGATACTACACAACTTAAGCTTATGGAAACTAGATTGCTAAAATAATTGAATAAGAATTTGGAGCTTTTAGCAAACTGAGAGTAAGGAAGATGATGATTAGCTTTTAGGCGTGTAATTTGATGTAGAGCATTCGCCAATTCAATCTTCATTGACTTGTTTATATAGCATTGAAATTGATGAACGTTGGAGCAATAATTTTGATTCAATGCTAATGACAATCTTTCCTTATTAAGCAGATCTTGTCTGGAATGATGTCGTTGGTAATAACTCATCTTGAATGCACAGTACCGTTGCCACTTAAGCGTGTTCTGGCTTTGGCTCATTCTGACGCTGCTTAAGTGCTGATGAACTATTGTTGTCTTTATCAGAGATCAGAGTGTTGAGCGCAGATCTGTTCATCAAGCTTCAGCATAAATGTGAGTTGTTCTTCTGATTCTGGTATCTGATATAGCATCTTCTGATGCTGATGTTGATATCCAATATTCTGATGCTGATGAGGATGTTCTCCTGCTGATACCTATCAGAGTTTCTGTAAAACAGAAAGTAATTTTTAGGTAGCAAATAGTTCTACACATGAATCACATAATTAATATATCATTTCATTTTGTTATCATCAAAACTTAAACTTAGGGTAGTAGATTCAAATTTTGTTCTAACAGACATTGCTTCCACACTTTGCAGAGGTCACCTTTGAACATTTTCCACGAGAAGAGAATCAGTTAGCAGACGCGCTAGCTACCATGTCATCTATGTACAAGGTCAGATGGGACAACGATGCTCCTCGGATCACTATTGAGAGGTTGGATGAACCAGCGTACTGCTATGAGATTGACACTAAAGAAGTAGAAGACAAACCTTGGTTTCATGAAGTAAAGAGGTATCTCGAGGCTTAAGAGTATCCTAAGGGGGCGTCTGTCAATGATAATAAGTTTCTGAGAAGGTTCTCCGTAAAGTTCTTCCTCAGTAATGGAATCCTCTACAGGCGTAACCATGGCTCTACTTTACTTCGGTGTGTAGACAAGAGAAAAGCAGAGAGGATCATGGCGGATTTATACAAAGGTACCTTCAGCACCCACTCTAGTGGACACACCATGGTTAAAAAGATCCTACGGGAAGGATACTATTGGTCCACTATGGAAGCATACTGTTATCCGCATTCTCGAACTTGTCACAAATGCCATATCTATGCTGATAAAGTGCATGTACCTTTGGTCCCCTTGAATGTCTTGACGGCTCCTTGGCCCTTTTCAATGTGGGGAAGTGATATGATTGGAGAGATTAGACCTACTGCTTCCAATTTGTATCACTTCATCTTATTGGCCATTGATTACTTCATAAAGTGGGTTGAGGCTGCCTCTTTTTCTACTGTTACCAAGAATGTTGTGGAGCAGTTTATCAAGCATAACCTAATTTGTTGGTATGGTGTGCCAAAGAGAATCATCACAGGCAATGGTATGAATCTCAACAATACAATGATCACCGAACTCTATAAACAATTCAAGATCCACCATCATAACTCTTCTCCCTACCAGCCGAAGATGAATGGCGTTGTGGAGGCTGCTAACAAGAACATTAAGAAAATCATACAGAAGATGATGGTGACATACAAAGACTGGCATGAGATGTTACCATTTTATCTTCATGGTTACCGCACCTCAGCACTTACGTCAACAGGAGCAACACCTTATTCTTCGGTGTATGGTATGGAGGTTGTCCTGCCTATTGAGTTCTAGATTCCTTCTTTGAGGATCATGAAGGATGCGGGTTTGAACGAAGACGATTGGATCCAGACTCGACTTGATCAACTGAATCTGATTGATGAGAAAAGGCTTAGTGCTGTCTGTCATGGTCAAATGTATCAAAAACGGATGATCAAGGCTTTCAACAAAAAGGTCAGACGCTAGGTATATCAAGTGGGTGATCTGGTAATCAAGCGCATCATAATGCCACAAGGTGATCCCAGGGTAAAATGGACTCCCACGTACTAAGGGACATTTATGATCAAAAGCATATTTTCCGGTGGAGCCATGATTCTAACCACCATGGATGGTGACGACCTTCCTCACCCTGTGAACTCGGACATAGTGAAAAGATACTGTGATCGGTGGATCTGGAACTGACTGTTTAACGCTGGTTCGCGAAATGTCGCGGAAGCAAGAGTCGCCACCGTCTTTTATTTTCTCCAAATGGAAAGGACAAAAGCACAGAAAAATTCCTTAAAGAGATCGCTCTCGGTTCAGGAGGTAGATTATAGAAAGGGAAGGTGTTAGCACCCTTTCTATCCATGGTTATCCATGGGCTCTTAGATACTTGCTCAATGTGTTTTCAAAAATGTTTTGTTTGCTTTTCAACTGTGGGTTTTAAAAAAGTTTCTTTGAAAATTCCAGTTCGACTCTTGTATCGGTCCTCAAGAGTGTTTGAAAAATTGCTTTCGAAAGCTTTTTGAAAAGGTGTCGGTGTGAAAAGTATTTTTGAATTTGTTTTGAATTTAGAGCAAGTATCTAGAGTCGTCTACCTACCCTAAGGAATTCGTCTGTGTAAATGTCCTTTAAAGTAGTGCCATCCCACCATTGAGAGGTAGGTAGCACCACCGTTGGAGGTGTTCGGGTCAATTCGAGTTTAGGGACATGGTGATCACCGGAGCAATGGGAAGACACCTTAGAAGCTACCCTCATGCCAGGTTCCCGGATCATGAGGACTTACTAAGACATCCTCTACTCGACGATCACCTTTCGAAAGGCAACAGTGAGGCGTACCCTAGGGGTGGTGTGTGCGATTCGTGCGTCAGTTTCATTGATATTTGTCTTGTCATGTTCATTGTGATCTACGCTTGATTTTGATTAGGGCCATTCATTCTTGCATGCTTATTATTAACAGTTAATATTTGCGGGAAAATAAATTCTAAGGCTATTACAAATGGCGCGGGTCCACATCGCCAAAATTAAACCGGACCCGATTTGACAGAAAAGTAAATAAGGCAAAAGAAATAAAAGTGCGAGCAATTGTTTACACGGCTTTGGGAGAATTACATAATTATAATAAACGACATAAAATAAATGTGCGAAATTAACAATTAAAAATATGGGCGTTGGACCCTTTTGCAAAAAATTAAAATTAAAATTAAAATAAGAATGTTTTTTGGTATTTTTGTGTTTTTAAGATTTAATGGAAAAAAGAATTAATTAAAACGAAGATTGGATGCAAACCCTAATTCTAATGTTTTTTAGATTTATTATGAAAATATTAAAATTTAACCTAAATTAAACCTATTTTTTATGTACAATTTAATTAGGAAAATAAATAAAATAATATTAAATATTTATGAAAGAAAATAAATAAAGGATGAAAACTTGAATAAACCCTAATTCTACATTTTTGGATTTTTGTTATTTAAAAAGAATTAAAGTTGTAACCTAATTAAAACTAAATATTTACATGCAATTTATCTATGGAAATAATTAAAATAAAATAAATATTATATTTTTTCTTTTTTTTTTCTGATTTTTTTATGAAGTTTTGATATTTTGTAAAAATAATTAATTAAATCAAACAATCAAGAAAATAAAATAATAATTTAAATAAAATATAAGAAAAATAAAAAGAATGGCAAACCAGGGGGGGTGGAGGTCCCCAATATGGAGGTATACTTTGAATAACCAGGCCCATTAAGATTCAGATTCGCTGACTTTTCCAAGCACTATGTGGCATGTTGACTGGGGTGTAGGGTGCTCTTTGATTCTTGGCCATTGATCTGATTTCACTAAGCACATGGACGTCTGGATGATGGTGGTATATCATGCACTCCACCACAAACGCTGCATAGGAATAATTAGAGAAAAATAATATTTGAAAGTGTACAGACCTGGGGTTCGAACCCAGGTCTTGGACGTTGCAAGCTCAACACCTGTGCCACTACGCCATGTTAGCGCGTTTAATATATAAATATCAAATAAACAATATAAAGAAAGCAACGCGTTTAGTGGAGAGAAACGCGCGAAATTCAAACGCCCCAATCGCCTGTGGCCACGTCTTCGTCTCTTTCACGTTCCCTGTAACATAAGCATTCAGCAACGGTTTTAGACGCGTTGCTTTAGGGATGTTTTCAGAAAATAGCGATTAGAGCTATGTAACTCATAAATTGGGCGCGACTATATCAATCTCTTCGTCCAGATGCGTTGATTGCAACGGTGGTACTGGGGATGTCCAATTTTTCCTCTATCAAGAATCCCTAATTTGAAGCTCAGGAAACCCTAACATTCAATCATGGTATAATCTCGTATAGCACAGAAAAACGCAATTAAACATGATGGTTAGCTTGTAAACTTCATCAGGAATGCAAAACACATATCAAAACTTATAAAAAATGCATGAATTGGTATGTACGATTGTGACTTTTATTCGATACAGTCTGCCTTCATATTACCGATTCTTGGAGCTTTGGTTGTTGTTTTTGATTGAAATATGATCAAGGAGACTTGAGGAAGCCAATGGAATGAATTGTAGGGTTTGAATCGACCTCTAAGGTTGATTTCAATTTTGCTTTTTTTTTAGTGAAAATTCTAAGTTTGTTCTTAGCTTTTGCGCAGCTTCAATGTCTTCTAGCATTAGGGTTTGATTCCTGGTTATGTAGTGAGCATATTAGGTTAAGAAAATTGCACAAAATCTTTTGAATTCAATGGTTTCAATATTTGATTTTATAAGATCTTTTTTGAATCTTTTTTCATGTGTATTTGGTGTCAATTAGCTCAAATCAAACCAAAACTTGCCTAATTAGGATGTGCACGTGATATTGAGAGTAAAACATGCATGAAAAGATTTTTTAGGTCAAGTTTGATATTTTTCATGTATTTAAATAATTTAAATGAATTAATATAAATAATAATTCAAATAAATAAATAAAAAATGAGAAAATACTTCCCTTTGGGCCAAGTGGTCGTGCATAGGCTTGGAATGATGAATCTTGGAAGAAAAATGGGCCCATTAGCAATTTTAGGTCATTTGAACCATTGTTGACTTTTCAAAATTCCCAAAAATTTCCCAACTTCCACAAGGCATAACTTGCTCAATTATTAAGCTTTTCACATGTTCTTGGACATTTTGGAAAGGTCTTTGAGTCCTCTAACCAATGCCTTTGGTCCCATGTCATTTTGATTTACCAATCTCAAGTTATGGCCTTTGACTTAAAGTCCCTTTTTGTTGACTTTTGAAAATGACCTATAATGTTGAAATTGATAACTTTTTGTGAGAGCATTTCTTGGACTTGAAGTATGAAGATGAGTTGTAGGAAATGTCTTTCTCTTCAAAATGAGCTTTGGATGGAATTTTTCTGATAATCCATGTGAAAGTTATGCCCTGGTCAATTTCAGTTGACTTTTTCAGCTGTCCAAATATAGTAACTTTTGTATCTTGATGATTTTCTGAGCCAAATTTTGAGAATCATGATCAAGCATTGATCAAATGATGTTTGTGGCTTCAAAATGATATGTTGACCAAAAATTTGAACTTTTGACTGCCAAATGACCATTTTGCCCCTACAGTTGACTGTAGTGCAATTTAGGGTTTTGACTGTGCAATTTTGAGCTGAATGCCTTGAAACTTGATATGAGGATACTTGACCATCTTTGTAAGCATATGAGACTTGATTGGGCCTTTGAAACCTTCACTTCCTTGATCAGAACATAAACCCTAGTTTTGACTGTATAGGAGACAGTTGCACTGCACAACCCTTGGGGAATTTTGTGACTTGACTTGGCAATTTCTTGAAGAATATGGGAGGGAAAATTTTGGGGTGCAACAGTTGACCCTGTTCAATCTTCTTAGACCTGAGGATGCAGATTGGCTGACGTGCCTTTCGTAATCCGAGGGTAGAAGATGATTGAACACTAGAGTGCCCAGAAATTTGCGCTCACATGTTAGCAGTATGATGGGAATGGGCTTATAGATGCCATTTGGAGATTGCTGGATAGGGTGATGGGCTTATAGATGCCATCTGGATGTTGATCGCGTAAGAGATTCCTTAGCTAGAACCTGCATACCTGCAAAACAGAAAATGAGTACCTGACACGTTGCAGGAGCTGATTTTAGATGTTTGGCATAGATATGTCCTGACTGGTTACAGGAGCTGAGTCTGGAGTTTCAAACGCTGATGAATGAACCAGAGATGGTTACTGCCTTAGCGTGAATGGTAAGAGAACCTTGGGTGATTTTAACTTCAACAACGCTCGTTGAGAAAAATCTTGGCGGGAATTACCATCTTTGCAGTATCGGAATGGGAACCATAGACCTTTATAATCTGAAAGGGAATCACCTCACTCGCCGTCGGAGAGGGAATCATAGGAAAAGGAATTGTCACCTCACTCGCCGTCGGAGAGGGAACCATAAGAGACTATCACCTCACACTCATCGTCGGAGAGGGAAATATCTGAAAAGGACTTACCACCTCACACACCGTCAGAGAGGGAACCATAAGAGACTTATCACCTCACACTCATCGTCGGAGAGGGAAATATCTGAAGAAGGAATTACCACCTCACGCACTTGCCGGAGAGGGGACCATAAGAGACTTATCACCTCACACTCATCGTCGGAGAGGGAAACATCTGAAAAAGGAATTACCACCTCACGCACTTGCCGGAGAGGGGACCATAAGACTATCACCTCACACTCATCGTCAGAGAGGGAAACATCTGAAGAAGGAATTACCACCTCACGCACTTGCCGGAGAGGGGACCATAAGACTATCACCTCACACTCATCGTCGGAGAGGGAAACATCTGAAGAAGGAATTACCACCTCACTCGCCGTTGGAGAGGGGACCATAACTTTTGCTGAGTCTTTGTCAGAAAAATCTGTTGGGAGTCGATTTAGCTGGACTAGAGAAGGCTTTGAAATATGTTTGAGCATTTTAACTGCGTCTTTCCTGAAAGGTAAAGTCAGTCATATGCAATGCATGCTATGGATCAAGCAAATGATGTTCTTAACATAAATGAGATTTGTATGATATGATGCGTCTATGCATGCTATAATGATATATGTGATGTTTTATGTTTTCGCCTAGGAAAGTAAATCCTTGACGGGTGCCGGGAAGTCATATCCTGGGCTGATGTTGAAGTATTGATTTTGCTTCCACTGGGGATGATAGTTGCAAGAATACCGGTAGGAGAAGATGACTCCGTTGCGGAATAAACTTGGCAAATGGAAGATTCTGCGGGGAGAAAAGATGCTCTAGCGACCATGCTGGGAAGCAATACTCTATGGGGAGAGAGATGCTTTGCTGAATTGTTGATAATAATCTGCTGAGGATATCCTTGTTGTTGGAAGTGCTGACAGGCTTCGCTGGGGTAAGAAGACTTCGTTGACGACGATCTTTCCATGGCTTTTGGCTGAGGATAACCCAGTTATATCCTGTTAAGGAAATAACTCTTTAACTCAAGCCGGACGACGCGTTCGTGCTCTATGAGGGGATAAGCTTCCAGAATCTACTGGGGATAAGCTTATTGCTTGGGGATATGGACTCCATCTTTCCTGGATTAGACTCTTCTAGGGAGTTTTGATATGCTGGGGGAGTGATTCCTTTGAATATTGGTATACCGCCGGGGAACAATCTTTAGGCCAAGACTGCCGGGGATGCTTGTTAAGAATATATGTGCTGCTGCTGGGGATGTATTGAGATCTACTGGGGGATACTCAATTTCCTTGATAATCTGATAATAGCTTGGAGAAGAATGTATTGTTTTATTGAACCACTCTCTGGGGAATTAAGGTATCTGGTTATGTTCTTTAGCCGAACCTACCTTGGTACCTTGGAGGATAGAACAATTGGATTGTTTAGACGACTCTTTTATTGCCCCTGTTTCTAGTGTCACCTGCAATTAATTCCTTTGTTTCGTATGCAAATATTTATGAGTTAGCAAATTATTGTCAATGCATATATCACAAATTGAACCTTGGACGTTCTTCGCAAAACAAAACAGAAAAAAGAAAAACACTTGGCACGTTTAACTGAAAATATATTTGTATTGATTTTGAATGGCCTGAAAATAGGCGTTTTGTATACAAGAGGCTGACGTCCTAGTAAGAGGAACGCCGCCGAACAAGAGAGTTTATACAAATTTTGTACAAAAGAAATAAAACAGCTGTGTGAAATATGAATGATCCCACTGGGTTTCAACTCTGCTATTGCCTTTATAACTCTGAGCATCTCATCACTTGATGACCTTGGTTGAAGGTGAAGCTGACTGATTGATGCCGTCTGAACTTGATGTAGATACCGGATTCTGGATGCAAAGTGATCCAATGAGACATAGTATTACGCTTTTATCCCTAATTTTTGCCTGGACCGCCCTTTCGGGTTTTCAGTCCACCGGGATACCCATTTTTGCCCAAGCTGCCTTTTCAGGTTTTCGACTTGCCGGGTGTACAGATTTTTCATTTTCATCCCTTCATTTTGCCCGAACCCTTTTGGTTCGACGGGAAGCCCTAATTTTTGCCTAGGCATGTCAGCCTAGCGGGTCTTTTTTCATGCGTAGTATTTTTTAACTATGTCTGCATTGGCGGGGTGAGGAAGGTCGTCGCCATCCATATTGGTTAATATCATTGCTCCTCCTGAGAACACATGCTTAACCACAAATGGCCCTTCGTACGTGGGGGTCCATTTGCCCCTTGGATCACTCTGAGGAAGGATAATTCTCTTGATCACCAGATCCCCGACTTGATATTCCTGTGGTCTGACCTTTTTGTTAAATGCCCTGATCATTCGTTTTTGGTACGTCTGACCATGACAGATAGCAGCAAGTCTCTTTTCGTCAATGAGGTTGAGTTGATCAAGTCGTGTCTGGATCCAATCATCTTCGTTCAGATTTGCATCCTTCATTATCCGGAGAGAGGGAATTTGTACTTCGATCGGCAAGACTGCCTCCATGCCATAAACTAGAGAGAAAGGAGTTGCCCCGGTTGACGTCCTGGCTGAGGTACGGTACCCATGCAGAGCGAACGGTAACATCTCGTGCCAATCTTTGTAGGTCACTGTCATCTTTTGCACGATTTTCTTGATGTTCTTATTTGCTGCTTCTACAGCCCCATTCATCTTCGGTCTGTAAGGAGAAGAATTGTGGTGCTGTATCTTAAACTGTTCGCAAAGCTCAGCAATCATCTTATTGTTTAGATTGGTACCGTTGTCTGTAATAATCCGCTCAGGAACGCCGTACCGACAGATTAGGTTGTGTCGAATGAACCGTGCCACCACAGTCTTGGTTACCGTAGCATAGGATGCTGCTTCAACCCACTTCGTAAAATAATCGATCGCCACTAGGATGAAGCGATGCCCATTAGATGCTGTAGGTTTTATCTCACCGATCATGTCTATACCCCACATTGCGAACGGCCAAGGCGCAGTTAGAACATTCAGGGGAACCGGAGGAACATGCACCTTGTCTGCATAGATCTGGCACTTGTGGCATGTCCTGGAGTATTGGTAGCAGTCGGCTTCCATTGTCGACCAATAATATCCTGCCCGTAGGATTTTCTTAGCCATAGTATGTCCACTGGAATGCGTACCAAAGGTCCCTTCGTGTAGCTCTTCCATGATTCTTTCCGCTTCAGTCTTATCCACACAACGCAGTAAGGTTGAATCATGGTTTCGCTTGTACAAGATGCCGTTGCTTAGGAGGAATTTTGCTGCGAACCTCCTCAGGAATTTCTTATCATTGACAGAGGCACCTTCAGGGTATTCCTGAGCTTCCAGATATCTCTTCACTTCGTGGTACCAAGGCTTCTCGGTCACCAATTCAGTTTCGAGATCACAATAGTATGCCGGTTCGTCCAGTTTCCAGATGATGATTCGGGGAGCCTCGTTATCCCATTTGACCTTGAACATTGAAGACATTGTAGCTAACGCATCCGCTAACTGATTCTCTTCTCTTGGAAAGTGCTCAAAGGTTATCTCTGTAAAGTGGGGAATCAGGGTCAACACACATTCTCTGTAAGGAATCAAGTTTGGATGTTTCGTATCCCACTCTCCTTTGATCTGATTGATCACAAGAGCGGAATCTCCGAAGACACTTAGAAATTTGATCCTTAGGTCGATCGCAACTTGAAGACCCATGATGCACGCCTCATACTCCGCCATGTTGTTGGTACAGTTGAAGCATAGCCGGGCGGTGAGTGGAGTATGAGTACCTTGTGGAGATATGATTATAGCGCCGATACCATTTCCCAAAGCATTGGAGGCTCAGTCAAAGTGCATAGACCATCGGGATCCTGGCTCAGGTCCTTCATCCGGTCCGGGTACTTCACAATCAGTTACTATCATGATGCTTTCGTCCGGAAACTCGAAGTTCATTGATTGGTAGTCATCTACAGCTTGATGAGCTAAGTGGTCTGCCAATACACTTCCCTTGATGGCTTTCTGGGTTGTGTACTGAATGTCGTATTCCGTCAAGATCATTTGCCATCTTGCAAT
Source organism: Vicia faba (assembly GCA_948472305.1). Classification (NCBI taxonomy): domain Eukaryota; kingdom Viridiplantae; phylum Streptophyta; class Magnoliopsida; order Fabales; family Fabaceae; genus Vicia; species Vicia faba. Next base: position 1,239,488,384 of record OX451737.1, read on the forward strand.
TCTCCCAGACAGAGCAGGCTTTTCGAATATGTACTTTATAGGATCCATCTTTGAGATCAACAAGGTAGTATGAGTCAGCATATACTGTCTCAGCCGGCGAGCAGCCCATACCAAAGCGCAGCAAGTTTTCTCAAGCAGTGAGTATCGGGTCTCATAGTCGGTAAACTTTTTGCTAAGGTAATAAATGGCGTGCTCTTTTCGGCCAGACTCGTCATGCTGCCCCAGCACGCACCCCATTGAGTTGTCAAGCACTGTCAGATATAGGATTAGAGGTCTCCCTTCAACCGGTGGCATAAGGATAGGTGGTTCTTGGAGATACTCTTTGATTTTGTCAAAAGCAGCCTGACATTCATCGTTCCAACGTACTACCTGATCTTTCTTCAGCAGCTTGAAGATTGGCTCACAAGTAGCAGTCAGATGTGAGATGAATCGAGCAATGTAATTCAGGCGTCCTAAAAAACCTCTGACTTCCTTTTCCGTCTTAGGAACTGGCATCTCTTGAATAGCTTTGACCTTAGCAGGGTCCACTTGAATACCTTTATCACTGACCACGAAGCCTAGCAACTTCCCAGATCTTACCCCGAAGGTGCACTTGTTCGGGTTCAATCTTAGCTTGTACAGTTTCAACCAGTCAAACAACTTCTGTAGATGATCTAGATGCTCTTCCTCAGTCTGGGACCTTGCGATCATGTCGTCCACATACACCTCTATCTCGTGATGGATCATATCATGAAATAAGGCAACCATGGCACGTTGGTAGGTTGCCCCAGCGTTCTTTAATCCGAATGGCATGACCTTGTAACAGAAGGTGCCCCACTGAGTAACAAATGTAGTCTTTTCCATGTCTTCAGGTGCCATCTTGATCTGATTGTAACCTGAAAAGCCATCCATGAAAGAGAACACTTTGTGCTGAGCTGTATTATCAACAAGGACATCAATGTGAGGTAAGGGGAAGTCATCTTTGGGGCTGGCCCTGTTTAGATCCCTGTAGTCGACACACATTCTGACCTTACCGTCCTTCTTAGGTACCGGCACCACATTAGCAACCCACTGAGGGTAAGAAGTTACTGCAAGGAACCCGGCATCAAACTGTTTCATGACCTCGGCTTTAATCTTCTCGGACATCTCTGGACGCATCCGACGGACCTTTTGTTTAACTGGAGGGCAGTCCTCCTTAGTTGGCAAGTGATGGACCACAATGTCGGTATCCAACCCTGGCATGTCTTCGTAGGACCAGGCAAAGATCTCCATATAGTCATGTAACATCTTGGTTAACCGTTGCTTCACGCTGAGCTCTAGGTTGGCACCAATCTTTACCTCTTTCCTGTCTGCCTCAGTACCCAGGTTTATGGTTTCCACTGGCTCTTCATGGGGTTGAATTGCCCTCTCTTCCTGAAGCAACAGTCTTGCAAGCTCGCCAGGCACTTCGCAATCATCTTCACCTTCGTCTTCGGCTAAGTTGATCGGATTTTCGAAGTCATAATTGGCAGTAGCAGAGTTGTTATCAGTAAGATCCAGAGTGGATTGGAACCTGTATGAGTGAGTGTGTGTGTAAATACAGCTGTTTTTGAAAATTATGTAAAGGAAAAGAAAGACAGAAAAGGAGCACAATATTTGCAATGCGAAAAACGTCCAAGATTTTCATTCATGATGTATAAAATGACAGTTTGTATGCCCTCACAAATAGAACCACGGTGCCTCGGGTAAGACACCGGGCCATAGAGTTTATCATTGTTTATTACAAAATATAACGAAACAAAGAAATTTATTACTGCGTCACAAAGGTAACAGGGGTATGATCCTTAGCACTTCAATTGTTCAATCCGTCTTCAGCCGTCGGATAGATCCAGCTGTTGAATTCAGCTTCGTCCACTTCATGGTCTTCCCCAACAGCGTTCGCTCCTGAACTTTTAATAAATACCAGAGGTCTTCCGATCTTTGCTTTCCTCATAGCTCTCTGACCTTCTGAGGTAAAACCCAGCCCAAGTTTATCAGTCTTCTGAGTGAAGTCTGGAAGTCTGCCCCAGTCGGCACATTCACCCTTCTGCACTACAGCCCTGGCATCCTTCAGGGAAGCCATCTTCAAAGGGCCACTTGCTTCTGTTGTTTCTGCTGCAATTGGAAACACCTCCTCGAAATGCTGAAAGGGGGTCTCAATAAACTCCCCATCCATCTCAATGTACCTGAAGGAGTTCAGGTGGCTCACCATATATTCTTCCTCTCCTTGCACAGTGACAATCTTCCCTCTGACGGGGTACTTCAGCTTTTGATGCAAGGTAGAGGTCATTGCCCCAGCCTTATGTATCCAGGGTCGACCCAGCAGACAAGAGTAAGATGGACGGATGTCCATCACATAAAAAGTGGAGTCGAACACCTGAGAGCCCACCCGAATCGGAATGTCAACTTCTCCATGGACCATCCTCTTTGAACCGTCAAAGGCCCTGACGATGATGTTGCTGGGTTTCAATTCCAGGCCTTCACAATCTAGACGATCCAGAGCCTTCTTGGGTAGCACATTCAAAGATGACCCAGTATCAACCAACACATGTGCCAGGGTGGTGCCCCTGCATTCAATTGAGACATGCAGAGCATCATTATGGTCTCTCCCCTTTGCGGTCAAGTCAGCATCTGAGAAACCCAGGCCATTGTCTGCCGTTAGACTTGCCACGCAATCAGTGAACTGGACTGCAGAGGTTTCATGTGGCACATGGGCCGTCTTGAGGAATGAGATTAGGGCCTTTGCATGGGCCTCGGAGCACAGCAGTAAAGAGAGCATGGAGATCTTGGAGGGCGTATGCCCCAGCTGTTCCACAACATTAAAATCGCTCTTCTTTATAATCTTCAGAATCTCCTCCATCTCTTGTGGGGATGCCTCAGCAGCTATGGGTATGGGTGCCTCCATCTGGGCAGGCTCAACTTCAATTCCCTTGCCCCGAGCATTGGATGACCCGGCAGCAGGAGAAACAATCGGATTAGCAGCAGGAACAACAACTTGATCAGTAACAGGAATAGGTGTACTGGTAGGAATTATCAGGAGCGGTCTTCGGGCAGCAGGCGGTGCAATGTCCGGCGAGAAGAGCCTGCCACTGCGGGTAACTTTGGTTGGGCCCGTGATGTCACAGATGCCGGCGCCAGCGTTGAGCTCTTGTTTGATCCCGTTTATATATACATCTGCCCCATAGTGCCAAGGGACAGCTTTATCAGATACATAGGGCAGGGGCCCTGGAACAGTGATAATAACGGGTGCAACGGTCATGATTTGAGTGGGCTTCTTCGGGAGAGCCGGGATTGGGTTATTGAAAATAGTCACTACAGAAACTTCTTCCATTGGAACCAATCGAATAGCAGACTTCTTGAATAAAATCTCCTTGCTATCCATTAAGCTTTGGATGCCTAACTTTAGCAAGGGACAACCAGATGGGGACACGGCACAGAATAGGCAACCCTCACTACAACCCGGAAATAAACCGGCCTGCAGTAGGTTCTTCTTGACGATCTTTAGAGGAGTGGCTAGATCATCCACAGAAACAGCATAAACGTCTTCATCAACAGCATTTACCCCGTGCTGAGGCATAGGGGCAGTAACTACATTCGGCTTTGCAGGCGCTTCGAATTGTATCTCTTTTGCGTCGATAAGGTCTTGCACCTTATTCTTCAACGCCCAACAGTCATCGGTAGAGTGCCCCGGGCTTTCTGAATGGTAAGCACAACGAGCATTCGGGTTGTACTTGGGAGATGTTGTATTAGGGAATTTTGGAGCCTCCCTGACAGTCACCAAATTGGTTGAGAGCAACTGTGGCAGGATCTGCGATAAGGTCATGTTTAACCGGGTAAACTCCCTCCGGGGTCTTTCAGCCCTTTGAGAATTGTTTGGCCGAGGAGCGGCAGCAGGCTTAGCAATCATCACCGCACTGACAGATTGGCGGTGTTCGGGTCTCTCTGATTTCCGGGAACCATATACGGCACTAGACTCCTTCTTGAATGGTTTCTTTTCCGAACTAGATGAGGCACCCTTCGCAATCTTCCCAGATTTCAGCCCAGCTTCAATTCTCTCTCCAGTCAAGATCAAATCAGTGAACCCAGCAGAAGAATTCCCAATGAGATGGTTGAAGAATGGCCCAGATAGGGTCCCCAAGAACATGTCAACCAGCTCCCGATCAGTCAATGGTGGCTGCACCCTGCCAGCTAGGTCTCTCCACTTCTGAGCGTACTCCTTAAAACCTTCGCTTGCGCCTAACGCCATACCCTGGAGTTGGGTACGTGTGGGGGCAAGGTCGGCATTATACTGGTACTGCTTGTAGAAAGCAGTAGCCAACTCCTCCCAGTTACGAACTTTGGTCCCATCCAGCTGATAGAACCATTCGAGATGAGTCCCTGAAAGACTCTCCTGGAAGAAGTGGATCCATAAATTCTTATCCGCAGAGTACGGCTGAATTTTCCGAACATAGGACCTTAAATGCAGCTTGGGACAAGATGCCCCGTCATATTTGGAGAAGGATGGTGCTTTGAACTTATGCGGGATAATCACACCAGTCGACAAACCCAGATCTCCGAAATCCAGCCCAGGTGCCTGTTGCACCTCCATAGCCTTCAACCTGTCCTCCAGTTGTTTGTACCTGTCATCTGCAGGAGGGTACTGCTCTTCATCAAAATCTGTCTCGTTGTCGGAGACGACCGGACTAGGAACCTTTACTTCTGCCTGAGAAGGACTCTTGCCAACAGAAGAACCAGCCTCTTCATGTTGCAGAGTATTGCCAAACCTTCGGCCCGAGTTGAACAGAACAATTCTTCTCTTCTTCTTCTTCTCCTTCTTCAGGAGCATAGCCTTTAGTTCTTCTTGGCCTTTAGCCAGACCTTTGATTAGTTCTTGAAACTGCGCATTCTGCGCCTGAAGAGCCTTGATTGAGGTCTCGGTTGATGCAGATTCGGGATTCATGATGCTGAAATAAACAGCGAAGAACTGTAAGCAACCTGAAAAGTGGAAAAACCTGCTATGCACATGATGTATGAAATGCGTATGCAATGCATTCAAGGGTTCGAAAGTTCAAATTTGTTGTAGACAAAAAAGAAGAACACACGTTATCATTAAAGAAATCATTGTTTAATACATCAAGCCTCATGGGCAAAAGTACAAAAATCAAATCAATCCCAAAATACACTGCGCATCCTCTTCGGAGCTATGTAAGTGTTGAGATTCCTCTCTTCATGCAACAGGCGGGTGAGCTCCAAGACTTTCTTTTCACTGGCATGCAGACTAGTCTCAAGAGAACTCCTTTCCTCCTTAAGCTGGATCCAGCTCTTCTGCATCTCTTCCCAGGATGTGGGCATATCAGGGTGTTGAATAGTGTGAGACACTTCCCCTTCCAAGACAGGCTCTTTGATTACTGGGAGCATGTGAGGATAAGGCATCACTAACTTCTGAGAGCGGGTGCGTACCCATTTGAGATAAGGCTCCAAAGGGATGGAGTTCCTGTGCCCCAGTGTCTTGTTTTCTATCCTACTGGGCATCCTCCAAGCTCTGATAAATCTCTGGCGAAGTCCTTGAGTATCGTTGTCGAAGTCAAAAACTATGTCAGGAATTAACATGTCATGAGGACTATCCCTCCGAGCATAACCAAACTGTCTCCAAGCCAGGCATGGGCTGTAAGTAATACCTCCTCTGATTCCAAGTAAAGGAACATTAGGATACTCCCTGCAACGATCAATGATAGTGACATCTCCTCTGGACCTAGGACACCAATGTATATCTGTATGTGTAAGAGTCATCAACCGTTGTGACCATCTCAAACCCCGCTCATTCTTCAAGACTGATTGCGGAAGGTGCGAAATAAACCACCTTCCCAGGAGAGGAGTGCAACACATAAGGACACCTCTTTTTCTCATGGTTCGAGTGTAACATGAGTGAAGGATGTCCCCCAGCAACGTAGGTATAGGATTCCTGGACATAAAGATCTGGACAACACTGATATCAATAAGCTGATCTGGGTTAGGAAACAACACCAAACCATAGACAAGGAGAGCTACCACTTCTTCAAAAGCTTGTAGGTCAAGGGAGTTCCAACATTCATGGGCTTTTTCAAACAGAAACCTGGCTAAGAACCCTTTGATACCACTTCTAACTTCCCAATGTCCCTTGAGGTCAGATGACTGTAGGTGCAAGGTTTTAGCAATCTCTTCAAGCTTAGGTTCCTTTTCTGTACCGTTGAAGGGTAGCTGATCAAGGATAGGGATCTTCAGGAGCCGGGAGAACTCCTCCAATGTAGGTACCAACTGATAGTCCAAGAAGGTAAAACAGTGATGCAGAGGGTCAAAGAATTGGAACAAGACCTTAATCATATCTTCCTCAATGTTGGTGTTGACCAAGCTGATGAGGCTTCCATGCCTTTCACTGAATGAAGAGTTCTCGGGAATCCTGGATATAAGCTCCTTAAGCTGAGGAGGTACCCTTACAAGACTGATTTGAATTGTCTTTCTACGAACAGTTTCCATGTCCTACAAAACAAGAACAAAGATGAAAATTCGAACCCCTGAAATGGTTAGTCAATGCATATGATGCTGGATGATGTCATGATGCTATGATTAAACACACCACAGATATTTACAAAGACAAACATGTAAGGCACACAAGGCACACAAGACAAGCCCTTAAGGTTTAAGGCCAGCATGGGGTTTGGGTAGTACCCTCTTGAGGTTAGTGGGTTCAACCTGTCCTAATCAAAGTAACCGGGTTCTAAGGTTCCCAATATCACGGGATTGCTTTCATTGTTCATCGTTTCGATTTAGCCACTGAACTGGCGACCGAAATATTCCAGGAAAGCAACCCTCAATTGAGCGTAGTATCGAGTATCAACCAACCTCGGACTGCACCAAAGTCAGTTATCTCACTACCCTAAAGAGGCCAAGATAGTTCAATTAAGGTTCCTAAGGTCTGTTGATGCTTCATGACACCACACGGAGGCCCCGTACTCTCCTTGACTGAACTCAAGGGTTACCGGTACACACCAAAGTGCCACATCAACGTAGCAGACTGTTTCAACCATGTCGGTATACCCCGCACAGTTCCCTCACAGCCTTGTTGCTACTTTCTAAGAAGGTATCCCCAGATCCGGGTTAGGATCTATAGAACTCCCAAGCAACCCACAATTTAAAGCACACAAGGAAAACAATTGAAAACATAGTTATGAACTAGCCCTAAGGTACACCCCACTTTAAGTTTCTCCCCAGCAGAGTCGCCAGTTCTGTGATCGGTGGATCTGGAACTGACTGTTTAACGCTGGTTCGCGAAATGTCGCGGAAGCAAGAGTCGCCACCGTCTTTTATTTTCTCCAAATGGAAAGGACAAAAGCACAGAAAAATTCCTTAAAGAGATCGCTCTCGGTTCAGGAGGTAGATTATAGAAAGGGAAGGTGTTAGCACCCTTTCTATCCATGGTTATCCATGGGCTCTTAGATACTTGCTCAATGTGTTTTCAAAAATGTTTTGTTTGCTTTTCAACTGTGGGTTTTAAAAAAGTTTCTTTGAAAATTCCAGTTCGACTCTTGTATCGGTCCTCAAGAGTGTTTGAAAAATTGCTTTCGAAAGCTTTTTGAAAAGGTGTCGGTGTGAAAAGTATTTTTGAATTTGTTTTGAATTTAGAGCAAGTATCTAGAGTCGTCTACCTACCCTAAGGAATTCGTCTGTGTAAATGTCCTTTAAAGTAGTGCCATCCCACCATTGAGAGGTAGGTAGCACCACCGTTGGAGGTGTTCGGGTCAATTCGAGTTTAGGGACATGGTGATCACCGGAGCAATGGGAAGACACCTTAGAAGCTACCCTCATGCCAGGTTCCCGGATCATGAGGACTTACTAAGACATCCTCTACTCGACGATCACCTTTCGAAAGGCAACAGTGAGGCGTACCCTAGGGGTGGTGTGTGCGATTCGTGCGTCAGTTTCATTGATATTTGTCTTGTCATGTTCATTGTGATCTACGCTTGATTTTGATTAGGGCCATTCATTCTTGCATGCTTATTATTAACAGTTAATATTTGCGGGAAAATAAATTCTAAGGCTATTACAAATGGCGCGGGTCCACATCGCCAAAATTAAACCGGACCCGATTTGACAGAAAAGTAAATAAGGCAAAAGAAATAAAAGTGCGAGCAATTGTTTACACGGCTTTGGGAGAATTACATAATTATAATAAACGACATAAAATAAATGTGTGAAATTAACAATTAAAAATATGGGCGTTGGACCCTTTTGCAAAAAATTAAAATTAAAATTAAAATAAGAATGTTTTTTGGTATTTTTGTGTTTTTAAGATTTAATGGAAAAAAGAATTAATTAAAACGAAGATTGGATGCAAACCCTAATTCTAATGTTTTTTAGATTTATTATGAAAATATTAAAATTTAACCTAAATTAAACCTATTTTTTATGTACAATTTAATTAGGAAAATAAATAAAATAATATTAAATATTTATGAAAGAAAATAAATAAAGGATGAAAACTTGAATAAACCCTAATTCTACATTTTTGGATTTTTGTTATTTAAAAAGAATTAAAGTTGTAACCTAATTAAAACTAAATATTTACATGCAATTTATCTATGGAAATAATTAAAATAAAATAAATATTATATTTTTTCTTTTTTTTTTCTGATTTTTTTATGAAGTTTTGATATTTTGTAAAAATAATTAATTAAATCAAACAATCAAGAAAATAAAATAATAATTTAAATAAAATATAAGAAAAATAAAAAGAATGGCAAACTAGGGGGGGTGGAGGTCCCCAATATGGAGGTATACTTTGAATAACCAGGCCCATTAAGATTCAGATTCGCTGACTTTTCCAAGCACTATGTGGCATGTTGACTGGGGTGTAGGGTGCTCTTTGATTCTTGGCCATTGATCTGATTTCACTAAGCACATGGACGTCTGGATGATGGTGGTATATCATGCACTCCACCACAAACGCTGCATAGGAATAATTAGAGAAAAATAATATTTGAAAGTGTACAGACCTGGGGTTCGAACCCAGGTCTTGGACGTTGCAAGCTCAACACCTGTGCCACTACGCCATGTTAGCACGTTTAATATATAAATATCAAATAAACAATATAAAGAAAGCAACGCGTTTAGTGGAGAGAAACGCGCGAAATTCAAACGCCCCAATCGCCTGTGGCCACGTCTTCGTCTCTTTCACGTTCCCTGTAACATAAGCATTCAGCAACGGTTTTAGACGCGTTGCTTTAGGGATGTTTTCAGAAAATAGCGATTAGAGCTATGTAACTCATAAATTGGGCGCGACTATATCAATCTCTTCGTCCAGATGCGTTGATTGCAATGGTGGTACTGGGGATGTCCAATTTTTCCTCTATCAAGAATCCCTAATTTGAAGCTCAGGAAACCCTAACATTCAATCATGGTATAATCTCGTATAGCACAGAAAAACGCAATTAAACATGATGGTTAGCTTGTAAACTTCATCAGGAATGCAAAACACATATCAAAACTTATAAAAAATGCATGAATTGGTATGTACGATTGTGACTTTTATTCGATACAGTCTGCCTTCATATTACCGATTCTTGGAGCTTTGGTTGTTGTTTTTGATTGAAATATGATCAAGGAGACTTGAGGAAGCCAATGGAATGAATTGTAGGGTTTGAATCGACCTCTAAGGTTGATTTCAGTTTTGCTTTTTTTTTAGTGAAAATTCTAAGTTTGTTCTTAGCTTTTGCGCAACTTCAATGTCTTCTAGCATTAGGGTTTGATTCCTGGTTATGTAGTGAGCATATTAGGTTAAGAAAATTGCACAAAATCTTTTGAATTCAATGGTTTCAATATTTGATTTTATAAGATCTTTTTTGAATCTTTTTTCATGTGTATTTGGTGTCAATTAGCTCAAATCAAACCAAAACTTGCCTAATTAGGATGTGCACGTGATATTGAGAGTAAAACATGCATGAAAAGATTTTTTAGGTCAAGTTTGATATTTTTCATGTATTTAAATAATTTAAATGAATTAATATAAATAATAATTCAAATAAATAAATAAAAAATGATAAAATACTTCCCTTTGGGCCAAGTGGTCGTGCATAGGCTTGGAATGATGAATCTTGGAAGAAAAATGGGCCCATTAGCAATTTTAGGTCATTTGAACCATTGTTGACTTTTCAAAATTCCCAAAAATTTCCCAACTTCCACAAGGCATAACTTGCTCAATTTTTAAGCTTTTCACATGTTCTTGGACATTTTGGAAAGGTCTTTGAGTCCTCTAACCAATGCCTTTGGTCCCATGTCATTTTGATTTACCAATCTCAAGTTATGGCCTTTGACTTAAAGTCCCTTTTTGTTGACTTTTGAAAATGACCTATAATGTTGAAATTGATAACTTTTTGTGAGAGCATTTCTTGGACTTGAAGTATGAAGATGAGTTGTAGGAAATGTCTTTCTCTTCAAAATGAGCTTTGGATGGAATTTTTCTGATAATCCATGTGAAAGTTATGCCCTGGTCAATTTCAGTTGACTTTTTCAGCTGTCCAAATATAGTAACTTTTGTATCTTGATGATTTTCTGAGCCAAATTTTGAGAATCATGATCAAGCATTGATCAAATGATGTTTGTGGCTTCAAAATGATATGTTGACCAAAAATTTGAACTTTTGACTGCCAAATGACCATTTTGCCCCTACAGTTGACTGTAGTGCAATCTAGGGTTTTGACTGTGCAATTTTGAGCTGAATGCCTTGAAACTTGATATGAGGATACTTGACCATCTTTGTAAGCATATGAGACTTGATTGGGCCTTTGAAACCTTCACTTCCTTGATCAGAACACAAACCCTAGTTTTGACTGTATAGGAGACAGTTGCACTGCACAACCCTTGGGGAATTTTGTGACTTGACTTGGCAATTTCTTGAAGAATATGGGAGGGCAAATTTTGGGGTGCAACAGATACTACGCATAAATAAAGGAGCCGTTAGGTCGACTGGCCTAGGCAAAAATAAGGGCATCCCGACGAACCAAAAGGGTTCGAGCAAAAATTAGGGATAAATACAAAAAAATCTGTACACCCGGCAAGTCAAAAACCCGAGAGGGCGGCTTTGGCAAAAAAGGGTATCCTGGTGGACTAAAAACCCGAAAGGGCGGTCCAGGAAAAATTTAGCGATTTGAAGCATACAAATATGTCCCATTGGATCACCTTGTGACCAGACGTCAGTATCAACTATCAAGCTCAAACGCTATCGATCAATCCAGTCAACTTCGGACAAGTAGCAAAGTGATGAGACGCTCAAGGACATAGGGGCAATACAAAAATTGAAACTCAATGGGATTGTTACATATAGTTGTTTTCTCTTTGTACACTATTTTGTTAATTTTCATTTCTTACGACGGTGTTTTGTTATTAGAACGTTAGTCTCTTTGTACAAATTTCCTGTTATATGCGAACTTCAAAAAAAATTAATACAAATCATTCCTTGAAAGTACAAAACTATTTATTTTTCTTTTTCTGTTTTGTTTTGCAAAAACGTCCAATGATTATTCTTGACATATGAATTTAAATATGATCTCTGTTCACAAAAACTTGCATAAAAAACAGAAAGACGGTTACTAATGACTTTAAGAAACAGGGCAAAGTCTAAAAAACAATTTACAGTCCCGATAGTTACTCCTTTCAGCAGGTACATGGGAAGAGACAGGTTGAGACAAAGTCACCAGTACATATGACCCCGTTACATCTATGCTCCCCACAGAGCAGAAACAACCAAAGTTTTAATCTCCTCCTTCCTCGACCAGGAACTACTTCCTCCAGCAAAGTTCCTTCAAAGAGCTGAAATCTGTTTTCCCCAGCCAACTTTTATAATTTAAAATAGTTCATAAAACCTCCTCCCCGGTAGAGTTTATTTCTCAAACTGTGGAAGCTCATTCCCCCAACAGATTTTATTTCTATATAACGGAAAAACTTTCGACAAAGCATTATGTCTCTCCACAGAGTTATTCTCAAGCATAGTCAATCCCCGGCAGAATATCCTCAGACAGAAAGAGGAAATCCCCAGTGAATCATCTCCATTCATCATCCCCAGCGGAAATGAAGGATTCAGCCTCTCAATACTCTTCAGCAGCAGTCCGGGATTCATTTTCCCAAGCTAGGAAGTCTCACAATAGTGCCATATTCATACATAATGGCATGCGCATACACATCGCATACATCATAATCTCATTTATTTTGAGACCATCATCACAATGCATTTCATGCATCATGACACCGCATACGACTAATTCTTTACCATTTTTAGGAAAGATCAAATCAACAAATACCGTTGACTATGCACGTGACCTGGTAGTCTTTTCAAAAAGCTACGTATGATGAAAGACTATTTCAGAATTTTCCTCGGAAAGATGCTCTCAAAAGACCTTCTCTGGTTCAGTTAGATCGACACTAAGATCTCTCTGATTTCTATTCCAGTTGAAGATATTCCAAGACTTTTGTATGGTTCAGTTGAATCGATACTAAGTTTCTTCTGATTTTCATTCCAGTCAAAGTTAATCCAAGACCTTCTCTAGTTCAGTTAGATCCATACTAAGATCTCTTTGATTTCTATTCCAATTGAAGATATTCCAAGACTTTTGTCTGGTTCAGTCGAATCGATACTAAGATTCTTCTGATTTCCATTCCAGTCAAAGTTAATTCAAGACCTTCTCTGCTTTAGTTAGATCGACACTAAGATCTCTCTGATTTCTATTCTAGTTGAAGATATTCCAAGACTTTTATCTGGTTCAGTTGAATCGATACTAACATTTTTCTGATTTCCATTCTAGTCGAAGTTAATCCAAGACCTTCTCTGGTTCAGCTAGATCGATACTAAGATCTCTCTGGTTTAGCTTGACCGGCCAAGGACCTTGCATGGCAGTTTTATATGTTTTGATTGGTTTATTTAAATTTCAGTGGGACCATAAATACGCGTGTGTTTTGATGAGTCAGCCATTGCCTTTGTTTTATATTATATATTTTTGTTTTGATTATATGCATGAATGATCAGGAAGCGCAGATGGCAAGAGCGAAGGGTTTAAGGCATTGTATGTGTGGGAGGTCAGGGGTTCGACCCTTGCCTCCTGCATATTATTTTTCTGAATTATTCCTTGCAGATTGAGTGATTCCACACCAGGCGCGCATATCATGCGCTCTATCATCATCACCTTTGGATCACTCATCCTCCATACCCAGCGCCCAGAAACGCTTCCCCATGATAGACCTTCTTGCCACAATAACACTGGATCAAATGCGGGCTATGGGCCAACAGATCTGGGCCCATAACACAAATTCCAGCATACCCTCAATTGGGTACTCACCCCCTCAGGCCCATTTTTCTAACTTCCTTATTCTAATGTTTTCTTAATAAGTTAATTTTTTATTTATTCACTTTTTTAAAAAAATCATAAAATCAAAAAAATCAAAAAAAATTATACAAATTTTAGGACTTAGAGTTTTTTTTATAAAACCATTTTTTTACAAATTAATTTAATTAAATTTAAACCTTTTTCTTTAATTTAAAACTAGTTAGAAATTAGGTTAAACTTCTAATTTTTTTCATAAAATACAAAAAATACTTTTAATGAGCAATTAGATTTTTTAGGGTTTAGAACTTTTTCCTGTCTTAACTTTTGCGCGTCATTACTTTTTTTATACGATTACTTTTTATCATTTATGTAATTACGCTCGATTTGTAATAGTTAAATTATGGTTTTTATTTCCGCACTTTATTTTTCATCCATTATTTATGTATCTACACCAAAGCCCTGTAATAACGTAGGAACTTTTATCTCTCGCTTTATATCTTCTTATATGCATGTATATAAATTGTTAGTAACTTAGGTGTGCATGACAAGATTAAATTAAATAATTGTTAGGCCACTAATTGCAAGATAAATGTAACTGAAAAAACACATTTTTGCACACTTGCACCCTTAGGGTATTCCTCACTTGGTTGCCTCGGAAAACAATGGTCATGTCCCTCGAACATAGGGATATCTTGGCAACAACCCTCAATTCAAAAGTTATCATAAAATCATGGTCCCTTAGCATCCCTCGAGTTTCCTACGAGAAATGATCTTGTCCCTCGATGTTGCCTATATAATGACAGTCCCTTCGAAATGCTAAGGTATCCTAACATGTTTCCTTCAATGACTATAACGTTCCTTTCGATAGTCCCTCAACATCCGATGATAGGGCTACCTACTCATTAATAGTAGGATAGAATTGTCTAAAGGGTAGGAGGAAAAAAACGTCCTTTTTCGATTAAGTAGACATTTCTTAAGTACTTGCTCAAATCTAAATTTTTCACACTTACACACTTTCAAAAACGCTTTATCACACTCTTGAGGACTGATACAAGATTTATCATAAAGCAAACAAAAAATCTTTCAAAACATACAAACACACAAATAGTTTTCAAAAATGAGCAAGTACCTAAGAGCCCGTGGAAAACCACGGATGGAAAGGGTGATAACACCTTCCCTTTCCATAATCTACCCCATTACTCAAAATCTCGAAAAAGGTCTTTTTTTGTTCTTTTCACCCTTTCCATTGTTGGATAAAAGAAAAGTCGGTGGCGACTCTTGCTTACCGCGAAATTTGCGAACAAAAAACGCAAGCCAGTATTAAATAGTCGGTTCTGCCACCGTATCACACATACTAACCATTTCAAGGATTTTCTAGGGCTTATCTTTGTCTTGTCTTGTAGGACATGGCATCCACTCGCAGGAATACTATACAAGTCAGCCTCGTAAGGGTACCTCCTCAACTCAAGAACTTGGCATCAAGGGTCCCTGAAAGCTCTCCATTCACTGAAAGACATGGTCGACTTCTCCACTTGGTCACCTCAAACCCTGATGAAGAAATGATAAAAGTGCTCTTTCAGTTCTTTGACCCGTTACATCACTTCTTCACTTTTCTTGATTACCAGTTAGTGCCTACTAAGGAGGAGTTTTCTCAGTTATTGGCGGTACCTATCCTTAATCAGTTACGATTCAACGGTATGGAAAGAGACCCAAAAACTGAAGAGATTTCTCATGCTCTGTCTTTACAACGGGCAGATGTAGTGGCAAATTGGGAAACGAGAAGAGGCATCAAGGGATTTCTAGCTAAGTTTCTATTTGAGAAAGCTCACCATTTTTGGGATACCCTAGATTTACAAGCTTTTGAAGAAGTGTTGGATCTTATCATCTATGGGATGGTGCTATTTCCTAATCCGAACCAACTCATAGATGTGAATATGGTCAAGGTTTTTCTGTCTCATAATCTGATGCCTACTTTACTTGGAGATATTCTACACTCTCTGCATGCTCGCACTCTAAAGAGAAGAGGGACCCTTTTGTGTTGCACTTCTCTGTTGACTAGGTGGTTTATTTTGCACCTACCTCGGTCTATTTTGAAGAATGAGCAGGGTATGAGATGGTCTCATAGGTTGATGTCCCCCACACATTCGGATATTCATTGGTATTCTCGATCCTTGGAGAATGTCACCATTATTGATCGATGTGGGGAAATCCCTAATGTCCCTCTCTTAGGCATTAGGGGGAATCACTTATAATCCATGTTTGGCGTTATGACAGTTTGGTTATGCTAGAAGGGGTGGTCCTCATGATGCACTCGTCAAGGGAATCATCTTTGACTATGACAATGATGCTCAGGGTTATCATAAGAGGTTCATTCGAGCTTGGGGCTTGGTAAACAAAGTTAATAGCAAGACACTGCAGTACAAGAATTCCATCCCTCTTGAGCCTTAACTCAGATGGGTGCGAGCCTGTGCTAAATGTCTTATGATGCCTTACCCCTCCGTCTTACCTGTGATTGTGGAGCCAATTTCTGAGGGAGATACTCCTTACATTGTTCTTCATCCTGACATGCCAACTGATTTCGAGGAGCTATAGAAATCCTAGATCCAACTCAAAGAAGAACGGGATAACTTTAAAACCCAATTCTATACCAGTGAGAAGAATGTTTTAGAGCTTACCATGTTACTTCACAAAGAGAAGAGTATAAATGCTTACATTGCACCAAAGAGGATGCGCCTGTGGGAAGCTTGAGTCTTTCTTTTTCTTGGAGAGTTTATTTTTCCTTTGCTACTTCCTTTGTAAGCCCAAGAGGCATCATTGTGTTCGTTAAAACCTTTTAATGCAATTAACATTTGTTTTATTTCTGTTTAAGCAAATTTAAGTCTTAGAAATCCTTGAAATCATTGCATACATACATCATACATATCATTGCATAACCAGGTTTCAAAGCAGGTTTCTCATCTTCATCGCTGTTTATTTCAGCAAGTAAAGAAATGGCTTTTGAACAAAACATCAAGGATCTCCAGACACAAAACACCCAGTTCCAGCAAATGATCATGGCTCTAGCTAAAGGGCAAGAAGATCTGAAGGCTCTCGTACTGAAGGACAAAAAGAAGAAGCGAAAGAAGCCAACTGGGTTAGTGAATCTAGGAAGAAGGATTAGAGGACCAATGCGGCGAGCGTCAGAATTAGCAACTTCTTCAAAAGAAGGAGACAATCAAGAAGGGGAGACAAGAGAGGAAGACCTCAGCCCGGAGGAATCTGATGATGAATCTGATTATGATGAGGAGAAGTATCCTCCTGCTGATGATAAATACAAAAAGCTGGAGGATCGTCTGAATGCAATTGAAATCAAGAAAGTACCTGGGCTAGATTTTGAGGAGATAGGCTTGGTTTTTGGCGTTGTCATCCTGCAGAAGTTCAAGGTTCCGGTGTTTGCTAAATATGATGGAGTCTCATGTCCCAAGATGCATCTCTTATCTTATGTGAGGAACATTCAGCCCCACATTGCCGACAGGGATTTATGGGTCAACTTCTTCCAAGACAGTCTATGTGGGACTCAACTAGAGTGGTTCTATCAGCTAGAGGGGACCAATATTCGTAACTGGGAAGACCTGGATGTTGCCTTCTACAAGCAATATCAGTATAATATATACCTCACTCCCACTCGTACACAGCTCCAAAGTATGTCTATGGGTTCGAGCAAGGGTTTTAAAGACTATGCCCAGAAGTGGAGAGACCTAGCAGCAAGAGTCCAACCCCTCTGTTTGACAGGGAGTTGGTGGATATGTTCTTAGGTACTCTATCTGGTCTGTTTTTTAACCATTTGATTGGAAGCTCCTCAGCTGGTTTTATTGAGCTGATCCTAACTGGAGAAAGAGTGGAAGCTGGTATTAGAAGTGGCAAGATTCAAAGGGAGGCCTCTTCAAACGCAAGAAAGAGACCTTTTATGGGAAAGAAAGAGGTCAGTGTTGTTTACAGTCAAAGGAATCAGTGCAGAACCAAGCATCGTCCAACAATAGAGGCTGTTATGATACCCAAGCCTGCAGTTTCACAACAACGAAACAATCAACCCAGAGCAGAAAGACCTGTAAGAAAATTCACCCGGATCAATATGACTTTGTCTCAAGTATTTCCCCACCTATTGAAATCCAATCTGGTTACCTTGAGGGAAGCTCCCAAAAATCCCAACACCGCATCTCCTCGCTATAACCCAAATGTTCGCTATGCTTACCACTCATAAATTCCAGGTCATGATACAAACGACTGTTGGGCTTTGAAAAATAAGGTACAAGACCTGGTCGAGGCGAAGGAGATTGAATTTGATGCTCCTAAGATTCCCAATGTTATAACTGCTCCCATGCCCAAGCACGACCATGGTGTTAATGTTGTTGACGATGATACATTTGTTACTTCTGTTGAAGAGCTTGTTACTCCTCTCATGATTGTTAAATGGAACTTGTTGTAAGTCGGTTTATTTCTGGGCTGTGGTGAAAACTACCACTTGTGTTCATCTCTACTGATTGGTTTTTGTTTGTTAAAAGCAGGTGTTCAGCGCCTGATGGATGATAAAGAGATTCTATTTAAAAAGACTCATGTCACAACTGTTTCCTGTAAATATGTTTCGATTATAACCATTTCCGCCAATACTCCCAAGGTTTCCACCAAAAGACCCGTCAGGATTACATCTGCTCCAAAGTTAGCTCCCCTGATCATCACTATGCCAGGGCCAATACCATATTCCTCGGACAAAGCTATTCCCTGGAACTATGGGGCTGACGTCTATTACCACGGCGTCAAGCAAGACCTGTTGGCTACTGAAGACCAAATCTATGAAAATATTAATCCCGACATTGGCAACATCGTTGGGACCAGCAAAATAACAAGAAGTTGAATAGTATTATCCCTTGAAATTTCTCCTCCAAAATTCGTTACTATTCCTATGATAATTCCTATTGTTATTCCTACTGATACTACCACCACAATTCCTTTGGTTACCCCTGTTTCCACCCCTATCATTGAGTCGGCCGAGACTCGGAGAAAAGACATATTGAGTGAGCATGTCCAGATGAAGGCACATTCAGAATCTATTCTAGAGGCTTCCAAAAAGGAAATAGAAGAAATCTTGAAGATAATAAAGAATAGCGACTACAATATGGTCGAACAGCTGGGGAAGACCCCTTCCAAGATTTCTATGTTAGCCCTGCTATTGTGCTCTGAAGCTCATGCAAAAGCTTTGGTGAAATTCCTCAAGACCGCCCATGTGCCATAAGAAACCTTCGCTGACCAATTTGAAGATTGTGTGGCCAGTTTGATCGCTGACAATGGTTTGGGTTTTTTTGATGTTGATCTGACACCCAGAGGAAGAAAACACAATGATGCGCTGCATGTCTCCATTGAATACAAGGGTACTACTTTGGCCCATGTTCTAGTAGATATTGGCTAATCGTTTAACGTGCTACCCAAAAAGGCTCTGGACAGGTTAGACTGTGAAAGTTTGACCCTAAAGCCCAGTAACATCGTAGTGCGGAGATTCGATGATTCGAAAAGAATGGTGCACGGGGAGGTGGATATCCCCATCAAAGTTGGTTCTCAGACCTTTGACTCCACCTTCTACGTGATGAATATCATACCATCTTATTCTTGTTTTTTGGGTTGCCCTTTGATCCATGGGGCGGGAGCTGCCATGTCTACTCTGCATCAGATGATGAATTACCCAGTGAAAGGAAACATTGTCACAGTACACGGTGAAGAAGATTACATGGTAAGCCACCTGAACCCTTTCAGGTATGTTGAAATGGATGGCAAGTTCATCGAGAATCCTTGGCAGAACTTCGAAGAGGTGCCCTAGACCATGGCTGAAATTGAGACTATTACCAATCCGCCAAAGATCAACAAACCTCCCTTGAAAATGGCTTCTCTCAAGGACGCCAAAGCAATTATTGAAGAAGGTGGGTGTACCATTTGGGGCCAACTCCCTGACATTCCATACAAATCTGATAATTTTGGCTTGGGTTTATCTTCATGGGCTCAAAGGGTTGCTCGTCGTGCTCGTGCTGGAGGACCTCCCCTACGCACCAGCAACCATGGGTTCAATGCTTTAGAAGACAGTAATAGTGACTATGACATGGATAGCTGGATCTTCCCTACTACCAATGGTGGACCCAGTAACTGGACAGATAAAGACTTTATGCCGATTACTTTTGTTCAGAAGTAACTATCTTTTTGTTTTTCTGGTTATGTAATAAATAAATAATATAAACTCTATGGCCATGTGCCTTACCAAGGGCATAATGGTTTATTTGTGAGGGTTATCATGTTTCAATATCATATGTCATTAATAAAGCATTGGACGTTTTTTGCATGCAAATTTTGCGCTCTCTGTCTTTCTCTTCTGCTTTATTTTATCAATGCAGTTATCCTCTTACACACACTCACGCATGAAACTACAGATCCATATCCACTTTGGATCCCATTGATAACGGTTCTTCTATTGTCGGTTATGACTTTGAGAATCTGATCAACCAAGCCGAGGACGAAGGTGAGGAAGATTGTGAGGTACCAGGAGAACTTGCCAGACTGTTACAATAGGAAGAAAGGGCTATACAGCCTCCTGAAGAGCTAGTTGAGACAGTGAACTTGGGCATAAAAGAGGACAGAAAAGAAGTCAAGATAGGTGCAAATTTGGAGCTTAGTGTCAAACAATGGTTGATTCAGATGTTGCATGATTATATGGAGATCTTTGACTGGTCATACAAAGACATGTCAGGACTTGACACTGATATTGTGGTGCATCGCCTGCCGACTAAAGAAGATTTCCCTTCGGTAAAGCAGAAGGTTCATCGTATGCGCCCTGAAATGTCGGAGAAGATCAAAACAGAAGTTATGAAAAAACTCAATGCTGGGTTCTTAGCTGTCACCTCTTACCCCTAATGGGTTGCTAACGTAGTCCTGATACCTAAAAAGGACGGCAAAGTACGGATGTATGTAGACTACAGAGATTTGAACAGGGCAAGCCCCAAGGATGACTTCCCGCTTCCCTACATTGACGTTCTGGTTGACAACACCGTACAACATAAAGTCTTTTCCTTTATAGACGGTTTCTTCGGCTACAATCAGATCAAGATGGAACCCAAAGACATGGAGAATACAACCTTCATCACATAATGAGGCTCTTTCTGTTATAAGGTAATGCCATTTGGATTGAAGAATGCAGGGACAACCTATCAGCGAGCTATGGTAGCTTTGTTCCATGACATGATTCACCGTGAGATAGAGGTCTATGTTGATGACATGATAGCTAGGTCTCAAACTGAGGAAGAGCACCTTGATCATCTACAAAAGTTATTTGATAGGTTAAAGACGTACAAGATGAGGTTAAATCCGAACAAGTGCACCTTCGGGGTAAGGTCTGGAAAACTTTTAGGTTTCATTGTCAGTGACAAAGGTATTCAAGTGGACCCTGCAAAGGTCAAAGCTATACAAGATATGTAGGCTCCTCGCACTAAGAAGGAATTTAGAGGTTTCTTGGGATGCCTAAACTACATTGCCAGGTTCATTTCCCATTTAACTACTACTTAGGAGCCAATCTTCAAACTCCTAAAGAAAGATCAAGTGGTAAAGTGAAATGACGAATGCCAAACTTCCTTTGACAGAATCAAGGAATACCTACAAGAGCCTCTAATTCTTATGCCTCCGATCGAAGGAAGACCTTTGATAATGTACTTAACAGTGTTAGATAATTCAATGGGGTGTGTGCTGAGGCAGCATGACGAGTTTGGTCGAGAAGAACATGCAATATACTACCTTAGCAAAAAGTTTGCCGACTGCGAAACAAGATACTCACTGCTCGAGAAAACTTGTTGTGCTTTGGCATAGGCTGCTCGCCGAATAAGATAATATATGTTGACTCACACTACTTTGTTGATATCTAAGACAGATCCGATTAAGTACATCTTCAAGAAGCCCTCTCTCTCCGGAAGGATAGCAATATGGAAAATGATATTGACCGAATATGACATTCAATACATGACCCAATAACCAATCAAAGGAAGTGTACTAGCTGATCATTTGGATCATCAGGTTGTGGATGACTACCAATCCATGAACTTTGAATTCCCGGATGTGAATATCATGTTAGTGACGGACTATGAAGAACCCGGACCGGATGAAAGACCTGAGGAAGGATCCCTATGGACTATGGTTTTTGATGGAGCCTTCAATACACTAGGCAACGGAATTGGTGCTGTAATCATATCTCCCGAGGGATATCATACTTCTTTCACTTCCAAATTATGTTTTAATTGTACCAACAATATGGCGGTGTACGAAGCATACATCATGGGTCTCAAAGCTGCTATTGACCTGAGGATCAAGTTCTTGAGTGTATTTGGGGATTCAGCCTTGGTAATAAGTCAAATCAAAGGGGAATGGGACACGAAGCAGCCTAATCTCATCCCTTACAAAGAACATGTGATGACATTACTTCCACACTTTGAAGAAGTCACCTTTGAACATATTCCATGGGAAGAGAATCAGTTGGCGGATGCGCTAGCTACTATGTCATCAATGTTCAAAGTCAGGTGGGACAACGAAGCTCCTCAGATCGCTATTGAGATATTAGATGAACCAACATACTGCTATGAGATTGATACTGAAGGGGTAACAGACAAACCTTGGTTCCATGAAGTGAAAAGGTATATCGAGGCTCAAGAATATCCTAAGGGGGCATCTGTCAATGATGGAAAAAAAATTGACAAGGTTCTCCATAAAGTTCTTCCTCAGTAATGGAATCCTCTAAAAGCGCAAACACGAATCTACTTTAATTCGGTGTGTAGACAAGAGTGAAGCAGAAAGGATCATGGCAGATTTACATGAAGGTACCTTTGGCACCCATTCTAGTGGACACGCCATGGCTAAAAAGATCCTACGGGAAGGATATTACTGGTTCACTATGGAAGAAGATTGTTATCAACATTCCCGAACTTGTCACAAATGCCAGATCTATGCTGATAAAGTACATGTGCATCTGAATGTCTTGACAGCTCCATGGCCCTTTGCAATGTGGGGAATTGACATGATCGGAGAGATTAGACCTACCACTTCCAATAGGCATCGCTTCATCCTAGTGGCCATTGATTACTTCACAAAGTGGGTTGAGGCTGTCTCTTTTGCTACTGTTACCAAGAATGTTGTGGTGCAATCCATCAAGCATAACCTTATCTATCGGTATAGTGTTCCAGAGAGAATCATCACAAACAATGGTACAAATCTCAACAATACTATGATCACCGAACTCTGTAAACAATTCAAAATCCAGCGTCATAATTCTTCCCCTTATCGGTCGAAGATGAATGGCATTGTAGAGGCTGCTAACAAGAACATTAAGAAAATCATACAGAAGATGACAGTGACATACAAAGATTGACATGAGATGTTACCATTTTATCTTCCTGGTTACCGCACCTCAGCACGAACGTCAACAGGGGCACCACCTTATTCTCTGGTGTATGGCATGGAGGCAATCCTACCTATTGAGGTCCAGATCACTTATTTGATAATCATGAAGGATGTAGGTTTGAATGAAGATGATTGAATCCAGACTCGACTTGACCAACTAAATTTGATCGACGAGAAAAGGCTTACTGCTGTCTGTCATGGTCATATGTACCAAAAACGAATGATCAAAGCATTCAACAAAAAGGTCAGACGTCAGGTATATCAAGTTGGTGATCTAGTAATCAAGCGCATCATACTGCCACAAGGTGATTCCAGGGGCAAATGAACTCACACATATGAAGGGCCATTTGTAATTAAAAGCATATTTTCTGGTGAAGCCATGATTCTGACCACCACGGATGGTGACGACCTTCCTCACCTTGTTAATGCGGACATAGTGAAAAGATACTACGCATGAATAAAGACCCCTAGGTTGACTAGCCTAGGCAAAGATAAGGGCATCCCGATGAACCAAAAGGTTTCGGACAAAAATTAGGGATAAATACAAAAAAAATTGTACACCCGGCAAGTCGAAAACCTGAAAAGGCGGCTTTGGCAAAAAAGGGTATCCCGATCGATTGAAAACCCGAAAGGGCGGTCCAGGCAAAAGTTAGGGATTTGAAGTGTACAACTATGTCCCATTGAATCACCTTATGACCGGACTTATATATCAACTATCAAGCTCAAACGATACTGATCAATCCAGTTAGCTTCAGACAAGTAGCCAAGTGATGAGACGCTCAAGGACATAGGGGCAATAGCAGAATTGAAACTCAATGGGATTATTACACATAGTTGTTTTCTCTTTGAACGCTATTTTGTATATTTTTCATTTTCATGGCGGCGTTCTCCTACTAGAACGTCAGTCTCTTTGTACAAAAATGCCTGTTATAGGCGAGTTTAAAAAATCAATACAAATCATTTCTTTGAAAGTACAAAACTATTTGTTTTTTATTTTTATGTTTTGTTTTGCAAAAACGTCCAGTAATTAGTTGACATCTGCATTTGAATATGATTACTGTTTACAAATACTTGCATAAGAAACAGAAAGGCAGTTGCTAATGACTTTAAGAAATGAGGCAAAGTCTAAAAAATCCATTTGTAGTCCCGACAGTTACTCTTTCTAGCATGGTACAGGGGCAGAGACATTTTGAGACAAAGTCACCACTACATACGACCCCGTGACATCTATGTTCCCCATAGAGTAAAAACAATCAAAGTTTTGATCTCTTCTTCCCCAAGAAGGAATTACCTCCTCCAGCAAAGTTCCTTTAAAGAGCTGAAATCTGTTTTCCCCAACCGAGTTTTATAATTTCAAACAGTTTATAAAACCTCCTCCCGGGTAGAGTTTATTTCTCAAACTGCGGAAGTTTATTCCCCAACAGAGTTTATTTCCCCAGATCGGTAAAATTTTCCAACAGGGCATCCTCCTCCCACAGAGTTATTCTCAAGCAGAAATGAAAAATCCCCGGTAGAATATCCTCAAACAGAAAGAGGAAATCCCTAGCAAATCATCTCAATTCATCATCCCCAGCAGAAATGAAGGATTCAGCTTCCCAATATTCTTCAGCAGCAGTCAGGGATTTACTTTCCCAGACTAAGAAATATCGTAACAACATCCCATATTCATACATCATGGCATGCACATACACATTGTATACAACATAATCTCATTTATTTTGAGACCATCATCACAATGCATTTCATACATCATGACATTGCATACGACTAATTCTTTGTCGTTTTTAGGAAAGACCAAATCAACAAACACCGTTGACTACTTATGTAACCTGGTAGTCTTCTCAAAAGATACATCTAATGAAGGGCTATTTCAGCATCTTCCTCAGAAAGATGCCCTCAAAAGATCTTCTCTGGTTCAGTTAGATAGATACTAAGATCTCTCTGGTTTGTATTCCAGTTGAAGATAATCCAAGACTTTTGTCTGGTTCAGTTAAATCGATACTAAGATTTTTCTGATCTCCATTCCAGTCAAAGTTAGTTCAAGACCTTCTCTGGTTCAGTTAGATCGATACTAAGATCTCTCTGATTTCTATTCCAGTTGAAGATAATCCAAGACTTTTATCTGGTTCAGTTAAATCGATAATAAGATTTTTCTGATTTCCATTCCAGTCAAAGATAGTTCAAGACCTTCTCTGGTTCAGTTAGATTGATACTAAGATCCCTCTGATTTCTATTACAGTTGAAGATAATCCAAGACTTTTGTCTGGTTTAGTTAAATAGATACTAAGATTTTTCTGATTTCTGTTCTAGTCAAAGTTAGTTCAAGACCTTCTCTGGTTCAGTTAGATCGATACTAAGATCTCTCTAATTTCTATTCCAGTTGAAGATACTCCAAAGCCTGGAACCGACCAGATCGCAGTTAATTCCATATTCCCCAAGAAGTCGATATGAAGCCTGGAATACGACCAGATAGCAGTCAGTCTTATTGTCCTCAACAAGCCGTCGTGAAGCCTGGATCCCGACCAGATAACAACTCGCTTTTAGGAGATAACTCCCCAATAGAGTAATGGACAACCGAAGTTCCTAGACTCTATTCCCCACAAAGTTTTCCTCAAGTAGGAGAACAACAGAAACCCACATTCCCCAGCGAATTCCTCCTCAAACACCAGGAACAGGAACCACCAAAGGGACAATGTGTGAAATCATCATCTACTTTGGATGGCATCTTTAAGCCCATCTTCAACGACTCTCTGCCATCTTATCCAAATGGAATTTGTAAGCCCATTCCCGCCGTCATCAACAATCAGTGTTACTTCATGCGAGTGCAAATTTCTGGGCACTCTAGTGTTCAATCACCTTCCACCTTCAGATCACGAAAGGCAAACAAGTCAATCTACATCTTTAGGTTTAAGAAGATTGAACAGGGGCAGCTGTTGTACCCAAAAAATTTCCCTCTCATGGTTTCCAAAGCTTACTCTTACATAGGTGGTCACAATCATTTGATTAAAGAAACATAAAGATTTTGAAGATAAAAAAGGAGTCTTCAATTGGCATTGGGGAAAGGTGCCTTCGATTGGCATATGGTCAAGAGTCTTCGATTGGCCTTGGGACAAGTTCTTTCAATTGGAATTTTAACAAGGTCCTTCAATTAGCATCTGAACAGGATGTCTTTTGATTGACATCTGGACAAAGAGATTCGATTGGGCTTTAAAAACCCTTCGATCACGAATTGTACCCCCTTTGACCAAGCTTGGTTCACAAGGCTCCAACTGCGCATTAGCTTCTTCAGGCTTGCCTTTGGTCCACAAGACAAAGGCTTCCTCGGACTTGTCTTGGATTCACAAGGGCAAAGGTATCTTCTATAATTACCTTCAATGCACAAGGCAAAGACTTCCTATGTGTTTGCTTTCAATGCACAGGGCCAAGACCCCTCAACACAGTTTTTGCAGTATGACACCTAATATGACCCCTCTGAAAGAGTATCCCAAAGGCCCATTTGAAGGACACACATTGGTGACCCATTTGAAGGAGGCAACAAAATACTATTCGAAATACACTCAAAAAGTCCATTCGAAGGAGGCCATCAGAGCCATTCGAAGGAGCTGAATCAGAGCCATTCGAAGGAGGCCATCAGAGCCATTTGAAGGAGAGCATCCGAAAGTCAAATCTCCACATACATTCAAAATTCAAAAAAGGGACAAGATCCCATGTGTTTGGCCAACGTTATAAATTCTCATTTATATCTTTCAAACACATAATCAAGGCTGTTTAAACCGTTTCCTTCTTATCTCCTCTACCCCCTCTATATAAAGAGATCACAAGTGTTACATTACACGAGAAGAGATTTCCTAGAAAAAGAGTGTACTGACACCACCATAGAAAGGATCAAAATTCTAACTAGTTTTCTTTGCAGGCACCCTCAATCCAGATGAAGGATATATTTGTGTTCTTGAGATTCCCAAGAATTTTTTCCAAGCCAAGCCACGCTCAGATCGAAGCATCTCCAGTTGGTAAGGATTTTCCCAAATCGAAACTGCATTTCTAAGTCTTTTAAATAAATATTATTGGTATAACTGTGTTGCTAATACCATTTGTGGTTATATGAGCATATCATACACAAGATAACATGCAGGAATAAAATCACGTCATCGAAAGGCATGACATGATCTACCTTTCGAAACTCATGGCATAGCCTGTTCCACGTCAAAATAAGCTTAGGCCTGAGGACAGAAGATTCGAATTATGGAGAAGGACCTGGGTTCGATACCCAACTCCTGCATCTTTATTTTTTGTCAGCATCTTCCTTGCAGGTTCAATTCGAAGAACAACTCCCTCCTTGGATCGAAAAAGACAACATCCCTCCTTGGATCGAAAAAGACAACATCCCCTCTGGATCGAAAAGTCCATTCTCCTTGCAATCGAAGGAGTCCCTTCTTCTTTTTGTATTTTATTCTTTATTTCATTTCTTTATTGACTCTTTTTCTATTCAACTTGACATTAAATCAAAAAATCACAAAAAATAGGATTAGACATTTTAATTAAATAATTAAATAATTAATTAATTAATTAATTAATTTTAACCATTTTCTTAACTTAAAACAAATTACAATTTAGGACTTAATTCAGATTTAATTTTCTTTTCGTAATAAAAAACAACCAAAAAGATTTTTGTTTCTTAGGATATTGTTAGACGTTATTTTTCAATTTCACACACGTTTATTTATTTCCGTATTTTTACTATTGATGTACTTACCCACTGGATGTAATAGATTAAAACTAGGACATTTACTGTTTTATCCCCATCATTCTTGAATAGTGTAAATCCCCTCCCCAAAGCATTGTAATAGCGTAGATTTAAATTCTCGCATTTTAATATTCTGCAATATATATTAACTGCTAGTAATTAGGCGTGTATGATAAGACTAATAATCAAACGCTAGCAAACTTAACAAAAAGATAAATAGCTGAACTAAACACAATTGCACTCAAGCACCTCTAGAGTATCCCACTTTGGTTGCCTTTAAGAAATAAAACATACATGAGGTAGGAACGCTTTAGCAAAGACCCATAAATCAAAAAAGATCATAGTCCCTAGATGACTCTACGTTTCCTTTCGGTAAATGATCTAGTCCCTAAAAGAAAATTGCTAAAGCGTCTACATAAGTTGCCTTTGTGACTGTAAAACGTCCCTTCGATTGTCCCTCAAACATCCGGCGACAAAGCTACCTACTCACTAATAGTAGGATAGCATTGCCTAAAGGAAAAGTGTAAAAGAATGATCCTTTTTTATTAACAAAGTAGATGGCTGTTAGAAGTTTGCTCAAACATTTTGCACTTACACAAAAACTGCTTTTCAAAAAAACAATTTTAAAACACTTTGTATACTTTCTCCGCCATCCTGAGAATCATTACAAAGTTCTCCGTACTAAGGCGTTTTCAAAACATTTTCAAATACAAAGCACAAAGGTATTTTTAAAATGAGAAAACCTCTAAGAGCCCATAGAGAACTACAGATGGAAAGGGTGCTCACACCTTCCCTTTCCATAATCTATCCCCTTACTCTGAAAACTCTCGAAAAGGTCTTTTTCTATTCTTTTCACCCTTTCCTTAATTTGGATAAAAGAAAAGATGGTGGCGACTCTTGCTTACCGCACATTTGCGAATACAAACGCAAAACCAGTATTAAACACTCGGTTCTGCCACCATATCACAGATGCACATGACAAATACTTCTTATGTTCTTTCTCTCAATGCCAAGACCCTTCAATGCACATGTATTGATGGATTTAAAGGGGCATACATGGGTGTTCCATTCGAAGGACTTACTTTGTTGGCTCATTCGAAGGAATGGAAAGTGATGCATACAAGTGATGTATGGGGTCCCTTCAAAAGAGCACACACATTGGTTCAAAATGAAGGATATACATATTTCTAGCCAAAACGAAGGAGAGATATGCAAAGACGCTGGTTGGCCCAAAATCCCACATATTGCCATACTCAAGTTTCCTGCACAAGCATTCTGAAGGAAGCTTCGATTAGCCTGGAAAGAGTTTTTGTTTGGGCTCAATCGAAGAGGCCCTAATGATGAGATTTGAGTCATTCGAAGGACACACCTTGGTGGCCCATTCGAAGAGGGCATAAGGCATACATTGAAAGACACTCAAAAAGTCCATTCGAAGAAGGAAACCAAAGGCCCATTCAAAAGGTACACAAAAGGTCCATCTAAAGACCCATCTGAAGGATGTACAAGAAGTCCAATCGAAGGGCAGGAACTGAAGGCATTCGAAAGTCGTTGATGTCCACATACATTCAAATTTCAAAAGAAGGACAAGATTCCATATTTTTGGCTAAAGTAACAAATTTTATTTCATGGATTTAAAACACATAATCAAGGCTGTTTAATCCTATGATATATTGTCTTCTCACTCCTCTCTATATAAAAAGGACATTAGCAAGCATTTCAGGATGTCAAAGTTGCAAAATTTACATCTCCAATTCCAGACATCATCTATCCAAACCAAAGGTTCAAACACCTTCCTGAGACTTCCAGGAACTCAACCCAACCATTATTCAAGCAATTTCACGCCCAGAATCCACGAATCGAAACCCTTATTGTTGGTAATTTTTTGGAATTTATATTTGTAATTTCATGATATATTAATACTTTTCCATGCTTGCTTCATGATCAAGTTGACCTATAGGACAGATCCAATGTAGAACATGCAAGGATAAGGGCCATAATAGGATCGTGCCATTTTAGAGCACGATCTGAGTTTCTTCATCATATCTCAATAACCAGGGGTTTTTAGGTCAAGAGGACCTCATTTTTGAAATCAGGAGGTAAAATTAAGGAGGGTAGGATCAATTTGGATCTTTGAATCTCATTGTTTGGAAGGTTGAATTTCCAGCCCACCGGAGAAGATGACCGGAGAGTTGACTTCGGTGGGCTGACTCCGGCGCAAACTTGTCTCACTCCCATTGGCCTATTAAAACTGCGCGTGTTTTTTTAAAATTCTCAGATATTGACATTTTTTGTATATTATATTTTTGTTTTATATTATGCATGAATGAACAGGTGGCTCAGTTGGTAAAGGCACGTGTGTGTGAGGGAGAGGACCTGGATTCGAATCCCAGGTCCAACGTTTTATATTTTCTAATTTGTTTCATGCAAATTACATATGCTATACTGCCTGGGGTTCACCATACTCCATCAAACCCTTGCCATCAGATGTCCATCTAATCAAGATGGACTCATCTAGTAAGCAAGCTCACCATGCACCCTCAAGGCCTCATCTCATCAGATCATAAAGCAACATGGGCTTCACAATCTGGACCTAGTGCAATTTCTATTGTTTTAATTTCTCTTTTTTTTATTATTTTGTTTTTCTTAATTTAATTTATTATACAAATAATAAAAATCACAAAAATATTAGTTTTAGGTGTTTTTTTATTAAAATAATTTTTTAAGTAAATTCATACATAATTTTAACTATTTTCTTAATTTAAAATAAGTTAGAATTTAGGATTTAATTTAATTTTAATTATTTTCTTTTCATGATAAAAAACTATAAAAAAAGGCCTAGACTATTTTTCTTAACTTAATCTTATTCTCTAAATAAACTTTAGAATAATTAAATTAGTTATTTTAAACCAAAAATATAACAAAAAGATTTTTCTTATTTCATTTAGATTTTCTTTTAGGTTTTAGGCGAATTTTCAACCTTTCGCGCGCGATTTTTCGCATTTTTCATATTATTGTATCTGCATCTTAGAATGTAACAATTAATAGGATTTTATCGGCTTTCTTTATTTTTCTTCCCCCAATTTTTATACTTCCGCACTTTATATTTTGTACATATTAATTGCTAGTAATTGTGCATGTATGGCCAAACTGAAATTAAAACGCTAGCAAACCTAAATGCGCAAGATAAATACTTGAACTAAACACAATTGTACATGCACGCCTCTGGGTACCCCACTTCGGTTGCCTTTGGAAAACGGTCATAATTCTCAAAACGTGAGAAGTTTTAGTGGCTGTCCTCTAGTTTGAAAGATCACAAGTCCCTCGATGACCCTTTCGATGTTGCGTCGGCTAAAAGTGATCTTAAAAGTTTAGGACAGTTACTAAATTTTTTTGCCAAGTTGCCTTCGTGACCGTATCGTCCCTTCGATGTCCCTCATACGTCAACGATAGAGCTACCTACTCACCAATAGTAGGATAGCACTGCCTAAAGGATAGGAGGAAAAGAACTACCTTTTAGAGTACAAAATAGATAGCTGTTAGAAGCTTGCTCAAGACATTTTTCACTTACACAAATACCACTTTTAAAAAAAAATTCCAAAACACTTTGTATACTTTCTCCACTATCCCGAGAAACATTACAATGTTTGTCATACTAAGGCATTTTCAAAATATCTTCAAACACACAAAGCACAAAGGTATTTCAAAATGAGCAAACCTCTAAGAGCCCGTAGATAACTACGGATGGAAAGGGTGCTAACACCTTCCCTTTCCATAATCTACCCCCGTTAATCAGAAAACTCTCAAAAAAGGTCTTTTCTGTTCTTTTCACCATTTCCTTAATTTGGATAAAAGAAAAGTCGGTGGCGACTCTTGCTTACCGCGACATTTGCGAACACATAATGCAAAACCAGTATTAACAATCGGTTCTTCCACTGTATCATACATGGCTTTGGGGCAGATACATAATAGGAAAATGCGAGAAAATAAATATACGCTATTGCATTGGTAGTACGACCTATACACTTGATTTATGAATTTAAATAGAAAAAGATGAGAAAAAGAATGTTAGAAAGATATTAAATGCCCTAAAAATTCTATATGTTAGAAAAATATGTTTTTGGTGTTTTTTGTAGAAAATAATTTGAGTGTTAATAAATAGTAATTAAAACTTAATTCTAATTAATTTTAATATTAAGAAAAGGCTAATTAACTTAATTAATTAATAAATAAAAATATCTCAAAAATTTAATTACTAACTAAAAACCCTAATCCTAATTTATTATGGTTTTGAAAAAAGTTTAAGGTTTGTTAATGATTAATTAAAAAGTAATTAGAAAAATAGAGTGAAAACTAGGGTTAGTAAAATAAGAAGAAAAAAACAAATGCATGGGGCTGGGAGTTAAACCCACACCCTCAGCCTCAAAGGTATGCCCCTCTATCCACTGCACCATGGTGTTATTTGTGATATAAAATAGGAAACCATTCTATATAATGCAAACATGTGTTATATTCTTGATTAAAAGAAACAAATTGCAAAAGCTGGGATCAAACCCACACCCTCTGCAATATCATACATCCTCATTACCAATTGTGCCATTGTTGTTTTGTATTCATATCACTGCCATCAATAAACAAATAATGAAATTAAATCATAAACTAAATAAAACAAACATACATGCTTGGTATGGAGCCATAGAAGTTTGAATCAACCAATTACATTGAGAGGAGTGGCCACACAGGAGTCAGCGACACCCCCTAAAAACCCTTGACTACCGTGAATGGTGGTTACAACCATCGTCCATGATGAGGGATTTTTTAAAACCAGTTAAAATCAATCAAAACAAGAAAACAAATAATCATGATCCACTAATTAGGGTCTTGCAATCTCAATGGTAGTGTTAGTTTCAGCTAAAACGACATGTAGCTAGGGTTTCAAAACTTTGAGAGCTGCGAGCCATAACAATGGTGTTTTGTTGCTCCTGCACTAAACCTCAAAGTTAATGGTTCAAAAACATTCTAAACATGATTATGAACATATGTGAATGCTTAAAAACAATTTATAATGTGCGAATTAAGAGTTTGAAATCGAAAAAAGTTATCAAACCAAAGAAACTTGGTTGGCACGTTCTAGGATGCTTCAAGCTTGAGTGATGATTGGTATGAATTTCTTGAGTCTCCATGAAGCTTGATTGATGCTTGGAATGGACTGAAAATTGTGGGAGAGAAGGGTTTGATCGTGCCCTAGCTTCTTCAAAATTTTGGAATTTTAGGGTTACTTCTTGGAGACAGCATGCGTGTTCCTTGAGGATTGAATGTGTTGTTTACTTATAGGCCAAGGATTAGGTTAACAAAAATGGCAAAAATCTTTGTAATTCATGGTGTAATATTTGATTTGGAATTTTGCATGAAAAGTTTCTTTTTTAAGCTCAGTCTTGTGCCAATCAGCCTCACACGGTTTCTTCACCATCAATGTGAATTTTTGGGCCTCCATGTGATTAAAATCAAAAGCCTTGCGCCTTAATCCATTAGTTTTGTATTTTATTTGATTTATTTTGAATTTAATTGAATAAAATCAAAATAAAAAGAAATAAAATCACAAAAATATATGAATGGATTTAGAGTTCTAATATGAGGTCATGAAAATTTCGAACCGAAAAACTTAGGCCCATTAGCCCAAAAATTAAACTTTTCTCAAAGTGGACTTCATGCATTTTCTCAAAATCGCTCAACTTGCACCAATCAAAACTCTCTCAATTTTTGTCATATGAAGATGATCTTGGACTTTTTGGAAACCTCAAGATGTCTCCTACAACTTTCGTGTTTACCAAGCCTTTATCTTCATGTAAATTGCTTTGACAAAAAATGTCTTTTTGTTGACTTTCAAAATGACTTGTAATGTTTTGGCCCATATCTCTCAAATGAAGCATTTTTGGCTTTAGGCTTAGAGAGACAATGTTGTAGAGAATTGAATTTCCTTCAAAATGATCTTTGGTTGAGAAATTTATAATGAAGTATGTGAAAGTTATGCTTGGTCAAAGTTAAGTTGACTTCTCCTTAAGAAAACCCTAATTTAGTAACTTTTGAGTTTTGATGAATCTTGAGTTTTCTTGATGAATCATGATCAACTCCTGATCAATGATGAATGTGACCTCAAAATCTTGATGTTGACCAAAAATCTTGATATTTGACTGTCAAATGGTCAAAGTTGACTTTTTTGTCCAATACAGTTGATTTTTAAACATCTGATCAATTGACTGAGCAAACTTGTACTACAAGGCTTGAAATTTGTCATGAGGATACTTTGAGACATATGAGAAACCATTAAGTCCACTTGATTCATTAGAAACTCAATTTCCTTTAAGAGAAGAAAAGTCCTAGTTGTAGGTCAATTGCTTAGGATGAGGGTTTGTCTGGTCAACCCTTGAGTAGTCTTGAGTACTTTAGACTCCTATGAGCATGAGGATGTGTCTTGAATCAATTTATCTCAAAGATGGGGGGGGGAATTTTTGGGGTACAACACTCTCGACACTTGACGGGAAGAAATCATATGTTTTGAAGTCTGGAACTTAAATTTGGAGGATACGTAGGTTTTAGAGGCAATCAGAAAGGAAAAATCATTGGCTCTGGAACCATTGGTAACGGTACAGTTCCCTATATAACTAATGTTTTGTTAGTAGATGGATTAAAGCATAACCTGTTATCCATAAGTCAATTAAGTGATAACGGTTATGATATAATCTTTAATTAAAAGTCATGTAAAGCAGTTAGTCATAAAGATGAAACTGTCATTTTTAATGGTAAGAGAAAGAACATCATTTATAAAATAAAACTTTTTGAACTAAAAAGTAAGAACGTAAAATGCTTTATGTCTGTTAACAATGAGAAATGGGTCGGTGCAGAAGATTGGGGCATGTTAGTATGAGAAGAATATCTCAAATTAACAAACTCAATTTGGCCAGAGGACTTCCTAACCTAATGTTCCTCTTAGATGCTCTGTGTGAAGCATGTCAAAAAGGCAAGTTTGCCAAACCCTCTTTCAAATAAAAAAATGTTGTTTCTACCTCTAGACCATTAGAACTTCTGCATATAGATTTGTTTGGACCAGTGAAAACTGCATCCATCAACGACAAGAAGTATGAATTAGTGATCGTAGATGACTATAGCAAATGGACATGGGTAAAGTTCTTAAGACACAAAGACGAGTCACACTCCGTGTTCTCTACTTTCTGTAACCAAGTTCAAAATGAAAAAAAGTTTAGAATTGTAAATGTCAGAAGTGATCATGGTAAGGAATTCGAAAACAAAAGTTTTGAAAAGTTCTTTTAATGAGAATGGCATTTCTCATGATTTCTTTTGTCCTAGAACTCCTCAATAAAACAGAGTTGTAGAACGAAAGAATAGAACTTTACAAGAAATGGCCAGAACCATGATCAATGAGACTAACATTGCTAAAAACTTCTGGGAAGAAGCAGTTGACACAGCGTGTTATATTCAGAATAGAATCTCAATAAGACTTATTCTGGAAAGGACTCTATATGAACTGTGGAAGAAAAGAAAGCCCAACATCTCTTATTTACATCAATTTGGATGTACTTGTTTTATATTTAAAACTGAAGAACATTTGAACAAGTTTGATTCTAAGGCACAAAAGTGTTTCATGTTAGGATACTCTGAACGTTCAAAAGGTTATAGAGTATATAACACAGAAACCCGAATTGTGAAAAAATCTATTAGTGTCAGATTTGATGATAAGCTTGGCTCTCAAAAGTAAAAGCAAGGTGAATCTTTTAAAAATATAGAAGTTCAAATTACAGGTACTGAAGACAGATCTTCAGAAAATAAAAGTTCAGAACTTCAGCCAAATACAGAAGAAGACATCACAAATATTACAGTAGTTTCTAAAGAATCCATCCAAAAAAGACAATCCAAAAGCAGCTTAGCACATCCTGAAAACATGATTCTGGGAAAGAAAAATGATCCAACCAGAACAAGATCTACATTCAGAAATACTAAAGAATCTCTTAAGGGATTAGTGTCTCTGATCAAACCGACTTCCATAGATGAAGCACTTGTAGACAATGATTGGTTTCTTACAATGCATGAAGAACTAAATCAATTTACCAGAAACGATGTATAGGATCTAGTTCCTAAACAAAAAGGCTTCAACATCATTGGAGCTAAATGGGTCTTCAGAAACAAGCTAAGTGAACAAGGAGAAGTTGTCAGAAAAAAAGCACGACTAGTTGCACAAGGTTATAGTCAGCAAGAAGGGATAGACTATATAGAAACCGTTGCTCCAGTCGCCAGGTTAGAATCTATCAGACTCTTAATTTCATTTGTTATAAATAATGACATCACTCTTTATCATATGGATGTCAAAAGTTCATTTTTAAATGGTTTCATTTATGAAGAATTTTATGTGTACCAACCCTCTAGTTTTAAAAATACAAAACATCCAGAATATGTTTATAAACTTAAGAAATTGTTATATGGTCTGAAACAAGCTCTGAGAGCTTCGTATGAAAGACTAAGTAACTTTCTGTTAGAAAATGATTTTACCAGAGGGAAGGTGAACACAACTCTATTCTGTAAACAATTTACAAATGACATTTTGGTTTGTCAAATTTACGTAGATGATATAATTTTTGGATTTACTAAAGCCTCCTTGGAGAAAGAATTTGCAAAGACTATGCATGCAGAATTTGAAATGAGCTTGATGGGTGAACTCAAGTTCTTTCCGGGAATTCAAATCAATCAAACTCTAGAAGGAACCTACATGCATCAAAGCAAGTATGTTAAAGAACTTCAGAATAAATTTGATATGTTAAAAAGTAAGTCATCCAAAACTCTTATGCATCCTACATGCATTCTGGAAAAGGAAGAGGTAAGTAAGAAAGTAGATCAGAAGCTCTACAAAGGTGTGATTGGTTCTCTCTTATATTTAACAGCTTCAAGACGTGATATTCTATATAACGTTTGTCTTTGTTCCAGATTCTAATCAGATCCTAGAGAATCTCACTTAACAGCAGTTAAGCGAATTTTCAAATATCTGGAAGGTACAACTAATCTTGGTCTTTGTTATACAAAATCCAAAGAATATAAGTTAGTAGGGTATTGTGACGCTGACTTTGCTGGAGATAGAATAGAAAGAAATAGTACTTCTGGAAGCTGCTATTTTCTGGGAGATAACCTAATCTCATGGTCCAGTAAAAGACAATCCACTATTGCACTATCAACTACTGAGGCTAAATATATAGCTACAGCTGGATGCAGTACTCAGATGCTCTGAATGAAGAGCCAAGTTGAATATTTTCATATTTATGAGAGTAACATTCCTATCCTCTATGATAATACTTCTGCTATCTGTCTTTCTAAAAATCATATTTTACATTCTAGGGATAAACATATAGAAATTAAACTCCATTTCATTAGGGACTATATTCAGAAGGGAATTCTTTGTTTAAAATTTATAGACACAGACCATCAATGGGATGACGTTTTCACTAAACCCCTTGCTGAAGATAGATTTAAGTTCATTCTGAAACACCTCAGTATGGAATTATGCCCAGAATGAAAATGTAGTTTCTGTATATTTAACCCTCAGAACTTTTTGATTTGTTTTTGTGAACATCTAAACAATAGTTCTTCAGAAGTGAGAAGGAAAATTGTCTCAGAAACTATCTAGAAGATCTGAACATTTTCTGAAAACACTTTATTTTAAAGATAGAAGCAAGTAGTTCACTACATCAACATTTGTCAACCCTAAATGCTAAGTTACTCTCTAAGGTTGAACACGTGTTTAAAATCTAAAGGGCTGAAATGGTTGAGTTGATGCATTGAGGCGTGATTCACATCAGTAACTATTCAAAATCTTCAAGACATCCCCCT
The DNA here is from genome assembly GCA_948472305.1 of Vicia faba. Lineage (NCBI taxonomy): Eukaryota > Viridiplantae > Streptophyta > Magnoliopsida > Fabales > Fabaceae > Vicia > Vicia faba. The sequence continues at coordinate 1,239,525,797 of OX451737.1, forward strand.
TTTTTCAAAAATCATTAATGTTGTTAAACATTTTGTTTATTTTATTAATTGAAATTAAAATTCAATTTTTCTCCCCATTGGTTATTCATACCTCACTTTCTCACTAACACTTTCACACATTCACCCTAACTAACCATATTCTCTCTGTATTTTCTCTTTTCCCTTTTATGTTCTCTCAAACTCTAAGTCTGTGAACAATGGCTTCTTTTCAACAACAACAAAAGTCCCAAGATTCTCAAATCAACATTCCTGGTTCATCCTCTACTACAAACAAAGAAAGGTATGTTGAACCTACAAGAACTCACCTCACTCCGATTGATTCTATGGAATTTCTCTGTGAACTCATAGTTGATTTTGAAAGCATGAAAGAAAATGGTTATGACCTTACCCTTGATGTTGAGTTTCAAGGGTGGAAAAAATATTTTGATCGATTAATTGGTCTTGTTTTTCCCAAACTGGTTAAAGAATTTTGGATTCATGCTACTGCATCAAATCATCAAGTAACTTCTTATGTAATAGGAAAGAAGATCGCAATCACTGAAGATCTTATTGGAAAGCTTATTGGTCATGACAGAAGCGACATAAGATGCAGTTAAATGGCAGAAAAAGGCTCTGACTTAAACATCACATCCAACAAAATATTCTTCTCTGGACAAACCTCAATCAAGATCAAAGATCTAAAGGACTATCTCAGAATTTGGTCTAGAATAATTCTGGTGTGCATCAATCACAGAAAACCAGCTAGTTCTCCTGATTACATCAATATTGATCAACAGTACGTGTTGTACTTCATCACAACTAAAATCAAAGTCCACCTCCCTCATATTCTACTCAATCATTTGAAGATCAGTTTTAAGGAAACAAGGGAAGAAGAAAGAACCAAAAGAGATTGGATTCCATTGGAAAGGTTTATCTCAGATATTCTGACAGAGAATAAACTGATAGAACATCTGAGTGAGGCTCAACAAGCAAGTGTTCTGGAACCATATGCTAGAAAGCCTCTCAACACCAAGAACCTTAAGAAAATGAATATTATAGAAACCATTAAGAAGGATCCCACACTTACTGCAAAGGAATACATCACCACTGGAAGAGTCCCTCTGAAGGATTTTCCTCTCTTCACTCAAGCAGACTCATGTCCAGAAATTGTCCTCGGATATTTGGAAGCCTGTAAGAGTGATGGAACAATTCCAGATGTAAATACCCTTATCTCGGGCAACAACCTCTAGAAGTTGCTACTAGAAAGACAAGAAAAAGGAAAGTTGTTGGAGAAGGAACTTCTCAGAAAACTCCCAAAGCTGCTAAAAGAAAGGTAACCCCTCATTTGTTTCTGTTATCAAATAAGTTTTCTTATCAACATCTAAAACCTCCCCATCTCCAAAACATGCTAAAAATCTCTCACCTTAAACCATTGATGACTTTGACATAGAAATTAATACCTCAATACCCACTAATCATCCTCTTATTAATCCACCTTCTACCCAATTTGTTCAAACTCAGCCAGAACTTGCACAAGTTCTTTCTGATATTGATCAATTTAATCCATGTTTTAAAGCTCACCAAACCGAAAATCAAAATGTTGCCTCTGAACAATGCCAGAAACCACATCAGGCATTCCAGGCATCACCTACCCACTCAACACCTCTCAACCACCAAATATCTGCATCATAACATCACAAGACTTCTCCCTTTCAGATGTTCTATCTCCTTATAATTCAACACCACCTATCTTTCCTATAATCCTTTCCGAATCTCCCACTCCCACTGAATACTCATAAGATCCTCTCAGAACCATTATTGATCTAGAATCCTGGGACAATCTTGTCACAACTTCTCGAAAAATAGCCATTCCAAAACCAACACCAAAACTATCCAAATCAGATGTTGATAAATCTTTGTTGGTTTTTGAAACAGAAATACAGGAATGAGTTAACTCCTTGAAGCAAGCTTGCATGGATAATCTTAACCCAGATGCTTTTGATTCTCTCTAGACTCAGTTTAGAAAATGGTTTAATTCTGAATATCTGAAGATGAAAGAACTGAGTTATGAAATTTCTCAACAGAACTTCTGCGATCACCTGAAACTCTTCAAGGATCAAGTTCTATACCGCTGGGTAAGGAAACCCCTTCTTCTTCTGGACAAAACTTCTTGGGAATCCTCCCAAGAATGGGAATTTAATGAACCATCTTTTGAACCTCAAACTCTCCCTATGGTCATTTTAAAAACAAAGGAAAGTCAATTAAAGAATCTCCTGAAAAAGAATCTTGTAATACGGTGGGAGAACTGACTTGGGTGTTTTTCGTTTTATCGTAATTGTTGCGGATAGTAAGAGTCTCCACCGAATTTTCTTTTATCCAATAAAGGTAAGGGTGAAAAGAAAAGGAAAGGCCTTTTGAGAATTTTCTTGAATTCGGGGGGTAGGTTATGAAAAGAGAAGATCTTAGCACCCTTTTCGTCCGTAGTTATCCACGGGCTCTTAGTTGCTAGCTCACTTTGAAATGATTTATTTGAAAATGTGTTTGTGATTGGTTATGAAAGTATTTGTAAAATTTCCTTCGTTTAGGCAAACTTTGTAATGGTCCTCGTCTCTATAAGAATGCATACAAAGTGTTAATTTTTGAAAATATTTCATGGAAAGTGTTGGTGTGTTTTTGAAAGATGTTTTGAAAATGGTTGTGAGAAAGCAACTACGAGTGTTCTACCTACTCAAAAAGTCTTTGTTATTTTCCTCCTCCTTTAGATATTTCTAACTTACCATTGATTGGTAAGAAACTTTATCATTGGATGTGAAGGGACGGGCGTGAGTCATCGTATAGTCATAGAAAGCAACATTGTAGGATACCTTATAAATTTTTGTAAGGGTCTAAGATCATTTATGAAGGCAACATTTGAAGGGTCATCAAGGGACTATGATCTTGTTTTTGATTGTTTTTGCTAAAGTATCCCATCTTTGTGTAACATGACTATTTATTCTCAAGGCAACAAGTGAGGTTAACCCTAGAGGTGCAAGTGTGAAAAGTGTTTGTTTTCATGCTCTTTGTCTTTGAGTTAGGGTTTTCTACATGTTGATGTTATGTCTTGCCATACAAACCCTAATTACTAGCATTTATATTGTAAACGATAAATTGCGGAAATGTAAAAATCTACGCTATTACATCATTTGGGGATGGGAGTACAAATTTACAAATGGGGAGAAAAGAAATTAAACCCTAAGTTACTATTATAACCATATTGAAATAATAAATAATGTGCCAAAATGTAAAGATAATGTACAAGGATATGAAGGTGACGTGGAAAGAAAAGAGAATTGAATTATTTTTGTTTAAATTTTATGAAATGTTTTTAAACTTAGTTAAATTAAAACAAGATAATTAATTTAAGAAAATTAAACCTAATTTAGAAAAAAAAATTTATATTTGATTAAGAAAAAAAGTTTTTTTAGGGGCTTTATGAAAAGGTTTTAATTTAATTAATCAAACTAAAGTGAATAGAAAAAATTAATTAAATTCCTAAGTTCTAATTAATTTTAATTAAAATAAAATTAACTAAATCTAAGTCTAATATTTATTTAAATTTAAGAAAAGAAATTAAATTTGTTAGAAAAATATTTTTGGTCTTTTGTCTTAAAAGAAATAAAATACAAGTATATTAATATATAAATAATAAATAAAGATATATTTTTTTTGGGTTTTTTATTAATAAAAATAATAATTATAATAATATTTAAAATAATAAAAATATAAATAAAAATAAAAATAAAATAAAAGTCAGGAGGGTGTAAAATTGAATTGGGTGGTTTCGTAGAAAAAGCATATTTGTTTGAGTGTTAGGCCCATTAACATTTTTTGTAATCAGAAAGAAATAAAATAAAAACAAGCAATTGGACTGCACAGTAAAAAAGGAAATGGGGTGAAGCTGAGCAAAAATGATGAAGGCCCATGCACGTTGTTTGATAAAGATGGAGCAGGGGCTCAAACCTAGGCCCTTGGCAATAACACGCGCTCTCTACCACTGGGGTGGCTATACATTTGTTTATTAACATGAAACCAACATATTATATTACAAAACCAATCCTAGGCCCGTGTCTTTTTCTTCTTCCTCGCGTCAAACCTTCTTCACCATTTTTGAATCCTGTAACTTTCTCATTTCTCAACAAAAATTAAAATTGTAAACATAAAAGTTACTCCATTTTTCATCACGGTTCCAGATATGTAAATAACTAAAACTATAAATCAAAGATGAGCACGAATTTTGAATGGTACCAAATCTAACCTAATTTTTTCAGAAAGTTCAAACTTAAAATTCTCACTACTCAAGTGTTGTACCCCAAAATTTGCCCTTCCATTTTACTCAACATATGTTCATTGAGATCCTCAACTTGCTCAAGGATGCCCAAGAGTTGACCAGACAAGCTCTCTCATAAAGCAATGAACCTCCAATTAGGGTTTCCATTTTAATCAATATGGGTGAGCTCCAAAGGCCTCATATGTTCTCCATAGTCCTAATATGTTCTCAATACCCTCCATGTCATGTTTCAAGCCTTTCACAAGAAGTTTGCTCAGTCAGCTGCTCAGATGCTTAAGAATCAACTGTATTAAGTCAAAAGTCAAATGTGGTCCACATACAATCAAACTTCAAGATTTTTGGTCAACATCAACATTTTGAAGTGATATTCATCATTTGATCAAGTGTTGACCATGATTCCCCAAGGAATGCTCCTAATTCATCAAAACTCAAAAGTTGCTAAATTAGGGTTTCTCAAGAAAAGTCAACCAAACTTTGACCAACTATAACTTACTCATACATTAATAGAAATTTCTCATCCAAGGCTCATTTGGAAAAGAATCCAATTCCCTACAACTCATCTTCATCCCTCAAGTTCAAGAAATGCACTCATGAAAAGATATAAATTCAGACATTATAGGTCCTTTTCAAAAGTCAACAAAAACACCTTTTGGGTCAAAGCTTCTTACATGAACATGGAAGATCCAATTGAGATGAAACCAAAGAGGTTGCTTAGGGGACATCCTAAGCTTTCTAAAAATTACAAGAACACCCTCTTAAGGTCAAAATTGAGAGAGATATGCATTGTCAAAGTTGGCCATTTTTGCAAATTTGCATAAAGTCAACAATGCCCAAAATTGCATTTTTTTCCACATGGGCCCGTCTTTTCAAGATTGAATCTCAGACCTAGCATAGTCCACGACCTATGGGACCCTCCATGATTTAATTATTTTCTTATTTAATTTATTTTGATTTTTATTCATTTAAAAATCAAATAAAATCAAATAAATCTAAATAAATCATATAATTTGTATTAGGAAAGATTTTTGTATTGAATAGAGATCTTATATGCTGTCAATAGCCAAGAGAAACATGCAAGATTGAAAAGAGAAGAAATCTCTATGTTTGGAAAGATTGGATGCAAGAATTGAAATTCATTATTCTTTGGATTCATTCCAATTTTATGGACCTAATTTGATTCTCACATATATACAAGATCATTCTAACCCTAGAGGAAGAGAATTTGCATCCGCAACCTGCCTCCAAAGCAAGAAACAAAACTCAAATTTCTTGTCCAAAAGTGCAAGACCTATCTTCTTCCACTGGCTAGTTCAAGACGTTCTGAAGGTCAAATCTTGTTCCTGGGTGATCATTGGGGCGATACCAAGCATCATCAAGGCCTGAAGCATCAAGAAACGAGCGCTAGCCATAACACGGTTTGTTCATATTTTTGAATTTGGTCTTTACAATTCACGCATGATAAATGAGTTATAAGTATATGTTTGTGTTTATATCATCCTTTAGAATGTTTGTGCATACTTAATTGCATGTTTTGGTTCCTGTTGGATAAAACGCCATTGCTAGGGTTTACAAGACCGTTTTAGGGCTTTCAAATGCAGGAATAATTGGATCTCAAGATGGATACTATCATGATCAGAGGATCAAACCCAATCGATCCATGATCTTGAATCTAATTTATGTTGCCTAGACAAGATATTTGAGGATTGCAGGTTTGTAGATATGGCCAATGCCCGTGGGTAAAAGCTCTGGACCTAAGACTATAATCCCCTGGAGAAAACGAATGTGTGTCTCAACCTGAGTGGGCAGTTTAAACCTTGGGCACGTTTTGGTTACAATCACTGACCATCTTTCAATATATTGTTTATTATGTGTTTATGTTAACAAATAGGAAGATGGCTCAGTTGGTGAAGCGAATGGTCTTAAGGCATTCATGTGTAGGAGGTCATGGGTTCGATCCCTGCCTCCTACATTTTATTTTCCATAAGATTTCCTTGCAGATCCAGCGTATCTCAATGCCCAGCGTCCACTGTACGCCCCAGATCTCATCCCCGGGATCCATCATCATGTATATCTCACGCTCTAGCCTTGAAGGTCCACCATGAATCATCAGAAGAGAGGTGCATTGGATCAGGCGCAGACTCTGGGCCTCCAACTTTGGGCCTAACAAGAAATTTGGCAGCACACCCCCTTAATCCCTTCCAGCAACAGGCCCAAGTTTCAATTCTCTTTTAATTTCTTTTTTCTTTATTTGTTTTAATTATTTTACAAAATCATTTGTTTTAATTATTTTACAATAAAAATCTTTTTTAATTAAATCAAAAAATCAGAAAATTACAAAAATATTAGGTTTAGTTAATTATTTTCATAAAATATTTATTTGCATTTAATTAATTAGTTTAAATGAGCAAGTACCTAAGAGCCCGTGGAAAACCAGGGATAGAAAGGGTGCTAACACCTTCCCTTTCTATAATATACCCCCCCCCCCCCCCCCCCCCCCCCCCCCCCGTACTTAGAAATATCTCGAAAAAAGGTTTTTTCCGTTCTTTTTCCTTTTCCTTTGTTGGATGAAATAAAAGTCGGTGGCTACTCTTGCTTACCGCGACATTTGCAAATACAAAATGCAAACCAGTATAACATTCAGTTCTGCCACCGCATCACATCAAGCAATATAAATGAATTCTAAGGACACGGTCAACTTCAGGGTAATGATGTCTACATTTTATCTTTGAAAATGGAAAACTAACAATGCATATATGAAGAGATTGAAAATCAGAAAACATACCTCAAAATTGGGTATTGCGTTTTGAGCTAGAGCTCTCTTCAAGGTGCTGCAATGATTTTCTTAGCTTTCTTGAACCTCCAGGAAGCTATTCCAATAGTTACTTTGAGCTGAGAGTGCTTGAAATTCCCTAGAGAAGTCCAAGTGCAGACCTATGTTTTTGAAAATGAAAGATGGTGATGGAGGTGTTATAGAAGTGTAATAGGTATTGGGATGGTTTTTATATTAAGTGAGGAAGCTTTGGAAATGATTTGGACAAGAAACACAGGAGTGGAATGGAAGTTTGATGTACAAAGTCAGAAATTGCACAACAATGGTGTTTTAAGGCAATTTCTGGCTTGAGGGAGTTTGAGGGAGTTTTCAGGCTTATCCAATTGTGTCTTAGCTCATAAATAGTGTCTTTATTTATAAGCAAAAAGTTTGGATGCTTGGAGAAGTCAGAAATCAAGAATCACATGTTTTGGCCATGTGACTTGATTTTGAAGCAAACATGAAATGCATAGTTTCAATGTGAAGTACAAAGGCTTGTAGGGTGGTTAACAGGATATAGATATGTTGCTTCTTGCTTTTAATTTTTTTGGAATCAGAAGCAACAATGTATGGGCTCAAGGAGAGTTGACATTGTGTATAAAGTCACTTTTCAAGAATGGCATTGTTACTTTCTTCCCAAAATGGCAATTTGGTTTGAATAGTACTTGAATCAATTGGATAATGTCTCAATCAGTTGTGTAAACCATTAATTATGGAGTGAAACACATGTTTGAGGCCTGCAAAGCAAAGATTATACAACATGGTTATGGATTTGGTCAAGTGTTCATCACAAAATTGACTTGTAATTCAAGTTTGAAACCCTAACTTTATCTCTTTGATTCTCTTAGCTCAAAAATGATCTCATTGAGTTCTTGAACATTTTTAAAAGCTTGGAAAATTATCTACAACTTTCATGTCGGCCATTTTGAAATAATCATCTTGGAGCTTGTGAAAATTGGCCAAGAAGTTAGGTCAAAAATCTGCCTAAACTAGGTCAAATTTTCACTAAGTGTTTAAGAAAACGTGCATGACTTTGAGAATTTATAACTCAAGATCCAAGAATTTATAGGACTTGATCGGTAAATAAAAGTTGTAGATCTCATCATGATCTACAAATTTCATGTTGGAAGTTTTCTTTGAATCATCTTGCATCTTGGTGCAAATTGGTATGAAGTCATGAAAAAATAAGACTTAAAACACTTAGAAAATTTTCTAAGTCTTGAAAACTTTGACTTTTCAAAATGACTTTTGACTTTCTTGATTTCTTAATGATCAAGTTTCATTTTTTTGAATGTATTGATGAAATTTGATCTTTGAAACTCAATTTTGATCAAAAAGTCAATGTTTGACTTTTAGTGTATCAGTTGACTTTTCATCAGTTGACTGAATTTCAACTATCAATCAAATGATCTTGAGATATGTCTTGAGCTATGAAATTCGCTTATGTGACTTCAAAAAGTCATAACTTGATCAATTTTTATCTCCTTGATCCCATTATTTTTCCAAAATGATCTTAAGAATGTGAAATTCAATTTTTCTTTTATGTGAAAAGCTTGAAAATGGTTAGAAGATGCCTCAAATACTCAAAAGATTATAGGTCACCTCATGGATTTTCACCAAATTCAAAGGATCATAACTTGTTCAATATTTTAAATTTTTTAGTGAAAAAAGTTTCACAATACTCTTTAAGGAGTCAACTTCAAGCTAACATCAATGATCAAAGCTCAATTTTGAAGGAAGACCTTGTTTGGAGTCAAAACATTATAGGACATTTTTTAGGAAAAAACTTCGACTTTTGCTAAGTACAAAAAGTCAGCACATTTTTTATGGTTTTGACCAAGCATAACTTCTAGCTCAAGAATCCAAGTGATCTCTCTCTTTGCACATTGTAAATATTGTGACCTTATCTTTCAAATGCTTCAAGAATTATGCCCCAAGACCTCTTAAGTTGTGAATACCATGGATTCAAAGTTGGTACCTTAGAACTGAAGTTTCACTTGCAGTCAGATTGCAATTTCCATAATGTGACTTCTAATCACCAAATTACCACACAGTTTTCACTTAAACATGATCAACAAAGATATTTGGATTATTTAGAGTAACAAAACACATCAATTAGATGAGGTTTAATGCACATGTGAGCACACTTTGCTCGTGAACACATGTGTGCATGAATTCAATTGAAATTGAATCATTCACCCCTCCTCTTGATTTCATTCACTTCTCCAATAAATAAAGACAATATTCCACTCATTTTCGCAAGCTTGAACAACCAAAATCACCCTGTCAAACTCCCTCCATAACTCTCTTTTCTGAATTTTCGAATTCATTATTTCTCCACTTTTCAATCCAATTTCTTCGTTGATTCTTCATCCTTGAACTTCACTGAAGCTAACAAAAGAAGAACCAAGCCTTGAGGTGCCCTAAATCGTGCTAGCCAAGTCCATTTGTAGAGAAAATTCATCTGACTTTGATCAGGTAGTTTAAGGCACCAAATCTTCTAACTCAAATTATTGGAATGGTCTATGATGTTCACTGATGCTTGCTATCAACTCAATTTTGGTGAATCAATGCATTTGATACTTCTGATTTTTTATTTCAACATTTTTAAAATTCTATGATTTTTCAAATCGACTACGTTGTGATTTATATAAATTTTTTGCGAGCCTATGGTTTTGATCGTCTCAAATAGACAAATTTATTGGCACCACCGTGAACGCGTAGATTTACATATTAAAGGATTTGAGTTTTGCCCTATTTGCAGGAGGCTGGAGGTTGAAGACGACCTAAGTGTCGTTCTTCAACCAATGATACTCAACCAATTGTTTTATTTTGATTGGTTGGACTTTTTTACGCGTGCATTGACTTAGATTCATGATACTCCCTCACCTGAGATCCATTAGATCTACCAACGTGTATAAGTGAGCTAGATCCAACGCGTGTGGATTTTTCTGATTTATTTTATGTTACAAAATTATTTTTAAAATTCCTTTATCTTTAAAAATTGATAACTCTCTTATTTTTTATCCAAAAATTATGAAAAAATATACAAAAATACTTTGAATTATTTGACTTTGTGAATATATTGTCATATTTTTATTTTGATGTTTGATATTTTTCATAATTTTTGTTTTGTTTGCCTTATTTTAATTGTTTGAAAAATAGTTTCTGGTCTTTTTAAATTCTGAAAAAATTATGGAAGGATTCAATGATCTCTTGACAAATATTGGTAACCTCATTTTATTTATATTTCTGATTTTACTATTTTTTACAAATTTTGGTTTATTTTTCTTATTTTCTTCAAATTTTAAAAATAGTTTCTGACTTTAAAAAACTCTAAAAAAATTTGTCAACTATTATTGGATCATGTCTAACCTCTGACTATTTTTTAGGATTTTTATTTTGGTATTTTAATATAATTTGTGTATTTTACCAATTATTTTACCTTTTATTAACCATTTAAATAATGTTTTATTAAATATTATTTTATTGTTTTTTATTTGGTCCCGACATGGATTTCATTTGGTGACGAATTCCTCAACCTCATTGGATCTTGGGTGTTGATAGGTTGAAAAATAAAATCCACCAAAATGGATGAATGATGTTGACGATATTTAAAACCCCTACTTCATTTAATACATCCCCTCCCTCTTCATCTTATCCCTTTCTTACATGTGCTACATGTTGTTAAGACCTTGGTGACTTCTATTATTATTTTGTCTGGAGTTCTTAGGATTTACCCCAAGACATTGGATTGTTTTTCTTTTTGTGCAGGTTATTCTGATTATGTACTTTGTCTCATTGGGAATTCATCAATATACAATCGCTACTCTACCAAATTTTGGTGAAGACTTAATGCATTTGAAGCTTGGTATTCTTAAGAGGTTTAATATCTTTGCTTGTTTGGTTTCAATTTAAGGATGAGAATTTTACATTAACTCATTGTGTCAAGTGTTGGCTTCTTATTAGTTAGATGCTTCTTTTCCCTAGCTTTTACCTTATGCTTTAGGATAGTCCATTCATCTTCTCCAATCTTCTTTAATTTCAAAAATCTTCTCCCTCCTTTTCAAAACTATTCTTGTTTTCTAAATTTGAACAACTTTCGTTATAAACTTGGACTTAGGTCCATGCATTTTCAAAAATATTTTCTTAATCAAATTTTAACCAACTTAATCATACTTTGACATTTTTGTGAGAAGACTAAAAGTCAATCAATCTCATTCAAACTATTTTTGCAATTTTTGGCTTTTTATTTTAAAATTTTCTCAAAAGATTAGACTCTTGTCAATCCTTGTAGTGATGCAAGCTACTATACTTCTATGATATGTAGTGAAGTGAGATGTTTTCCACTTGGGTGTTGAGCGAGGCTTCGTTGATTTTAAAATCCAAGCTATATCCTCCACTTTGAGATGACACAAATTCTTCTTTCTCATAATTGTGGGTAGTAAGTATGTTTTCCACTCGGATATGATGATGATGTCTTGTCTCTTAAAATTAACCAACACGTTTGTGTTTTAAATTTTTTAAAGGTGAACTATGAGTACCCTGATACCCTATTTCATGGAAGGTGGTACATAGGCACTAAAGGTTCGCAACCACGATGGGTGAAAAATTTGTAAAAAAAATACTTCTTTTCTCATCTCCACCATCTATTTTTTATACAACAATTATAGCCAAAATATACAAATTTTCAAAGAGGTTCCTGTGGAGTACCGTAGATGTTTAGGGTGCTAATACCTTCCTTTTGCATAACCAACCCCCGTACCTATATTCTCTCCCCCTCTTTTTTGGGTTATTCGCTCTTTTCCCATTCCTCTGGAAACAATAAAGCACGGTGGCGATTTTTATTTGATTTGTATGAGTTAAGTCAATCTGATGGCTTAGTCTCAATATTTCTACCGCTACAGAAAAAATGGCGACTTCACTGAGGAAAGATCGACCAAATTCTGGTCCATCTCTAAGTGGGTCGAGCCTATCTTTTTTATTTGTGTATTTTCTGTTACTGGTTGTATATTATGTGTTGTATATATGTTTGTCTAGATTTTTCTGGTTTTCAGGGTGCTTGGTGATTTCTCATAAGTCCTCTACCCGGACGGGCAAACTTAAGATAGGGCGGGGGGTATAGTCATGTTAACTTTGAGGGAGTAATCCCAAAAAAGGAGACATGAGATCCCTCACTCATTGGAGGCCCCTTTGATTGTAGTATCATTTATCGAGTAATTGGGAAGATGTGTTGCTTTCGACCTGGGAGCCTGCTGAAGCTGAGGACCGTAAAACCCTAACCCATCTTGGCATTTTAGGTGTAGTGCGGAAACTATGACGGAGTAATCCGTTATTCCTGAGAATATTATTAATTACAGAGTCAATCGAGGCGTTGGTAATATCCAAAGGAAGGATGTAAACTCTGGGAGCCTTCTAGAACCTTGTTCGGCAGGTAATAAACTATTAGTCCATACCTTATGGATAGTGCCTTTAACCTCATGCTCGTGACGTAAAACCTATAAACCCCCCATATTTGTGATCTTGTGTGTGATTGTTGCATCATGCATTCATGCACCCATGAGCATCCTTTAAAAAAAATTGTTTCAAGGGACTTAAAGTTGACTTTTTGCGAATAACTCAGGTACTGTTTGGACAATGATTCTGGAAAAAGAAAGACTCAGAAGTACAATTTCAAGGATCCTAATATAGATGAATTGATGAGTCTGATTCCCAAGATCGAGAGTTCTGCAGATTTTTGGAAGAAGTATGGATCCATTGTGTCTCTTATGAAGCTTAGGATGAAGGAGGGAATCCTTTCTACTTTGTTCCAGTTCTACGATCAGTTGTATCAGTGCTTTACTTTCCCTGATTATCAACTGATGCCTACATTGGAGGAGTATTCTTACCTACTGGGTTTACCTGTTACTGATCGTGTTCCTTTCACCGGTTTGGAGGGAGAGCCCAAGTCTCATGAGATTTCTGCATGATCCATTTGGGGAAGTCTGAGATTGAGGCCAACATGACTACCAAAGGTGGAATCAGAGGATTACCCGCTTAACTTTTGTTGGAGAAAGCTCTCTACTTTGCTAGGATGAAGATTACATTTGAATTTGAGGCTATCTTTGATCTACTTGCCTATGGGTTGTTCTTATTTCCTAACATTGACAAATTTGGGGATGTTAACGCCATCAGGATATTTTTATTGGTAATCCAGTTCCTACATTATTAGGAGACATTTATTATTCCATTCATCTTCGGGATTTTCATCATGGAGGGATGATCATTTATTGCACGCCTTTGTTATATCAGTGGTTTATTTCTCACTTACCTCGGTCTGATGTTATCTGGGATATCAAGAAGGAACCTCGTTGGGCTCCGAAGATTATAGCTCTCACTCATTCTGATATTGTTTGGTATCATCAGGCTTACTATGGTGTTGATATTGTCGATAGTTGTGGTAGTTTCCCCAATGTACCTCTTCTCGGTACAAAGGGAGGAATTAACTACAATCCCGTTCTTGCACGATGTCAACTCGGATATCCGATGAGAGACAAGCCAAATAGTAATCATCTGAGTGGTTTCTTTCTCAAAGAGGGAGAGGATCATAAGGAAGCTAAAAGGAGGAAATTGTAACTGATTGGTGCCATATTCACAGGAAGAGTGGAAAAGATTTGGGGCCAAGAGGAGTTGTTTCTTTGGAGCCTCATCTCCGGTGGGTACAAACAAGGGCAATTCAGTTGAAGATGCCATATTCCCGTGAAGAACATATACCTGATATTTTGTGAAGAACACTCCTCCTCTTCTAGATGATGTGGAAGAGCTTTAGTTTTCCCTAGTTAGGATGCAACAGGAGAAGGAAGCCTAGAAGAACAAGTGTCAGACTTTAGAGATGTCCTACTGAGCAGACTTGAAAGAGAATGATGACTTGATTGAGATTCTTGAGAGTCATGTTGTGGAGATGATGGAGAGGCAAGAGGATTTATTTTCCTCTAGAGCTCAATTAGGACTTAGTTACTCACTTCCTGACTCTTGTGATTGGAAAGGGGTCGCCGACAAGTTTGCAGAAGAGAAGAAGCAGTTGAGAGCTCAAATTGCAAGACTCACGGGAAAGCATCAATGTGTGTAGAGGAATATTCATCAACTTTGATTTCTTCGAATTTTAGATTCTATCTTCTCTTGTACTTAGGATTGTTGAAACTTTTACTAAAAGTTCTAATCCATTTTGAAATTACTATAATAATATTTTCTGTATTTCAAATGTGTTAGTACTTTAGTATTTGCGAACTGTCTATAAACATTTGAGTTCTTTGAAATATTAATGATAAATAAATCATGTGCATTGAATATCATGCATCATCTTGCACATATTTCTTGCATTTTCGTTCATACCCAAGTGTCTTACTGTGTTTCTCTACTCTGTTCAGAAGCAAGTTGTCTTACCGGTATAATACTCGGGCTAATTCCCGGAAGAAAATGGAGAATCGTGAACAAGAAAATCGCGAGCTACGCGAAGAGGTTACTATTTTGAAGGTCGGTATGGATAATCTAAATGCTTTTATGGAATCATTGGTGGCTGCTCAGAATCATCCACCACTTGTTCCTCCTTCTGCTCAGCCACAATAAACAACGGTTGCTTCTGAAGGTTCATTAGTTCCCATTTCTGCTACTCCAATTACTTCTGCATGTAACTGTATGCCTTAGGGTTACATGTGGGGAATGCCTGAATATTTCATGCCAGAAAGTTATAATCTTGATTCACAAGTTGCTCCAGTTTCTCAAGTTGCTGCTACTCCGGTACCTCCTGTGGTGCACGTTACTCTTGTGGCTAGAAATGAGATCCATTATACTGCCTACGGTGAAACTTATGTCATTTGTTAACGATGAAGTTTATCGTCTTGTTCCTCCACCGAGTGAAAGTATGGGTTTCTATGACTGGTTGGATGAATTTCAAGACCAATTCAATGAGATACATAAGGAAATGAAGTCCCTTCGAGGAAAAGAATTATTTGGACAGAATGTTAGTGAACTCTTCTTAGTTCTTAACATAAAGGTTCCCGCAAAGTTTAAAGTGCCGAAATTTGAGAGGTACAATGGCAACTCTTATCCTCGTGACCACCTGGTGATGTATATCATAAAAATGTCCACCCATACTGATGATCAGTGTTTGCTTATTCATTTCTTCCAGGATAGTTTAACCAGTTCCGCTTTCAAGTGGTATATGAGTTTGGACAGTATCAATATTTGCACCTTCAATGATCTAGGTGAAGCCTTCATCAAATAGTATAAGTACAATATGTTCATGGCACCTGACCGTGACCAACTAATAGCAATGGCTCATAAAGACAAGGAGTCGTTCAAAGAATATGTGCAGCATTGGCGCGAGATAGCTGCTCATGTGGTACCACCGATGGGAGAACAAGAAATGACCAAGGTCTTCCTGAAAACTCTTGGATAATTTTATTATGAAAATATGGTCATGAGTGCGCCGAGTGATTTCACGGAGATGGTGAGCATGGGTGTTTGTTTAGAAGAAGCTATCAGGGAAGGACGCTTGACGAAAGACGAAAGGACAAAGAAGTCATCATACGGGTTTTCTCGAAAGAAATAAAGTGAAATGAATTTTGTTATTGGGGAAAGGAAGATTAAACCACCTAGAATACACCATCGATGCCAATAACAGGTTGTTTCCGTGACTCCAGTTGTCAATGTAGCCCCAACTATTGTTGCTTATCAGAGACCACCTCCTCAGAGAAATCAAGGGCAAGGTCAGAAGAGAGAAGCTTTTGACTCCATTTTAATGAGCTATACAGAGTTATTCCCGACTTTGATTCAGAAGAAGTTGTTCCAAACCAGGCCTCCCCCTGCTATACCTTCACCTTTACTCTGGTATTATAAGGCAGATCAGACATGTGCTTTTCATCAAGGAGCCCCAGGGAACAACATCGAGAACTGTTATCCTTTGAAATATGAAGTACAAAATATGGTGAGATTTGGCCTCCTATCCTTGAAATATGTTGGCCCTAACGTTAAAGATAATCCTTTGTCTAAACATGGAGGTGCAAATTCTGTAAACATAGTTATTGGTTGTCTTGGGGACCTCTATGAATTCAGATACTATATGCACGACCATGCTAGTTGTAGTATTTGCAGTACAAATATACATGGATGTGATAAGATAAAAGTTGATCTTCAAGAAATGATGGACGAAGGTCTCATTCATATAATCAGGCCAAGGGTAGAGTACGAGGAAAATTTGAATGTGGTCTTTGGATGTCCCGGTGAATTCCATATTATTTATGTGAATTATATGAATGACGATTTGGTGCAGTTGCATGCTATATTCTGTCACATGGATGACCAAGAAGAACACTATTGTTGTTATATAATGGTACTATCAGAGTCTCAAGAAATAGATATAATTACAATGGAATTAATGTGATTGAAGATTACTCGGCTGAGACCATCTTAGACGATGAGTATGTTTCTACAGATGAGTTATTTTCTTCTAATGAAGATATGTCCTCCAACAATGATTATGTGATGTCTAAGTATTATGAAGAAGGGTTGAATGTTATTGTGCCCTATTTTTGTGTTCCCGCCCCTATAAATATTGAGTACCATAGCAAGTCAGCTGCTGCTCCAGTGGTTATTTTCCTGCCTGGTCCTATCTCTTATGAATCAGACAAAGTTATGTCATATAAATACAATGCAGAAATCATGGAGGATGGTGTGGAAATTCCTATCTAACCTTTGTTTGATGTCAAGAATATTGCTGAAGTCAGCCGAGTAACCCGCAATGTCATGTTTTCGCACCTGTCATTCGAGGGATTGTTAATTCTGATAAAAGGGTTGTTGAAATTACTGAACTTAATAAAACAGTGGGGGAATATAGTGGTTATACTTTGGAAAAGGATGTGGATTACTTTTTGATGATTATCAAGATGAGTGACTACAAGATTGTAGATCAATTGTTGCAAACTCCATCTAAGATATTCATTCTAGCAATGCTAATGAACTCTTCTGCCCATAGGGAATCTTTGATGAGAGTATTAGATCAATATTTTGTGGAAAGTGATATGTCTCTGGACCAATTCAGTAGAGTTGTGGAGAATATTATATCTTGTAATAACTTGAGTTTCTGTGATGACGAATTTCCTGATGAAGGAAGAAACCATAACCTGGCTGTCCATATCTCCATGAATTGTAAGAATTACTCTTTGTCCAATGTGCTGATTGACAATGGGTCTGCTTTAAATGGCATGCCAAGGAGCACACTCATGAAGCTTAAGTACCAGGGAACTCCCATGCGCCCGAGTGGCATAATTATGAAGGCTTTTGATGGTTTGAGGAAGCATGTCATTGGAGAAGTAGATTTGCCTATTCACATAGGCCCTCGTTTATTTCAGATTATGTTCGAGGTTATGGATATTGTTCTCGCCTATAGATGTTTATTGGGACGACCATGGATCCATGAGGCAGGAGCTGTTACTTCAACTTTGCACCAGAAGCTGAAATTTGTTCGGGAAGGAAAGGTGGTCATCATGAATGGAGAGCAGACTTTGTTAATATCTCATTTTTCCTCTTTCAGTGTTATGGAAGTTGGTGAATATACTGTTGAAACTCAGTTACAAGCTTTATCCATTGATAATGTAAGGGAAAATGAGGATTCTATAGCCTCATTTAAGTATGCTCAACAGGTAGTGCATAATGGCCCTAGCAAGGCGTGGGGGCGGATTATTGATCCACCTGTGAATAAGAATAGAGCTGGTTTGGGTTTCTCCGTGAAGAATAATAAAGGTGAGAATGTGAAGCCAAAGTCTTCTATAGGTAAATACCAAGACATCTTTCACAGTGAAGGTTATCTTCATCCAACTACTCCTAAGATCAATGCTATTCTGGAAGATGAATCAGAGCAACAAATGCCGAACTATGTGACACATAGAGTCAGAGTCCAAAATCGGATCACTATTGATGTTCCTTCTTGCATTCATATTTCAAAGTATTTCTTTTGTTAATATTTTTAAAAATCTTTCACTCTGCCCAAGGTGAAAGTATTGATATTGTATGGGCATATCTGTTGTTTTGATCTTTAAAATCATTAATAAAAGTTGTATTAGATTCCCAAATTGTGTCTTTATTCTCTGCTTTTTCTTGGAAAATGGTAATCAGAAAAATATTTTTAAAATAAATAGTAATTATAAATAAATCTGCATAATCACTTGCTATATGTGTTAGTTTCTAAAAACAACCATAAATCATATATGCAGATTAATTAAAAAAACTCGTTGAGTACAATGACCCTGCACCCTCTCCCAACTTTGAATATCCTGCGTATGTGGCCGAAGAAGAAGAATATGATGATATCCCGGAAGTGGTTTCACGGTTTCTTGAGCGCGAGGAAAGTACCATTTAGCCGTATAAAGAGTCGTTGGAGATGATCAATTTGGGTACAAAGGAAGATCCAAATGAAGTCAAGATTGGAGCATCGCTTCATCCAAGTTGATTGAATTGTTGAAAGAGTATGTGGATATATTTGCTTGGTCTTATCAAGACATGCCTGGGTTGGATATTGATATTGTGGAACATCATTTATCTCTAAAGCCAGTATACCCACCAATCAAGCAGAAGTTGTGAAGAACTCACCTTGATATGGCAGTGAAAATTAAAGAAGAAGTTTTAAAGCAGAGTAATGCCGGTTTTCTTGTGACATCAGTGTACCCTCAGCGGATTGCTAATAATGTTCCAGTACCAAAGAAATATGGAAAAGTTCGCACGTGCATTGATTATAGAGATTTAAACAAAGCTAGTCCAAAAGATGACTTTCCATTACCACATATTGATATGTTGGTTGACAGTACAACAAAAAAAGAAATTCAAAGTATTCTCGTTCATGGATGGATTTTTTGGATACAATCAAATCAGAATGGCTCCTGAGGACATGGAAAAAACAATGTTTATCATACCCTGGGGAACATTCTATTACAGAGTGATGCCCTTCGGGTTGAAGAACACTGGTGAAACATACCAGAGGGCTATGACAATCCTATTTCATGATCTGATGCACAAGGAATTTGAGGTTTATGCTTGTGATCGGTGGAAATAGAACTGACTGTTTAAAGCTGGTTTCGCGAAATGTCACGGAAGCAAGAGTCGCCACCGTCTTTTATGTTCTCCAACATGGAAAGGACAAAAGCACAGCAAAATTCCTTATTCGAGATGTTTCTCGGTTCGGGAGGTAGATTTATAGAAAGGGAAGGTGTTAGCACCCTTTCTATCCGTGGTTATCCACGGGCTCTTAGGTACTTGCTCTTATGTTTTCAAAATTTGTTTTCTTTTCAAGTGTGAGTGGGTTTTGAAAAAAAGTTCGTTTGAAGACTTCTAGGTAACTCTTGTATCAGTCCTCAAGAGTGTATGAAGTATTGTTTGAAAACCTTTTTTTGAAAGTGTAAGGTGTGAAAAGTATTTTGTTTGTTTTTTTTTTGAAAAGAGCAAGTACCCATGAGTCATCTACCTACCCTAAGGAATTAAGTTGTGTAAGAGTCCTTTAGATAGTGCTATCCCACCATTGAGAGGTAGGTAGCACCATCGGTGG
Organism: Vicia faba; assembly: GCA_948472305.1. NCBI lineage: Eukaryota > Viridiplantae > Streptophyta > Magnoliopsida > Fabales > Fabaceae > Vicia > Vicia faba. The sequence continues at coordinate 1,239,545,486 of OX451737.1, forward strand.
AGGTGTTCGGGTCAATTCGATTATCGGGACTGTGTGGTCACCGAAGCAACGGTAGGACAACTTAGAAGTAACCCTAACGTCCTAGATCCTTTTATCCGAGGCAACCGTTTCGAGGCAACTGGATCTTTAGACAAAGGGTGACCTCTAAGACGTCCTATACTTGATGACCACGTTTCGAGACAACGAGTGAAGCGTACCCTAGAAGTGGCATGTGCTTTGTGTGTTGTTTTTCAGTTAATTGTTTTTTGTACATGTTATTTGTGAGCTACGGATTAATTTTATTTACATACATTCTTTCATGCATTTAACAGTTAGGGGTGCGGAAAGTAAATTGCGGAAAGATAAATTCTACGCTATTACAAGGCGCGGGTCTATACATCGCCAAAAATACAAAGACCCGTTTTGGTAAATAAGTACGAGAAATTAAATAAAGCGATAAACCTATTTACTATTACATTCTTGAAAGCAATTACATAATAATCAAAATGAAATAAATGCGTGCGAATAAAAATTAATCGGGAATGCCTTAAGGGTTTGGACCCTTTTAAGAAAAGAAATGATTTTTTTTGGCTTTTTTGTGATTAAATGAGATTAAAACTAATTGTTAAACTAATTAGTTAATTTATTAAAAGAAAATATTTTTTTGTTTTTATATTTTTTAATGAAATAAAATAAAAGGAAATAAAATTAAAAGTTAATTAAAAAACCTAATTCTAAACTTATTTTAATTATTAAGAAAAAAAGTTAAAGTTGCCTAATTAATAATTAATTCAATTTATTAGTATTCAATTACAAAAAATAAAATGAAATTAATAATAATAATAATGTTAGTTCTCTTTTTTGGATTTTTTTATAAAATATTAATTATGTTAGTAGTTAATAAAAAGGAATAAGAAATAAAATAAAAAAGAAAATGACAAAATAATAAAAATGGAGAGCAAACCCAAAGGGGGTATGGGCCGGAACGGGGGGGTTTTTGATTGAAATCTGAGGCCCATTTGAATCCAGCTCGTTTGACTTTCTGGAATCCAGTGCTTGTTAGTTGACTGGGCGCATGGTGAGGACCACCTCCTGGCCTTCAGATCTATGAGAGAGGCCACTTGGCGCTTGGATCTGTGAGGTGTATGGTGTTCAACGTTTGGGAACCTGCACAAGAACGTATTGAAAAAAATAACATTGGAATTATGGGGGGGACCTGGGAATCGAACCCAGGTCCCAGTGATGCCTAGCCACGTCTCCAACCACTGAACCAAGCGCGTTTGTTTGTAAACATAATAAGAAAAAAAGAATATATGAAATAAGCGCACTATATGCTGAATCAAAAGGAAACGCGCGCGCCCATTTGAATCTGCCAATCATGTCCATCCATGTATTGTCTTCTTCATCTGTTCCTGTAAAACAAAGAACAAGAAGCGGGAGTTTTAAACCCCCACAAAACAGAACTGCAAAAAATAGCGACTAGGCGCTCAGTGCATATAAAAAGGGCGCGAGGTAGGTTTTAGATTCGTCTTGTCATGCTGATTTCAACCATGTATGTTTGGAGGCTTAATTTTACAGTATGGGAAAACCCCCAAATCACAAGCTTTGAAAACCTAGAACTCAACAATGGTATTTTGCGTTTTAGAGCATCATAATCAAATTAAATTATGTAGAAAGCTTCGTATGGATCCTGTGAGCATAAAACAATCAATGAACAATGTTAAAAACGCATGAATGGATGATTGTGATTTTGAAAAAGAAGGTAAACCGTATGACTTGTATAGCACGAGTTCTTGAGGTTTTTGGCTTGTTCTTGGCTGCAAATGATTCCTGGGGGTGTAAGGAATGTGTTTTGATCAAAGAAAATGTCTGAATTGTACTGTAAGTTTGATTTCAGATTGGGACTTTTCTTTGGAATTTTGGAAATTGCTTTGGCCGTTTTAGAGAGTTCTAGGTCGTGTAAATGGTATGGAACAATTGCATATATGTCTATGAATGTGAATCAGGCAATAATGTGAGCCTTTAACCCTTGTAATGAAGTTTTGATTTTCTCCATAACCACCATTGAACAACTTGCCATTTTTGCTCAAAATTTGAATTTCATGCTCATAATAGGCTTGGCACGAATTTGGTATGTGATTCATGATACATCAAGGTCATTCAAACCACAAGATATCCCTTAATTAATATTTTTTATTTTTATTTGAATTATAAAGATTTAAAATGAATTAAATCAAATAAAATTAAATAAAAATAGAAAAATTAATTTTTAATCTTGAAATAAATCATGGGATACGTGGGTGGCATGACAAGGATGAATCAAGTGGAAAAAAGTGGGCCCTTTTGTCAAAAATTGAAGTTTCAAGGATAGTTGACTTTTGCCATTTCACAAAAATTGCCCAACTTCTCCAATGCATATCTTGCTCAATTTTGATCATATGAACATGTTCTTGGACATTTTGGAAAGGTCTTGAAGTCCTCTAACCAATGCTTTTGGTCCCATGTCTTTTGAATTTACCAATCTCAAGTTATGGTCTTTGACCTAAAGTGCCTTTTTGTTGACTTTTGAAAATGACCTATAATGTTGAAATTGATAACTTTTTGTGAGAGCATTTCTTGGACTTGGAATGTGAAGATGAGTTGTAGGAAATGTTACCCCCTTCAAAATGAGCATTGGATGGGATTTTTATGATGAACCATGAAAAAGGTATGCCTTGGTCAAGTTACAGTTGACTTTTCAGCTGTCCAAAAATAGAAACTTTTGCATCTTGATGATTTTTGAGCCATTCTTGTGGGATCATGATCAAAACTTGATAAAATTATGCTTGTGGCTTCAAAATAATATGTTGACCAAAATTTTTGACTTTTGACTGCCAAATGACCATTTTGCCCCTACAGTTAATTGTGAAGCAATTAGGGTTTTTGACTGTGCAACTTGACCTTGTGATCCTTGAAACTTGACATGTAGGTGCTTGACAATGTGTATAGGCATATGTGACTTGATTGAGCCCTTGAAAATCTCAACTTCCTTGCAAGAACCAAAACCTTAATTTTGACTGGCTTAGGAGGGTGCTTGACTGTGTAGCCCTTGAGTAGACTTTGAACCCTTTGAGGTGATGCTTGTCAAAACTTTGAAGAATATGGGAGGGCAAATTTTGGGGTACAACAGTTGCCCCTGTTCAGTCTTCTTAGACATGAGGATGTAGATTGGCTTGTGTGCCTTTCGTGATCCGAGGGTGGAAGATGATTGAACACTAGAGTGCCCAGAAATTTGCACTCACATAGTAGAGTACCAGCAGTGATGGAGGGAATGGGCTTACAAATGCCATTTGGAGAGATGGTGGATAGGAGGATGGGCTTATAGATGCCATCTGGAAGTGTGACAGAACCTTGTCGGGAATGGACTTATAGATGCCATTTGGAACTGTAATGGAAGGATGGGCTTATAGATGCCATCTAGGTGTCGATCGCGTAAGAGATTCCTTAGCGAAAACTTGCGTACCTGAGAAAGAAAGATAATTACCTGGCCTGTTACAGGGGTTGATCTTCAAACTCTTTATGCAGACATGCCCTGGCTGGATACAGGAATCGAATCTGGAAATAGTCGTCAACAGATATGCCCTGGCTGGATACAGGAATCGAATCTTCAAACTCTTCAGACGTGCCCTGGCTAGATACAGGAATCGAATCTGGAATTAGTCGTCAACAGATATGCCCTGGCTAGATACAGGAATCGAATCTTCAAACTCTTCAGACGTGCCCTGGCTGGATACAGGAATCGAATATGGAATTAGTCGTCAACAGATATGCCCTGGCTGGATACAGGAATCGAATCTAGAATTAGTCGTCAACAGATATGCCCTGGTTGGATACAGGAATCGAATCTTCAAACTCTTCAGACGTGCCCTGGCTGGATACAGGAATCGAATCTGGAATTAGTCATCAACAGATATGCCCTGGCTGGATACAGGGATCGAATCTGGAATTAGTTGTCAACAAATATGCCCTGTATAGATACAGGAATCAAATCTTCAAACTCTTCAGACGTGCCCTGGCCGGATACAGGAATCGAATCTGGAAATAATCGTCAATAGATATGCCCTGGCTGGATACAGGTATCGAATCTTCAAACTCTTCAGACGTGCCCTGGCTGGATACAGGAATCGAATCTGGAATTAGTCGTCAACAGATATGCCCTGGCTGGATACAGGAATCGAATCTGGAATTAGTTGTCAACAGATATGCCCTGGCTGGATACAGGAATCGAATCTTCAAACTCTTCAGACGTGCCCTGGCTGGATACAGGAATCGAATCTGGAAATAGTCGTCCACAGATATGCCCTGGCTGGATACAGGAATCGAATCTTCAAACTCTTCAGACGTGCCATGGCTGGATACAGGAATCGAATATGGAATTAGTCGTCAACAGATATGCCCTGGCTGGATACAGGAATCGAATCTTTAAACTCTTCAGACGTGCCCTGGCTGGATACAGGAATCGAATCTGGAAATAGTCGTCAACAGATATGCCCTGGCTGGATACAGGAATCGAATCTTCAAACTCTTCAGACGTGCCCTGGCTGGATACAGGAATCGAATCTGGAATTAGTCGTCAATAGATATGCCCTGGCTGGATACAGGAATCGAATCTGGAATTAGTTGTCAACAGATATGCCCTGGCTGGATACAGGAATCGAATCTTCAAACTCTTCAGACGTGCCCTGGCTGGATACAGGAATCGAATCTGGAAATAGTCGTCCACAGATATGCCCTGGCTGGATACAGGAATCGAATCTTCAAACGCTTCAGACGTGCCCTGGCTGGATACAGGAATCGAATCTGGAATTAGTCGTCAATAGATATGCCCTGGCTGGATACAGGAATCGAATCTTCAAACTCTTCAGACGTGCCCTGGCTGGATACAGGAATCGAATCTGGAATTAGTTGTCAACAGATATGCCCTGGCTGGATACAGGAATCGAATCTTCAAATTCTTCAGACGTGCCCTGGCCGGATACAGGAATCGAATCTGGAAATAGTCGTCAACAGATATGCCCTGGCTGGATACAGGTATCGAATCTGGAATTGCGATAGTTGATAGTAATTATCTTTGGATTGACCTTTTTCCTGAAAAGGCAAAACGTCAGTTGTATGCAATGTCATAATGTATGAAATGCATGACGCCATAATGCTCTCAAAAATATATGAGATTTGTGTTGTATGATGCGTATGCATGCTATAATGTATGAAGATGTGATGTTTATGAATGTATTTTCGTCTAGGAAAATAAATCCTTGACGAATGCCGGGAAGTTGAATCCTGGGCTGATGTTGGGGAGTGAAGTTCTTCATTTCCGCTGGAGATGATGGTTGCAAGAATAATCCGGTAGGAGAAGATGACTCCGTTGGGGAATAAACTTGGCGAAGAGATTACTCTGCGGGGAATACTCTGTGGGAAGAGACACTTCGCTGAGGTTTTGATGATAACTCCGCTGGGGATACCGTTGATGAGTTATGTTGGGGAATCTTGATGAACTCCGCTGGGGGATAGAAAGAGCTTCGCCGAGGACGATCTTTCCGTGGTTTTTAGCTGAGGATAACCCAGTTATAAGCTCTGGTGGAGAAAAACCTTTGAATAAAGCCGGGTAGACGCGTTCATACTCTGCAGGGGATAAGCTTCGAGAATCTACTGGGGATAAGCTTCCTACTGGGGAGATTGATTCAACTTTCCTGGGGAGACTTTTGAGACTGCACTGGGGTGTGGCTCCACTAGGGTGTCTTGTATTCCGCCGGGGAACAATCTTATATTAAGACTGCCGGGGATGCTTTGCTTAGGAACGACTGTATACTCTACTGGGGGAATATTGAGATCTCTGGGAATACCCATCTTCCTTAAGGCTTACAGTAGGCTAACCCTGCTTGGGGAGAGCGTTGCTGACTTGCTAGAGATATTGTGCCTTTTCAGGGCTTATGGGAGACCAACTCTGCTCTGGGAGAGTATTGCTGATTGGTCTTACTCTGGGGGGAGCGAAGGTATCTGGGTTACATTCTTCAGTCAAACTTACCTTGGTACCTTGGTGGACAGAGCAACTAGATCACTTAGACAACTCAGTATTGTCCCTGTTTCTGATGTCACCTGTAATTAGTCCTTTGTTTCGTATTCAAATATTTATGAGTTAGCAATTAGTGTCAAATGCATATATCAAAAATTGATCATTGGACGTTCTTCGCAAGACAAAACAGGAAAAGGAAAAAAAAACAATTGGCAACTTGTATGGAAAAGTGGATTTGTATTGATTTTTGAATTTGCCTGTAAATAGGCGTTTATGTACAAGAGGCTGACGTCCTAGTAAGAGAACGCCACCGAACAACATAGAGTTTACAATTTTGTGGAAAGAAAATAAAACATCTATGTGAAGAATCCCACTGGGTTCCAACTCTGCTATCGCCTTTATGTCTTCAAGCGTCTCATCACTTTGCTGCGTAATTGAAGATGAAGCTGACTGATCGATGTCGTCTGGACCTGATAGTTGATACCGAATTCTGGATGCAAGGTGATCCAATGAGACATAGTATTACGCTTATCCCTAAATTTTGCCTGAACCGCCCTTTCGGGTTTTCAGTCCACCGGGATACGCATTTTTGCCCAAGCCGCCTTTTCAGGTTTTCGACTTGCCGGGTGTATAGATTTTTTTCATTTCATCCCTTATTTTTGCCCGAACCCTTTTGGTTCGCCGGGAAGCCCTTATTTTTGCCTAGGTGTGTCAACCTAGCGGGTCTTTTATTCATGCGTAGTATCTTTTTACTATGTCTGCATTGGCGGGGTAAGGAAGGTCGTCACCATCCATGGTGGTTAGAATCATGGCTCCTCCTGAGAAGATATGCTTAACCACAAATGGCCCTTCGTACGTAGGGGTCCATTTGCCCCTGGGATCACTTTGAGGAAGAATGATGCGCTTGATTACCAGGTCTCCGACTTGATACTCTTGTCGTCTGACTTTCTTGTTAAATTCCCTAATCATCCGTTTTTGGTACGTTTGACCATGACAAATAGCGGTGAGTCTCTTTTCATCAATCAGGTTTAATTGATCAAGTCGAGTCTGGATCCAGTCATCTTCGCTCAGATCTGCATCCTTCATTATCCGGAGAGAGGATATCTGGACTTCGATAGGCAAGACTGCCTCCATGCCATAGACCAAGGAAAAGGGAGTTGCCCCGGTTGACGTCCTTGCTGAGGTACGGTATCCATGAAGAGTAAACGGTAACATCTCGTGCCAATCTTTGTACGTCACTGTCATCTTCTGCATAATCTTTTTGATATTCTTATTTGCTGCTTCGACAGCTCCATTCATCTTCAGCCGGTAGGGAGAAGAGTTGTGGTGCTGTATCTTGAATTGTGCGCAGAGCTCAGTGATCATCTTGTTATTGAGATTGGTACCATTGTCCGTAATGATCCTTTCCGGGACGCCGTATCGACAGATCAGGTTATGCCGAATGAATCGTGCCACGACGTTCTTAGTTACGGTAGCATAGGAAGCTGATTCAACCCACTTCGTGAAGTAATCAATTGCAACCAGGATGAAGCGATGCCCGTTGGATGTTGTAGGTCTGATCTCGCCGATCATATCAATGCCCCACATTGCAAAAGGCCAAGGTGCTGTCAAGACATTCAGGGGTACTGGAGGAACGTGCACCTTATCAGCATAGATCTGGCACTTGTGACATGTCCGAGAATGTTGATAACAGTCGGCTTCCATTGTGGACCAGAAATATCCTGCCCGAAGGATTTTCTTTGCCATAATATGTCCACTGGAATGTGTCCCGAAGGTACCTTCATGTAGCTCTACCATGATCTTTTCTGCTTCAGTCTTATCCACACAATGCAGTAAGGTTGAATCATGGTTTCGCTTGTATAGAATGTCGTTGCTGAGGAAGAACTTTGCAGCAAACCTTCTCAGGAACTTTTTGTCATTAACAGATGCACCCTCGGGGTATTCTTGAGCTTCCAAGTACCTCTTCACTTCATGATACCAAGGTTTTTCTGTCACCTCTTCAGCCTCGAGATCACAGCAATGTGCAGGTTCATCTAGTTTCCAGATGATGATCCGGGGAGCCTCGTTATCCCATTTGACTTTGAAAATAGAAGACATCGTAGCCAATGCGTCCGCCAACTGATTCTCCTCCCTTGGGAAGTGTTCAAAGGTTATCTCTTCGAAATGGGGGATCAATGTCAACACATACTCTTTGTAAGGAATAAGATTTGGGTGTTTCGTATCCCACTTGCCTTTGATCTGATTGATCACGAGAGCAGAATCTCCGAAGACACTCAGAAACTTGATCCTTAAGTCAATTGCAGCTTGAAGACCCGTGATGCATGCCTCATATTCCGCCATGTTGTTGGTGCAGTTGAAACATAGTCGGGCAGTGAGTGGAGAATGAGTTCCTTTTGGAGATATGATCACAGCGCCGACACCGTTACCCAAAGCGTTTGAGGCTCCGTCAAAGTGCATAGACCATCGGGATCCTTCCTCAGGTCCTTCATCCGGTCCAGGTACTTCATAATCAGTCACTACCATGATGTTCTCGTCTGGAAATTCAAAATTCATGGACTGGTAGTCGTCCACTGCCTGGTGTGCTAAATGGTCTGCCAGTACACTTCCCTTGATTGCTTTTTGAGTCGTGTACTGGATGTCGTATTCCGTCAAGATCATCTGCCATCTTGCTATTCTTCCGGACAAGGCGGGTGTTGTACCCCAAAATTTTCCCTCCCATTTCCTCAATATTTTCTCATCACCAGACCTTTGAAGATCAAGATCCAGTTAGGGTTTCCTCTGCTCAAGACTTCTCCTTGCACTGTTGACCCAAATTAGGGTTTGTGTTTGCACAAAGATGTTTTGACCTAAAAAGCCTAAGGTGACTTTCATGCTTCATGTTGGACTCCCAAGTTTATCCATACCAAGTTTCAAGTCTTGATTCCAAGTTTTACCCAGTCAATTGGACAGTTGACCTAGAAATCAGCTGTATTGGGGAAAAAGTCAATTGTGGCCAATTGACAGTCAAATCTCATGAAAATTGACCCACATCAACATTATGAACTCATATGGACCATTTGATCAAGTTTGGATCACAATTCCACAAGAAATTTGATCAGATCACCAAAAGGGCAAAATGGTCCTTTTTAGGGTTTTGACTGCACAAAGGTAGTTTTTGACTGTTTGACCTAGCCAATGGCAAACCAAGCTCACATATGGACTCAAGGACCCCATGGAATTATCTTGACATGCTCAACAAACTCAAAAGATCCCAAGTACACAAGATTGACAGTTGAATTTCCCAGTCAATTGATCAATTTTGACTGTATACTGAAAAGTCAAACTTTGACTTTTTGGTCAAAATCAAGAGTCAAGATTCATTTTTCATCAAAACATACCAAATCATGAAACTTGTTCACCAAGAAACCAAGAAATGCAAATTAGGGTTTGAAATGGAATTTTTCATAACTTAGAATTTTTCTAAGTTATGGAAAACCCTAATTTTTTCCCAACTTTGCCCCACTTTTTCACCATGATTCATTTGGATTCAAACAAAAGTCAAAACATGAAAGTTGTAGCTTGTTACATAATCTACAACTTTGGTTCACAAAGTTTTCCCAAATGAGGCTTGTATCTCAAGTTACAAATTTTTGAATAAGGGCACTAAACCATTCTTAACTTAGTGAAAATTTGACCTATTTTGACAAGTTTTTCTACCCAACTTCAAGGCCATTTTTCATACACTTCCACTTGGAATTTCAATTTGCATTTCAAATATGGATTGTATTACACATTCCAAGCTTTTCAAAATGTCCAAGAACTCATCAAACAACCTCATGACTTGAGAGATTCGAATTTCACAATTTGGCAAAAACTCACTTTTGAATTGGCCATTTTTCATGTTCATAAGTTATGCAAACTTCTCAAAACCAGCATGCCCTTGATTACAGGTCCTAAAACCATCCAACACTCAATAATTTAATGCATGTCCATTGTGTTAAGACCTTGTTTCATGAGCTAAAGCATTGTATGAAGGATTAGTCCCAAATTAGATAAAGCATTCTTTCCATTTTTGCAAAGGTTTCACTTTATGTCATGAAGCAAATCCACAAGTACAAACCAAATCTCTTTAGCACAAGATTATGAACAAATCACTCTGATCAAGAGAAGCTTTGCAGCAGGATTAGGGGTCCTCTACTGACCTAGAAACACAAGTTTCCTTTGTTTGCTTAAGAGTGAAGAAAAGTACCATAACTCATACCAACTTCCATCTCAGCTTACACACACTTAGACAAAGTTATCAGACACATTCCACACAACACAACCAAGCTAATACACGAGCCCTTAGCCTTCAAAACACCCTCAATCTCAGAATCACTCTCAAACTGCAAAAACAGGGCAAGGCCTGCAGTTTGAGTATCATCTCTCAATCCCTCCAAGCATTCTTGCCCAAACCAGTTCACATACATCCCCTAACATCTATGCAAGCTAACCAAAAGCAAAAACACGACCTGTAATCCCTCTAACGGGTTCCACCATTTTCACTTTTCTGATTTGTAGGTGAAGTGCTATAGTTCGATTCAAGAGGTTTCAAAGCAAAGTAACACCTGGAATAGCATCCCTGGACCTCAAGGAAGCTATACCAATCATCACTTTGCACTGAAAGCTTCTCCATAGCCAGATAGAACTTCAACTGAATAGGTAAGTTCATGGATTCGTATCTCTCTTATTAGGCATTGTTAGCTTTAGGTTTGTGAAGAAAACATGTCACAATCATAGCCCTGAACATGCCCATATGATTAGATTTCATTTATATTATGTGTGCTTAGAGAATTTTATGGCTGAACATTGATAAAAAATTAGGTCAGGATTTGGGAGAGAAGAAATTCTCTCTCATTTCTGAGAGTTAGATTGACTTCTTTATATGTCTAGAATCGTGGTTTCAAGCTCTACAAGTTTCATGTTGGAAGATTTGGCAAAAGATCAAAGAATCAGGAGTTAAGGATTGGTGAAGAAAGGCGCATATTTTTTGAATTTGTTTGGTCTGAAGGTTGAAGACAACCATTTTCTGGGCTGGGCCTGTTTGTTATTCCTTTTCACACCATGTTTTTTGGCTTTGCACCCCCAAGCCCATTTCATTCATTTTAATGTTTTTTTTTACGTTTCTTTTTTGGCCTGATTTAATTATTTTTCCTCATCATATATAAAACACAAAAATATTTTTTTATACCATTTTCCTATTTATTAGATATTTATTTAGTTAGATTAGTTATTTGAACATAAATAGGTAAATAAATATACTTTTATTTTAAAAATGCTAAAATGGTGTAAATACATTTTTTATTTTTATTTTATTTCATTTTATATTCTGGAAATATTTTATGTGAAATATACCTTTTTTACAAAGATTAAATATTATTATTTGTGTGCATATTTAAAACAATTTGTGAATAATACAAATAAATACATATATATATATATATATATATATATATATATATATATATATATATATATATATATATATATATATATATATATATATATATATATATATATATATATATATATTAATATATTTAGAATAAAATACCAAAATACACATATTTTATTTTATTATTATTAAACACTAAAAAATCATTTTTTACAAATATATTTCTTTTCTTATTTTATTTTTATGCATAAATGATAAATATTGTATATATTAATAAATAATACATTTTGTTTAATAGAATTAGGGTTTTGCCCTAAATATGAAAAACTCCAAAAAAATAATATCTTTTTATTTTCTTTTTATTTTACATAAATAATACTATTTTCATACATATAAAAAACCTTTTTTGCATTCTTGCATGTTTGTTCTATTTTATTTATGCAATTAAATTATCTTGTAAATAATTCAAATCTTGATGTAATAGTTTTAGGTTTAAATTCCTTGTCAACATCCCCATTTGAAACATTGTACCCCCCTCCCCATATTATTGTGTTGTAATAGCGTAGGAATTTAAATTTCGCACTTTAAATGTTTTCTAAACATACTATGCTAGAATTAGGGTTTGTATGCGAATAAAAAATGAACAAAATAGTTGGACCTAATACAAGACAAACAAGCATGAAAATGGACAACACATTTCACACTTGCACCCCTAGGGTATTCCACTTGTTGCCTTTCAAAATTGGGCCATATTGCATGTTAGGTCTCTTTGGGCAAAACAAACAAATCAAATGATCATAGTCCCTCGATGACGCTTTCAAAATGTTGCCTAAACAAATGATCAAGTCCCTTAAAGAAAATGCCCAAAGATACTTGGCACCATTGCAATTATGGTCTAAACGATGACCCGCGCCCGTCCCTTTCACATCCTAACATGAGATTGCCCACCAAATACAATGGTGGAACAAACTTATTAAAAGGGTTAAAACATAGCAATAAACTTTGAGAAATTTAGGAGTAGATAACCTCTTAGTTACTTGAATCAAACTTGCAAAACCAAACACTTGCCTATTTTTTAAAAACCACACCTCACAACACTTTCAAAACAACTTTTAAAAACAAATGAAAACCTTTTCAAAAGACATACACCTTTGTATACATCCCAACATGGATCATTACAAAGGTTGCCACCACATTGGCTTCTTTTAAAAACATTTTTCAAACCCACACACACAAGAGCACCATTTCAAATAATTGAAAACAAAAGGCAAGTGATCTAAGCAAGTAACTAAGAGCCCATGGATAACCATGGATAGAAAGGGTGCTAATACCTTCCCTTTCTATAATCTACTCCCCGAACCCAAGAAAAATCTCAAAGGTTTTTGCTGTGCTTTTTAAACCTTTCCTTAGGATAAAATAAAAAGTCGGTGGCGACTCTTGCTCAACCGAAACATTTGCGAAAACAAACGCAAAACCTCAAGTCAGTTCTCCCACCGTATCACAGAACTGGCGACTCTGCTGGGGAAAATTTTAAAAGTGGAGTAACCTTAGGGCTTAGATCACCCTTTGCATGACAAATTGTTTGAATTGTTTGCTTTATACTTTGGCTCTATTGTTTGGGTTTGCAATCCTACACCCGGATTTTGGGAAACATTCATAGATAGCAATACGTTGTGGAAACTGTGCGGGGTATACCGACACGGTCGAAGCAATAGCTATATTAGTGCGACATATTTGTGAGTATCGGTAACCCTTGAGTTCAATCAAGGAGAGTACGGGGCCGCTGAGTGATGTCACTAAGCACTAATGACCTAGAACCTTACTTGACCATCTTGGCCTTTTATTAGGGGTAGTGAGATGACCGGCTTTAGTGCAGTCCGAAGTTGGTAGATACTCGATACTACACTCATTGAGGGATGTGTTCTTGGAATATTTTGGTCGCTAGTTAAGTGGCTAAACCAAAACAATGAACAATGAAAACAATCCAGTGATATTGAGCTCCTTAGAACCCGGTTACTATTTATAGGACAGGTTTTTAAGCCAACTACACTCAAGAGGGTACTTACCTATGAAACCCCATGCAAGCCTGAAACTAGGGTTTGGTGTGATTTGCTTGTACATATGTTTTGTGCATACATCATAAACATCATGAAGCATCATATGCATTCTCTAACCATTTCAAGGGTTTTGGATCTTCATCTTTGTTCTTGTTTTGTAGGACATGGAAATTCCTCGCAGAAATACCATTCAAGTCAACCTTGTGAGAATCTCTCCTCAACTCAAGGAGATCACCTCAAGAATTCCGGAAAATTCATCCTTCAGTGAAAGACATGGTAGACTGCTCAGCCTAGTCAACACCAACATTGAAGAAGACATGATGAAAGTGCTATTCCAGTTCTTTGACCCCCTTCACCACTGTTTCACTTTCCCTGATTATCAGTTGGTGCCCACTTTGGAGGAATTTTCTCAACTCCTGAGAATTCCTATCCTTAATCAACTACCATTCAACGGTACGGAAAAGGAACCAAAGCCTGAAGATGTTGCTCGAGCACTACATCTACAGCCTTCTGACATCAAGGGGCATTGGGAAACTAGAAGCGGCGTCAAAGGATTCTTAGCAAAATTCTTGTTTGAGAAGGCACAAGAATGTTGGAACTCATTGGACCTATAAGCCTTTGAAGAGATTGTGGCACTCCTTATCTATGGGTTGGTCTTGTTCCCAAATCCTGACCAATTGGTAGATGTCAACGCCGTCAAAATCTTTTTTGTCCAGAAATCCAATACCAACATTGCTTGGGGACATTCTTCACTCATTTTACACACGAACAATGAGAAAGAGGGGTGTTCTCATGTGCTGTACTCCTATCCTTGCAAGGTGGTTTATTTCGCACCTTCCACAATCTGTCTTGAAGAATGACCAAGGTACAAGGTGGTCCCAACGGTTGATGACTCTTACTCATTCTGATGTGCATTGGTGTTCTCGGTCCAGAGAAAATGTCATCATTGTCGATCGTTGCGGAGAATTCCCTAATGTTCCTTTACTTGGAATTAGAGGGGGTATCACCTACAACCCTTGCCTAGCTTTGAGGCAATTTGGATATGCACGGAGGGATGGCCCTCATGACATGTTGATTCCTGACCTAGTTTTTGACTTTGACAATGATGCGTAAGGACTTCGCCAAAGGTTCATCAGAGCTTGGGGAAAACTCAACAAGGTTGATAGCAAGACTCTGGGACACAAGAACTCCATCCCTCTTGAGCCCTATCTCAAGTGGGTACGAGCCCGAGCCCAAAGTCTAATGATGCCTTATCCTCATGTACTCCCAGTGATTAAAGAGCCCGTCAATGAAGGAGAGGTTCCCTACACCATCCTACATCCAGACATGCCTACATCATGGGAGGAAATGCAGAAAAGTTGGATTCAGCTCAAGGAGGAACGGAATACTTTTGAAGCTAGCTACTACGCCAGTGAAAAGAAGGTTCTAGAGCTTACCCGCCGACTCCACGAGCAAGAAGCCCTCAACACCTACATCGCACCAAAGAGGATGCGCAATGTCTTTTTGCCTTGAGAAGTTTATTTTGTAATATTTGGCCCATGGGGAATTTATGTACTGACAAATTTCTTCTTATTAATATGACGTGCGTTCTTCTTTGTCTAAAACAATTTTGAATGTCCTAAATCCTTGAATGCATTGCATACATAAGCATACCATTCATCATGTGCATAAGCAGGTCTCATTCCAGGTTTCCTTATCTGTCTGCTGTTTATTTCAGTAGGATGGATCTCGAGCAAACAATCAAAGACCTACAGGCTCAGAATGCACAATTCTAGCAACTCCTGATGACCTTGGCTAAGGGTCAGGAGGATATCAAGACTCAGTTGGGGAACAAAGACCCAGTGAAGAAGAAGAAAAAGAGACTCGGGGTGGCTACTTTGGGGAGAAGATTTGACGGAGAAGCTCGAAGAGTGCTTGAATTTCCTCCTACTTCTGATGAAGGGACCAGTAAAAGAGATGGAGTTGCGGTGGCTTCCGAGTCTGATGCGGAAGAAGAAGAGGTTGAAGAGGATGAAGATTATTCTGACCAGCAATACCCTCCAGCTGATGATAAATACAAAGGGTTAGAAGACAGATTAGCCGCCATGGAATTACAAAGAGTACCGGGTTTGGATTTTGAAGACTTGGGTTTGGTTGCCGGGATTGTGATTCCCCAAAAATTCAAGGTTCCAGTGTTTGTAAGGTATGATGGGCTGTCCTGCCCCAAAATGCATCTCAGGTCCTACGTGAGAAAGATCCATCCCTATACGGCAGATAAAAACCTCTGGATTCATTTCTTTCAAGACAGCCTTTCTGGAGCTCAGTTGGAGTGGTTTTATCAGCTAGAAGGAACCAGTGTCCGGAATTGGGAAGATTTGGCCACCGCTTTCTACAAACAATACCAATACAATTCTGACCTTGCCCCTACTCGTACCCAACTTCAGGGTATGTCATTAGGAACAAGCGAAGGATTCAAAGAGTACGCACAAAAATGGAGGGATTTGGCTGGCAGGGTGCAGCCTCCTTTAACCGATCGTGAACTTGTTGATATGTTTCTAGGGACCCTATCTGGGCCATTTTTCAATCATCTGATTGGTAACTCTTCCGCGGGGTTTACCGATTTGATCTTAACGGGCGAAAGAATAGAAGTTGGCATCAAGTCAGGAAAGATTCAGAAGGGTGTTGCTGCAAGTACTGAGAAGAGGCCGTTTAAGAAAGAAGCAAGCGCCGTCTATGGTCCTAGACGACAAGTCAAGCCCGAAAGTCGCCAAGCCGTCAATGCTTTGGTCATTTCAAAACCTGCTGCTGCTCCTCAGCAGTACAATCAACAAAGAAGTGAAAGGCCCAAGAGGCAGTATACTCGGCTGAGTATGACCTTATCTCAAATTTTACCCCAACTGCTATCAACCAATTTGGTGACCACCAAAGAAGCTCCTAAGGTCGTCAACACTGCGTCTCCTAAGTATAACCCAAATGCCCGGTGTGCTTATCATTCTGATAGTCCCGGGAACACTACTGATGATTGCTGGGCCTTGAGAAACAAAGTGCAAGATCTTATCGACGCGAATGAAATTCAGTTTGAAGCGCCTGAGAGGCCGAATGTTGTAACTGCTCCTATGCCCCAGCATAGAGTAAATGCCATTGAGGAAGAGTTGTATGCTGTTTCGGTGAATGAAGTTGTTACCCCTCTTTTGACTGTTAAGAGGAACTTACTGCTAGCCGGTTTATTTCCGGGTTGTAGTAAGGGTTGCCTCCTGTGTGCTGTTATCCCTACCGGTTGTCCACTGCTGAAATCAGGCATCCAAAGCCTGATGGATAGCAAGGAAATTCTGTTCAAGAAAACTGCTGTTCCGTCTGTTTCCATTGAAGAAATATCTGTTGTCACAATCTACAATCCTGCCAAAGCTCCCGTAAAGAAACCAGTCCAAATTATGTCTGTTGCACCCATCACTATTACTGTCCCGGGGCCTCTCCCGTATGAGTCTGATAAAGCTATTCCATGGCATTATGGAGCCGATGTGTATGTGCTTGGGGTGAAGCAGGAGTTCGACACCAATACCAGTATCAGTAACATCACTGGTCCCGCCAAGATTACCCGCAGTGGCAGGCTCTTCTCGCCTGACATTGCACCGCCAGTTATCCGAAAACCTCTCACCATCACACCCGCAAGTGTGCATGTTCCAATTCAAGTTCCTGTGTCTACTACTGCCGCCGAGTCCTCTGATACCCGGGGAAAAGAAGTTGCTACCGATTCGCCTGCCAGGACGGAGGCACCAAAGAAGACTGTTGTGGAAGCCTCCCAACAAGAAATGGAGGAAATTCTTAAAATTATCAAAAAGAGTGACTTTAATGTTGTTGAACAGTTGGGGCATACTCCCTCCAAAATCTCTATGCTATCATTGCTGCTATGCTCAGAGGCCCATGCAAAAGCCCTGATTTCATTTCTGAAAACGGCCCATGTGTCGCAGTAGACCTCCGCAGATCAATTCACCGACTGCGTGGCTAATTTGACGGCTGACAATGGCTTAGGGTTCTCAGATGTTGACCTTACCGCCAAAGGGAAAAATCACAATGATGCCCTGCATGTTTCCATAGAATGCAGGGGCACTACTCTCGCGCACGTGTTAGTGGATACCGGCTCTTCCCTGAATGTTTTGCCCAAGAAGGCATTGGATCGTCTGGATTGTGAGGGTTTGGAGCTGAAACCTAGTAACATCATTGTTAGAGCCTTCGACGGTTCTAAGAGGATGGTGGACGGTGAAGTAGACATTCCTATTCGTGTGGGTTCCCAAGTTTTCGACTCAACATTCTATGTAATGGATATTCGTCCATCTTACTCCTGCTTATTGGGTCGACCCTGGATTCACAAAGCTGGGGCAGTAACCTCCACTTTACACCAAAAGCTCAAATACCCTGTCAAAGGGAAGATTGTTACTGTGCAGGGTGAGGAGGAATACATGGTGAGTCACTTAAATTCATTCCGGTATATCGAGATGGACGAGGAGTTTATTGAAACCCCATTTCAGCATTTTGAGGAAGTACCCCCAGTATTGGCATCGGCTGAGGCAGTGGTTGAAGAAGACTTTCCGTTGAAGATGGCGTCCTTGAAGGATGCCCGGGCTGTAATCGAGAAAGGCAATTGTGCAAACTGGGGTCAGCTTCCTGACTTCACTCAAAAGAATGACAAGTTTGGGTTGGGCTTTACTGCAGAGGCTCAGAGGGCTGTGCGCAAGGAAAAGATCAGAAAGGCTCCGGTGTTTATCTCCAACCCAAGGGTGAATGCTATTGAGGAGGATGTGGAGGAAGCAGAGTTTGACAGTTGGATCTACCCGACTACCAGCAACGGACCAAGCAACTGGACGGCAAAGGATTTTACACCTATCACATTTGTCACGCAGTAATTATTTCTTTTGATTTCCAATTTGTAACAAACAATATGTTAAAACTTTGTTGGCTCGGTGTCCTACCCGGGGCATCGTAGCTCCATTTGTGAGGGCTTTTTGTATGACATTTCCATATATCATCAATCAAAACATTGGACGTTTGTTGCATTTCAAATCTTGTGCTCTTTTTCTTTCTGTATTATATATTGCAAAACAGCTATATTTACACACACTCACTTATACAGGTTTCAATCCACTCTGGATCTCACTGGTAACAGCTCTGCTACCGCCAGTTATGACTTCGAGAATCCGATCAACTTGGCCGAAGACGAAGGTGAAGATGATTGTGAAGTACCTGGTGAGCTTGCAAGACTGCTACTCCAGGAAGAGAGGGCTATTCAACCGCATGAAGAGCCGGTGGAAACAATTAACCTGGGTACTGAGGCAGATAGGAAAGAGGTCAAGATTGGTGCCAATCTAGAGCTCAGCGTGAAGCAACGAATGATCCAGATGCTACGTGATTACATGGAGATATTTGCTTGGTCCTATGAAGATATGCCTGGTTTGGATGCCGACATTGTAGTTCACCGCCTGCCAACCAAGGAAGACTGTCCTCCGGTAAAGCAAAAGGTCCGCCGTATGCGCCCAGAGATGTCTGAAAAGATCAAGGCTGAGGTTATGAAGCAATTCGATGCCGGGTTTCTAGCAGTAACTTCTTACCCTCAGTGGGTTGCCAATGTGGTGCCAGTGCCAAAGAAGGACGGTAAAGTCAGAATGTGTGTCGACTACAGGGATTTGAACAGGGCCAGCCCCAAGGATGATTTTCCTCTACCTCACATTGACGTCCTCATTGATAATACTGCTCAACACAAGGTGTTCTCCTTCATGGATGGTTTTTCAGGGTATAATCAGATCAAGATGGCTCCGGAAGATATGGAAAAGACCACCTTTGTGACTCAGTGGGGCACCTTCTGTTACAAGGTCATGCCATTCGGGTTGAAAAATGCTGGGGCAACCTACCAACGCGCCATGGTTGCTTTATTTCATGATATGATCCATCATGAGATTGAGGTATATGTTGATGACATGATAGCAAGGTCTCAAACTGAGGAGGAGCATCTTGACCATCTGAGGAAGCTGTTTGACCGACTCAAGTTATACAAGCTGAGATTGAATCCCAACAAATGCACCTTTGGGGTAAGGTTCGGGAGATTGTTAGGCTTCATTGTAAGTGATAAGGGTATTCAAGTGGACCCTGCCAAGGTTAAAGCCATTCAAGAGATGCCAGTCCCTAAGACAGAGAAAGAAGTCAGAGGCTTCCTGGGACGACTGAATTACATTGCCCGATTCATCTCACATCTGACTGCTACTTGTGAGCCAATCTTCAAATTACTGAAGAAAGATCAAGTAGTACGCTGGAACGATGAATGCCAGGCTGCCTTTGAAAGGATAAAGGAATATCTCCAAGAGCCACCCATTCTTATGCCGCCAGTGGAAGGAAGACCTCTGATACTATACTTAACAGTGCTTGATAATTCAATGGGGTGTGTGCTGGGGCAGCATGACGAGTCTGGCCGAAAAGAGCACGCTATTTATTACTTGAGCAAAAAGTTTACCGACTGTGAGTCCCGTTACTCACTGCTTGAGAAAACTTGCTGCGCTCTTGTATGGGCTGCTCGCCGGCTGAGACAGTATATGCTGACTCACACTACTCTATTAATTTCAAAAATGGATCCCATCAAGTACATATTTGAAAAGCCTGCTCTGTCTGGAAGGATAACGAGATGGCAAATGATCTTGACAGAATATGACATCCAGTATACAACTCAGAAAGCTATTAAGGGAAGTGTACTGGCGGATCATTTGGCACACCAACCTGTGGACGATTACCAATCATTGAACTTTGATTTTCCAGACGAAGACATCATGGTGGTAACTGACTGTGAGGTACCTGGACCGGATGAAGGACCTGAGGAAGGATCCCGATGGTCTATGCATTTTGACGGAGCCTCCAATGCTCTGGGTAACGGCATCGGCGCTATAATCATATCTCCCAAAGGAACTCATACTCCACTCACCGCCCGATTGTGTTTCAACTGCACCAACAACATGGCAGAATATGAGGCATGTATCATGGGTTTACAAGCTGCAATCGATTTAAGGATCAAGTTTCTGAGTGTCTTCGGAGATTCCGCTCTCGTGATCAATCAGATCAAGGGCGAGTGGGATACGAAACACCCAAATCTTATTCCTTACAAGGAGTATGTGTCAACCTTGCTTCCCCACTTTGAAGAAATAACTTTTGAGCACTTCCCAAGAGAAGAGAATCAGCTAGCGGACGCACTGGCTACGATGTCTTCAATGTTCAAAGTTAAATGGGACAATGAGGCTCCCAGGATCATTATCTGGAAGTTGGATGAACCGGCATACTGCTGCGAGCTTGAGGCTGAAAAGGTGACTGAAAAACCCGGGTATCATGAGGTGAAGAGGTACTTGGAAGCTCAGGAATACCCTGAAGGTGCATCTGTCAATGACAAGAAATTCATGAGGAGGTTTGCGGAAAAATTCTTCCTCGGCAACGGCATTCTCTACAAACGGAATCATGATTCGACTCTACTACGTTGTGTGGATAAGGCCGAATCAGAGAAGATCATGATAGAACTGCATGAAGGTACATTTGGAACACATTCTAGTGGACACACCATGGCTAAGAAAATCCTTCGGGCAGGATATTTCTGGTCCACAATGGAAGCCGATTGTTACCAGCACTCTCGAACTTGTCACAAATGCCAAATCTATGCTGACAAGGTGCATATTCCTCCAGTTCCTCTGAACGTCCTGACGGCACCTTGGCCTTTTGCAATGTGGGGGATTGATATGATCGGTGAGATCCGACCGACGGCATCCAATGGGCATCGCTTCATCTTGGTGGCGATCGATTATTTCACGAAGTGGGTTGAGGCAGCTTCCTACGCAACGGTAACCAAGAGTGTTGTGGCACGTTTCATCCGGCATAATCTGATCTGTCAGTACGGCATCCCGGAAAGAATCATTACGGACAATGGTACCAATCTCAACAACAAGATGATCATTGAACTCTGTGAACAATTCAAGATACAGCACCACAATTCTTCTCCCTACCGGCCGAAGATGAATGGGGTTGTAGAGGCAGCTAATAAAAATATCAAGAAAATTGTGCAGAAGATGACAGTGACCTATAAAGATTGGCACGAGATGTTACCGTTCGCTCTTCATGGGTACCGTACCTCAGCAAGGACGTCAACCGGGGCAACTCCTTTCTCCTTGGTCTACGGCATGGAGGCAGTCTTGCCAATTGAAGTCCAGATACTCTCTCTCCGAATAATGAAAGATGCAGATCTGAGTGAAGACGACTGGATCCAGACTCGACTTGATCAATTAAACCTGATTGACGAAAAGAGACTCACCGCTATCTGTCATGGTCAGACGTATCAAAAACGGATGATCATGGCATTTAACAAGAAAGTCAGACCGCAAGAGTATCAAGTTGGGTACCTGGTAATCAAACGCATCATCCTTCCTCAAAGTGATCCCCGGGGAAAATGGACCCCTACATACGAAGGGCCATTTGTGGTTAAACATGTGTTCTCAGGAGGAGCCATAATCCTAACCACCATGAACAGTGACGACCTTCCTCACCCCGCCAATGCAGACATAGTGAAAAAATACTACGCATAAATAAAAGACCCGCTAGGTTGACATACCTAGGCAAAAATTAGGGCTTCCCGGCGAACCAAAAGGGTTCGGGCAAAAATAAGGGATGAAATGAAAAAAAATCTGTACACCCGGCAAGTCGAAAACCTGAAAAGGCGGCTTGGGCAAAAATGGGTATCCCGGTGGACTGAAAACCCGAAAGGGCGGTCCAGGCAAAATTTAGGGATAAAGCATAACACTATGTCTTATTGGATCACTTTGCATCCGGAATTCGGTATCAACTATCTGGCTCAGATTTCGGCGTCGACCAATCAGCTTCATCTTCAATTAGGCAGCAAAGCGATGGGACGCTTGGAGACATAAAGGCGATAGCAAAGTTGGAACCTAGTGTGATTGTTCACGTAGCTGTTTTGTTTTCTTTTCAAAATTGTCAATTCTGTGATTATTCGGCGGCATTCTCTTACTAGGATGTCAGCCTCTTGTACAAAAAACGCCTATTCACAGGCAAAATTCAAATCAATACGAATTCACTTGTCCATACAAATTGCCATGGTTTTTCCTTTTTCTGTTTTGTTTTGCAAAGAACGTCCAATGTTCATTTTTGATATATGCATTTGACATTAAATTGCTAATTCATAAATATTTGCATATGAAACGAAAGATTAATTACAGGTGACATCAGAAACAGGGGCAATATGGAGCCGTTTGATGCAGTCTGGTTGTTTTGTCCGCCAAGGTACCAAGGTAGATTCGACTGAAGAACGTGACCAAATGATCTCAGCTCCCCGCAGAGTAAGGCAAAATTCAGCAATACTTTCCCCAGTAAAGTCGCCAACTTTCCCCGGCAGGTCTAACAGCTTATCCCCAGTAGATTCTAGAAGCTTGTTCCCCGCAGAATACGGACGTCTCTCCCGAGCTTTATTCAGAGTTATTCCTCACAAGGGCTTATAACTGGGTTATCCTCAGCTAATTACCATGGAAGATCGCCCTCGACAAGGTTCTTTCAATCCCCGGCAGGAGTTTGTCTTTGGTATTCCCCAAGCGGAGTTTATCATCATTATCCCCAGCAGAATCCATCATTAAGGTCCTCAGCAGGCCTCTCATCGAAACTTCGGCAAAATATCTCTGCCACAGAGCAATTCCCCGGCCAGTCATCAAGGATTTATTTTCCTAAGACGAAGTTACACTCATAAACATTTCACATTTCATACATCCTGCTTACATACATGATAAAGTGCATGCTCACACTATCTCATGTTGAACAGCATGGCATCATGCATATCATACATCATGACATTGCATACAACTTATGTTTTTGGCCTTTTCAGGGAAAAAAAGACAATCCTAAAGACAACTACCTTCAACTGTCACAAATTCCATATTCGATACCTGTATCTAGCCAGGGCACATCTGAGAGTGATCAGTTTCCAGACTCGATTCCTGTATCTAGCCAGGGCACGTCTGAAGAGTTCGAAGATTCGATTCCTGTATCCAGCCAGGGCATATCTGTTGACAACTATTTCCGGATTCGATTCCTGTATCCAGCCGGGGCACATCTGTGAGCAACCATTTGTAGACTCGACACCTGTATCTAGCCAGGGCATATCTGCATAAAGAGATTGAAGATCAAACACCTGTAACAAGCCAGGAAAACATCTGTCTTTCTCAAATACACGAGTTCTCGCTAAGGAATCTCTTATGCGATCAACACTTCCAAATGGCATCTATAAGTCCATTCCCGACAAGTTTCTGTCACATCTTCAGATGGCATCTATAAGCCCATCTCCCTATCCACCATCTCTCCAAATGGCATTTATAAGCCCATTCCCGACATCACATTGTTGAGACTCCAACATGCGAGTGCAAATTTCCGGGCACTCTAGTGTCCAATCTTCTTTTACCCTCAAGTCACGAAAGGAAAACTTGCCAATCTAACTCCTCAGGTCCAAGAAGATTGAACAGGGGCAACTGTTGTACCCCAAAATTTTCCCTCCCATTTCCTCAATATTTTCTCATCACCAGACCTTTGAAGATCAAGATCCAGTTAGGGTTTCCTCTGCTCAAGACTTCTCCTTGCACTGTTGACCCAAATTAGGGTTTATGTTTGCACAAAGATGTTTTGACCTAAAAAGCCTAAGGTGACTTTCATACTTCATGTTGGACTCCCAAGTTTATCCATACCAAGTTTCAAGTCTTGATTCCAAGTTTTACCCAGTCAATTGGATAGTTGACCTAGAAATCAGCTGTATTGGGGAAAAAGTCAACTGTGGCCAATTGACAATCAAATCTCATGAAAATTGACCCACATCAACATTATGAACTTATATGGACCATTTGATCAAGTTTGGATCACAATTCCACAAAAAATTTGATCAGATCACCAAAAGGGCAAAATGGTCATTTTTAGGGTTTTGACTGCACAAAGGCAATTTTTGACTGTTTGACCTAGCCAATGGCAAACCAAGCTCACATATGGACTCAAGGACCCCATGGAATTATCTTTACATGCTCAACAAACTCAAAAGATCCCAAGTACACAAGATTGACAGTTGAATTTCCCAGTCAATTGATCAATTTTGACTGTATACTGAAAAGTCAAACTTTGACTTTTTGGTCAAAATCAAGAGTCAAGATTCATTTTTCATCAAAACATACCAAATCATGAAACTTGTTCACCAAGAAACCAAGAAATGAAAATTAGGGTTTGAAATGGAATTTTTCATAACTTAGAATTTTTCTAAGTTATGGAAAACCCTAATTTTTTCCCAACTTTGCCCCACTTTTTCACCATGATTCATTTGGATTCAAACAAAAGTCAAAACATGAAAGTTGTAGCTTGTTACATAATCTACAACTTTGGTTCACAAAGTTTTCCTAAATGAGGCTTGTATCTCAAGTTACAAATTTTTGAATAAGGGCACTAAACCATTCTTAACTTAGTGAAAATTTGACCTATTTTGACAAGTTTTTCTACCCAACTTCAAGGCCATTTTTCATACACTTCCACTTGGAATTTCAATTTGCATTTCAAAGATGGATTGTAGTACACATTCCAAGCTTTTCAAAATTTCCAAGAACTCATCAAACAACCTCATGACTTGAGAGATTCGAATTTCACAATTTGGCAAAAACTCACTTTTGAATTGGCCATTTTTCATGTTCATAAGTTATGCAAACTTCTCAAAACCAGCATGCCCTTGATTACAGGTCCTAAAACCATCCAACACTCAATAATTTAATGCATGTCCATTGTGTTAAGACCTTGTTTCATGAGCTAAAGCATTGTATGAAGGATTAGTCCCAAATTAGATAAAGCATTCTTTCCATTTTTGCAAAGGTTTCACTTTATGTCATGAAGCAAATCCACAAGTACAAACCAAATCTCTTTAGCACAAGATTATGAACAAATCACTCTGATCAAGAGAAGCTTTGCAGCAGGATTAGGGGTCCTCTACTGACCTAGAAACACAAGTTGCCTTTGTTTGCTTAAGAGTGAAGAAAAGTACCATAACTCATACCAACTTCCATCTCAGCTTACACACACTTAGACAAAGTTATCAGACACATTCCACACAACACAACCAAGCTAATACACGAGCCCTTAGCCTTCAAAACACCCTCAATCTCAGAATCACTCTCAAACTGCAAAAACAGGGCAAGGCCTGCAGTTTGAGTATCATCTCTCAATCCCTCCAAGCATTCTTGCCCAAACCAGTTCACATACATCCCCTAACATCTATGCAAGCTAACCAAAAGCAAAAACACGACCTGTAATCCCTCTAACGGGTTCCACCATTTTCACTTTTCTGATTTGCAGGTGAAGTGCTATAGTTCGATTCAAGAGGTTTCAAAGCAAAGTAACACCTGGAATAGCATCCCTGGACCTCAAGGAAGCTATACCAATCATCACTTTGCACTGAAAGCTTCTCCATAGCCAAATAGAACATCAACTGAATAGGTAAGTTCATGGATTCGTATCTCTCTTATTAGGCATTGTTAGCTTTAGGTTTGTGAAGAAAACATGTCACAATCATAGCCCTGAACATGCCCATATGATTAGATTTCATTTATATTATGTGTGCTTAGAGAATTTTATGGCTGAACATTGATAAAAAATTAGGTCAGGATTTGGGAGAGAAGAAATTCTCTCTCATTTCTGAGAGTTAGATTGACTTCTTTATATGTCTAGAATCGTGGTTTCAAGCTCTACAGGTTTCATGTTGGAAGATTTGGCAAAAGATCAAAGAATCAGGAGTTAAGGATTGGTGAAGAAAGGCGCGTATTTTTTGAATTTCTTTGGTCTGAAGGTTGAAGACAACCATTTTCTGGGCTGGGCCTGTTTGTTATTCCTTTTCACACCATGTTTTTTGGCTTTGCACCCCCAAGCCCATTTCATTCATTTTAATGTTTTTTTTTACTTTTCTTTTTTGGCCTGATTTAATTATTTTTCCTCATCATATATAAAACACAAAAATATTTTTTTATACCATTTTCCTATTTATTAGATATTTATTTAGTTAGATTAGTTATTTGAACATAAATAGGTAAATAAATATACTTTTATTTTAAAAATGCTAAAATGGTGTAAATACATTTTTTATTTTTATTTTATTTCATTTTATATTCTGGAAATATTTTATGTGAAATATACCTTTTTTACAAAGATTAAATATTATTATTTTTGTGCATATTTAAAACAATTTGTGAATAATACAAATAAAAACATATATATATTAATATATTTAGAATAAAATACCAAAATACACATATTTTATTTTATTATTATTAAACACTAAAATATCATTTTTTACAAATATATTTCTTTTCTTATTTTATTTTTGTGCATAAATGATAAATATTGTATATATTAATAAATAATACATTTTGTTTAATAGAATTAGGGTTTTGCCCTAAATATGAAAAACTCCAAAAAAATAATATCTTTTTATTTTCTTTTTATTTTACATAAATAATACTTTTTTCATACATATAAAAAACCTTTTTTGCATTCTTGCATGTTTGTTCTATTTTATTTATGCAATTAAATTATCTTGTAAATAATTCAAATCTTGATGTAATAGTTTTAGGTTTAAATTCCTTGTCAACATCTCCATTTGAAACATTGTACCCCCCTCCCCATATTATTGTGTTGTAATAGCGTAGGAATTTAAATTTCGCACTTTAAATGCTTTCTAAACATACTATGCTAGAATTAGGGTTTGTATGCGAATAAAAAATGAACAAAATAGTTGGACCTAATACAAGACAAACAAGCATGAAAATGGACAACACATTTCACACTTGCACCCCTAGGGTATTCCACTTGTTTCCTTTCAAAATTGGGCCATATTGCATGTTAGGTCTCTTTGGGCAAAACAAACAAATCAAATGATCATAGTCCCTCGATGATGCTTTCAAAATGTTGCCTAAACAAATGATCAAGTCCCTTAAAGAAAATGCCCAAAGATACTTGGCACCATTGCAATTATGGTCTAAACGATGACCCGCGCCCGTCCCTTTCACATCCTAACATGAGATTGCCCACCAAATACAATGGTGGAACAAACTTATTAAAAGGGTTAAAACATAGCAATAAACTTTGAGAAATTTAGGAGTAGATAACCTCTTAGTTACTTGAATCAAACTTGCAAAACCAAACACTTGCCTATTTTTTAAAAACCACACCTCACAACACTTTCAAAACAACTTTTAAAAACAAATGAAAACCTTTTCAAAAGACATACACCTTTGTATACATCCCAACATGGATCATTACAAAGGTTGCCACCACATTGGCTTCTTTTCAAAACATTTTTCAAACCCACACACACAAGAGCACCATTTCAAATAATTGAAAACAAAAGGCAAGTGATCTAAGCAAGTAACTAAGAGCCCATGGATAACCATGGATAGAAAGGGTGCTAATACCTTCCCTTTCTATAATCTACTCCCCGAACCCAAGAAAAATCTCAAAGGTTTTTGATGTGCTTTTTAAACCTTTCCTTAGGATAAAATAAAAAGTCGGTGGCGACTCTTGCTCAACCGAAACATTTGCGAAAACAAACGCAAAACCTCAAGTCAGTTCTCCCACCGTATCACATCGGGCTTTTCGAAGATATACTTGATTGGATCCATTTTTGAAATCAACAGAGTAGTGTGAGTCAACATATACTGTCTCAGCCGGCGAGCAGCCCATACCAAAGCGCAGCAAGTTTTCTCGAGCAGTGAGTATCGAGTCTCACAGTCGGTAAACTTTTTGCTAAGGTAATAAATGGCATGCTCTTTTCGGCCAGACTCGTCATGCTGCCCCAGCACACACCCCATTGAGCTGTCCAGTACTGTCAAGTTTAAGATTAGAGGTCTCCCTTCAACCGGTGGCATAAGAATGGGTGGTTCTTGGAGATAATCTTTGATTTTGTCGAAAGCGGCTTGACATTCATCGTTCCAACGTACTACTCGATCTTTCTTCAGTAGTTTAAAGATTGGTTCACAGGTAGCAGTTAGGTGCGAGATTAATCGGGCAATGTAGTTCAGCCGTCCTAGAAAGCCTCTGACTTCCTTCTCTGTCTTGGGAGCTGGCATATCTTGTATGGCTTTCACCTTGGCATGGTCCACTTGAATACCCTTGTCACTTACGACGAAGCCTAGCAGTTTTCCAGATCTCACCTCGAAGGTGCACTTGTTTGGGTTCAACCTCAGCTTGTATTACTTCATACGGTCAAACAGCTTCTGTAGATGGTCAAGGTGTTCTTCCTCAGTTTGGGACCTTGCAATCATATCGTCGACATACACTTCTATCTCATGATGGATCATGTCATGAAACAAAGCCACCATGGCACGTTGGTAGGTTGCCCCAGCATTTTTCAATCCAAAAGGCATGACCTTGTAACAAAAGGTGCCCGACTGAGTAAAAAAAGTGGTCTTCTCCATGTCTTCAGGAGCCATCTTGATTTGATTATAACTGGAGAATCCGTCCATGAAGGAGAATACCTTATGTTGAGCAGTATTGTCAACCAGAACGTCAATATGAGGCAAAGGGAAATCATCCTTAGGGCTCGCCCTGTTCAGATCCCTGTAGTCAACACACATTCTGACCTTACCATCCTTCTTCGGTACTGGAACCACGTTAGCAACCCACTGAGGGTAAGAAGTCACTGCTAGAAAACCGGCGTCAAATTGTTTCATAACCTCAGCTTTGATTTTCTCTGACATCTCTGGACACATTCGGCGGACCTTCTGTTTAACCGGAGGGCAGTCTTCCTTGGTAGGCAGGTGATGAATCACAATGTCAGTATCCAACCCAGGCATGTCTTCGTAAGACCAGGAGAAGACTTCCACGTAATCATGCAACATCTGAATCAAACGTTGTTTCACACTAGCCTCCAGATTGGCACCAATCTTGACTTCCTTTCTATCTGTCTCAGTACCCAGATTTACCGTTTCCACTGGCTCTTCATGTGGCTGAATGGCCCTCTCTTCCTGGAGCAGCAGTCTTGCAAGTTCACCAGGCACTTCGCAATCATCTTCACCTTCGTCTTCGGCTAAGTTGATCGGATTTTCGAAGTCATAACTGGCAGTAGCAGAGTCGTTACCAGTGAGATCCAGAGTGGATTGAAACCTGTATAGGTGAGTGTGTGTAAATATAGCTGTTTTGCAATATATATA
This sequence comes from Vicia faba, assembly GCA_948472305.1. NCBI lineage: Eukaryota > Viridiplantae > Streptophyta > Magnoliopsida > Fabales > Fabaceae > Vicia > Vicia faba. The sequence goes on from OX451737.1 coordinate 1,239,575,207, forward strand.
AAGAAAGAAAGGGAGCACAAGATTTGAAATGTGAAAAACGTCCAATGCTTTTATTCATGATATATGGAAGTGACAAATAATAAGCCCTCACAAATGAAACCACGGTGCCCCGGGTAAGACACCGGGCCATAGAGTTTAGTAATATTGTTTGTTACAACTTTAAAACAAAAGAGTTCATTACTGAGTGACAAAAGTAATAGGTATAAAGTCTTTTGCAGTCCAGTTGCTTGGTCCACCGTTGGTCGTTGGGTAGATCCAGCTGTCAAATTCAGATTCGTCCGCTTCGTCCTCAATAGCATTCACTCCCGGGTTGGTGATGAATACGGGAGGTCTTCCGATCCTTTCCTTACGCACAGCCTTCTGAGCTTCTGCAGTGAAACCCAAGCCAAATTTGTCAGTCTTTGGAGTGAAATCAGGAAGTCTGCCTCAGTTTGCACACTCACCCTTCTCAATCACAGCCCGGGCATCCTTCAAGGAAGCCATCTTCAAAGGAGAGTCTTCTTCAGTCACTGTCTCTGCTGCTGCCAACGTCTGAGGCACCTCTTCAAAGTGTTGAAAGGGGGTCTCAATGAACTCCCCATCCATTTCTACGTACCTGAAGGAGTTGAGGTGGCTGACCATGTATTCCTCTTCCCCTTGCACTGTTACGATCTTCCCCCTGACCGGGTACTTGAGCTTCTGATGCAACGTGGAGGTCACAGCTCCAGCCTTGTGGATCCATGGACGACCCAGCAAACAAGAATAGGATGGACGGATATCCATCACATAGAATTTTGAATCAAAGACTTCTGAACCAACCCTGATTGGGATGTCAACCTCGCCATGTACCATCCTTTTGGACCCGTCAAAGGCCCGGACAACAATGTTACTTGGTTTGAGCTCTAAACCCTCACAGTCCAGCCTGTCTAGAGCTTTCTTGGGTAGCACGTTTAGTGAAGAACCAGTGTCAACCAGCACATGAGCAAGAGTAGTGCCCATGCATTCAATGGAGACATGCAGGGCATCATTATGGTTCTTCCCCTTGGCCGTCAGATCAGCATCAGAGAAACCCAGACCATTATCAGCAGTTAAGTTGGCCACACAGTCGGTGAATTGATCAGCAGACGTTTCTTGTGGTACGTGGGCCGTCTTCAGCAAAGCAATCAGGGCCTTGGCATGGGCCTCTGAACACAGCAACAGTGATAGCATGGAGATTTTAGAGGGGGTGTGCCCCAGCTGTTCAACGACATTGAAATCACTTTTCTTGATAATTTTGAGGATCTCTTCCATCTCTTGCTTGGAAGCCTCAACAGTGGTCTTCGATGCCTCCGTCCGGGAAGGCACATCAGTAGCAACCCCCTTACCCCGAGCGTCAGATGACTCGGCAACAGGGGTAGAAACTTGATCAGGGGGGGAAACAGGCACACTGGCAGGTGTGATGACAAGAGGCCTCTGAATGGCTGGAGGTGCAATGTCTGGTGAGAACAGTCTTCAACTACGAGTGACCTTAGCAGGCCCGGTGATATTGGTGACACCGGTATTAGTATTGAACTCTTGTTTCACTCCCAGAACATAAACATCTACCCCATAGTGCCACGGGACAGCTTTATCAGACTTGTAGGGGATGGGCCCCGGAACAGTAATGGTTATAGGAGCAATCTTGTGAGCAGGCATAATTTTGATAGGCTTCTTTGAAGGAGCCTTGGAAGGGTTATTGAAAATGGTGACAATTGAAACTTCTTCAACAGGGGCAGCAGGAACGGCAATCTTCTTGAACAAGATCTCTTTACTATCCATCAGGTTTTAGACGCCTGATTTCAGCAAAGGACAACCAGCAGGTGAATCAGCACACAGATGGCAACCTTTACTACATCCCGGAAATAAACCGGCTAGCAACAGGTTCCTCTTGACGGTCAGTAGTGGAGTAGCAACATCATCCACAGAAGCTACATACAGATCCTCCTCAACAGCGTTCACTCCATGCTGGGGCATGGGAGCGGTCACAACATTTGGCCTTTCGGGCGCCTCGAACTGTATTTCCTTGGTATCAATAAGGTCCTGAACCTTATTCCTTAGGGCCCAACAATCATCAGTAGAATGTCCCGGGCTATCAGAGTGATAAGCGTAAGGGGCGTTGGGGTTGTACTTCGGAGATGCTGTGTTTACCACCTTTGGAGCTTCCTTGACAGTTACCAGGCTAGTTGATAGCAGTTGCGATAATATCTGAGAGAGAGTCATGCTGAGCCGAGTATACTGCCTTTTGGGCCTCTCAACTCTTGGCTGGTTGTACTGCTGAGGAGCAGCAGCAGGCTTTGAAATTACTACCGCGTTGACAGCTTGGCGGCGTTCTGGTTTATTCTGTCTCCTGGGACCATACACAGCATTCGCCTCCCTCTTGAAGGGCTTCTTTTCAGTATTTGAGGAGGCACCCTTCTGTATCTTTCCCGATTTTATACCAGATTCGATCCTTTCACCAGTCAGGATCAGGTCAGTAAACCCAGCAAAGGAATTACCAATGAGATGGTTGAAGAATGGACCAGATAGGGTCCCCAAGAACATGTCCACTAGTTCACGATCAGTCAACGGTGGCTGCACCCTGCCAGCCAGGTCTCTCCACTTCTGTGCGTACTCCTTAAAACCTTCACCCGTTCCCAGTGACATACCCTGGAGTTGGGTACGCGTGGGAGCGAGGTCGGAATTGTACTGATACTGCTTGTAAAAAGCAGTAGCCAAATCCTCCCAGTTACGAATGTTGGTTCCATCCAGCTGATAGAACCATTCGAGATGAGTCCCTGAAAGACTCTCCTGGAAGAAATGGATCCATAAGTTCTTGTCTGCTGTGTAAGGCTGGATCTTCCTTACATAAGAGCGGAGGTGCATTTTAGGACAGGAGGCCCCGTCATACTTCACAAAGGAAGGCGCCTTGAACTTGTGTGGGATCACCACCCCAAAAGATAACCCTAAGTCTCCTAAATCCAACCCAGGCACACGTTGAATCTCCATAGCATTTAACCTTTCCTCCAGCTGTTTGTTCCGGTCCTCAGCAGGAGGGTACTGTTCATCATTGAAATCGGTCTCGGTGTCAGAGACCACAGGACTAGGGACCTATCTCCCTTGGTGACTGCCTTCCCCAACAGATGGAGTAGTCCTCTCAGCTTCATTCTGTAGTGTATTCCCGAGTCTGCGCCCAGTGTTGAACAGCACATTCCTCTTCTTCTTCTTCTTCTTTAGGAGCAAAGCCTTCAACTCCTGTTGTCCTTGGGCCAAGTTCATGACCATCTCCTGAAATTGGGCGTTCTGGGCTTGGAGGGCCTTGATAGCTTGCTCGGTAGTGAGTTCAGGATTCATGATGACTGTGATGCATATGATGAATGAAATGTGCATGAATTATGTTTTCAAAGACAATCGGGAATCAACTTTGTAGACAAAAGGAACACACTTTATTAGATTCAAACTTTAAATTGTTCAACAATTTGCCCTTAGGCGTTACAAGAATGAAAATACTGAAAAGGAAATAAAGCTGTAAAAGAAACATCCAAACCCCATCAGTGCTCCCATGGCCTCCTCTTCTCAGTACGGATATAGTCATTCAGGGTTCGCTCGTTCTCCAATTGCTTGGTCAGCTTCTGGATCTTCTGTTCCTGTTCGTTGAACTTTTCCCGATAATAATCCCGATCTTCCTGTAGTTGCGCCCAAGACCTCTTTAGGGTATCAACATCAGTGGGTATCTGAGGAGGGAGTATGGTTGGAGGAACCCCGTCTCTATCAGGAATTTCAAGAATGATAGGCCTGACAGCTTCATATGACGTACCTAACTTCTGAGCACAGATGCGGACCCATCTGTAATAGGGTTCCATTGGTAGAGAAGTCTTCGGTCCCAACTCATGTGGGTCAGCTTTGTGAACTCCATCCCAAGCTTTGATGAATCTACGGCGCAGTTCGTCACTATCTACCTGAAACTCAAAACTGATGTGAGGCACCAACATCTCATGAGGCCCTGCTCTTCTGGCTCTTCCAAATTGACGGAGAGCTAAACATGGATTATAAGAGATTCCTCCCATGGTACCAATCAAGGGAACATTAGGATATTCTCTGCAACGATCAATAACAGCCACCTCATCTAAACCTCTGAGAGTCCAAATGATGTCATTATCAGTGAGAGACATTAACTTATGAGCCCAGCCTCTTCCTTCTGGGTTCTTCAGCACGAACTTGGGGAGGTGCGAAATAAACCACCTCACTAACAAAGGAGTACAACACCACAGAGTTACTCTTCTTTGGGCAGTACGAGCATAGAGTTGTTGCAGCATGTCACCCAAGAGAGTGGGTACAGGGTTCCGAGACATGAAGATCCTTATGGCATTGATATTGACAAAGTTATCAGGATTTGGAAACAATACTAGACCATAGATTAAGAGAGCCAGAATGTCCTCGTACGCCCTGAAGTCTAAGTCATTCCAGAAACTGTTAGCTTTACCAATCATAAACTTAGCCAAGAAGCCCTTAACTCCGCTTCTAGTCACCCAGTTGTCTATTACCTCCTTGTTGGTCAAAGGAAGGGCTGTAGCAATCTCCTCAAGCCTAAGAGCCTTTTCCCAGCCAGTGAAGGGAGTCTGATCCAAGATAGGGATACCAAGCAAATCAAAGAATTCTTCCAGGGTAGGGACCAGCTGGAAGTCTTGAAAGGTGAAGCAGTGGTACAGAGGATCATAAAACTGGGTCAGGACACTCATCAGTTGTTGGTCCCACTTTGAAGTGACTAAACCGAGAAGAGAACCATGCCTCTGGATGAAGGAAGCAGTGTTTGGAATTCTGCTAACCAATTCTTCAAGCAAATCAGGTGGGTGAACAAAGTTGAACCGGATAGTGTTACTTCGCACAGGCATCATGATGTCCTACAAAACAGAGCAAAGGTGAAACCCTCTTGTCTTTGAAATAGGTCAGTCCTTATGCAGGATGCATTCAATGTCTATGATGGTATGATGTCATTATAAGGCACACCACAAATATTCACAAAGGCAAACATGATAAGGCACACAAGTCACACAAGACAGCCCTTAGAGTTTAGGCCAGCATGAAGTTCAGGTACTACCCTCTTTCAGTTTGTTGGTTAAGACTTGTCCTATTAAAAGTAACCGGGTTCTAGAGGATCCCAATATCACTGACTACCCTCAATCGGTCATAACTCCAGCGTCGCAATCTTTTCTTGCGGCCAGAACCATCGCGAGAGTTTAGCCACAATGGGCGTAGCATACTGCTACTGTTCTATGGCCAAGTTGGGTTAAATTAGGGTTCTAAGGTCGGTTGGTGCTTAATGACTCCTCAGAAGACCCATATTCTCCTCGTTGCGACACAAGGGATATCGGTACAGACCAAGGTACCACACCAACGTAGCCACTGCTTCACCCGTGTCGGTCTACGCCGGACAGGTCCCTCACAGCTTATGCTACCTAAAAGGGTATCCCCAGATCCGGGTTAGGATCTATGAAACTCCAAGACAATACCCACAATAATAAAGCAATCAAAGCAAAGCAATTGAAAACATAAGTATGATCTAATCCTAAGGTACACCTCACTTTTAGTCTCCCCAGCAGAGTCGCCAGTTCTGTGATCGGTGGAAATAGAACTGACTGTTTAAAGTTGGTTTCACGAAATGTTGCGGAAGCAAGAGTCGCCACCGTCTTTTATGTTCTCCAACATGGAAAGGACAAAAGCACAGCAAAATTCCTTATTCGAGATGTTTCTCGGTTCGGGAGGTAGATTTATAGAAAGGGAAGGTGTTAGCACCCTTTCTATCTGTGGTTATCCACGGGCTCTTAGGTACTTGCTCTGATGTTTTCAAAATTTGTTTGCTTTTCAAGTGTGAGTGGGTTTTGAAAAAAAGTTCGTTTGAAGACTTCTAGGTAACTCTTGTATCAGTCCTCAAGAGTGTATGAAGTATTGTTTGAAAACCTTTTTTTGAAAGTGTAAGGTGTGAAAAGTATTTTGTTTGTTTTTTTTTTTGAAAAGAGCAAGTACCCATGAGTCATCTACCTACACTAAGGAATTAAGCTGTGTAAGAGTCCTTTAGATAGTGCTATCCCACCATTGAGAGGTAGGTAGCACCATCGATGTAGGTGTTCGGGTCAATTCGATTATCGGGACTGTGTGGTCACCGAAGCAACGGTAGGACAACTTAGAAGTAACCCTAACGTCCTAGATCCTTTTATCCGAGGCAACAGTTTTGAGGCAACTGGATCTTTAGACAAAGGGTGACCTCTAAGACGTCCTATACTTGATGACCACGTTTCGAGGCAACGAGTGAAGCGTACCCTAGAAGTGGCATGTGCTTTGTGTGTTGTTTTTCAGTTAATTGTTTTTTGTACATGTTATTTGTGAGCTACGGATTAATTTTATTTACATACATTCTTTCATGCATTTAACAGTTAGGGGTGCGGAAAGTAAATTGCGGAAAGATAAATTATACGCTATTACAAGGCGCGGGTCTATACATCGCCAAAAATACAAAGACCCGTTTTGGTAAATAAGTACGAGAAATTAAATAAAGCGATAAACCTATTTACTATTACATTCTTGAAAGCAATTACATAATAATCAAAATGAAATAAATGCGTGCGAATAAAAATTAATCGGGAATGCCTTAAGGGTTTGGACCCTTTTAAGAAAAGAAATGAATTTTTTTGGCTTTTTTGTGATTAAATGAGATTAAAACTAATTGTTAAACTAATTAGTTAATTTATTAAAAGAAAATATTTTTTTTGTTTTTATATTTTTTAATGAAATAAAATAAAAGGAAATAAAATTAAAAGTTAATTAAAAAACCTAATTCTAAACTTATTTTAATTATTAAGAAAAAAAGTTAAAGTTGCCTAATTAATAATTAATTCAATTTATTAGTATTCAATTACAAAAAATAAAATGAAATTAATAATAATAATAATGTTAGTTCTCTTTTTTGGATTTTTTTATAAAATATTAATTATGTTAGTAGTTAATAAAAAGGAATAAGAAATAAAATAAAAAAGAAAATGACAAAATAATAAAAATGGAGAGCAAACCCAAAGGGGGTATGGGCCGGAATGGGGGGGGGGGGTTTGATTGAAATCTGATGCCCATTTGAATCCAGCTCGTTTGACTTTCTGGAATCCAGTGCTTGTTAGTTGACTGGGCGCATGGTGAGGACCACCTCCTGGCCTACAGATCTATGAGAGAGGCCACTTGGCGCTTGGATCTGTGAGGTGTATGGTGTTCAATGTTTGGGAACCTGCACAAGAACGTATTGAAAAAAATAACATTGGAATTATGGGGGGGACCTAGGAATCGAACCCAGATCCCAGTGATGCCTAGTCACGTCTCCAACCACTGAACCAAGCGCGTTTGTTTGTAACATAATAAGAAAAAAAGAATATATGAAATAAGCGCACTATATGCTGAATCAAAAGGAAATGCGCGCGCCCATTTGAATCTGCCAATCATGTCCATCCACATATTGTCTTCTTCATCTGTTCCTGTAAAACAAAGAACAAGAAGCGGGGGTTTTAAACCCCCACAAAACAGAACTGCAAAAAATAGCGACTAGGCGCTCAGTGCATATAAAAAGGGCGCGAGGTAGGTTTTAGATTCGTCTTGTCATGCTGATTTCAACCATGTATGTTTGGAGGCTTAATTTTACAGTATGGGAAAACCCCCAAATCACAAGCTTTGAAAACCTAGAACTCAACAATGGTATTTTGCGTTTTAGAGCATCATAATCAAATTAAATTATGTAGAAAGCTTCGTATGGATCCTATGAGCACAAAACAATCAATGAACAATGTTAAAAACGCATGAATGGATGATTGTGATTTTGAAAAAGAAGGTAAACCGTATGACTTGTATAGCACGAGTTCTTGAGGTTTTTGGCTTGTTCTTGGCTGCAAATGATTCCTGGGGGTATAAGGAATGTGTTTTGATCAAAGAAAATGTCTGAATTGTACTGTAAGTTTGATTTCAGATTGGGACTTTTCTTTGGAATTTTGGAAATTGCTTTGGCCGTTTTAGAGAGTTCTAGGTCGTGTAAATGGTATGGAACAATTGCATATATGTCTATGAATGTGAATCAGGCAATAATGTGAGCCTTTAACCCTTGTAATGAAGTTTTGATTTTCTCCATAACCACCATTGAACAACTTGCCATTTTTGCTCAAAATTTGAATTTCATGCTCATAATAGGCTTGGCACGAATTTGGTATGTGATTCATGATACATCAAGGTCATTCAAACCACAAGATATCCCTTAATTAATTTTTTTGATTTTTATTTGAATTTTAAAGATTTAAAATGAATTAAATCAAATAAAATTAAATAAAAATAGAAAAATTAATTTTTAATCTTGAAATAAATCATGGGACACGTGGGTGGCATGACAAGGATGAATCAAGTGGAAAAAAGTGGGCCCTTTTGTCAAAAATTGAAGTTTCAAGGATAGTTGACTTTTGCCATTTCACAAAAATTTCCCAACTTCTCCAATGCATATCTTGCTCAATTTTGATCATATGAACATGTTCTTGGACATTTTGGAAAGGTCTTGAAGTCCTCTAACCAATGCCTTTGGTCCCATGTCTTTTGAATTTACCAATCTCAAGTTATGGTCTTTGACTTAAAGTGCCTTTTTGTTGACTTTTGAAAATGACCTATAATGTTGAAATTGATAACTTTTTGTGAGAGAATTTCTTGGACTTGGAATGTGAAGATGAGTTGTAAGAAATGTCACCCCCTTCAAAATGAGCATTGGATGGGATTTTTCTGATGAAACATGAAAAAGTTATGCCTTGGTCAAGTTACAGTTGACTTTTCAGCTGTCCAAAAATAGAAACTTTTGCATCTTGATGATTTTTGAGCCATTCTTGTGGAATCATGATCAAAACTTGATCAAATGATGATTGTGGCTTCAAAATAAGATGTTGACCAAAATTATTGACTTTTGACTGCCAAATGACCATTTTGCCCCTACAGTGATTGTGAAGCAATTAGGGTTTTTGACTGTGCAACTTGACCTTGTGAGCCTTGAAACTTGACATGTAGGTGCTTGACAATGTGTATAGGCATATGTGACTTGATTGAGCCCTTGAAAATATCAACTTCCTTGCAAGAACCAAAACCTTAATTTTGACTGGCTTATGAGGGTGCTTGACTGTGTAGCCCTTGAGTAGACTTTGAACCCTTTGAGGTGATGCTTGTCAAAACTTTGAAGAATATGGGAGGGAAAATTTTGGGGTACAACAATGCTGATGATATGATTGACCAATCTCATACTGAAGAAGGGCATATAGAAGATTTGTTGAAATTGTTTCAGCGTTTGAGGAAGTATTGTCTCCGGTTGAATCCAAAAAAATGCACCTTTGGTGTTCGATCATGAAAATTTTTAGGTTTCATTGTCAGCCAAAGAGGAATTGAAGTTGATCCTGACAAATTTAAGGCAATTCAAGAAATTCCTACACCAAGAACTAAAAATCAAGTTAGAGGCTTCCTCGAATTGTTGAATTACATTTCTAGATTTATCTCCCATATGACTATAAAATGTGAACCAATCTATAAGTTATTAAAGAATGATCAAGGTTGTGTGTGGACAGATGACTGCCAAAGGGCATTTGAAAGTATTAAAGAGTATCTTCTTGAACCTCCTATCTTGCTCCCTCCTGTGGAAGGAAGACCATTGATTATGTATCTGACCGTGTTAGATAATTCTATGGGCTGTATTTTGGGACAACAAGATGAAACGGGAAGAAAAGAATATTCCATTTATTATCTCGGCAAGAAGTTTACTGACTGTAAGTCACGGTATTCTATGCTGGAAAAATCATGTTGTGCTTTGGCCTGGGCAACAAAACGGTTGCGGCAATATATGTTCAATCATACTACTTGGTTGATTTCCAAAATGGATTCGATTAAGTACATTTTTGAAACACCTACTCTTACTGGAAGAATTTCTCGTTGGCAGATGTTGTTGTATGAATATGATATTGAATACCGTACTCAAAAGGCTATAAAAAGAAGTGTGTTAGTAGATTATCTTGCTCACCAACCAGTTGATGATTATTAGTTGGTTAAATATGATTTCCCTGATGAGGATGTGATGTTTTTGAAAATAAAAGATTGTGATAAAACTTTTCCTGGGGAAGGTCCTGATCCTGAATCCCGATGGGGTATGGTGTTTAATGGAGTTGTAAATGCTTTGGGAAAGGAATTGGTGCCGTGATTATCACTCCTCATGGGTCACATATCTCTTTTACTGCAAGATTTCCATTTGATTGTACCAATAACATGGAAGAGTATGAAGCTTGTATCATGGGTCTCGAAGAGGCTATAGATCTCAGAATCAAAATTCTAGATGTATATGGCGATTCAGCTTTGGTAATAAATGAGATTAAAGGAGAATGGGATACTCGTCACTTTGGCTTGATTCCCTACAAAGACTATGCTAGAAGATTATTACCCTTCTTTAATAAAGTTGAATTTCATCATTTTCCTAGAGATGAGACTCAGATGGAAGATGCTTTAGCCACTTTGGCTACTATGTGTCAAGTAAATACTTGGAACGATGTGCCTCGTATCACAGTTTGATGTTTGGATAGACCGGCTCATGTGTTTCCAGCGGAGGGAGCGTCAGACAAAAAACCTTGGTATTATGATATCAAGCATTTTCTCCATACTCAGGAATACCCGGCTGCTGCGTCAAACAAAAATAGAAAGACATTGAGAAGGTTGGCAGGGATCTTTTTCCTCAATGAAGATGTGTTATACAAAAGAAATTATGACATGGTCTTGCTCAGATGCATGGATAGACACAAATTAGACATGTTGATGCATGAAATCCATGAAGGTTCCTTTGGTACTCATGCCCATGGATATTTGATGGTAAAAAAGATGCTTAGGGAAGTCCCATACTCTCTTGTGTATGGTATGGAAGCATAGGCAACAACCATTTTCTGGATGATCTTCTTAATATTTTTATTAGCAGCTTCAATAGCCCCATTCATCTTTGGCCTGTAAGGAGATGAATTGTGATGGACAATATTGAATTCTTCACAAAGTTCTATCATACTCATGCCCATGGAGCACCCCTTTTTCTTTGCATAGATACCGTACATCCGTCTGCACTTAAATAGGGGAAATCCCATACTCTCTTGTGTATGGTATGGAAGCGGTGCTCCACGTTGAGGTTGAGATTCCCTCTCTACATGTGACAATGGAAACCAAATTTTCAGAGGCTAAATGGGTCCAGAATTGGTTTGACCAATTAAACTTGATTGAAGAAAAGAGAATGACATCCTTGTGTCATGGCCAGTTATACCAGAAGAGAATGAAGAAAGATTTTGATAAAAAGGTCAAGCCTCGTGAATTAAAAGAAGGTGACCCCGTGCTCAAAAAAATCATGACCTTTAACGCTGATTCTAGGGGCAAGTGGACTCCCAATTTTGAAGGTCCAAATGTTGTCAAGAAAGCCTTCTCTGGCGGTGCATTAATTCTTGAAACTATGGATGGCGAGGAATTCCCACATGCTATGAATGCTAACACAGTCAAGAAATACTTTACCTAAAGAAATAAAAGAATAACTCGCTAAATCAGAAACCCGAAAGGGCGGCTTAGGCAAAAAAGAGCGTCTCGGTAGGATGAAAACTCGAAAAGGCGGTGTAACGCCCGTTAATTTAATTAATTATTTAATTAAATTATTTTTTTAGATTATTTGTTGAAGTTGTGAGATGTTGAGAATTATTGGTATAAGTTTTTAGATTATTATTAATTAATTAAGTAGTTGATTAATAATGATGATAATGTTGGAATTAATAGAAAAATTATGTTAGGATTATGTTATTGGTTGGAAGTAGTAAAGTGGGGGTGTTTATGTTAGGCCCAATAGGATTTATAATATAATGTTAAGCTGACACGAGGATTTGATTTAGTTGGTGATTAAGGATTTTATGCGCTGACCGTGTAAAGCCTCGCGAAGAGAGGGGCAAGCTTCCTGGTATCGAGTAGAACAAAGCAAGGCTGTAGGCTGGAATTTTGGTAGAGTGACCTTTAATCCAGGTAAGGGTGGGGTTCGACCTTGTAAAGGGATTTATGATGTGTATTATGTGGGAATTGGTCATTTGTATGAGTGTTATGCATTGATGTTTCTGAATCTGCTATTGAAGTTGCCTGTTTCCTCATGTTGTGGTCGTTTAGGGAGTTACAGTACGACTGTTTAGTGAACATGTTATTGAGTTGGCCGTTAGTCCTGTTGTGGGCGTTTGGAGTTGTCTAAATAATTTCTCGGTATAATTGATGGAAAGGTTAAGGTAGTTATCCATTGTTGATGTAGGCGTTATGCTGATGTAGTATTCCGAGCGGTTGCCCGGAAATTAGGGATTGTTGTTGTGGTTATTTTATGAGGGTTTCTGCATGATTGTTTTATATAATTAATGAATCTGTTGATAGAAAATATAGTCGCCCATTACTATGGTATTCTGAGTAGTTGGTCGGAAGTTATGAATTATATTTATATGGTCGTTATGATGTCTTGTTATTTTGTGTTGTTGGCCGAATTAGTGGTCGAGGAGTATACTGAAGTGCTAGGTGTCGAGGGAAATTTAGGTTGCGAGATGTGTCAGAGAATATATGGGTTGGATTGTAGAGCGGCATTAGGGTGCAGGTCGTGTCGAGGAGTATGAGTTAACCATTATTCTGTCTTAGTTGTTGTGCATGTCGAGGGGTACGTAGTTTCCCTAGTCCTATTTTCCATGTTTCATTAATAGTACTCCTTTAATTACTATTATTGATACCAGTGCTACTCATTATTTTATTATTGTTGATTGTGTTGAAAGACTGGGTCTTATGTTATCTTCTATGAATGGAGAGATGGTCGTCGATAATCCAGCCAAGGGGTCGGTGACTACTTCTCTTGTGTGTTTAAAGTGTCCTTTGTCGATCTTCAACAGAGACTTTGCTGTTGATTTGGTTTGTTTGCCTTTAAGTGGGTTGGATGTGATCTTAATCATGAACTGGTTAGAGCATAATTGTGTTCATATTAACTGTTATAACAAGTCTGTAAGGCTTTCTACTACTGAAGAAGAGGAAGTTGGTTTGTTGTCTGCTAGACAGTTGCGGAAGTTGATGCAAGAGGAGGCTCGAATTTTCTCATTGATGGCGTTGTTATCTGTCGAGAATCAAGCTATAATTTAGGAATTGTGGGTGGTGCGTGAATTTCCTAAAGTTTTCCCTGACGAAATTCTTGATGTACCGCCAGAAAGAGAAGTCGGATTTGCTATTGATCTTGTACCTGGTACTAGACCTGTTTCGATGGCACCATACATGATGTTTGCATCTGAATTATCGGAGCTAAAGAAGCAATTGGAAGAGTTACTTAAGAAGAAGTTTGTAAGACCAAGTGTATCACCATGGGGAGCTTCAGTGTTGCTAGTAAAGAAGAAAGATGGAAGTATGAGACTTTGGGTTGATTATAGGTAATTGAATAAAGTGACGATTAAGAACAAGTATCCACTTCCAAGAATATATGACTTGATGGATCAATTGGTGGGTTCTCAAGTGTTTAGTAAGATTGATTTGAGGTCGAGCTACCATCAGATTAAAGTGAAGGATGAAGATATCCAGAAGACGGCTTTTAGAATGCGTTATGGACACTATGAGTATTCGGTGATGCCTTTCGGTGTTACAAATGCGCCGGGAGTATTCATGGAATATATGAACCGTATCTTTCATACTTATTTGGATCAATTTGTAGTGGTGTTCAGTGATGATATTTTGATTTACTCTAAGTCGGAGGAAGAACATGTAGAACATTTAAGAATAGTATTGCAAGTTTTGAAAGAGAAGAAGTTGTATGAAAAGCTGTCTAAGTGTGAATTTTGGTTAAAGGAGCTTAGTTTTCTTGGTCATGTGATCTCAGGTAGTGACATTGTTGTAAATCCATCTAAGGTAGATGTTGTGTTGCAGTGGGAAACTCCAAAGTCGGCTATCGAGATTAGAAGCTTTTTGGGATTAGCTGGTTATTATAGAAGGTTTATCGAAGGTTTTTCTAAGTTGGAACTTTCATTAACTAAGTTGACTTGTAAAGGTAGAGCTTTTGTGTGGGATATTCAATGTGAAGTAAGTATTACAGAATTGAAGAAAAGACTGACGTCGGCTCCGATTTTGACATTACCTAATTCAGGAGAGCCTTTTATGGTATATTATGATGCTTCTAAGATGGGTTTAGGAGGTGTTCTTATTCAGAATGATAAGGTAGTTGCTTATGCGTCAAGGCAGTTCAGTACTCATGAAAAGAACTATCCTACGCATGATTTAGAGCTTGCTGCAGTTATTATTGTGTTGAAAATTTGGAGGCATTATCTTTATGGTTCTAGATTTGAAGTATTTAGTTACCATAAGAGTTTAAAGTATTTATTTGATCAGAAGGAATTGAATATGAGATAACAAAGATGGTTAGAGTTGTTAAAAGATTATGATTTCGGTTTGAATTATCATCCAGGAAAAGCGAATATGGTAGCTGATGCGTTAATCCGAAAGACTATGAAGAAGTGAAAAACACAAGAAGGGGGGTTGAATTGTAAAACTTGAAATCAAATGCAGACAACACGTTATTTTTATCCTAGTTTGTTTGATCTCAAACTACTCCAGTTTACCCGTCAAGGTGATTTCGCCTCTCTCCAACGAGGTCTTAATCCACTATATTCAACTGAATATTACAACTGCTTTAACAACTGCTAAAGCCTTCTTGAGTCAAAACCACAAACCGGTTTCTCAAGGAAATACTTTCTTACAGATAAATGAAATCTAGGTGTGTTGAATGTTTTCTACAAAACTGTTTATCACAACTGTGATACTACACAAATTAAGCTTATGAGAACTGGAATGCTAAAACAATAGAATAAGTAATTTGAGAGCTTTAGCAAACTAGGAATGAGGATGAAGATGAATCGCTTTAGGCGTGTAGAGAGTTGTAGAGCATTAGCCAATCCGTTCCTCACTTGCTTGTTTATATAGCATTGGAAATGGTACGTTGGAGTCAGTTATTCCATTTCAATGCCAATTACATTCTTTCCATATTGAGCAGATCTTTGTCTGGAATAATGCCGTTGATAATAAAGTATCTTGAATGCACAATACTGTTGCCAATTAAGCGTGTTCTGGCTTTGGCTTATTCTGAAGCTGCTAGGTGTTGATGAATCGTTGTTGTCTTGATCAGAGTTTAGATTGTTACGCGCAGATCTGTTCATCAAGCTTCAGCGTAAGCACATGCTTTGATCTTCTGATTCTGCCATCTGATATAACATCCTCTGATGCTGATGTTGATATTTCATCTTCTGATGCTGATGATGATATTCTTATGCTGATACTCATCAGAGTTTCTGTAAAATACAATATAATTTTTAGGTAGCATATATGTCTTACATGAATCATACAATTTATATATTCTTGCATTTTGTTATCATCAAAACTTTAACTTAGGGTACTAGATTCAAACTTTGTTTTAACAATCTCCCCCTTTTTGATGATGACAAAAACTAGATTTTTTCAATTGAAAATTAACGAAAAAAGTATCAGAGATAACCAAATAATAAATTGTATCAGAATTAAATAGGAAGTTATCAAAGATAAGAAGATAAGGGATAAAGAGGTATCAGAGTTTGGGAAGATGAGGGAAAATTATCAGAGTTATGATCAGAAAAACTCCCCCTGAGTTTATTACTTCCCTTTTTAATTTCTTGAATCCTTTAGCATCAGATCTTTCTTGAACTTTCTTTGAGCATCGTATCTTTCCTTTACTCGAGCAGAGCTTCAGTGTATCAGAGATAATGAACTTCTTGTACCTGTAAGCTGTAAGCTTATGCAAAACAAGGAAACATTCAAGTATATCAGAGTGTTAGAGTGTTTGAGACTTTTGTCTCAGTAATCCGTTATTGGAAAAATATCATTCTTTTTCTCCCCCTTTTTGTCAGCAATCAAAAAGTGCAAGTAATTGAAGTTAAAACGATCAGTGCAGAAAAACTCTTGTATTTAGTTCAAAGCTTAGAAGATAGTACATAAAACATGGAAAGAAAACAATGAAAAACAAAGTCTAAGGTTGGGGTGGAAGGCGTGTGAACAGAGCTTCTAGCATGTTCTTAATCTGATCAGCGGTTTCCTTCTGCTGATGCACCATGCTGACTACTGTATCAATCTTACTGTCTTGCACATCCATCCTTTCCTTCATCCGTTGATCATTCTCATCCATTCTTTTCTGCAGACGAATATCATTTTGCTTCAGCTCTTCAAGAGTCTGCCTGTCCAAAGCAGCTTGAGAGACGCCAGAAACAGGATGCTTCTGAGAGCTTTCTGCAACATCTTCTGCTTGATTAGAGTCTTCAGCTTGAATTGTCTGATCTTCTGCTGGTTGAACTTTTGATGCTGGACGCTTTTCAGACCATGGCTCACTATCCAGAAAGAGCACTTCCTCCTTCAGCAGCTGACTCATGACTGGACCTTCAACTTCTTTCAGCAGCTTGCTGAAGTTCTGTTGAGCCTGTTCATAGTTTATGTCTTGCAGCTTGAAGGCTTCAGCGCTTACCCACTTTCTGAATTGTGTCTAGAGTTGGTCTGAAGCAGCAGGATCAATCATTCCAGGACAAACCTGCTTTAGAGAAGCAATCCAATTCTGCATTCTTGTTTCAAAATTCAAGATGCTAGAACCAACATCTAGTTGTTTGGGTTTGGGAATGGCAATTTTATTTTTAAGGTCAGCAAGGCGGTCAAGGACTATTAGGTCAATGAAGGTCTTGTTGTGGTCATCTGTATTTTGTTTGGGTGAGGGAGTAGGAGAGTCAGAAATGATTATTGGACTGTGTGGGGTGTTAGGAGGGGTAGTTTCTGGTGAGGATGGCAGTTGGGGTATGTTTACAATTGTACCACAAGGCAGTTGAATTGCCAAGGGTTGTGGTTCGGAGGATTGAGGTGAATGAGGTTCAGGGGTTTGAGCCTCAGAGTGGTGAGACTCAGAGTGTTGAGACTCAGGTTGTGGAGATGATGGTTGAGGTGAAGGTGGATGAAGTTCTGGTTGTGGAGAGGGAGGTGGAGTAGTTTCTGGTTCTGGTGAATGTGGATTTTCTGGTATTGGTGAGAGTGTATATTCTGGTTGAGGTGAATGGGCAGTTTCTGGTTGAGTGTTTGGATTTTCTGAGAGGGGAGCGGAAGAACGTTGATCAATTTCATAAAGAACTTTATCAAGTTCTGATTCTGTTGATGTTGTGGGTTTTGGACTTTGAGGTTTGATGCGGGATCTCCTGAGAGTTAGTGACTCAGAAGGATCAAACTCTGGTTCGGTATCATCAATGGTTGGTATGGGAATTGGGAGTTCATATGAAGCTGGGGTTGGAATCAATGTTGGAACAGTAGATGAATTTAAAACATTAACAGCAGATAGATTACCTCTCTTCTTTGGGGTCTGCTGGGATGGTCCTTCTGAAGCAGCCTTTCTCTTCTTATTCTTCTTCAAAGTAACCTCTGGTGTTTGCTGGTGCAGATCTTTGATGTTCAGATCAGGATCTGTGCCATCAGCTTTACACGCATCCAAGTATCTGAGAACGATGACTGGTTTAGAGTCAATTTCAGAGAATATGGGAAAGTCGCTCAGAGGGACTCTTCTGCTGGTGATGTCAGCAAGAGGAGTGACGTTGGGCTCCTTTCTGATATTCTCTATCAGTTTCATCTTTTTCAGATTCTTAGCGTTCAGCTGCTTGCCAACAGCTGCTTCCAGAGAGCTTATTTCTTGAGCCTCTGTCAGGTGTTCTATCAGCCTATTCTCAGTTAGAATATCTGATATTAATCTTCCGAAGGGTATCCAATCCCTTTTAGTCTTTTCTTCTTCTCTCGTCTCCTTGACGCTGGTCTTCAGATGATTGAACAGAAGATGAGCAAGGTTGATCTTGGTCTTCTTTGCAATAAAATAGAGCAGAAATTGCTGATCTATATTGATGTAGTAAGGAGAGCTTGTGGGCTTCCTGTGGTTGAAGCAGCCCAAGATGATCTTTGCCCAGATTTTGTGCTGACCCTTCAAATCTCTTATCTTGCTGGATGGAACCCCATGCGTGAAAATCTGTCTAGCAACTATGCCAGTGTTTCCAGCTCTTTCTGCCATGTCAATACAGCGGATGCCACCACCGTTGTATCCAATCAGCCTAGCAATGTGATCCTTAGTGATCACTATCTTCTTTCCCATGATGTATGAGGTGACCTGATGAGTTGAAGCAAACGCATGAATCCAGAACTTTTTAACCAGAATGGGGAATGTGGGACCCACCAACCTATCAAAATACCTCTCCCATCCTTGTGCCCTAATTTCTTCAGTCAAATCAGAGTCATTTTCTTTCAGACTGCTGAAATCAACGATCAGTTCAGACAGAACTTCCAAGTTCTTCACCGGAGTAAGGAGCGTTCTGAATGGAATCTGATATTGTTCAGATGAAGCCTCTTGCTGGGAACCTGCAGAAACAGTGCTAGAAGTTGCCATGTTCACACTAGGGTTTCTTTGAGAAAAAACTTGACAAAGGGTTTCTTTGGAAAAAGATGAACACACAAGTAAGAATGCAGAAAATTTTTAGATGATTGCAAGAGACGGTAAAAATTTAATGAATGATGTTAAGGCGTTTAAATAGATTTCAAAAGATGTTTTGAAAACGTAAACGATTTTAAGAGAGAGAATTAACTCATGATTACAATTTAACTCATGAGTATGCGCATTTAATGTTGGCTGATTTTGGGGGATTTGAGAAAGATATTTGGAACGGTTACCAGTGACATGTGTCTCAATGCATCCAATCAGCGCTTTGCCTTCTCAGAAACGTGCACGCGTGTTCTGCCTCAAGAATAAGCTGATGACTGGATGACACCTGTTAGATTTAGTGAATAGCACATCTATCCTTGAACTGAAACGCTCAGATCTT
This sequence comes from Vicia faba, assembly GCA_948472305.1. NCBI lineage: Eukaryota > Viridiplantae > Streptophyta > Magnoliopsida > Fabales > Fabaceae > Vicia > Vicia faba. The sequence continues at coordinate 1,239,594,145 of OX451737.1, forward strand.
TAAGAATAGAATCTGATACAATCTGCATGTCTAAGTTTTCTCAAAAATATGGAAGTCTTCAAGCTGACTTTTCATCCAGAGCATTTGTGTGATGCATCATGCTGCTGCTATGTACTCAGCTTCTGCTGTTGATAGCACAATTGTGGATTGCATTTTGCTGGACCAAGAGATCAGATTTTCTCCCAGAAACTAGCAGCTTCCAGAAGTGATTTTACGCTCTACTCTGTCTCCAACAAAGTCAGCATCGCAGTAACCTACTAAGCTGTAATCACTAGATTTTCTATAAAATAAACCAAGATTAGTAGTACCTTTCAGATACTTGAAAATTCGCTTAACAGCTGTTAAGTGAGATTCTCTAGGATCTGATTGAAATCTTGACAAATACATACGCTGAATAGAATATCAGGCCTTGAAGCCGTCAGATACAGAAGAGAACCAATCATACCTCTGTAGACCTTCTGTTCTACCTTTTTGCTTACCTCTTCTCTTTCCAAAATGCACGTGGGATGCATTGGAATCTTTGATGACTTACATTCTGAGAGATCAAATTTCTTCAGAAGTTCTCTGACATATTTGCTCTGATGAATGTAAGATCCCTCTGGAGTTTGATTGATCTGAATTCCCAGAAAGAATTTCAGTTCCCCCATGAGGCTCATCTCAAATTCTGCCTGCATACACTTAGCAAATTTTCTTCCAAGAGAAGGATTAGTAGATCCAAAAATAATATCGTCAACATAAATTTGACAAACTAAGATGTCATTCTTAACTGACTTACATAATAAGGTAGTGTCCACCTTCCCTCTGGTGAATTCTTTTTCAAACAGAAAGTTACTTAGTCTTTCATACCAAGCTCTGGGAGCTTGTTTCAGACCATATAGTGACTTCTTTAGTTTGAAAACATATTCTGGATTTTTTGTACTTTCAAAACCAGGGGGTTGGTGCACATAAACCTCTTCTTCTATATATCCATTTAAGAAAGCACTCTTGACATCCATCTGATACAGAGTGATGCCTTTATTAACAGCAAACGAAATTAAGAGTCTGATAGATTCTAACCTGGCGACTGGGGCAAAGGTTTTTGTATAGTTTATCCCCTCTTGCTGACTATAACCTTGTGCTACCAGTCGTGCTTTGTTTCTGATAAATTCACCTTGTTCGTTCAGCTTGTTTCTGAACACCCGTTTTGTTCCAATGACGTTGAATCCTTTTGGTCTGGGAACAAGATCACATACGTCATTTCTGGTGAATTGATTCAGCTCTTCTTGCATTGCTAGAATCCAGTCGTTGTCCAGAAGTGCTTCATCAATTGAGGAAGGTTCAATCAGAGAAACAAGTCCCATGAGGGATTCTTCAGAGTTTCTGAAGCTGGCTCTTGTTCTGAATGGATCTTCCTTTCTTCCTAACATAGTTTCTTCTTGGTGATCCAAGCTGCTTCTGGGTAGTCTTTTCTGAGGTTGGTCAACAGATGTTGCTGGATTACTAGCAGTGCCTCTTTCTGATGTTGAAGGAGTGTCTTTATTTAGAGCTTCTGATGACTTGTCTTTAGAAACTGTAAATTCAACTTCCATACCTGCAAAAACTTCATTCTGCTTTGACTTTTCCAAGTCAAGCTTATCATCAAAACGAACACTGATTGATTCTTCCACAATCTGTGTTTCTGTATTGTATACTCTGTACCCTCTTGAGCGTTCAGAGTATCCTAACATAATACACTTCTGTGCTTTAGAGTCAAACTTGTTCAAATAATTTTTTGTATTTAACATAAAACAAGTACATCCAAATGGATGAAAATATGAAATGTTGGGCTTTCTGTTCTTCCACAATTCATATGGAGTCTTTTCCAGAATAGGTCTTATGGAGATTCTATTCTGAATGTAGCACGCTGTGTTTATTGCCTCTGCCCAGAAGATCTTAGCAACGTTTGTCTCATTGATCATGGTTCTGGCCATTTCTTGCAATGTTCTGTTCTTTCGTTCTACAACTCCATTTTGCTGGGGAGTTCTAGGACAAGAGAAATCATGCAGAATGCCTTTGTCATTAAAGAACGACTCAAAATATTTGTTTTCAAACTCTCCACCATGATCACTTCTGACTTTAACGATTCTAAGATCCTTTTCATTCTGAACTTGGTTACAGAAGGTGACAAACACAGAGTGTGACTCGTCCTTGTGTCTTAAGAACTTTACCCATGTCCATCTGCTATAGTCATCCACGATTACTAACCCATACTTCTTGCCACTGACTGAAGCAGTTTTAACTGGTCCAAATAAGTCAATGTGCAGAAGTTCTAATGGCTTAGAGGTAGAAACAACATTTTTAGATTTGAAAGAAGGTTTTGCAAACTTGCCTTTCTGACATGCTTCACACAGAGCATCTGAATTGAACTTCAGATTAGGAAGTCCTCTGACCAGATTGAGTTTGTTAATCTGAGATATTCTTCTCATACTAACATGCCCCAATCTTCTGTGCCAGATCCATTGCTCGTTGTTAACAGACAGAAGACACTTTACATTCTGACTTTTCAGTTCAGAAAGTTTGATTTTATAAATGTTGTTTTTCCTCTTTCCATTAAATAGGATAGTCCCATCTTTCTGACTAACAGCTTTACATGATTTTTGATTAAAGATTATATCATAACCGTTATCACTTAATTGACTTATGGATAACAGATTATGCATTAATCCATCTACTAACAGAACATTGTTTATAGAGGGAAGATTTCCATTACCTACAGTTCCAGAGCCAATGATCTTTCCCCTCTGATTGCCTCCAAAGCCCACGTGGCCTCCAGGCTTAAGTTCCAGGCTTTGGAACATATGCCTTCTTCTCGTCATGTGTCGTGAGCAGCCAGAGTCCAGGTACCATGACTGGTGTTTCTGATTTGATGCTAAAGATATCTACAACATGTATTATTGTATCCTTAGGTACCCATATTTTCTTGGGTCCTGATTTGTTAGCTTTACCAAAACTCTGGTTGAATTTTGGTTTCACAGAATAAATACTACTAGTATATTTAATGTCATGTGTGTGACCATACACAAAGTGTGAATTCAGAGGAGTGTGTTTAATAGTTAAATCCATGGCATTCTTTAGTGTAGGAACCTTACCTTGGTATCCTATTCCCTTTCTACCGTTTCTGCTAACTCCATAGATCATTGAAGCCATTTTGCTTCTATCTATGCTTTTAGCAAGGAACTTCTGAAAGCTATGATCATACTCCTTGATGATCTCATCAGGGCTGCTGGGAGTTTCAGAAATTGTTTCCTTCTGAGAGTTTTGTAAAACATTTTCTAATTTTGAAATCTTATTTTTCAACTCAGAATTTTCCAATTTGAGACTCTCAGTTTTGTCAGAGTCAGAGTCAAGATTCCTTTCCAGGTTTCTGAATTTAACTCTGATCTGCTGGTACCTTTCCAGAATTTCGTTAAGGCTTTCAGCAAGTTCAGCCTTAGTAAAATTAATTGCAAAGTCAGGAAATACCTCTTCGGTGTCTGATTCTGAGTCTGATTCAGAAGCTTCACTGTCTTCTGATATGTTGGCCATGAGAGCTATGTTTGCTCTCTCATCATCTGATTCTGTGTCAGCTTCAGACGAGTCAGAGTCATCCCATGTAGCCATGAGACTTTTCTTCTTTTCTCTTCCAAACTTCTTTTTGGGCTTTTCCCTCTGAAGCTTTGGACAGTCACTCTTATAGTGCCCTTCATCGTTGCATTCATAGCAAGTGATGTCCTTGGTGTTTGGCTTTCTACTTCCTGAAGAGCCTTCAGATCTTCTGTATCTAGAGGAAGAGTCTGACCTTCTGTATCTGGAAGAGGACTCATTCTGATCAGATCTTCTGGGATTCCTGAACTTCCTTTGCCTCTGTTTCCATAGTTGGTTCACTCTTCTGGAGAGGAGGGAAAGTTTGTCTTCTTCTGATGAGGACCCATCAGATGTTTCTTCAACTGCCTGCAAAACTTTAGAGTCAGACTTTCTGTTAGATTTTAATGCTAGAGGCTTACCTTGCTTCTGAGGTTCATCAGCTTCTAGCTCTATCTCATGACTTCTGAGGGAGCTGATAAGTTCCTCCAGAGAAATTTTGTTTAGATCTTTAGCTAGCTTCAGGGCTGTAACCATTGGCCTCCACTGTTTTGGCAAGCTTCGGATGATCTTCTTGACATGATCAGTAGTAGAGTATCCTTTGTCCAGAACCTTGAGACCATCCACCAGAATTTGGAATCTTGAGAACATTGTTTCAATGGATTCACTTTCTTCCATTTTGAATGCCTCATACTTTTGAATGAGCGCAAGAGCTTTAGTTTCTTTGACCTGAATGTTGCCTTCATGCGTCATTCTGAGTGAGTAAACATGTTCTTTGTTGTGTCTCTGTTAGATATCTTTTCATATTCAGCGTAAGAGATGGTGCTGAGAAGAATGGTTCTGGCCTTGTGGTGATTTTTGAAGTCACGCTTTTGTTGATCATACATTGCTTTCCTGTCAATCTTCTGACCGCTTGCATTCATTGGGTGTGTATATCCATCTGTCACCATGTCCCACAGATCAGCATCATGTGCCAGAAAGAAGCTTTCGATTCTCTCTTTCCAGTAACCAAAATTCTCTCCATCAAAGACTGGAGGTTTGCCGATGAATTTGTCTCTATCTTCATTGTTGTCATTGCTGCTGTGTTGATATGTTCCTGCCATTTGTGTTTTTCTGACGCTGGATCTTGTACTGACACGGTTAAGTGTTTTAGCTCAGAACCAGGCACTTTGATGCCAATTGAAGAAGTGAAAAACACAAGAAGGGGGGTTGAATTATAAAACTTGAAATCAAATGCAGACACCATGTTATTTTTATCCTGGTTCGTTTGATCTCAAACTACTCCAGTCCACCCGTCAAGGTGATTTCGCCTCTCTCCAACGAGGTCTTAATCCACTATATTCAACTGAATATTACAACTGCTTTAACAACTGCTAAAGCCTTCTTGAGTTAAAACCACAAACCGGTTTCTCAAGGAAATACTTTCTTACAGATAAATGAAATCTAAGTGTGTTGAATGTTTTCTACAAAACTGTTTATCACAACTGTGATACTACACAAATTAAGCTTATAAGAACTGGAATGCTAAAACAATAGAAGAAGTAATTTGAGAGCTTTAGCAAACTAGGAATGAGGATGAAGATGAATCTCTTTAGGCGTGTAGAGAGTTGTAGAGCATTAGCCAATCCGTTCCTCACTTGCTTGTTTATATAGCATTGGAAATGGTACGTTGTAGTCAGTTATTCAGTTTCAATGCCAATTACATTCTTTCCATATTGAGCAGATCTTTGTCTGGAATAATGCCGTTGATAATAAAGTATCTTGAATGCACAGTACCGTTGCCAATTAAGCGTGTTCTGGCTTTGGCTTATTCTGACGCTGCTAGGTGCTGATGAATCGTTGTTGTCATGATCAGAGTTTAGATTGTTACGCGCAGATCTGTTCATCAAGCTTCAGCATAAGCACATGCTTTGATCTTCTGATTTTGGCATCTGATATAACATCCTCTGATGCTGATGTTGATATTTCATCTTCTGATGTTGATGATGATATTCTTATGCTGATACTCATCAGAGTTTCTGTAAAATACAATATAATTTTTAGGCAGCTTATATGTCTTACATGAATCATACAATTTATATATTCTTGCATTTTGTTATCATCAAAACTTTAACTTAGGTTACTAGATTCAAACTTTGTTCTAACAGACTCTACATATGTTGGCAATGATGGTTAACGAGTTGGAATTAATTGAACAGTTCAGAGATATGATCTTAGTTTGCGAGGTGACACCGCATAGTGTTATGTTGGCGATGTTGAAAATTAGTAATGATTTTTTGGATAATATCAGAGAAGCTCAGAAGTTAGATGTGAAATTGGTAGATTTGATGGTTGGAATCGATCAACCTGAGAATAGTGATTTCAAGTTAGATTTGCAAGGTGCGTTGAGATTATGTAATCGAATTTGTATTCTTGATGATGCAGAGATGAAGAAAGTGATTCTCGAGGAAAGTCATAGAAGCAAGTTGAGCATTCATCCGGGAGCTACGAAGATGTATCAGGATTTGAAGAATTTTTTTTTATGGCCTGGAATGAAGATTGATGTGGCTCGGTTTGTGTATGCATGTTTAACTTGTCAAAAGTCGAAAGTTGAACCACAGAAGCTTGCAGGGTTGATGCAACCGTTAGAAGTTTTAGAAGGGGAATGAGATAACATTTCGATTGACTTTGTGACGGGACTACCTAATACTTCAAGAGGACGTGATTCGATTTGGGTGATTGTTGATAGGCTTACGAAGTCGGCTCATTTTATTCCTATTAACATCAGTTTTCCAGTATCAAAGTTGGCGGAGATTTACACTAGTGTAATAGTAAAGTTGCATGGTGTTCCTTTGTGTATTGTTTTAGATAGAGATATGAGGTTTACTTCATATTTTTGGAAGATTTTGCAAGAGGCGTTGGGTTCTAAGTTGAGGTTGAGTTCGGCGTATCATCCTCGGACGGATGGTCAAACTGAAAGGACTATTCAATTGTTAGAAGATTTGTTGAGAGCGTGTGTTCTTGAACAGAGAGGTTCATGGGATACTTATATTCTGTTAATAGAGTTCACTTATAATAACAGTTACCATTCTAGTATTGGAATGGCACCTTTTGAAGCGTTGTATGGTCGGAGATGTAGAACTTCTATATGTTGGCATGAATCTGGACAAAGTGTAGTGCTTGGACCTGAAATTGTTAAAGAAACTACTGAGAAGGAAAAGTTGATTTGAGAAAAGATAAAAGCTTCCCAAAGTAGACAGAAGAGTTATCATGATAAGCGAAGGAAAGATTTAAAATTTCAAGCAGACGGTCGTGTGTTTCTGAGAGTTACACATGTGACTGGTGTTAGACGAGCATTGAAGTCTAACAAGCTCACTTCTCGTTTTATTGGTCCGTATGAGATTTCGGACAGAGTTAGGAATGTAGCTTATAGAGTGGCTTTACCGCCTAATATTTAGAATTTGCATGATGTTTTTCATGTGTCACAACTCCGGAAGTATACTTCAGATCCATCTCATGTGATTCATATGGATGATGTGCAAGTACGGGATAATCTTACTGTGGAGACGATGCCTGTACGAATCGCGGATCGTGAGATGAAGACTCTAATAGGCAAAGATATTACTTTGGTGAAAGTAGTCTGGCTAGGAGCTATCGGAGAAATCATGAAGTGGGAGTTGGAAAGGAAGATGCGGGACTCCTATCCTGAGTTGTTCGAATAAGATAAATTTTCGAGGAAGAAAATATTCTAAGTGGATGAGAGTTGTAACGCCCATTAATTTAATTAATTATTTAATTAAATTATTTTTTTGGATCATTTTTTGAAGTTATGAGATGTTGAGAATTATTGGTATAAGTTGTTAGATTATTATTAATTAATTAAGTAGTTGATTAATAATGATAATAATGTTGGAATTAATAGAACAATTGTGTTGGGCTTATGTTATTGGTTGGAAGTAGTAAATTGGGGGTGTGTATGTTAGGCCCAATAGGATTGATGTTATAAGGTTAAGCTGACACAAGGATTTGATTTAGTTGGTGATTAAGGGTTTTGTGTGCTGACCATGTGAAGTCGCACGAAGAGAGGAGCAAGCTGCCCGGTGTCGAGCAGAACAAAGCAAGGTTGTCGGCTGGAATTTTGGTAGACTATTGTGCATTGATGTTTCTGAATCTGTTATCAAAGTTGCATGTTTCCTCATGTTGTGGCCGTTTAGGGAGTTACCGTACAACTGTTCAGTGAACTTGTTATTGAGTTAGCCGTTAGTCATGTTGTGGGCATTTGGAGTTGTCTAAATAATTGCCCGATATAATTGATGGATAGGTTGGGGTATTTATCCCTTGTTGATGTAGGCGTTATGATGTTATGGTATTCTGAGCGGTTGGCCAGAAATTAGGGATTATTGTTGTGGTCGTTTTAGGAGGGTTCCTGCGTGACTGTTTTGTACAATTAACGAATCTGTTGATAGGAAATATATTTGCTTGTTACTGTGGTATTCTAAGAAGTTGGTCGGAAGTTATGAATTGTATTGATGTGGTCGTTATGATGCCATGTTGTTCTGTGTTGTTGGCCTAATTAGTGATCGAGGAGTATACTGAAGTGCTAGGTGTCGAGCGACATTTAGGCTTTGAGGTGTGTCGGAGAATATATGTGTTGGACTGTCGAGCGGCATTAGGGTGCAGGTCGTTCCGAGGAGTATGAGTTAGTTATTATTCTGTCTTGGTTGATGTGCATGTCGAGGGGTACGTATTTTCCCTAGTCCTATTGTCCGTGTGTGTTGATTTGGTCGTTACAGCATGTTGTGTAGTTTATGCTTAATTGAAATTTTCCAGGTTGATGAATTATGTTGAGATGCCTCTAATTTTGGTAGTTATTATGTTGTAGGATTATGATCAAAGTTTAATTATGGTTAGTTGATGTTGAATTGTTGTTGATGTTGTAGGCTTATGGACAACATTGATTTATGTTAAGTTGTTGTTTGTTGTTGTTATTGCTACCTTCATGTTGTGTCGCATACATCACATATCAAGTTGGAGCTGATGCTCGTTAAGTTGGTCTGGATTGGAAAAATATTAAGTTGAAGGCTTATGCCTTGTTGATGCCTCTATTTATTGGCATATTTTTAAGTTGGGAGTTCTTCTCCATTGGTACAACATGCATTTGCATAAAGATAAGTTGCATTTTGTGTTGCATTATGTGTCGTTGTATGGTTGATTTGATTATACTTATGTTGTTATTAATTTTGAAGCGGTTATTTTTGCATGAACTGATTCTAATATAATGTTTGTCATACATCCGATTATATTGTTCGATATCTCACCTCTTCTGTTTGAATGTTACCCATATGTTGGTAACGTGCAGGTAATCCAGAGTGAAGGCGGTTTGCCTTCAGTAGTTTGAGTCGGTGTCATTGCTATGATATGTAACACTAGGGGGATGAACGCTTATTGTTTTATTGTTGTTATTATTTCAGTTGATTGAACTTTAAGTTATTGTTCGTTAAATACTTGTTATCTGAAGTTGTTTTTGTTGGATAAAGATGTTATATTCCTTTAAGTTGAATATTTGACTCCACTGTGTAGTTATGGAAGTTGTTGGTTTTAAAAGATTAGTTTATGTTGTTGGTTCATCCCAGTTTAACGTGTTATGTATCTGTAATGAATGTCGTTGTTTTAAGTTGAATTTGTAGCATCCTGATTTAGTTGTGGAAGTTTTATAACTCTGATTTTATATATATTGTTGGGTATAATTAGGGTATTATAGGTGGTCTAGGCAAAAATAAGAGACACGAACAGAATAAACTTTCCCACTAGGTTAAAAACCCACAATGGCAACCTAGACAAGAGTTAGGGATTTCTTGGCAAGTAACTGCGTCAGACAAGACTGGATCATTGAAGCAACAATCTTCTCGGATCCTCACCATACTTCAACAAAAGTCGTTGCTCAGGAATTCAAAGTTGTTAGGGAGAATAGTGGTCATTTTATTTCAATGTATCTTTTCCAATATATTACCATTTTCCAAACTTTGTAACCATCCATGGGGTCTCGCCATTCGCAGACTACCATTCTATTAATAAAGTTTGAGCTTTTATCCAATTCTTTGAAATTCTTATTTTATTCTGTTTGCAAATATTCCATTTATTATTGATAGTAATTTTCAAAACAAGAGATATTTAACAATAAAAAAAATTTTGAAAAGAATTTACAAATTACTTTAGATTTTGCGATTCAAGAAAAATAAAAAAGTAGTGATTCCAAGGATGGACAAACTCTGATATGCACATTGATATTCTTGTGCTTCTCATATAGTTGGAGATGATACCAATTGATGTATGGTGCGGTGTTGGATTTGTAATCCCATTTTCCCTAGTCAAGTCTTGGTTCACCTCTTCTCTAAGTTGATTATTTTTTATTTTCGGTTTGTATGGTTTGAGGCCTCTAACCCAAATTCCCCAATAAGGTCTTCGCTCATATGACGAAAGTCCCTTCTCCCTTTGTGTTCTAAGGTAGAATCATTTGCAAAACATGGTTGTTTGCAGTGATAGAATTATTGTTGTTGTTTGTTTCCCAGGCAACTAGACAAGGGCAATATCTTTTCTAAGAAGTGTTGAAACAGTTGTCAACTTTTTTGGGTTTTCTCCCTCCAGGTGCTGGGTTTGATTTAAAATCCCCATAATTTTGATTTCTTGTTGTATTGTTTGACTTCTTAAATCCCCAAGTAAAGTCGAGATAATGTTTCTCTCTGAAAGTTATTATCCCCATGTGGTTTCATAATTTCTCCCCAGGGAAGTTTGTGTAATCATAACTCTTGGTATTGAAGAATGTATTTTGGGCTCCCCTCGATGATGTGGTGTTGTCCTCCCTAATGAAGTCAGCACGAGATCCCCGGTTGAAGTCTCGACGATGCAGTTTTCATCTGCCCTAGTGAAGTCAATATTGTAATCTTCAGTGGAAGTTTAAACGTTGAGACATTGTTTTCCCCATTGAAGTTTGTGTGATATTCCTCGGTGAAGCCTGGAGGAGGATGTTATATCCCTTTATCTGTTTTGATTTACTGTTTTGACTTGATTATTTTCGGATTATGTTTCTTCCCAGAGGAGTTAAGTCGTGAAATAGGAATTTGTTTCCTCAGTTGGTGCTTAATTTCTTATGAAATTTTCATCCTGGACGTGATTTATCCGAGTGTTGACTTTACCCAAGTTGGTTTTGTCTGGTTATTCCCAAGTTCCATGTGTCTATGTTGTCAGCATATACATGATAACATCCATACATTCATACATACATCATGTATAGCTGAATTTAAAATTCATTTCTCATCTGCACTCATTATTTTTATGTTGGCATATTACCTTATTTTGTAGAGTTATGCTACCCTTTCTCCAATAGAGTGTTAACTTTAAGTAGAAAGTGTATATTCATTCAATCTCCGCATTGAGTTATCCCTCGTGGAAGCCTTCATATTCATCTCATTGTCTAGTTAGCTCAGTGTTTCCCTTTTAAGTTTATTTCTTATCAGGTGCTATCTTGGTTGACTGTTTCACTCCGATTTATTTCTGGTTTGAAACGGTGGTCCCCAGAAACATTATTATTCTGATTTTTATAGGCTCTGAACCCTGGATTGAGGGTGTGCATTTATTTTGCACAATAAGACTTTATCTCCTCAGCATGAATATATTGGAATTTCCCCAGAGAAGTCATATTTCTTTATCCAACAGGTTTCTTATAACGGCAAGTGGCGGTCTCTTTATTTGAGCAACCTATTCTTCCCTAGTAAGTCTTTTAGTTCCCCGAGAAGATTCATTTTTGTTACTCCGGTGAATGGTAGTCTCGTCATTATGGGAGATAGTTTGTTGTTGAGATTTGTTACTCTGATGAATGGTGGCCTCGTCATTATGGGAGATAGTTTGTTGTTGAGATTTGTTACTCCAATGAATGGTATTCTCGTCATTATAGGAGATAGTTCATTGTTGATATTTGTTACTCCGATGAATGATAGTCTCGTCATTATGTGAGATAGTTTGTTGTTGAGATTTGTTACTCCAATGAATGGTAGTATCGTCATTATGGGAGATAGTTCATTGTTGAGATTTGTTACTCCCATGAATGGTAGTCTCGTCATTATGAGAGATAGTTCGTTGTTGATATTTGTTACTCCAATGGATGGTATTCTCGTCATTATGGGAGATAGTTCGTTGTTGAGACTTGTTACTCCAATGGATGGTAGTCTCTTCATTATGGGAGATAGTTCGTTGTTGAGATTTGTTACTCCAATGGATGGTAGTCTCATCATTATTGAAGATAGTCTGTTGTTGATATTTGTTACTCCGATGAATAGTAGTTTTGTCATTATGGAAGATAGTTCGTTGTTGAGATTTGTTACTCCGATGAATGGTAGTCTCATTATTATGGGAGATAGTTCATCGTTGAGATTCACTTTGCTCTAAAAAATTCATTTATGTTCCAGTCATAAGTACTGATGCTAATCATTTGTTGTCTACCCTAATATTGGTATTTGCCGGTATTATTTTACCACTTCTTTTCCCTGTGGGTCGACGTTACATTTTTTTGCTATATTCTCAGTGAGTGGATAGTTTGCAGTTATCTTCCGGTCGTTATCATTCTTTACTTCTCTCCTTAATATTTGAGTTGATGATGCTTTATCTCCTCCTTGGGCTTTACCCCAATAGAGTCGAGTGTTTTGTTCACTAGTGATTTATTCTTTCCTGGTCGAATTTTCTTTTGATTCTTTATTTTCTGCTTCCCCAATGGTTTCCTGTGTCACTTTTGGATTTGTTTGTTTTCGTGCACAATCATAAGCATTGCATGGCATCTTAGGACCAAAAATAGGGTTTGTTTTATATTTAAGTATCTTCAATCGCGTTGACACGAAGATTTTAATCTTCGTATCTCCATATAGAAGATACTTAAATAAGGGCAGCTGTTGTACCCCAATTTTCCCCCTAATATTCCTCTATCATCTTATATCAACCCAATCATATCAAGATCACACTAGGGTTTGGTTCTTCTTCCTATCTTTAAGTTTTCTCATGAGATATCACCAAGAAATTTGATTTGTATATTGTGGTCATATTTGTCTTGTGTTGATTAACTTTTAACTAACAAATACAATGAATGTTTGCTCAAAATTATGATACTATAGGTGAGGGCACAATACATTTTATCAAGTTGATTCATAGGTTCATGAGTTTATTTCCATTCCTTATTCAACAAAGCTTCATTTAGATTCAAGATTTATCATTTAGAGTGCTTTAAAGTAATATCATGACATGGTCTACTATGATTCATCATTCCTCAATTTTTCAAAGGAAGTCAAAAGATGCAAGAATTGATTGAAGAGGTTTTACCTAATTGGAAAAGTTCTTGATTCCTTGATCACAAGTGCATAACTCTCTCATTTCTTAATATTTGGAAGTGGTTATTGTTGCTATGGGTTCTTATTATCATCCATAACAACTTCTATTTACATGGCAAAAGTGATTGTGCAAGAAAGATTATCAAACTTGAAAGGGGTTTCCATGTCATTTTGGTGCTCTAGGAGCTAGGGTTTTGAACTTCTAAGGGCTATATCGTGTTCATCTTTTGAGTTTTTTTAGTGATTAAAAAGATATGCTTCTCTTTAAAGGGTTATCAACCAATCACTTCAAAAGTTTCAAACAAATTTTGTATGAAAGATTCCTAATGATGGAGAAAGATTACAAGTCCTCTAGATAGGCCATAAAATTCCCTTATGTGACTTCAAAAAGTCATAACTTGATCAATTTTTATCTCCTTGAGCCCATTACTTTTCCAAAATGACCTTAACAATGTGAAATTCAACTTTTCTTTTATATGAAAAGCTTTAAAATGCTAAGAAGATGCCTCAAAAACTCAAAAGATTATAGGTCACCTCAAGGACTTTCACCAAATTCAACGGATCATAACTTGTTCAATATTTGGAATTTTTTAGTGAAACAAGTTTCGCAATACTCTTTAAGAAGTCAATTTCAATCTAGCATCAACGATCATAGATCAATTTTGAAGGAAGACCATGTTTGGAGTCAAAACATTATAGGACATTTTTTGGGGAAAAACTTAGAATTTTTCTAAGTACAAAAAGTCAGCGCATTTTTTATGATTTTGAGCAAGCACGACTTCTAGCTCAAGCATCCAAATGATATCTCTCTTTGAACATTTTAAATATTGTGACCTTATCTTTCAAATGCTTCAATAATTATGTCCCAAGACATCTTGAGTTGTGAACACCATGGATTCAAAGTTGGTACCTTGGAACTGAAGTTTCACTTACAGTCAGATTGCAAATTCCATAATGTGACTTCTAATCACCAAATTACCATGCGGTTTTCAATTAAGCATGACCAGCAAAGATATTTGGATTATTTAGAGTGACAAAACGAATCAATTAGATGAGTTTTGATGCACATGTGAGCACACTTTTCTCGTGAACACACGTGTGCACGAATTCAATTGAAATTGCATCATTCACCCCTCCTCTTGATTCCATTCACTTCTCCTATAAATACAGACAATATTCCACTCATTTTCGCAAGCTTGAACAGCCAAAATCACCCTGTCAAACTCCCTCCATAACTCATTTTTCTGAATTTTCGAATTCATCTTTTCTCCACTTTTCAATCCAATATATTTGTTGATTCTTCATCCTTGAATTTCACTGAAGCTAACAGGAGAAGAACCAAGTCTTAAGGTGTCCTAAATCGTTCCAACCAAGTCCATTTGCAGAGAAAATTCATCTAACTTTGCTCAGCTAGTTTAAGGCACCAAATCTTCTAACTCAAATTACTTGAATGGTCTATGATGTTCACTGATGCTTGCTATCAACTAAACTTTGGTGAATCAATGCATTTGATACTTCTTATTTTTGATTTCAACATTTTCAAAACTCTCTGGTTTTATTCAAATCGACTATGTTGTGATTTATACAAAACTTTCACGAGCATATGATTGTGTTTGTCTCAAATAGACGCATTAATTGGCACCACTATGAATGTGTAGATTTACATATTGAAGGATTTGAGTTTTGCCCTATTTGCAGGAGGCTGGAGGTTGAAGAAGACCTACGTGTCGTTCTTCAACCAATGATGCTCAGTCAATTGTTTTATTTTGATTGGTTGGACTTTTTGTGTTACATATGCGCGCAGTGACTTGGGTTCATGATACTCCCTCACCTGAGATCCATTAGATCTGCCAGCGTGTATAAGTGAGTTAGATCCAACGCGTGTGGATTTTTCTGATTTATTTTATTTTACAAAATTATTTTTAAAATTCCTTTATCTTTTAAAAATTGATAACTCTCTTATTTTTTATCCAAAAATTATGAAAAAAATATACAAAAATACTTTGAATTATTTCTGACTTTGTGAATATTTTTTTACATTTTAATTTTGATGTTTGATATTTTTCATAACTTTTGTTTTGTTTCTCTTATTTTAAAATACTTTCTGGTCTTTTTAAATTCTGAAAAAATTATGGAAGGATCCAATGATCTCTTGACAAATATTGGTGGCCTCATTTTATTTTTATTTCTGATTTTACTATTTTTTATAAATTTTGGTTTATTTTGCTTATTTTCTTTAAATTTTAAAAATAGTTTCTGACTTTACAAAACACTGAAAATTTTTGTCAACTATTATTGGATCATATTTGACCTCTGACTATTTTTTAGGATTTTTATTTTGGTATTTTAATATACTTTGTGTATTTTACCAATTATATTACCTTTTATTAACCATTTAAATATTGTTTTATTCAATATCATTTTATTATTTTTTTATTTGGTCCTGACTTGGATTTCATTTGGTGACAAATTCCTCAACCACATTAGATCTTGGGTTTTGATAGGTTAAAAAACCAAATCCACCAAAATGGATGAATGATGTTGACGATATTTAAAACCCTAAATTCATTTAATACATCCCCTCCCTCTTCATCTCATCCCTTTCTTACCTATGCTACATATTGTTAGAGAATGATCTACATGCCATTTCTCTAAACATATGGTACATAGAGTTCTATTGATCGGCCTCAAAATAGGTGCAACTTCTATATAAGTTCACTTATGATTGTTTAACATAGCACTAAATTTTGTCCCGATTCGAGAAATGATCATTTGTGGTCCAAACCTATGTTTGCAAGCCAGAGTATGTTTAATTTTAAACCTTTGCTCCAATAACTTTGAGGTTCATTGTTAGGAGGCTTTGGTCTTATCAATCCTCTAATGAATCTTCATAAACTTTGGTCTAAGAGAATCATTTAAACATCGTTGGTTATTTGTTGTTGCCTCAAGAATTTGAAATGAATGATATACTTGACAAAAAGCAAATGAAACTTGTTGTTGAGAGGCTTTGATTTTATCAATCTTCTAATGAGTTTTCAAATGAAAGATTCAATATGTTCATTCAAATAACCTCTAATTTCTAAACCATTAACAATTGAGTTTTATTTTTATGTTTTTATTTTATGCCTTTACTTTTACGCACCATTTATTTTAGCATTTACATTTCATGCTATTTTCATCTTTGTTGTACCCCAAAATATTCCCTCTCAATTCTCAAGGCATCTCTCACAATGATTCTCAAAATTCAAGCTTGCACAAGTACATTGGGATTTTCCAGCACCAGAATTAAAAGGAAATTGTCAAAAAGGGAGAAAACAGATAAAAATAACATTTTGACAAATTTAGAGGAAAATAGGTCTCCTTCGATTAAGCCCCCTTCGATTGGACTTTGCACCTCCTTCGATTGCTCAAAAGTTGCTGCTAGCGTGCCTCTTTCATCTGGGCATATGACTTCTTGTTGTAGGCTTCATTTATGTCTTCCACTCCCTGCATGTTTGCTTTGAGTACCAAATTTTTTGCCACAAGTGCCCCCTAGAAGTCAAGCCTTTTGATTGGACAAGTTTGTTTCCTGCATGCTTGCAATCGAAGGCCATGATCTGGTGGCCAAATGTGCCTCCTGCATACAAGCCTTCATTTGGGCATACACCTCCTGTATATCTGTGTGTAAGCCTTCATTTGGGCATTCATCTCTAGCCATGCCTGCATGCAAGCTTCAGTTGAGCAAGGGCTTCATGCCACCTGGGTTACATCTTTCATTTGGGTATTGAAGCTTCCTTCGATTCAGAAGGAAATAATCTTCATACAAGCTTCAATTGAGTTTTTGTTTCCCTTTGAAACAGTGTCCTTCGACTCAGGAAGTAAAGGCCTCCTTTTGGTTTTCTTCAATTCAAAAAGTCAATAATCTTCTGAAAGCTTCCTTCGATTCAGAAGTTAATAACCTTATGAAAAGTGTCATTCGATTGCACCATTCGCCTCTCACCTGTTTGCCTTGGATTCATAAGTTTTTATGTTGGATGAATGGCTACCTTCTTGTGACTTTCAAATTCGTCTTCATGTATGATTCGAATGCGCCATAGTCCTGCATTATGACACACAACTTGGAGGTCCATTCGAAGGACTTTCCATAGTTGGGGAATAATTGTTCTCTTACTTTGGAGTTTGGTCGAAGGTTTGGGCATAAGTTATTAAAAGCAAGAAGACTCAAAATGGCATATTCAGCTAAAAATGGTCATTCGAAGAACACACAGTTGGTTCATTCGAAGGACACACAACTGGTGAAAACGAATGATGTGTTGTTCTAGTCTGGTCGAAAGGTGTAGAAAGATGGAGGATTCAACTTAAAAGATCAAGTTGAACATTTAGACCCATAGGCTAGGCTACGTGTTTTCCCTTTTCAGGCCTCAAACCTATGACTCACCCTATACTTAATTGTTTATGCAAGTTAAAATAGGCCTTTACCCATTTGTTGTCCAAGACCACTTGCACTTAATAGTATAATACTACCTTTTAGAAAAGTTTGTCTTGAGCCTTGCGCCTGTTTTCCTTCAGAAAGAAGCAACCCATCCGAACCATTCATCTTGCTTTTATGGCACAAGTTGACACTTACTTTCCAACTGAGCCTTATTTTATTATTTTTGCTCCCCAAGCTTCCCAAAAGTCTTTCTCTATAAATAGAGAGTTCATTTGCACAAAGAGGAGGAGGAGTGGAATGTATCTTCAAAATTCTCACACACCATAAAATTCTCAAACACTTCAACACTTGTGAAATAAAAAAAAAAAACAGAATCGTCGTTACCTCCTTCAATTCTGAAGAACAACACATTCCAGTTTCCTTTGAATCAAGGAGCATCCCACTTGTTCCTTCCTTTGAATCCAGCAAAGAAGGATATTTCACTTGTTTTGCTCTTTCGAATCCTGTGTCGAAGGCATACCCTGGGTCTTTTCCTTCGAATCCAGAGGCATTCAAAGCAACCGCTTCAAATTCCAGAACACGCTCCAACCTCCAGCAAGGTAAGTCATTTTTAACCTTTGGCCCTTCGTTTCCAGCATAGCATGTAAATAAGTAATATTTTTCATTTAAAACATGTACACACTATTCTCTTCTTCTTTTTTTCACTCTCTTAATATGTGTCATGGTTAACAATCTCCTTGGCTTTTGCTCTTGGCTTATTTAAATACGCTTTAAAGAACTAATCTAGTCTTAAGGTGATGTTGGCATGGCCTTGGGCCATGTTGCTATTCGAACTCAAATCAAAGAAACAAGAGACAGAAAGTTAGAAACGAAGCCTCTGGCTTCCATACTAACCTTCAGGCCAAATGAAAGGCACAACATGCTGGCCTCCAGGCCCCAAACAAAAGGCACAACATGATGGCTTCTAGGCCCCAATCGAAAGCCAAAATATGCTGGCTTCTAGGCCCCAATCGAAACTCATTCTTCCACCCCTTTTCAGGTAAGGTCGAAGAGAGCCAGAAATGGCAGAATCGAAGGGTTTGCTTCCCTAAATCGAAAGATCCATTTTTTCTTGCTTTTACCTTATTTTTGCCTTTATATTTTCATGCAAATCAATATGGTTGTAATAGTGTAGGATTTATTTTTTGCACTCTTTTATTACCTTCATATAAATTTTAAGTAATTAGGTGTGTATGGCAAGATAAAATCAACAAGTAGACAACCCAAAAATCAAAGACAAAATGCATGCAATCAAACACACTTGCACACATGCACCCTTAGGGAAATTCCACTTGTTGCCTTATAAAAATGGTCATGTTATGCATGTGGGGTATCTTAGCAAAAACAATCACAAATACAAGATCATAGTCCCTCGATGACGCTACAAATGTTGCCTTACAAGTGATCTTAGTCCCTACAAGAGAATGCTAAGATATCTCACAACATTGCTATCATGACTATACGATGACCCACGTTTGTCCCTTCACATCCAACGACGGGGCTTCTTATCAAATCAATAGTAAGGTAGCAACATCTAAAGGAGGAGGAAAAACACATCTAAAACCTTTTGAGTAGGTAGATTACTTTTAGTTACTTGCTCAATTTCAAAACAAACATCCTTGCTATTTTCAAAACAATCACATACATCTTTCCAAAACTTGAAATATTTTCAAAAGCTCAACACTTTGCATACATTCTTACGAACGGGAATCATTGCAAAGTTCGCCTAAAAGATGGAACCTTTTCAAAATACTTTCAAAACCACACAAAAGCACAATTTTCAAACAAAAGCAAGTGATCTAACAAGTAACTAAGAGCCCATGGAAAACCATGTATGGAAAGGGTGCTAATACCTTCCCTTTTCTTAATCTACCCCCCGAACTTAAGAAAACATCTCGAAAGGTCTTTCCTGTGCTTTTTCACCTTTCCTTATTGGATAAAAGAAAATTCGGTGGTGACTCTTGCTAAAACGTAACATTTTGCAAACACAAACGCAAAACCCAAAGTCAGTTCTCCCACTATATCACAATCTTTGCTCATTTGAGCATTTATCTTTATGTGATTTTTATTTTGCTCACTTAAGCTTTCATTTTCTTTTTGAAGATACCTAAAAACCAACTTGAACAATAAAAAGCTTTAGGGTTACTTGGACTATTTGGTTACTATCCTTGGCATGATGGAGTTATGGACCTTTTGGACTTAGGATTAGAAGCTTTGACTACCCTTGAGACCTTTGTGACTTCTAATATTATTTTGTCTGGATTTCGTGGGGTTTACCCCCAAGACATTGGGTTGTTTTTCTTTGTGTGCAGGTTATTGTGATTATGTGCTTTGTCTGTGATTAGGAATTAATTTGTATATAGCCGTTACTGTGCCAAATTTTTGTGAAGACTTAATGCATTTGAAGTTTGATATTCTTAAGAGGTTTAATATATTTGCTTGTTTGGTTTCAATTGAAAGGATGAGAATTCTACATTGACTCATTGTGTCAAGTGTTGGCTTCTTATTGGTTAGACAGTTCTTTTCCATAGAGTTTACCTTATGCTTTAGGATAGTCCCTTCATCTCCTCCAATCTTCTTTAATTTCAAAAATCTTCTCCTTCCTTTTCAAAACTATTCTTGTTTTCTAAACTTGAACAACTTTCATAATAAACTTGGACTTAGGTCCATGCATTTTCAAAAAAGTTTTATTAATCAAATTTTAACCAACTTAATCATACTTTGACATTTTTGTGAGAAGACTAAAAGTCAATAAATCTCATTCAAACTATTTTTGCCATTTTTGGCTTTTCATTTTAAAATTTTCTCAAAAGATCATACTCTTGTTAATCCTTGTAGTGATGCAAGCTACTATAATTCTACAATATGTAGTGAAATGAGATGTTTTCCACTTGGGTTTTGAGCGAGGCTTTGTTTATTTTAAAATCTAAGTTATATCCTCCACTTTGAGATGACGTAAATTCTCCTTTCTCATAATCGTGGGTAGTAAGTATGTTTTCCACTCGAAAACGATGATGATGTCTTCTCTCTTAAAATTAACCAACACATTTGTGTTTTAAAATTTTTAAAGGTGAATTATGACTACCCTGATACCCTATTGCACGGAAGGTGGTATGTAGGCACTAAAGGTTCGCAACCACGGCGGGTGCAAAAATTGTAAAAAAAATACTTCTTTTCTCATCTCCACCATCTATTTTTATACAACAATTATAGCCAAAATACACAAATTTTAAAAGAGGTTCCTGCAGAGTACCATAGATGTTTATGGTGCTAATACCTTCCCTTTTCATAACAAACCTCCGTACCTAGATTCTCTCCCCCTCTTTTTTTGGTTATTCTCTCTTTTCCCATTCCTCTGGAAACAATAAAGCACGGTGGAAATTTTTATTTGATATGTGCGAGTTAAGTCAATCCAATGGCTTAGTCTCAATATTTCTATCGTGACAGATAGTTATCCTCACCCTTAGGTCTATCTTTGTATGCTAACACTAGGTAGTATTTCCCCTTTGTTAATCCAAACTATATGGCCACCATTGTATTCTAACACTAGGAATAGAATTTCCCTTATATTTTTCTCTTTCTTTTGCATTCCATCAAGACTAAAACTCTTTTTCTTTAATCAAAACTTCAAAAACACTTAATCATACTCAAACACTTTCAGAAATAACAAAATATAAACAAATCAAATGTCGCACCTTTCCTTGAGGGCGTAACTCAAAACCTTTTCAAAAGGGTTCGTAACCTACAAAAACACAAATAAGCAGAAACTTTTTAGCCGAATTATGGCGCTATGATTCCTTGAAAGGGATACGTAGGAATTAGGTCGCGGGACCTAGGCGAGCAAAACTTTGCAAATATTCCTTCTTTTCCCCGTATTTTCTTTTTGTACATAACTCATGCATGTTGTGATACAGTGGGAGAACTGACTTGGTTGTTTTGCGTTTGATTGCAAATGTTGCGGTTAGCAAGAGTCACCACCGACTTTTATTTTATCAAAAAGGAAAGGTGAAAAAGCACAGGAAAGACCTTTGAGATTGTTTCTTGAGTTCGGGGGGTAGATTATGAAAAGGGAAGGTATTAGCATTCTTTTCATCCATCGTTTTCCATGGGCTCTTAGTCACTTGCTAGATCACTTGCTTTTGTTTGAAAATATGTTTTGTGTGGTTTTTGAAAGCATTTTGAAAAGGTGTCATTGTTTTAGGCAAACTTTGTAATGATTCTCGTTCGTAAGAATGTATACGAAGTGTTTGATCTTTTGAAAATGTTTTCAAGTTTGAAAGATGTTTTTGAAAGTGTTGGTGTTTGTTTTGAAAATAGCAAGGATGTTTTTGGTTTTGAAATTGAGCAAGTAACTAGGAATATTCTACCTACTCAAAAGTCTTTCATGTTTATTTCCTCTTTCCTTTGATATTGTTATCTTACCATTGATTTGGTAAGTAGCCTTATCTTTGGATGTAAAAGGGACGGGTAAGGGTCATCGTATAACCATGATTAGCAATGTTGTAAGATATCTTAGCATTCTCTTTAAGGGACTAAGATCATTTTTGAAAGGCAACATAGATAGCGTCATCGAGGGACTATGATCTTGTATTTTGCTTGTTTTTTCTAAGATACCTCACATGCATAATATGGCCATTTTTTTAAGGCAACCAAGTGGATTTACCCTAAGGGTGTTTGTGTGCAAGTGTATTGATTTTCATGCTTGATTTGTCTTCGATTAAGGTTTTCTAAGCATTGATTTTAATCTTTCCATACAAACCCTAATTACTAACATTGGTATATAAAGCGTTTAAATTGCGGAAATTAAAAATACTAAGCTATTACATCACCTAGGGGAGGGGATATACAAATTACAAATGGGGAATATTGTAAGAAATTAAATCTAAATAATTATTACAACCATATTGAATTTGAATAAATGAACAAAATGAATAAATAAAATACAAGAATGTAAATGTAAAAAGAAATATGATTTTTCATTTATTTTTTCATGAAAAGGGTTTTTTACCCTAATTAACTAAAATAAAATAATCAACTAAAAAAGAAAATTAAGGTTAAGTTAGTAAAATAATTAATTTAAAGAAAACAAGTTTTTTAGGGTTTTTATGGATTTAATTAAATTAGTAAATAAGAATAATTAAATAAAAATCATAAATTCTAAATTGATTTTAATTTACAAGAAAAATAAATAATATAATATAATAATAATTAAAATTAAATTATCTAAGTATTTAAAAAGGTAAATTTAATTATTAAAGAAAATGTAAAAGAAATGTTTTTATTCTTTTGTTTTTGTGAAGAAAAATAAAATATAAAAATGTGAAAATAATAAATAAAAATATTTTTGGGTTTTTATTACTAATAATAAAAATAATATTAATAATAATAATACTAATAATAATAATAATAATGAAAATAAAAAAATTAAAATAAAATAAAATGGGCCAGGATGTATGAACAGCAAGGCAGGGGGATTAGATCATAGCAAAAAATAAGGCCCAAACAAAAGGAGACCCAGGCGCTGCAAAAAAGTCAAAAAAATGTGAGAAAATGTGAAAAAATGCAAAAAGGTCACGCTGGGGCTTGAACCCAAGACCAAGGGTGACAGGCGTGTGCTTTAACCACTGGGGTGGTGATACATTCGTTAACTTATGTCAAACCATAAATATATATTAGAAATTGCTTCCTGAAAACAACTTCATCTTCAACCTCGCGCCTGGCCAGACCACCTGCATCTTGCTCATTTCTCATCCATTTGCAAAAGTGTAAACATGAAACTTGTGGCAAATTTCTTCATGATTTCAGAAATATAAAGCATTAAAACTATAGATCAAATACAAACATGAATTTTAATGGCCCTAATCTGAACCCTAACTTTTCCAGAAATTTCAATCTTAAAATTCTCTAAGCTCAAGCAACATAAATGAAAATTATGGACATGGTTAGCTTCAGGGCAATGATGTCTACATTTTTCATTCACAAATTAAACATTAATGATGCTTGTATGAAGAGTTCCAAGTTAAGGAAACTTACCTCAAAACTGGAAATCGTATTCTGAGTTTGAGCACTCCTTAAGGTGTTGTGATAATCAGAATAGCTCCACTGAGGTCTCGGGAAGCTAATGCAATGTTTAGTTTGTACTGGAGATGACTGAATCGTGCTGGAGAAGTCCAAGTGCAAAGCTCTGTTTTTGAAAATGGAGGATGGTGTTAATGGTGTTACAATCTTGTAACTGGGTGTGGGATGAGTTCTAAATGATGTTTAGAAGCTTTAGGGAAAAAAAAGTCTGAAAACGCACGAGGGAGATGTGAGTTTCAAACTTTTGGTCAGGTTATGCAAGAATGGAGGTATGTTATAAATTTATGAGTTATTTGGAGTTTTGGGGCTTAAGCATGTGTGTGTTTTGTTTCCAAGGACTTGTACATAAGTAATGAGAAGGTTTGATTGCTTGAGAGGGTCAGAAGTACAAGCTCTAGACCGATTGCTTTGTTACTTGATTTTGAAGAAAAGTGAAAGTATGGTTCCAAGATGAAGTACAAGAATGGGATGAGTAATTGTGAGGCTTGAGACAAACTTATTTTGAGTTATAGGTCGTGTATGATCAGAAGAAAACCATTGCAAGGCTCAAGAACAAGTTTTGTGTATAAAGCCACTTTTTCAAAATGGCATTGTGCACTTTCTTCCTAAAATGGATATAAAGCATGGGTATTGCATTGAATGCTTGAGTTTAAGCCTCTAACAACTATAAAAGCATTTAATTATGGAGTGCCTAACAAGTTTGATGCCTGCAAAGCAAAGATTATGCAGCATAGGTTTGAGATTTGAATTTTGTTCATCACAAAATTTGCCTTGTAAAAACAACTTGAAACCCCAACTTCTGACCTTCGATTCTCCTTGCTCACAAGTGATCTCAAAGAGTTCTTGGACTTTTTAGAAAGCTTGTAATGTGATCTAAAACCCCTCTTTGAATCAAGTTTTCAAAATACAAATGGAACTAGATGAAACTTGGGTCAAAAGTTAGGTCAAAATCCTGATCTAAAATGCTCAAAATTTCACTAAGTGTTTTGTTTCATGACCATGACTTAATGGATTAATAACTTGAGATACAAGTATTTCTAGGAGAAGTTATGTAAATAAATGTTGTATATCTCATGGAGATCTACAACTTTCATGTTGAAAGTTTATTTTGAATCATCTTGCATCATGGTGAAAAATTGGCTCAAAGTTATGAAAAAACATGAAGTTTTCAACACTTAGAAAAATTTCTAAGTTTGAAAACTTTGACTTTTCAAAATGAAATCTTGACTTTTTGATTTCTTGATGAACAAGTTTCATATTTTGACATGTTTTGATGAATTGTGATCTTTGACACTTGATTTTGATCAAAAAGTCAAAGTTTGACTTTTCAGTGTACAATTGACTTTTGATCAGTTGACTGAAAATCAACTATCAATCCAATTGATCTTGAGCAATGTTTTGAGTCATGCCACACGGTCAAAATGATGCAATTGAACTCTTAAGATCATGCCTCAAACCAATTAACCATTTTCTAGGCCAAAAATCAGAAATTGCCCTTTCTCAGTCAAAACCCTAATTTTGACCATTTTGCCCTTTTAATGATTTGATCAAATTTTTGAGGAATTTAGGTCCAAACTTGATCAAATGATACATATGAGTTTATAATGTTGATGTGGATCAAAAATTATGAAGTTTGACTGTAAATTGGCCATAGTTGACTTTTCCCCAATACAGCTGATTTTTAGGTCAGCTGCTCAATTGACTGAGCAAAAATGTGATTCAAGGCTTGAAACTTGACATGAGTAATCGTGGGGGTCCATAATGATCCATGAAAGTCATATGAGGCATTGAAAGTTCAATTATCCTTGTGCAATCTCAAACCCTAATTTTAGTCATCAGTGCTTAAGGAGGTGTCTTGAGCTGATCAAACCTTGTGCAGTCTTGAACCAAAGGAGATCTTGTGGGAAAATACTTGATAAATGAGAGGGAAAATTTTGGGGTACAACAGCTTCCCCTGTTCAATCTTCTTAAATCTGAAGAGTTAGATTGGAGGATCCACCATTCGTGACTTGAAGGTGAAAGATGATTGGACACTAGAGTGCCCAGAAATTTGCACTCGATGATGTGGTGGTTGATGGTGTAGGGAATGGGCTTAAAGATGCCATTTGGAGAGATGATGGAAAGTTGTTGGAGATGGGCTTAGAGATTCCATCCAAAAATGATTGTTGGCAGGAATGGAAGAAGTGTCAGAATAAATAATTGGTTGATTTATACTGAAATAATGGATGTGTTGGATTCAGTACCAGAATAATATCCATAAATGGATTGTATTTGACTCGTGTCTGAAAGCTGAAACTTGAATGAGTATCAGAATTGCATCCTTATCTAGAGCGTATCTGAACTGTATTTGAAAGTTGAATCTGAATGAGTATCAGAATGGCGCCCGCATTTGGAGCGTATCTGAACTATATCTGAAAGTTGAATCGGAATGAGTATCAGAATGGCGTTTGTATCTGGAGAGTATATGAACTGTATCTGAAAGCTGAATCTGAATAAGTATCAGAATGGCGTCCGTATCTGGAGCGTATCTGAATTGTATCTGAAAGTTGAATCTGAATGAGTATCAGAATGGCATCCGTATCTGGAACGTATCTGAACTGTATCTGAAAGTTGAATCTGAATGAGTATCAGAATGGCATTCGTATCTGGAGCGTATCTGAAATGTATCTGAAAGATGAATCTGAATGAGTATCAGAATGGCGTCCATATCTGGAGTGTATCTGAACTGTATCTGAGAGCTGAATATGAATGAGTATCAGAATAGCGTTTGTATCTGGAGCGTATCTGAACTATATCTGAAAGTTGAATTTGAATGAGTATCAGAATGGCGTCCATATCTGGAGCGTATCTGAATTGTATCTGAAAGCTGAATCAGAATGAGTATCAGAATGACATTCGTATCTGGAGCGTATTTGAACTGTATCTGAAAGCTGAATCTGAATGAGTATCAGAATGGCATCTGTATCTGGAGTGTATCTGAACTGTATCTGAAAGCTGAATCTAAATGAGTATCAGAATGGCATCGTATCTGAAGCATATCTGAACTGTATCTGAAAGCTGAATCTGAATGAGTATCAGAATGGCATCCGTATCTGGAGCGTATCTAAACTGTATCTGAAAGCTGAATCTGAATGAGTATCAGAATGGCATCCGTATCTGGATTGTATCTGAACTGTATCTGAAAGCCGAATAAGAAGAAACCCATGCAGGATTGCTTCAGCTAGTCGTGTAGATGATTGTCCTGGCTTGTTTCAGGTATTAATCTCTGACCTTTTGTAAATTGTTGATGATAGCCATCTACTGACTGATCTTTCCTGAAGAAATGAAAGATTAGTTATATGCAATGTCATGATGTATGAAATGCATTCTACAATGATGTTCTCAAAGAAATGAATGAGATTATGTTGTATGTATTTGTATTGTCAATGTTCTGACGTATGGATGTGGTGTATGGGCATGTAAGCTATTCTACTGTAATACTTTAGGGAAAATAAATCTCTGACGGCTGTTGGGAATGTGGAGTGTAAGTCTTCATGTTTTGAAGTGCTGATGAGTTAATGATCTTCTATTTGTTAGAGAAATAAACTTTGTTGTAAGGGAAACACCGTGTATTTCTTATGAAATCCTATTGGGGAATCCTGAGAAATTGGGAGACTTATACTGGGGAGTGATAACTGGAAGTTTTTATTCTGCCGGGGATGGGAGAGCTTGATATCATTAAGCTGCACACTATGGGGGATTTTATGGAATAGTCTAAAGACATTATCCTATTTCTTAAAGCCATTAGTGATTGTCTTTCTATTTTTCTGTTCCTTTTTGTTCATTTGTAGACAGTAGTTACGTTCAAATCCATATGTTCAAAAATAAATCATTGGACCTTTTTGTAAACAAAACACATAAATAAGGAAAAATAGATAGTTTTGCACTTTAAAAGGAATATTTTTGTATTAACTTTGAATAAGTATTTTTGTACAATAAGACGATTATTCTAGTAAGAGAATGTCGTCATAAAAAATGGAAATTCGATACAAAGAAAATATAGCTATGTGCAATAATCCCATGGGGTTCCTATTCTGCTATAGCCTTCGTGTCTCTGAACGTATTGTCCATTTGCTGCCTTGTTTGAAGTTGATTGGATTGATTAGAACCGTTGAGTTGGTCAGTCAAAGTTAAAGGTTGTCTGTAAGGTGATCAACGGGACATAGTCATAGCTTTAAATCCATAACTTTTGCCTGGACCGCCCTTTTGGGTTTTTAGCCCATCGGGATACCCTTTTTTGCCCAAGTTGGCCTTTCGGGTTTTCAACTTGTCGGGTGTACAGATTTTTTGTTTTATCCCTAATTTTTGCCCAAACCTTGTGGCTCGCCGAGATGCCCTTGTTTTACTAGATGTGTCAACCTAGCGGGTCTCTTATGTGTAGTATCTTTTGACTATGTCTGCGTTTACAGGGTGTGGAAGGTTGTCGCCATCAATAGTGGTCAAGATCATTGCTCCATGATGGGCTGTGTTTAATCTGTAACGTATAGCCTAAATGTAGTACTGCAAGTGTACAGCCTATCGAAGTAATATATAAGATTATCGAACCACAGAGACCAATTGTCAATCTATCAACTCTATTGCTAAGGTGCTTATCTAAGGCGAATAAGGATATTGATGTGAGTGCAGTGCACAAAGTAAATATGCGAGGGAAATAACAGTTTAAAAGACAGGTTGGAATGTAAATCATGTAATCAGATATTGGTCCGGTCATGCGTAGATGAACCTACTTATGGGGCAGTATTTTCTGTTGATAGCAAAGAATCAGTTTAACGGGAACCTGTAGCTTTTGACTACTAAGAACCGAGTTTACTCTTTAAATTAAATTCCTTTATTGTCACACATAAAGGGTGCCTTCCGCGTTAAAGAGGTAAACCTATTTTTAAGAAATTGATAGTTTTGACTTAACAGAAAAGTGATCTTACTCGGAAAGATTAACTTAAAGAGACTTTTGGCTTTTGACCAAGAGTCAGATTTTAAACCTACAAACGCGTCCGAAAATAGTTTCAAAATCGTTTTCTAAAAAGGTCAATGATTCCTATTTAACCAATCAACGGCTGTCGCTCTTTTTGTTTGGTTAAATAATAATCAAGTCGTATCGTTAGTTTGGACGGCTTTCGATCTTACCCAATAAACATTTAAACACAATTGACTTAAGTTAGAAGCAAAACATCCCCAGAGTATTTTCACTAGCATGATAATTGGAACACAACCACGATGACAATCATTACATCCTAACCTTTATAGTTTAGCCAGACATAATAAGTGCGAGTCTATAAAACGTGTAGACTATGGTAAGAGCATTTAAAGTCTATAAAACGTGTAGACTATGGTAAGAGCATTTAAAGTCTATAAAACGTGTAGACTATGGTAAGAGCATTTAAAGTCTATAAAACGTGTAGACTATGATAAGAGCAATTAAATAAAGAAATGCAATAAATTAGAACCTTGCTCCGGTCAGAGACTTGAATCTGATACAAATCTACGGAAAAGTAAGGCCGGTATGATGAACTTCAACCAAAGTGCTCCAAGACTCGATTACAACTCAATCTACACCGCAATAACTCCTCGATGTGAAGAGATTATTACTTTACAGAAACTGATAGTATATGGCTTAAGATTGTACTAAGCTTGGATGAAACTAAAGAATGAGAATCGAAAGCTATTTATAGAGGAACTTTGAGGTGCGTAAGGACCAGCATGCCCCTTAACTTCTTTTGAGCGGGAGCCTTTTTGTGAAGGCCGCGGGCGCGGTGAGGGTGGCCGCGGGCGCGGCACCTGGAACCGCCACATCATGGGAACGTGGCAGTTGATCTCTGGGTGAAAGTGGGCCACGTCATCGCGTTTCCTGTAGCCAGCGCGGTGCTGAACGCCATAAGTGCAAAATATCTTGAAAAACCCTAATTTCTTGGCGTTTTGGCTCGTTTCTTCACAGAAGGCTCTGAAATGACAAGAATCCTGAAAACAAAGGAAAAAGGAACATAATACGAGAAAATGACAATAAAAACTAAGGAAAACATGTGATATTTGAGTCAGAAACATAGTGCGATTTAGTGCGATCAAATCCTCCCCCGCTTAGACCTTTGCTTGTCCTCAAGCAACAACTCTTAAAAGTAGATGAAAGAAAATGTATGGTGTATACAGGTTTTGGGCAAAGAGGGCTTCTAAGTCCGAGTAAGGGTGTGTTGTCAGGCACTAACTATCTGAATCAAGGGTATCTTAATTACACTACTCGCAGAAATGCGGACATAAACCTCATAAGTATACAGATTGATCCAAATATCCTTACTATGCTAAGACTTCTTTTTGTACGAGGTCCTTTTTCATTCAGGCGCAATCACATTAAGCCCGTTATCCGTACATACTCATGGTGTAGTGACCGGTTAGTGACTCTGATCTCAAGTGATGGGATTCTGGTACAAGAGTTGGTTTAATCCCTTTTTATTTTACCCATTTGCAGTTGCGGGGGATCGGACCGTAGTCCGCCCTACCAAGTTCAGCACCAGATACCTCTGAACCAACTACAACAGATATGCCTTATATATTTTTTCTTTGTTTTTGTTAGTGTTTACAACTTTCTTGAGTTAAGTAATCTTTGTGAGGATCACCCAACTCGTAGTCGTATTCATACTTTATTTTGTAACTTTTAAGGCAAAAATAGAGATCATCCACTTATATTCATCGATCCCACACTTAGAGCATGCTTAGGCCGGAGCTGACTGCTAAGATAAACTACTTGAAGACCTATTTGTACAGTTTTATTCAAAATCATAGCATATTGGGGAGAAAGGATCTAATCTAAATATTCAAAAAGGCTTATGGTGTAAAAATGATAACGAATTTTTTCAAAAAGTGAGTGTCCGAGAAACAGACCCTATCTAGGACCTGTCTCATAGCCCAAATCCTTAAAAACAACCATAAATCTTTGAAAAATAAAAATTTTGTAAGGCTAAAAGGTGGGGGAAATGAAAGGGTACACTACGCAGAAAGACTCGCCTATCACATGCATTTTATTAACTACGAATAAAAAGGAAAAATGCGGAAGGAAAATAAAAGCAGGAAAAACAGCGAAAAATAAAAGCGAAAAATGGGAAATAAAAGCGATAAATGCTCCTCCCACACTTAAATCAGACATTGTCCTCAATGTTCCAAAATAAGGTAGGAGGAGGTACCTGAAAACACTAGTGGGGGCCACTAGGACCTTCACCATCCTGGTTGGTACGACCGGAACGGCGGCTACGGCTGCGACGGCGGCTATCTCGGTCCAAAACAAGCTGCTCCAGTCTCTCTGACAAGGCGGCATTTGCCGCTTGTAGCTCTTGGGTCCGACCAATGAGGGTGCCTTGGGTTGCCTCCATCAATTGGAAGTGACGAGCGTTTGTGGTCTGGTGTAGGTGCTGTTCTCTCTGAAAAGCCAGCTGACTTTCCATAATAGTGCGCAGAGAGCTAGCATTTTGTTCTTGGGACGCTTGCATGAAGGCCATGTTGTCGGCCGCCTGTTGCTGCAAGGTAGCAAGGAGGGTGTCCCTCTGGGCCACTCGGGCCATATGCTCACGCCACATGTCCTCAGTGACACGGAAGCTAGGAGCTGTACCTGCATGTGGGTTAGAGGTTGAAGGTGCCGTGTGTGAAGGTGAAAAATGGGGTGGTTCCTCTGTTTGGAAATCGTACTCATCATCAGTGTTGTTACCCTCATTTAAAGGTAGATTTGGGGGCAACGGACCAATAAAAGAAGGAGCGTTGAGATCGTAGGTCCAGTTACGCTCAAATCGAATATCAGTACGACGGGTGCAAGGCATAACAACACTGGGTACAGCAGCACCTCCAACCATTAGGAAGTAACCACCTTCCTTCCTCGTCTTGCATAAACGCATATCCCTGAAAAATTTAAGATTTGCAATCCGAGGAGGAAGTGGTTCTAGGGTGGCAAGTTCCGTATCCAATCCTATGGCACGGGCAATAGTGGTAATCAGTCCACCAAAGGAAATCGGCCCACCTTTTCTTAAAACATGGTGCATGTGGGCAATCATGAATGGGACGGGATTAACTTTGGTGTCTGTGAGGCAGCTCTGCATGATAATTAATTCTTTAGCATTCACCTTGTTTGGGTTTTCCCGAGCAAAGATGGTGGATGCTAAAAGAAATCTAAAGACACGAAGGGCAGGATTGTGGATGTGAGAAGCAAGAAGGCCATCAAAAGATGTTGCATTTTGTTTAGTAATTCTGGCCCAAAATGCTTCAAATGCCCAATCCGTGTCTAAAGGTGCTTCACAAATGGCACCATCCCCATAAGGCAATCCTAACATGGCGGCTAGACCGTCAGTGGAGTAATCATATTCGACATTAAACATTCTAAATTTGACTCCACCTACGGTGCTAGCAGTGTTAGGAGAGACGTTATAAATTAAAGAACTTAAAAACTCGAACGTCAGCCTAGGGTAGGTCGGTGCTTGAGTAGCAAAAATATCATGCATACCTATTTTATCTAGAAGGAAGAATACACTATGGTATATACCTAATGAATATAGACAGTTTTCATCGATATACCTGGTAGAGTGAATTGGTGTTGTCAGCAATTTTTCAAGCCGCTTTAGTTGCCTTTCTCCGGCTTGACCACCACGTAAAATGTAACCGTGACATTCCATAGGATTTTCTTGTGGATAAAAAGAGAGAAAGAATGGGATGTAGAAGTAATGAAGGTGTGAGGAAGAAAATGATATAGTAGGGGGTATTTATAGGAAGGGAAGAAAGAAAATGGTGGTTGTAAATATTTATGATGAAAATAATGGAAATAAATGTAGTGGGTTGGTATGGGTAATAAAGTGGGTTAAAATTGGAAGAAAATGGGATTGGAAATTGAAAAAGTGGTAAAATGGGGGGAAAAACGAGCTACTAGCCGTTAGGTGACCGTTGCATCACCGCGGGCGCGGCAGGGCCTACCGCGGGCGCGGTGAGGTTGAGGTCAGTTGGGCTGGCTTGGCTTTCTTTCCATTGGGCTTTTTCTTCCTCGCCATTATCTTCAATTTCTGGAGGTGTACCTATTTTTCTTATAAATGTGCATATATGTACGTGAATACATATACACATGTTTATTTATTTTATTTTTATATTAAAACTATGGTGACCTAGAAAAACAAAAACATTAGTAAATAAATAAAACATATGCATATATATATATATATAGATATAGGTACGGATATTGGGTCATCAAAATAAATATTAACAACTCAGGAAACAGATAATGCAAAAATAAAAATGAGTCTGAAAAGGAAATCAACATAATACTAATAATACTGAAACTAGATATCTTGTGAACAATAAAGATCTATTGCCAACCGGTAGGATGCTCTGCAGGAGTGCCTGGGCCACGCAGCTCAGTCAGCTGGCGTCGAATCTCTGCCACCTCGTGAGCTAATTCATCTAACTCACCAGCGAAGGTAACATCATTCACTTCCAACTGCAAATGAAGGTCAGCCACCTCGTTGCGGAGAGTGGTTATCTCAGTGCGCATAGCAGTCAATAGAGTGCGAATATCAGGTTCCTGCAAGCTGAGGTTATTAGTAAGAACAGTAGTATGTGTAACCTCGGGTCGGGATGTGTGATCTGGAGCGGAGTCCTCGGAGGCAAGAGTGTAGTCCTGAGTGGGATCTTCAGAAGCAGGAGTGTATTCTGGAGTGAGATCTTCGGAAGCAGGAGTGTAGTCCTGAGTGGGATCTTCAGAAGCAGGAGTGTATTCTGGAGTGAGATCTTCGGAAGCAGGAGTGTATTCTGGAGTGTACTCTTCGGAGGCAGGAGTGTATTCTGGAGTGTACTCTTCGGAGGCAGGAGTGTATTCTGGAGTGTACTCTGATATCTCACCCCAACCTTCTACAGAATAGTTCCAATTAGCAGAGTTGGAAACACAAGTCATCTGAGGGTCTGGCATGGTGAAGGTGTAAACTGTCTGGTCATTGATAAGCAATCTGTACCGATATGGGTGGAAAGAGGCCCTCCTCATGAATCCACGATCCATGCAAAAGTCTAAATCCAGAAAAGTATATCCACAGTATGGGGTCAGCTGTGCTATCATACTGTCTAAACCCAAAGCAGAAGCTATCTGTGTCACATTCTCTCCGGAATGAATGAGCCCTACAGCGGATCGAGCAGTCTGCTCGAGGCTCTCTATCAGAAAACCTCCACTAGCTATAGGTCTGGACTGACTAGCACAGTATAAGAAAAGGATCTCCTCAGCGGTGACCAAGTGGTCACAGTAACTCCTCCCAAAGAAAGTGTGGCATAGGATCATCTCGAAGTATCGGAAGGCCGGGTTATGGATCTTCCGGGACAGCTGGGTAGAGGGGTCAAGACTGGCTCTATCAGTAATGTCCTGCCAAAATTTGTCAATGTCTCTGTCCATGTAGCAACTCAATGGGAACTCAGTTATAGCGGTCGGTCCAGTTTGGAAACCAAGCAAATCCCCAAATTCTTTGGTGGTCAGGGTATACTCGGTGCCAAACAATCTGAAACTTAGGCGTCCTTGCTCATCTCCTTCACCTACTCGTGGATTATAGTCCATAGAGCTAAGAAACTCCAGAGTAAGGTTCCTGTAGGTTTTGTGGACATCATCGGCATAAGAATCCCAGCTAAGTTGGTTGCATAGATACCGAATACTTGGCTCAATCCCGAGTGCCTCCATGCAGCTCTGATCGGGGTACCTAGTGGGTACCATAGGTCTAGCAGATAAGGTAGCAAATCGGGCCTTTTGCGCTTCATCTCTGAAAATCACAACCATACCATCGGGGTGATGCATCCTGAAAATATAAACACAAGAAATTAGTCCAGATAAAATATATAAATTACTAAAATAAAATAAAATAAAATAAAGAATAAACCATGGGTTGCCTCCCAGGCAGCGCTTGTTTAACGTCGTCTAGCTTGACGATTAGATCTTACTTTATGTGGGTATTGGTGGGTCTATAAGAATATGACTAGAGTAGTCAACAGGCAAATCGCCTCCTTTGTAGAGCTTCAGTCTTTGTCCATTTACCACAAATGGAGCACATGAATTGTTTTTGATTTCTACTGCTCCAGACTTTAGAACTTTTGACACTTCAAATGGACCTGTCCATCTTGAACGAAGCTTACCAGGAAAAAGTCGTAACCTTGAGTTAAATAGGAGAACAGGATCACCAATGTTGAAATCTTTCTTGATGATTTTTTTATCATGCCACATTTTGGTTCTTTCCTTATATATGATGGCATTCTCATAGGAATTCAAGCGAAGCTCTTCTAGCTTGTGAATGTCCAGGATACGTTTTTCTCCGGCTTTCAGGTAATCTAGATTCAAGGATTTAATGGCCCAATAGGCTTTATGTTCTAGTTCGAAGGGTAAATGACAGGACTTTCCATAAACCAATTGATAAGGAGTTGTTCCAATAGGGGTTTTATAAGCCGTTCTATAAGCCCATAAGGCGTCTTTAAGTTTTCCAGACCAGTCTTTTCTGGATAATGATACGGTTTTTTCTAGGATCTGCTTAATCTCCCTATTCGATACCTCTACTTGGCCACTGGTTTGCGGGTGATATGGTGATGCTACTCTATGTTTTACTTCGTATTTGCTTAGAAGCTTGTCAAATATCTTAGATATAAAATGCGATCCTCCATCACTTATGACTAACCTCGGGGTTCCAAACCTAGGGAAAATAATATTCTTAAACAGTTTGATAACTACCTTGGTATCGTTTGTGGGTGATGCAACAGCTTCGATCCACTTTGAGACATAATCGACAGCTACTAGGATATACTTGTTACCCATTGAGGAAGGAAAAGGTCCCATGAAATCTATACCCCAGACATCAAATATTTCCACTTCTTGGATGTTTCTTAAAGGCATTTCATCACGTCTTGAGATGTTCCCAGTGCGTTGGCATCGGTCACATTTTGTAATGTAAGTGTGGACATCGCGCCATACAGTAGGCCAATAAAAACCTGCTTGAAATATTTTGGCGCATGTTTTAGACGTGCTTGCATGTCCACCATAAGGTGAAGCATGACAATGTTTAATGACATTGCCTACTTCTTCCTCCGGCACACATCGTCGGAATATATTATCTATTCCTCTTTTGAATAGGAGGGGTTCATCCCAAAAGAAGTGTTTAACATCTCTGAAAAACTTCTTCTTCTGTTGGTAGCTTAAGTCGGGGGGTATGATATCAGCGGCTAGATAATTTACAATATCTGCGTACCATGGTATGTTGTTCATGGTTGAGATTTCCTCATAAGTCTCTTCTTCAGTTGAGTTTATCCCAGCTATTAATCTTTCATAAGTAGAGTGATCGTCTATAGGTATAAGTTCAGGCTTAAGGTGTTCTAACCTAGAGAGATGATCAGCTACTAAGTTTTCAGCTCCTTTTTTATCCTTAATATCCAAGTCAAATTCTTGGAGTAAAAGTACCCATCTGAGCAATCTAGGCTTAGCATCTTTCTTACTTAACAAGTACCGGATTGCTGCATGATCTGTGTATACTATTATTTTTGCTCCCACCAAATAAGATCGAAATTTATCAATAGCAAAAACTACGGCTAGCAATTCTTTTTCTGTGGTTGTATAATTTAGCTGGGCGGCGTCTAATGTTCTACTAGCGTAGTAAATTGCATGCAGTTTTTTGTCTTTTCTTTGCCCTAGTACAGCCCCTACAGCGAAATCACTAGCATCGCACATGATTTCAAAGGGTTGGGTCCAATCAGGTGGTCTTATGATAGGTGCTGAAATAAGAGCTTGCTTTAAAACTTCAAAGGCCTCAAGACATTTTTGGTCGAATTCAAACTCGACATCTTTCATCAATAAGTTAGTTAAAGGTTTAGTTATTGCGGAAAAATTCTTGATGAAACGTCGGTAGAACCCGGCATGTCCTAGGAAACTTGGTATTTCCCGAACGGTCTTAGGTGGGTTTAATTTTTTTATAACTTCTATCTTGGCCTTATCGACTTCTATACCTCTTTCAGAAATAATGTGTCCCAAGACTATCCCTTCACTTACCATAAAGTGGCACTTTTCCCAATTCAACACAAGGTTTACTTCCACACATCTTTTTAAGATTTTCTCCAAGTTCGAGAGGCAGTTTTTGAAATCAAACCCACACACTGAAAAATCGTCCATAAATACTTCCATAATTCCATCTAGGTAGTCTGCGAAAATTGACATCATACAACGTTGGAAAGTGGCAGGTGCATTACAGAGTCCAAAGGGCATTCGTCTATAAGCGAATGTTCCATAAGGGCAGGTAAATGTGGTTTTTTCTTGGTCCTCTGGGTGAATAGGGATTTGGAAAAATCCCGAATATCCATCAAGATAGCAGAAACATGAGTGTCTTGCTAGACGTTCAAGCATCTGATCTATAAATGGGAGAGGGAAATGGTCTTTTCTTGTTGCCTTATTCAACCTTCTGTAATCTATACACATTCGCCATCCTCCTTCTGTTCGTTTTGCCACATGCTCACCTTTCTCATTTTTTAGAACAGTGATACCTCCTTTCTTGGGTACCACATGGACTGGGCTTACCCATTCACTGTCCGAAATTTGGTATATGATACCAGCCTCTAATAACTTAAGAACTTCTTTCTTGACTACATCACTCATGATAGGGTTTATTCTTCTTTGATGTTCTCTTGAGGGTTTCGAATCTTTTTCTAGCATAATCCGATGCATGCATACGGATGGGCTTATACCTCTTAAATCTGAAACTTTATACCCTAAAGCTGAGGGATATTTTCGCAAGGTATCTAATAGTTGATTTGTTTCTATTTGGTTTAGAGTGGCGCTAATTATAACAGGTCTATTCATCTCCTCATCCAAAAACTCATATCTTAGATTCTTGGGTAGTTCCTTAAGTTCTATAGTGGTTTTCTCAGCACGTGGCATAAGGTCATGGGTAAGAGCTAAGCATTCGAAAAGGTTGTCGTCAATGTACGGTTCGATACTCTCAAATCCGTCATCCTCTAAAATAGGGGTTGATGGTAATTTGGTTAATAATTCGTTTTGTTCGAGCTCATTTACACATTCATCAATGATGTCGATGGCATAACACGCATCTCCTATCACTGGTGCCATTAGAAATTTTGATAAAATGAACTCAATCTTTTCATCTCCTACCTCGAAAGTCAGTTTCCCTTTCTTAACATCTATTATAGCTCCGGCGGTCGATAGGAAGGGTCTTCCTAAGAGGATTGGGATGTCTTCATCTTCTTTGATATCCATTACGACGAAGTCGGTCGGAATGTACAACTGACCAATCTTGACAGGTATGTCTTCTAAAATACCCATGGGATATTTGACAGATCTATCAGCTAGTTGTAAGGACATCTTAGTAGGTTGAAGTTCTCCTAATTTTAACCTCTTACAGACGGCCAGAGGCATCAGACTTACACTTGCTCCTAGGTCTAAAAATGCTTTGTCTATCATATGGTTACCTAGGATGCAAGGGATAGAAAAACTTCCAGGGTCTTTATCTTTCTTGGCGAGTTTATTTTCGGATATAAAATGACATTCTAAAGGCTTGGGATCATCGAGTCGTCGTTTATTGGTCAAAATATCTTTCAGAAACTTAGCATATGATGGTATCTGGGTTATAGCTTCAGTAAAAGGAATCTCAACATGGAGTTTCTCTATTACCTTAATAAACTTTTGGTACTGGTTTTCTACTTTGGTGTTTTTCAGCCTCTGTGGGAATGGAATAGGTGGTTTATAAGGTTGTTGAGTGTTTTTCTCTACTTCTGGTTTTGATTGCTTTCCTGGTTTCTCTGGTTCCTCCACCTGGTCTTTGGGCGTAGCATCTTCCATAGGTTTTTCTGATGTGCTTAAGTCAGGATTTCTAGGTCCTTCATAAGCGGTTCCACTTCTTAGTGTGATAGAATTTGCTTGGCCTTTTGGATTTGGTTGAGTTTGTCCAGGGAATTGTCCTCCAGGTGCAACTTGTACAGAGGTGTTTTGTGCTACTTGGGAAATCTGAGTCTCAAGCATTTTGGTGTGGGTTATTATCTGGTCAAACTTGGTTGCTAGTTGAGTAACCAGTTCGTTCGTGTGAATATGTTGGTTCATAAACTCCTTATTTTGCTGGGTTTGAGCTTGAATAAAGGTGTCTATGGTTTCTTTAAGGTTTGGTCTTGGGGGTACTATTTGCATAGGTTGGTTTTGTTTTTGCGTTTGGAATCCTTGAGGTCTCGAAGGTCCGGGATTTTGGATAGGGTTGTTGTTTTTGTAAGAGAAATTCGGGTGGTTCCTCCATCCAGGATTGTAGGTATTCGAGAAAGGGTTCCCTTGAGTATAGTTAACTTGGTCTGAGCTTGATTCGTTCAAAAGGTTACAGTCAACGGTTTGATGTCCTTGAGCTCCACAGAGTTCGCACTCCGATTGGATTGCTGCTACTGTGGTTGGGTTTTGAGACATGTTCTCGACTCTCAAGGTTAGGGCGTCCATCTTGGCATTGATCATGTCCATGCAACTTACCTCATGCTTTCCTCCATGGCTCTCCTTTTTCTCTACTGTCGCTCGTTCTAATCCCCATTGGGCATGGTTTTGGGCCATGTCCTCTATTAGGGCACAAGCGTCAGGGTAAGGTTTGTTCATCAACGCTCCGCCAGCGGCAGCGTCTATGGACATCTTTGTGTTGTAATGGAGTCCATTATAGAAGGTATGTATGATTAACCATTGCTCTAGGCCATGGTGCGGACAGGCTCTTAAAAGTTCTTTATATCTCTCCCAGGCATCAAAAAGTGATTCGCCTTGGTTTTGGGTGAAACAAGTGATCAGGTTCCTAAGAACAGCGGTCTTGCTTGGTGGAAAATACCTCGCAAGAAAAGCTCTCCTAAGGTCTTCCCAAGTTGTTATTGAGTTAGTTGGAAGGGCGTCTAACCAGTCGTGAGCTTTACCTCTAAGGGAAAAAGGAAATAGTCTTAATCGGATAGCTTCGGGCGTGGCTCCATTTGCCTTAAGGGTGTCAGCTAACTGGATAAATACCTTTAAATGTTGATTCGGGTTCTCGGTAGCGAGACCAACGAATTGGTTTTGTTGTACTAATTGTAGTAACGAGGGCTTTAGTTCAAAGTTGTTGGTAGTTATAGCAGGGTTTACTATACTAGAACTAGGTTCCTCGTTAGATGGTTGGGCGAATTCCTTGAGCGGTCTTTGGTTACGATCTTCTGCCATAGCTCTTCTTATCTTGCGAATAAAAAGACGGGCACGAGCGTAACGTTCAGGTTCTACTAAAGGATCTATTAGGTTTCCGGTGCTACGATTTCTACGCATCTACCGGCTAGAATAGCCTTAGTCTAAACGGGATAACAATAGGGTACGAAATTTGACGAAGTTGGTCCCCGGCAACGGCGCCAAAAACTTGATGGGCTGTGTTTAATCTGTAACGTATAGCCTAAATGTAGTACTGCAAGTGTACAGCCTATCGAAGTAATATATAAGATTATCGAACCACAGAGACCAATTGTCAATCTATCAACTCTATTGCTAAGGTGCTTATCTAAGGCGAATAAGGATATTGATGTGAGTGCAGTGCACAAAGTAAATATGCGAGGGAAATAACAGTTTAAAAGACAGGTTGGAATGTAAATCATGTAATCAGATATTGGTCCGGTCATGCGTAGATGAACCTACTTATGGGGCAGTATTTTCTGTTGATAGCAAAGAATCAGTTTAACGGGAACCTGTAGCTTTTGACTACTAAGAACCGAGTTTACTCTTTAAATTAAATTCCTTTATTGTCACATATAAAGGGTGCCTTCCGCGTTAAAGAGGTAAACCTATTTTTAAGAAATTGATAGTTTTGACTTAACAGAAAAGTGATCTTACTCGGAAAGATTAACTTAAAGAGACTTTTGGCTTTTGACCAAGAGTCAGATTTTAAACCTACAAACGCGTCCGAAAATAGTTTCAAAATCGTTTTCTAAAAAGGTCAATGATTCCTATTTAACCAATCAACGGCTGTCGCTCTTTTTGTTTGGTTAAATAATAATCAAGTCGTATCGTTAGTTTGGACGGCTTTCGATCTTACCCAATAAACATTTAAACACAATTGACTTAAGTTAGAAGCAAAACATCCCCAGAGTATTTTCACTAGCATGATAATTGGAACACAACCACGATGACAATCATTACATCCTAACCTTTATAGTTTAGCCAGACATAATAAGTGCGAGTCTATAAAACGTGTAGACTATGGTAAGAGCATTTAAAGTCTATAAAACGTGTAGACTATGGTAAGAGCATTTAAAGTCTATAAAACGTGTAGACTATGGTAAGAGCATTTAAAGTCTATAAAACGTGTAGACTATGATAAGAGCAATTAAATAAAGAAATGCAATAAATTAGAACCTTGCTCCGGTCAGAGACTTGAATCTGATACAAATCTACGGAAAAGTAAGGCCGGTATGATGAACTTCAACCAAAGTGCTCCAAGACTCGATTACAACTCAATCTACACCGCAATAACTCCCCGATGTGAAGAGATTATTACTTTAAAAACTGATAGTATATGGCTTAAGATTGTACTAAGCTTGGATGAAACTAAAGAATGAGAATCGAAAGCTATTTATAGAGGAACTTTGAGGTGCGTAAGGACCAGCATGCCCCTTAACTTCTTTTGAGCGGGAGCCTTTTTGTGAAGGCCGCGGGCGCGGTGAGGGTGGCCGCGGGCGCGGCACCTGGAACCGCCACATCATGGGAACGTGGCAGTTGATCTCTGGGTGAAAGTGGGCCACGTCATCGCGTTTCCTGTAGCCAGCGCGGTGCTGAACGCCATAAGTGCAAAATATCTTGAAAAACCCTAATTTCTTGGCGTTTTGGCTCGTTTCTTCACAGAAGGCTCTGAAATGACAAGAATCCTGAAAACAAAGGAAAAAGGAACATAATACGAGAAAATGACAATAAAAACTAAGGAAAACATGTGATATTTGAGTCAGAAACATAGTGCGATTTAGTGCGATCACTCCACCAGAGAATATGCTTTTGATCACAAATGGTCCTTCATATGTAGGAGTCCATTTTCCCCTGGGATCACCTTGTGGTAATATGATACGCTTGATTACCAAGTCACCAACCTGATATACCTGACGTCTGACCTTTTTGTTAAAGGCTTTGATCATGCGTTTTTAGTACATCTGGCCATGACAGACAGACGTGAGCCTTTTCTCATCAATTAGGTTCAACTAGTCAAGTCGAGTCTGGATCCAATCCTCTTCATTCAACCATGTGTCCTTCATGATTCTCAGATAAGGGATCTGGACCTCAGTAGGTAAGACGACCTCCATGCCGCATACTAGAGAGTAAGGTCTTTCCCCGGTTAATGTGCGTGTTGTGGCACGATAACCGTGGAGAGTGAATGGTAGCATCTCATGCCAGACCTTGTAGGTTCCTGTCATTTTTGTACGATCTTTTTGATGTTCTTATTTGTGGCTTCGACAGTGCCATTCTTCTTTGGCCGGTAAAGGGAAGAATTATGGTGTTGGATCTTGAATTGCACGCACAGTGTGGTGATCATATTATTGTTGAGATTCATACCATTATCTGTGATGATTCTCTCTGGGATACCGTACCGACAGATGAGATTTTGTTTGATGAACCGGGCCACAACATTCTTGGTAACAGAAGCGAAAGAAGCTGCCTCAACCCAATTCGTAAAATAGTCAATGGCCCCCAAGATGAAGCGGTGTCCATTAGAAGTTATAGGTTTAATTTCTCCAATCATATCGATGCCCCACATCCCGAATGGCCAGGGAGCAGTCAGGACATTCAGAGGAATTGGAGGTACATGCACTTTGTCAGCATAGATCTGACACTTATGACAGGTTTGTGAATGTTGATAGCAATCTGCTTCCATGGTGGACCAGTAATAACCTTCCCGTAGGATTTTCTTAGCCATCGTATGCCCACTGGAATGGGTGCCAAAAGTGCCTTCATGTAGATCAGCCATGATCTTTTCTCCCTCATCCTTGTCTACGCAACGAAGCAAAACAGAGTCATGGTTGCATTTGTAGAGAATGTCATTACTGATGAAGAACTTAGCAGAGAATCTCCTTAAGAACTTCTTATCATTGACTGAAGCTCCTTCGGGATACTCTTGAGCCTCGAGATACCTCTTGACTTCATGGAACTAAGGTTGGTCCACTACTTCTTAAGTATTGACCTCATGACAGTAAGGTGGTTCGTCCATCCATTCAATGGTGATCTGGGGAGCCTCGTTATCCCATTTGAGTTTAAACATGGATGACATTGTGGCTACCGCGTCTGCTAGTTGATTTTTCCTCTCGTGGAAAATGCTCAAAGGTAATTTCCTTGAAATGTGGGATTAATGTCAACACATGTTCTTTGTAGGGGATGAGGTTAGGGTGTATCGTATCCCACTCTCCTTTGATCTGACTGATGACCAAGGTTGAATCTCAAAAGACACTTAAGGACTTGATCCCCAAATCTATGACAGCTTTAAGACCAA
Organism: Vicia faba; assembly: GCA_948472305.1. Taxonomy (NCBI): domain Eukaryota; kingdom Viridiplantae; phylum Streptophyta; class Magnoliopsida; order Fabales; family Fabaceae; genus Vicia; species Vicia faba. The sequence continues at coordinate 1,239,637,113 of OX451737.1, forward strand.
AAATACACGCTTCGTATTCTGCCATGTTATTTGTACAATTGAAGCAAAGTCTTGCAGTAAAGGGGGTATGACATCCTTCAAGGGAAATAATTATAGCACATATGCCATTGCCGAGTGCGTTGGATGCCCCATCAAAAACTAGGGTCCATCGGGATCCTCATTCAGGTCCGTCATATGGTCTGAGTTCCTCACAGTTGTTTACCATCATGATGTATTCATCTGGGAATTCAAACTTCATGGACTGATAGTCATCCACAGCTTGATGATTAAGGTGATCGACTAACACACTCTTCTTTATTGCTTTTTGGGTAGCATATTGAATGTCGTATTCTGTCAGGATCATCTGCCATATTGCTATTCTCCCAGAGAGGACAGGATTCTCGAATATGTATTTTATTGGATCCATCTTGGATATCAACAAGGTAGTATGGGTCAGCATATACTGTCTTAGCCGGCGAGCAGCCCATGCCAGAGCGCATCAAGTTTTCTCGAGCAGTGAATATCTTGTTTCACAGTCGGTAAACCTTTTGCTCAGGTAATAAATAGCATGCTCTTTTTGGCCAGACTCGTCATGCTGCCCCAACACACACCCCATTAAATTTTCCAAAACAGTTAAATACATGATCAATGGTCTTCCCTCGACGTGCGGCATCAAAACATGAGGCTCTTGAAGGTAATCTTTGATCTTGTCAAAGGCAGCTTGGCACTCATCATTCCATTTGACTACTTGATCTTTCTTTAGTAATTTGAAGATTGGTTCACAAGTAGCAGTTAGGTGAGAAATGAATCTGGAAATGTAGTTTAGCCGTCCTAAGAATCCTATGACTTCCTTCTCGGTGCGAGGAGCAGGCATTTCTTGTATTGCTTTCACCTTGGCAGGGTCCACTTAGATACCTTTGTCGGTGACGAAGAAGCCTAGGAGTTTACCGAACCTCACCCCAAATGTGCATTTATTCGGGTTCAACCTCAGCTTGTATTTCTTTAGTCTCTCAAACAGTTTCAGAAAATGGTCAAGATGTTCCTCTTCAGTTTGAGATCTGGCTATCATGTCGCCCACATAGACCTCTATTTCGTGATGTATCATGTCGTGAAATAAAGCTACCATGGCACGTTGATAGGTTGCCCCAACATTCTTCAACCCGAATGGCATAACCTTATAACAGAATGTGCTTCGTTGTGTGACAAAGGTCGTTTTCTCCAAGTCCTCAGGCGCCATTTTTATTTGGTTGTAGCCTGAGAAACCATCCATAAATGAGAACACTAAATGTTGTGCAGTATTGTCAACCAGAATATCGATGTGGGGAAGTGGGAAATCATCCTTAGGGCTTGCCCTATTCAAATCTCGGTAATCCACACACATTCGTACCTTGTCGTCCTTTTTAGGAACTGGAACAACATTGGTGACCCATTGTGGATAGGAGGTAACAGCTAAGAATTCGACATTGAATTGTTTCATGACTTCGGCCTTGATCTTCTTTAACATGTTTGGCTGCATGCGACGAACTTTCTATTTTACCAGAGGGCAGTCTTCTTTTGTTGGTAGATGATGAACCACGATATCGGCATCAAGTCCTGGCGTGTCTTTGTACGACAAGGAAAATACCTCAACATAATCATGTAGCAACTGAATTAGGCGCTTCTTGACACTGGGTTCCAGATTGGCACCCACCTTGACTTCTTTCTTGTCCTCTTTGGTACCTAGGTTAACTGTGTCCAGTGGTTCTTCGTGGGGCTGTATGGTCCTCTCTTCTTGTTGTAGTAACCTGGATAGTTCCCCTGGCACTTCAAAATCTTCCTCACCTTCGTCTTCGGCTTGGTAGGTTAGATTTTCAGAGTCACAAAAGGCCAAAGCAGAATTGTTACCCATGGGATCCCGAATGGATGTAGATCTGCATTTTAAATGTGAGTGTGTGTAAGAGTATAGCCATCTTTGAAAGAAATAAAAATGTAAAAAATAAAGACAAAGAGTACAAAGTTTGTATACAAAAACGTCCATGGTTCATTAATAACATATGAAAATGAGGTAACAACCCTTACAAATGGACCGTTGTGCCTCGAGTAAGACACAAGGTTTTAAAAGTCTGAATTGTTTAATTATTATAGGTCCGACAAAAATTTAAAGACAATTACTGTTGGATAAAAGTAATTGGGACGAAGTAGTTAGCTTCCCAGTTGTTGAGTCCTCCGTTGACAGTTGGGAAAATCCATTCCTCCAGGTCGCAGTTATCCTCATCATCCTCCACTGCGTTGACTATGTGGTTGTTAATCTTCAAGGGTGGTCCCCTGGTACGAGCACGGCTTACAACTTTCTGGGCTCCTGAAGTGAAACACAAACCAAATGATGAAGGAATCTTGAGACTACTACTACCTCAACAGATGGTGAAGGAATCTTGGATGACTACTACCTCAAACAGATGATGAACGAATCTTGAGACGACTACTACCTCAAACAGTTGATGAAGGAATCTTGAGACGACTACTACCTCAAACAGATGATGAAGGAATCTTGAGACGACTACTACCTCAAACAGATGATGAAGGAATCTTGGACGATTACTACCTCAGCAGATGATGAAGGAATCTTGAGACGACTACTACCTCAGCAGGATGATGAAGGAATCTTGGACGACTACAACCTCGACAGGATGATGAAGGAATCTTGGACGATTACTACCTCAGCAGGATGATGAAGGAATCTTGGATGACTACAACCTCAGCAGGATGATGAAGGAATCTTGGATGGCTACAACCTCGGCAGGATGATGAAGGAATCTTGGATGACTACAACCTCAGCAGGATGATGAAGGAATCTTGGATGACTACTACCTCAACAAGATGATGAAGGAATCTTGGATGACTACTACCTCAGCAGGATGATGAAGGAATCTTGGATGACTACTACCTCAGCAGGATGATGAAGGAATCTTGAGACGACTACTACCTCAAACAGATGATGAAGGAATCTTGAGAAGACTACTACCTCAGCAAATTATGAAGGAATCTTGAGATGACTACTACATCAAACAGATGATAAAGGAATCTTGAGAGGACTACTACCTCAAACAGATGATGAAGGAATCTTGAGACGACTACTATCTCAGCAGATGATGAAGGAATCTTGGATGACTACATCCTCAAACAGATTATGAAGGAATCTTGAGACGACTAATACCTCAAATAGATGATGAAGGAATCTTGAGATGACTACTACCTCAGCATATGATGAAGGAGTCTTGGATGACTACTACCTCAAACAGATGATGAAGGAACCTTGAGACGACTACTACCTCAAACAGATGATGAAGGAATCTTGAGACGACTACTACCTCAAATAGATGATGAATGAATCTTGGATGATTACTACCTCAGCAGATGATGAAGGAATCTTGAGAAGACTACTACCTCAGCAGGATGATGAAGGAATCTTGGATGACTATAACATCAGCAGGATGATGAAGGAATCTTGGAAGACTACAACCTCAGTAGGATGATGAAGGAATCTTGAGACGACTACTACCTCAAACAGATGATGAAGGAATCTTGAGACGACTACTACCTCAAACAGATGATGACCTTTATATGTCGATCGATCCTTCCTGAAAAGGTAAAGAGTTAGTTGTATGCAATGTCATGATGTATGCATTGCATAATGATGTTCTCAAAATAAATGAGATTTGTGTTATATGTATTTTGTATGCATATGCTATGAATGTTTTTGAAATGTAATTTCGTCTAAATCCTTGACAAGTGTTGGGGAAAGTTGAAAACTCTGTGGAGTGTTGATTCCTGCTTGGGTAAAAGAGTTCAGGAGTCTTAGTCGTTCGTTGCTCTACTGGGGAGTCGAAGTTGAACTGATATCTGGTCGGGTCCAGGCTTCATAGTAACTTGTTGGGGATTGTAGTGTAGTCTACTGGGGAAAGGGAGTTGTAGTCCTTTGATTTGTAGTAGTTGGAAAGGCAAACTCAAACTGGAGAATCTGTAGTTGGGGAAATAAACCTTGTTGTTGGTCTGCTCGAGAGGTGATGACTTCATTGGGGAAAGTCCTCGAGGATTCTTGAGGTTGTCTCAGCTGGGGAAATGTTTTCGAAGGTTAAACTCTTGCTGGGAAATTATCCTATGAGAAGGACTTTAGGGAGACTTGTCATTTCCCCTAGCAGCAAATGTTTGTGGTATTACCAAAAATGTTTGAGTGTACGTAACCCTTTGCTGAGATTGACGTTCAATTCCCCAAGTGACGGAGATGGAGACCTGCCCCTGGTTATTCTGTACTTCTTGAGATATTTCTTAGAATCTTGACTGGACTGCCCCAGGTGTACTGGATAGCGACATGTCATGCCTCCTTGTTGATAGGAGTTTTGACAATGGAAGTGTCATCCCACTTGAAGTGATTTTGTTCACTGAGAGAGCTTTTGTTAACTGGATATTCGCTGTGTGAATTTCTCCGCTGTTAAACAAATAGCCATATGCAAACAGTGATATTCAAATAAATGCAAAGTTTATGCTTGTCTTGAAGTTTTGAAAAATGCGTTTTTAGCAAGTAAAGAAGATTGTAATTCAACTCTGGATTTTGAGTAAAGCCTTACAGGAGTCAGGATACCAATTGTAACAGTATGCTTTCGAACTAACCCATGCTTCAATTAGGACTTTTGAAGGGTTGTAACGTGGCTTGGTTCACGGTTTAGGAAACAAAGGATAAAGGCTCAAAGTATATTTGTACCCACCCGCTCTTCGTGATGTTCTTCAGTCCTAAACTCAGTTAATTGTGCGTTTGAACTCCAATTGAGTATGGAATGACGTTTTGGTGATGGTTCAAACCAGTTAAGTTTGTCAGAAGGCAGTCATTCTTGCAACATTTTTTCATGTTGTTGAGGATTTGTAGTAACCTCCTTCTTTTGATTTGTTATCCCTGATTTTTGCCTGACTGTTTTTGTTTTGAGATTACAGTCAGCGGAATGCCCCAGTTTTCTTAAGTCTCCTTTGTAGGTTTTGACTTATTGGGCTTTTTTTTTGAGAGATAATGACTGCCTATGTGATAGGGAACCATCACCATCTTTTGATTTCAGAGGAATGTTTTTGACGTCATTCATTGTATTACGAGATGAGAGTTTGCGGCTTAACGCGCGTTTGAATTAACTGAGAGACTACCCTGCCCCAGGTTTTGATTAAAGGTTTCAATTTTTTTTTTGTGTGAAAAAGGAAAACTTCTACTTCTTTGGCTCGAAGGGGTTGACTAGGGATTATCTTCCTTATAACTCCAGTGTTTAGGATTTGAAAAAAAACGCATGTACATCGTCAGCAAGGTCTGTTCAAAAGCATACGTTATGAGATTATGGTATTGTTTTCGTCATCCTCCCTCTAAAGGCTTGTAACTTTTAGCAAGAGTTGAATGTCATAAAGTGAGTAAAAATCATAGTTTAAATGTAATGAAAGAGTGGATCAAATCAAGACAAGCATATGCAATGCATTAATGAAACAAAGTTTGACATTAATAGTTAATTGTTTGAACAAGCAAAAGAAATTACAACTGAAAATTCAAATGAAAAGAAGCCTCTTTGTCTGAACTTGTCACTTTAGGTGGTGAGACTTTGAGGGACGGAAGAAGAATTCAGTCTGGCCATCTTGTGTGAACTCCAGTATTCCTCCGTCGATCAAGTTTTGAATCTTGTACTTCAGCGTCCAACAATCGTTTGTATCATGCCCAGGACTATCGGAATGATAGGCACACCTGGCATCGGGATTGTAGTTGGGAGAAGAAGTTTTGGGATTTGGATGAGGTCTTATTGGTGTAATCAGATTCATCCTCAGCATGTGTTTCAAAGCTTGAGACAGTGGTATGTTGATGTTGGTAAACTGTCTTTTGGGATCGCTTTGCCTTTGCTAATTTTCTGGTTGATGTTGACGAAGTCGTTGTTGGGCTTGTGACGTGGAAGCAAATTGGGAAGGTCTTCTCTCCCTTAAACCGACTTCTTGTCTCATGGGAGGCTGAATGATGACTTGATCCCCAATCCTATATGCTTGCCCCATTTGGTTACATTCATCCCGACGAAGCTTGTTGATGAGGACCCTTAGCTCTTCTTATCCTTGGTCCAGGTTTTGAATAAGAGCCATCTGGCCCACCAGTTGTCCCATCATTTGGACTTTCATTGTTGCCATTTCAGTTTGTAGCCTTTTCAACTGATCATCCTTGGTGCCCTCCGGATTCTTTATGACCATCCCCCTTGCGAGGAGATCTTTCACCTCTTCTTGCCCCTTGGATAGATTCAAGAATATCTCTTGAAGTTGATCATTTTGAGCCTGGATGTCCTTTATAGTCTGCTCTAGAGCCATCTCTACTGAAATAAACAGTAGGAAGATAAGGAGACCTGTATGGGAGAAACCTGTCATGATATGATGCATGATATGTGGATGCAATTTTTCAAGGATCTCGCGGGGTAAATGTTAGTAGTCACTTACAACTTTGGTTGGAGAACTTTGTATCGGTGGATGTCTTTCCACGAGAATTAAGCTCACCATATCAAGTGGGTCATAGCCCTTGACTCAAATTGTTGTACTTGATCTTTGACGGCGTTTGGTTAGAGGGAAATAAATCCTCTTGTCCCTTGATAGACGTCTGGTTAAATGTGACCCTGCATCAAAGACCCTTGAGATCCTTGAAATGTTATGGTTCAATGTTACTGAAAATGATATGGTATGATGTTATGATGTTATGTACAAATATGCGAGGTGAGAAAGTTTATATACAAATAATCATATTCACACAAAGTAGACAAGTCCTTAGGTTTAGGCTTGCATGGAGTTTGTAGGTAAGTACCCTCTTGAAGTTTAGTTGGCTCAACCTGTCCTAGTTAATAGTAATCGGGTTCTAAGGGATCTCAATATCACTGATATTTCTCCCAGCTTCGTTCAATAGGCAATTGACTCGCAATCAAACAAAGCTCAAGAGTCCAACCTCAATGAGTGTAGCATCGAGTATCTACCAACTTCGGACTGCACCAAAGTCAGTCATCTCACTACGTCCTAATGGCCAAGTTGGTCAAGTAAGGTTCTAAGGTCAGTTGATGCTTTACGACACCACGCGGCGGCCCCGTACTCTCCTTGATTGACTCAAGGGTTACCGGTACCAACCAAAGTGCCACATCAATGTATCTACTGCGTCAACCGTGTCGGTATACCCCACACAGTTCCCTCACAGTTTATTGTTACTTACCTAAAAGGTGTCCCCAAATCTGGGTGTAGGATTTTTAACAGTAACCCAAACAATGACCCATAATGTAAAGCAGACAAATCAAACAATGTAAGCAAGTAAATATGATCTAACCCTAAGATAACCCCACTTTTTATATATTCCCTAGCAGAGTCGCTAGTTCTGTGATACGGTGGGAGAACTGACTTGAGGTGTTTGCGTTTGTATCTGCAAATGTTGCGGTTTAGCAAGAGTCGCCACCAACTTTTCTTTTATCCAACAAGGAAAGGTGAAAAAGCACAGGAAAGACCTTTAGAGATGTTTTTGAGTTCGGGGGTGATGCAAGGCCCAAACGAAAATGCACCAAACCAGTATGGATGAATGATAATATAATGTATTAAGTAATATTATTTAGTTTATTTTATTTTATTTCCTTTAAAGAATTTAGGCCCAATTAGTAGTGGGTCCTTTTAAGCCCATTATCTCTTGTAACCCTAGTATTTATACTGCTGCAATAGCAGTAGGAGAGGGAGGGAAAAAAACTGAGTTGCATTTATTTTCTTAATTTATGGTTTCTTATGGTGAAGCGCTAATTTAGTAGTAACTGCAGAATTTAATTCTATCATTGGTGCTTTCATTTCCTTCTCCAATGCCTCCCAAGAAAGACACAACAAATCCTAACCCCAAAGACCTTGATGAGTCCATTCAACACACCAACCTCCGAATTGATGAACTCATTCTTGCCAATCGAAACGTTGAATCTACCATTGAATTCAACAATGAGAACCTGCACAATCAGCTCACACAGCTGGACAGCAGCCTCACTGACCGCATGAAGGCTGGATTTTCGGAACTCAGCAACTTTGTGGCGCAGCAAATTAGCCAACAGTTTGCTGCAATTTCAACCGCTGCATCTTCCTCCAGATCTGCAACACCAGGTATTGCAAGCTCTCTTTTACAGCCAACTAGTTCCGAAAATGTTGTTATCAACACCTCTTTTCCCTTGTTACATGTCCCCTTACCTATTAGCCAACCTCAAAACCTAACAACCACCGCACAAATGACTAATTCCACCCCTTTCCAACCCACCTTTTCAACGATCCAACTTTCAACCCCAACCAACCCCCCACCATACTCCATTCCTCAACCGCAACCCACTATCAGACCCTCACCTTCAACCTATTCAAATTTCCAGCCACCACCCTTTCAACAGCCCATTCCCCAACAAAACCAGCCATATCCCCCATTTTTGAACCAGCCAGCTTACCATCACCACACTCCACGAAACCCAAAAATTGAATTAGGTGTGTTTGATGGTACCGATGCTCTTGAATGGCTGTTTCAATTGGAACAATTTTTTGGGTTTTATAACATTCCCCTTGAAAATAGGCTTCCTATGGCAGCCTTTTACATGAAAGGAGAAGCTCTAAGTTGGTACAAATGGATGTTTCAAAACCAACAATTAACGGATTGGAACTCTTTTGCAAGAGCACTTGAGTTACGTTTCGGACCTTCCACTTATGAAAATCATCAAGCCCAACTTTTCAAACTAAGACAACACGGTTCTGTGGCAGATTATCAATCTAACTTTGAACGCCTAGCTAACCGTGTGTTGGGTCTGCCACCTGAAGCAATGTTAAACTGTTTTATATCAGGTTTAATTCCAGAAATCCGTAATGAACTTGCTATTCACCAGCCCTATTCAGTATCACAGGCCGTGGGCCTTGCCAAATTAATTGAGTCCAAACTAAAGGATTTTAAACCAAAATTTCCCAGACCAACTACCCATGCCCAGCCCAATACTTATAATACAAAACCAGCAACAACTGTTTCCCCATCCTCCTCACTACCCCAAACACCTTCAAATCCCAATCCAAATCCTACTACAAACCGTTTTCCCATTAGAAAAATTACAGCGGCACAACGTGAAGAACGTAGAGCAAAAGGACTATGTTTTAATTGTGACGAAAAATTCATTCCGGGACATCGCTGTGCAGCTGGAAAATTTATATTGTTAATGGTTGAAGATGATTTCCCAATTGATACAGAAGAGACTATTGACGTGGCTGACACAGGTGATACTGATTCCAATTATGAAGAGACTTATTTTCAATTATCCCCCCAGGCTGTCAGTGGTCAGTTTTCGCCCAAAACACTTAAATTCAAAGGTATCTTGAATGGGCTACAAGTCACCGTTTTAATTGATACGGGTAGCACCCATAATATTTTGCAACCTCGAATTGCCCAACACTTAAAAATTCCCACAAAATCCATTCCTAATTTTTCTGTTATGGTTGGCAATGGCTCGCAACTGAATTGTACTGGTTTGTGTCCCAAGGTTCCAATCACATTACAAAATCACTTATTCTTCATTCCCTTTTATTTACTTCCTATTGAAGGCGCTGATGTGGTCTTGGGTATGGAATGGTTACGCACCTTAGGCCCCATCCTAGCAGATTTCTCTATCCCAAAGCTGTCTTTCACTCATAACCAAAAAGACATTACCATCACAGGCGACCTAAAGGCTTCCCCGACACAATCCACTTATCACCAATTTTGCCACTTACTCCATACCGACTCCATTGCATCCATCCATCTTTTACTATACCAGCCCCCAACTGACAACCTAGACTCCATTTCCCCAAAAACCCCACCAGATATCCAATCTGTCTTAGAGTCTCATGCCACCATTTTCCAAGCACCTAAAGGCCTACCCCCAACCCGACCCCATGACCATCACATTCCACTTGCACCAAACAGTTCTCCAGTTAATGTAAAACCCTACTGTTATCCTCACTCTCAAAAAGAAGCTATGACTACAATTATAAGGGATATGCTGACAGAAGGCATTATTAAACCTAGTAATAGCCCTTATTCTTCACCTGTTCTTCTGGTGCGAAAAAAAGATGGAAACTGGAGATTTTGTGTTGATTATCGTGCCCTAAATGCCCTTACTATCCGTGACCGTTTCCCTATCCCAACCATTGATGAGCTCTTTGATGAATTAGGTTCTGCATTTATGTTTACAAAGATTGACCTCAGGTCAGGTTACCACCAAATTAGGGTGACACCAGAAGACACGCATAAGACCGCATTCAGGACCTTTGATGGGCACTACGAGTTTTTAGTTATGCCATTCGGTTTGACTAATGCTCCTAGTTCTTTTCAAGCGGCGATGAACGATCTTTTGCGACCATATTTAAGAAGGTTTGTCTTGGTTTTTTTTGATGATATACTCATTTACAGTTCTTGTTTATCTGATCATGTTCGTCATTTGGATTTAATTTTAGGATTACTTTATTCTAATCACTTTTATGCAAAATTATCAAAGTGTGTGTTTGCTGTTTCGAGTGTTGATTATTTAGGTCATGTGATCTCCTCTAATGGCGTAACCCCGGATCCCTCTAAAATTCAAGCTGTGCTAAATTGCCCAAAGCCACGCTCACTCACGACTCTCCAGGGCTTTTTAGGTCTTACTGGTTTTTACCGACGATTTGTTCGTCATTACGCCACTCACGCCGCTCCGCTCACCGATTTGTTATGTTTCACTAGATTTACATGGAGTACAGAGGCAGATGTAGCCTTTACAATTTTAAAAAAGAAAATGACAGAGACTCCAGTGCTTGCTCTTCCGGACTTCACCAAGCCTTTCACCCTCGAGACCGATGCTTCTGCAGTGGCCATAGGTGCTGTCCTTTCTCAAGAGGGCCATCCTTTAGCATTCTTCAGTAAAAAAATGTGCAACCGCATGCAGGCCGCCTCAGTGTACGTTCGTGAGATGTATGCAATCACTGAATCTGTTAAGAAGTGGCGTCAGTATTTGATAGGCAGACATTTCTGTATATTTACAGATCAGAAGAGTTTAAAAAATTTGCTTGATCAAACAATACAAACCCCAGAACAATAGAAATGGACCTCAAAGCTACAAGGATTCAGTTTCGACATTTTTTACAAACCTGGCAGAAACAATCAAGTGGAGGACGCCCTTAGCCGCATACACACAGAGGATGATGTTGCTTGCTTAACCATATCTTCACCAGTTCCGGTCCTCCTTGATCAATTGAAACAACACTACACGAAAGAAAAACAAGGTCAAGACTTTGTGGCAAAGTACTTGTCAAATCCGGAAATGCAAACTGTTTTCAGCTTCAAAGACAATCTCATGTACTACAAGGACAAATTATACATACCTCCCTGTCATGAGTTCAGAAAAACCCTCCTCCACGAATTTCATGCCACCACCGCCGCTGGACATTCGGGGGTTCAACCCACTCTTGCTCGCTTATCGACTTCTTTCAACTGGCCAGGACTCCACAAAGACACAAAAGAATTTGTCCGAAGTTGCTCTATCTGCCAGCGAAACAAATACCTTCCAAAAAAGAAACAAGGATTACTACAAGCTTTAGCAATTCCAACACAGGTTTGGGAGGATCTAACCATGGATTTTATAACACATTTACCTGTTTCTTTTGGACACACAGTGATTTGGGTCATATGTGATCGCCTTAGCAAGTTTGTTCACTTCTTAGGACTCCCAACCCACTTTACTGCGAAAGATCTCGCAACTCGATTCTCAGCTGAAATCTGTCGTCTCCATGGTATGCCTGTCTCCATTGTCTCTGATAGGGATCCCTTGTTTCTCAGCCACTTCTGGAAGGAACTCTTCCGTTTACAAGGAACCACCCTGAAACACAGCACAACTTATCACCCAGAAACAGACGGTCAAACTGAAGTCGTAAACAGAAGTTTAGAAACTTACCTTCGTTGCTTTACCGCGGACCAACCTCGCAGATGGTTCAAGTATCTGCACCTAGCCGAACTCTGGTACAATACTTCACACCACTCCGCCATCAATATGACTCCTTTTGAAGCACTCTACGGACGTCCGCCACCAACCCTCTTGGATTACACCAAAGGTTCCACTGAAAACCCATCCGTCGACGAAGTTCTAACCAACCGCCAAGAAATCCTGGAGACCCTCAAGGTAAATCTAATCAAAAGCAGAAAACACATGGTGGAACAAGCTAACAAAAAACGAAGTGACTGTACCTTTGAGGTTGGAGACCTCGTTTTGCTCCGCTTGCAACCCTACCGGCAGAACTCCGTCCAACCACGTTGTTCTGAGAAACTTTCCTCTCGTTACTTTGGACCTTTTCCCGTCTTACGCCGAATCGGTGCGGTGGCGTACGAGCTCGCCCTCCCTTCTTCCTCGAAGATCCACAATGTTATTCATGTTTCACAGTTGCGCCACTACCACGAAGCTTCATCACCTTCGCCATCTTCACCTGAAACACAACAACAAAATCAGACAATCAAACCAAACACAGCGAGTAATCACAAGGTTCAAACAGATATTCATCTTCCTACCTTCACATCTCCATCACCTATTCATCCTCAGCTTCCTAACACTAGACCACTTCCCTTTGCATGCGCAGAAAAAACTGAGAAGAAGAAAGAGAAGTGTGAAACGAGTAGAGAGAAAAAAACTACAACTTGTGATGTTCCTTCAAGTGCTTTAGTGGAAGTACCAACTATTCCAACTTCTGTACTTCCCAAGTCTCTTATCGAAACCTGCAGTCAAGACAGCGACGCATGGCTCGAGACTTCGCTTCCCCAAGCGCACATGCAGCCGTTGGATTCCCAACGGGCAGATCGCGTTCCTTCTCCTGGTGCCAAGTTACCTCACAGCTGTATCCCACTACATCGGGAAGGTGACAAAACTCTGGCATCATGTGACCCTGTTTTTCCTCTCTTCTCAAATCCAATTCAGAATGGGCCTCTTCTCACCAACAACCTTGAGGGCAAGGTTCATATTGGGCCGGAAAGTAGTGATGTAAGGCCCAAACGAAAATGCACCAAACCAGTATGGATGAATGATAATATAATGTATTAAGTAATATTATTTAGTTTATTTTATTTTATTTCCTTTAAAGAATTTAGGCCCAATTAGTAGTGGGTCCTTTTAAGCCCATTATCTCTTGTAACCCTAGTATTTATACTGCTGCAATAGCAGTAGGAGAGGGAGGGAAAAAAACTGAGTTGTATTTATTTTCTTAATTTATGGTTTCTTATGGTGAAGCACTAATTTAGTAGTAACTGCAGAATTTAATTCTATCAGGGGGGGTAGATTATGAAAAGGGAAGGTATTAGCACCCTTTTCATCCATGGTTTTCCATGGGCTCTTAGTTACTTGCTATATCACTTGCTTTTGTTTGAAAAATATGCTTTGTGTGGTTTTTGAAAGTATTTTGAAAAGGCGCCATCGTTTAGGAAAACTTTTGTAATGATCCTCGTTCGTAAGAATGCATACAAAAGTGTTGAGCTTTTGAAAATATTTCACATTTGGAAAGTGTTTTGAAAGTGTATGTGATTGTTTTTGAAAATAGCAAGGATGTTTGTTTTGAAATTGAGCAAGCAACTAAAAGTAATCTACCTACTCAAAAGGTCTTAGGTGTTCTTTTTCCTTCTCCTTTAGACGTTGCTATCTTACCATTGTTTTGGTAAGAAGCCCCATCGTTGGATGTGAAGGGACGGGCATTGGGTCATCGTATGACCATGATAGTAATGTTGTGAGATGACTTAGCACTATTCTTTTAGGGACTAAGATAATTTTGAAAGGCAACTTTGATAGCGTCATCGACGGACTATGATCTTATATTATTGTTTCTGCTAAGACACCCCACATGCATAACATGACCATTTTTTAGGCAACAAGTGGAGTTAACCTTAAGGGTGCATGTGTGAATAGTGTGTTTGATTTGCATGCATTTAATCTTTTATTAGAGTTATCTACTTGTTGATTTTATCTTTCCATACACACCCTAGTTACTAACAATGTACAAAAGCAATTAAAGTGCGGAAATGTAAAGTCTTACGCTATTACAATACTTTAGGGATGGGGGTACATATTTATGAATGGGGATAGCAAAGAATTTAAGTCCTAATTATCTATTACAACCATATTGAAATGCATAATATAAGAAAGAAATGGACTTTTTTAGAAAATGTTTTTGTCTTAAGGAAATAAGTTAAAAGAAAAATATTTTTATGTTTTTTATGTTAATATTAAAAATGATGAAAAGGAAAATAAATGCAAGATAGAAACAGCGTGCTGCTGCAAGAAGAACAACTAGGATCAGATGTTATGAAGCCAAGAGCATTGTGACTCAGCAGGAGACGTCAGTGGGATTAGAAGTTCTGGATTGGTAAACTCTGAGGTCCTGCAAGAAACGTTAGAGGGAAAACACAGAAGTTTTGGGTGGTATTCAGACAGTGGGCCACAAGTCAGAAGTTCTGTATTACACTAAAACAATGAGTAAACGTCAGCAGTTCAGTGCGTTATCAGCATGTAAAAATCAGAAACTGAGTGTTAAAACAGTGAGTGGAAACATTAGAAGTTCAGTGTATTTGACATGCAAGGAGAACTCAGAGGTTTTGTGTTGTGTTAGAACAGTGAGTGAATCATCAGAAGTTTTGTATTATGCTGAGCCAGTGAGTGAACATTAGCAATTCAATGCGTTATCAGCATGTAAGCATCAGAAGCTAAGTGTGTGTTAATAGTGAGGAAAATCATAGAAGTTCTGTGTGTTAAAACAGTGAAGAGAACTCAGAAGTTCTGTGTGTCTTTAACAGTGAGGAAAATCATAGAAGTTATGTATGTTAAAACTATGAATGAACATCAGAAGTTTTATGCCATATTTCAACTCTTAATCAGCACATCAACAATCTATTCAGTTTTTAACAATCAGCAAGTCAGAAGGATAACAGCACAACAGTTTATAAAAGTTCTAATCCTAAATCTGAACCTAGCCCTAATCAAGAAACTCTTATCCACAGTTTTCCTACTAATGCAATGATATGGACAACATCAATACTATGATATTTACATGTTAATGATGTTCAGAATGAAAAAACAAGCAAAGTCAGAAAGACTTACCTTGGACCTGGAGCGTGCTTGGAGCTTTGAGTTGTTGCCTTTGGATATTCTGGAATCAACAAGAGTAACGGGAGAGTGGTTGTGTTCTTTGATTCAAAGGGGAGGAACAAAAGGTTTTGTTTTGGATTTGCGAAGGTTTTTCATGTTTCCTCTTCTCTCTTTTGGACTCTTAGGATTTTAGCAGGGGTTCAGCGTTTTTATTTTTCAAATTCCCCCCTCTTTTCTCAATGGCCAGTGGTGTTCTATTTATAGGAAAAGGTTTTGCAGTTTGGAGATGTCAAGTGGCGCCAACGTCATATGCTAGAAGCTTACTTACTCTTGAAGTAAGCTTAAACAAGCATGGTTCAATGCATCAAGTAGGATGGTTAGCAATGCCTAATCTAGATTTGTCAGCATGCTTTAAGTAAAAGTAGAAGCAGCGCATGGGCTTAGCATACTTTTGCACAAAAGTTTGTCTTCCCAAGGCAGTAGGGGTACACGTGGTGAAAATCCTTTGGATAAAGACTCAGAAAGTGGTTGTGAGCATTAAATGATGATGAGACTTATCACAACCATAAATCCTGCAACGTGAGATTCCACACCAAGGCTTAGTTCTGGATCAGAAGTTCTGAGCTTGCGTAGCATCCAATCTTTTGATCTTTGTATCTTTTGGCTCCAGCATGTTCTGAAGGAGCACATTGCTTCCCCATGTTCTGATTAAAGCGTCATTTTCTAAACCGGAGAACATTGCTTCCATATATTCTGATTGAAGCATCATGTTCTGAACCATGTTTGCAACCTCTGACTGAAGCTTTTTGTGAAAACTTTCCCAGAAGTTCTGACCAAACTCTGCCTTGAGAGTGTCCAGAATTTGCTGAGTGTTATGGTGATAATCTGGTCAGAAGTTCTGAAATTGTCATATTTTCTTAAACACTTAGAAAAAATTCTAAGTATTTAGAACTTTGACTTTTTAGATTTTGATAAAACAAAACTTCATATTTTAACGTGTCTTGATGAAATATGATTCTTGAAGCTTGATTTTGATTTAAAAGTCAAAGTTTGACTTTTCAGCATGCAAATGACCATTTTGCCCTTGTGAGTGATTTTCTTGGAAAATGTGTAGTTCAAGGCTTGGAATTGGATGGAAGAAAACTTGAGGATCTAGGGTGATCCCTTGTGAAATGAGAGGGAAAATTTTGGGGTACAACAGCTGCCCATGTTCAATCTTCTTACACCTGAAGAGTTAGATTGGTAATTCTGACATTCGTGACTTGAAGGTGGAAGATGATTGAACACTAGAGTGCCCAGAAAATTTGCACTCGAAGATGTGTTAGTTGATTATGTGGGGAATGGGCTTAAATATGCCATTTGGAGAGGTAATGGATAGTTGTTGGAGATGGGCTTAAAGATTCCATCCGAAGGTGATGAAGGAATCTTGGACGATTACTACCTCAGCAGGATGATGAAGGAATCTTGGATGACTACAACCTCAGCAGGATGATGAAGGAATCTTGGACGATTACTACCTCAGCAGGATGATGAAGGAATCTTGGATAATTACAACCTCAGCAGGATGATGAAGGAATCTTGGGTGACTACAACCTCAGCATGATGATGAAGGAATCTTGGATAACTACAACCTCAGCAGGATGATGAAGGAATCTTGGATGACTACAACCTCAACATGATGATGAAGGAATCTTGGATGACTACAACCTCAGCAGGATGATGAAGGAATCTTGGATGAATACAACCTCAGTAGGATGATGAAGGAATCTTGGATGACTACAACCTCAGCAGGATGATGAAGGTATCTTGGATTACTACAACCTCAGCAGGATGATGAAGGAATCTTGGATGACTACAACCTCAGAAGGATGATGAAGGAATCTTGGATGACTACTACCTCAGTAGGATGATGAAGGAATCTTGGATGACTACTACCTCAGCAGGATGATGAAGGAATCTTGGATGACTACTACCTCAGCAGGATAATGAAGGAATTTTGAGACGACTACTACCTCAAACAGATGATGAAGGGATCTTGAGACGACTACTACATCAGCAGATGATGAAGGAATCTTGAGACGACTACTACCTCAAACAGATGATAGAGGAATCTTGAGACGACTACTACCTCAAACAGATGATGAAGGAATTTTGAGGCGACTACTACCTCAAACAGATGATGAAGGAATCTTGAGACGACTACTACCTCAGCAAATGATGAAGGAATCTTGGATGACTACAACCTCAAACAGATGAAGGAATCTTATGACGACTACTACCTCAAATAGATGATGAACGAATCTTGAGACGACTACTACCTCAGCAGATGATGAAGGAATCTTAGATGACTACTACCTCAAACAGATGATGAAAGAATCTTGAGACGACTACTACCTCAAACAGATGATGAAGGAATCTTGAGACGACTACTACCTCAAACAGATGATGAAGGAATCTTGGACGATTACTACCTCAACAGATGATGAAGGAATCTTGAGACGACTACTACCTCAGCAGGATGATGAAGGAATTTTAGATGACTACAACCTCAGCAGCATGATGAAGGAATATTGGATAATTACTACCTCAGTCGGATGATGAAGGAATCTTGGATGACTACAACCTCAGTAGGATGATGAAGGAATCTTGGATGACTACAACCTCAGCAGGATGATGAAGGAATCTTGGATGACTACAACCTCAGTAGGATAATGAAGGAATCTTGGATGACTACTACCTCAGCAGGATGATGAAGGAATCTTGGATGACTACTACCTCAGCAGGATGATGAAGGAATCTTGGATGACTACTACCTCAGCAGGATGATGAAGGAATCTTGAGATGACTGCTACTTCAATCAGATGATGAAGGAATCTTGAGACGACTACTTCCTCAGCAGATGATGAAGGAATCTTGAGACGACTACTACTTCAAACATATGATGAAGTAATCTTGAGACGACTACTACCTCAAACAGATGATGAAGGAATCTTGATACAAATACTACCTCAGCAGATGATGAAGGAATCTTGGATGACTACAACCTCAAACAGATGATGAAGGAATCTTGAGACGACTACTACCTCAAACAGATGATGAAGGAATATTGAGACGACTACTACCTCAGCAGATAATGAAGGAATCTTGGATGACTACTACCTCAAACAGATGATGAAGGAATCTTGAGACGACTACTACCTCAAACAGATGATGAAGGAATATTGAGACGACTACTACCTCAAACAGATGATAAAGGAATCTTGGATGATTACTACCTCAGCAGATGATGAAGGAATCTTGAGACAACTACTACCTCAGCAGGATGATGAAGAAATCTTGGATGACTACAACCTCAGCAGTATGATGAAGGAATCTTGGATGACTACAACCTCAGCAGGATGATGAAGGAATCTTTAGACGACTACTACCTCAAATAGATGATGAAGGAATCTTGAGACGACTACTACCTCAAACAGATGATGACCTTTATCTGTCGTTCGATCCTTCCTGAAAAGGTAAAGAGTTAGTTGTATGCAATGTCATGATGTATCCATTGCGTAATGATGTTCTCAAAATAAATGAGATTTGTGTTATATGTATTTTGTATGCATATGCTATGAATGTTGCTGAAACGTAATTTCATCTTGGAGAATAAATCCTTGACAAGTGTTGGGGAGTTATTAAATCCTGGACTACCGTTGAAGAGTAGGTACGTCTTCAAACTTTTCTTAGAATATTTCCACTGAGGATCCGTATTTTGTTGAGGAGAACTCCATTGGGGAAAGTTGAAAACTCTGTGGAGTGTTATTTCCTGCTTGGGGAAAAGAGTTCAGGAGTCTTAGTCATTCGTTGCTCTACTGGGGAGTCAAAGTTGAACTGATATCTGGTCGGGTCCAGGCTTCATAGTAACTTGCTGGGGATTGTAGAGTAGTCTACTGGAGAAAGGGAGTTGTGGTCCTTTGATTTGTAGTAGTTGTAAAGGCAAACTCAAACTGGGGATTCTGTAGTTGGGGAAATAAACCTTGTTGCCGGTCTGCTAGAGAGGTGATGACTTCGTTAGGGAAAATCCTCGAGGATTCTCGAGGTTGTCTCAGTTGGGGAAATGTTTTCGGAGGTTAAACTCTTGCTGGGAAATTATCCTATGAGAAGGACTTTGGGGAGACTTGTCATTTCCCCTAGCAGCAAATGTATGTGGTATTGCCAAAAATGTTTTGTTGTACGTAACCTTTTGCTGAGATTGACGTTCAATGCCCCAAGTGACGGAGATAGAGACCTGCCCCTGGTTATTCTGTACTTCTTCAGATATTTCTTAGAATCTTGACTGGACTGCCCCAGGTGTACTGGATAGCGACATTTCATGCCCCCTTGTTGATAGGAGTTTTGACAATGGATGTGTCATCCCACTTGAAGTGATTTTGTTCACTGAGAGAGCTTTTGTTCACTGGATATTCGCTGTGTGAATTTCTCCGCTGTCAAACAAATATCCATATGGAAATAGTGATATTCAAATAAATGCAAAGTTTATGCTTGTCTTGAAGTTTTGAAAAATGCGTTTTTAGCAAGTAAAGAAGTTTGTAATTCAACTCTGGATTTTGAGTAAAGCCTTACAGGAGTTAGGATACCTTTTGTAACAATATGTTTTCGAACTAACCCATGCTTCAATTAGGAATTTTTGAAGGGTTGTAACGTGGCTTGGTTCACAGTTTAAGAAACAAAGGATAAAGGTTCAAAGTATATTTGTACCCACCCGCTCTTCGTGTTGTTCTTCAGTCCTAAACTCAGTTAATTGTGCGTTTGAACTCCAATTGAGTCTGGAATGACGTTTTGGTGATGGTTAAGACAAGTTAAGTTTGTCGGAAGGAAGTCAATCTTGCAACATTTTTTTCTTGTTGTTAAGGATTTGTAGTGACCTCTTTCTTTTGATTTGATATCCCTGATTTTTTCCTAACTGTTCTTGTTTTGAGATTACAGTCAGCAGGATGCCCCAGTTTTATTAAGTCTCCTTTGTAGGTTTTGACTTAGTGGGCTTTTTTTTAGAGATAATGACTGCCTATGTGATAGGGAACCATCACCATCTTTTGATTTCAGAGGAATGTTTTTTACTTCTTTCGTTGTATTGCAAGATGAGAGTTTGCGGCTTAACGCGCGTTTGAATTAACTGAGAGACTACCCTGCCCCATGTTTTGATTAAAGGTTTCAAAAAAAATTTGTGAAAAAGGAAAACTTCTACGTCTTTGGCTCGAAGGGGTTGACTAGGGATTATCTTCCTTATAACTCCAGTGTTTAGGATTTGAAAAAAAAATGCTTGTACATCGTCAGCAAGGTCTGTTCAAAAGCATATTGTATGAGATTATGGCATTGTTTTCGTCATCCTCCCTCTAAAGGCTTGTAACTTTTAGCAAGAGTTGAATGTCATAAAGTGAGTAAAAAGCATAGTTTAAATGTAATGAAAGAGTGGATCAAATCAATACAAACATATGCAATGCATTAATGAAACAAAGTTTGACATTAATAGATAATTGTTTGAACAAGCAAAAGAAATTACAACTGAAAATTCAAATGAAAAGAAGCCTCTTTGTCTGAACTTGTCTCTTTAGGTGGTGAGCCTTTAAGGGACGGCAGAAGAATTCAGTCTGGCCATCTTGTGTGAACTCCAGTATTCCTCCGTCGATCAGGTTTTGAATCTTGTACTTCAGCGCCCAACAATCATTTGTATCATGCCCAGGACTATCGGAATGATAGGCACACCTGGCATCAGGATTGTAGCTGGGAGAAGAAGTTTTGGATTTGGATGAGGTCTTATTGGTGTAATCAGATTCATCCTTAGCATGTGTTGCAAAGCTTGAGACATTGGTATGTTGATGTTGGTAAACTGTCTTTTGGGGTCGCTTTGCCTTTGCTTATTTTCCAGTTGATGTTGACGAAGTCGTTATTGGGATTGTGACGTGGAAGCAGATTGGGAAGGTCTTCTCTCCCTTAAACTAACTTCTTGTCTCATGGGAGGCTGAATGATGACTTGATCCCCAATCCTAGATGTTTTCCCCATTTGGTTACATTCATCCAGACAAAGTATGTTGATGAGGACCCTCAACTCTTCTTGTCCTTGGGCCAGGTTTTGAATAAGAGCCATCTGGCCCACCAGTTGTCCTATCAGCTGGACTTTCATTGTTGCCATTTCAATTTGTACCCTTTCCAACTGATAATCCTTGGTGCCCTCCGGATTCTTGATGACCATCCCCCTTGTGAGGAGAGCTTTCACCTCTTTTTTCCCCTTGGATAGGTTCAAGAACATCTCTTAAAGTTGAGCGTTTTGAGCCTGGATGTCCTTGATAGTCTGCTCTAGAGCCATCTCTACTGAAATAAACAGTAGGAAGATAAGGATACCTATATGGGAGAAACCTATCATGATATAATGCATGATATATGGATGCATGTTTTCAAGGAACTCGCGGGGTAAATGTTAGTAGTCACTTACAACTTTGGTTGGAGAACTTTGTATCAGTGGATGTCTTTCCACGAGAATTACGCTCACCATATCAAGTGGGTCATAGCCCTTGACTCAAATTGTTGTACTTGATATTTGACGATGTTTAGTTAGAGGTAAATAAATCCTCTTGTCCCTTGATAGACGTCTGGTTCAACGTATCCCTGCATCAAAGACCCTTGAGATCCTTGAAATGCTATGGTTCAATGTTACTGAAAATGCTATGGTATGATCTTATGATGTTATGTACAAATATGTGAGGTGAGCAAGTTTATATATAAATAATCATATACACACAAAGTAGACAAGTCCTTAGGTTTAGTCTTTCATGGAGTTTGTAGGTAAGTACCCTCTTGAAGTTTAGTTGGCTCAACCTGTCCTAGTTAATAGTAACCGGGTTCTAAGGGATCTCAATATCACCGATCTTTCTCCCAGCTTCGTTCAATAGGCGATTGACTCGCAATCAAACAAAGCTCAAGAGTCCAACCTCAACGAGTGTAGAATCTAGTATCTACCAACTTCGGACTGCACCAAAGACGGTCATCTAACTACGTCCTAATGGCCAAGTTGGTCAAGTAAGGTTTTAAGGTCAGTTGATGCTTCACGACACCACGCAGCGGCCCCGTACTCTCCTTGATTGACTCAAGGGTTACCGGTACCAACCAAAGTGCCACATCAATGTATCTACTGCGTCAACCGTGTCGGTATACCCCACACAGTTCCCTCACAGTTTATTATTACTTACCTAAAAGGTGTCCCCAAATCTGGGTGTAGGATTTTTAAAAGTAACCCAAACAATGACCCATAATGTAAAGCAGACAAATCAAACAATGTAAGCAAGTAAATGTGATCTAACCCTAAGGTAACCCCACTTTTTATATATTCCCCAGCAGAGTCGCTAGTTTTGTGATACGGTGGGAGAACTGACTTGAGGTGTTTGCGTTTGTGTTTGCAAATGTTGTGATTTAGCAAGAGTCGCCACCGACTTTTCTTTTATCCAATAAGGAAAGGTGAAAAAGCACAGGAAAGACCTTTAGAGATGTTTTTTAGTTCGGGGGGTAGATTATGAAAAGGGAAGGTATTAGCACGCTTTTCATCCATGGTTTTCCATGGGCTCTTAGTTACTTGATAGATCACTTGGTTTTGTTTGAAAAATGTGCTTTGTGTGGTTTTTGAAAGTATTTTGAAAAGGCGCCATCGTTTAGGAAAACTTTTATAATGATCCTCGTTCGTAAGAATGCATACAAAAGTGTTGAGCTTTTGAAAATATTTCACATTTGGAAAGTGTTTTGAAAGTGTATGTGATTGTTTTTGTAAATAGAAAGGATGTTTGTTTTGAAATTGAGCAAGCAACTAAAAGTAATCTACCTACTCAAAAGGTCTTAGGTGTTCTTTTTCCTCCTCCTTTAGACGTTGCTATCTTACCATTGTTTTGGTAAGAAGCCCCATCGTTGGATGTGAAGGGACGGGCATTGGGTCATCGTATGACCATGATAGCAATGTTGTGAGATGACTTAGAACTTTTCTTTTAGGGACTAAGATCATTTTGAATGGCAACTTTGATAGCGTCATCGAGGGACTATGATCTTATATTTTTGTTTTTGCTAAGATACCCCACATGCATAATATGACCATTTTTTAGGCAACAAGTGGAGTTAACCTTAAGGGTGCATGTGGGAACAGTGTGTTTGATTTGCATGCATTTAATCTTTGATTAGGATTATCTATTTGTTTAGTTTAACTTTCCATACACACCCTAGTTACTAACAATGTACGAAAGCAATTAAAGTGCGTAAATGTAAAGTCCTACGCTATTACAATAATTTAGGGATGGGGGTACATATTTATGAATGGGGATAGCAAGGAATTTAAGTCCTAATTATCTATTACAACCATATTGAAATGCATAATATAAGAAAGAAATGAACTTGTTTAGAAAATGTTTTTGTCTTAAGGAAATAAATTAAAAAGAAAAATATTTTTATGTTAATATTAAAAATGATGAAAAGGAAAATAAATGCAAGATAGAAACAGTGTGTTGCTGCAAGAAGAACAACTAGGATCAGAAGTTCTAAAGCCAATAGCGTTGTGACTTAGAAGGAGACTTCAGTGGGATCAGAAGTTCTAGATTGGTAAACTTTGAGGTCCTGCAAGAAACGTTAGAGGGAAAACACAGAAGTTCTGGGTGGTATTCAAACAGTTGGCCACAAGTCAGAAGTTTTGTATTACATTAAAACAGTGAGTAAACGTCAGCAGTTCAGTGCGTTATCAGCATGTAAAAATCAGAAACTTTCAGTGTTAAAACAGTGAGTGGAAACATCAGAAGTTTAGTGTATTTGACATGCAAGGAGAACTCAGAGATTCTGTGCTATGTTAGAACATTGAGTGAATCATCAGAAATTTTGTATTATGTTGAGTCAGTGAGTGAACATTAGCAATTCAGTGCGTTATCAGCATGTAAGCATCAGAAGTTCAGTGTGTGTTAACAGTGAGGAAAATCATAGAAGTTCTGTGTGTTACAACAGTGAAGAGAACTCAAAAGTTCTGTGTGTGTTTAACAGTGAGGAAAATCATAAAAGCTATGTATGTTAAAACTATGAATGAACATAAGAAGTTTTATGCCATATTTCAACTCTTAATCAGCACATCAGCAATCTATTCAGTTTTCAACAATCAGCAAGTCAGAAGGATAACAACACAATAGTTTATAGAAGTTCTAATCCTAAATCTGAACCTATCCCTAATCAAGAAACTTTGATCCACAATTTTCCTACTTATGCAATGATATGGACAACATCAATACTATGATATTTACATGTTAATGATGTTCAGAATGAAAAAACAAGCAAAGTCAGAAAGACTTACCTTGGACTTGGAGCATGCTTGGAGCTTTGAGTTGATGCCTTTGGATGTTCTGGAATCAACAAGAGTAACGGGAGAGTGGTTATGTTCTTTGATTTAAAATGGAGGAGCAAAAGGTTTTGTTTTGGATTTGCGAAGGTTGTTCCTGTTTCCTCTTATCTCTTTTTGACTCTTGGGATTTTAGCAGGGGTTCATCGTTTTTCTTTTTCAAATTCCCCCCTCTATTCTCAATGGCCAATGGTGTTCTATTTAATGGCAAATGTTTTACAGTTTGGAGATGTCAAGTGGCGCCAACGTCATATTCTAGAAGTTGACTTACTCTTGAAGTAAGCTTAAACAAGCATGGTTCAATGCATCAAGTAGGATGGTTAGCAGCGCCTAAGCTGGATTTGTCAGCATGATTTAAGGAAAAGTAGAAGCAACGCATGGGCTTAGCATACTTTTGCACAAAAGTTTGTCTTCCCAAGGCAGTAGGGGTACACGTGGTGAAAATCCTTTGGATAAATACTCAGAAAGTTGTTGTGAGCATTAAATGATGATGAGACTTATCACAACCAGAAATCCTGCAACGTGAGATTCTACACCAAGGCTTAGTTCTGGATCAGAAGTTCTGAGCTTGCGTAGCATCCAATATTTTGATCTTTGTATCTTCTGGCTCTAGTATGTTCTGAAGGAGCACATTGCTTCCCCATGTTCTGATTAAAGCGTCATGTTCTGAACCGGAGAACATTGCTTCCATATATTTTTATTGAAGCATCTTGTTCTGAACCATGTTTGCAACCTCTGACTGATGCTTTTTGTGAAAACTTGCCCAGAAGTTTTGACCAAACTCTGCCTTAAGAGTGACCAGAATTTGTTGAGTGTTATGGTGATAATCTGGTCAGAAGTTTTGAAATTGTCATATTTTCTTAAACACTTAGAAAAAATTCTAAGTATTTAGAACTTTGACTTTTTGGATTTTGATGAAACAAAACTTCATATTTCAACGTGTCTTGATGAAATATGATTCTTGAAGCTTGATTTTGATTCAAAAGTCAAAGTTTGACTTTTCAACGTGCAAATGACCATTTTGCCCTTGTGAGTGATTTTCTTGGAAAATTTGTAGTTCAAGGCTTGGAATTGGATGGAAGCAAACTTGAGGATCCAGGGTGATCCCTTGTGAAATGAGAGGGAAATTTTTGGGGTATAACACATGGGCCAAAGTTGTGCCCCGGCATTCGACAGATACATACAATGCCTCGTTGTGCTTCCTCCCTCTAGGTGTCAAGTCAGCATCAGAAAAACCTAAAGCATTGTCAGCAGTTAAACTGGCCACACAGTCTTGGAACTGATCAACAGAGGTTTCTTGTGGTACATGGGCAGTTTTAAGAAATTTCACCAAGGCCTTCGCATGAGCCTCGGAGCATAACAATAAAGCCAGCATGGAAATCTTTGACGAAGTCTGCCCTAGCTGTTCTACTACGTTGTAGTCGCTTCTCTTTATAATTTTCAGAATTTCTTCCATATCCTTTTGGGAGGCCTCAGGGATAGATACCAATTACGCCTTCATTCGGACAGGCTCAACTAGAATGCCTTTGCCCCGAGTCTCAGTCGACTCGATGGTAGGCGTTTCAATAGGGGTAACCATAGGGATTGTAGTAGTAGTGTCAACAGGAATAGAAACAGGGATGATCACAAGACCGGTAATAGTCTTCGGAGAAGCAATCTCGGGAGAGAATACTCTGCTACTTCGGGTTATCTTGCTGGTTCCTGCAATATTGCTGATGTCGGGGTCATCCTTCTCATAAATTGAGTCTTCATCAACCAGCCAATCTTGCTTGATGCCGTGATAGTAGACGTCGCCCCCATAGTTCCATGGGACAGTTTTATCTGATGAGTACGGGATTGGTCCAGGCATAGTAATTATCAGTGGAACTACTTTAGGAACTGATGTAATCCTAATGGGTCTTTTGGTGGAGACCCTGGAAGGATTGGCGGAAATGGTTACTATTGAAACGTAATTGTAAGAAATGGTTGGAACAAGAGTATTTTCAAATAAAATCTCTTTGTCATCCATCAGGCGCTGAACACCTTCTTTCAGTAAATGACAACCAGTTGGTAGGGATAAACAGAGGTGGAAGCTTTTGTCATAGCCCGGAAATAAATCGGCCTTCAACAGGTTCCTCTTGACAGTCAGGAGAGGAGTAACAAGTTCATCAACATCAGTAACAAACACATCATCTTCAATAGTGTTAACATCACGGCCATGCTTGGGAATAGGGGCGGTGATAACATCTGGGATTTCAGGAGCATCGAATTCAATTTCTTTTGCTTCAAGAAGTTCTTGCACCTTGTTTTTCAAAGCCCAACTGTTGTTGGTATCATGGCCTGGGCTTTCTGAATGGTAAGCACAACGAGAATTAGGATGGTAATGAGGAGATGTTGTGTTGGGATTCTTCGGAGCTTCTTTCAAAGTTACCAGATTAGATCTCAACAAATGTGTCAGGAATTGAGAAAGTGTCATATTAATTTGGGTAAATTGTCTTATTGGTCTTTCTGTTCTAGGTTGATTGCTCCTTTGTTGAGTAGGTGCAGGCTTAGGGATCATGACAGCCCCATCATTGGACGGTGTTCAGTTCTTTCTTGATTCCTTTGAGGATACACATCACCAACTTCTTTCTTCCCAATAAATGTTTTTCTCACGGCACTGGAGGATGCGTCCTTTTGAATCTTCCCACTCTTAATCCCAGCTTCCACTCTTTCTCCGGTCAAGATTAATTTAGTGAAGCCTGCTGAAGAGCTTCCAATTAGATGATTAAAGAAAGGACCGAACAGGGTACCCAGAAACATGTCTACTAACTCTCTTTCGGACAGGGGAGGCTGGACTCTTCCTGCTAAGTCCCTCCATTTCTGAGCGTAGTCTTTGAAACCTTCACTTGAAACCATAGCCATACTCTGGAGTCAAGTACGGGTGGGAGAAAGATCTGTGTTGTATTGATACTGTTTATAAAAAGCAACGGCAAGGTCTTCTCAATTATGGATATTGACCCTTTCCAGTTGATAGAACCAATCTAGCTGAGTCCCAGATAGACTATCTTGAAAGAAGTAGACCCACAAATCGCTGTCAGCAGTATGAGGTTGTATCTTCCTCACATAAGATTGGAGATGCATCTTGGGACACGAAACCCCATTGTACTTAGCAAATATTAGTGCCTTAAACTTTGGTGGAATAACAATCCCAGACACCAAACCTAGCTCTTCAAAGTCCAGACCGGGCACTTTCTGAATTTCCATTGCACTTAGACGCTCTTCCAGATGTTTGTATTTGTCGTCGGCCGGGGGATATTGTTCTTCACAGTAATCCTCTTCTTCTTCGTCTTCAGATTTTGGCTGGGCAGTTGCTTCCTTGCCTTTCCCCTCTTGACTATCTTTTTCACCAGATGATGTTGCAAAGTCTAAGATCTTTTTGGCTTCCCCTAGGAATCTTCTTCCTAGATTCAGAACACTGGTTGCTTTTGTTGCTTTCTTCTTCTTTTCTTCAATCAGCAAAGTTTTTAAATCCTCTTGTCTTTTGGCTAGAGTCAAGAACATCTGTTGAAACTGAGCATTCTGCACCTAGAGGTCTTTTACTTTCTGCTCGAGATCCATCTTACTGAAATAAATAGTAGAAAGATGAGGAGACTTGTCGTAAGAAACCTACTTATGTTATGATGAATGGTAGATGCATATACAATGATTTCAAGGAAATTAGAGATTTAAATTTGCTTTAGACCAAAAAGGAACACATGTTATATTAATAAATCAAAGCTTGAGTACATCATGCCTCTTTTGGGCTTACAAAGAAATACAAAAACTCTAAGATAAAAAAGTTGTACGCATCCTCCTTGGTGCGATGTAGGCGTTCAGGCTCCGCTCCTCATGAAGTTGCTTAGTGATTTCCAAAACCTTCTTCTCGCTGGCATAGAATTGGGCCTCGAAAGTGTCTCGCTCCCCCTTTATCTGTATCCAATCCCTTTGTAAGTCTTCAAGAGAGGTGGGCATGTCAGGATGCAGGATAGAGTATGGAACATCTCCTTCCACAACACGCTCTAGGATAACCGGGAGAATGGAGGGGTAAGGCATTATAAGACTTTGAGCATGAACTCGTACCCATTTGAGGTAAGGCTCAAGAGGGATGGAATACCTATGCCCTAATGTCTTGCTATCTACCTTGTTCCACATCCTCCAAGCTCGGATAAATCTATGGCGGTGACCTTGATCATCGTTCTCGTAGTCAAATACCAAACCTTGAATAAGCATCTCATATGGGCCATCCCTTCAGGCGTAACCAAATTGTCTTAAGGCTAAGCAGTGGTTGTAGGTGATACCTCATCTAATGCCAAGTAAGGGGACATTAGGGAATTCTCCATAATGGCCGACGATAGTAACATTATCTATAGATCGGGAACACAAATGAATGTTTGAATGTTTGAGCGTCATCAACCTATGTGACCAAATTGAAACTTGCTCGTTCTTCAATACATATTGGGGAAGATGCGAAATAAACCATCTTTCCAAAAGAGGAGTACAACACATAAGGATACCTTTTTCCCTCATAGTGCGAGTGTGAAAAGAATGTAGGATGTCCCCTAGAAAAGTAGGCACTGGGTTACGAGACATGAAGATTTTGACGGTGTTCACATCTATGAGTTGGTCAGGATTTGGAAACAAAACCATCCCATAGATGAGGAGAGCCACAATTTCCTCAAAAGCTTGCAAATCCAAAGAGTTCCAACAGTTTTGGGCTTTCTCAAACGAGAACTTTGCTAGGAAGCCTTTGACACCACTCCTTGTTTCCTAATTAGTTGTGATATTAGATGGTTGCAAGTGTAGGGCTTGAGCAATCTCTTCTAGCTTTGGATCTCTTTCCGTACCGTTGAAAGGCATTTGATTGAGAATGGGAATCCTCAAGAGTTGGGAGAATTCTTCCAAAGTTGGCACAAGTTGATAATCGGGAAATGTGAAGCAATGATGTAAAGGATCAAAGAACTGGAAGAGCACCTTCATCATGTCCTCATCAGTGTTGGAGGTGACCAAGTTTAGAAGGCGACCATGTCTTTCGGTAAATGGGGAATTTTCAGGAACCCTTGATGCTAGCTCTTTAAGTTGAGGAGGGATCCTTACAAGATTGACTTGAATGGTTTTCCTGGGAATATAATCCATGTCCTACAAAATAGAACAAAGATAAATCCCAAGATCCTTGAAATGGTTAGTGAATATGAGTATGATGTTATGATGTTTATGATGTTATGTACAAGTATATATATACAAATAAAGCAAACAAGTCCTGCTTAGGCTTGCATGGAGTCTCATAGGTAGGTACCCTCTTGAAGTTTAGTTGGCTCAAACCTGTCCTAGTAATAGTAACCGGGTTCTAAGGAGCTCAATATCACTGGTTTGTTTCCTTGGGCACTATTTCAGCGCAAGCCTCTTTAATGGCGACCGAAATATCCCAAAAAACCAGACCTCAATGAGTGTAGTATCGAGTATCTACCAACTTCGGACTGCACCAAAGCTGGTCATCTCACTACGTCCTAATGGCCAAGTTGGTCAAGTAAAGGTTCTAGAAGTTAGTTAGTGCTTCATGACATCACTCAGCGGCCCCGTATTCTCCTTGACTACTCAAGGGCTACTGGTACCCACAAATATGTCGCACTAACATAGCTATTGCTTAGACCATGTCGGTATACCCCGCACAGTTTCCACAATGTACTGCTACTTACCTATAAGGTATCCAAAATCTGGGTAGAGGATTCAAACCCAAACAAAGAACCATAATGTAAAGCATACAAGTCAAACAATGAAAGAAAGTAAATGTGATATAACCCTAAGGTAACCCCACTTTTTAAATACTCCCCAACAGAGTCGCTAGTTCTGTGATACGGTGGGAGAACTGACTTGGTTGTTTTGCATTTGATCGCAAATGTTGCGGTTAGCAAGAGTCTCCACCAACTTTTCTTTTATCCAAAAGGTAAGGTGAAAAGCACAGGAAAGACCTTTGAGATTGTTTCTTGAGTTCGGGGGGTAGATTATGAAAAGGGAAGGTATTAGCACCCTTTTCATCCATGGTTTTCCATGGGCTCTTAGTCACTTGCTAGATCACTTGCTTTTGTTTGAAAATGTGCTTTGTGTGGCTTTTGAAAGTATTTTGAAAAGGTGCCATTGTTTTAGGCAAACTTTGTAATGATTCTCGTTCGTAAGAATGTATACAAAGTGTTTTATCTTTTGAAAATGTTTTCAAGTTTGAAAGATGTTTTTGAAAGTGTTGGTGTTTATTTTGAAAATAGCAAGGATGTTTTTGGTTTTGAAATTGAGAAAGTAACTAGGAACATTCTACCTACTCAAAATTCTTTCATGTTTATTTCCTTTTTCCTTTGATATTGTTATCTTACCATTGATTTTGTAAGTAACCCTATCTTTGGATGTAAAAGGGACGGGTAAGAATCATCGTATAACTATGATTAGCAATGTTGTAAGATATCTTAGCATTCTCTTTAAGAGACTAAGATCGTTTTTGAAAGGCAACATAGATAGCGTCATCGAGGGACTATGATCTTGTATTTTGCTTATTTTTGCTAAGATACCTCAAATGCATAATATGGCCAGTTTTGTAAGGCAACCAAGTGGATTTACCCTAAGGGTGTTTGTATGCAAGTGTATTGATTTTCATACTTGATTTGTCTTTGATTAAGGTTTTCTAAGCATTGATTTTAATCTTTCCATACAAACCCTAATTACTAACATTGGTATATAAAGCGTTTAAATTGCGGAAATTAAAAATACTAAGCTATTACATCACTTAGGGGAGGGGATATACAAATTACAAATGGGGAATATTGCAAGAAATTAAATCTAAATAATTATTACAACCATATTGAATTTGAATAAATGAACAAAATGAACAAATAAAATACAAAAATGTAAATGTAAAAAGAAATATGATTTTTTGTTTATTTTTTCATTAAAAGGGTTTTTTAACCTAATTAACTAAAATAAAATAATCAACTAAAAAAGAAAATTAAGGTTAAGTTAGTAAAATAATTAATTTAAAGAAAACAAGTTTTTTAGGGTTTTTGTGGATTTAATTAAATTAGTAAATAAAAATAATTAAATAAAAATCCTAAATTCTAAATTGATTTTAATTTACAATAAAAATAAATAATATAATATAATAATAATTAAAACTAAACTATCTAAGTATTTAAAAAGGTAAATTTAATTATTAAAGAAAATGTAAAAGAAATGTTTTTATTCTTTTGTTTTTGTGAAGAAAAATAAAATATAAAAATGTAAAAATAATAAATAAAAATATTTTTGGGTTTTTATTACTAATAATAAAAATTAATATTAATAATAATACTAATAATAATAATAATGAAAATATAAAAAAAAATGGGCCAAGATGTATGAACAGCAAGGCAGGGGGGGTAGATCATAGCAAAAAATAAGGCCCAAACAAAAGGAGGCCCAGCCGATGCAAAAAAGTAAAAAAATGTGAGAAAATGTGAAAAAATGCAAAAAGGTCACGCTGGAGCTTGAACCCAGGACCTAAGGGTGACAGGTGCGCGCTTTAACCACTGAGTGGTGATACATCTGTTAACTTATGTCAAACCATAAATATATATTAGAAACTGCTTCTTGAAAACAACTTCATCTTCAACCTCGCGCCTGGCCAGACTACCTGCATCTTGCTCATTTCTCATCCATTTGCAAAAGTGTAAACATGAAACTTGTGGCAAATTTCCTCACGAATTCAAAAATGTAAAGCATTAAAACTATAGATCAGAGACAAACATGAATTTTAATGGCCCTAATCTGAACCCTAACTTTTCCGAAAATTTCAATCTTAAAATTCTCTAAGCTCAAGCAACATAAATGAAAACTATGGACATGGTTATCTTCAGGGAAATGATGTCTACATTTTTCATTCACAAATTAAATATTAATGATGCTTGTATGAAGAGTTCCAAGTTAAGGAAACTTACCTCAAAACTAGAAATTGTATTCTGAGTTTGAGCACTCCTCAAGGTGTTGTGATGATCATAATAGCTCCACTGAGGTCCCGGGAAGCTAATGCAATGTTTAGTTTGTACTGGAGATGGCTGAATCGTGCTGGAGAAGTCCAAGTGCAAAGCTCTATTTTTGAAAATGGAGGATGGTGTTAATGGTGTTACAGTCTTGTAACAGGGTGTGGGATGAGTTCTAAATGATATTTAGAAGCTTTAGGAACAAAAAGGCTTGAAAACACACGAGGGAGATGTGACTTTCAAACTTTTGGTCAGGTTATGCAAGAATGGAGGTATGTGATACATTTCTGAGTTCTTAGGAGTTTTGGGGCTTAATCATGTGTGTGTTTTTTTGCTAAAGACTTGTACATAAGTAATGAGAAGTTTTGAGTGCTTGAGAGGGTCAGAAGTACAAGCTCTAGACTGATTGATATGTTACTTGATTTTGAAGAAAAGTGAAAGTATGGTTCCAAGATCAAGTACAAGCATGGGTTGAGTGATTGTGAGGCTTGAGACAAACTTCTTTTGAGTTATAGGTCGTGTATGATCAGAAGAAAACCATTGCAAAGCTCAAGAACAAGTTTTGTGTATAAAGCTACTTTTTTAAAAATGGCATTATTCACTTTCTTCCTAAAATGGATATAAAGCATGGGCATTGCATTGAATGCTTGAGTTGAAGCCTCTAACAGTTGTGCAAGAATTTAATTATGGAGTTCCTAAAAAGTTTGAGGCTTACAAAGCAAAGATTATGCAGCATAGGTTTGAGATTTGAATTTTGTTCATCACAAAATTTGCCTTGTAAAAACAACTTGAAACCCCAACTTCTGACCTTCGATTCTCCTTTCTCACAAATGATCTCAAGGAGTTCTTAGACTTTTTGGAAAGATTGTAATTTTCTCTACAACCCCTCTTTGAATCACTTTTGCAAAATCCAAATAGAACTAGATGAAACTTGGGTCAAAAGTTAGGTCAAAATCCTGACCTAAAATGCTCAAAATTTCACTAAGTGTTTTGTTTCATGACCATGACTTAATGGATTAATAACTTGAGATACAAGCATTTCTAAGAGAAGTTGTGTAAAGAAATTTTGTATATATCATGGAGATCTAGAACTTTCATGTTGAAAGTTTCTTTTGAATCATCTTGCATTATGGTGAAAATTTGGCTCAAAGTTGTGAAAAAATATGAAGTTTTCAACACTTAGAAAAATTTCTAAGTTTGAAAACTTTGACTTTTCAAAATGAAATGTTGACTTTTTGATTTCTTGATGAACAAGTTTCATATTTTGACATGTTTTGATGAATGATCTTTGACACTTGATTTTGAACAAAAAGTCAAAGTTTGACTTTTCAGTGTACAATTGACTTTTGATCAGTTGACTGAAAATCAACTATCAATCCAATTGATCTTGAGCAATGTTTTGAGTCATGCCATTAGGTCAAGATGATGCAATTGAACTCTTAAGATCATGAATCAAACCAATTAATCATTTGCTAGGCCAAAAATCAAAAATTGTCCTTTCTTAGTCAAAACCCTAATTTTGACCATTTTGCCATTTTGATGATTTGATCAAATTTCTTGAGGAATTATGGTCCAAACTTGATCAAATGATACATATTAGTTTATAATATTTATGTGGATCAAGAATTATGAAGTTTGACTGTAAATTGGCCACAGTTGACTTTTTCCCTAATACAGATGATTTTTATGTCAGCTGCTCAATTGACTGGGAAAAAATGTGATTCAAGGCTTCAAAATTGACATGAGCAATCTTGGGGGTCCATAATGATCCATGAAAGTCATATGAGGCATTGAAAGTTCAATTATCCTTGTGCAATCTCAAACCCTAATTTTAGTCATCAATGCTTAAGGAGGTGTCTTGAGCTGATCAAACCTTGTGCAGTCTTGAACCAAAGGAGATCTTGTGGGAAAATACTTGATAAATGAGAGGGAAAATTTTAGGGTACAACACATGAATTTACTTAGCAAGTAAACATTAGATATAACACACCCTTATATTATATAAAACTTAAGTGGATCCTTTAGGGTACCACATACGCGTGGGGTACTAATATCTTTCCCTCTCGTAACCAACTTTCGTACCCTTTCTCTTGATTGCAAGACCATATTATCCATTTTTTTGGGATTCTCTTGATATCTTCCCTTCCTTTTGGATAAATATAGTTTGGCAGCGACTCTGTGTTTTTTTCGCGGTGCGACACCGAGGCCGATGCAAATGAGGAGGGACTTTAGCCCAGTGTCGAGCAAGTTGTTCCCCCTTTAAGTTTTCTAAGTAATAGGCCCCGGTCCCATTTTTGCATGGGCGCGGTATGGGCTTTTCCAGTTTTCGGCAAGCTTACCCTCACAAGATTCTTTGTGATTTCTCTTAAGGACTAGGATACCAACTTCAAACTCTCGCCGTATGACTCTGGCATCGTATCTTATGGTGATTTTCTATTTGAGGGAAGCCTCTCGTAAGTCTGCCCCCGTTCGGAGTTCCTAGACAAGGTCGAGCTCCTTCTGTAGGGATTTGTCGTACATTTCTATGTCGAGGGGCGCTTCAATCCTCCTTGACGGTTCTCTAATTTTGACGGGGATGACAACCTCAATTTCGTATGTTAGTCGAAAAGGGGTTTCGCCGGTTGATGAGTGAGATGTTGTTCGGTAGCCCCAGATTATGCTCTGTAGCTCTTCGACCCATCTCTGCTTAGTTTCGTCTAGTCTTTGTTTGAGACCTCGTAGGATTATTCTGCTTGTAGCCTCAGCCTGCCCGTTCATTTGAGGATGTTCGACAGAGGCAAAGTGTTAGACGGTGCCTAACTTTGTAACTAAATCTTAGAATTTCTTGTCTGTGAATTGTGTTCCGTTGCCGGTGACAATGGCTTGTGGTACACCGAATCTAGCGAGGATGTTTCTTTTATAGAAATGAAGGATGTTTTGCACCGTGATTCTGGCTAAGGCTTATGACTTTATCCACTTTATGAAGTAGCTGACGACCATTATCAAGTATTTATTTTGGTTGGTTCTAACCATAAATGGTCTGAGGAGATCCATGCCCCACCAAGCGAAAGGCCAGGGGTGAGAGATTTGAACTTGTTTGGAGGTGCTAAGTGCATATCCCTGTGACGTTGGCATTTTTCGCACTTCTTCACATGCTCTCTGGCGTCGTGCTACATGGTGGAACAATAGTATCCTAATCGCAATGCTTTCCTGGTGAGGGACTTTCCGCCTGTGTGTTGGGCATTGATTCCTTTGTGGATCTCGTGTAGGATGTGGGTAACTTTGCTTTCGTCAACGCATTTGAGGAGAGGGATGGAGGACTATCTTCTATATAAATTCCCTTCGACCAGAACGTAGGAGAAGGCTCTTCATTTGACTATGTAGACTTCCTTCTGATCAGTTGGTAGCTCCCCCATTGTAAGGTAATTATACAATGGGGCCATCTTGCAGTTGTTGTCACCAATGACGAGCACGTCTAGAACTGAGGAGGGTTTTTTGATGCTCGGTCGGGGAAGCACTTCCTTTATTACCGATTTATTCCCTCCTTTCTTCTTTGTGTTGGATAGTTTTGACAAGATATCTACTCGAGAATTGTGTTTGCGGGGAACATGTTGTACTTCCGTAGAGTTGAATCTATTCATTTGTTCTCGGACTAGAGTCTACTATTCCGAGAGTTGGTCGTTTTTGACTTGGTATTATCCTCGTACTTGAGAGGCGACGAGCTGGGAGTCTGTGAAGATCTTCACTTCCTCAACCCCTAGGTCTTCGGCCAAGCGGAGTTCTGCGAGGAGAGCTTCATATTCTGCCTAGTTGTTCGAGGTTGGTGTCATACCCCAAATTTGCCCGCCTTAGTGCTACTGTCAAATTTATTTTCGAACTCGGGTTTTACAGAGTATAAAATTCCTTTGATTTAATTACATTAACATTCTGAGGTTTTTTAATAAAAATTCGCTTTCAAGTTTGTTTGAAAATATAATAATTATTTATATTTTTAAATAGTAAATAATTATTCGTTGTCATATACTTTCAATTGGCTTTTTAGTTCAAATAAGTAGCATAGCACAGTTGGTAAGGGAGAAAGACTTGCAAGCAGAAGGTCACGGGTTTAAATCTCACTTAGTGCAATTTGGATAATTTTGTTGTTTATTGTTACTAACTTTATTTTCATTTTCAATTATTTCAAACTACAAAAGTCATATTTTTTATTATTAAATTATTATTTTCGTAATTGTTTATTTATTATATTTTAAAAATATTATTTTTTATTAAAATTATTATTTTATTTAAAAAATAGTCAAAATACCTTATAAATTAATATTTTCAAATCAATTTAAATATTTGGAATAGTCATAAACAAGGGTAGATTCATAATATTGTTCACCAAATTATGGACCAAATATTCAATCAATTTCCAATCTTCAAAATCATGCCAAAAATAGATATCTCAATTGGTGCACTTTGGATATTTTTTGTTACTAACTATTTTCTTATTATTTTCAAAATCACAAAAATCATATTATTTTTTATTATTTAAATATTTTTTTTGAATTTTTAATTTAATGCATTTTTAAAAAATAATTACTTATTTGATTTGATGCACTTTTTATCAAAATTGAGTGCAAAAATTATAAAAATTACCAAAAATATTATTAATTGTTTCTTATTGGTCAAGGTGTGTCAATTTGTGTCGTAACTCACTTCTGATTGGTCAGCTTGATGACCAAGATAAAATCATAAGCTTTAGGCTTTTCTTGGTATGGACTATTTCTTTTTTGGGGTGTCTTTAACCTAATTTCAAATCTATAAATAGACCACTCTTTCACACTATTTTTCATACACAATTTCATAATCATCCATAATTCACTAGAGCTCTCCTAAAGTTATTGCTCTTCACATCGAAGAACAACAACAAAGAAACCCTGAAGCCTCCATCAACCGTCACTTATTTTAAGATTTTGAACAGAACACCTAAAATTTTTCTATCAACAACTTTTCAAAACCTTGTTGTTGTCTCCAACATCTATCTAAGGAGGATCTCGTCCCAAAGGAAAAAAGAGAAGAACAGCGAAGGAAATAAAGAATTTCTATCATTTTCTCATTGGGGGAATTCTCGCTCTCGTAGGTTGGTCTCTCTTAAAAATCTCCATCGTAAAATTTCTTGAGTTGTTTATATTTTATTTCTATTGAGTGTTTTATTGTTGGGATTCATTGTTTGTTTAAAATCTTCGTGTTTGCTGTCTTGATGTTTATTTTTTTTCAATCTAATTAATAAAATAAAATTTTCAATATCTATTATAATTTGTAACACATATATATGATTTGGGTCACGTAGAAACATGTTCACTTTGCAAATAAAACAACAAATTTCATACATGTTTTTTCTTTTAATTATTATTATTAGGTTAATATTGCATTACAATTTTCTAACGGTTTTGTTTCTCTTGGTTTTGTTTGTCTCTTTTTAATTTAATAAAAAAATACAAAAAATATGTTAGTTTTATTATTAGGTTAAGTGAAAAGTCGAGACTAACAAAAATATTCCTTATACATAATTATTGAGATTTTTCAATCAATTTAATAATTCAAATCATTAATCTTATACATAAATCCAAACAATTTCACAATTAAATTAATATTCTACAAAGATGTTAAAACCCTCAGCCTATTGGGTACAGTTCAATATCTGAACTTTGGCCCTATTTCTTATACACCCTTTTTTTACTGCGTGAACTAAAAAGCACACCTCCTGCCTTTTGGGCTTGAATTCAATATCTGAATCCAGGCCCTTGTTATTAGCACCTCTTATTTTACCACCTCAACCTAATTAACACCCCCCTTTGCGTTTTATTTTCTTTTTATTTTTATTTTATAATTTTTATATTATATATTTCCTATTTTTATAATTTTAGTATTATATTAATTATTACTATTAATTATTATCGAATCAAATATCATTTTTTTAACTCATTCAAATATATTTTACCTATTGCACTAAAATATATTTTGCCCTGCATTTAAATAAGAATTTTTATAATTAGTATATAAAAAACATTTAACCAACGCCAAATCATTTTTCATAAATAAATTAATTTAACAATTAATTTTCAAAAACAGGTTACGAAGCATATTTTGATTAACTGCGCATTTGATCTAAAATCTCCATTATTCATACACCCGGGCTAAGCACGAGGAGAATTAAAATACCTACGAAATCCATAAAAAACACCAATCCGCCACGAACTACGAAATGGGACTCTGATTCCTCCTAAGAGAATACGTAGGCATACGACTAAAATCGTGGCGAGTTCCCCTATTAAAATAAAACCCATTTCCCCCTAATTAAAAGACAAACCATTTTTCCCCTAATAAAAAACTAAAACCCTATTTCTTAAAAATCGCGCTTCTAACCCTAGTATCCTTGTGAACAAGGTAGATGAGGGGTGCCTAAATTCTTTCCTTCGTCTAGAATCGAGTCCAAAAGACCTAGAATATCTAATCTTTTAGGGTTATCCTTTATATTCCATTCCTTAGGATAAAAATTAAGGGTGGCGACTCTCAATTAAAAAACCAGTTGCAGCAGTTGGGAAAGATAGTGTCAGTGACACTTCGACCAGTATCCCTTCCTCATTTTCCAGGACGACACATGCCCCGCTTCCGGTTGAGCTGGAAGTTCCATCCAAGAACATAGTCTACTTGTGTGTACCACTTGTGGAGGATGGGGAGGTCATCTCTGCTATAAAGTCGGCCAACACTTGTGCTTTAAGGGCTTTTCTTCTCTCATATTTAATGTCGAACTCTGAGAGTTATAGCGACCATTTGAGCATCCTGCCTGCCATATCTGGGCGACCAAGTAATTGCTTTATAGTTTGGTTGGTTCGGACTACGACAGTGTATGCTAGGAAGTAGTATCTCAGCTTTCTCGCTGCATTGACGAGCGCGAGGGCCACTTTTTCTATCTGTTGGTATCTTACTTCAGAGCCTTGTGGAGCTTTGTTATTGAAGTAGATCATCTTTTGTCCTTCAGGGGTTTCCCGAATGAGAGCGGCGCTAATGGCCTTGGAAGCTACAACCAGATAGAGGTAGAGAGTCTCTCCCTTATTTGGCCTCGACATGACCGACGATTGAGATAACGCTTGTTTGAGGTGGAGGAGGGTGCGCTCGCATTCCTCGGTCCATTCAAAGGCAGCTTCTCTATGGAGAAGCTTGAAAAAGGGCAGCACATATTTGACAGATTTTGCCACAAAACGGGATAATAAGGTGAGCATCCAGTTCAGGGTCTGGATCAATTTTTCGAGTTAGGCGTCGGGAGGTCGGAGAATGCTCAAAAAATTTCTGGGTTGTCTTTGATTCCACACTCTTTGAGGGAGAAACCAGGGAATTTTCCTACTCTTATTCTGAAGGTGCACTTGTCAGGATTGAATCGCATTTTGACTCTTCTTGCCTGATTGAAGACCTTCCTGAGGTGGAGTGTGTGATTGGTCTCCTCGTGGGATTTTACTATCACTTCTTCTATGTAGACTTCGAGCATGTCCCCGATTTCTCCTCGAAAAACTTTATTCATCATTTACTGATATGTCGCATCGGCATTCTTCAAGTCGCAGGGCATTATGTTGTAGTGATAATTGCTCGATTCGGTCATGAAGGTCGTGTATTTTTTGTCTATTTTAGCCATGGGGATCTGGTTATAGCCAGTGTACGCATCCATGATCGAAAGTAATTTTAAACTTATAGAATTTTCTACCAATTTATCTATGTTGGGCAAAGGATAAGCGTCTTTAGGGCAAGCCCTATTAAGATAAGTATAATCAACACACATGCACCATTTTCCATTAGATTGTTTAACGAGGACTACATTAGAGAGCTAGGTTGTGTATTGGGCTTCACAGATAAAATTTTCCTCTAGGAGGTCTTTTAAAGCCTTCTTGACAGCCTTCATTTTCTCTAGAGGTTGCCTGTGCTTACGCTGAACAACTGCCTTAAGGGCAGGATCTATTGCCAGATGATGACAAGCTATCTCAGGATCTAAGTCGGGCTTATCTGTTGCACTCAAAGTGAACAAGCCTGCATTTTTCTTCAGGCATGCTTTGAGTTGTCTCTTCGCCAGATCGGGGAGACCAGCGCTAATTCTGACTCCTCTATAGGGGTCGCTTTCGAGGGGGATGATTTTGGACTTCCCGTCCGGAATTGGTCGCGTCGGGTGTGCGGTCTCCTTGCTGCTTGTTGCCGAGAAGGGACCTTTAGCATCTATCATGGGATCTTTCCCCCTTTTTCTTCTGTTCTTTGAGATCATCTTTCGTAAAGCGGTTGTCCAGGTCAATCGTGTCGACGTGTGGTAGCGGCTTCGGCTCCTCGGAGCTGCTGGGGAGAGTGGACTTGTTGGCCGCCCTGGGTTGAGTGCTGATGGAGCTCAAACCTTTGGCAGCTGCTTCAAAACACCTTCTTGCAGCCTGGACGTCTCCATGGAGGGTGGAGAACAGTTCCTCTATGGTGTAGTACTTTGTTTTCAGATTCACGGTAGAGGGCACCGCTATCAGCTTTGCCAAAGTGGGTCTTTCGAAGATGCATCAGTAGAGTGACGGGCAGTTCACTACCATAAATTGGGTTATGATGGCTCTGGCCATTTCACATGCCCTGAAGGTGACGACCAGCTCAACATATCCCTAGGATTTGGTGACAAAACCGTTAAATCCATGGAGATCTGAGCCTATGTATGAGGTTAGATGTATCTCATTCAGCTGCAGAGTGTTGAACATATGGGTGTACATTATATCCACCGAGCTACCTTGGTCGACCAATATGTGCCTGATGTCAAAGTTCGTCATGCACGCTCGAACGAGCAATGGGATACTAGAGTTAGGTGCTCCTTCTAGCAGTTCTTCCCAATAGAACGCGAGGGGGTGGTAGCCTTCTCTAAATTAGTTGAGGGTGGCACTCATGTCAGAGTTGGCTTCTATCAGTTTCTCAAACCTCTTATTTATCGAGCCCACCATGCACTTGTTGAATCCCCTGCCGGAGATGACCATTGATGCTGGGAGGGATTCCCAAGGGCTGTGCAACGAGAAGTACATGAGGACTTCTTCCATGCAGAGGAAGTAGAAATCCTCTGGCTTGGTGATGCTCATGGCGATGGGCATGAGAGCTTTGTCCGGGGAGGGATTCTCTTCCTCGACCTTCTTTGTTTCGGGAGCGTCTTCCTAGGGAGTATCTTTCTTTTTATACTGTTTGAGATGCCTATCCCGGATGAGGATCTCGATGTCATCTTTAAGATGGATGTAGTCTTGAGTTATATGCCCATGACTCTTTTGGAATCTGTAGTACTTTCTTTTATCTGCTCTTGGCTTGGATGTTATTTGTCGGGGAGAATAAACCCTGGCGGTTTTGAATTTTGCATTACCGTAGTCGGTAAGAATACGCTCACGTGAAGCATTGAGAGGGGAGTAGTCATGGAAACGAACAGCTGGTCCTTTATAGTCTCTGGAATCCTGGGACTTGTCTTCCCTTCATTTTTCTCCTCCTCGTCGGAATGTCGAGGGCTTGTCGTTCTTTGAGATTTTCACATTCTCCCTATGTCGTGAGTCCTTCGTGTTGTTAGATGCCTCCCTTTCTTTGTACTGGATGTATGCATGTGCCTTGACCAAGAGTGCATCCAGGGTGAATGGTGATTATATGCCAACCGCCTTGGTGAAGTCACTGCAAGAACGAAGTCCGCATTTGAGTAGATATTTTTTAATGTTATCGGTTGTAGGGACCTGTACGGCCTCTTTGTTGAAGCGCTCGATATACGCTCTGAGAGACTCGTCCTTTCCTTTGATGATCTCCTCCAAAGATACTTCTGACTTGGGATGTTAGTGAGATATCGTGAAGTTCCTTGAGAACATCTTTCCCAACTGCTTCTAAGAAGTGATAGATTCGTCAGGAAGACTTTTATACCAAGACATGGCACATTTCCTTAGTGTAGTTGGGAATAGCCTGCACTTGGTGGCGCCCCAAACGCCTCGGTAGTCGAGCAGGACGTTGATATTTTCTATGTGCTCATCGGGATCAATTGTACTGTCGTATGTTCCCAACGAGGGAGGTTTCTCCAGGCCGACTGGGAGCATGGCTTCTGTGATCTCTCTTGATAACATGCCCCATGGCTCGTCATCGTAACTTCCCTCGAGAGATAGAGGCGGGGAATGATGGTCCCTTCCTCGTCGGGGGATGTTGTCCCGTTGGGGAGATGTGCCTCTTTGTTGTTGTCTTGACTTGGGCGACAGAGATCGGTTGCAGTCATGTTGGTGGTCGATGTTTGTCTTCTTGGAAGATGGAGAGCCTTGATCCCTTCGAGGAGGTGTGCGGTCACGTTTCTTGAGGAAAGAAATATCTTGTCTCTCCCTTCTGGTTGGACAACCACGCCTTGGTGGAGAAAGGATTGGAGAGTTGCATCGTCGGTGTCTCCGAGGAGGAGACTTAGATCACTTCTTCTCCCATGCAAAATCCTCTTTCTCTGTTGTAGGATTAGGGTGTTGATTTGGTTAAGGGCAGCGATTAGTGCTGCCATGGATGAATCGATATTCTGATGAATAAGAACTAGTTGTAGGATCTCTGGCAGCTCCTTTGATGGGTTCTTGGGCCTCTGCTCGTCCAAGAATAAGACATTTTTGTGTTGGGCGTCAACTAAATATTGGGAAACAGTTTGTCCATCTCTGATGTAGATGTCATCCTCAAGGTAAGCATGCTCCTGGCTTCCGTCGGTTTTGTGGACGGGAGAGAGTACAATCTTTTCGGAGAGGTGATGGTCACCATGGTCGACCATGATTGAAGTAGTGAAGTTATCTTTGGTCTTCGGTTTTGAGGGGAAAAGGAAGACAGGGAAGATAGTTTCCCACAGACGGCGCCACTGATCGTACCTGTGATCAGAACTTGAAAGTAGGCCGAAGGATGACGCCTGGTTTGCTGGAAAGTTGAGGAGAAAGGGGGTTGTACCTGCAAGACACCCCGACGATTAAGTAAGAATGGGTGAAAAGAGATACAATCAAGATATTAGGGTTTAAGGTTCGAATATTAGATACCTGGACCTCACAAGTGTGAGGGTTTATTTAATTCCCATGGTGCATAGCCATTGGTTCCTATTTTTGGACCAAGATATTAGGTTTCGCAAAAATAGGTAACTGCCAGGACCTTGTCAAAACGGGCAATTGTATTCATAACTAGCTGTTGGCGGGCAATGGTGAGTTGACAAGCAGGTGCATTGTGAGCGTTGGTCTAGTTATCTGCTCGACGTGTAGCGAGCAGATCTGGGGATGGTCGTCGAGGAGGATGGGAGCATGATTTAGGCGGCATTGGTCTTGACATTCTAGGAGGTAGTCGGCCATATGTGTCCGTCCTACGGTCATAGTTAGTGGGCCAACACTTGTTGGGCCATTCTGGAGGGCAGGAGCGGATTAGGATAATTCTAGTCATTGAGCCAGTTCAGAACATCTTTTTTTGTGCATATCATAAACAAATGTAAGAAAAAGCCAATATCATGAAGAGTTTAAGGTTTGCAAGAGTGTTTTCCATGAATATTTCTTTATGATGGATTGCAAGAGTAGAAAATTATTTAGGTTTAAGGTTTGTGTTCTTAAATATTTATTTTAGCAGAAAATTATTTATTTATCTAACATTTTTTTGTCTAGCCCTTTTTTTATTCATATCAGAAACAAATGCAAGCAAAAGCCATAGAGAATATCCTGCACCTATCATTTGATCTACCCTAAAATTATATGATTTGAATATCTAAAATCTATATCTTGGGGAAATTAACTTATTTACCATTTTTTGTTGGTAGAAAAGAGTTTCCCAACATTTGATGTTGCCCAGAATATCAAGGAATTGAAGGTCTAATATATGATCTTCATGGACAATTAATTTTTTTCTGTATAAAAAACGTAATATTATGAGTAAACAATGTAACGAGTTTTATTAAAAAAAACTAATAACCCCTCAGTTATTTTGGTAAACCGGGATAAAAGATATGTTAGTTTTGAAAATAATAAAAGTTGCAGCTGCTGGGGTTCGAACTCATTCGCTAATAAAATTTTACCTCAATATTTTAAACACTAAGGTGACA
The DNA here is from genome assembly GCA_948472305.1 of Vicia faba. NCBI lineage: Eukaryota > Viridiplantae > Streptophyta > Magnoliopsida > Fabales > Fabaceae > Vicia > Vicia faba. The sequence continues at coordinate 1,239,681,681 of OX451737.1, forward strand.
AGTCTTTACTTTTTATGACGACCTTATTCACCTCGCATTTATTACCGAGGTAAAACGCATTTCACGTCTGATGTTACAAGCGTTATTTGTAGTAGTGAAGATCTTGAGTATTAGCAGTTGAGAAATCTACATCAACAGAAAAGATTATTGTTTTAGATATGTGTTGGCTAAAACATCGAGCTATTAATATTCAGGTTGATGATAATTCGTTCTATCAAAATACTTGTATCTTAAACTTTAAAAATAATGTAAGACGTTAGCAGTTTCAATAGCGAAAGCATCAAAAAATTCAAAGACAAATTGTTGAACCACTATATATCTTATGTATATTTTTTTTTGTCTATATCTTTTAGTTTTTTTTTTCTTTTCATATTATCATATATGCCAAGTATTATTCATCCTTAGAATGTTATCTAAAATTAAATCTTACATATAGTGTTTTATCATATAATAATAGATCTGAAATGCATTTAATTTATTGAACATTCATTACTTCAATAAATATACACAAAGGGATGAGCATAAATGTACACTAAGGGATAAGCATGTTTGACGGACCAAATTCTTTTTGTCACATCTGTGTGTAGGATATCCAATTACTAAAATACATATTTAAATTTGCAACATTTTATTCGTTCATTTTAAAGATGAAATCACGACAATTAAACAAAAATTAATACAACAAATAAAGTAAGTGAATGCATCTAATTCATTGAACTATTAAACTCTTAAAGTCTATATATTAAAGTGATTGAGTGTCTAATCAACTGAGTGATGCATATACACTTTGTTCTACCTTTTTTTAACCAAAAGAAAGAAATCAAATAAACCTAAAAGAATAATAAAGTTTAAGTTTAGAGGTATAAATAATCCCTAATAATATCTCTATGAACATTTGAAAATCAAGTGAAATTTTTAGTTTGTAAACTAAAGTTGGTCAGAATATCAGCATAAAAATTGACTTCTTTATAAATTATAAATGTGAATGATCGTAAAATCAATAGTAAAAATATACGACCAACAATTAAGTAAATAAGACTACATTTTTCAAAGAACAAATTTAAAATTGGAGAAGGCTCTAACCACCGATATGCAATCAGTTTTAATCTAAAATTTCTTTCAATTTAACTCTCTAACTTCAACCAAAACTGTCGTTAATCCCACATACAACAAAATTTTAGAAGACATATTTTTGAGACATATGTCTGTGGCTTCGAAATAAAATATATTTTCTTTTATATGTAAGTCATTATTCCATGGTATTAATAAAAAATATTTTCTTTTATATGTAAGTCATTATTCCATGGTATTAGTTACAGTTGGATAATTGGTTGATTTCAAATCCAAAATTTAAATTCCGCGTGAATTGTGATTTTATTTTTAAGATTCAATTTTGATTGATAAAATTTTGGTTTATGACAAACACAATTAAATCGATTTGGCAGATAAATCAAATTAGTTTAATTGATTTAATATTTATTAAAGTAAATTTATAGAAAGAGGCTTGTCTTTTATAAAATTTACAAATATATATTTTTTAATATTTTCAAATATAATTAAAATTTTAGAATAATCTAAAATATATATTTTTTATTAATAATTTTTTATATTATTATTCGACATTAATTTATCTATTATCATATTTTAAACTAAATAATATTTAAAATTTCATATTGAATATGTGTTATTGTAAATCCATAATACTACAATTAAAATATAAAAATGATAATAATCTTACAATATTATGAACTCTATTATACTAAGTTAGTTATGATAAATAAAATAAATATTAATTATGTTTGGTCGGTTTTTGATTTTCGATATATTTTAAATAATCATTCGAGTCTGACCAAAACAACTCTATACTATCCAAAACAACTGAATCAATCTGACACTCAATTCGATTCAATCCATTTGAAAAAAATGCAATTAGTCGGTTGGCTTCAATCGGGCAGTTAAGAGTTGTACACCCGTATTGTTAGTCGGTTGGGAGTTCCCTATGACTAATAATAATCTTACACCCAAACCCTACACCAATATTTACACCAAATACTATTCACCATATTTATACGGTAAATAGTATTTTTTAATAAAAAATATATATTTATTGATCTTACCGGTTGATCAGAACCTGTAAGGTGACCGAATGACGATCTTCTGTCGGATTGGAAAGTCGAGGAGGAAAAAAGGGGTTGTACCTGCAAGACACTCCGACGATCAAGTAAGTACGTGAGTGAAGAGATACAAGCAAAGTGTTAGGATTTTAGTGGTGAATAGTGAATATTCGATACCTGATCCTCACATGTGTGAGGGTATATATAATGCCCCTGGCGCGTGGCCATTGGTTACTATTTTTGGGCCTAGATATACGGACCCATGAAAATAGGTAACTGCCAGGACTTGGTCATACCGATCAGGTATGCCCGTAACTAGCCGTTGGCTCAGAGGAGAAGGTAGGTTACGGACAGCAGTCTGGTCGGTTTTTGATTGTCTGGGCGATTTGGTGTCGGGCAGACTGAGAGTTGCTCCTTGATCACAGTGGGTCAGTGCCGGTTCAGGAGGACAAACGACTTATGGTGCCCGACGGGCCGCGGCAGGGGGAGAGACTAGACAGGGCCCACTCTGACTGTCGGGCCAGTCCAGAACAGCAGCCCCCCAATTCGTTGCTTTCGGGCACGGGAGTGACGATTTTAATGTCCGTCTATCAAAATGGGGTGTTTCTTATGGGGGACACTAGCGTCGCCCGTTGCTCCTTTCTCGGGGGGAGATGAGCGGCTAGTCGTTTTGGGCTTTGGACTTGAAGAGGTGGCGTGTTTCGGGTAGCGCGCTGATGAAGCGGCGCAATGATGGCCTAGGGGCTAGGGTGCAATGATGACGACTGTGATACGGTGGCCAGAACCGGGACGTGTTTCCCTATTTTTTAAGGAATTGCTGGTTTTCATTTTGCATTTGTATTCGCAAAATGTCGCGGTAAGCAAGAGTCGCCACCGAATTTTATTTTATCCAACAAGGAAAGGAAAAAAGCACAGAAAAATTCCTTTTTCGAGATATTTCTGAGTACGGGGGGTAGATTTATAGAAAGGGAAGGTATTAGCACCCTTTATATCCGTAGTTATCTACGGGCTCTTAGGTACTTGCTCATCATTTTCAAAATTGTTTTCTTTGTGTTTGTGCGCTTTGAAAAGTTTTTGTTTTGACTTCGATTTAACTCTTGCTTTTGTCTTCAAGAGTGTAATGAAGTGTTTTTGAAAACTTTGTTTGAAAAGGAGTGTAAGTGTGAAAAATTTGTTTGGAATGAGCAAGCATCTAAGAACTAATCTACCTACTCGAAAAAAGAATCGTTCTATGTTCATTTCCTTTAGACAATGCTATCCCACTATTAGCGAGTAGGTAGCACTGTCGTTGGAGTTTTGAGGGTCAATTCGAAAGGGACGTACGGTCACTAAAGCAATGTTAGGACGTCTTAGTAATAACCTTAATGTCTTAGATCAATTATTCGAGGCAACAATTCTGAGGCTACCATTCCGAGGCAACTTTTCTGAATCGGGACTTTGATCTTTGTTTAGACAAAAGGACGACCACTAAAGCATCCTATACTTAATGACCGTTTACCAAAGGCAACCAAGTGGGAGTGTATCCTAGGAGTGCGCATGTGCGAGTGATTCAATTTAAGATTATTTATCTTTGCACATTTAGGGTGATCTAACTGTTTTAAAATTAATCATACATTCTTGTCATGCATCCTAATATCATACATCTAACAGTTAATAATTTGCGGAATTTAAAATGCGGAAATTAAACTACGCTATTACAAGGCTTCGGGTATTTACATAGCCAAAAACAAACCCTTTGAAAATAAAGCGATAAATGGAAATAAATGTCCTAATTAAACTATTACAAACTGTAGGCAGTTACATCAATATGATAAATAATAAAAATAAAGCGCGAGAGAAAAATTAAGATCGGGAGAAAATTTAGGGTTTTGACCATTCTATCCTAATTAAAAAAAAATGTTTTTGATGTTTTTAATATTTTTTAAGAAAAGAATTTAGGTTTTTAAATTAAATATACAATTAATTAGTGATTAATAAAAATAATTACATAGCCTATTTTTTGGTTTTTTGTTATTTTTAAGAAAAGAAAGAAAAATTAAATTTGGAATAAAAACCTAATTATTCTAATTATTTTTAATTCATTTACAAAATAATTAGAGTTTTCTAAATTAACAATCCTAATTAAATTAATTAATTTTTTTTAATAAAATAAAATCTAGACCTAATTTATGAAAAGTAATATTTTTGTGATTTTTTTTATAAAAAGAAAATAATTTAATTGGTTAGTAAAATAAATTAATTAATTAAATGAAATAAAATAAAATATAAAAGAATAAAGAAAAGAGAATTGGGCCTGCAAGCAAAATGAGGGGTGTGTGGTCAGCAATCTGGGCCCAAGACCAAGGGTGTCCACATTTGACTTTTTTGGATCCAGCGCATTGCTTTGACCAGGCCCCATGGTGGTCTCTCACATGTCAGCTCTCAGATCTAGCTTCCAGGAGGTCCAACGGCTAGATGATGAGGATGTATGATAGTCTCTTGGTAGTGTATACGCATGAGATTTCCTGAAAGAAAACAATATGAGAAAAGTGGGGGACCTGGGATTCGAACCCAGGTCCTGAAGCAATTTCCACGCCTTCACTACCACTACACCACTTGTTCCTTGTTGTACATATAATGAATAATAATAATAATATATAAAAACAAGAATTAGTGGAGGATGAAAAAAACGCACGCAGGAAGTTTGAATGGACCAATTGGGAGGCGCCAACTGGTCATCTTCTTCCTTTCTCCGTGGGTAAAAGTCCCAGACTTTTACCTATGGACGTTTGTCCGTAGCTATTGCCCCTGTCATTCTTAAAATCAAGCACAAACATGATAAATAAAAACCAAAGCCATGGTTGGATTCGTCTGGACCTGCTGAGTTTATTGGTGGCCCTTTCATGGCCCAATTTTGCCTGGATTCAAAAACCCCAAAGCGAGCTATGAAACCCTAACAATGGCACATTCCAATACAGGCTATATAAATGAAATTAAACAACACAGAATGCTTGCATATGTCTTAAGGATCATGAATATACCATTAGTTCATGCTATCAATGCCTAAAGCATGGAATTTGATTTCAAGAAAAGTTAGGTATCGTGACGGACTTACAACGTAATATAGGGCTTGAAAATGCTTGGTTTCGATTGCTTTCGCTTGCTGGGAGTCTCAGGAAGTGATTGAGATAGCTAGGATGCCTTGAGGATGCCTGGAACACTAAATTCGATCTTGCACTTTTTCTTGATTTTTCAAGTTTATGTTCTTGATGTTGCGCCTCTTTTGACCTAGTTTTTGGTCTGCCTCCCTTCTATATGTATTGAGGAGTGAATTAGGTTTGAAAACCTGGCCTCAATCTTCCTCCATTAATGAGTTTGATCTTGATTTGATTCACCTTAAAATATTTCCAAAAATGGCCTAAATCCAATCTTTTTGTACACACCATGCCTTGATACGAATTTGAATACTTGCTAGCTGTAATTTAAGACCTGAAACAAGCACAAAATCTTGTGTTTTCAATGTTTTGGATTTTATATGATTTATTTTGATTAAAATTGATTTAAATCAAATCAAAATCAAAATCAATAATAAAAACATGATAATGACAAGTGGCAAGGGCTAGAGCTCGTGGACTATGTTGCAAACTCAAAACAAGTGAAAAAGATTGGGCCCATTTGGCAAAATTTGATGTTTTAGGCATAGTTGACTTTTGGCAATTTTGCAAAAAGGGTCAACTTCACCAATACCTAACTTCCTCAATTTTGACTCTTTAGAGGTGTTCTTGGACTTTTTAGAAATCTTGAGATGTCCTCTAATCAAACCTTTTTGTCTCATCTCAATTTGATATTCCATGCTCAAGTATGAAGCTTTGACAAAAAAGTGTTTTTGTTGACTTTTCAAAATGACCTATAATGTCCAAATTCATAACTTCTTATGAATTCATATTTTGAACTTGGGAGATGAATATGGATTGTAGGTAATTTCGTCCTCTTCAAAATGAGCTTTGGATGGGTCATTTCTCATAAAGTATGAGAAAGTTATGCTTGGTCAAAGTTGAGTTGACTTTTCCTACAAAACCCTAATTTAGCAACTTTTGAGTCTTGATGAATTATGAGCAATCCTTGATGAATCATGATCCACCCTTGATCAAATGATGAAATATACTTCAAAATGAGGATGTTAACCAAAAATCTTGAAGTTTGACTGTGTGTGGGCCACAGTTGACTTTTGCCCTAGCACCGTCGATTTTTGGGCCTTTGAGCAATTGACTGAGCAAACTTTCTCTGCAAGACTTGAAACTTGACATGGATGATCTTGAGAACATATTAGGACAATTTTGAGAATTTGGGGTCCCTTGGACTCAAGTATCTTGATGCAACATGAAACCCTAATTTGAGGTAGACTGCCTTAGGAGAGAGCTTGTTTGGCCAACCCTTGGACTATCTTGAGCAACTTGAGTATCATTCTTGAAATGTTTTGAGAAATATTGGAGGGAAAATTTTGGGGTACAACAGTTGCCCCTGTTCAATTTTCTTAAACCTGAAGATTTAGATTGGCTTGTCTGCCTTTCGTGATCTGAAGGTGGAAGATGATTGAACACTAGAGTGCCCAGAAATTTGCACTCGCATGAAGTGGTAATTATCTTGTGATGTAGGGAATGGTATTAAAGATGCCATCTTAAGGAGTGTCGATCGCATAAGAGATTCCTTAGTGAGATCTTGTATACCTGTTGTTGAGGAAGATTCCGCTGAGGAATGTTGATCTCTGTCTTTGATAGAAATAGAATTTTAGGAGCTTCGGTCGTTCGTTATTCTGCTGGTGAGTCGTCTCTGTTTGAATTTTAGGAACTTCGGTCGTCCGTTATTCTACTGAGGAACCATCTCCGTTGAATTTTAGGAACTTCGGTCGTCCGTATTCTACTGAGGAATCATCTCTGTTGAATTTTAGGAACTTCGGTCGTCCGTATTCTACTGAGGAAACATCTCTGTTGAATTTTAGGAACTTCGGTCGTCCGTATTCTACTGAAGAATCATCTCTGTTGAATTTTAGGAACTTCGGTCATTCGTATTCTACTGAGGAAACATCTCTGTTGAATTTTAGGAACTTTGGTCGTCCGTATTCTACTGAGGAATCATCTCTGTTGAATTTTAGGAACTTCGGTCGTTCGTATTCTACTGAGGAATCATCTTTGTTGAATTTTAGGAACTTCGGTCGTCCGTATTCGACTGAGGAATCATCTCTGTTGAATTTTAGGAACTTTGGTCGTCCGTATTCGACTGAGGAAACATCTCTGTTGAATTTTAGGAACTTCGGTCGTACGTATTCGATTGAGGAATCATCTCCGTTGAATTTTAGGAACTTCAGTCATCCGTATTCGACTGAGGAATCATCTCTGTTGAATTTTAGGAACTTCGGTTGTCCGTATTCGATTGAGTAATCATCTCTGTTGAATTTTAGGAACTTCGGCCGTTCGTATTCGACTGAGGAAACATCTCTATTGAAGAGGAAAATTGAATTTTAGGAGCTTCGATCGTCCGTTATTCAACTGGGGATTAAACTATTATTTAGTTGTACCCGGGATTTACAGTTTGAATTTTGTGAGAATTTGATTGTATCCTTCCTGAAAAGTAAAGGTTAGCTGTATGTAATGCATGATATGTATCAAGCAATGATGTTCTCAAAATAAATGAGATTGTGTTGTATGATGTGTATATGCATGTGTCATGATGTATGGAAATGTGATGTTTTTATGATGTTCTCTAGCTGGGGAAAATAAATCCCGGGTTGCTGCTGGAGAAAAGAGTTGAATTCTTCGTTTCCGCTGGGGATAACGAATGAAGATGATTGTGTGAATAAACCTGCAGGAGAGAATAACTTTGTTGGGGAAGAAACTGATGAGGAAATGACTATGTGGGGAAGAGATGTTTCTGCTAGAAGATCCGTTGATTTGGAGAAATAACCTCGGTTGGGGATGAATCATCATTGTCGGCGATGATAAACTCTGTTGGGGATTGAGTTTCTGTTTGTAAAAAGAAATGAACTCTGTTGTGGATGATTTTCCAGTTGCGACTTCACGGGGAATAATCTTTTAGACTCTACTGGGAATAATTTTTCAAACTCTACTGGGGATAATTTTTTCAAACTCCACTGGGGATAATTTTTTCAAACTCCACTGGGGATAATCTTTCAGTGCTGGTGATAGATAAACTCTGCTTGGGGGAGAATATCGTTGACTCATTCACGGTTGTGAGCCTCAACTGGGGAGAGTGGTGTCCTGTTCGGGACCGCTAATGTCATTATCTTTCCCTTACTCTGCGGGGAGTGAATGTACTTTCAATCGTTTTCTCCAACTAGGTCTATCCCTATACCTGGAGAATAAAGCAACTGTAAGGCTTGGACATTTTTTGTTTGCCCCTGTTTTTGATATTATGAGTAATCGTCTTTTGTTTCGCATGTAAATATTTATGAGCAGAAATAATTGTCAAATGCATATATCAAAAATGAACATTGGACGTTCTTGCAAAACAAAACAGAAAAAAAAAACAATTTGGAATTTCTTTGTGAAAATGAATCATATTGATTTTGAAATTTGGCTTGTAAATAGGCATTTTTTGTACAAGAGGCTGACGTCCTAGTAAGAGAACGCCGCCGAAATGATAGAGTTTATACAATTTGTGAAAAATAAAGAAAAACAGCTATGTGAGCAATCCCACTGGGTTCCAACTCTGCTATTTCCCTTATATCCTCAAGTATCTCATCACTTTGCTACTTGGTTGAAGGTAGATCAGATTGATTAGTGTCGTCCGAGCTGGATAGTCGATACCGAAGTCCGGTTGCAAGGTGATCCAATGAGACATAGTGTTACGCTTTAATCCCTAATTTTTTCCTGGACCGCCCTTTCGGGTTTTCAGTCCACCAGGATACCCTTTTTTGCCCAAGCCGCCTTTTCAGGTTTTCGAATTGCCGGGTGTACATGTTTTTTTTAATTTCATCCCTTATTTTTGCCCGAACCCTTTTGGTTCGCCGGGAAGCCCTTATTTTTGCCTAGGCCAGTCAACCCAGCGGGTCTTTGATTATGCGTAGTATTTTTTCACTATGTCTGCATTGACGGGGTGAGGAAGGTCGTCACCATTCATGGTGGTTAGAATCATAGCTCCTCCTGAGAAAATGTTCTTAACCACAAATGGCCCTTCGTAAGTAGGGGTCCATTTTCCCCCGGGATCACCTTGTGGTAGGATGATGCGCATGATCACCAGATCCCAAACTCGATACTCTTGTCGTTTAACTTTCTTGTTAAATTCCTTGATCATCCGTTTTTGATACGTTTGACCATGACAAATAGCAGTAAGTCTCTTTTCATCGATTAAGTTCAGCTGATCAAGCTGGGTCTAAATCCAGTCATCTTCGCTCAAACCTGCATCCTTCATAATTCGAAGAGAGGGTATCTGAACTTCAATGGGCAAGACGGCCTCCTTACCATATACCAAGGAATAGGGTGTTGCCCATGTTGATGTCCGTGTTGAGGTACGAAACCCATGAAGAGCAAACGGTAATATCTCATGCCAGTCTTTATATGTCACTGTCATCTTCTGCACAATCTTCTTGATATTCTTATTAGTCGCTTCAACAGCCCCATTCATCTTCAGCCGGTAAGGAGAAGAGTTGTGATGTTGTATCTTGAACTACTTGTAGAGCTCGATGATCATAGTATTGTTGAGATTTGTACCATTGTCCGTAATGATCCTCTCTGGTACACCATATCGACAGATCAGATTGTGCCGAATGAACCGTGCCACTATGTTCTTTGTCACTGTAGCAAAGGAAGCTGCTTCAACCCACTTTGTAAAGTAATCTATCGCTACCAAGATAAAACGATGCCTGTTGGACGCAGTAGGTCGGATCTCACCAATCATATCGATGCCCCACATTGCGAAAGGCCAAGGAGCTGTCAAGACGTTCAGAGGAACTGGAGGTATGTGCACTTTATCAGCATAGACTTGGCATTTGTGATAGGTCCGAGAATGTTGATAACAGTCGGCTTCCATAGTAGACCAATAATATTCTGCCCGTAGGATTTTCTTTGCCATGGTGTGTCCACTGGAATGAGTCCCGAAAGTACCTTCATGTAACTCTACCATAATCCTTTCTGCCTCGTTCTTATCCACACAATGCAGTAAGGTCGAATCATGGTTACGCTTGTAAAGGATATCATTACTGATGAAGAACTTCTCCGCGAACCTCCTCAGAAACTTCTTATCATTAACAGATGCACCCTCAGGGTATTCTTGAGCCTCAAGATACCTTTTTACCTCGTGAAACCAGGGCTTATCTGAAGGGGTGAAAAAAACAAGAAGGGGCGGTTGAATTGTAAAGCGAAATCTAAAGCAAATGACAAGATATTTTTATCCTGGTTCATTTGATCTCAAACTACTCCAGTCCACCCGTCAAGGTGATTTCGCCTCTCTCCAACGAGGTCTTAATTCACTATATTCAACTGAATATTACATACTGCTTTAACAACTGCTAAAGCCTTCTTGATTCAAACCACAACCCGGTTTGTCAAGGTAACACTTTCTTACAAAGAGATATTACAATGTGTTTGGATGTTTTCTATAAAACTTTATCACAACTGTGATGTATACACAAAATGAAGCTTAGAAACTAGATTGCTAAACAATAATGAAGTATCAGAGTTTGTGGTTTAGCAAAACTGTTAGAGTGAAGATTAAGGTTCAGCTTTGTGCGTGTAGAGAGTTGGAGAGCATTAGCCATTATAATCTTCAAAGCCTTGTTTATATAGCACTTGAAAAGATGATCGCTGAATGAAATATTCTTGATTCAATGCTAATAACAAGCTTTCCTTTTTGAGCAGATCTTGTCTGGAATGAGGCCGTTGGAATTGATTAGCTTTCAATGCACAGTACCGTTGCTTCTTCAATGCACGTTCTGGCTTGGCTCATTCTGATTCTGCTTCGCTGCTGATGAACTATTGTGTTTCTGTATCAGAGTGTTTGAGCGCAGTTTCTGTTCATCAAGCTTCAGCATGTTCGTGAGTTGATTATCTGATCTTGACGTTCTGATGTAGCAACTTCTGATGCTGGTGTATGAAATCAACTTCTGATGCTGAAAAGACGTGATCTTGCTTATACCAATCAGAGTATCTGCAAGTCAGAACATAATAATTTTAGGCAGCATATAGTTCATTCATGAAACTTATAAATGCTATATCTTTTCACTTTGTTATCATCAAAACTTAAATATAGGGTAGTAGATTCAAACATTGTTCTAACAATCTCCCCCTTTTTGATGATGACAAAAACTAGATATTTTAAATGAAAAATAACGTGAAAAGGTATCTGGGAAATGTTTTAGAGTTAAGAAGTAAGGAGAAATCAGAGTTAAGAGATACTCCCCCTGAGTTTATTACTTCCCTTTGATATACGTGTTCTTCAGGATCAGATCTTTTTCTTTCTTTGAACATCAGATTATAAGAGTCTTTGACTTATCAGAGAGCAGAGCTTCAGAACTATTCCTGTCAGAGCTTTGCTTTGGATCAGAGTATTAGGTCGATCAGAACTTCATATTGATCAGAGCAACATTGATCAGAGCTTCTACATTTTTATCAGAGCTTCTAGTCTTCAGAGTGTCCAGGAGCTTCCTTGTGCCTGTAGACTTAAAACAAAAACAGAAAAACATTTCAAGTAATAGAGTTAGAATGTTTGAGAATTTCTGTCTAGTTAGCCGTTATTGATTTTAAATATCATTCTTGTTCTCCCCCTTTTTGTCAGCAATCAAAAAGTGTTGGTGATGTGCTAAAACAGTTTAGATCAGAAAAACAAATTATATTAAGATAGTTCAGAATCAGAGCAAGAAAATATTACAAAACATAGTCAAAACAGGACATCAGAAAATCAAGAAAACATGAAAAAGGTCATGCATGAAAAAGATTTAAGGTTGAGGAGGCATGCGTGAGAACAGGCTCTCCAGCATCGCTTGAATCTTTTCAGAAGTTTCATTCTGCTTCTGAACCATGTTGACAACAGTGTCAATCTTGCTGTCCTGCACATCCATTCTTGCTTTCATCTTCTGATCATTGTCGTCCATTCGCTGTTGTAGACGCAAGTCATTCAACCTTAATTCTTCCAGAGTCTGCCTGTCCAAGGCAGCTTGAGAAGCGTCAGAAGGAGGAGGCTTCTCAGAACTTTCAGCGACATCTTCTGCTTGATTTTCTTCCTGAATGGTCTTGTCTTCTTCTGATGGTTGCACCTGTGCAGCTTGCCTTTTCTCAGACCAAGGTTCACTGTCCAGAGGGAGCACGTCTTCCTGAGGCAGCTGACTTTCAACTTCCTTCAGCAGCTTGCTGAAGTTCTGTTGAGCCTGCTCATAGTTGACATCCTGCAACTTGAGGGCTTCAGCACGTACCCATAGTCTGAACTGTGACCAGAGCTGATCAGAAGCAGCTGGGTCAATCATCCCAGGACAGACATGCTTCAAGGAAGCAATCCATTGCAGCATACCTGTTTCAAAATTCAAAATACCAGAGCCAACATCTGGTTGCTTTGGTTTTGGGATAGCAATTTTGTGTCTTAGATCAGCAAGACGTTCAAGACTTGTTAAGTCAATGAAAGTTCTGCTGGGGTTTTCAGCGGTTTTCTGAGAGGCTGTTTGTTTTGGAGGAGGGGTATCAGAATCAGAGTCAGATATTTCGATTGGAGTGGATGGAGGTTTGGAAGTATTTGGAGGTGTTGATTCTTCTGAGGATGGTAACTGGGGCATGACAATAGTGGTTCCACATGGCAACTGGATTGCCAGCGGTGAAGGTTGAGGTGAGTGAGGGTCAGATTTATGAGGAGAAGGGGTTTCAGAATGGTGAAACTCTGTTTGATGTGAAGGTGGATTTATTTCTGGTTGGGAAGATGGAGGTGGAATCTCTGATTGCTCAGGGATCAGAGGTTCTTCTGTGAGAGGTTGTTGTTGTTGTGGTTCTGGTTCTGGTTGTTGTTCTGTTTCTAGTTCAGGTTGATGTTCTGGTTGTGGAGGAGGAATATTTTGTGGTTCAGAGTTTGGTTTAGCAGAGGCATGTTCACGCTCAATATCAGCTAGCACTTGGTCAAGTGCTGTTGTTGTTGAAATTGTTGGTTGTTTGGGGATTTTGGTTCTGGGTCTTCTGAGTAGTAAGGCCTCAGAAGGGTCTTCTGGTATGGTTTCATCAATGGTAGGGATTGGAATTGATATTCTGTGAGAGGTTTGAGAAGGGGCAGCAGATGTTGGAATAGTAAAAGATTTTGAAATAAGGGCAGCAGATGAAATACCTCTTTTCTTTGGAGTCTGCTGAGACGATCCTTCTGCTGGCGCTTTCCTCTTCTTTGTCTTCTTCAAAGTCACTTCTGGTTCTGGTTGACGCAGATCTTTGATCTTCAACTTTGAACCTGTATCTTCTTCCTTGTACGCATCTGGGTACCTGAGAAACATCTCTGGTTTGGATTCCATTTCAGAAAATACCGGAAAATCACTCAGAGGCACTCTTCTGCTGGAGATATCAGCAGTTGAAGTAGCTCTGGGTTCCTTCTGAATATTTTCTATCAGCTTCATCTTTTTCAGATTCTTTGCGTTCAGCGGTTTTCCAATAGTTGGTTCAATAGTGCTCATCTCCTGAGCTTCAATCAGATGTTCAATCAGCCTATTCTCTGTCAGAATATCTGATATAAGCCTTCCAAACGGTATCCAGTCTCTCTTGGTTCTTTCTTCTTCTCTTGTTTCTTTGACACTGGTCTTGAGATGGTTGAATAAGAAGTGAGCCAAATTGATCTTAATCTTCTGATCAATAAAGTAGATCAGAAACTGCTGATCCACGTTTATATAATCAGGAGAACTTGTTGGTTTCCTATGGTTGAAGCAACCTAGAATAATCTTAGCCCATACTCTGCAGTGATCCTTCAGATCCTTAATTTTGCTGCTGGGCATTCCAAGAGTGAAAATCCTGTTCGCTACCACACCTACATCAGCGCATCTTTCGGCCATGTCCACACAACGGACTCCACCACCACTTTGACCGATTAGCCTTGCAATGAGATCTTCAGAAATCACAATCTTCTTTCCCATGACAGAAGAGATGACTAGATGTTTTGAAACCTTGGCGTGAATCCAAAATTCCTTGACTAGCGCTGGGAATGTTGGTCAAACCAGCCTATCGAAATACCTCTCCCACTTTTGAACCCTAATTTCTTCAGTTAGGTCAAAACCATTTTCCTTCAAGCTTTCAAAGTCGATGATTAACTCAGAAAGCACTTCAAGGTTCTTTACCGGAGTGAGAAGAGTTCTGATTGGCACTTGATATTGCTCAGAGGTTTCTTTCTTCTGATTGCCTGCAGAAATGCTGGAGGATGCCATTGTTCACACTAAAAAAGCTTTGAGAATGAATTGAGAGAAAAAGGTTTGTAAAGGATGAACTCAGAAATATGCAGAAAAAGCTTGAGTGTTAATGAGAAAGCGTAAAGAATAAGAATGAAGGATTAATGTGCTTAAATAGAGTTTTCAAAATTATTTTGAAAAGATAAACGTTTTTAAGAGAGAGAAAAATAATGATTGCCATTTAACAAGCGTGATTACTTTTCATTAAATGCTTGCTGATTTTGGGGGATTTGAGAAAGATACTTAAAAACGGTTACCAGACATGTGTCTCAATGCACCCAATCAGCGCTTTGCCTTCTCAGAAGCGTGCACGCGTTCTGCTTCAGAGATATGCTGATGATTGGATGACACTTGTTTGATGTAGTGATCAGCACGTCTGTCTTTGAGATTAGACTCTCAGATCTTTAGACTTGCATCTGATACAATCTGCATGTTCTATCTTTCTGAAGGAAGATTGATCAGAAGTTCACAGTAAAAATAATTACATTCTGAAGATAAATATATGGAATTAAAACATTTTCATTCTGGGCATACTTTCATGCTGAGATGTTTCAGAATGAAATTAAACCTATCTTCTGAAAGGGGTTTAGTAAAGATATCAGCCCATTGATGGTCTGTATCTATAAATTTTAAGTTCAAAATACCTTTCTGAATATAGTCCCTAATGAAATGATGTTTTATTTCTATATGCTTAGCTCTAGAATGTAAAATAGGATTCTTACTTAAGCAAATAGCAGAAGTATTATCACAAAGTATAGGAATGTTACTCTCAAAAATCTGGAAGTCTTCAAGCTGACTTTTCATCCAGAGCATTTGTGTGCTACATCCTGCTGCTGCTATGTACTCAGCTTCTGCTGTTGACAGAGCAATTGTTGATTGCCTTTTGCTGGACCAAGAGATCAGATTTTCTCCCAGAAACTGGAAGCTTCCAGAAGTACTTTTACGTTCCACTCTGTCTCCAGCAAAATCAGCATCACAGTAGCCTACTAAGCTGTAATCACTAGATTTTCTATAAAACAAACCCAGATTAGTAGTACCTTTCAGATACTTGAAAATTCGCTTAACAGCTGTTAAGTGAGATTCTCTAGGATCTGATTGGAATCTAGCACAGATACAAACGCTGAATAATATGTCAGGTCTTGAAGCAGTCAGATAGAGGAGAGAACCAATCATACCTCTGTAGACTTTCTGTTCTACACTTTTGCTTACCTCTTCTCTTTCCAGAATGCACGTGGGATGCATTGGAATCTTTGATGGCTTACATTCTGAGAGGTCAAATTTCTTCAGAAGATCTCTGATGTATTTGCTCTGATGAATGTAAGTTCCTTCTGGAGTTTGATTGATCTGAATTCCTAGAAAGAATTTCAGTTCCCCCCTGAGGCTCATCTCAAATTCTGCCTGCATACACTTAGCAAATTTTCTTCCAAGAGAAGGATTAGTAGAACCAAAAATGATATCATCAACATAAATTTGACAGACTAAAATGTCACTCTTAACTGTTTTACAGAATAGAGTAGTGTCCACTTTCCCTCTGGTGAATTCATTTTCAAGCAGAAAGTTACTTAGCCTTTCATACCAAGCTCTGGGAGCTTGTTTCAGACCATACAGTGACTTCTTTAGTTTGAAAACATGTTCTGGATGTTTTGTATTTTCAAAACCTGGGGGTTGGTGAACATAAACTTCTTCTTCTATATAACCATTTAAGAATGCACTTTTGACATCCATCTGATACAGAGTGATGCCTCTATTAACAACAAATGAAATTAAAAGTCTGATAGATTCTAACCTGGCGACTGGGGCAAAGGTTTCTGTATAGTCTATCCCTTCTTGCTGACTATAACCTTGTGCAACCAGTCGTGCCTTGTTTCTGATGACTTCACCTTGTTCATTTAGCTTGTTTCTGAACACCCATCTTGTTCCAATGACGTTGAATCCTTTTGGTCTGGGAACGAGATCCCATACGTCGTTTCTGGTGAATTGATTCAGCTCTTCTTGCATTGCCAGAATCCAGTCATTGTCCAGAAGTGCTTCATCAATAGAAGAAGGTTCAATCAGAGACACAAGTCCCATAAGAGTTTCTTCAGAGTTTCTGAAGCTTGCTCTTGTTCTGATTGGATCTTCTTTTCTTCCTAGAATAGTCTCTTCTGGGTGATCCAAGCTGCTTCTGGGCAATCTCTTCTGAGGTTGATCAGCAGCTGTTGAAGGATTTCTAGCAGTGCTCCTTTCAGACGTTGAAGGAATGTCTGTGTTGAGAGCTTCTGATGACTTGTCTTCAGAACCTGCAAATTCAATTTCTATACCTGCAAAAATTTCATTCTGCTTTGACTTCTCAGAGTCAAGCTTGTCATCAAAACGAACACTGATTGATTCTTCCACAATCTGTGTTTCTGTATTGTATACTCTGTACCCTCTTGAGCGTTCAGAGTATCCTAACATAATACACTTCTGTGCCTTAGAGTCAAACTTGTTCAAATAATTCTTTGTATTTAACATGAAGCAAGTACATCCAAATGGATGAAAATACGAAATGTTGGGCTTTCTGTTCTTCCACAATTCATATGGAGTCTTTTCCAGAATAGGTCTTATTGAGATTCTATTCTGAATGTAGCACGCTGTGTTTATTGCCTCTGCCCAGAAAGTCTTAGCAACGTTTGTCTCATTGATCATGGTTCTGGCCATTTCTTGCAATGTTCTGTTCTTTCGTTCTACAACTCCATTTTGTTGGGGAGTTCTAGGACAAGAGAAATCATGCAGAATGCCTTTGTCATTAAAGAATGACTCAAAATCTTTATTTTCAAATTCTCCACCATGATCACTTCTGACTTTAACGATTCTAAGATCTTTTTCATTCTGAACTTGGTTACAGAAGGTAACAAACACAGAGTGTGACTCGTCCTTGTGTCTTAAGAACTTTACCCATGTCCATCTGCTATAGTCATCTACGATTACTAACCCATACTTCTTACCACTGACTGAAGCAGTTTTAACTGGTCCAAATAAGTCAATGTGCAGAAGTTCTAATGGCTTAGAGGTAGAAACAACATTTTTGGATTTAAAAGAAGGTTTTGCAAATTTGCCTTTCTGACATGCTTCACACAGAGCATCTGAATTGAACTTCAAATTAGGAAGTCCTCTGACCAGATTGAGTTTGTTAATCTGAGATATTCTTCTCATACTAACATGCCCCAATCTTCTGTGCCAGATCCACTGCTCGTTGTTAACAGACAGAAGACATTTTACATTCTGACTCTTTAGTTCAGAAAGTTTGATTTTGTAAATGTTGTTTTTCCTCTTACCATTAAACAGGATAGTCCCATCTTTCTGACTATTAGCTTTACATGATTTTTGATTAAAGATTATATCATAACCGTTATCACTTAATTGACTTATGGATAACAGATTATGCATCAATCCATCTACTAGCAGAACATTATTAATAGAGGGAAGATTTCCATTACCTACAGTTCCAGAGCCAATTATCTTTCCCCTCTGATTGCCTCCAAAGCCAACGTGGCCTCCAGGCTTAAGTTCCAGGCTTTGGAACATATGCCTTCTTCCCGTCATGTGTCGTGAGCAGCCAGAGTCCAGGTACCATGACTGGTGTTTCTGACTTGCTGCTAAAGATATCTGCAACATGTATTATTTTATCCTTAGGTACCCAGATTTTCTTGGGTCCTGACTTGTTAGTTTTACCAAAACTCTGGTTGAATTTTGGTTTCACAGAGTGCTTACTGCTAGTATATTTGATATCATGTGTGTGACCATACACAAAGTGTGAATTTAGAGGAGTGTGTTTAATGGTCAAGTCCATGACATTCTTTGGTGTAGGAACCTTACCTTGGTATCCTATACCTTTCCTGCCGTTTCTGCTAACTCCATAGATCATTGAAGCCATTCTGCTTCTATCTATGCTTTTAGCTAGGAACTTCTGGAAACTGTGATCATACTCCTTGATGATCTCATCAGCGTTGCTGGGAGTTTCAGAAATTGGTTCCTTCTGAGAGTTTTGTAAAGAGTTTTCTAATTTTGAAATTTTATCTCTCAGCTCAGAGTTTTCCAATTTGAGACTCTCAGACTTATTAGAGTCAGATTCAAGATTCCTTTTCAGGTCTCTGAATTTAGCTCTAATCTGCTGATAGCGTTCCAGAATTTCATTGAGGCTTTCAGCAAGTTCAGCCTTTGTAAAATTAACAGCGAAGTTAGGAAATACCTCTTCTGTGTCTGATTCTGAGTCTGATTCAGAAGCTTCACTATCTTCTGAGATGTTAGCCATGAGCGCTATGTTTGCCCTTTCATCATCTGATTCTGAGTCAGCTTCAGACGAGTCAGAGTCATCCCATGTGGCCATGAGACTTTTCTTCTTCTCTCTTCCAAACTTCTTTTTGGGCTTTTCCCTCTGAAGCTTTGGGCAGTCACTCTTGTAGTGTCCTTGCTCATTGCACTCGTAGCAGATGATGTCTTTGGTGTTTGGCTTCTTGCTACTGGAGGAGCCTTCAGATCTTCTGTATCCAGAGGAAGAATCTGTCCTTCTGTATCTGGAGGAGGACTCGTTCTGATCAGATCTTCTGGGATTCCTGAACTTCCTTTGTCTTTGCTTCCACAGTTGATTTACTCTTCTGGAAAGAAGGGAAAGTTCGTCTTCTTCTGATGAGGATCCATCAGATGTTTCTTCAACTGCCTGCAAAACTTTAGACTCAGATTTTCTGTTAGATTTTAAAGCTAAAGGCTTACCTTGCTTCTGAGGCTCGTCAGCTTCTAGCTCTATCTCATGACTTCTGAGGGAGCTTATAAGTTCCTCCAGAGTGATCTTGTTGAGATCTTTAGCTAGCTTCAGAGCAGTAACCATAGGCCTCCACTGCTTGGGTAAACTTCTGATTATTTTCTTGACATGGTCAGCAGTAGAGTATCCTTTGTCCAGAACTTTGAGACCAGCTACCAGAATCTGGAATCTAGAGAACATAGTTTCAATGGATTCAGATTCTTCCATTTTGAACGCCTCATACTTCTGAATGAGCGCCAGAGCTTTTGTTTCTTTGACTTGAACGTTGCCCTCATGCGTCATTCTGAGAGAATCAAAGATGTTCTTTGCTGTGTCTCTGTTGGAGATCTTTTCATACTCAATATAGGAGATGGCACTGAGGAGGATGGTTCTGGCCTTATGGTGATTCTTGAAATCACGCTTTTGTTGATCAGTCATTGATTTTCTATCAATCTTCTGACCACTTGCATTCACAGGGTGCGTGTATCCATCTGTCACCATATCCCACAGATCAGCATCATGTGCTAGAAAGAAGCTTTCAATTCTGTCTTTCCAGTAATCAAAGTTTTCTCCATCAAAGACTGGAGGTTTTCCACTGAATCTGTCTCTGTCCTCATTGTTGTCATTGCTGAAGTGAGAGTTGTTTCCTGCCATTGTGTTTTTCTGACGCTGGATCTTGTACTGACACGGTTAAGTGTTTTAGCTCAGAACCAGGCGCTCTGATGCCAATTGAAGGGGTGAAAAACACAAGAAGGGGGGGTTGAATTGTAAAGCGAAATCTAAAGCAAATGACAAGATATTTTTATCCTGGTTCGTTTGATCTCAAACTACTCCAGTCCACCCGTCAAGGTGATTTCGCCTCTCTCCAACGAGGTCTTAATTCACTATATTCAACTGAATATTACAGACTGCTTTAACAACTGCTAAAGCCTTCTTGATTCAAACCACAACCCGGTTTGTCAAGGTAACACTTTCTTACAAAGAGATATTACAATGTGTTTGGATGTTTTCTATAAAACTTTATCACAACTGTGATGTATACACAAAATGAAGCTTAGAAACTAGATTGCTAAACAATAATGAAGTATCAGAGTTTGTGGTTTAGCAAAACTGTTAGAGTGAAGATTAAGGTTCAGCTTTGTGCGTGTAGAGAGTTGGAGAGCATTAGCCATTATAATCTTCAAAGCCTTGTTTATATAGCACTTGAAAAGATGATCGTTGAATGAAATATTCTTGATTCAATGCTAATAACAAGCTTTCCTTTTTGAGCAGATCTTGTCTGGAATGAGGCCGTTGGAATTGATTAGCTTTCAATGCACAGTATGGTTGCTTCTTCAATGCACGTTCTGGCTTGGCTCATTCTGATTCTGCTTCGCTGCTGATGAACTATTGTGTTTCTGTATCAGAGTGTTTGAGCGCAGTTTCTGTTCATCAAGCTTCAGCATGTTCGTGAGTTGATTATCTGATCTTGACGTTCTGATGTAGCAACTTCTGATGCTGGTGTATGAAATCAACTTCTGATGCTGAAAAGACGTGATCTTGCTTATACCAATCAGAGTATCTGCAAGTCAGAACATAATAATTTTAGGCAGCATATAGTTCATTCATGAAACTTATAAATGCTATATCTTTTCACTTTGTTATCATCAAAACTTAAATATAGGGTAGTAGATTCAAACATTGTTCTAACAATCATAAACTGGATCAAGCGCCTACCACTGCGCTAAAAGCAATTGCTTGTAGCCAAGGTGCTACTCTATTTCCTTATAGCGAATCCAACAAGGGGCCTACCTGGCCCACCTAACACACCTGTGTAGGCTCCCATGGAGGGATGTTAAGCCTTTCGAATCCCTAAGGTTGACGCTGGATATTTTAATCCAACAATCTCCCCCCCAGTGTCAGCCGGGGGGATTCGAACCCATGACCTTGCTCTGATACCACATAAACTGGATCAAGCGCCTACCACTGCGCTAAAAGCAATTGCTTGTAGCCAAGGTGCTACTCTATTTCCTTATAGAGAATCCAACAAGGGGCCTACCTGGCCCACCTAACACACCTGTGTAGGCTCCCATGGAGGGATGTTAAGCCTTTCGAATCCCTAAGGTTGACGCTGGATATTTTAATCCAACATTATCTGCTACCTCTTCAGTCTCAATGTCACAGCAATGTGCAGGTTCGTCCAACCTCTCAATGGTAATATGGGGAGCCTCGTTGTCCCATCTGACCTTGAACATAGAAGACACCGTAGCTAGCGCGTCCACTAACTGATTCTCCTCTCTGGGGAAGTGTTCAAAGTTTATCTCCTCGAAGTGTGGAAGCAACGTCAACACATACTCTTTGTAAGGAATAAGATTTGGGTGCTTCATATCCCACTCGCCTTTGATCTGACTGATCACGAGAGCAGAATCTCCGAATACACTTAAGAACTTAATCCTTAGGTTAATAGCTGCTTGAAGACCCATGATGCACGCTTCATACTCCGCCATGTTGTTGGTGCAGTTAAAACATAATCGGGCGGTGAATGGAGTATGACAGCCTTTAGGAGATATGGTCACGGCGCCAATGCCATTACCCAAAGCATTTGAAGCTCTATCAAAATACATAGACCATCGGGATCCCTCCTCAGGTCCTTCATCCGGTCCAGGTGTTTCACAGCCAATCACCAACATGATGTTCTCATCCGGGAATTCGAAGTTCATAGACTGGTAATCGTCCACGGCCTGATGCGCCAAATGATCCGCCAACACACTTCCCTTGATTGCTTTTTGGGTCGTGTATTAAATATCATACTTAGTCAATATCATCTACCATCTTGCTATTCTTCCATATAAGGCAGGCTTTTCGAAGATATACTTGATTGGATCCATCTTCGATATCAATAGAGTAGTGTGAGTCAGCATATACTGTCTCAGCCGGCGAGCAGCCCATGCCAAATTGCAGCAAGTTTTCTCAAGCAGTGAGTATCGGGTCTCACAGTCGGTAAACGTTTTGCTAGGGTAGTAAATAGCATGCTCTTTTCGGCCAGACTCGTCATGCTGCCCCAGCACGCACCCCATTGAATTGTCGAGTACTGTCAAGTATAAGATCAAAGGTCTTCCTTCAACTAGAGGCATCAGAATAGGCGGATCTTGTAGGTATTCTTTGATCCTTTCGAAAGCGACTTGACATTTATCATTCCATCTTACCACTTAATCTTTCTTCAACAGCTTGAAGATTGGTTCACAAGTAGCAGTCAGGTGCGAGATGAATCGGGCAATGTAATTCAGACGTCCCAGAAAGCCTATGACTTCTTTTTCTGTTCAGGGAGATGGAATTTCCTGTATAGCCTTCACCTTTGCAGGATCCACTTGGATACCTTTATTACTAACGACGAAACCCAGCAGCTTACCAGACCTCACTCCGAAGGTGCACTTGTTCGGATTTAGCCTCAGTCTGTACAATTTCAACCTGTCAAATAACTTTTGGAGATGGTCAAGATGTTCCTCTTCAGTCTGGGATCTTGCAATCATGTCGTCAACGTATACCTTGATCTCATGGTGAATCATGTCGTGGAACAAAGCGACCATGGCGTGCTGATACGTTGCCCCAATCATTCTTTAATCCAAACGGCATGACCTTGTAGCAAAAGGTACCCCATTGCGTAACAAAGGTTGTCTTTTCCATATCCTCGGGAGCCATCTTAATCTGATTGTAACCAGAGAAACCATCCATAAAGGAGAAGACCTTATGTTGTGTGGTGTTGTCAACCAGAACGTCGATATGAGGAAGAGGGAAATCGTCCTTGGGGCTTGCCCTATTCAAATCCCTATAGTCAACACACATTCGTACTTTACCATCTTTCTTCGGAACCGGAACCACGTTGGCAACCCACTGCGGGTAAGAAGTAACTGCTAGAAAACCGACATCAAACTGTTTCATAACCTCAACTTTGATTTTCTCAGACATCTCTGGGCGCATTCGGAGAACTTTCTGTTTCACTGGAGGACAGTCTTCCTTAGTTAGCAAGCGGTGAACCACAATATCGGTGTCCAACCCAGGCATATCTTTGTAAGACCAGGCAAAGATCTCAACATAGTCACGCAGCATTTGTATCAACCGTTGCTTGACATTAGACTCTAAATTTTTACCGATCTTGACCTCTTTCTTGTCTACTTCTGTACCCAGATTTACTATTTCCACTGGCTCTTCATGCGGCTGTATGGCCCTCTCTTCCTGTAGTAACAATCTAGCAAGTTCCCCAGGCACTTCACAATCATCCTCACCTTCGTCCTCGGCTTGGTTGATCGGACTTTCGAAGTCATAATTGGCAGTAGCAGAGTCGTTATCAGCGGGATCCAGAGTGGATGTAGACTTATATTATGTGAGTGTGTGTAAGACAAATAGCTGTTTTGCAAGATAGAAAAGAAAAACAAGGAGCACAAAATTTGTAATGCAAGAAAACGTCCAATGCTTTTATTGATGATATATGGAAATGACACATAATAATCCCTCAATCAAAGCCACGGTATCTCGGGCAAGGCACCGGAACGTAAAGTTTTAAATTGTCTGTTACAAACTCAAAACAAAAGTCTATTACTGTGTAATAAAAGAAATGGGCACGAAGTCCTTTGCCGTCCAATTGCTTAATCCGCCGTCAGTAGTCGGGTAAATCCAGCTGTCAAACTCAGACTCTTCATCATCATCTTCAATTGAATTCACTTCTGGATTACTGATATGCAGGGGAGGTCTTCCAATCCGCGCACGCCGAACGACCCATTGAGCTTCTGCAGTAAAACCCAAACCAAACTTGCCAGTCTTATGTGCAAAGTCAGGAAGTTGGCCCTAATTCTCACACCCACCTTTTTCAATAATAGCTCGGGCATCCTTGAGGGAAGCCATCTTCATTGGAGGATCTTCAGAAACAGTTTCAGTCGATGCTAGAGTCTGGGGAACTTCCTCAAATTTCTGACACGAGGTTTCAATGAACTCCCCATCCATCTCCACATACCAAAAAGAGTTAAGGTGGCTGTGATCGGTGGATCTGGAACTGACTGTGTTAAAGCTGGTTCGCGAAATGTCGCGGAAGCAAGAGTCGCCACCGTCTTTTATTTTCTCCAAATGGAAAGGACAAAAGCACAGAAAAATTCCTTATAGAGATTGCTCTCGGTTCGGGAGGTAGATTATAGAAAGGGAAGGTGTTAGCACCCTTTCTATCCATGGTTATCCATGGGCTCTTAGATACTTGCTCATTGTGTTTTCAAAATGGTTTGTTTGCTTTTCAACTGTGGGTTTTAAAAAGTTTCTTTGAAAATTCCAGTTCGACTCTTGTATCGGTCCTCAAGAGTGTTTGAAAAATTGCTTTCGAAAGCTTTTGAAAAGGTGTCGGTGTGAAAAGAGTTTTGATTTGTTTTTGGATAGAGCAAGTATCTACGAGTCATCCACCTACCCTAAGGAATTAGGCTGTGTAAATGTCCTTAAGGTAGTGCCATCCCACCATTGAGAGATAGGTAGCACCACCGTTGGAGGTGTTCGGGTCAATTCGAGATTCGGGACATGGTGATCACCAGAGCAATGGGAAGACACCTTAGAAGCTACCCTCATGCCAGGTTCCCGGATCATGAGGACTTACTAAGACATCCTCTACTCGACGATCACCTTTCGAAAGGCAAGGCAACAGTGAGGCGTACCCTAGGGGTGGTGTGTGATTTGTGTGTCAGATTCGTTTATTTTTGTCTTGTTCATGTCATGGGCGATCTACGCGTTTGTTTTTATTTTTGTCATTCATTCTTGCATGCCATTATTAACAGTTAAAAAATTACGAAAATTAAAAGTTCTAAACTATTACAAAGGCGCGGGTCCACATCGCCAAAATAAATCCAGGACCCGATTTGACATAAAGTAAATGAAGTGCGAGAAATAAAATGTCCGAGTTTACAAGGCTTTGGGAGAATTACATTAATATTTACAAGAAATAAATAAAATGCGCGAATATGAATTAAAATTGGAAACGAGGGCGTTGGACTCTTTTTAATGAAATTAAATTATGATTATTAAATTAATGAAATTAAAATGAAAATGATTTTTGAGGTTTTTTGTATTTATGGTTTTTTATGAGAAAAATTAAATGAAATTAAAATATTAACCCTAATTCTAGTTGTTTTTTAATTTATTAAGAAAACACGTTAAAATTAAACCTAAGATTAATCTAATTATTTACATGGTAATTTAATTACAAAAATAATATTTAATAATTAATTATTGTGAAAGAAAAGAAAAAAAGATAAAAATGCTTAAAAACCCTAATTCTACAAATTTTTAATTTATTAAAAAAATATTAAGTTTAATCCTAGAATTTACTAATTAGTTAGTGAAATTTATTTACAAAAATATTAAAATAAAATATATTAGTTTTTTTTGTCTTTTCTGATTTTTGTTATTTTTATATTTTTATGAAAGTAAATTAATTGAAGAATTGAATTAAAAAAACTAATTAAAACAAAAATAGAAAAATATGAGAAAAGAATGAGAAAGGCAAACCATGGGGGGTCTGTCCCCAATTGGAGGTATCATTAGCATTGTTGGCCCAAGGTTTCAAGGCCTTATTTGACTTCTTCAGGAAGCATGCATATGCGTTGACTAACGTCCATGATATTCTACAAATTATGGCCCTTTGATTGATCTCAGGAAGCACGTGGAAGGCCTGGATGTGGAGAGTATGGTGAACCCTATTACTGAAACTGCACAGAATGACGTTAGGAAAAATATTATTGAAAGTGAGGGGGACCTGGGATTCGAACCCAGGTCCTAGGGATTACCAACCAAATGCCTTGCCAATGGAACCAAACGCGCGCTTTGTTTATAATGTAACCAACAAATAATATTAATCAAAACATGCGTTAGTGGACTTTTTTAGCGCGAAATTTAAATGAACCAATTGCTGCCTTACACTTCATCATCTTCTTCCTTGTTTGATTTTTTCCCTGAAATATAAAAGAGGTTAACGGGGGTTTTAAACCCCCCCAAAATATGCAGTTTTCTAAAATAGCGAATAGGCCATGGTATTATATAAATTAGGTGCGAGCATTGCATTAGAATCGTTCAAGCTTTCTGAATTCAACCATGGTATTGATGTGCTCTAATTTTGCAGTATTCAGAAACGCCCAATTTCAAGTTTGAAGAACCCTAATAATCGTCCATGGTATTTTCGCGTATGAGTGATGAAAGCTTAATTAAACAATGCAGTTAGCTTTAGAATCAATCAAGGAACATAAATCAAACATTAAAAATTACTAAAAACGCATGAATCATGATGCAAGCATATGAAAAAAGTTCTGTACAGGACACGATTGTTCTCACGTTTCTTGGTGTTAGGATGGATGGTTTTGATTTGAAAACCTTCCTTGAAGCCTCAGGAAGGTAATGGAATGGTTATTTTTGCTTGAATCGCACTGTAACCTAGTTTTCAGTATTTGAGTTTTTTCCAAAAAATGCAAAAGTGGTGATGATGTTCTTGCGCAGCTCAGAGGTTCTGGACACTAGGGTTAGGTTTGCACATGTATAGAGAACGAATTTGATCAATAATCCAAGCCCATAGCCTTGCTTTTAATGATTTTCAAGATTTGATTTTCAAGAATCTTTTCCAATATTTCTTCATGCATATTTGATACAAATCATGGCCAATCACTTTAATTCCTTCCATATCTGATCATGCACGAAATCTTGAGCTTATTCCATGCATAAAAAGATTTAAAAAATTAGGTTTAGTATTTTCCACATATTTATTTTAATTAAATGAATTATTAACCATTAAAAATCCAAATAAATAAATAAAAATGATGAAAAACTTCCCTTTGGGCCAAATGGTCGTGCACATGCCTTGGATGATGGATTTTGGAAGAAAAAGAGGCCCATTAGCATTTTTAAGACATTTGAAGCAATGTTGACTTTTCAAAATATCCAAAAATTTCCCAACTTCCACAAGGCATAACTTGCACAATTTTTAAGCTTTGCTCATGTTCTTAGACATTTTGGAAAGGTATTTGAGTCCTCTAACCAATGCCTTTGGTCCCATGTCATTTGGATTTACCAATCTCAAGTTATGTCCTTTGACTTAAAGTCCCTTTTTGTTGACTTTTGAAAATGACCTATAATGTTGAAATTGATAACTTTTTGTGAGAGCATTTTTTGGACTTGAAGTGTGAAGAGGAGTTGTAGTAATTGTCTTTCTCTTAAAAATTAGCTTTGGATGGAATTTTTATGATAATCCATGTGGAAGTTATGCCCTGGTCAAGTTACAGTTGACTTTTTCAACTGTCCAAATATGGAAACTATTGCATCTTGAGACTTTTTGAGCCAAGCTTTGAGAATCATGATCAAGCATTGATCAAATGATGTTTGTGGCTTCAAAATGAGATGTTGATCTAAAATTTGGACTTTTGACTGTCAAATGACCATTTTGCCCCTACAGTTGACTGTAGTGCAATTAGGGTTTTTGACTGTGCAATTTTGTGCTGTAAGTCTTGAAACTTGGTATGAGGATGCTTGACCATGTTTATAAGCATGTGGGACTTGATTGGACCCTTGGAAACTTCATTTTCTTTGTCAGGACCAAAACCCTAATTTTTGACTGTTAGGAGGCCCTTGAACTGTGCAACCCTTGGGGAATTTTGAAGCTTTTGACTTGGCAAATTTTGAAGAATATGGGAGGGCAAATTTTGGGGTACAACAGTTGCCCCTGTTCAATCTTCTTAGACCTGAGGATGCAGATTGGCTGACGTGCCTTTCGTAATCCGAAGGTGGAAGATGATTGAACACTAGAGTGCCCAGAAATTTGCGCTCACATAGTAGTGTGATGGTGGAATGGGCTTATAGATGCCATTTGGAGATTGATGAATAGGATGATGGGCTTATAGATGCCATGCTAAGAGGTAATGGATAGGTGGATGGGCTTATAGATGCCATCTGGGTGTCAATCGCGTAAGAGATTCCTTAGCGAGAACTTGCGTACCTGAAAAAGGAAAATGATTACCTGACCTGTTGCAAGAGCTGGTCTTCAGATTCTTTGTATAGATGTGTCCTGACTGGTTACAGGAGCTGGATCTGGGTCTTCAAAAGGTGATGAATGAACCAGGGATGATTACTACCTCAACATGAACGGTGAGAGAACCTTGGATGATTACAACCTCAACAGTAATGCTGAGAGAATCTGGGGACGATTACTACCTCCGCAGTAACGGGGAGAGAACCATAGGCGACTTCAACCTCAACAGTAATCATTGAGAGAATCTTGGGCGACTTCAACCTCAACAGTAATCATTGAGAGAATCCGGGGCGACTTCAACCTCAACAGTAATCATTGAGAGAATCTTGGGGCGACTTCAACCTCAACAATAATCATTGAGAGAATCTTGGGCGACTTCAACCTCAACAGTAATCATTGAGAGAATCTTGGGCGACTTCAACCTCAACAGTAATCATTGAGAGAATCTTGGGCGACTTCAACCTCAACAGTAATCATTGAGAGAATCTTGGGTGACTTCAACCTCAACAGTAATCATTGAGAGAATCTTGGACGACTTCAACCTCAACAGTAATCATTCAGAGAATCTTGGGTGATTACTACCTCAACAGGAACGCTGAGAGAATCTTGGGCGACTTCAACCTCAACAGTAATCATTGAGAGAATCTTGGGCGACTTCAACCTCAACAGTACTCATTGAGAGAATCTTGGGCGACTTCAACCTCAACAGTAATCATTGAGAGAATCTTGGGTGACTTCAACCTCAACAGTAATCATTGAGAGAATCTTGGACGACTTCAACCTCAACAGTAACGCTGAGAGAATCTTGGGGCGATTACTACCTCCACAGTAACGGGGAGAGAACCACAGGCGACTACAACCTCAACAGTAATCATTGAGAGAATCTTGGATATCTTCTACTGAGTCTTCATCAGGAAAATCTGTTAGGGGTCGATTTAGCTGGACTAGAGAAGGCCTTGGACTGGATAAGAAATAGAAAAATCTTAGGGTCGATTTAACTGAACCGGTCTAGGTCTTGAAATGTCTTCCACTGGATAAGAAACAGGGAGATCTTAGGGTCGATCTGACTGAACCAGAGAAGGCCTTTAACTGGATAAGAAACAGCAAAATCTTAGGGTCGATTTAACTGAACCGGTCAAGGTCTTGAAATTTTCAACTGGATGAGAAACAGGGAGATCTTAGGGTCGATCTGACTGAACCAGAGAAGGCCTTTGACGGGATAAGAAACAGAAAAATCTTAGGGTCGATTTAACTGAACCGGTCAAGGTCTTGAATATAGCTGAGAACTTAACTGGATCCTTCCTGAAAGGTAAAGGTCAGTCATATGCAATGCATGATATGGATCAAGCAATGATGTTCTCAACATAAATGAGATTTGTAAAGTATGATGCATATATGCATGCCATACTGTATGGAAATGCGATGTTTATGAATGTATGTTTGTCGTCCAGGAAAGTAAATCCTTGACGGGTGCCGGGAAGTCACTCCTGGGCTGATGTTGAAGAATAGATTTTTGCTTCCGCTGGGGATGATAGTTGCAAGAATACCGGTAGGAGAAGATAACTCCGTTGGGGAATACACTTGGCGAATGGATTACTCTGCGGGGAGAAAAGTACTCTAGCTACATTGCTGGGAAGCAATACTCTGTGGGGAGAGAGATACTTCGCTGAAATGTTGATGATAACTTGCTGGGGATACCCTTGCTGTGTTGGAAGTGCTAATAGACTTCGCTGGGGATAAGAAGACTTCATCGAGGATGCTCTTTCCGTGGCTTTTGGCTGAGGATAACCCAGTTATATCCTGGTAAGGAAATAACTCTTGAATAAAGCCGGGAGACGCGTTCGTGCTCTGCGAGGATAAGCTTCCAGAATCTACTGGGGATAAGCTTACTGCTTGGGGAGATGAATCCCAACTTTCCTGGGGAACTAGATTGGACTCTCCTGGGGAAGTTTGAGCTGTAATTTTTTGCAAGTTGAAAGAGGGAACCTATGTAGGGTTGCCTGACGATGAGCTCGTGTAAAACTGCATCTTGGAAAGAAGGACACCTGAGTAGGGTTACTGATGACGAGTTTGTGTAAAACTTCATCTTTGGAAAGAGAGAACCTGTGTAGGGTTTCTTGATGACGAGTCCGTGTAAAACTATATCTGGGGTTTTGAGAAGGAAACCTGTGTGGAGTTTACTGATGACGAGTCCGTGTAAAACTATGTCTGGAAAGAGATAACCTGTGTAGGGTTACTTCGGGATAAGTCCGTGTAAGGCTTCCGGAGGAAACAGGGTAAGATTACTGCAGGGTAAGTTCGTGTAAAACTTCTTGATGAACCGGGGTAAGGTCATCTTGAGATAAATCCGTGTAAGACTTCTGGAGGAACCGGGGTAAGGTTACTACAGGATAAGTTCGTGTAAAACTTCTTGATGAACCGGGGTAAGGTCATCTTGAGATAAATCCGTGTAAGACTTCAGGAGGAACCGGGGTAAGGCTACCTGGAGGTAAGTTCGTGTAAAACTTGAGATGAATCCGTGTAAGACTCCAGGGGGAACCGGTGTAGGGTCATTTTGATGATAAGTCCGTGTAAGACTTCTGGGGGAACCGGGGTAAGGTTACTTTGAGATGGGTCCGTGTAAGACTTTATTTGAGAAGACAAGGAACCGGTGTAGGGTTACTTGTGGATGAGTCCGTGTAAGACTTTGTTTGAGTAGGAACCGGTGTAGGGTTACTTGATGATGGTCACATGGATGGTTGTCCTGTTTGGTTTCAGATATTAACCCATGATCTGGAATTTGTAAAGGTAGATGGTAATCATCTTTGTATTAACCTTCCCTTGGTACCTTGGTTGATAGAGCAACTGGACCGTTTGGACGACTCATTATTGCCCCTGTTTCTGAGGTGGGAGAGGATATCTTATGGATGTAGTTGACAAATCTTCTGGTAGACAGGTGACGAGAGGCCAGGACATAGTCGTACGCTTTGATCCCTAACTTTTGCCTGGACCGCCCTTTCGGGTTTTCAGTCCACCGGGATACCCTTTTTGCCCAAGCCGCCTTTTCAGGTTTTCGACTTGCCGGGTGTACAGATTTTTTTATTTCATCCCTTATTTTTTTGCCCGAACCCTTTTGGTTTGCCGGGAAGCCCTAATTTTTGCCTAGGTATGTCAACCTAGCAGGTCTTTGATTTTGCGTAGTATTTTTTTTTTCCGACTATGTCCGTGCTTTCAGAATATATGGAGTTGCCCCTGTTAGAAGTGTTTTGCCATGCTGCCAGAAGATGTTTGATCAGGCGAGATTCGTCGTTGGAGTGCCCCAATTGACTCAGGTGGAGATTTGCCCCAGGCTATTTGGCCTTTGAGAGATTCTCCGAATCTTGCTTGGATTGCCCCAGATGATGGATCATGATCATGTCATGCCCCTTGATTGGAAGTTCCTTTGTTCACTAGGTTTTCATCGTGCGAATTTCCCTGCTGTTCAAACAAAAGTCATATGCAAACAATGTTATATCAAAAATGCAAAGCTTATGTCTGTCTTGAAGATTTTGAAAATGCATTCTTTTTCATAAAACAAGTGAATGTTTGTAAAACGTGATGTCAACTCCGTATTTACCGTAAGCCTTAAGGAGTCAGGATACCTTTCGTAATAGTATGCTTTCGAACTAACCCATGCTTCAGCTAGGACTTTTAAGGGTTATAACGTGGCTTGGTTCACGGTTTAAGAAACAAAGGATAAAGGCTCAAATTATCTGTACCCACCCGCTCTTCGTGAGGTTCTCCAAACCTAAACTCAGTTGATCATACATTAGACCTTGTTTGAGTCTTTGCTTTGGTATACCAATGATGGTTCGGATGTTGATAGTTCGTTTTGAATAGGCAGTCATTTCCTTTTTTGTCGAGGGTTTGTAGGACCTCCCTTTTTTTTATTTGATTATCCCTATTATTTTTTTTTGCCTGAACTGTTTCTTTTGTGATCACAGTCAGCGGGATGCCCCAGTTTCGTAAGTCCCCTTTATAGGTTTTGACTTTTTGGGATTTTCGTTTATGATTTTTGATAATGACTGCTTGTCCTTATGATTGTTTTGAACCATCACTGTCTTTCTTTGTTTTGTAAGGACCTCTTTGGTGCCGTTTGTTGTGCACTTGGATCAACTGAGAGAACTACCCTGCCCCAGGTTATGATAAAGGGTTTTTAAATTTCGAAAAGAAAAAAAACTCCTACTTCTTTGGCTCAGAGGGGTTGACGAGGGATTATCTTCCTTATAACTCCAGTGTTTGGGAATTGAAACAATGCCTGTACCTCATCAGTGGGGTCTATTCAAAAGCATACTGTAGATCGCAGTATCGTTTTCGTCATCCTTCCTCAAGAGGCTTAGAATTTTAGATCAAGAGTTGACATCAGAAAAATATGAAAACAGTTTGCATATAGTGAATATAATTAATTCAAGACAGACACGTGTAATGCATTCATGAAATAAAAGAGTTTAACATGACAATTGTTTATTTGAACAGGAAAAGAAAAATACAACTTGAATTCAAATGAACAAAAATCTCTCAATCCTAGCCATGTTTTGGCAAAGGGG
This sequence comes from Vicia faba, assembly GCA_948472305.1. Taxonomy (NCBI): domain Eukaryota; kingdom Viridiplantae; phylum Streptophyta; class Magnoliopsida; order Fabales; family Fabaceae; genus Vicia; species Vicia faba. The sequence goes on from OX451737.1 coordinate 1,239,714,529, forward strand.
CAGTGGTCACATTGGGAGTCTCAGCAGGCTCGAATTCAATCTCCTTAGCATCGATCATATTCTGGATCTTATATTTCAGTGCCCAACAGTCCTCAGTGTCGTGCCCCGGGCTATTAGAATGATAAGCACACCTCGCCTCCGGGTTGTAGTTTGGAGAGGAGGTCTTGGGATTTGCAGGAGGGTTGATCACCGCAATCAGATTCATTTTCAACATGTGCTGCAATGCTTGTGACCATGACATGTTGATGTTGGTGAATTGTCTTTTAGGCTCGTCCGGCCTTCGCTGATTTCCTTTTTGTGGTTGTCGGCGTGGTGCAGAACCAGAGATCATGACTGCCCCTGCCTGTTGGTCACGACGACTCTTTTGACCGTATGCAGCATTAGACTCTTTTCTGCCCTTGTAAGGCTTTTTGTGAGTATCAGAAGGTGTGGCCTCTTGAATTTTCCCACTCTTGATACCAGCTTCAATTCTTTCCCCAGTCAGAATGAGGTCGGTAAATCCTGCAGATGAATTACCAATGAGATGATTGAAGAACGGCCCGGACAAGGTCCCCAAGAACATATCAACGAGTTCCCGGTCAGTTAATGGAGGTTGCACCCTGCCATCCAGGTCCCTCCACTTCTGTGCGTACTCTTTAAAACCTTCACTTGACCCTAGCGACATACCCTGGAGTTGGGTACGTGTAGGAGCAAGGTCGACATTATATTGATACTGCTTGTAAAAAGCAGTAGCCAACTCCTCCCAGTTACGAACCTTGGTCCCATCCAGCTGATAGAACCATTCAAGATGAGTCCCTGAAAGACTCTGCTGGAAGAAGTGGATCCACAAGTTCTTGTCCACTGAGTACGGTTGAATCTTCCGCACGTAGGATCTGAGGTGTAGCTTGGGACAAGACGCCCCGTCATACTTGGTAAAGGATGGTGCTTTGAACTTATGAGGAATGATCACACCAGTAGACAAACCCAAGTCTCCAAAATCCAACCCAGGCACCTGTTGGATCTCCATAGCATTCAGTCTGTCCTCCAATTGCTTGTACCGGTCTTCAGCGGGAGGATATTGCTCATCATTGAACTTCGTCTCGTTGTCGGAGACCACTGGACTAGGCACCTCTCTCTTATGGGGACTGCCTTTCCCCACAGATGGAGTTGTCCTCTCAGCTTCATTTTGTAGTGTGTTCCCAGATCTGCGTCTAGGGATGAACAAAACAGTCCTCTTCTTCTTCTTCTTCTGAATCAGAGTCTTCAATTCCTTTTGACCCTGAGCTAGGCTCGCAATCAACTCCTGGAACTGGGCATTCTGGGCCTGGAGAGCCTTGATGGATTGCTCACTAGACGATTCAGGATTCATGACGATCGGCTGAAATAAACAGCGAAGAAGGTAAGCAACCTGTCGAAAGGGTACCTGCAATGCAATGATATGTATGATATGCATGCAATGTTTTCAAGGATCTTGCGGGGTAAACAAGAAAACCGTTAGAATTTGAATTTGGTGGCTTGATTGAAGGAACTTCCTGTTGTTGAGAGTCCTTCTTCAAGAGTCAAGGCTCACCATATCGAGTGGGTCATAGCCCCTGACAACCTTGGCTAGAAGAAAATAAATCCCCTTTGCCCCTTGCTGGATAATTGGTTCATCATGACCTGCATCACAAGCCCTTGAGATCCTTGAAATGGGTTAGGATGTATGCAATGGTATGATGTTATGGTATGCATGGGAGTAATGTGAGTAACCCTGTTATGAGTCCCAATTAAGGACTGCAAACCAAACCTGCAGGGAACTCAAGTGTCAGATAACAAGCATGCAAGTAGTCAAGTATGAAAGCACACAAGTCACACAGAGAGCCCTTAGAGTTTAGGCCAGCATGAAGTTTGGGGTACTACCCTCTTGAAGTTGGTGGGCTCAACCTGTCCTATTAGAAGTAACCGGGTTCTAAGGGTCCCAATATCACGGGATTGCTTTCATTGTTCATTGTTTCGATTTAGCCACTGAACTGGCGACCGAAATATTCCAGGAAAGCAACCCTCAATTGAGTGTAGTATCGAGTATCAACCAACCTCGGACTGCACCAAAGTCAGTTATCTCACTACCCTAAAGAGGCCAAGATAGTTCAATTAAGGTTCCTAAGGTCTGTTGATGCTTCACGACACCACGCGGAGGCCTCGTACTCTCCTTGACTGAACTCAAGGGTTACCGGTACACACCAAAGTGCCACATCAACGTAGCAGACTGTTTCAACCATATCGGTATACCCCACACAGTTCCCTCACAGCCTTGTTGCTACTTTCTAAGAAGGTATCCCCCAGATCCGGGTTAGGATCTATAGAACTCCCAAGACAGTCCCACAATTTAAAGCACACAAGTCAAAGCAATTGAAAACACAGTCATGAACTATCCTAAGGTACACCTCACTTTATAAGACTCCCCAGCAGAGTCGCCAGTTCTGTGATCGGTGGATCTGGAACTGACTATGTTAAAGCTGGTTCGTGAAATGTCGCGGAAGCAAGAGTCGCCACCGTCTTTTATTTTCTCCAAATGGAAAGGACAAAAGCACAGAAAAATTCCTTATAGAGATTGCTCTCGGTTCGGGAGGTAGATTATAGAAAGGGAAGGTGTTAGCACCCTTTCTATCCATGGTTATCCATGGGCTCTTAGATACTTGCTCATTGTGTTTTCAAAATGGTTTGTTTGCTTTTCAACTGTGGGTTTTAAAAAGTTTCTTTGAAAATTCCAGTTCGACTCTTGTATCGGTCCTCAAGAGTGTTTGAAAAATTGCTTTCGAAAGCTTTTGAAAAGGTGTCGGTGTGAAAAGAGTTTTGATTTGTTTTTGGATAGAGCAAGTATCTACGAGTCATCCACCTACCCTAAGGAATTAGGCTGTGTAAATGTCCTTAAGGTAGTGCCATCCCACCATTGAGAGATAGGTAGCACCACCGTTGGAGGTGTTCGGGTCAATTCGAGATTCGGGACATGGTGATCACCAGAGCAATGGGAAGACACCTTAGAAGCTACCCTCATGCCAGGTTCCCGGATCATGAGGACTTACTAAGACATCCTCTACTCGACGATCACCTTTCGAAAGGCAAGGCAACAATGAGGCGTACCCTAGGGGTGGTGTGTGATTTATGTGTCAGATTCGTTTATTTTTGTCTTGTTCATGTCATGGGCGATCTACGCGTTTGTTTTTATTTTTGTCATTCATTCTTGCATGCCATTATTAACAGTTAAAAAATTGCGAAAATTAAAAGTTCTAAACTATTACAAAGGCGCGGGTCCACATCGCCAAAATAAATCCAGGACCCAATTTGACATAAAGTAAATGAAGTGCGAGAAATAAAATGTCCGAGTTTACAAGGCTTTGGGAGAATTACATTAATATTTACAAGAAATAAATAAAATGCGCGAATATGAATTAAAATTGGAAACGAGGGCGTTGGACCCTTTTTAATGAAATTAAATTATGATTATTAAATTAATGAAATTAAAATGAAAATGATTTTTGAGGTTTTTTGTATTTATGGTTTTTTATGAGAAAAATTAAATGAAATTAAAATATTAACCCTAATTCTAGTTGTTTTTTAATTTATTAAGAAAACACGTTAAAATTAAACCTAAGATTAATCTAATTATTTACATGGTAATTTAATTACAAAAATAATATTTAATAATTAATTATTGTGAAAGAAAAGAAAAAAAGATAAAAATGCTTAAAAACCCTAATTCTACAAATTTTTAATTTATTAAAAAAATATTAAGTTTAATCCTAGAATTTACTAATTAGTTAGTGAAATTTATTTACAAAAATATTAAAATAAAATATATTAGTTTTTTTTGTCTTTTTTGATTTTTGTTATTTTTATATTTTTATGAAAGTAAATTAATTGAAGAATTGAATTAAAAAAACTAATTAAAACAAAAATAGAAAAATATGAGAAAAGAATGAGAAAGGCAAACCATGGGGGGTCTGTCCCCAATTGGAGGTATCATTAGCATTGTTGGCCCAAGGTTTCAAGGCCTTATTTGACTTCTTCAGCAAGCATGCATATGCGTTGACTAACGTCCATGATATTCTACAAATTATGGCCCTTTGATTGATCTCAGGAAGCACGTGGAAGGCCTGGATGTGGAGAGTATGGTGAACCCTAGTACTGAAACTGCACAGAATGGTGTTAGGAAAAATATTATTGAAAGTGAGGGGGACCTGGGATTCGAAACCAGGTCCCAGGGATTACCAACCAAATGCCTTGCCAATGGAACCAAACGCGCGCTTTGTTTATAATGTAACCAACAAATAATATTAATCAAAACATGCGTTAGTGGACTTTTTTTAGCGCGAAATTTAAATGAACCAATTGCTGCCTTACACTTCATCATCTTCTTCCTTGTTTGATTTTTTCCCTGAAATATAAAAGAGGTTAACGGGGGTTTTAAACCCCCCCAAAATATGCAGTTTTCTAAAATAGCGAATAGGCCATGGTATTATATAAATTAGGCGCGAGCATTGCATTAGAATCGTTCAAGCTTTCTGAATTCAACCATGGTATTGATGTGCTCTAATTTTGCAGTATTCAGAAACGCCCAATTTCAAGTTTGAAGAACCCTAATAATCGTCCATGGTATTTTCGCGTATGAGTGATGAAAGCTTAATTAAACAATGCAGTTAGCTTTAGAATCAATCAAGGAACATAAATCAAACATTAAAAATTACTAAAAACGCATGAATCATGATGCAAGCATATGAAAAAAGTTCTGTACAGGACACGATTGTTCTCACGTTTCTTGGTGTTAGGATGGATGGTTTTGATTTGAAAACCTTCCTTGAAGCCTCAGGAAGGTAATGGAATGGTTATTTTTGCTTGAATCGCACTGTAACCTAGTTTTCAGTATTTGAGTTTTTTCCAAATAATGCAAAAGTGGTGATGATGTTCTTGCGCAGCTCAGAGGTTCTGGACACTAGGGTTAAGTTTGCACATGTATAGAGAATGAATTTGATCAATAATCCAAGCCCATAGCCTTGCTTTTAATGATTTTCAAGATTTGATTTTCAAGAATCTTTTCCAATATTTCTTCATGCATATTTGATACAAATCATGGCCAATCACTTTAATTCCTTCCATATCTGATCATGCACGAAATCTTGAGCTTATTCCATGCATAAAAAGATTTAAAAAATTAGGTTTAGTATTTTCCACATATTTATTTTAATTAAATGAATTATTAACCATTAAAAATCCAAATAAATAAATAAAAATGATGAAAAACTTCCCTTTGGGCCAAATGGTCGTGCACATGCCTTGGATGATGGATTTTGGAAGAAAAAGAGGCCCATTAGCATTTTTAAGACATTTGAAGCAATGTTGACTTTTCAAAATATCGAAAAATTTCCCAACTTCCACAAGGCATAACTTGCTCAATTTTTAAGCTTTGCTCATGTTCTTGTACATTTTGGAAAGGTATTTGAGTCCTCTAACCAATGTATTTGGTCCCATGTCATTTTGATTTACCAATCTCAAGTTATGGCCTTTGACTTAAAGTCCCTTTTTGTTGACTTTTGAAAATGACCTATAATGTTGAAATTGATAACTTTTTGTGAGAGCATTTTTTGGACTTGAAGTGTGAAGAGGAGTTGTAGGAAATGTCTTTCTCTTCAAAATGAGCTTTGGATGGAATTTTTCTGATAATCCATGTGGAAGTTATGCCCTGGTCAAGTTACAGTTGACTTTTTCAACTGTCCAAATATGGAAACTTTTGCATCTTGAGACTTTTTGAGCCAAGCTTTGAGAATCATGATCAAGCATTGATCAAATGATGTTTGTGGCTTCAAAATGAGATGTTGATCAAAAATTTGGACTTTTGACTGTCAAATGACCATTTTGCCCCTACAGTTGACTGTAGTGCAATTAGGGTTTTTGACTGTGCAATTTTGTGCTGTAAGTCTTGAAACTTGGTATGAGGATGCTTGACCATGTTTATAAGCATGTGGGACTTTATTGGACCCTTGGAAACTTCATTTTCTTTGTCATAACCAAAACCCTAATTTTTGACTGTTAGGAGGCCCTTGAACTGTGCAACCCTTGGGGAATTTTGAAGCTTTTGACTTGGAAAATTTTGAAGAATATGGGAGGGCAAATTTTGGGGTACAACAGTGGCTCACCATGTACTCCTCTTCTCCTCGTACTGTAACGATTTTCCCTTTCACTGGATATTTTAACATCTGATGGAGCGTAGAAGTTACCGCCCCAGCCTTATGAATCCACGGTCGACCCAACAAACAAGAATAAGATGGTCGAATGTCCATCACATAGAATGTAGACACGAAAGTCTGGGAACCAACCTTAACAAGAACATCCACCTCTCCATGTACCATCCTTTTGGACCCGTCAAAGGCCCTAACCACAATATTACTTGGCTTCAGAACCAACCCTTCACAGTCCAACCAATCTAATGCTTTCTTGGGTAAAACATTTAACGAGGATCCAGTATCCACCAGCACGTGGGCCAAAGTAGTGCCCCTGCACTCGATTGAAACATGCAGAGCGTCATTGTGATTCTTTCCTTTGGCAGTCAAATCTGCGTCGGAGAAACCCAACCCGTTGTCAGCGGTCAAACTAGCCACACAATCTTTGAATTGATCAGCAGAGGTCTCCTGTGGCACATGCGCAGTTTTCAGGAAATCAATTAAAGCCTTAGCATGGGATTCTGAGAACAACAATAAAGATAACATGGAGATCTTCGACGGGGTTTGCCCCAGCAGTTCGACTACATTATAGTCGCTTTTCTTGATGATCTTCAAAATTTCCTCTATCTCCTTCCTAGAGGTTTCAACAATAATCTTCTTCGGTGCCTCCGTCCGGGCAGGCTCACCGGTGATCCCTTTGCCCCGAGCGTCAGATGACTCGGCAACAGGGGTAATGATCGGAGCATGAACATGGACAATAGCAGATGTACTGGCAGGTGTAATAGCAACAGGTTTCTGCATAGTTGGTGGGGAAATCTCAGGAGAGAAAAGTCTTCCGCTTCAGATGACTTTGCTAGACATAACAATATTGCTGACATCAGTATCAACCTCCTCAACATTCAAGTCTTGTTTAATCCCATGATAATACACATCGTCCCCATAGTGCTATGGGACAGCCTTATCCGACGTGTAAGGGATAGGTCCAGGAATAGTAATGATCAATGGAGAAACTCTCGAAACAGATGTAATTCTAACAGGCTTTCTCGAGGAAGCCTTGGAAGAATTGTCGGAAATGGTGATTATGGAAACATCTTCAATAGGAATCAATGGAACCAAAGTTTTCTCGAACAGGATTTCTTTGTTATCCACCAGGCGCTAAACACTTGACTTCAATAGATGGAAACCAGTAGGTAGGATGGAACATAGGTGGCAACCTTCTCCACAGCCCGGAAATAAACCGGCCACCAATAAGTTCTTCTTAACGGTCAACAACAGAGTAGAAATGTCTTCCACAGAGGTTACAAATGAATCATCGTCCACAACATTTACTCCATGCTTGGGCATAGGAGAAGTCATGACATTAGGCTTTTCTGGCGCTTCAAACTCAATCTCCTTAGCATCAATCAGATCCTGCACTTTAATCTTCAAAGCCCAGCAGTTATTGGTATCATGCCCCGGGCTATCGGAGTGATAAGCACAGCGGGCGTTCGGATTATACAGCGGTGATGTAGTACTGGGATTTTTTGGAGCCTCCTTCAGAGTCACCAAGTTGGTTTTCAACAGTTGCGGCAGAATTTGAGATAGAGTCATACTGAGCCGAGTATAATGTCTTTGCGGTCTCTCTACTCTTTGCTGATTGTTGCATTGCGGGGCAACAACAAGTCTTGATATTACCACCGCATTAACTGCTTGGCGGCGCTCAGGTCGGTTTTGGCTCCTCGAGTTGTAAAATGCACTAGATTCCTTCTTGAAAGTATTCTTCTCCGTGCTCAATGAAGCACCTTTTTGTATCTTGCCACTTTTGATACCAGCTTCAACCCTCTCCCTAGTCATAATCAGTTCAGTAAACCCGAACGATGAACTATCGATCAAATGATTGAAGTATGGACCAGACAAAGTCCCAAGAAACATATCCACCAACTCCCTATCAGCCATAGGGGGTTGTACTCTTCCAGCAAGATCTCTTCACTTCTGAGCGTAGTCCTTAAAACCATCGCTCGCACCCATAGACATACCCTGAAGTTGAGTACGTGTGGGAGCAAGATCGGCATTATACTTGTATTGCTTGTAAAAAGCGGCAGTAAGGTCCTCTCAGTTACGGACATTAGCTCCTTCCAGTTGATAGAACCATTCAAGTTGAGTCCCTGACAAACTATCTTGAAAGAAATGAACCCAAAGGTTCCTATCAGCAGTATATGGTTGAATCTTTTTGACGTACGAGAGGAGGTGTAACTTTGGGAATGAGACCCCATCGTACTTAGCAAAGACAGGAGCTTTAAACTTGTGTGGGATCACCACCCCAGATGCCAAACCCAAATCTCCGAAGTCCAACCCAGGTATCTTCTGGATCTCCATTGCGCTCAATCGGTCTTTGAGTTGCTTATACCTTTCCTCGGTAGGAGGATACTGGTCTTCATCAAAGTGAGTGTCATTGTCAGAAACAACAGGGCTAGGAGCCTTCCTTTCTTCTTGATTCTCTCCTCCTCCAGATGAATGAGACAAATCAACTTCTTCTCGCAACCTATTTCCAAATCTGTGACCCATATTCAGCAGGACCACCTTCTTCTTCTTCTTCTTCTTCTTGTCCTTCAAGGTAAGAGTCTTCAAATCTTGTTGACTCTTGTCCAAGTTCATGAACATCTCCTGGAACTGAGCATTCTGAGATTGCAGAGCCTTGATGGCTTGATCAGTAGGTGTTTCAGAAGACATGTTGTGCTAAAATAAACAGCGAAGAAGATGAGAAACCTGTAAGGGTATCTGTGATGAGGTGCATGAGAATGGAATGCATATGAAATGATTTCAAAGACTTAGGGAGATTCAAATTTGTAAACCAAAATAAAACACACTTTATTAGATTAAAACTTGAAACAATGTTTGACAAATGCCTTTAAGGCGTTACAAAAGAAATACTGAAAAGCAAATCTAAGCTAGAAATAGTAAAAGACATCAGAATTCCCATGGTCGTTTTCCTTTCGTGCTGACATAATCATTGATTGTCCTCTCGTTCTCCAGCTGCCTTGTAAGCTTCAGGATCTTCCGTTCCTGCTCATGATATTTCTCTCTGTAGGTATCCGTTTCTTCCCTTAGTTGGATCCAAGATCTCTTTAATGCCCCAATATCGGTGGGAATGTATGGATGGATGACCGTATAAGGAACCCCTTCTTCATCAGCATGCTCTACAATCACCGGCAAAACGGCTTCATATGGCATCCCCGACTTTTGAGCACGGGCTCAAACCCAATGGAGGTATGGTTGCATCGGGAGAGAAGTCTTCATTCCTAGCTCATGTGAATCATACCTGTTAACCCTGTCCCAAGCTCGTATAAACCTGCGGCGATATCCCTCAACATCCCCTTTGAAGTCAAAGACAATGCTTGTAAGCAGCAGCTCATGAGGACCGTCCCTTCGAGCTCGTCCAAATTATCATAAGGCCAAATAAGGATTATAGGTTATTCCTCCTCTAATTCCAAGCAATGGAACATTGGGGTATTCCCCACACTGATCAATGACCGCTACCTTTTCCATATCTTTAGTACTCTAAAGGATATCTGTATGAGCAAGGGACGTGATTCTATAAGCCCAACCCATACCTTCCACATTCTTCAATACAAATTTGGGGAGGTGAGAAATAAACCACCTCGCCAGCAGCGGTGCACAACACATGAGAGTTCCCCTTCTCCGAACAGTACGGGTATAGAGAGCATGTAGAATGTCACCTAAGAGAGTAGGCACTGGGTTACGAGACATGAAGATCTTGACTGCGTTCACATCAACGAAAGAATCAAGATTTGGGAACAGAACCAAGCCGTAGATGAGGAGAGCTAGGATGTCTTCAAAAGCTTGAAAGTCTAAGTTATCCCAGAACTGTTGAGCTTGATCAATCAAGAACTTAGCCAAGAAACCTTTAACCCCACTCCGAATCTCCCAATTAGATACTACATCATCCATTTTCAGATGCAGGGCTGAAGCAATATCCTCTGGCCTATGAGCTATCTCCAAACCTGTAAAGGGTGTCTTCTCTAGAATAGATATGCCAAGTAAATTAGAAAACTCCTCCAAAGTAGGGACCAGCTGATAGTCCGGGAAGGTGAAACAGTGATGCAACGGTTCAAAGAACTGGAACAGGACACTCATCATTTGCTCATCCAACATTGAAGTGATCAAGCTAAGGAGGTGATCATGTCTTCTAACAAAGGAAAAAGTATCAGGAACCTTTGAAACCAACTCTCTGAGCTGAGCAGGGATTTGCACGAAACTGACTTGAATAGTATTTCTGCGCATAGAAGCCATGATCTACAAAACAGAACAAAGATGAATCCCCTCGGTCTTTGAAATGGTCAGTCTAATGAAATATGCATGCGATGTCATGATGCATGATGTTATGATAAAAACACACCACAGGTATCACAGATAGCAAACATGGTAAGGGAAAACAAGTCACATAATAGCCCTTAAATTTCAGGCTGGCATGGAGTTTAGGTATTACCCTCTTGCAGTTTAGTTGGTTCAACCTGTCCTAGTAATAGTAACCGGGTTCTAGAGGTTCTCAATATCACTAACCATCCTCCACCGGTCATAATTCCAGACACGCTGTTGTACCCCAAAATTTGCCCTCCCATATTCTTCAAAGATTTGACAAGCATCATCTCAAGTCTACTCAAGGGTTGCACAGTCCAAAGGCCTCCTAAGCCAGTCAAAATTAGGGTTTTGGTTCTTGCAAGGAAGTTGAGGTTTTCAAGGGCTCAATCAAGTCACATGTGCCCATATACTTTGTCAAGCACCTACATGTCAAGTTTCAAGGCTCACAAGGTCAAGTTGCACAGTCAAAAGTCCCATTTGCTCAACAGTCAACTGTAGGGGCAAAATGGTCATTTGGCAGTCAAAAGTCAAAAATTTTGGTCAACATCTTATTTTGAAGCCACAATCATCATTTGATCAAGTCTTGATCATGATTTCACAAGAATGGCTCAAAAATCATCAAGGTGTCAAAAGTTTCTATTTTTGGACAGCTGAAAAGTCAACTGCAACTTGACCAAGGCATAACTTTTTCATGGTTCATCAGAAAAATCCCATCCAATGCTCATCTTGAAGGGGAAAACATTTCCTACAATTCATCTTCACATTCCAAGTCCAAAAATGCTCTCACAAAAAGTTATCAATTTCAACATTATAGGTCATTTTCAAAAGTCAACAAAAAGGCACTTTAAGTCAAAGACCATAACTTGAGATTGGTAAATCAAAATGAAATGGGACCAAAGACATTGGTTAGAGGACTTCAAGACCTTTCCAAAATGTCCAAGAACATGTTCATAGCTTCAAAATTGAGCAAGATATGCATTGGATAAGTTGGGAAATTTTTGTGAAATGGCCAAAGTCAACTATCCTTGAAATTTCATTTTTGACAAAAAGGGCCCACTTTTTCCACTTGGTTCAGCTTGGCCATGCCTCCCACGTGTCCCACAATTTATTTCAAGATTAAAAAATAATTTCTCCATTTTTATTTAATTTTATTTGATTTAATTCATTTTAAATCTTTAAAATTCAAATAAAAATCAAGAAAATTAATGGAAGGATATTTTGTGGCTTGAATAGCTTTGATACACCATGAAGCACATTCCAAATTCGTGCAAGGCCTATTCCAAGCATGAAATTCAAATTTGAAGCAAAAATGGCAAGATTTTCAATGGAGGTTATGGCAAAATCCAAAACATAATTGCAAGGCTTAAAGGCACACATTATGGATTGATTCTCATTACAAAACATATATGCAAGCCTTGGCAATACCAGACACGAACTAGAACACTCAGAAACAGCATAAGCAATTTCAAAATTTCAAAGAAAAAGTGAGAAACTGAAAACCTATTTCCAGCGTATTTCAAGCCTCTCCTCTGATCCAAACACACTCCTGACCCTTCCAGGAACCTTTTGCAATCAGAATTAAGCCAAATCACTCAAGGAATCACGCTACACTAGTCACACGGATTCCATTCTTTCTCAAAATTACAGTCATACATTTATGCATTTTTAACTCTTTTCATTGATTGCATTGTACTCACAGGGACCAAATGAAGCTTTCCATATAATTCAATTTGATTCTAATGCCCTGGATTGAAAATTACCATTAGAAATTTCTAGGTTTTCAAAGCTTGTTATTTGGGGCTTTTGCTATACTGTAAAATCAGGACTTCAAACATATATGGTCAAACTCAGCATGATGAGACGAATTGAATGGGATCCTCGCGCCTTTTTTATGTTGTCCCAATTTCTAATCGCTATTTTTCACTGTTGAAGTTAGTGGGGGTTTAAAACCCCCGTTATTTGCCTGTGTTTTTTGTTTCAGAATGAAGATGATGATGGCGTGGCAACCAGGGAGTGGGCCATTCAAACATGGCGCGCTTTTCTTTGTTTTTTAGCATATGACGCATTTGTTTTATATAATATTTGTTGTTTATTAGGTATACAAACTAACGCGCTTGGTGTAGTGGTTGGCCAGGTGCCTTGCAAGCGTTGGGACCTGGGTTCGATTCCCAGGTCCCCCCATAGTTCCATATTATTTTTTCAAATGCTTTCCTGTGCAGTTTCCAAAGCGTTGAACACCATGCACCTCACACATCCAACAAGCCAAGTGTCCACAGATGCAAATCCAAAGGTCCAGAAAGCAAGAACACCATGTGCCTGGTCAACAGCATTCCACTCAGTCCAAAAGGTCAAACGAGCTGAAGGTTCAAATGGGCCAAGATTCAACAATGCACCCTCAAATTCCAGCCCACACCCCCCTTGGGTTTACTCTTCCCTTTTTTATTTTGTCATTTTCATTTTTTTATTATTTGCCTTTTTTTTTTTATTATTAACAATTAACATAATTAACATATTTTCATAAAAAATCAAAAAAAATAGAACTAACATTATTATTGTTATTATTACTATTTTATTTTGTAAATAAATATTAAATAAATAAATTAGTTTTAATTAGGCCATTTTAACTTTTTTAAATAACTAAAATAACTTAGAATTAGGTTAACTTTTAATTTTGTTTCTTTTTATTTTATTCCATAAAAAACATAAAAAACACAAAAAAAATATGTTTTCTTTTACTAAATTAATTAATTAATTTAACTATTAGTTTTTAATTTCATTTAATCACCAAAAAGACCAAAAAATTCAATTTCTTTTCTTAAAAGGGTCAACACCCTTAGAACATTTCCGATTTAATTTTATTCGCGCAATAGTTTATTATTATGTAATTGCTTTCAAGATTGTAATAGTAATTAGGTTTATTGTTTTTATTTACCTTCCGTACTTATTTACCAAAAACGGGTCTTTGTATTTTTGGCGATGTATAGACCCGCGCCTTGTAATAGCGTAGGATTTATGTTTCCGCAATTTACTTTCCGCACCCCCTTAACTGCTAAACTTGCATGAAAGAATGTATGTAAATAAAAACAACTCGTAGCTCACTAATTACAAAGACAAGCATTAACTGAATACAACACACAAAGCACATGCCACTCTTAGGGTGCGTTTCACTCGTTGCCTCGAAACGTGGTCGTCAAGTATAGGACGTTTTAGCGGTCGCTCTTATGTCCAAGATCCAGTTGCCTCGAAACAGTTGCCTCGAAACGGTTGCCTCAGATTAAAAAGGATCTAGGACATTAGGGTTACTTCTAAGGTGTCCTAATTGTTGCTTTGGTGACCACACTGTCCCGATAATCGAATTGACCCGAACACCTCCAACGATGGTGCTACCTATCTCTCAATGGTGGGATAGTGTGATCGGTGGATCTGGAACTGACTGTTTAACGCTGGTTCGCGAAATATCGCGGAAGCAAGAGTCGCCACCGTCTTTTATTTTCTCCAAATGGAAAGGACAAAAGCACAGAAAAATTCCTTAAAGAGATTGCTCTCGGTTCGGGAGGTAGGTTATAGAAAGGTAAGGTGTTAACACCCTTTCTATCCATGGTTATCCATGGGCTCTTAGATACTTGCTCACTTGTGTTTTCAAAATGGTTTGTTTGCTTTTCAACTGTGGTTTTAAAAAAGTTTCTTTGAAAATTCCAGTTCGACTCTTGTATCGGTCCTCAAGAGTGTTTGAAAAGTTGCTTTCGAAAGCTTTTGAAAAGTGTCGGTGTGAAAAGTATTTTTGAATTTGTTTGAAATTTAGAGCAAGTATCTAGAGTCGTCTACCTACCCTAAGGAATTCGTCTGTGTAGATGTCCTTTAAAGTAGTGCCATCCCACCATTGAGAGGTAGGTAGCACCACCGTTGGAGGTGTTCGGGTCAATTCGAGGTTCGGGACATGGTGATCACCAGAGCAATGGGAAGACACCTTAGAAGCTACCCTCATGCCAGGTTCCCGGATCATGAGGACTTACTAAGACATCCTCTACTCGACGATCACCTTTCGAAGGCAAGGCAACAGTGAGGCGTACCCTAGGGGTGGTGTGTGCGATTCGTGTGTCATTTTCATTTGCATTTATCTTGTCATGTCATGTTTATTGGTGTTCTACGCTCGTTTTTATTTCATCCATACATTCTTTCATGCTTTTGATTAACAGTTAAAAAGTATTGCGAGAAAAGTAAATTCTAAAGCTATTACAAATGGCGCGGGTCCACATCGCCAAAATTTCCAGGACCCGATTTGACGGAAAATAAAGAAATTAAAAGTGCGAGAAGTAATTACAAGGCTTCGGGAGAGGTACATAATTATTTAAGCGAAAGAAAATAAATATGCGAACGAGGATTAAAAACGAGGGCGTTGGACCCTTTTGCAAAAAATTAAAATTAATGAGGAATTAAAATTAAGATTAAAAGAAGGCAAGAATTTGTTTTTTTTGGTGTTTTTAATGTTTTAAGATTTAATAGAAAAAGAATTAATCAAAATACGACGCAAACCCTAATTCTTATATACAATTTTAATTATGAAAATAAAATAAATAATATTATTGTGAAAAAGAAAAAATTAAAAAGAATAAAACATTTCTTAAACCTAGTTCTATATTTTTTAGATTTTTGTCATGAAAGAAATTAAAGTTAAAACCCTATTTTAAACTAATTAATTACATGCATTTATTTATAAGAAAATATTAAAATAAAAATATTTATTGTTTTTTTTATCTTTTCTGATTTTTATACATTTTTTTATATTTTGTAGAAATAATTAATTAAATCAAAACAATAAAGAAAATAAAATAGTAATTGAAAATAAAATATAAGAAATATAGAGAATTGCAAACCAGGGGGGTGGTAGTCCCCAAAGTGGAGGTCTCTTGTTAGAAATTCAGGCCCATTCGTTTTGGCCTATTTGGACTTTTTTGAGTAGCATACTGAAGCGTTGACTTGGGCGTAGCGTGTTCCTCCACTCTATGCCTTTGGATTGATCTTGAGAGGGACGTGTCACGTTTGATTTGGAAGCGTATCATGGTCCTCAGTAAGTGAAACGGCATGTGAACCTTGTTTGAAAAATAATATGAAGAATAATGCAGACCTGGGGCTCGAACCCAGGTCTTTAACGTTGCCAACACACACCTTGCCACTGAAGCGCTTTGATCATCTGTAAATTAATATAACACATAAATATTATAAAAGAAAATTGTTAATGGCTTTGGAAACACGCGCGAATTTTAAACAAGCCAATCAGCGTGTGCCACGAAATCGTCTTCTCCACCTTCCCTGAAACACAAAATATTAAGCAACGGTTTTCTGAATGTTCTTTTAGGCCGGTTTTAAGAAAATAGCGAATAGGTCTTAGAGGGTCAATAAATTAGGCGCGATGGGTGGTTTGTGATCGTTCAAGCCTGCTGAATCTAATGGTATGGGTCTTGAAGACCAATTTTTCCTTGATTAGAAACCCCCAATTTTGAGGTCCTGCAAACCCTAGAACACAAACATGGCATAATCGTGTATACAACATAAAAATGTAATTAATCATATTGGTTAGTTTCAGAATTTCACAAGGAACATGAATCTACAATCAAAATGCTATGAATGTGCGTAAATATTGAAACACGATAATGAATTTTTCATGAGGTATCTTGAATGTTGTATACCAATTCCTTGCGTTTTAGTGGTTGTTTCTGATTGGAATACGTTCAGGGAACCTTGAGGAAGCTATTGAAACAAGAATTAGGTCTTGAATCGTCCTGGAATGATGTTTTCAGAATTGACTTTTTTGACAATTTTTTCAAGTTTGTGAAGAGCTTTCTTGCGCAGCTTAATGTCTATTCTGATTAGGGTTGTGTTCTAGCATATGTAGTGAGTGCATTAGGTCAAAAAAACTCAATCAAATCCATTGCATTCATTGATTTTGAAAATTGATTTTCTAGGATCTTTTCAAATATTCTTCCATGTGCTTTTGTGCAAATCATGATCTAATCAGTCCAATTCTTTCCATATTGGTACAAGCACGAAATCTTGAGACTAAAACATGTATAAAAAGATTGGTTAGGTTAAGTTAAGTATTTTTCATATATTTAAATGATTTAAGTGAATTAATATAAATAAAAATTCAAATAAATAAATAAAAAAAAGAGAAAATACTTCCCTTTGGGCCAAGTGGTCGTGCACATGTCATGGATGATGAATTATGGAAGAAAAATGCGCCCATTAGCATTTTTAGGTCATTTGAAGTAATGTTGACTTTTCAAAATATCCAAAAATTTCTCAACTTCTACAAGGCATAACTTGCTCAAATTTTAAGATTTTCTCATGTTCTTGGACATTTTGGAAAGGTATTTGAGTCCTCTAACCAATGTCTTTGGTCCCATGTCATTTTGATTTACCAATCTCAAGTTATGGCCTTTGACCTAAAGTCCCTTTTTGTTGACTTTTGAAAATGACCTATAATGTTGAAATTGATAACTTTTTGTGAGAGCATTTCTTGGACTTGAAGTATGAAGATGAGTTGTAGGAAATGTCTTTCTCTTCAAAATGAGATTTGGATGGAATTTTTCTGATAATCCATGTGAAAGTTATGCCCTGGTCAATTTCAGTTGACTTTTTCAGCTGTCCAAATAAGGAAACTTTTGCATCTTGATGATTTCTGAGCCAAATTTTGAGAATCATGATCAAGCATTGATCAAATGATGTTTGTGGCTTCAAAATGATATATTGACCAAAAATTTGAACTTTTGACTGCCAAATGACCATTTTGCCCCTACAGTTGACTGTAGTGCAATTTAGGGTTTTGACTGTGCAATTTTGAGCTGAATGCCTTGAAACTTGATATAAGGATACTTGACCATATTTGTAAGCATGTGAGACTTGATTGGTCCTTTGAAAACTTCATTTCCTTGATCAGAACACAAACCCTAGTTTTGACTGTATAGGAGACTTTTTGCACTGTGCAACCCTTGGGAAATCTTGAGACTTGATTTGGCAATTTCTTAAAGAATATGGGAGGGCAAATTTTGGGGTGCAACAGTTGCCCCTGTTCAATCTTCTTAGACCTGAGGATGCAGATTGGCTGATGTGCCTTTCGTAATCCGAGGGTAGAAGATGATTGAACACTAGAGTGCCCAGAAATTTGCGCTCACATAATAGCAGTGTGATGATGGAATGGGCTTATAGATGCCATTTAGAGATTGCTGGATAGGATGATGGGCTTATAGATGCCATCTGGATGTTGATCGCGTAGGAGATTCCTTAGCGAGAACCTGCATACCTGCAAAAGAAAAAGGAGTACCTGACACGTTGCAAGAACTGGTTTTCAGATGCTTGGCATAGATATGTCCTGACTGGTTACAGGAGCTGAATCTGGAGCTTCACAAGATGATGAATGAACCAGAGGTGGTCACTACCTTAGTATGAATGGTAAGAGAACCTTGGGCGACTTTAACTTCAACAACGCTCGTTGAGAAAATCTTAGTGGGAATTACCGTCTTCGCAGTATCGGGAAGAGAACCGAAGGTCATTATAATCTGAAAAGGAATCACCTCACTCACCGTCGGAGAGGGAACTATCTGGAAAGGAATTATCACCTCACTCACCGTCGGAGAGGGAACTATAGGAGATTATCACCTCACTCACCGTCGGAGAGGGAAACATCTGAAAAGGAATTACCACCTCACTCACCGTCGGAGAGGGGACCAGGAGATTATCACCTCACTCACCGTCGGAGAGGGACACATCTGAAAAGGAATTACCACCTCACTCACCGTCGGAGAGGGGACCAGGAGATTATCACCTCACTCACCGTCGGAGAGGGAAACATCTTGAAAAGGAATTACCACCTCACTCACCGTTGGAGAGGGGACCAGGAGATTATCACCTCACTCACCGTCGGAGAGGGAAACATCTGAAAAGGAATTACCACCTCACTCACCGTCGGAGAGGGGACCATAGGAGACTATCACCTCACTCACCGTCGGAGAGGGAAACATCTGAAAAGGAATTACCACCTCACTCACCGTCGGAGAGGGGACCAGGAGATTATCACCTCACTCACCGTCGGAGAGGGAAACATCTTGAAAAGGAATTACCACCTCACTCACCATCGGAGAGGGGACCATTAGGGAAGGAATAACCTGAGATAACTTTTACTGAGTCTTTATCAGAAAAAACTGTTGGGGGTTGATTTAGCTGGACTAGAGAAGGCCTGGGACTGGATAAGAAATCTTTGGAGTCGATTAACTGAACCGGTCTAGGTCTTGAAATATGATTGAGAATTTCAACTGCATCTTTCCTGAAAGGTAGAGGTCAGTCATATGCCATGCATGATATGGACCAAGCAATGATGTTCTCAACATAAATGAGATTTGTATGATATAATGTGTCTATGCATGCTATAATGATGTATGTGATGTTTTATGAATGTATGTTTTCATCTAGGAAAGTGAATCCTTGACGGGTGCCGGGAAGTCATATCCTGGGCTGATGTTGAAGAATAGATTTTGCTTCCGCTGGGGATGATAACTGCAAGAATACCGGTAGGAGAAGATGACTCCGTCGCGGAATAAACTTGGCAAATGGAAGATTCTGCGGGGAGAAAAGATACTCTAGTGACCATGCTGGGAAGCGATACTCTGTGGGAAGAGGGATGCCTTGCTGAGTGTAGATAATAATTTGCTGGGGATACCCTTGTTGTATAGGAAGTGTTGATGGACTTCGCTGGGGTAAGAAGACTTCGTCGAGGACGCTCTTTCCGTGGCTTTTGGCTGAGGATAACCCAGTTATATCCTGTTAAGGAAATAACTCTTTGAATAAAGCCGGGAGACGCGTTCGTGCTTTGCGAGGGGATGAGCTTCCAGAATTTACTGGGGATAAGCTTACTGCTTGGGGATGTGAATTCTAAATTTCCTAGGGAAACTGGATTGGGCTCTCCTGGGGAGGTTTAGAACTGGGGAAGTGATTCCTTTGAATGTTGATATGCCGCCGGGGAACAATCTTTAGAGCAAGACTGCCGGGGATGCTTGTTAAGAATATACATGCTGCTGGGGAAGTATTGAGATCTACTGGAGGATACTCAATTTCCTTAAGATTTGATGATTCTGCTTGGAGAGTGTGTACTGACTTGCTCACTCTCTGGGGAATTAAGATGTACTGGTCATGTTCTTTAGCTGAACCTACCTTGGTACCTTGGAGGACAGAACAATTAGATTGCTTAGACAACTCTTTATTGCCCCTGTTTCTAGTGTCACCTGCAATTAATTCCTTTGTTTCGTATGCAAATATTTATGAGTTAGCAAATTATTGTCAATGCATATATCACAAATTGAACCTTGGACGTTCTTCGCAAAACAAAACAGAAAAAGAAAAACACTTGGCACGTTTAACTGAAAATATATTTGTATTGATTTTGAATGGCCTGTGAATAGGCGTTTTGTGTACAAGAGGCTGACGTCCTAGTAAGAGAACGCCGCCGAACAAAAGAGTTTATACAAGTTTTGTACAAAAGAAAATAAAACAGCTGTGTGAAATGAATGATCCCACTGGGTTTCAACTCTGCTATTGCCTTTATAACTCCAAGCGTCTCATCACTTGATGACCTTGGTTGAAGGTGAAGCTGACTGATTGATGCCTTTTGAACTTGCTGTAGATACCGGATTCTGGATGCAAAGTGATCCAATGAGACATAGTATTACGCTTTATCCCTAATTTTTGCCTGGACCGCCCTTTCGGGTTTTCAGTCCACCGGGATACCCATTTTTGCCCAAGCCGCCTTTTCAGGTTTTCGACTTGCCGGGTGTACAGATTTTTCATTTTCATCCCTTCATTTTGCCCGAACCCTTTTGGTTCGACGGGAAGCCCTAATTTTTGCCTAGGCATGTCAGCCTAACGGGTCTTTTTTCATGCGTAGTATTTTTTTACTATGTCTGCATTGGCGGGGTGAGGAAGGTCGTCACCATCCATATTGGTTAATATCATTGCTCCTCCTGAGAACACACGCTTAACCACAAATGGCCCTTCGTACGTAGGGGTCCATTTGCCCCTTGGATCACTCTGAGGAAGGATGATTCTCTTGATTACCAGATCCCCGACTTGATATTCCTGTGGTATGACCTTTTTGTTAAATGCCCTGATCATTCGTTTCTGATACGTCTGACCATGGCAGATAGCAGCAAGTCTCTTTTCGTCAATGAGGTTGAGCTGATCAAGTCGTGTTTGGATCCAATCATCTTCGTTCAGATTTGCATCCTTCATTATCCGGAGAGAGGGTATTTGCACTTCAATCGGCAAGACTGCCTCCATGCCATAAACCAGAGAGAAAGGAGTTGCCCCGGTTGACGTCCTGGCTGAGGTACGGTACCCATGTAGAGCGAACGGTAACATCTCGTGCCAATCTTTATAAGTTACTGTCATCTTCTGCACAATCTTCTTGATGTTCTTATTTGCTGCTTCTACAGCCCCATTCATCTTCGGTCTGTAAGGAGAAGAATTGTGGTGCTGTATTTTGAACTGTTCGCAGAGCTCAGCGATCATCTTATTGTTCAGATTGGTACCGTTGTCTGTAATAATCCTCTCTGGGACGCCGTATCGACAGATCAGGTTATGTCGAATGAACCGTGCCACAACAGTCTTGGTTACCGTAGCATAGGATGCTGCTTCAACCCACTTCGTAAAATAATCAATCGCCACTAGGATGAAGCGATGTCCATTGGATGCCGTAGGTTTAATCTCGCCGATCATGTCTATGACCCACATTGCGAACGGCCAAGGCGCAGTCAGAACATTCAGGGGAGCTGGAGGAACATGCACCTTATCTGCGTAAATCTGGCACTTATGGCATGTCCTGGAGTGTTGGTAGCAGTCAGCTTCCATTGTGGACCAGTAATATCCTGCCCGTAGGATTTTCTTAGCCATAGTGTGTCCACTGGAGTGTGTACCAAAGGTCCCTTCGTGTAGCTCTTCCATGATCCTTTCTGCTTCAGTCTTATCCACACAACGCAGTAAGGTTGAATCATGGTTTCTCTTGTACAGGATTCCGTTGCTAAGGAAGAACTTGGCTGCGAACCTTCTCAGGAACTTCTTATCATTGACCGAGGCACCTTCAGGGTATTCCTGAGTTTCCAGATATCTTTTCACTTCATGGTACCGAGGCTTCTCAGTTACCAATTCAGTCTCGAGATCGCAACAGTATGCCGGTTCGTCCAGTTTCCAAATGATGATTCGGGGAGCCTCATTATCCCATTTGACCTTAAACATAGAAGACATTGTAGCTAACGCGTCCGCTAACTGATTCTCTTCTCTTGGGAAATGCTCAAAGGTTATCTCTGTGAAGTGGGGGATCAGGGTCAACACACATTCTCTGTAAGGAATCAGGTTTGGATGTTTCGTATCCCAATCTCCTTTGATCTGATTAATCACAAGAGCGGAATCTCCGAAGACACTCAGAAATTTGATCCTTAGGTCGATCGCAGCTTGAAGACCCATGATGCACGCCTCATACTCCGCCATGTTGTTAGTACAGTTGAAACATAGCCGGGCAGTGAGTGGAGTATGAGTACCTTGAGGAGATATGATGATGGCGCCAATACCGTTACCCAAAGCATTGGAGGCTCCGTCAAAATGCATAGACCATCGGGATCCTGGTTCAGGTCCTTCATCCGGTCCAGGTACTTCACAATCAGTTACTATCATGATGCTCTCATCCGGAAATTCGAAGTTCATTGATTGATAGTCATCCACAGCTTGATGTGCCAAGTGGTCCGCCAATACACTTCCCTTGATGGCTTTCTGGGTTGTGTACTGAATGTCATATTCCGTCAAGATCATTTTCCATCTTGCAATTCTCCCAGACAGAGCAGGCTTTTCGAATATGTACTTTATAGGATCCATCTTTGAGATCAACAAGGTAGTGTGAGTCAGCATATACTGTCTCAACCGGCGAGCAGCCCATACCAAAGCGCAGCAAGTTTTCTCAAGCAGTGAGTATCGGGTCTCACAGTCGGTAAACTTTTTGCTAAGGTAATAAATGGCATGCTCTTTTCGGCCAGACTCGTCATGCTGCCCCAGCACACACCCCATTGAGTTGTCAAGCACTGTCAGGTATAATATCAGAGGTCTCCCTTCAACCGGTGGCATAAGGATAGGTGGTTCTTGGAGATACTCCTTAATTCTGTCAAAAGCAGCCTGACACTCATCATTCCAACGTACTACCTGATCTTTCTTCAGCAACTTGAAGATTGGTTCACAGGTAGCAGTCAGATGTGAGATAAAGCGAGCAATGTAATTCAGGCGTCCTAAAAAGCCTCTGACTTCCTTCTCTGTCCTAGGTACTGGCATCTCTTGAATAGCTTTGACCTTAGCAGGGTCCACTTGAATTCCTTTGTCACTGACCACGAAGCCTAGCAATTTTCCCGATCTTACCCCGAAGGTGCACTTGTTCGGGTTCAATCTCAGCTTGTACTTTTTCAACCGGTCAAACAACTTTTGCAGATGATCTAAGTGCTCTTCCTCAGTCTGGGACCTAGCGATCATGTCGTCAACATACACTTCTATCTCATGATGGATCATGTCATGAAATAAAGCAACCATGGCACGTTGGTAGGTTGCCCCAGCGTTCTTTAACCCGAATGGCATGACCTTATAACAGAAGGTGCCCCACTGAGTAACAAATGTAGTCTTTTCCATGTCTTCAGGTGCCATCTTGATCTGATTGTACCATGAAAAGCCATCCATGAAAGAGAACACTTTGTGCTGAGCTGTATTGTCAACAAGGACATCAATGTGAGGTAAAGGGAAGTCATCCTTGGGGCTGGCCCTGTTCAGATCCCTGTAGTCGACACACATTCTGACCTTACCGTCCTTCTTAGGTACCGGCACCACATTAGCAACCCACTGAGGGTAAGAAGTTACTGCAAGGAACCCGGCGTCAAACTGTTTCATGACCTCGGCTTTAATCTTTTCATACATCTCTGGACGCATCCGACGGACCTTTTGCTTAACTGGAGGGCAGTCTTCCTTGGTTGGTAAGTGATGGACCACAATATCGGTATCCAACCCGGGCATGTCTTCGTAGGACCAGGCAAAGATCTCCATATAATCATGCAGCATTTGAGTCAACCGTTGCTTCACGCTGAGCTCTAGGTTGGCACCAATCTTTACCTCTTTCCTGTCTGTCTCTGTACCCAAGTTTATGGTTTCCACTGGCTCTTCATGGGGTTGAATTGCCCTCTCTTCCTGAAGTAACAGTCTCGCAAGCTTGCCAGGCACTTCGCAATCATCTTCACCTTCGTCTTCGGCTAAGTTGATCGGATTTTCGAAGTCATAACTGGCAGTAGCAGAGTTGTTACCAGTAAGATCCAGAGTGGATTGAAACCTGTATGAGTGAGTGTGTGTGTAAATACAGCTGTTTTGAAATATATGTAAAGGAAAGAAAGACAGAAAAGGAGCACAATATTTGTAATGCGAAAATACGTCCAAGATTTTCATTCATGATATATGAAATGACAATTTATATGCCCTCACAAATGATACCACGGTGTCTCGGGTAAGACACCGGGCCATAGAGTTTATTTATTGTTTATTACAAAATAACGAAACAAAGAAATGTATTACTGCGTCACAAAGGTAACAGGGGTATGGTCTTTAGCAATCCAGTTGTTCAATCCGCCTTCGGCCGTCGGATAGATCCAGCTGTTGAATTCAGCTTCGTCCACTTCGTTGTCTTCCCCAACAGCATTCACTCCTGAACTTGTAATAAATACCGGAGGTCTTCCGATCTTCGCTTTCCTCATAGCTTTCTGACCTTCTGTGGTAAAACCCAGCCCAAATTTATCAGTCTTCTGAGTAAAGTCTGGAAGTCTACCCCAGTCAGCACATTCACCCTTCTGAACCACAGCCCGGGCATCCCTCATGGAGGCCATCTTCAAAGGAACACTTTCTTCCGCTGCTGCTTCTGCTGCTGCTGTAATTGGAAGCACCTCCTCGAAATGCTGAAAGGGGGTTTCAATGAACTCCCCGTCCATCTCAATGTATCTGAAGGAGTTCAGGTGGCTCACCATATATTCCTCCTCTCCCTGCACAGTGACGATCTTCCCTCTGACGGGGTACTTCAGCTTTTGATGCAAGGTAGAGGTCACTGCCCCAGCCTTATGTATCCAAGGTCGACCCAATAGACAAGAGTAAGATGGACGGATATCCATCACATAAAAAGTGGAGTCGAACACCTGAGAGCCCACACGAATCGGAATGTCAACCTCTCCATGAACCATCCTCTTTGAACCATCAAAGGCCCTGACGATGATATTGCTGGGTTTTAATTCCAAGCCTTCGCAATCTAGACGGTCCAAAGCCTTCTTGGGTAGCACATTCAAAGATGAACCAGTATCTACCAACACATGTGCCAAGGTAGTTCCCCTGCATTCAATAGAGACATGCAGAGCATCATTATGGTCTCTTCCCTTTGCGGTCAAGTCAGCATCTGAGAAACCCAAGTCATTGCCTGCCGTCAGATTTGCTACGCAATCAGTGAACTAGACTGCAGATGTCTCATGTGGCACATGGGCCGTCTTGAGGAATGAGATTAAGGCCTTGGCATGGGCCTCAGAGCACAGCAATAAAGAGAGCATGGAGATTTTAGAGGGTGTATGCCCCAGCTGTTCCACAACATTGAAGTCACTCTTCTTTATAATTTTTAGAATCTCCTCCATCTCTTGTTGGGAGGCCTCAGCAGTTATAGGTACAGGTGCCTCCATCTGGGCAGGCTCAACCTCAACTCCTTTGCCCCGAGCATTGGATGACTCGGCAGCAGGAGAAACAATTGGATCAGCAGCAGGAACAGGTATACTTGTAGGAGTTATCAGGAGCGGTCTTCGGGCAGCAGGCGGTGCAATGTCAGGCGAGAAGAGCCTGCCACTGCGGGTAACCTTGGCTGGGCCGGTGATGTCACAAATGCTGGCGCTAGCGTTGAGCTCTTGTTTAATCCCGTTTACATATACATCTGCCCCATAATGCCAGGGGACAACTTTATCAGATACATAGGGCAGGGGCCCTGGAACAGTGATAATAACAGGTGCAACGGTCATGATTTGAACGGGCTTCTTCGGGAGAGCCGGGATCGGATTATTGAAGATAGTCACCACAGAAACTTCTTCCACTGGAACCAGCCGAACAGCAGACTTCTTAAACAGAATCTCCTTGCTATCCATTAGGCTTTGGATGCCTAACCTCAGCAAGGGACAACCAGATGGGGACACAACACAGAATAGGCAACCCTCACTGCAACCCGGAAATAAACCGGCCTGCAGTAGGTTCCTCTTGACAATCTTCAGAGGAGTGGCTAGATCATCCACATAAACAGCATAAACGTCTTTGTCAACAGCATTTACCCCATGTTGAGGCATAGGAGCAGTAACTACATTCGGCTTCTCAGGCGCTTCGAACTGTATCTCCTTCGCGTCGATAAGGTCTTGCACCTTATTCTTTAACGCCCAACAGTCATCGGTAGAGTGCCCCGGGCTATCTGAATGGTAAGCACAACGAGCGTTCGGGTTGTACTTAGGAGATGCAGTATTGGGGAACTTCGGAGCCTCCCGGACAGTCACCAAATTGGTGGATAGCAACTGTGGCAGGATCTGCGATAGGGTCATGCTTAACCGGGTAAACTCCCTCCGGGGTCTTTCAGCCCTTTGAGGATTGGTCGGCCGAGGAGCGGCAGCAGGCTTAGCAATCATTACCGCACTGACAGATTGGCGGCGGTCAGGTCTCTCTGATTTCCGGGAACCATATACGGCACTAGACTCCTTCTTGAATGGTTTCTTTTCCGAACTAGACGATGCACCCTTCGCAATCTTTCCAGACTTCAGCCCAGCCTCAATTCTCTCTCCAGTTAGAATCAAATCGGTGAACCCAGCAGAAGAATTCCCGATCAGATGGTTGAAAAACGGCCCAGATAGGGTCCCCAAGAACATGTCTACCAACTCTCGATCAGTCAATGGTGGCTGCACCCTGCCAGCCAAGTCTCTCCACTTCTGAGCGTACTCCTTAAAACCTTCGCTTGCACCTAACGACATACCCTGTAGTTGGGTACGTGTGGGGGCAAGGTCGGCATTATATTGATATTGCTTGTAGAAAGCAGTAGCCAACTCCTCCCAGTTACGAACCTTGGTCCCATCCAGCTGATAGAACCATTCGAGATGAGTCCCTGAAAGACTCTCCTGGAAGAAGTGGATCCATAAATTCTTATCCGCAGAGTACGGCTGAATTTTCCGAACATAGGACCTTAGATGCAGCTTGGGACAAGACGCCCCGTCATACTTAGAGAAGGAAGGTGCTTTGAACTTGTGAGGGATGATCACACCAGTTGACAAACCCAGATCTCCGAAATCCAGCCCAGGTACCTGTTGAATCTCCATAGCCTTCAATCTATCCTCCAGTTGCTTGTATTTGTCGTCTGCAGGAGGGTACTGCTCTTCATCAAAATCAGTCTCGTTGTCGAATACTACCGGACTAGGAACCCTTGCTTCTGCCTGAGAAGGACTCTTGCCAACAGAAGAACCAGCCTCTTCATGCTGCAGAGTATTGCCAAACCTTCGGCCCGAGTTGAACAGAACAGTTCTTCTCTTCTTCTTCTTCTCTTTCTTCAGGAGCATAGCCTTCAGTTCTTCCTGGCCCTGAGCCAAACCCTTGATTAATTCCTGGAATTGTGCATTCTGCACCTGAAGAGCCTTGATTGATGTCTCAGTTGATGCAGAGTCAGGATTCATGATGCTGAAATAAACAGCGAAGAACTGTAAGCAACCTGAAAAGAGGAAAAACCTGCTATGCACATGATGTATGAAATGCGTATGAGTTATGTTTTCAAAGACAATCGGGAATCAACTTTGTAAACAAAAAGGAACACACTTCATTAGTTTCAACTTTGCACTGAAATTATTCAACAGGTTGCCCTAAGGCGTTACATGAAAAGAAATACTGAAAAGGAAAATAAAACTGTAAAAGCACATCTAGAGCTCTTTATTGATCCCATGGTCTCCTCTTCTCAGTACGGATATAGGCATTCAGAGCTCTCTCATTCTCCAACTGTTTTGTCAGCTTCTGGATCTTTGACTCCTGCTCGTTGAACTTTTCCCGGTAAGAATCCCGCTCTTCTCGCAGTTGCGACCAAGATCTCTTCAATGTCTTGTAATCAGTAGGTATCTGAGGAGGGAGGACAGTTGGAGTAACACCATCTTTGTCAGGACACTCAAGAATGACGGGTCTGACAGCTTCATACGGCATACCTAACTTCTGAGCGCGGATGCGAACCCATTTGTAGTAGGCTTCCATAGGTAAAGAAGTCTTTGGCCCTAACTCTTGTGGGTCAGCTTTATGAACTTTGTCCCAAGCCTTGATGAACCTACGACGCAGCTCGTCACTATCCACCTGAAACTCGAAACTGATGTGCGGCACCAACATCTCATGGGGCCCTGCTCTTCTTGCTCTTCCAAACTGACGGAGTGCTAGACATGGATTGTAAGAGATCCCTCCTTGGGTACCAATCAGAGGAACATTAGGATACTCCCCGCATCGATCAATAATAGCTATCTCATCCAAACCTCTGCAAGTCCAAATGATGTCTTTATCGGTGAGAGACATTAACCTGTGAGCCCAACCTCTTCTTTCTTGATTCTTCAGTACGAACTTAGGGAGGTGTGAAATAAACCACCTCACTAACAAAGGGATACAACACCATAGGGTTCCTCGTCTTCGGGTAGTACGGGCATGAAGTTGTTGCAAGATGTCACCCAAGAGAGTGGGCACGGGATTCTGGGACATAAAGATCCTTATGGCAGTGACATTGATGAAGTTGTCAGGATTAGGAAACAGGACCAACCCATAGATTAGGAGAGCCAAGATGTCTTCATATGCCCTAAAGTCCAGGTCATTCCAGAAACTGTTAGCCTTACCAATCAGAAACTTGGCCAAGAAACCCTTAACTCCGCTTCTAGTCACCCAGTTGTCTGCTACCTCTTGATGGGTCAAAGGAAGAGCTGCAGCAACATCCTCAAGCCTAAGGGTCTTTTCCCAACCAGTAAAGGGAGTCTGATCCAAGATAGGGATACCAAGCAAATCAGAGAACTCTTCCAGGGTAGGGACCAGCTGGAAGTCTTGAAAGGTGAAGCACTGGTACAGAGGGTCATAGAACTGGGTCAGAACACTTATCAACTGTTGATCCCGCTTTGCAGTGACTAAACTGAGAAGAGAACCATGCCTCTGAATGAAGGAAGTGGTATTTGGAATTCTGCTAACCAACTCATCAAGCAACTCAGGTGAACGAACAAAGTTGAACCGGATAGTATTCCTTCGCACAGGCATCATAATGTCCTACAAAACAGAGCAAAGGTGAAACCCTCTTGTCTTTGAAATGGTCAGTCCTTATGCAGGATGCATGCAATGCTCATGATGCTATGATGTTATGATAAAGCACACCACAAATAGATACAAAGGCAAACATAGTAAGGCACACAAGTCACACAAGGCAAGCCCCTAAAGTTAGGCCAGCATGAGGTCTAGGTACTACCCTCTTTCAGTTTGTTGGTTCATACCTGTCCTAATCAAAAGTAACCGGGTTCTTAGAGGATCCCAATATCATTGACTGCCCTCAATCGATCATAACTCCAGCATCGCAATCTTTTCTTGCGGCCAGAACCATCACGAGAGTTTAGCCTCAATGGGCGTAGCATACTGCTACAATTCTAAAGGCCGAGTTGTGTCAATTAAGGTTCTAAGGTTGTTGGTGCTTAATGACTCCTTAGAAGACCCATATTCTCCTCGTTGCGACACAAGGGATATCGGTACAGACCAAGATGCCACACCAACGTAGCCACTGCTTCACCTGTGTCGGTCTACGTCGGACAGGTCCCTCACAGCTTATGCTACCTAAACAGGGTATCCCCAGATCCGGGTTAGGATCTATGTAACTCCGATGCAACCCACAATAGTAAAGCAAGCAAAGAAGACAATTGAAAACACAGTGATCTTAATCCTATGGTACACCTCACTTTTATAAGGGACCCCAGCAGAGTCGCCAGTTCTGTGATCGGTGGATCTGGAACTGACTATTTAACGCTGGTTCGCGAAATGTCACGGAAGCAAGAGTCGCCACCGTCTTTTATTTTCTCCAAATGGAAAGGACAAAAGCACAGAAAAATTCCTTAAAGAGATTGCTCTCGGTTCGGGAGGTAGGTTATAGAAAGGGAAGGTGTTAGCACCCTTTCTATCCATGGTTATCCATGGGCTCTTAGATACTTGCTCACTTGTGTTTTCAAAATGGTTTGTTTTCTTTTCAACTGTGGGTTTTAAAAAAGTTTCTTTGAAAATTCCAGTTCGACTCTTGTATCGGTCCTCAAGAGTGTTTGAAAAGTTGCTTTCGAAAGCTTTTGAAAAGTGTCGGTGTGAAAAGTATTTTTGAATTTGTTTGAAATTTAGAGCAAGTATCTAGAGTCGTCTACCTACCCTAAGGAATTCGTCTGTGT
Source organism: Vicia faba (assembly GCA_948472305.1). Classification (NCBI taxonomy): domain Eukaryota; kingdom Viridiplantae; phylum Streptophyta; class Magnoliopsida; order Fabales; family Fabaceae; genus Vicia; species Vicia faba. Next base: position 1,239,744,596 of record OX451737.1, read on the forward strand.
AGATGTCCTTTAAAGTAGTGCCATCCCACCAATGAGAGGTAGGTAGCACCACCGTTGGAGGTGTTCGGGTCAATTCGAGGTTCGGGACATGGTGATCACCAGAGCAATGGGAAGACACCTTAGAAGCTACCCTCATGCCAGGTTCCCGGATCATGAGGACTTACTAAGACATCCTCTACTCGACGATCACCTTTCGAAGGCAAGGCAACAGTGAGGCGTACCCTAGGGGTGGTGTGTGCGATTCGTGTGTCGTTTTCATTTGCATTTATCTTGTCATGTCATGTTTATTGGTGTTCTACGCTCGTTTTTATTTCATCCATACATTCTTTCATGCTTTTGATTAACAGTTAAAAAGTATTGCGAGAAAAGTAAATTCTAAAGCTATTACAAATGGCGCGGGTCCACATCGCCAAAATTTCCAGGACCCGATTTGACGGAAAATAAAGAAATTAAAAGTGCGAGAAGTAATTACAAGGCTTCGGGAGAGGTACATAATTATTTAAGCGAAATAAAATAAATATGCGAACGAGGATTAAAAACGAGGGCGTTGGACCCTTTTGCAAAAAATTAAAATTAATGAGGAATTAAAATTAAGATTAAAAGAAGGCAAGAATTTGTTTTTTTTGGTGTTTTTAATGTTTTAAGATTTAATAGAAAAATAATTAATCAAAATACGACGCAAACCCTAATTCTTATATACAATTTTAATTATGAAAATAAAATAAATAATATTATTGTGAAAAAGAAAAAATTAAAAAGAATAAAACATTTCTTAAACCTAGTTCTATATTTTTTAGATTTTTGTCATGAAAGAAATTAAAGTTAAAACCCTATTTTAAACTAATTAATTACATGCATTTATTTATAAGAAAATATTAAAATAAAAATATTTATTGTTTTTTTATCTTTTCTGATTTTTATACATTTTTTATATTTTGTAGAAATAATTAATTAAATCAAAACAATAAAGAAAATAAAATAGTAATTGAAAATAAAATATAAGAAATATAGAGAATTGCAAACCAGGGGGGTGGTAGTCCCCAAAGTGGAGGTCTCTTGTTAGAAATTCAGGCCCATTCGTTTTGGCCTATTTGGACTTTTTTGAGTAGCATACTGAAGCGTTGACTTGGGCGTAGCGTGTTCCTCCACGCTATGCCTTTGGATTGATCTTGAGAGGGACGTGTCACGTTTGATTTGGAAGCGTATCATGGTCCTCAGTAAGTGAAACGGCATGTGAACCTTGTTTGAAAAATAATATGAAGAATAATGCAGACCTGGGGCTCGAACCCAGGTCTTTAACGTTGCCAACACACACCTTGCCACTGAAGCGCTTTGATCATCTGTAAATTAATATAACACATAAATATTATAAAAGAAAATTGTTAATGGCTTTGGAAACGCGCACGAATTTTAAACAAGCCAATCAGCGTGTGCCACGAAATCATCTTCTCCAGCTTCCCTGAAACACAAAATATTAAGCAACGGTTTTCTGAATGTTCTTTTAGGCCGGTTTTAAGAAAATAGCGAATAGGTCTTAGAGGGTCAATAAATTAGGCGCGATGGGTGGTTTGTGATCGTTCAAGCCTGCTGAATCTAATGGTATGGGTCTTGAAGACCAATTTTTCCTTGATTAGAAACCCCCAATTTTGAGGTCCTGCAAACCCTAGAACACAAACATGGCATAATCGTGTATACAGCATAAAAATGTAATTAATCATATTGGTTAGTTTCAGAATTTCACAAGGAACATGAATCTATAATCAAAATGCTATGAATGTGCGTAAATATTGAAACACGATAATGAATTTTTCATGAGGTATCTTGAATGCTGTATACCAATTCCTTGCGTTTTAGTGGTTGTTTCTGATTGGAATACGTTAAGGGAACCTTGAGGAAGCTATTGAAACAAGAATTAGGTCTTGAATCGTCCTGGAATGATGTTTTCAGAATTGACTTTTTTGACAATTTTTTCAAGTTTGTGAAGAGCTTTCTTGCGCAGCTTAATGTCTATTCTGATTAGGGTTGTGTTCTAGCATATGTAGTGAGTGCATTAGGTCAAAAAAACTCAATCAAATCCATTGCATTCATTGATTTTGAAAATTGATTTTCTAGGATCTTTTCAAATATTCTTCCATGTGCTTTTGTGCAAATCATGATCTAATCAGTCCAATTCTTTCCATATTGGTACAAGCACGAAATCTTGAGACTAAAACATGTATAAAAAGATTGGTTAGGTTAAGTTAAGTATTTTTCATATATTTAAATGATTTAAGTGAATTAATATAAATAAAAATTCAAATAAATAAATAAAAAATGAAAAAATACTTCCCTTTGGGCCAAGTGGTCGTGCACATGTCATGGATGATGAATTATGGAAGAAAAATGGGCCCATTAGCATTTTTAGGTCATTTGAAGTAATGTTGACTTTTCAAAATATCCATAAATTTCCCAACTTCTACAAGGCATAACTTGCTCAATTTTTAAGCTTTTCTCATGTTCTTGGACATTTTGGAAAGGTCTTTGAGTCCTCTAACCAATGTCTTTGGTCCCATGTCATTTTGATTTAACAATCTCAAGTTATGGCCTTTGACTTAAAGTCCCTTTTTGTTGACTTTTGAAAATGACCTATAATGTTGAAATTGATAACTTTTTGTGAGAGCATTTCTTGGACTTGAAGTATGAAGATGAGTTGTAGGAAATGTCTTTCTCTTCAAAATGAGCTTTGGATGGAATTTTTCTGATAATCCATGTGAAAGTTATGCCCTGGTCAATTTCAGTTGACTTTTTCAGCTGTCCAAATAAGGAAACTTTTGCATCTTGATGATTTCTGAGCCAAATTTTGAGAATCATGATCAAGCATTGATCAAATGATGTTTGTGGCTTCAAAATGATATATTGACCAAAAATTTGAACTTTTGACTGTCAAATGACCATTTTGCCCCTACAGTTGACTGTAGTGCAATTTAGGGTTTTGACTGTGCAATTTTGAGCTGAATGCCTTGAAACTTGATATGAGGATACTTGACCATATTTGTAAGCATGTGAGACTTGATTGGTCCTTTGAAAACTTCATTTCCTTGATCAGAACACAAACCCTAGTTTTGACTGTATAGGAGACTTTTTGCACTGTGCAACCCTTGGGGAATCTTAAGACTTGATTTGGCAATTTCTTAAAGAATATGGGAGGGAAAATTTTGGGGTGCAACAGATAGCACTATCTAAAGGACTCTTACACAACCTAATTCCTTAGGGTAGGTAGATTCTCTTAAGTACTTGCTCTTTTCAAAACAAACAAAAACAACTTTTCGCACCTACACTTTCAAAAGGTTTTCAAAACAAATTTTTCATACACTCTTGAGGACAAATACAAGAGTTACTTAGAAACTTTTTAAATGAAACTTTTTCAAAACCCACACACACTTGAAAAGCAAATAATTTTTGAAAACATAAGAGCAAGTACCTAAGAGCCCATGGATAACCATGGATAGAAAGGGTGCTAACACCTTCCCTTTCTATAAATCTACCTCCCGAACCGAGAAACATTCTCAAAGAAGGAATTTTGCTGTGCTTTTGTCCTTTCCATGTTGGAGAACATAAAATACGATGGCGACTCTTGCTTACCGCGACATTTCGCGAAACCAGTTAAAAAACAGTCAGTTCTATTTCCACCGGTCACAGAACTGGCGACTCTGCTGGGGATCTAATAAGTGGGGTGTACCTTAGGAATAGTTCATCATCATGTTTTCAATTGCTTGCTTTGCTTGATTTAAAATTGTGGGCCTGTTTTGGGAGTTTCATAGATCCTAACCCGGATCTGGGGGATACCTTCTTAGAAAGTAGCAACAAACTGTGAGGGAACTGTGCGGGGTATACCGACATGGTTGAAGCAGTTTGCTACGTTGATGTGGCACTTTGGTGAGTACCAGTAACCCTTGAGTCAAGTCAAGGAGAGTACGGGGCCGTCGCGTGGTATCGTGAAGCATCAACTGACCTTAGGAACCTTACTTGACCATCCTGGCCTCTTTAGGGGTAATGAGATAACTGACTTTGGTGCAGTCCGAAGTTGGTTGATACTCGATACTACACTCATTGAGGGTTGTTTTCTTGGAATATTTTGATCGCCAATTCAGTGGCTAAATCAAAACAATGAACACAGAAAACAACCCAATGATATTGAGCTCCTTAGAAACCGGTTACTTTTTATAGGACAGGTTTTTGAGCCCACCAACTTCAAGAGGGTAGTACCCCAAACTTCATGCTGGCCTAAACTCTAAGGGTTGTGGTGTAACTTGTGTGCCTTATAATGTTTGCTTTTTGTGAATACTTGTGGTGTGTTTTATCATAGCATCATAACATCATACAACATCATATGCATTGACTAACCACTTCAGGGGTTCGAACCTTCATCTTTGTTCTTGTTTTGTAGGACATGGAAACTATCCGCAGAAAGACAATTCAGGTGAACCTTGTAAGGGTCCCTCCTCAGCTTAAGGAACTTACATGCAGGATTCCCGAGAACTCTTCATTCAGTGAAAGGCATGGCAGACTCATTAGCTTGGTCAATACCAACATTGAAGAAGATATGATAAAGGCACTCTTTCAGTTCTTTGACCCTCTGCACCACTGTTTTACTTTCCCGGATTATCAGTTGGTGCCTACTTTGGAAGAGTTTTCTCAGCTTCTGAAGATTCCTATCCTTAGTCAACTACCCTACAACGGTACAGAAAAGGAGCCAAAACTTGAAGAGGTTGCTAAAGTATTATGCCTACAACCATCTGACATTAAGGGACATTGGGAAGTTAGAAGTGGTATCAAAGGGTTCTTGGCCAAGTTTCTGTTTGAGAAAGCATAAGAATGTTGGAACTCCCTTGACCTACAAGCTTTTGAAGAAGTTGTGGCACTCCTCGTCTATGGGTTGGTGTTGTTCCCTAATCCAGATCAGCTTATAGATATCCATGCTGTCAAGATCTTCATGTCCAGGAATCCTATACCTACGTTGCTTGGGGACATCCTTCACTCATGTTACACTCGAACCATGAGAAAAAGAGGTGTTCTTAAGTCTACTCAAGGGTTGCACAGTCCAAAGGCCTCCTAAGCCAGTCAAAATTAGGGTTTTGGTTCTTGCAAGGAAGTTGAGGTTTTCAAGGGCTCAATCAAGTCACATGTGCCCATATACTTTGTCAAGCACCTACATGTCAAGTTTCAAGGCTCACAAGGTCAAGTTGCACAGTCAAAAGTCTCATTTGCTCAACAGTCAACTGTAGGGTCAAAATGGTCATTTGGCAGTCCAAAGTCAAAATTTTTGGTCAACATCTTATTTTGAAGCCACAATCATCATTTGATCAAGTCTTGATCATGATTTCACAAGAATGGCTCAAAAATCATCAAGGTGTCAAAAGTTTCTATTTTTGGACAGCTGAAAAGTCAACTGCAACTTGACCAAGGCATAACTTTTTCATGGTTCATCAGAAAAATCCCATCCAATGCTCATCTTGAAGGGGAAGACATTTCCTACAATTCATCTTCACATTCCAAGTCCAAAAAATGCTCTCACAAAAAGTTATCAATTTCAACATTATAGGTCATTTTCAAAAGTCAACAAAAAGGCACTTTAAGTCAAAGACCATGACTTGAGATTGGTAAATCAAAATGAAATGGGACCAAAGACATTGGTTAGAGGACTTCAAGACCTTTCCAAAATGTCCAAGAACATGTTCATAGCTTCAAAATTGAGCAAGATATGCATTGGAGAAGTTGGGAAATTTTTGTGAAATGGCCAAAGTCAACTATCCTTGAAATTTCATTTTTGACAAAAAGGGCCCACTTTTTCCACTTGGTTCAGCTTGGCCATGCCTCCCACGTGTCCCACAATTTATTTCAAGATTAAAAAATAATTTTTCCATTTTTATTTAATTTTATTTGATTTAATTCATTTTAAATCTTTAAAATTCAAATAAAAATCAAGAAAATTAATGGAAGGATATTTTGTGGCTTGAATAGCTTTGATACACCATGAAGCACATTCCAAATTTGTGCAAGGCCTATTCCAAGCATGAAATTAAAATTTGAAGCAAAAATGGCAAGATTTTCAATGGAGGTTATGGCAAAATCCAAAACATAATTGCAAGGCTTAAAGGCACACATTATGGATTGATTCTCATTACAAAACATATATGCAAGCCTTGGCAATACCAGACACGACCTAGAACACTCAGAAACAGCATAAGCAATTTCAAAATTTCAAAGAAAAAGTGAGAAACTGAAAACCTATTTTCAGCGTATTTCAAGCCTCTCCTCTGATCCAAACACACTCCTGACCCTTCCAGGAACCTTTTGCAATCAGAATTAAGCCAAATCACTCAAGGAATCACGCTACACTAGTCACACGGTTTCCATTCTTTCTCAAAATTACAGTCATACATTTATGCATTTTTAAATCTTTTCATTGATTGCATTGTACTCACAGGGACCAAATGAAGCTTTCCATATAATTCAATTTGATTCTAATGCCCTGGATTGAAAATTACCATTAGCGATTTCTAGGTTTTCAAAGCTTGTTATTTGGGGCTTTTGTTATACTGTAAAATCAGGACTCCAAACATATATGGTCAAACTCAGCATGATGAGACGAATTGAATGGGATCCTCGCGCCTTTTATATGTTGTCCCAATTTCTAATCGCTATTTTTCACTGTTGAAATTAGTGGGGGTTTAAAACCCCCGTTATTTGCCTGTGTTTTTTGTTTCAGAACGAAGATGATGATGGCGTGGCAACCAGGGAGTGGGTCATTCAAACATGGCGCGCTTTTCTTTGTTTTTCAGCATATGACGCATTTGTTTTATATAATATTTGTTGTTTTTTAGGTATACAAACTAACGCGCTTGGTGTAGTGGTTGGCCAGGTGCCTTGCAAGCGTTGGGACCTGGGTTCGATTCCCAGGTCCCCCCATAGTTCCATATTATTTTTTCAAATGCTTTCCTGTGCAGTTTCCAAAGTGTTGAACACCATGCACCTCACACATCCAACAGGCCAAGTGTCCACAGATGCAAATCCAAAGGTCCAGAAAGCAAGAACACCATGTGCCTGGTCAACAACATTCCACTCAGTCCAAAAGGTCAAACGAGCTGAAGGTTCAAATGGGCCAAGATTCAACAATGCACCCTCAAATTCCAGCCCACACCCCCCTTGGGTTTACTCTTCCCTTTTTTATTTTGTCATTTTCATTTTTTTATTATTTGCCTTATTTTATTTTTTTATTATTAACAATTAACATAATTAACATATTTTCATAAAAAATCAAAAAAATAGAACTAACATCATTATTATTATTATTATTATTATTATTATTATTTTATTTTGTAAATAAATATTAAATAAATAAATTAGTTTTAATTAGGCCATTTTATCTTTTTTAAATAACTAAAATAACTTCGAATTAGGTTAACTTTTAATTTTGTTTCTTTTTATTTTATTCCATAAAAAACATAAAAAACACAAAAAAAATATGTTTTCTTTTAATAAATAAATTAATTAATTTAACAATTAGTTTTTAATTTCATTTAATCACCAAAAAGACCAAAAATTTCAATTTCTTTTCTTAAAAGGGTCAACACCCTTAGAACATTTTCGATTTAATTTTATTCGCGCAATAGTTTATTATTATGTAATTGCTTTCAAGATTGTAATAGTAATTAGGTTTATTGTTTTTATTTACCTTCTGTACTTATTTACCAAAAACGGGTCTTTGTATTTTTGGCGATGTATAGACCCGCGCCTTGTAATAGCGTAGGATTTATGTTTCCGCAATTTACTTTCCGCACCCCCTTAACTGCTAAACTTGCATGAAAGAATGTATGTAAATAAAAACAACTCGTAGCTCACTAATTACAAAGACAAGCATTAACTGAATACAACACACAAAGCACATGCCACTCTTAGGGTACGTTTCACTCGTTGCCTCGAAACGTGGTCGTCAAGTATAGGACGTTTTAGCGGTCGCTCTTATGTCCAAGATCCAGTTGCCTCGAAACAGTTGCCTCGAAACGGTTGCCTCGGATTAAAAAGGATCTAGGACATTAGGGTTACTTCTAAGGTGTCCTAACTGTTGCTTCAGTGACCACACTGTCCCTAAAATCGAATTGACCCGAACACCTCCAATGATGGTGCTACCTACCTCTCAATGGTGGGATAGCACTATCTAAAGGACATTTACACAGCTTAATTCCTTAGGGTAGGTAGATGACTCATGGGTACTTGCTCTTTTCAAAACAAACAAAATACTTTTCACACCTTACACTTTCAAAAAGTTTTCAAACAATACTTCATACACTCTTGAGGACTGATACAAGAGTTACCTAGAAGTTTTCAAACGAACTTTTTCAAAACCCACACACACTTGAAAAGCAAACAAATTTTGAAAACATAAGAGCAAGTACCTAAGAGCCCGTGGATAACCACAGATAGAAAGGATGCTAACACCTTCCCTTTTTATAAATCTACCTCCCGAACCGAGAAAAATTCTCATAAGGAATTTTGTTGTGCTTTTGTCCTTTCCATGTTGGAGAACATAAAAGATGGTGGCGACTCTTGCTTCCGCGACATTTCGCGAAACCAGCTTAAAAATAGTCAGTTCTATTTCCACCGATCACAGAACTGGCGACTCTGCTGGGGATCTAATAAGTGGGGTGTACCTTAGGAATAGTTCATCATCATGTTTTCAATTGCTTGCTTTGCTTGATTTAAAATTGTGGGCCTGTTTTGGGAGTTTCATAGATCCTAACCCGGATCTGAGGGATACCTTCTTAGAAAGTAGCAACAAACTGTGAGGGAACTGTGCGGGGTATACCGAGATGGTTGAAGCAGTTTGCTACGTTGATGTGGCACTTTGGTGAGTACCGGTAACCCTTGAGTCAAGTCAAGGAGAGTACGGGGCCGCCACATGGTGTCGTGAAGCATCAACTTACCTTAGGAACCTTACTTGACCATCCTGGCCTCTTTAGGGGTAGTAAGATAACTGACTTTGGTGCAGTCTGAAGTTGGTTGATACTCGATACTACACTCATTGAGGGTTGTTTTCTTAGAATATTTTGATCGCCAGTTTAGTGGCTAAATCAAAACAATGAACATAGAAAACAACCCAATGATATTGAGCTCCTTAGAATCCGGTTACTTTTGATAGGACAGGTTTTTGAGCCCACCAACTTCAAGAGGTTAGTACCCCAAACTTCATGCTGGCCTAAACTCTAAGGGTTGTGGTGTGACTTGTGTGCCTTATCATGTTTGCTTTTTGTGAATACTTGTGGTGTGTTTTATCATAGCATCATAACATCACACAACATCATATGCATTGACTAACCACTTCAGGGGTTCGAACCTTCATCTTTGTTCTTGTTTTGTAGGACATGGAAACTATCCGCAGAAAGACAATTCAGGTCAACCTTGTAAGGGTCCCTCCTCAACTTAAGGAACTTACATCCAGGATTCCCAAGAACTCTTCATTTAGTGAAAGGCATGGTAGACTCATCAGCTTGGTCAATACCAACATTGAAGAGGATATGGTGAAAGTGTTGTTCCAGTTCTTTGACCCTCTGCATCACTGTTTTACTTTCCTGGATTATCAATTGGTGCCCACCTTGGAAGAGATTTCCCAACTTCTGAAGATTCCCATCCTTAGTCAACTACCCTACAACGGTACAGAAAAAGAGCCAAAACTTGAAGAGGTTGCTAAAGCATTATGCCTACAACCATCTGACATTAAGGGACATTGGGAAGTTAGGAGTGGTATCAAAGGGTTCTTGGCCAAGTTTCTGTTTGAGAAAACACAAGAATGTTGGAACTCCCTTGACCTACAAGCCTTTGAAGAAGTTATAGCCCTCCTTGTCTATGGGTTTGTGCTGTTCCCTAATCCAGATCAGCTTATCGATATCAATGCTGTCAAGATCTTCATGTCCAGGAATCCTATACCTACGTTGCTTGGGGACATCCTTCACTCATGTTACACTCGAACCATGAGAAAAAGAGGTGTTCTTATGTGCTGCACTCCTCTCCTGGGAAGGTGGTTTATTTCGCACCTTCCACAATCAGTTTTGAAGAACGAGCTGGGTTTGAGATGGTCACAACGATTGATGGCTCTTACACATGCTGATATACATTGGTGTTCTCGGTCCAGAGAGAATGTCACTATCATTGATCATTGCGGGGAGTTTCCTAATGTTCCTTTACTTGGAATCAGATGAGGTATTACTTACAACCCCTGTCTGGCTTTGAGGCAGTTTGGATATGCTCAGAGGGATGGCCCTCATGATATGTTGATTCCTGACATAGTTTTTGACTTCGACAACGATGCACAAGGACTTCGCCAGAGATTTATCAGAGCTTGGAGGATGCCCAACAGGGTAGATAGCAAGACACTGGGGCACAAGAACTCCATCCCTTTGGAGCCTTATCTCAAGTGGGTACGAGCCCGCTCCCAGAAGTTGGTGATGCCATATCCTCATGTTCTCCCTGTGATCAAAGAGCCAGTGTTGGAAGGAGAGGTCCCGTACACCATTCAACATCCTGACATGCCTACATCCTGGGAAGAAATGCAGAAGAGCTGGATCCAACTCAAGGAAGAACGGAATTCTCTTAAAGCCAGTCTACATGCCAGTGAGAAGAAGGTCTTGGAGCTCACCCGCCTACTCCACGAGGAAAAGACTCTCAACACTTACATAGCTCCAAAGAGGATGCCCAGTGTATTTTGGGATTAATTATTTTGTAATGTTTTGCCCATGAGGCCCTGATGTACTGAACAAATTATTTCCTAATAAAAAGTGTGTTCCTTTTTTGGCTGCAACGAATTTGAACTTTCGAACCCTTGAATGCATTGCATAAATAGCATATCATGCATCATGTGCATAACAGGTACCCTTTTTCTACAGGTTGCTTAATCTTCTTCGCTGTTTATTTCAGCACTCAGTCATCATGAATCCTGAACTCACTACCGAGCAAGCTATCAAGGCCTTCCAGGCCCAGAATGCCCAATTTCAGGAGATGGTCATGAACTTGGCCCAGGGACAACAAGAGCTGAAGGCTTTGCTCCTGAAGAAGAAGAAGAAGAAGAAGAGGACTGTGCTATTCAACACTGGGCGCAGACTCGGGAATACATTGCAGAATGAAGCTGAGAGGACTACTCCGTCTGTGGGGGAAGACAGTCACCAAGGGAGAGAGGTCCCTAGTCCTGTGGTCTCTGACACCGAGACAGACTTCAACGATGAACAGTACCCTCCTGCTGAGGACCGGTACAAACAACTGGAGGACATGTTAAATGCTATGGAGATTCAACGTGTGCCTGGGTTGGATTTCAGAGACTTGGGGTTATCTTCTGGGGTGGTGATCCCGCACAAGTTCAAGGCGCCAACCTTTGTGAAGTATGACGGGGCTTCCTGCCCTAAGATGCACCTCCGTTCTTATGTAAGGGGGATCCAACCTTACACAGCAGACAAGAACTTATGGATCCACTTCTTCCAGGAGAGTCTTTCAGGGACTCATCTCGAATGGTTCTATCAGCTGGATGGAACCAACATTCGTAACTGGGAGGATTTGGCCACTGCTTTTTACAAGCAGTATCAATATAATTCCGACCTCGCTCCCACGTGTACCCAACTCCAGGGTATGTCACTGGGAATGGGTGAAGGTTTTAAGGAGTATGCACAGAAATGGAGAGATCTGGCTGGCAGGGTGCAGCCACCGTTGACCGATCATGAACTAGTGGACATGTTCTTGGGGACCCTATCTGGTCCATTCTTCAACCATCTCATTGGTAATTCCTCTGCTGGGTTTACTGACCTGATCCTGACTGGTGAGAGGATCGAAGCTGGTATAAAATCGGGAAAGATACAGAAGGGTGCCTCCTCAAATGCTGAAAAGAAGCCCTTCAAGAAGGAGGCCAGTGTTGTGTATGGTCCCAAGAGGCAAAACAAACCAGAACGCCGCCAAGCTGTTAACGCGGTGGTTATTTCTAAGCCTGCTGCTGCTCCTCAGCCATACAACCAGCCCAGAGCTGAGAGGCCCAAACGGCAGTATACTCGACTCAACATGACTCTCTCTCAGATCTTACCGCAACTGCTGTCAACTAGCCTGGTAACTGTCAAGGAAGCTCCGAAGGTGGTAAACACATCATCTCCGAAGTACAACCCTAACGCCCGCTGCGCTTATCACTCTGATAGCCCGGGACATAACACAGATGATTGTTGGGCTCTGAGGAATAAGGTTCAAGACCTTATTGATGCTAAAGAGGTTCAGTTCGAGGCGCCCGAGAAGCCTAATGTGGTGACTGCTCCCATGCCTAACCATGGAGTAAATGCTATTGGGGATGAAGACGAAGTGGAAGAATCCGAATTTGACAGCTGGATCTACCCAACGACCAATGGTGGACCTAGCAACTGGACTGCAAAAGACTTTACACCTATTACTTTTGTCACCCAGTAATGAACTTCTTTGTTTTGGATTTGTAATAAACAATAATCTAAAACTCTATGGCCCGGTGTCTTACCCAGGGCACCGTGGCTTCATTTGTGAGTGCTTTTGTGTGTCACTTCCATATATCATGAATAAAAGCATTGGACATTTTTCACATTTCAAATCTTGCGCTCCCTTTTCTTTCTTTATATATTGCAAAACAACTGTATTTACACACACTCACTCATACAGGTTCCAATCCACTCTGGATCTCACTGGTAACGACTCTGCTACCGCCAGTTATGACTTTGAAAATCCGATCAACTTAGCCGAAGACGAAGGTGAAGATGATTGTGAAGTGCCTGGTGAGCTTGCAAGACTACTACTCCAGGAAGAGAGGGCCATTCAGCCACATGAAGAGCCAGTGGAAACGGTAAATCTGGGTACTGAGACAGACAGAAAGGAAGTCAAGATTGGTGCTAATCTAGAGCTCAGTGTGAAACAAAGGTTGATCCAGATGCTGCATGACTACATGGAGATCTTTGCCTGGTCCTATGAAGACATGCCTGGGTTGGATACCGACATTGTCGTCCATCATTTGCCTACCAAGGAAGACTGTTCTCCGGTAAAACAGAAGGTCCGCCGCATGCGTCCAGAAATGTCTGAGAAAATCAAAGCTGAGGTTATGAAACAATTTGATGCTGGTTTTCTTGCAGTAACTTCTTACCCTCAGTGGGTTGCCAACGTGGTCCCGATGCCAAAGAAAGATGGTAAGGTCCGAATGTGTGTTGATTACAGGGATTTGAATAGGGCCAGCCCTAAAGATGATTTCCCTCTACCTCATATCGACGTCCTGGTTGACAACACTGCTCAGCATAAGGTATTCTCCTTCATGGACGGTTTCTCCGGATATAATCAAATCAAGATGGCTCCTGAAGACATGGAGAAGACCACTTTTGTTACTCAGTGGGGCACCTTTTGCTACAAGGTCATGCCTTTTGGGTTGAAAAATGCTGGGGCAACCTACCAACGTGCCATGGTTGCTTTGTTTCATGATATGATCCATCACGAGATAGAAGTATACGTCGACGATATGATTGCGAGGTCCCAAACTGAGGAGGAACACCTTGACCATCTGCAGAAGCTGTTTGACCGTTTGAAGTTGTACAAGCTAAGGTTGAACCCAAACAAGTGCACCTTCGGAGTAAGATCTGGAAAACTGCTAGGCTTCGTCGTGAGTGACAAAGGTATTCAAGTGGACCCTGCCAAGGTGAAAGCCATACAAGAGATGCCAACTCCCAAAACAGAGAAAGAAGTCAGAGGCTTTCTAGGACGTCTGAATTACATTGCCCGATTCATCTCGCATCTAACTGCTACCTGTGAACCAATCTTCAAGCTACTGAAGAAAGATCAAGTAGTACGTTGGAATGATGAATGTCAGGCCGCTTTCGACAGAATCAAAGAGTACCTCCAGGAACCACCCATTCTTATGCCACCGGTTGAAGGGAGACCTCTAATCTTATAATTGACGGTACTTGACAGATCAATGGGGTGTGTGCTGGGGCAGCATGAAGAGTCTGGCCGAAAAGAGCACGCCATTTATTACCTTAGCAAAAAGTTTACCGACTGTGAGACCCGATACTCAATGCTCGAGAAAACTTGCTGCGCTTTGGTATGGGCTGCTCGCCGGCTGAGACAGTATATGCTGACTCACACTACTCTGTTGATTTCTAAAATGGATCCAATCAAGTACATATTCGAAAATTCCGCTCTGTCTGGAAGAATAGCAAGATGGCAAATGATCTTGACAGAATACGACATCCAGTACACGACTCAGAAAGCAATCAAGGGAAGTGTATTGGCAGATCATTTGGCACACCAGGCAGTAGATGACTATCAATCTATGAACTTTGAATTTCTCGACGAGAACATCATGGTAGTGACTGATTGTGAAGTACCTGGACCGGATGAAGGACCTGAATAAGGATCCCGATGGTCTATGCACTTTGACGGAGCCTCAAACTCTTTGGGTAACGGTATCAGCACTGTGATCATATCCCCAAAAGGCACTCATACTCCATTCACTACCCGGTTATGTTTCAACTGCACCAACAACATGGCGGAGTATGAGGCATGCATCATGGGTCTTCAAGCTGCAATTGACTTAAGGATCAAGTTTCTGAGTGTCTTCGGAGATTCCGCTCTCGTGATCAATCAGATCAAAGGCGAGTGGGATACGAAACACCCAAACCTTATTCCTTACAAAGAGTGTGTGTTGACATTGATCCCCCACTTCACGGAGATAACTTTTGAACACTTCCCAAGAGAGGAGAATCAGTTGGCGGACGCGTTGGCTACGATGTATTCTATGTTCAAAGTCAAATGGGACAACGAGGCTCCCCGGATCATTATCTGGAAACTGGATGAACCTGCATATTGCTGTGATCTTGAGGCTGAGGTGGTAACTGAAAAACCTTGGTATCATGAAGTGAAGAGGTACTTGGAAGCTCAAGAATACCCTGAAGGTGCATCCATCAATGACAAGAAATTCCTGAGAAGGTTCGCAGCAAAGTTCTTCCTCAGCAATGGCATTCTATACAAGCGAAACCATGATTCGACCTTACTGCGTTGTGTGGGTAAAGCTGAAGCAGAAAAGATCATGGCAGAGCTGCATGAAGGTACCTTCGGAACGCATTCCAGTGGACATACCATGGCAAAGAAAATCCTTCGGGCAGGATATTTCTGGTCCACAATGGAAGTCGACTGTTACCAACATTCTTGGACATGTCATAAGTGCCAGATTTATGCAGATAAGGTGCATGTTCCTCCAGTTCCTCTGAATGTCTTGACTGCGCCTTGGCCTTTTGCAATGTGGGGCATTGATATGATCGGCGAGATCAGACCTACGGCATCCAACGGGCATCGCTTCATCCTGGTAGCGATTGATTATTTTTACAAAGTGGGTTGAAGCGGCTTCCTACGCTACGGTAACCAAGAACGTCATGGCACGGTTCATTCGGCATAACCTTATCTGTCGATACGGCGTCCCGGAAAGGATCATTACGGACAATGGTACCAATCTCAACAACAAGATGATCACTGAGCTCTGCGAGCAATTCAAGATACAGCACCACAACTCTTCTCCTTATCGGCTGAAGATGAATGGGGCTGTAGAAGCAGCTAATAAGAATATCAAAAAGATTGTGCAGAAGATAACAGTGACCTACAAAGATTGGCACAAGATGTTACCGTTCGCTCTTCATGGGTACCGTACCTCAGCAAGGACGTCAACCGGGGCAACCCCCTTTTCCTTGGTCTATGGCATGGAGGCAGTCTTGCCTATTGAAGTCCAGATACCCTCTCTCCGGATAATGAAGGATGCAGGCTTGAGCGAAGATGACTGGATCCAGACTCGACTTGATCAGTTAAACCTAATTGACGAAAAGAGACTCACCGCTATTTGTCATGGTCAAACGTACCAAAAACGGATGATTAGGGCATTTAACAAGAAAGTCAGACCACAAGAGTATCAAGTTGGGGACCTGGTAATCAAGCGCATCATTCTTAAAGTGATCCCAGGGGCAAATGGACCCCCACATACGAAGGGCCATTTGTGGTTAAACATGTCTTCTCAGGAGGAGCCGTGATTCTAACCACCATGGATGGTGACGACCTTCCTCACCCCGCCAATGCAGACATAGTAAAAAGATACTACGCATGATAAAAGACCCGCTAGG
Source organism: Vicia faba (assembly GCA_948472305.1). Lineage (NCBI taxonomy): Eukaryota > Viridiplantae > Streptophyta > Magnoliopsida > Fabales > Fabaceae > Vicia > Vicia faba. The sequence continues at coordinate 1,239,760,771 of OX451737.1, forward strand.
TTGACATACCTAGGCAAAAATAAGGGCTTCCCGGCGAACCAAAAGGGTTCGGGCAAAAATAAGGGATGAAATAAAAAAAATCTGTACACCCAGCAAGTCGAAAACTTGAAAAGGCAGCTTGGGCAAAAATGGGTATCCCGGTGGACTGAAAACCCGAAAGGGCGGTCCAGGCAAAAGTTAGGGATTAAAGCGTAATACTATGTCTCATTGGATCACCTTGCATCCAGAATCCGGTATCAACTACCAAGTTCAAACGGCAGCAATCAATCAGCTTCATCTTCAACTGAGCAGCAAAGTGATGAGACGCTTGAAGACATAAAGGCGATAGCAGAGTTGAAACCCAGTGGGATCTTTCACATAGCTGTTTTGTTTTCCTTTCTAAAATTGTATAAACTCTGTTGCTCGGCGGTGTTCTCTTACTAGGACGTCAGCCTCTTGTACATAAACGCCTATTTACAGGCAAATTCAAAAATCAATACAAATTCACTTTCCAGACAAATTGCCAATTATTTTTTCCTTTTTTCTGTTTTGTCTTGCGAAGAACGTCCAATGTTCATTTTTGATATATGCATTTGACACTAATTGCTAACTCATAAATACTTGCATGCAAAACAAAGGAATAATTATAGGTGACATCAGAAACAGGGGCAATAAAGAATTGTCTAAGCGATCTAGTTGCTCTGTCCACCAAGGTACCAAGGCAGTTTCGGCTGAAGGACGTAACCAAAATACCTTCACTCCCCGCAGAGTAAGACCAGAATCAGTAATACTCTCTCCCAAGCAGAGTTGGTCTCCCATAAGCCCTACAAGGCACAATATCTCCAGCAAGTCAACGATACTCTCCCCAAGCAGAGTTAACATACTGTCAGCCTTAAGGAAGCTGGGTCTCCCCAGAAGATCTCAATATTCCCCAGCGGAGTATACAGATGTTCCTAAGCAAGCATCCCCGGAAGTCTTAATATAAGATTGTTCCCCGGTGGAATATCAGACACCCTAGTGGAGCCACTCCCCAGTCCAATCTGAAAATTTTCCCCAGGAGAGTTCAATCAATTTCCCCAGTAGATTCAGGAAGCTTATCCCCAGTAGATTCTGGAAGCTTATCCCCTGCAGAGCATGAACACGTCTCCCGGACTTTATTCAAAGGTTATTCTCCACCAGAGCTTATAACTGGGTTATCCTCAGCTAATAACCGCGGGAAGATCGTCCTCGGCGAAGTTCTTCCTATCCCCGGCAAAGTTCATCGGATCTTCCAACATAACATATCAACGGTATCCCCAGCAGAGTTATCATCAAACCTCAGCGAAGTATGTCTCTTCCCACAGAGTATTCCCCGCAGAGTAATCTCTTCGCCAAGTTTATTCCCCCAACGGAGTCATCTTCTCCTATCGGTTTATTCTTGTAACCATCATCCCCAGCGGAAACGAAGAATTCTCCTCTTCAAACATCAGCCCAGGATCCAAGCTCCCGGCATTCGTCAAGGATTTATTTTCCTAGACGAAAATACATTCATAGACATTTCACATTTCATACATCCTGCTTACATACACAATGCATGCACATACGCATCATAACACACAATCTCATTTCTCCCTGAGAACATCATGACATCATGCTTTTCATGCATCATGACATTGCATACAACTGATGTTTTACCTTTTCAGGAAAAAGGTCAATCCAAAGATAATTACTATCAACTGTCGCAATTCCAGATTCGATACCTGTATCTAGCCAGGGCATGTCTGTGAGCGATCAGTTCCAGATTCGATTCCTGTATCCAGCCAGGGCACGTCTGAAGAGTTTGAAGATTCAATTCTTGTATCCAGCCAGTGCATATCTGTTGACGACTAATTCCAGATTCGACTCCTGTATCCAGCCAGGGCACGTCTGAAGAGTTCGAAGATTCGATTCCTGTATCTAGCCAGGGCATATCTGTTGACGACTAATTCCAGATTCGACTCCTGTATCCAGCCAGGGCACGTCTGAAGAGTTCGAAGATTCGATTCTGCATCCAGCCAGGGCATATCTGTTGACGACTATTTCCAGATTCGATTCCTGTATCCAGCCAGGGCACATCTGAAGAGTTTGAAGATTCGATTCCTGTATCCAGCCAGGGAAAATATGTTGACGACTATTTCCATATTCGATTCCTGTATCCAGCCAGGGCACGTCTGAAGAGTTTGAAGATTTGTTTCCTGTATCCAGCCAGGGCATATTTGTTGACGACTATTTCCAGATTCGACTTATGTATCCAGCCAGGGCACGTCTGAAGAGTTTGAAGACTCGATTCATGTATCCAGCCAGGGCATATCTGTCGACGACTATTTCCAGATTCGATTCCTGTATCCAGCCAGGGCACGTCTGAAGAGTTTGAAGATTCGATTCTTGTATCCAGCCAGGGCATATCTGTTGATGACTATTTCCAAATTCGACTCCCGTATCCAGCCAGGGCTTATCTGCATGAAGAGTTTGAAGATCAACCCCTGTAACAGGCCAGGTAATTATCTTTCTTTCTCAGGTACGCAAGTTCTCGCTAAGGAATCTCTTACGCGATCAACACCTAGGTGGCATCTATAAGCTCATCCACTTACCAACAGTTCCAAATGGCATATATAAGCCCATTCCCGACAAGGTTCTGTCACAACTCCAGATGGCATCTATAAGCCCATCCTCCTATCCACCATCTCTCCAAATGGCATCTGTAAGCCCATTCCCGACATCACACTATTGATACTCTACTATGTGAGTGCAAATTTCTAGGCACTCTAGTGTTCAATCATCTTCCACCCTCGGATCACGAAAGGCACGCACGCCAATCTACATCCTCAGGTCTAAGAAGATTGAACAGGGGCAACTGTTGTACCCCAAAATTTGCCCTCCCATATTCTTCAAAGATTTGACAAGCATCATCTCAAGTCTACTCAAGGGTTGCACAGTCCAAAGGCCTCCTAAGCCAGTCAAAATTAGGGTTTTGGTTCTTGCAAGGAAGTTGAGGTTTTCAAGGGCTCAATCAAGTCACATGTGCCCATATACTTTGTCAAGCACCTACATGTCAAGTTTCAAGGCTCACAAGGTCAAGTTGCACAGTCAAAAGTCCCATTTGCTCAACAGTCAACTGTAGGGGCAAAATGGTCATTTGGCAGTCAAAAGTCAAAAATTTTGGTCAACATCTTATTTTGAAGCCACAATCATCATTTGATCAAGTCTTGATCATGATTTCACAAGAATGGCTCAAAAATCATCAAGGTGTCAAAAGTTTCTATTTTTGGACAGCTGAAAAGTCAACTGCAACTTGACCAAGGTATAAATTTATCATGGTTCATCAGAAAAATCCCATCCAATGCTCATCTTGAAGGGGAAGACATTTCCTACAATTCATCTTCACATTCCAAGTCCAAAAAATGCTCTCACAAAAAGTTATCAATTTCAACATTATAGGTCATTTTCAAAAGTCAACAAAAAGGCACTTTAAGTCAAAGACCATAACTTGAGATTGGTAAATCAAAATGACATGGGACCAAATACATTGGTTAGAGGACTTCAATACCTTTCCATAATGTCCAAGAACATGTTCATAGCTTCAAAATTGAGCAAGATATGCATTGGAGAAGTTGGGAAATTTTTGTGAAATGGCCAAAGTCAATTATCCTTGAAATTTCATTTTTGACAAAAAGGGCCCACTTTTTCCACTTGGTTCAGCTTGGCCATGCCTCCCACGTGTCCCACAATTTATTTCAAGATTAAAAATTAATTTTTCCATTTTTATTTAATTTTATTTGATTTAATTCATTTTAAATCTTTAAAATTCAAATAAAAATCAAGAAAATTAACGGAAGGATATTTTGTGGCTTGAATAGCTTTGATACACCATGAAGCACATTCCAAATTCGTGCAAGGCCTATTCCAAGCATGAAATTCAAATTTGAAGCAAAAATGGCAAGATTTTCAATGGAGGTTATGGCAAAATCCAAAACATAATTGCAAGGCTTAAAGGCACACATTATGGATTGATTCTCATTACAAAACATATATGCAAGCCTTGGCAATACCAGACACGACCTAGAACACTCAGAAACAACATAAGCAATTTCAAAATTTCAAAGAAAAAGTGAGAAACTGAAAACCTATTTCCAGCGTATTTCAAGCCTCTCCTCTGATCCAAACACACTCCTGACCCTTCCAGGAACCTTTTGCAATCGGAATTAAGCCAAATCACTCAAGGAATCACGCTACACTAGTCACACGGTTTCCATTCTTTCTCAAAATTGCAGTCATACATTTATGCATTTTTAACTCTTTTCATTGATTGCATTGTACTCACAAGGACCAAATGAAGCTTTCCATATAATTCAATTTGATTCTAATGCCCTGGATTGAAAATTACCATTAGCGATTTCTAGGTTTTCAAAGCTTGTTATTTGGGGCTTTTGCTATACTGTAAAATCAGGACTCCAAACATATATGGTCAAACTCAGCATGATGAGACGAATTGAATGGGATCCTCGCGCCTTTTTTATGTTGTCCCAATTTCTAATCGCTATTTTTCACTGTTGAAATTAGTGGGGGTTTAAAACCCCCGTTATTTGCCTGTGTTTTTTGTTTCAGAACGAAGATGATGATGGCGTGGCAACCAGGGAGTGGGTCATTCAAACATGGCGCGCTTTTCTTTGTTTTTCAGCATATGACGCATTTGTTTTATATAATATTTGTTGTTTATTAGGTATACAAACTAACGCGCTTGGTGTAGTGGTTGGCCAGGTGCCTTGCAAGCGTTGGGACCTGGGTTCGATTCCCAGGTCCCCCCATAGTTCCATATTATTTTTTCAAATGCTTTCCTGTGCAGTTTCCAAAGCGTTGAACACCATGCACCTCACACATCCAACAGGCCAAGTGTCCACAGATGCAAATCCAAAGGTCCAGAAAGCAAGAACACCATGTGCCTGGTCAACAACATTCCACTCAGTCCAAAAGGTCAAACGAGCTGAAGGTTCAAATGGGCCAAGATTCAACAATGCACCCTCAAATTCCAGCCCACACCCCCCTTGGGTTTACTCTTCCCTTTTTTATTTTGTCATTTTCATTTTTTTATTATTTGCCTTATTTTATTTTTTTTATTATTAACAATTAACATAATTAACATATTTTCATAAAAAATCAAAAAAATAGAACTAACATTATTATTATTATTATTACTATTTTATTTTGTAAATAAATATTAAATAAATAAATTAGTTTTAATTAGGCCATTTTAACTTTTTTAAATAACTAAAATAACTTAGAATTAGGTTAACTTTTAATTTTGTTTCTTTTTATTTTATTCCATAAAAAACATAAAAAACACAAAAAAAATATGTTTTCTTTTACTAAATTAATTAATTAATTTAACAATTAGTTTTTAATTTCATTTAATCACCAAAAAGACCAAAAAATTCAATTTCTTTTCTTAAAAGGGTCAACACCCTTAGAACATTTCCGATTTAATTTTATTCGCGCAATAGTTTATTATTATGTAATTGCTTTCAAGATTGTAATAGTAATTAGGTTTATTGTTTTTATTTACCTTCCGTACTTATTTACCAAAAACGGGTCTTTGTATTTTTGGCGATGTATAGACCCGCGCCTTGTAATAGCGTAGGATTTATGTTTCCGCAATTTACTTTCCGCACCCCCTTAACTGCTAAACTTGCATGAAAGAATGTATGTAAATAAAAACAACTTGTAGCTCACTAATTACAAAGACAAGCATTAACTGAATACAACACACAAAGCACATGCCACTCTTAGGGTACGTTTCACTCGTTGCCTCGAAACGTGGTCGTCAAGTATAGGACGTTTTAGCGGTCGCTCTTATGTCCAAGATCCAGTTGCCTCGAAACAGTTGCCTCGAAACGGTTGCCTCGGATTAAAAAGGATCTAGGACATTAGGGTTACTTCTAAGGTGTCCTAACTGTTGCTTCGGTGACCACACTGTCCCTAAAATCGAATTGACCCGAACACCTCCAATGATGGTGCTACCTACCTCTCAATGGTGGGATAGCACTATCTAAAGGACACTTACACAGCTTAATTCCTTAGGGTAGGTAGATGACTCATGGGTACTTGCTCTTTTCAAAACAAACAAAATACTTTTCACACCTTACACTTTCAAAAAGTTTTCAAACAATACTTCGTACACTCTTGAGGACTGATACAAGAGTTACCTAGAAGTTTTCAAACGAACTTTTTCAAAACCCACACACACTTGAAAAGCAAACAAATTTTGAAAACATAAGAGCAAGTACCTAAGAGCCCGTGGATAACCACAGATAGAAAGGGTGCTAACACCTTCCCTTTTTATAAATCTACCTCCCGAACCGAGAAACATTCTCATAAGGAATTTTGCTGTGCTTTTGTCCTTTCCATGTTGGAGAACATAAAAGACGGTGGCGACTCTTGCTTCCGCGACATTTCGCGAAACCAGCTTAAAAACAGTCAATTCTATTTCCACCGATCACACACGCAATATTTTATCGCGGCCAGAACCATCTCGAGAGTATGGTCTCAATGAGTGTAGCATACTGCTACTTTCTATGGCCGAGTTGGTCAATTATAGGTTCTAAGGTCAGTTGATGCTTAATGACCCATTAGCAGCCCCATACTCTCCTTGTTCCTCCACAAGGGATATCGGTACCAACTAATGTGTCACACCAACGTAGCTACTGCTTCAACTGTATCGGTCTATGTTGTACAGTTCCCTCACAGTCTATTGCGACTTACCAAAAAGGTATCCCCAGATTCGGTTAGGATCTATAGTAACTCTGATACAAAGCCCACAAATATAAAGCAATCAGATCAAACAATTATAAACAATATGATGAACTAATCCTAAGTGTGATACGGTGGGAGAACTGACTTGAGGTTTTGCGTTTGTATTCGCACTTGTTCAGTTTAGCAAGAGTCACCACCGACTTTTTATTTATCCTAAGGAAAGGTCAAAAAGCACAGGAAAGACCTTTGAGATGTTTTTGTGGGTTCGGGGGGTAGATTATGAAAAGGGAAGGTGCTAGCACCCTTTTCATCCATGGTTATCCATGGGCTCTTAGTTACTTGTTTTAGATCACTTGCCTTTGCTTTTCAATTGTGTGAAATGGTGCTTTGTGTGTGTGGTTTTGAAAATGTTTTGAAAAAGATGCCTTATCTAGGCAACCGTTGTAACAATTCTTTACTCGAATGTTTTACAAAGGTGTTTGTCTTTTTTAAAAGATGTTTCAAGGTTTTGAAAGTTGTTTTGGAAATTGTGTTATGATGTGTGTTTTGAAAAATGGCAAGTGTGTTTTGCAAGTTTGATCAAGTAACTAAGAGTTGTCTACCCTATTTTTACTCAAAGATCTTTCTCATGTTTTAACCCTTTTAACAGTGTTGTTTCACCATTGTATTTGGTGAACAACCTTGCGTTAGGATGTTAACGGGACGGGCGCGGGTCATCGTATAGACCATGAAAGCAATAGTGTCAAGTATCTTTGGCAATTTTCTTGAGGGACTATGATCATTTTGTTTAGGCAACAAGATAGCGTCATCGAGGGGCTATGATCATTTTGTTTGTTTTGTTTTGCCAAAGACAGTTGACATGCAAACATGGCCCATTTTTGAAGGCAACAAGCGGGATTACCCTAGAGGTGCAAGTGTGAATGGTGTATTGATTTTCATGCATTTATCTTTGTATTAGGTTATCTAGCGGTTGATTTTGAATCTTTACATACAAACCCTAATTACTATACAGTATATGAAAAGTGATAAATTGCGGGAATTTAAAGTCTAAGCTATTACAAATAAGTATCCGGGGATGGGGGTACAAATGTTTACAAATGGGGATAAGTCTTATCAGAGTAGTAGTGTCCAAATATTATTTACAACCAAATCGAATTGTCGCATTCTCAATGTAAAATATAATCAAGGTATAAAAATAAAAGAGAAATAAAAGTATTGTGCAATGTATGTGATTCTTTACAAATGATGCAAGTTAAGTATTATTATTTATTTTTGTGTTTTTGTTAATTATATAAACAAATTTTTTTAAAGAAAAGAAAAGAAAAATGTTTAAGTTAAAGAAAACTAATGTTTATGTATTTTAGTTTATATATACAAAGGTTTATTAAACAAAAAAAGTTTTAAGACAAAAATCTATTAACCTAATAAATCTAATATTTACATATTTTTGTAAAATGTAATAAACATTTAAGAAAAGTTTTGTACAAAAAATAATATATTGTTTTTCTTATCAAAATAAATTATATAAAAAGAAAGGGAAATAATATGATAAAATAAAAAAGATTGATTTGTAAATATAAAAAAAAGAGTTAAATGGGCTTAGGGGTATGTTTGGCCCAAACAAAAAAACAACAGATTCAAAGAAAGGGGGGGGTGCGCCAGAATTCAGTTGGGCTTAGGCGTTAGCTTTGTGAGGGCAGGCCCAAATGGTCGTGACAAAGTTTTGGGTTTTCACTTTGTTTGTTTCAGATTTTAGGGTTACAACGTTTGATGAGTGGCGCCGTCCCCTTTCTTCTTCATCGTTCTCTTCCGCGCTCTCAACAGAGCTGCTGATGTCCTCCATTTGCCTCAGCCGCCAGACACCACCTCCATCCTCCTCTCTTCACGGTCGTTCAGGCAATGATGAAAAAAGGTATTGATTTCTGCTTTTCATGTTTTAGGGTTTCAAAGACTTATCTCTTGCATGTTTTATCTCTTACATGTTTTGACTCTTACATGTTTTGACCTTTATGTGTTGTTTGTGTTCGTGTGAGGTGTTAGAAAAAAGGAAAGAGGGACAATACCTTTGTTCTTCTTTTGGAGAAGAGGCGAAGAAATGGACATGAGGCGTCTTAGGCGGCTGGGCGAGGGAGGCTGTGATGCTGAGAGCTTGCTGGCTTATCTGGTACTTGTATCTTGCTTTGTATGTTTTATGATGAATCTTTTCTGAAAACACGACTTTTTAGTTCTCTCTTCTTCTTCTGATTGTTGGCCTCTGAGTATTTGAATGCTTGTTTTTTGATGAAGATGCTTGCTTTTTCCTCTTGGGCTTTGTTGGCTTTTTTTTTTCAATGATGATGATATTTGAATCTGAGATGCTCTTGCTTCAGCTGCTTTTCCAATCTTTGGACTTGATTTGCTTTCAATGATGAATTTGATTCTGAGTATTTGAATGCTTCAGTGTTTTTTGCTTCTGACTTTTCTTTTCCTCTCTTTTGGGCTTGGCCCTTTCAATGATGATGATGAATCCTTCTTCTGAGAATATTTCCTTCAGTTGTTGTTTGGCTTTGGCTGTGTTGTTATGATATCTGTTTGGGATACAGGTTTTTGACAGGCTTGTTGGAGTTTGCTTTCACAGGCTTGCTTTTGATTGCTTGTTGTACAGGCAGGCTTCTAGTTTTATGCAGGCTTAAGGTAGTTTAGAGCAGGCTTGTGTTTATTCAGGCTTCAGGGCTTTGGCTTGAAGCAGGCTTAAGCAACTTGACAGGTTTTGTTGAGTAGGTTGTTGTTTGCTTGGTTTTGTAAGTTTGTTTTTGTAACAGGTTTGCTTGCTTGAGATAGCTTTAGGTTACAGGCTTTGAAAGGCTTGCTTCCTTAGGCTTGAGGCAAGCTTTGGTTTGCTTGCTTAGGCTTGAGGTAACTTTGGGTTACAGGCTTTGAAAGGATTGCTTCCTTAGGCTTGAGGCAAGCTTTGGTTTGCTTGCTTAGGCTTGAGGCAAGCTTTGGTTTGCTTCTGGTTTTTAGCAAGTTTGTTTGAAGTAGGTTACTGATACAGGCTTGAAAGGCTTGTGGTTTGAAACAGGTTTTATGTTTTGTGTAGTTTTTGACAGGGCTAAAGGCAGGCTTTAGCAGGTTTGGGTGAGACTGGTTTCTAAGCTTGAGGCAGTTTGAAGCTTGTTTGTTTTTTGAGAGGCTTTGATGCAGGATGTGTTTACAGCTTTTGTGTTCTATTTCTCTCTATGTGTTCTGCCTCCTTTTGACAATTTGGTTTTTTATATTTATCTAACTCTAAGCCTGCCTGAAAATCTGTAAGCCTCCACTTCTCTCTCTCTTCCTCTCTCCACCGAAAAAGCATATTATATTGCTTAGAGTCCCTTTTTTCTGAAAAGGTGTTGGTTGGGAAATGATGAAAGTTTTGCTTGCATTTTGGCTTTTCTCTGCATATCTTCTTACTTCCAGATTTTCTGCTTTTTGTGTACTTTCTCCTGCATTGACAGTTTGATGGCTTCTTTGACAGTTTGACAGCTTGGTTGACATTTTTAACTTGTGCAACTTGTTTGTTCGGTTTGAACTTTGGCATATTCAGTTTGTACATGTGCAGCTTGTTTGAATTTTTTATGCAGCCTTGTATTTAATTAATTCCATGCTTGCAAACATTTAATTTCCCTCTTTGTGAACCAAGAAGAGACATCTTCTTGCGATTTGCATAGAGGACGAACAAACTGATTCCGACCAACACCTTTAATGATGAGTTTTTATGATTAACTGTCTGAAAATACCCTTTTTTAATTTTAACTGTATTGACTTCTTCCTTTTTTGTCTTTGCAGGTAAATATCAGTTGAGCAAAGGATGCAACAGTAGAAGATGAAGACTTCAAGAGATTTAGGATATAGTCTTATTTTATTTCTGATCATTTGTAATAACATTATTGTAAACACTGTAAATAAATTTACAGTATTCAAATAATATTTGTAACAAACAATTGAAAATGAATAAAAATCTTTTTTGTCAGCTATCTCTTTTAATTCTTCTGCAATTGCTTATTTAATTATTTAAATTTCTTGAGTCATAATAATTGGAAATTATCCCAATAATCTTAACTTAGAAATTATAAATAATTAACAAACGTCGCATTCTTCTAGCCTTGTATTAACCAACAATAAGCCCGGCGTTCCAGATAACCAATAGCATTGCACAGTTAAACAAACAGACGTCCATACGCCTTTCACTTTACTGATTAGACCAACACTTCAAACTCTCAATCAGAAGCCTCAGCCCATATCCCAGATGTTTAAACCTTTAGAAACAAACAGAAATCTTGAGCAAACGTCAAAACCATGTGACAGTCAATTAAGACACTGTGGATTCAAATTCTTCTGAAAATGCGCGTGTAAACCCTAATGTTGGATTTACTGTCAAAGAAACGTCCGCCTGATCAAACCCTGAGCCAAACTCAACCAAATCAATAAAAGCCCTAATAATCTGCTTGGACTGATTCAAAAGTCAATGGAAACCCTAATTTTGTTTGACTGATAAGAAAAGTCTGTTTGACCGATTCTTGAGCCAATCTGAAAAATCAGGAAAAGCCCGAAGCTGTGATTTCTTGTGAAAAAGAGAGGGCAAATTTTGGGGTACAACAGTTTCCCCTGTTCAATCTTCTTAAACCTGAAGAGTTAGATTGGCAGGTTTGCCTTTCGCGACTCGAGGGTAAAAAGGAGATTGGACACTAGAGTGCCTGAAAAATTTGCACTCGTCAAAGCGTAGTTTGAGGGAATGGGCTTAAAGATGCCATTTAGAGATGGGCTTAAAGATGCCATCTGGAGATATGACAGAATCTTGTCGGTGGATGGGCTTAGAGATGCCATTTGGAAATTATTGGTAGGAGAATGGGCTTATATATGCCATCTGAAGGTGATTGTATCTTGTTGGAGATGGGCTTGTAGATGCCATCCAAGAATGTTTGTTGAACTGTATGTCGTTGGTGAGTGGGTGAGTATCAGAAAGGTATCCATGTTTGGAACGTCTCTGAACTGCGGGTCTGAATAAGCAATAGATTGGTATCCATGTTTGGAGAATCCGTAAACTGTTTTCAGAAGTCTTGGATTTGAACAAGCGATAGGTTAACATCCGTATCTGGAGAACCCGTAAACTGTTTTCAGAAGTCTTGAAGTTGAATAAACATGAGTTGGTTGAGTAGATATTTGTCCTGTCTAGTTTCAGGTATTAATCTCCAACTTGAGAAAGAAAGATAGTTTTCCTGGCTCGTTACAGGTATTGATCTTCAATCCCTCATCCACAGATGGTTTTCCTGGCTTGCTACAGGTGTTGATCTGGAACTTGAAAAGGTTGACGGTAGCCACCTGTTGATTGACCTTTTTCTGGAAAAGGTAAAACGTTAGTTGTATGCAATGTCATGATGTATGAAATGCATAATGCAACATATGTGATATCAATGTTTATGATATGAATGTAGGGTTACGTTGAACCAGACGTCTATCAAGGGGCAAGGGGTTTCTCCTCTAACCAATGCAACCAAAGTTCAAGTACAACAACTTGAATAAGTGGCTATGACCCACTCGACATGGTGAGCTTGATTCTCGTGGAAAGACGTCCACCGATACAAAGTTCTCCAGTCAAAGATCAAGTGCAACAACTTGAATCAGTGGCTATGACCCACTTGACATGGTGAGCTTGATTTTCGTGGAAGGACGTCCACCGGTGCAGAGATCTCCAATCCAAGAGCAAAGTTCAACCTCTAACATTTTCTTGTGTTTACCCCAAGAGATCCTTGAAAGCATGCATCCACATATCATGCATCGCATTTTGACAGTCTTTCCTTTTTCAGGTTTCCTTACTCTCCTGCTATTTATTTCAGCAAGAGATGGCCCTAGAAAGGTCTGTCAAAGACATTCAAGACCAGACTGCTCAACTGCAGGAGATGTTCCTGAACTTGTCTCTGGGGCAAGAAGAAATGAAAGCTCTCCTCACAAAGGGCTTAGAGAATTCCAACAATGCCAGGAGTGATCAGCTTGCGGAGCTGCAGTTTGATCTGACAACCTTGAGGACCCAAATGATGGGACAGTTGGTGGGCCAGATGGCTCTCATCCAAGACCTATCCCAAAGACAAGAGGAACTCAGAGTTCTTGTCCGCCAACTGCTTCAAAACAACCAACTGGGGAAAATATCTGAGGTCGAAGAGCAAGTCACCGCTCAGTCTCCATCCACTCAAGAGGACAAGGGGAAAGCTCCTTTGCTTGCTTCAGGGTCACAAGCCCATCAACAAACTCGCCAGCGTCAACGGGGTAATCGGCGTAAGCAAGAAACGTCGGGAAGACAGTTCACGGAGACTGAAATACCATCATTCTTTATACTGAAGCGTCTGTTGGAGGTCAACTTGCTTACCGTAAAGGACCCTCCTCAGAAGCTCAATACCTCCTCTCCTAACTATCATCCCGACGCATTCTGTGTTTACCACTCCTACAGCCCGGGACACGACACCAACGACTGTTGGGCCTTGAAGAACAAGATTCAAGATCTGATCGACATTGGGGTGCTGGAATTCATGCCAGACGGCGAGATGAAAATCTTCCGTTAAAGGGTTATCCACTTGAAGTGACGAAGCTCGAGCTGAAAGACTTTTGCTTCTTTTTGAATTTTCAAAGTTGTAATTTCTTTTGCTGTCAAACAATTATTTGTTGATGTTAAACTCTGTTTTCATTAATGCATTGCATATGTTTGTCTTGAATTCATCCATTCGTTTCACTACTCCTATGCTTTTCTTTATGATATTTGACTCTTGATAAAAAGCTGCAAGCCTTTAGAGGGAGGATGACGAAACAATACCATGATCTTATACAGTATGCTTTTGAATAGACCTTGCTGATGATGTACAGGCATTTCTTTCAATTCCCAAACACTGAAGTTATAAGGAAGATAATCCCTAGTCAACCCCTTTGAGCCAAAGAATAGGAGTTTTTCTGTTCTAAACGATCAAAACCTTTGATATAAACCTGGGGCAGGGTAGTATCTCAGTTAATCCAAAAGAAAATGCGCATTAAAGTCGCAAACTCTCAGTTCGTAATACAACGAACGATGTCAAAAAAGAAAGCATTCCTTTGGAATCAAAAGACAGGGCTGGTTCCCTATCACATAGACAGTCAATCTCTCAAAAGAGAAAAAGCCCACCGAGCCAAAACCTGTAAAGGAAGCTCGAGAAAGCTGGGGCATCCCGCTGACTGTAATCTCGAAAATGGGAACAGTCGGGCAAAAGTTGGGGATAACAAATCAAAATCAAAATAGTGAGGTCATTACAAAATCCTCAACAACATGAAAAATGTTGAAAAAGAAAAAGGAGATGATGACTGTCTCCCCAAATTCAACTGGCGAACCATCGCCCGAAAGTCGTTACAAACTCAAAGCGGATAGTGACGCACAATTAACTGAGCTTAGGTTGAAGGACATCACGAAGAGCGGGTGGGTACAAATATACTTTGAGCCTTTATCCTTTGTTTCTTAAACCGTGAACCAGGCCACGTTACAACCCTTCAAAAGTCCTAATTGAAGCACGGGCTAGTTCGAAAGCATACTGTTACAAAAGGTATCCTGACTCCTGTAGGGCTTTGCTCTAAATCTTGTGTTGACTTGTCTTATGAAAAGTTTTCTGCTAAAAACGCATTTTTCAAAACTTCGAGACAAACATAAACTTTGCATTATTTGAATATCACTGTTTGCATTTGGCTTTTTGTTTGACAGCGAAGAAATTCATACAGCGAATGTTCGGAGGAACGAAAATTCTCTCAGTAAGTAAAAATCACTTCAAGAGGATAACACTTCCATTGCAAATCTCCTATCAGCAAGGGGCATGACATGTCACAATTCAATTAACCTGGGGCAGTCCAGTCAAGGTCCAACAGATCTTTCAAAGTTCAGTTAACCTGGGGCAGTCCAGTCAAGATTTCAAGAAATCTCTCAATATGCAGAGTAATCTGATTCAAGACTCCTTCTCCACCACTTGGGGCATTCGAATGTCAAAAGTGTTCAAAAAACCGATGCAGCTTTACACGAGCGCATCACCAGGAAACCCTACACCGGTTCCTCTTCAAGATTACTGAAAACAGTTTACGGGTTCTCCAAGTAATGGATGTTAACCTATCGCTTGTTCAGTTTCTTCTCAAGACGTCTGAAAATAGTTTATGGATTCTTCCCAACAACGGATGCCAATCTACCAACTTGTTCAGATGTAACCTTTGAAAACAGTTTACGGACGCTTCCCAACAACGGATGCTGCTCTATTGCTTATTCAACTTCAAGATTACTGAAAACAGTTTACGGGTTCTCCAAGTAACGGATGTTAACCTATCGCTTGTTCAGTTTCTTCTCAAGACGTCTGAAAACAGTTTATGGATTCTTCCCAACAACGGATGCCAATCTACCAACTTGTTCAGATGCAACCTTTGAAAACAGTTTACGGACGCTTCCCAACAACGGATGCTGCTCTATTGCTTATTCAACTTCAAGATTACTGAAAACAATTTACGGGTTCTCCAAGTAACGGATGTTAACCTATCGCTTGTTCAGACTCTTCTCAAGCTAACTCCACTCAGAGTCAAGCTTCATTATCCCCAACAAAGCTAAAACTTCAAATTATCAATCCCCAGCGGAGCCAGACCATTGAACCTTCTCCCCACAGAGTTTTGGGAGGGCAAATCTTGAGTTCCCCAGTGAAGTCGCCAGAGTTACTTCCCACCGAACTGAAGATTCTCAGTCTTACCTCCCCAGCATGGGTCAATTGGATTGGAACTCCCCAGTAGAGGTTATCAGGAATTCTCTTCCCCAGCGGAAGTCAAGGATTTATTTTCCCGGCAGCGGTCAAGATTCTTCCATCTTCAGCCGTCCAAGATTCATTTAGCCTCAGCAAGATAGCTCATCAGCTTACATGTGCATTCATCACATTCATGTCATAAACATTGATGTCACATACATTGCATCATGCATCATGACATTGCATACGACTAACCCTTTACTTTTTCAGGTAGGATCAGTCGACAGACAAAGATCACCTCCCGAGATTCATCCAGAAATAGTTCAGATGTGACCCGGACATGGCGACATTCTGATACTTATTTCAGATCCATTCAAACGCATCATCAGGAAACCCTACACCGGTTCCTCTTCAAGATTTTTGAAAACAGTTTACAGATTCTTCCCTACAACGGATGTCAATCTACCAACTTGTTCAGACTCTTCTCAACTTTTGAAAACAGTTTACGGACGCTTCCCAACAATGGATGCTGCTCTATTGCTTATTCAATCTCAGATAGTTCACAGATTCTCCAGACATGGATGTCAATCTATTGCTCATTCGGACCCCCAATTCAGAGATGTTCCAAGACATGGGTGCCTTTCTGATACTTGTCCACTCACCATTGACATACAGTTCAACATAACCAGATGGCATCTATAAGCCCATCCTCCTACCAGCAGTCGCCAAATGGCATCTTTAAGCCCATTATCAGATGGCATCTTTAAGCCCATTCCCCGACAAAATTCTATCGCACCAGATGGCATCATTAAGCCCATCTCCAAATGGCATCTGTAAGCCCATTCACCTCTACCATCACATCGACGAGTGCAAATTTTCTGGGCACTTTAGTGTCCAATCTTCTTTTACCTTCAAGTCGCGAAAGGCAAACTTGCCAATCTAACTCTTCAGGTCCAAGAAGATTGAACAGGGGCAACTGTTGTACCCCAAAATTTGCCCTCGCATTTTACCACAAGAAATCTCAGCTTCAGGCATTTCCTGATTTTTTCAAACTGGCTCAAGAATCGGTCAAACATACTTTTCTCGTCAGTCAGGACACAATTAGGGTTTTACTGATTTTCAGGGCTCCGGAATGTTTCACACAAGTTGGCTTAGGGTTTTGGTTGACTTTGACTCAATTTTGATCAGGCGAACGTTATTTGGCATTTAATCAGGAGTTAAGGTTTTTATGGGCATATTCTCAGAAGGATTTAAATTCCACAGCACTTTGCAATGTTATTCCAAGATTCGGGTTGAATTCGCATTGTTTTGATTTAATCAGTAAAAGACCGCATTTGGGTCGAATTCACATTGGTTTGTTTGAGCCAGTCAAAAGAAATATGCAGTTTGGATTTACAGTGCTTGGTAAGAAATCAGTAAGAAAGGAATGCGTCTGATCAGTTATTGCGTTTGACTGTGCATTGCTTTGGATGATGGAGGCGCCAAGTTCATTTATTTTGATCAACATAGAATCAATGTTTAGTTGATTATTTATTATTCTAAGGATTAAATATCTGAAATTTAATTTTCATTTATTTTAATTTAAGGAACTATAAATAATAAGTAAATAATTGAAAAGGGATAAAAAGAATTAAATGGATCAATAGAATTTTTATTTCATATTTAAACATTTGTTACAATTATTATTTAGATACAAGTATGCATTTACAAAGTATTTAAAATAATAATAGTTACAATGATTAAATTGAAAATAAAACTATCCTATTTTTCTAAATATTTTCTAAAGTCCCCAATTCTTCATTCTTCATTTTACTCCTCTCCATTCAAGTATTCATCTGCAAAAGAAAGGAGAAAAGTCAGTGACTGATAAATAAATAAAGACAGATAAAATTGCAGTCATCATTAAGGGCCACTGATGGGGATCAGTTAACCCTCTCTGCAAATCACGGGATTTCTCCCGGTTCACAAAGAGGGACGAGTTTTATTTGCTAAAGTATGAATGCACAAAAGCCAAATTGCATAATTCAAAGTGTCAAACTGCATAAATTCAAAGTCTCAAACTCCAAGTTCAAACCCAACTAAAAATCAAATTGCAACTTTCTGTCAAAATCCAAAAGTACAACTTTCTGACAAAAATATAAAGCATACTGTCACAAAGATATCAAGCTGGCCAAAGAAGATATGCAGAGAAAATGGGATATGCAAGCAACTACACTTTCATCATTTCCTCATGTGACCCTTTCAGAAAAGTACAGAAAAGAAACATAGTTTAATATTCAACTGTACTGAGAGAGAAGAGTGGAGAGATAAAAGAATGTAGGTTTTTAGGCTTTAGGCAGGCATAGATAGAAAACATATAAAACAAAAGATGAGCACAATGGATAAAGAGAGGGAAGTATCAAAAGCCTGCAAAACCTGTCAAGCATAACCTGATATCCTGTCAACAGAAGAGCCATACCATGATACAAAAGACAGCAGAACTAGCACCAAGGAAAAGAATATACACAAGCTACTGAAGCATAAGCCTTAAGACTTCACAAGCCTGAAAACCCATACAAAACCTGCTACTGCATTTTCAACCTAAGCCTTAAGACTTCACAAGCCTGAAAACCCATACAAAACCTGCTACTGCATTTTCAACCTAGGCCTTAAGACTTCACAAGCCTGAAAACCCATACAAACCTGCATTGGCTCAAACCTGCTAGAACCTTAAGCAAAAACTTGTTTAAGCCTAACCTGTCAAAGCCAAGCCTGCACCTGCTGAAACCATACATAACCTGCATTGGCTCAAACCTGCTGAAGCCTCAGCATCATTCTGCCTAAAGCTTTGAAGCAAGCCTAACATGAAGCCATAAACCAGTTCAGAATCCCCAACACCTAAACCATTCAATCCAAACATATACCAGTCACAAGCATAAAACTGCATTAGTCAAGCCTAAAAAAAAAACAATAAGCCTGAAACCTAAGAAAGACCATGAACCATTTTTCCTACTGTCAATAAACCAGATAATACCACCCTGCCTGTCAAAAACCTGATAACCATAAAAACCAACCCACACAAACTTACCCAGGCAACCTGTATACCCTGTGTACACCAGCCTCATCCAAATAAAAACATCATTGGGCAAAAGCATTCAAAAATCAAAACCTCCAGCCCTCAGTAAAAAAGAACATCATTGAGCAAAAGCATTGAATTCAAAACCAACATTCAGAAGCACGTATACAAGGCCCTCAGAACCCTAGGTTCATCCTTGGGCAAGGAATTAGCAAGAGAAGCAAGTAGAATAAGGCAACACAAAGGCAACAAAAACCCTCAGTGAACACATCATTGGGCAAAGGCAACTATCAAGCTCAACAATTTCAAAGGCAACCAAGGCAACTGAGATAGAAAATCAACAAAGGCAAGCCAACGAGGAGAAGAGATAAAGAAGTGAATCTTTTAAAAAAGGGTTTTCAGTGCAAAAATCATCATCAAACCCTAAAGTGGCAGAAAAGGTAAAAGTTACCAGATAAAGCCCTCATCGCGCAATCTTCCTTCACCGCTGAGCCTCCTAAGCACCTCCACCTTCCTCCTTCCCCTCTCCAGTAAAGGTAAGACCTTTTCTTTCATCCCTTCTCACGTACCTCCAATAAAGTCAATAACGAACAGCATAAGAAATCTAATCAAGCAGTTAAATCAAGAAGAAGACAGTAACCCATAACATGTAAAAGAAATCAAAACCTAAAACGCGAAATCAAAGAGAAAAGGGTTACCCTTTTGTGCGCTTCCCTGCATCAAGGAAGAGGGAAGAAGTGTTGAAGGTCGCTGGTGGCTGAGGCAAAAGGTTCACGCTGGGCACTCAAGAACGGACGAAGAAGATGAGGCAAGAACAATGAACGAACGGCGCCACTGCCGTCTCAAAACCCTAAGCGTAATCCCAACTAAACACAAAATACATTAACCCTAAGAAACATTATTTGCAATTTTGGGCCTTGCATGTTCCATTCACCAAAGGCCCATTCAATTAACACAAACCCCTTTTCATAAAACAAACGTTATCTTCTCTTTTTTTTAATTAATTAGCTTAGCCACTTTTTATATAATAAACTAACACAAACCTTTTTATATAACATTTTTTTAATTACATTAGTTTTCCTCTAACCTAATTTTTGTTAACTTTATATATTATATCGTTAATACTAAAATACATGAAATATGTTTTTTTATTTAAAACATTTAATTTAAATTCTCCTTGTATATACACATAAAAATATATTTTTATAAGATTGAAAATATTTTTCTTTTGATTAAAACATTTCTTTTTGTACATAAATAAACTTTTTACATCATATAATTAAAATTGAAAACACTTTTCTTTTAATTCAAATATTCCTACTAATAATACAAAGATACCTTTTTTATATATCCAATGTAAAATAATAACTTTCAAACTTAGAATATTATTTTTCTTTTCGTTAAAACATTCTTTTCATACATATCTAAATACAAGATTACAAGACTAATTAATTAAATGAACATTTAATTTTTCTTTAGGTTAAAATAAACACTTAATACATGTTCAAATTCACATCTCTAACCTGTAAATAGTTACTTGCACCATACATCTCATACTTACACAATACAAATACATTTACATTGCTCACATATACAATTGCTATTTCCTACATTGATATACCTTATTTACACTTGATCGCAAATTCGATTTGGTTGTAACTTATTGGATACTATAAGTCTCATCCCCATTCATAAATTTGTACCCCCACTCCCGAATACTTATTTTGTAATAGCGTAGATTTTACATTTTCGCAATTTATCGCTTTCCAATTATACCATGGTTAGACCTAGGGTTTGCATGTACATAAAATCAAACGCTAGATAACCTAATACAAGACAAATACATGAAATCAATACACAATCACACTTGCACCCTCTAGGGTAATCCCACATGTTGCCTTCCAAAATGGGCCATGCTTGCACGTCGAGTATCTTTGGCAAAACCAATTCAAAATGATCATAAGTCCCTCGATGACGCTTTCAAATGTTGCCTAAAACGGAATGATCATAGTCCCTTCAAAGCGAATTGCCAAAGACACTTGGCACCATTGCATTCATGGTCCATACGATGACCCGCGCCCGTCCCGTTAAAACTTCCTAAACGCAAGATTGTCCACCAAATTCAATGGTGGAACAAAATTGTTAAAAAGGGTTAAAACATAACAAAAAAACCTTTGAGTACAATAGGGTAGATAAAACTCTTAGTTACTTGAGATCAACTTGCAAAAACACTTGCCTTCTTTTCAAAAACCACAATCCACAACACTTTCAAACAAACTCTCAAAAACATTTGAAACATCTTTTCGAAAAGATCCACACTTTTGTAAAACACTCAAACACGAGTCAAATACATCGGTTGCCTAAGACAAGGCATCTCTTCAAAAACATTTTCAAAACACACAAACACACCACAATTTCAAGCAATCGAAAATCAAGGCAAGTGATCTAAAAAACCAAGTAACTAAGAGCCCATGGATAACCATGGATGAAAGGGTGCTAATACCTTCCCTTTTCATAATCTACCCCCCGGACCCACGAAATATCTCAAAAGGTTTTTGCTGTGCTTTTTCAACCTTTCCTTTAGGATAAAATAAAAAGTCGATGGCGACTCTTGCTCAACCGCACAAGTGCGAATACGAACGCAAAACACTAGTCAGTTCTCCCACCGTATCACAAGTAGGCTGTTGTTTGCTTGGTTTTGTAAGTTTGTTTTTGTAACAGGTTTGCTTGCTTGAGGTAGCTTTGGGTTACAGGCTTTGAAAGGCTTGCTTCCTTAGGCTTAAAGCAAGCTTTGGTTTGCTTTCTTAGGCTTGAGGTAGCGTTGGGTTACAGGCTTTGAAAGGCTTGCTTCCTTAGGATTGAGGCAAGCTTTGGTTTGCTTGATTAGGCTTGAGGCAAGCTTTGGTTTGCTTCTGGTTTTTAGCAGGTTTGCTTGAAGTAGGTTACTGATACAGGCTTGAAAGCCTTGTGGTTTGAAACAGGTTTTATGTTTTGTGTAGTTTTTGACAGGGCTAAAGGCAGGCTTTAGCAGGTTTGGGTGAGACTGGTTTCTAAGCTTGAGGCAGTTTGAAGCTTGTTTGTTTTTTGAGAGGCTTTGATGCAGGATGTGTTTACAGCTTTTGTGTTCTATTTATCTCTATGTGTTCTGCCTCCTTTTGACAATTTGGTTTGTTATATTTATCTAACTCTAAGCCTGCCTGAAAATCTGTAAGCCTCCACTTCTCTCTCTTCCTCTCTCCACCGAAAAAGCATATTATATTGCTTAGAGTCCCTTTTTTCTGAAAAGGTGTTGGTTGGGAAATGATGAAAGTTTTGCTTGCATTTTGGCTTTTCTCTGCATATCTTCTTACTTCCAGATTTTCTGCTTTTTGTGTACTTTCTTCTGCATTGACAGTTTGATGGCTTCTTTGACAGTTTGACAGCTTGGTTGACATTTTGAACTTGTGCAACTTGTTTGTTCAGTTTGAACTTTGGCATATTCAGTTTGTACATGTGCAGCTTGTTTGAATTTTTTATGCAGCCTTGTATTTAATTAATTCCATGCTTGCAAACATTTAATTTCCCTCTTTGTGAACCAAGAAGAGACATCTTCTTGTGATTTGCAGAGAGGACGAACAAACTGATTCCGGCCAACACCTTTAATGATGAGTTTTTATGATTAACTGTCTGAAAATGCCCTTTTTTTAATTTTAACTGTATTGACTTCTTCCTTTTTTGTCTTTGCAGGTAAATATCAGTTGAGCAAAGGATGCAACAGTAGAAGATGAAGACTTCAAGAGATTTAGGATATAGTCTTATTTTATTTCTGATCATTTGTAATAACATTATTGTAAACACTGTAAATAAATTTACAGTATTCAAATAATATTTGTAACAAACAATTGAAAATGAATAAAAATCTTTTTTGTCATCTATCTCTTTTAATTCTTCTGCAATTGCTTATTTAATTATTTAAATTTCTTGAGTCATAATAATTGGAAATTATCCCAATAATCTTAACTTAGAAATTATAAATAATCAACAAACGTCGCATTCTTCTAGCCTTGTATTAACCAACAATAAGCTCGGCGATCCAGATAACCAATAGCATTGCACAGTTAAACAAACAGACGTCCATACGCCTTTCACTTCACTGATTAGACCAACACTTCAAACTCTCAATCAGAAGCCTCAGCCCATATCCCAGATGTTTAAACCTTGAGAAACAAACAGAAATCTTGAGCAAACGTCAAAACCATGTGACAGTCAATTAAGACACTGTGGATTCAAATTCTTCTGAAAATGCGCGTGTAAACCCTAATGTTGGATTTACTATCAAAGAAACGTCCGCCTGATCAAACCCTGAGCCAAACTCAACCAAATCAATAAAAGCCCTAATAATCTGCTTGGACTGATTCAAAAGTCAATGGAAGCCCTAATTTTGTTTGACTGGTAAGAAAAGTCTGTTTGACCGATTCTTGAGCCAATCTGAAAAATCAGGAAAAGCCCTGAAGCTGTGATTTCTTGTGAAAAAGAGAGGGCAAATTTTGGGGTACAACACTAAGGTACATCCCACTTATTAAAAGATTCCCAGCAGAGTCGCCAGTTATGTGATATGGTGGCCAGAACCGGGACGTGTTTCCCTATTTTTTAAGGAATTACTGGTTTGCGTTTGTATTCGCAAAATGTCGCAGTAAGCAAGAGTCACCACCGACTTTTATTTTATCCAACAAGGACAGGAAAAAAGCACAGAAAAATTCCTTTTTCGAGATATTTCTGAGTACGGGGGGGGGGGGGGGGGGTAGATTTATAGAAAGGGAAGGTATTAACACCCTTTCTATCCGTAGTTATCTACGGGCTCTTAGGTACTTGCTCATCATTTCAAAATTGTTTTCTTTGTGTTTGTGCGCTTTGAAAAGTTTTTGTTTTGACTTCGATTTAACTCTTGCTTCTGTCTTCAAGAGTGTAATGAAGTGTTTTTGAAAACTTTGTTTGAAAAGGAGTGTAAGTGTGAAAAATTTATTTGAATGAGCAAGTATCTAAGAACTAATCTACCTACTCGAAAAAAGAATCGTTCTATGTTTGTTTCCTTTAAACAATTCTATCCCACTATTAGCGAGTAGGTAGCACCGTCGTTGGAGTTTTGAGGGTCAATTCGAAAGGGACGTACGGTCACTAAAGCAATGTTAGGACGTCTTAGTAATAACCCTAATGTCTTAGATCAATTATTCGAGGCAACTTTTCCGAATCGGGATTTTGATCTTTGTTTAGACAAAAGGACGACCACTAAAGCATCCTATACTTAATGACCGTTTACCGAAGGCAACCAAGTGGGAGTGTACCCTAGGAGTGCGCATGTGCGAGTGATTCAATTTCAGATTATTTATCTTTGTACATTTAGGGTGATCTAATTGTTTTAAAATTAATCATACATTCTTGTCATGCATCCTAATATCATACATCTAACAGTTAATAATTTACGGAAATTAAACTACGCTATTACAAGGCTTCGGGTATTTACATAGCCAAAAACCAACCCTTTGAAAATAAAGCGATAAATAGAAATAAATGTCTTAATTAAACTATTACAAACTGTAGGCAGTTACATCAATATGATAAATAATAAAAATAAAGCGCGCGAGAAAAATTAAGATCGGGAGGAAATTTAGGGTTTTGACCCTTCTATCCTAATTTAAAAAAAATGTTTTTGATGTTTTTAATATTTTTTAAGAAAAGAATTTAGGTTTTTAAATTAAATATACAATTAATTAGTGATTAATAAAAATACTTACATAGCCTATTTTTTGGTTTTTTTGTTATTTTTAAGAAAAGAAAGAAAAATTAAATTTGGAATAAAAACCTAATTATTCTAATTATTTTTAATTCATTTACAAAATAATTAGAGTTTTCTAAATTAACAATCCTAATTAAATTAATTAATTTTTTTTAATAAAATAAAATCTAGACCTAATTTATGAAAAGTAATATTTTTGTGATTTTTTTTGATAAAAAGAAAATAATTTAATTGGTTAGTAAAATAAATAAATTAATTAAATGAAATAAAATAAAATATAAAAGAATAAAGAAAAGAGAATTGGGCCTGCAAGCAAAATGAGGGGGTGTGTGGTCAGCAATCTGGGCCCAAGACCAAGGGTGTCCACATTTGACTTTTTTAGATCCAGCGCATTGCTTTGACCAGGCCCCATGGTGGTCTCTCACATGTCAGCTCTCAGATCTAGCTTCCAGGAGGTCCAACGGTTGGATGATGAGGATGTATGATAGTCCTTTGGTAGTGTATACGCATGAGATTTCCTGAAAGAAAACAATATGAGAAAATTGGGGGACCTGGGATTCGAACCCAGGTCCTGAAGCCATTTCCCCGCCTTCACTACCACTTCACCACTTTTTCCTTGTTGTACATATAATGAATAATAATAATAATAATATATAAAAACAAGAATTAGTGGAGGATGGAAAAAACGCGCGCAAGAAGTTTGAATGGACCAATGGGGAGGCGCCAACTAGTCATCTTCTTCCTTTCTCCGTGGGTAAAAGTCCCAGACTTTTACCTACGGACGTTTGTCCGTAGCTATAGCCCTTGTCATTCTTAAAATCAAGCACAAACATGATAAATAAAAACCAAGGCCATGGTTGGATTCGTCTGGACCTGCTGAGTTTATTGGTGGCCCTTTCATGGCCTAATTTTGCCTGGATTCAAAAACCCCAAAGCGAGCTATGAAACCCTAACAATGGCACATTCCAATACAGGTTATATAAATGAAATTAAACAACACAGAATGCTTGCATATGTCTTAAGGATCATGAATATACCATTAGTTCATGCTATCAATGCCTAAATCATGGAATTCGATTTCAAGAAATTTTAGGTATCGTGACTGACTTACAGCATAATATAGGGCTTGAAAATGTTTGGTTTCGATTGCTTTCGCTTGCTGGGAGTCTCAGGAAGTGATTGAGATAGCTAGAATGCCTTGAGGATGCATGGAACACTGAATTCAATCTTGCACTTTTTCTTGATTTTTCAAGTTTGTGTTCTTGATGTTGCGCCTCTTTCTGACCTAGTTTTTGGTCTGCCTCCCTTCTATATGTATTGAGGAGTGAATTAGGTTTGAAAACTTGGCCTCAATCTTCCTCCATTAATGAGTTTGATCTTGATTTGATTCACCTTAAAATCTTTCCAAAAATGGCCTAAATCCAATCTTTGTGTACACACCATACCTTGATACGAATTTGAATACTTGCTAGCTGTAATTTAAGACCTGAAACAAGCACAAAATCTTGTGTTTTCAATGTTTTAGATTTTATATGATTTATTTTGATTAAAATTGATTTAAATCAAATAAAAATCAAAATAAATAATAAAAACATGATAATGACAAGTGGCAAGGGCTAGAGCTCGTGGACTATGTTGCCAACTCAAAACAAGTGAAAAAGATTGGGCCCATTTGGCAAAATTTGAAGTTTTAGGCATAGTTGACTTTTGGCAATTTTGCAAAAAGGGTCAACTTCACCAATGCCTAACTTCCTCAATTTTGACTCTTTAGAGGTGTTCTTGGACTTTTTAGAAATCTTGAGATGCCCTCTAATTAACCCTTTTGGTCTCATCTTAATTTGATATTCCATGCTCAAGTATGAAGCTTTGACAAAAAAGGTGTTTTTGTTGACTTTTCAAAATGACCCATAATGTCCAAATTCATAACTTCTTGTGAGTGCATATTTTGAACTTGGGATCTGAATATGGATTGTAGGGAATTTCATCCTATTCAAAATAAGATTTGGATGGGTCATTTCTCATAAAGTATGAGAAAGTTATGCTTGGTCAAATTTGAGTTGACTTTTCCTACAAAACCCTAATTTAGCAACTTTTGAGTCTTGATGAATTATGAGCAATCCTTGATGAATCATGATCAACCCTTGATCAAATGATGAAATATACTTCAAAATTAGGATGTTGACCAAAAATCTTGAAGTTTGACTGTATGTGGGCCATATTTGACTTTTGCCCTAGCACAGTCGATTTTTGGGCCTTTGAGCAATTGACTGAGCAAACTTTCTCTGCAAGACTTGAAACTTGACATGGATGATCTTGAGAACATATTAGTACAATGTTGAGCATTTGGGGTCCCTTGGACTCAAGTATCTTGATGTAACATGAAACCCTAATTTGAGGTAGACTACCTTAGGAGAGAGCTTGTCTGGCCAACCCTTGGACTATCTTGAGCAACTTGAGTATCATTCTTGAAATGTTTTGAGAAATATGGGAGGTCAAATTTTAGGGTACAACAACGACCATAGGGTTCCTTAGGCGTGTGTCTTCCATGCATGGATGGTCTCATCTATAGATATAAGAGGTGTGGGGCGCTCTGTGTTTTTCATTCTTCTCTTGCACCGCTCGTTATTGCTCGCATGTCGACCGCCGTTGTTTTTTAAGGTTTTACTTCTCGCCACCACTCTTCTCAGCTTTCTTCCTTCTTTAACCGGTAAGCTTTTGATTCTTTACTGTCGTTGGATTTTTATAGTTCAAATATTTGTGACGCCAAACACTATTCACCATATTTATACAGTGAATAGTGTTTTTTTAATAAAAAATATATATTTATTGATCTTACTGGTTGATCAGAACCTGCGAGTTGACTGACTGACGATCTTTTGTCGGGTTGGAAATTCGAGGAGAAAAAAGGGGGTTGTACCTACAAGGAACTCCGACGATTAAGTAAATATGGGAGTGACGAGATACAAGCAAAGTGTTAGAATTTTAGTGGTGAATAGTGAATATTAGATACCTGACCCTCACATGTGTGAGGGTGTATATAATTCCCCTGGCGCGTGGTCGTTGGTTACTATTTTTGGGCCTAGATATAGAGACCCGTGAAAATAGGTAACTGTCAGGACTTGGTCATACCGATCAGTTATGCCCGTAACTAGTTGTTGGGTCCGAGGAGAAGGTAGGTGTTGTGCCCCAAAATTTGCCCTCTCACTTATCAAATATTTTTTCACAGAGATCTCTCTTGGTTCAAGACTGCACTAGGGTTGATCAACTCAAGACACCTCCTTAAGCACTGGTGACTAAAATTAAGGTTTGAGATTGCACAAGGATAATTTAACTTTCAATGTCTCATATGACTTTCATGGATCATTATGTACCCCCAAGATTACTCATGTCAAGTTTCAAGCCTTGGATCACACTTTTGCTCAGTTAATTGAGCAGTTGACCTAAAAGTCAGCTGTATTAGGGAAAAAGTCAATTGTGGCCAATTTATAGTCAAACTTCATAATTTTTTATCCATATCAACATTATAAACTCATATTTATCATTCGATCAAGTTTGGACCATAATTCCTCAAGAGATTTGATCAAATCATCAAAAGGGCAAAATGGTCAAAATTAGGGTTTTGACTGAGGAAAGGCAATTTCTGATTTTTGACCTAGAAAATGGTTAATTGGTTTGAGGCATGATCTCAAGAGTTCAATTGCATCATTTTGACCTAATGGCATGACCTAAAACATTGTTCAAGATCAATTGGATTGATAGTTGATTTTCAGTCAACTGATCAAAAGTCAATTGTATACTGAAAAGTCAAACTTTGACTTTTTAGTCAAAATCAAGTGTCAAAGATCACAATTCATCAAAACGTGTCAAAATATGAAACTTATTCATCAAGAAATCAAAAAGTCAAGATTTCATTTTGAAAAGTCAAAGTTTTCTAACTTAGAAATTTTTCTAAGTGTTTAAAACTTGATGTTTTTTCACAACTTTGAGCAAATTTTTCACCATGATGCAACATGATTCAAAAGAAACTTTCAACATGAAAGTTGTATATCTCCATGATATCTACAACATTTATTTACACAACTTCTCCTAAAAATGCTTGTATCTCAAGTTATTAATTCATGAAGTCATGGTCTTGAAATTAACTTCATGGAGCTTTTTCATATAGTTCCAAGGGTAATTTTCAAAAGTGATTCAAAGAGGGTTTGTAGAGTACATTACAAGCTTTCTAAAATGTCACATAACTCCTTGATATCATTCTTGAGCAAGGAGAATCGAAGAGAGGAAGTTAGGGTTTCAAACTAAAATTATAGGTCATTTTCATGATGAACAAAAATGCAATTTCAATATTAGGCTGCATAATCCTGCTTGGAAGGCCTTCTAACTTGTGTATATATCCATCATTAATGTATTACACAAACTTTTGAGCTTTAATCCAAGTGGTTTAAGCTTTATCTAATCCACATTTCCATTAATGGCACAAAGTGAACACTTCCATTTTAGAAAAGCAAGCTTTACGTGCAAAGTCAATTCTTGAGCCTCTAACTTGTTCCCTCTGATCAAACTCCATCTACAAAGTCAGAAGCAAGTGTGTTTAAAGCATAACCACTCTATCTTAGCCAGTACGCAAAGCATTGAAACTTGATTTCTCAAAAAATCACATGTTGAGCTTAAACATGTGATTTTGAATTCTGATCAGATACAAGCCTCCATACTTGTTGCTTATAAATAGAGGCACTATTTGCGAGCTAGAGGACAGGTTTTAAGCATCCTGAAACACACCAAAACTCTCTCAAATCAGAAATTGCCCAAAAACACCATTGTTGCACAGTTTCTGATCTTGAACACCAAACTCATATTTCCCTCGTGCGTTTCTTGGCCTTTTAGTTTCTAAAGCTTCCTTACATCAAGTGTAACCTATCCATATCCTTGTTTCATTACTGTAACATCATTTACCATATCCTCCATAACCAAAAATAGAGCATTGCACATTGACTTCTCCAAGCCATTCCATCCATCCATTGCTCAAGCAAACCATTGCATTAGCTTCCTGTGAACTTGAGGAAGCTAGCCTGATCATTGCAGCACCTTGAATCAAGCTCATTTGCATTTCACGATTTCCAGTTTTGAGGTATTTTTCTTGAACTTCTATCTCATTACTTAGGCATTATTAGGCTTGCATTTGTGAAGATAAAATGTAGAAATCATTGCCCTGAATTTGTACATGTCCATAGATTTCATTTATATTGATTGAGCTAGGAGAATTTTAGGATTGAATCTTTGAAAATAATTAGGTCAGAATTTGGTACTTTCAAAAATTCTCATTCATCTTTGATTTATAGTTCATGATATTTATATGGTTGGGCTCGTATGAAAAAATGGAGCAACTTTCATGTTTATATTTTTGCAAATGGTTAAGAAATGAACAAGTTGCAGGGCTTCTGGCTGGAGGTTGAAGATGAAGTATACTTAGGGCAAGATTTATTTTATGTATTTATCCTTTCACCTAATTTAACGGATGTATCAACCACCCCAGTGGTTAAAGCGCGCGCTTGTCACCATGAGGTCCTAGGTTCAAGCCCCAACGTGACCTTTTTTTCATTTTTGACATTTTCTGACCCCTTTTTGTAGCGCTTGGGCCCTCCTCCACTGGGCTTGGGATTTTTGCTACACTTGCACACTCCTGTCTATTTTTTAACCCCCTCTGACTTTCTTTTTTGTTTTATTTATTTTTACTTTTTTCATTTATTTATTTATTATTATTATTAATATTATCATTAATATTATTATTATTACTATTTTCATCAATAAGAAAAAATCCAAAAATATTTATATTTTATTTATTTAGTTCATTTTTCTTTACAAAAAAATAAAAGAACAAAATCCTTTTCTTTAATTAATTTCCTTTTTACTTAGATAATTTAATTTTAATTATTATTATATTATATTATTTATTTTTCTTGTAAAATTAAAATCAATTTAGAACTTAGGATTTTTATTTAATTATTTTTATTTATTTACTAGTTTAATTAAATTCACACAAAAAACCCTAAAAAATACTTTTCCTTAAATTAATTATTTTTACTAACTTAACCTTAATTTTATTTTTTTAGTGAATTATTTTATTTTAGTTAATTGGGTTAAAAACCCCTTTTCATAAAAAAAAACAAACAAAAAAATCATATTTCTTTTTACATCTATATTCTTGTATTTTATTTGTTCATTTTGTACATTTATTCAAAATTCAATATGGTTGTAATATTTATTTAGATTTAAATTCTTGCAATATTCCTCATTTGTAACTTGTACACCCCTCCCCTAAATGATTTAATAGCGTAGTAATTTTAAATTTCACAATTTATCGCTTTATATACAAATGCTAGTAATTAGGGTTTTGTATGGAAAGACTAAAGCCAACAAATAGAAAACCATAACCAAAGAAAAATCAAGCATGAAAATCAATCCACTTGCACACAAGCAACCCTAGGGTAAATCCACTTGGTTGCCTTACAAAAATGGCCATATTATGCATGTGAGGTATCTTAGCAAAAACAAGCAAAAAATACAGGATCATAGTCCCTTGATGACGCTATCTATGTTGCCTTTCAAAATGATCTTAGTCCCTAAAGAAAATGCTAAGATATCTTGCAACATTGCTAATCATGGTTATACGATGACCCACGCCCATCCCTTTTACATCCAAAGATAGGGTTACTTACCAAATCAATGGTAAGATAAAAATGTCAAAGGAAAATGGAAATGAACATGAAAGACTTTTGAGTAGGTAGAACGTTCCTAGTTATTTGCCCAATTTCAAAATAAAACATCCTTGCTATTTTCAAAAACAAACACCTACACTTTCAAAACACCTTTCAAACTTGAAAACATTTTCAAAAGATAAACACCTTTATATACATTCTTACGAACGAGAATCATTACAAAGTTTGCCTAAACAATGGTCTCTTTCCAAAAATACTTTCAAAAACCACACAAAGCATATTTTCAAACAAAAGCAAGTGATCTAGCAAGTAACTAAGAGCCCATGGAAAACCATGGATGAAAAGGATGTTAATACCTTCCCTTTTCATAATCTACCCCCCGAACTCAAGAAAACATCTAAAAGGTCTTTCCTGTGCTTTTTCACCTTTCCTTTTGGATAAAAGAAAAGTTGGTGGTGACTCTTGCTAACCAGATTATTTGTGATCAAATGCAAAACACCCAAGTCAGTTCTCCCACCGTATCACAGAACTGGCGACTCTGCTGGGGAAAATTCTTAAAGTGGGGTTACCTTAGGGCTAGATCACATTTACTTGCTTTCATTGTTTGACTTGTATGCTTTACATTATGGTTCTTTGTTTGGGTTTGAATCCTCTATCCGGATTTGGGATACCTTATAGGTAAGTAGCAATACGTTGTGAAAACTGTGCGGGGTATACCGACATGGTCTAAGAAATAGCTATGTTAGTGCGACATATTTGTGGGTACCGGTAGCCCTTGAGTAGTCAAGGAGAATACGGGGCCGCTGAGTGATGTCATGAAGCACTAATGAACTTTTAGAACCTTTACTTGACCAACTTGGCCATTAGGACGTAGTGAGATGATCAGCTTTGGTGTAGTCCGAAGTTGGTAGATACTCGATACTACACTCATTGAGGTTTAGTTTTTTGGGATATTTCGGTCGCCATTAAAGAGGCTTGCGCTGAAACAATGCCCAAGGAAACAAATCAGTGATATTGAGCTCCTTAGAACCCGATTACTATTGCTAGGACAGGTTTGAGCCAACTAAACTTCAAGAGGGTACTAACCTATGAGACTCCATGCAAGCTTAAACCTAAGGACTTATTTGCTTTGTTTGTATATATACTTGTACATAACATCATAAACATCATAACATCATACTCATATTCACTAACCATTTCAAGGATCTTGGGATTTATCTTTGCTCTGTTTTGTAGGACATGGATTCTATTCGCAGGAAAACCATTCAAGTCAATCTTGTAAGGATCCCTCCTCAACTTAAAGAGCGAGCATCAAGGATTTCTGAAAATTCTCCATTTACCGAAATACATGGTCGCCTACTAAACTTGGTCACCTCCAACACTTATAAGGACATGATGAAGGTGCTCTTTCAGTTCTTTGATCCTTTACACCATTGCTTCACATTTCGCGATTATCAACTTATGCCAACTTTGGAATAATTCTCCCAACTCTTGAGGATTCCCATCCTCAATCAACTACCTTTCAATGGTACGGAAACAGATCCAAAGCCATAAGAGATTTCTCAAGCTCTACACTTGCAATCATCTGATATCACAACTAATTGGGAGACAAGGAGTGGTGTCAAAGGTTTCCTAGCAAGATCCTTGTTTGAGAAAGCCCAAAACTGTTGGAACTCTTTGGATTTGAAAGATTTTGAGGAAATTGTGGCTCTCCTCATCTATGGGATGGTTTTGTTTCCAAATCCTGACCAAATCATAGATGTGAACACCGTCAGAATCTTCATGTCTCGTAACCTGGTGCGTACTTTGCTAGGGGACATCCTACATTATTTTCACACTCGCACTATAAGGAAAAGAGGTACCCTTATGTGTTGTACTCCTCTCTTGGCAAGATGGTTTATTTCGCATCTTCCCCAATTTGTATTGAATAACGATCAAGGTTCAAGGTGGTCACATAGGTTGATGACACTCAAACATTCAGACATTCATTGGTGTTCCCGATCTATAGAGAATGTTACTATTGTCGATCATTATGGAGAATTCCCTAATGTCCCTTTACTTGGCATTAGAGGAGGTATCACCTACAACCCATGTTTAGCCTTAAGATAGTTTGGTTACGCCGGAAGGGATGGCCCGCATGAGATGCTTATTCAAGGTTTGGTATTTGACTACAAGAATGACGATCAAGGTCACCGCCAGAGATTTATCCGAGCTTGGAGGATATTGAACAAGTTAGGTAGCAAGACATTGGGGCACAAGAACTACATCCCTCTTGATCCCTATCTCAAATGGGTACGAGCTCGTGCTCAAAGTCTTATAATTCCTTACCCTTCCATTCTCCCAGTAATCATAGAGCCTGTTGTAGAAGGAGATGTTCCATACACTATCCTACATCCTGACATGCCCACCTCTCTTGAAGACTTACAAAGGGATCGGATACAGCTTAAGGGGGGAGCGAGACACTTTCGAGGCCTAATTCTACGCCAGCAAGAAGAAGGTTTTGGAACTCACTAAGCAACTTCATGAGGAGCGGAGCCTGAACGCCTACATCGCACCAAAGAGGATGCGTATAACTTTTTTATCTTAAATTTTTGTATTTCTTTGTAAGACCAAAGAGGCATGGTGTATTCAAACTTTGATTTATTAATATAACGTGTGTTCCTTTTTGGTCTAAAGCAAATTTAAATCTCTAATTTCCTTGTGTGATCGGTGGATCTGGAACTGACTGTTTAACGCTGGTTCGCGAAATGTCACGGAAGCAAGAGTCACCACCGTCTTTTATTTTCTCCAATATGGAAAGGACAAAAGCACAGAAAAATTCCTTATAGAGATTGCTCTCGGTTCGGGAGGTAGATTATAGAAAGGGAAGGTGTTAGCACCCTTTCTATCCATGGTTATCCATGGGCTCTTAGATACTTGCTCATTTGTGTTTTCAAAATGGTTTGTTTGCTTTTCAACTGTGGGTTTTAAAAAGTTTCTTTGAAAATTTCAGTTCGACTCTTGTATCAGTCCTCAAGAGTGTTTGAAAAGTTGCTTTCGAAAGCTTTTTGAAAAGGTGTCGGTGTGAAAAGTATTTTTGATTTGTTTTGAAATTAGAGAAAGTATCTAGAGTCATCTACCTACCCTAAGGAATTCGTTTGTGTAAATGTCCTTAAAGTAGTGCCATCCCACCATTGAGAGGTAGGTAGCACCACCGTTGGAGGTGTTCGGGTCAATTCGAGGGTTCGGGACATGGTGATCACCGGAGCAATAGGAAGATACCTTAGAAGCTACCCTCATGCCATGTTCATGGACATGAGGACTTACTAAAACATCCTCTACTCGACGACCACCTTTCGAGGGGCAAGGCAACAGTGAGGCGTACCCTAGGGGTGGCGTGTGATTTGTGTGTCGTTTTCAGATATTTTTATCTTGTCATGCATTGGTGATCTACGCGTTGCTTTTATTTTTGACATTCATTCTTTCATGCAGGTTAATTAACAGTTTAAAAGATGCGGAATTAAAAGTCCTACGCTATTACAAAGGCGCGGGTCTACATCGCCAAATTAGTCCAAGACCCGATTTGAAATAAAAATAAAGAAAAAAATGCGGAAAAGATAAATGTCTAATTACGCTATTACATGGCTTTGGGAGAATTACATGAATATTCACAAAAAGGAAATAAAAATGTGAAGAGAATTAAAGTCGGGAATGCGAGGGTGTTGGACCCTTTTTAGGAAATTGAATTAAAATTACGAAATTAATTAAATTAAATGAGAAAGGAAGTTATTTTGAGTTTTTTGTATTTATGGATTTTAATGAGAATTAATGGAAAAAAGAAAAGTTAATTAACCCTAATTCTAAACTATTTTTAATTTAAAAAAATGTTAAAATTAAACCTAGAATTAACCTAATTATTTAATGGCAAGTTTATTTTCAAAATAATAATTAATAATTAAATAGGATGAAAAAAGAAAAAAGGAAAAAAGTATAAAACCCTAATTCTACATTTTTTAGTTTATTAAGAAAAATATTAGAATTAAACCTAGAATTAAAAACTAATTAATTAATAAGATTTATTTATAACATTAAATAAAAAATATATTTTATTTTTTGTCTTTTCTGATTTTTATTATTTTTTATGTTAAAGAAAAAATTAATTTATGAATTAAACTAAAAAGAAATAAAACAAATAAATAGAAAAGAATAAAAAAGAAAGAAAAATTAATGCAAACCAATGGGGGGTGTTGACCCCAATTTGGAGGTATCTGGCCAGCAATTAGGCCCATTTAATTCCTGGCCTTGTTGACTTTTCTGGGACGTGAGTGGCATTATTGACCAATGCATAGGGTGCTCCTTAGGTCATGGCCATTGGATTGAGATCAGTGGGCGCGTGGCAAGCTTGGATGGTGGGTGTATGATGAACCCCTGGGCGTACACTGCATGAGATCACGTGAAAACAAAATTCATTGGAAAATATGGGGGACCTGGGAATCGAACCCAGGTCCCAATGTTCAGAGGACAACGCATCTACCAACCATCCAAAGGCGTTTCTTTGTAAATTATATGGAATGCAATTATTATAAGAGAAAACAAAAGTTAGTGGTCTGACTCAAAAAATTACGCGCCAACTTTGAATAGGCCAATGGCCTTGATCCACGCATGCATCTTCTTCATGTTAAACCTGCAAAATAAAAAGAGATGGAGGGGGTTTTAAACCCCCACTAAGTGGCAAACGTGAAAATAGCGAATAGCCCCTGGTTGTTCATAAATTAGGCGCGATAGGATGACTGGATTCGTGTGAAGCTTCTGGTTCTGATGGCATAAGTCTCATGTCTCAATTTTTCCAGAATAAGGAAGCCCCAAATTCACATCTCTGAAAACCTAAAAAGCATCAATGGCGTTTTTCTATACAAGCAGTATTAATTCAATTCAACGATACCATGAGGTTCAGTAAGTCCATATTAGTATAAAACAAGCATTAGAATGTATGAATATGTCCTATAAATCAAAACACGAGTATGCAATATATCATGAACAGGACTGCTCTGTTTTACCGTTTCTTGAGGTTAGAAGCTGTGATTTTGATCCAGAAACTTTCCTTGTGGCCTTGGTAAGCGATTGGAATAGTTATTTTGTCTTGAAACCAACTCTAATGTAGTTTTCAGTTTTTACTTTTTTCACAAAAATTGCAAAGTTCTTGTTCAGCTTTGGGCGCAGCTTCAAGGTTCTTTGGCATTAGGTTTTGCATCTGACTTATGTATGGGATGGATTAGGGTTGAATTTTGAGCCAAAAGATCAATGCATTGATGTATCAAATATTTGATTTTCAATGAATATTTTTTCAATCTTTTTCATGTGTTTTTGATTCCAATCATGACCAATCTCCTTGATTCTTTCCATATTGGGTAGTGCACGAAATCTTGAAGGTATTCTATGCACAAAAAGATTTGAAAAGCATGGATGAGTATTTTTTTTCATATTTTATTTAATTAAATGAATTAATTGTGATTAAAAATTCAAATAAATAATAAAAATGATGAAATAAATCCCCTTTGGGCCAAATGGTCGTGCATAGTCTTTGGATCATGATTCTTGGAAGAAAATGTGGCCCATTAGCAATTTTGAGGCATTTGAAGTAAAGTTGACTTTTCAAAATTCCCAAATATTTCCCAACTTCCACAAGGCATATCTTGCTCAATTTTTAAGCTTTGATCATGTTCTTGGACATTTTGGAAAGGTCTTGAAGTCCTCTAACCAATGCCTTTGGTCCCATGTCATTTTGATTTACCAATCTCAAGTTATGGCCTTTGACTTAAAGTCCCTTTTTGTTGACTTTTGAAAATGACCTATAATGTTGAAATTGATAACTTTTTGTGAGAGCATTTCTTGGACTTGAAGTGTGAAGAGGAGTTGTAGGAAATGTCTTTCTCTTCAAAATGAGCATTGGATGGAATTTTTCTAATAAACCATGTGGAAGTTATGCCTTGGTCAAGTTACAGTTGACTTTTTCAACTGTCCAAATATGGAAACTTTTGCATCTTGAGACTTTTTGAGCCAAGCTTTGAGAATCATGATCAATAATTAATCAAATGATGTTTGTGGCTTCAAAATAATATGTTGACCAAAAATTTGAACTTTTGACTGTCAAATGACCATTTTGCCCCTGCAGTTGACTGTAGGGCAATTAGAGTTTTTGACTGTGCAATTTTGTGTTGTAAGTCTTGAAACTTGGCATGAAGATGCTTGACCATGTTAGTAGGCATGTGGGACTTGTTTGGGCCCTTGGAAACTTCATTTTCTTTGTCAGAACCAAAACCCTAGTTTTTGACTGTTAGGAGGCCCTTGAACTGTGCAACCCTTGGGGAGATTTTGAAGCATGCTCTTTGCAAATCTTGAAGAATATGGGAGGGAAAATTTTGGGGTACAACAGTTGCCTCTGTTCAATCTTCTTAGACCTGAGGATGCAGATTGGCTGACGTGCCTTTCGTAATCCGAAGGTGGAAGATGATTGAACACCAGAGTGCCCAGAAATTTGCGCTCTCATAGTAGTGTGATGGTGGAATGGGCTTATAGATGCCATTTGGAGATTGATGGATAGGATGATGGGCTTATAGATGCCATGCTGAGAGGTGATGGATAGGTGGATGGGCTTATAGATGCCATCTGGGTGTCGATCGCGTAAGAGATTCCTTAGCGAGAACTTGCGTACCTGCAAAAGAAAATGATTACCTGACCTGTTACAAGAGTTGGTCTTCAGACTCTTGGTATAGATGTGTCCTGACTGGTTATAGGAATTGAATCTAGAGCTTCAAAAGGTAATGAATGAACCAGGGATGGTTACTATCTCAACGGGACGGTGAGAGAACCTTGGATGATTACTACCTCAACAGGAACGCTGAGAGAATCTTGGGGCGATTACTACCTCAACAGGAACGCCGAGAGAATCTTGGACGATTACTACCTCAACAGGAATGCTGAGAGAATCTTGGACGACCTCAACCTCAACAGTAACGCTGAGAGAATCTTGGATGTCTTCAACTGGATAAGAAACAGGGAGATCTTAGGGTCGATCTGACTGAACCAGAGAAGGCCTTTGACTGGATAAGAATCAGGAAAATATTAGGGTCGATTTAACTGAACCGAACAAGGTCTTGAAATCTTCAACTGGATAAGAAACAGGGAGATCTTAGGGTCGATCTGACTGAACCAGAGAAGGCCTTTGACTGGATAAGAATCAGGAAAATCTTAGGGTCGATTTAACTGAACCAGACAAGGTCTTGGAATCTTCAACTGGATAAGAATCAGGGAGATCTTAGGGTCGATCTGACTGAACCAGAGAAGGCCTTTGACTGGATAAGAATCAGGAAAATCTTAGGGTCGATTTAACTGAACCAGGCTAGGTCTTGGAATATAGCTGAAAACTTAACTGGATCTTTCCTGAAAGGTAAAGGTCAGTCATATGCAAGGCATGATATGAATCAAGCGATGATGTTCTCAACATGAATGAGATTTGTAAGATATGATGCGTATATGCATGCTGTAATGTATGGAAGTGCGATGTTTATGAATGTATCTTTTTCGTCTAGGAAAGTAAATCCTTGACGGGTGTCGGGAAGTTGAATCCTAGGCTGATATGGAGGAGTAGAGCTCTGTCTCCGCTGGGGATGATAGTTGCAAGAATACTGGTAGGAGAAGATAACTCCGTTGGGGAATAAACTTGGCGAATGGATTACTCTGCGGGGAGAAAAGTACTCTAACGATCTTGCTGGGGAACAATACTCTGTGGGGAGAGAGGTACTGTTGGAAGGTTGATAGACTTCGTTGGGGATACCGTTGTTATGTTGGAAGTGTTGATAGACTTCGATGGGGATAAGAAGACTTCACCGAGGATGATCTTTCCGTGGCTTTGGCTGAGGATAACCCAGTTATATCCTGGTAGGGAAATAACTCTTTGAATAAATCCGGGAGACGCGTTCGTGCTCTGCGAGGATAAGCGTCCAAAATCTACTGGGGATAAGCTTACCGCCTGGGGAGATGGTTTCCAATTTTCCTGGGGAAACTGGATTGGACTCCCCTTGGGAAGTTTTGAGATACTGGGGAAGTAGCTCCATTGAATGTTTGATATATCGCCGGGGAACAATCTTAGACCAAGACTGCCGGGGATGCTTGTTAAGAATGTTTGTATACTCCGCTGGGGAATGTTGAGATCTGCGGGGGATACCCACCTTCCTTAAGGCTGATAGTAGCTTTGCTTGGGGAGAGTGTGTTGACTTGCTGACTCACTCTCTGGGGAATTAAGATATCTGGTTGTGTTCTTCAGCTGAACTCACCTTGGTACCTTGGAGGACAGAACAATTAGATTGCTTAGACAACTCTTTATTGCCCCTGTTTCTACTGTTACCTGCAATTAATCCTTTGTTTCGTATGCAAATATTCATGAGTGAGCAAATTATTGTCAATGCATATATCACAAATTGAACCTTGGACGTTCTTCGCAAAACAAAACAGAAAAGGAAAAACAATTGGCAATTTGAGCTGAAAAGTATATTTGTATTGATTTTGAATTTGCCTGTAAAATAGGCGTTTATGTACAAGAGGCAGACGTCCTAGTAAGAGAACGCCGCCGAAAAAGAGTTTATACAAATTTGTACAAGAGAAAGTAAACAGCTGTGTGAATAGAATGATCCCATTGGGTTTCAACTCTGCTATTGCCTTTATATCTCCGAGCGTCTCATCACTTGATGACCTAGTTGAAGATGAAGCTGATCGATCGATGCCGTTTGAACTTGATGTTGATACCGGATTCTAGATGCAAGGTGATCCAATGAGACATAGTATTACGCTTTATCCCTAACTTTTTCCTGGACCGCCCTTTCGGGTTTTCAGTCCACCGGGATACCCATTTTTGCCAAATCCGCCTTTTTAGGTTTTCGACTTGCCGGGTGTACAGATTTTTCATTTCATCCCTTCATTTTGCCCGAACCCTTTTGGTTCGCCGGGAAGCCCTAATTTTTGCCTAGGTATGTCAACCTAGCGGGTCTTTATTATGCGTAGTATCTTTTTACTATGTCTGCATTAGCGGGGTGAGGAAGGTCGTCACCATCCATGTTGGTTAGAATCATGGCTCCTCCTGAGAACACATGCTTAACCACAAATGGCCCTTTGTACGTAGGGGTCCATTTTCCCCTTGGATCACTCTGAGGAAGGATGATTCGCTTGATTACCAGATCCCCAACTTGATATTCTTGTGGTCTGACCTTTTTGTTAAATGCCCTGATCATCCGTTTTTGGTACGTCTGACCATGACAGATAGCAGCGAGTCTCTTTTCATCAATAAGGTTTAGCTGATCAAGTCGTGTCTGGATCCAATCATCTTCGCTCAGATCTGCATCCTTCATTATCCGGAGAGAGGGTATTTTCACTTCGATCGGTAAGACTGCCTCCATACCATAGACCAAGGAGAAAGGAGTTGCCCCGGTTGACGTCCTTGCTGAGGTACGGTACCCATGTAAAGCAAACGGTAACATCTCGTGCCAATCTTTATAAGTCACTGTCATCTTCTGCACAATTTTCTTAATGTTCTTATTCGCTGCTTCTACAGCCCCATTCATCTTCGGCCGATAAGGAGAAGAGTTGTGGTGCTGTATCTTAAACTGCTCGCAGAGCTGAGTGATTATCTTGTTATTAAGATTGGTACCGTTGTCCGTAATGATCCTTTATGGGACGCCGTATCGACATATCAGGTTATGTCGAATGAACCGTGCCACAACAGTCTTGGTTACCGTAGCGTAGGAAGCTGCTTCAACCCACTTCGTGAAGTAATCAATCGCTACCAGGATGAAGCGATGTCTGTTGGATGCTGTAGGTTTAATCTCGCCGATCATATCTATACCCCACATTGCAAACGGCCAAGGTGCTGTCAAGACATTCAGAGGAACTGGAGGAACATGCACCTTGTCTGCATATATCTGGCATTTATGGCATGTCCGAGAATATTGGTAGCAGTCGGCTTCCATTGTGGACCAGAAATACCCTGCCCGAAGGATTTTCTTCACCATAGTGTGTTAGAACAAAGTTTGAATCTACTACCCTATGTTTAAGTTTTGATGATAACAAAGTGAAAAGATATATTATTTATATGATTCATGTATGAACTATCTGCTGCCTAAATTATTACGTTCTGATTTGCAGATACTTTGATTGATATAAGCAAGATCACACCTTTCAGCATCAGAATTTTGGTTCCTGACACCAGCATCAGAAGTTGCCATATCAGAATGTCAGAATCAGAAGATTAACTCACGTATATGCTGAAGTCTGATGAACAGAACTGCGCTCAACACTCTGATAAAGAAACACAACAGTTCATCAGCAGTGAAGCAGAGTCAGAATGAGCCAAGCCAGAACTTTCATTAAGTAAGCAACGGTATTGTGCATTGAAAGCAAATTAATACCAACGGCCTCATTCCAGACAAGATCTGCTCGATAAGGAAAGTTTGTTAATAGCATTGAATCAAGAATATTGCTCCAACGTTCAACATCTCAGTGCTATATAAACAAGACTTTGAAGATTGAATTGGCTAATGCTCTCCAATCTCTACACGCCTAAAAGCTGATCAAAATCTTCCTTCTCTCAGTTTGCTGAACACTACACATTCTCTTATTCAATCATTGTTTAGCAATCTAGTTTCTAAGCTTTAAGTTGTGTATACATCACAGTTGTGATACAGTTTTGTAGAAAACATTCACACACTTAGATTTATCTTCTTTGTAAGAAAGTATTTCCTTGACAAACCGGGTTGTGGTTTGCATCAAGAAGGCTTTAGCAGTTGTTAAAGCAGTCTGTAATATTCAGTTGAATATAGTGGATTAAGACCTCGTTGGAGAGAGGCGAAATCACCTTGACGGGTGGACTGGAGTAGTTTGAGATCAAACGAACCAGGATAAAAATATCTTGTTCATTGCATTGATTTTCAGTTTTACAATTCAACCCCCCCTTCTTGTGTTTTTCACTACTTCAATTGGCATCAGAGCGCCTGGTTCTGAGCTAAAACACTTAACCGTGTCAGTACAAGATTCAGCGTCAGAAAAACACAATGGCAGGAAACTTTTCTCACACCAGCAATGACAACAATGAGGACAGAGACAGATTCAGCGGCAAACCTCCAGTCTTTGATGGAGAAAACTTTGATTACTGGAAAGACAGAATTGAAAGCTTCTTTCTGGCACATGATGCTGATCTGTGGGATATGGTGACAGACGGATACACGCACCCTGTGAATGCAAGAGATCAGAAGATTGATAGAAAAACAATGTCTGACCAACAAAAGCGTGACTTCAAGAATCACCACAAGGCCAGAACCATCCTCCTCAGCGCCATCTCCTATACTGAATATGAAAAGATCTCCAACAGAGACACAGCAAAGAACATTTTTGACTCACTCAGAATGACGCATGAGGGCAACGTTCAGGTCAAAGAAACTAAAGCTCAGGCACTCATTCAGAAGTATGAGGCATTTAAAATGGAAGAATTTGAATCCATTGAGACAATGTTCTCAAGATTCCATATTCTGGTAGCTGGTCTCAAAGTTCTGGACAAAGGATACTCTACTGCTGACCATGTCAAGAAAATCATCAGAAGTTTACCCAAGCAGTGGAGACCAATGGTTACAGCTCTGAAGCTAGCTAAAGATCTCAACAAAATCACTCTAGAGGAACTTATCAGCTCCCTCAAAAGTCATGAGATAGAGCTAGAAGCTGACGAGCCTCAGAAGCAAGGTAAGCCTTTAGCATTAAAATCTAACAAAAAATTTGAGTCTAAAGTTTTGCAGGCAGTTGAAGAAACATCTGATGAATCCTCATCAAAAGAAGACGAACTCTCCCTCCTTTCCAGAAGAGTAAATCAACTGTGGAAGCAAAGACAAAGGAAGTTCAGGAATCCCAGAAGATCTGATCAGAACGAGTCTTCTTCCAGATACAGAAGAACAGATTCTTCCTCTGGATACAGAAGATCTGAAGGCTCCTCTAGCAGCAAAAAGCCAAACACCAAGGACATCATCTGCTATGAGTGCAATGAGCAAGGACACAATAAGAATGACTGCCCAAAGCTTCAAAGGGAAAAGCCCAAAAAGAAGTTTGGAAGAGAGAAGAAGAAAAGTCTCATGGCTACATGGGATGACTCTGACTCGTCTGAAGCTGACTCAGAATCAGATGATGAAAGGGAAAACATAGCTCTCATGGCTAACATCTCAGAAGATAGTGAAGCTTCTGAATCAGACTCAGAATCAGATACTGAAGAGGTATTTCCTAACTTTGCTGTTAACTTTACAAAGGCTGAACTTGCTGAAAGCCTTAATGAGATTCTAGAACGGTATCAGCAAATTAGAGTTAAATTCAGAGACCTGAAAAGGAATCTTGAATCTGACTCTAATAAGACTGAGAGTCTCAAATTGGAGAATTCTAAGCTGAGAAATAAGATTTCAAAATTAGAAAACACTTTACAAAACTCTCAGAAGGAACCAATTTCTGAAACTCCCAGCAACGCTGATGAGATCATCAAGGAGTATGATCACAGTTTCCAGAAGTTCCTCGCTAAAAGCATAGATAGAAGCAAAATGGCTTCAATGATCTATGGAGTTAGCAGAAATGGCAGGAAAGGAATAGGATACCAAGGTAAGGTTCCTACACCAAAGAATGTCATGGACTTAACCATTAAACACACTCCTCTGAATTCACATTTTGTGTATGGTCACACACATGATATTAAATACACTAGCAGTAAGCACTCTGTGAAACCAAAATTCAACCAGAGTTTTGGTAAAACTAACAAATCAGGACCCAAGAAAATCTGGGTACCTAAGGATAAAATAATACATGTTGCAGATATCTTTAGCAGCAAGTCAGAAACACCAGTCATGGTACCTGGACTCTGGCTGCTCGCGACACATGATGGGAAGAAGGCATATG
The DNA here is from genome assembly GCA_948472305.1 of Vicia faba. Lineage (NCBI taxonomy): Eukaryota > Viridiplantae > Streptophyta > Magnoliopsida > Fabales > Fabaceae > Vicia > Vicia faba. Next base: position 1,239,804,748 of record OX451737.1, read on the forward strand.
TTCCAAAGCCTGGAACTTAAGCCTGGAGGCCACGTTGGTTTTGGAGGCAATCAGAGGGGAAAGATAATTGGCTCTGGAACTGTAGGTAATGGAAATCTTCCCTCTATTAATAATGTTCTGCTAGTAGATGGATTGATGCATAATCTGTTATCCATAAGTCAATTAAGTGATAACCGTTATGATATAATCTTTAATCAAAAATCATGTAAAGCTGTTAGTCAGAAAGATGGGACTATCCTGTTTAATGGTAAGAGGAAAAACAACATCTACAAAATCAAACTTTCTGAACTAAAGAGTCAGAATGTAAAATGCCTTCTGTCTGTTAACAACGAGCAGTGGATCTGGCACAGAAGATTGGGGCATGTTAGTATGAGAAGAATATCTCAGATTAACAAACTCAATCTGGTCAGAGGACTTCCTAATTTGAAGTTCAATTCAGATGCTCTGTGTGAAGCATGTCAGAAAGGCAAGTTTGAAAAACCTTCTTTTAAATCCAAAAATGTTATTTCTACCTCTAAGCCATTAGAACTTCTGCACATTGACTTATTTGGACCAGTTAAAACTGCTTCAGTCAGTGGTAAGAAGTATGGGTTAGTAATCGTAGATGACTATAGCAGATGGACATGGGTAAAGTTCTTAAGACACAAGGACGAGTCACACTCTGTGTTTGTTACCTTTTGTAACCAAGTTCAGAATGAAAAGGATCTTAGAATCGTTAAAGTCAGAAGTGATCATGGTGGAGAATTTGAAAACAAAGATTTTGAGTCATTCTTTAATGACAGAGGCATTCTGCATGATTTCTCTTGTCCTAGAACTCCCCAACAAAATGGAGTTGTAGAACGAAAGAACAGAACATTGCAAGAAATGGCCAGAACCATGATCAATGAGACAAACGTTGCTAAGACCTTCTGGGCAGAGGCAATAAACACAGCGTGCTACATTCAGAATAGAATCTCAATAAGACCTATTCTGGAAAAGACTCCATATGAATTGTGGAAGAACAGAAAGCCCAACATTTCATATTTTAATCCATTTGGATGTACTTGCTTTATATTAAATACAAAGAATTATTTGAACAAGTTTGACTCTAAAGCACAGAAGTGTATTATGTTAGGATACTATGAACGCTCAAGAGGGTACAGAGTATACAATACAGAAACACAAATTGTGGAAGAATCAATCAGTGTTCGTTTTGATGATAAGCTTGACTCTGAAAAGTCAAAGCAGAATGAAGTTTTTGCAGGTATGGAAATTGAATTTACAGGTTCTGAAGACAAGTCATCAGAAGCTCTCAACACAGACACTCCTTCAACGTCTGAAAGGAGCACTGCTAGCAATCCTACAACAGGTGTTGATCAACCTCAGAAGAGATTACCCAGAAGCAGCTTGGATCACCCAGAAGAGACTATCTTAGGAAGAAAGGAAGATCCAATCAGAACAAGAGCAAGCTTCAGAAACTCTGAAGAAACTCTCATGGGACTTGTGTCTCTGATTGAACCTTCTTCTATTGATGAAGCACTTCTGGATAATGACTGGATTCTGGCAATGCAAGAAGAGCTGAATCAATTCACCAGAAACGACGTATGGGATCTCGTTCCCAGACCAAAAGGATTCAACGTCATTGGAACAAGATGGGTGTTCAGAAACAAGCTAAATGAACAAGGTGAAGTCATCAGAAACAAGGCACGACTGGTTGCACAAGGTTATAGTCAGCAAGAGGGGATAGACTATACAGAAACCTTTGCCCCAGTCGCCAGGTTAGAATCTATCAGACTTTTAATTTCATTTGCTGTTAATAAAGGCATCACTCTGTATCAGATGGATGTCAAAAGTGCATTCTTAAATGGTTATATAGAAGAAGAAGTCTATGTACACCAACCCCCTGGTTTTGAAAATACAAAACATCCAGAACATGTTTTCAAACTAAAGAAGTCACTATATGGTCTGAAACAAGCTCCCAGAGCTTGGTATGAAAGGCTAAGTAACTTTCTATTAGAAAATGAATTCACCAGAGGGAAAGTGGATACTACTCTATTCTGCAAATCAGTTAAGAATGACATCTTAGTCTGTCAAATTTATGTTGATGATATTATTTTTGGTTCTACTAATCCTTCTCTTGGAATAAAATTTGCTAAGTGTATGCAGGCAGAATTTGAGATGAGCCTCATGGGGGAACTGAAATTCTTTCTAGGAATTCAGATCAATCAAACTCCAGAGGGAACTTACATTCATCAGAGCAAATACATCAGAGGCCTTCTGAAGAAATTTGACCTCTCAGAATGTAAGCCATCAAAGATTCCAATGCATCCCACGTGCATTCTGGAAAGAGAAGAGGTAAGCAAAAATGTAGAACAGAAAGTCTACAGAGGTATGATTGGTTCTCTCCTCTATCTGACTGCTTCAAGACCTGACATATTATTCAGTGTTTGTATATGTGCTAGATTCCAATCAGATCCTAGAGAATCTCACTTAACAGCTGTTAAGCGAATTTTCAAGTATCTCAAAGGTACTACTAATATGGGTTTGTTTTATAGAAAATCTAGTGATTACAGCTTAGTAGGCTACTGCGATGCTGATTTTGCTGGAGACAGAGTGGAACGTAAAAGTACTTCTGGAAGCTGCCAGTTTCTGGGAGAAAATCTGATCTCTTGGTCCAGCAAAAGGCAATCAACAATTGCGCTATCAACAGCAGAAGCTGAGTACATAGCAGCAGCAGGATGTAGCACACAAATGCTCTGGATGAAAAGTCAGCTTGAAGACTTCTAGATTTTTGAGAGTAACATTCATATACTCTGTGATAATACTTCTGCTATTTGCTTAAGTAAGAATCCCATTTTACATTCTAGAGCTAAGCATATAGAAATAAAACATCACTTCATTAGGGACTATATTCAGAAAGGAATTTTGAACTTAAAATTTATAGATACAGACCATCAATGGGCTGATATCTTTATTAAACCCCTTTCAGAAGATAGGTTTAATTTCATTCTGAAACATCTCAGCATGAAAGTCTGCCCAGAGTGAAAATGTTTTAATTCCATATATTTACCTTCAGAATGTAATTGCTTTACTGTGAACTTCTGATCAATCTTCTTTCGGAAAGATAGAACATGCATATTGTATCAGATGCAAGTCTAAAGATCTGAGAGTCTAAGCTCAAAGATAGACGTGCTGATCACTACATCAAACAAGTGTCATCCAATCATCAGCAAATCTCTGAAGCAGAACGCGTGCACGCTTCTGAGAAGGCAAAACGCTGATTGGGTGCATTGAGACACATGTCTAGTAACCGTTTTTAAGTATCCTTCTAAAATCCCCCAAAATCAGCAAGCATTTAATAAAAGTAATCATGCTTTTAAAATGCAATCATGATTTTTCTCTTTCTTAAAAACGTTTATTTTTTCAAAATATTCTGAAACTCTATTTAAACACATTAACCCCTCATTCTAATTCTTTACAGTTTCTCACTAATACTCAAGCATTCTCTGCATTTTTTCTGTGTTCATCTCTTGCAAAACCTCTTTTTCTCAGTTTCGTCTCAAAATCTTTTAGTGTGAACATGGCAACCTCCAGCAGTGCTTCTGCAGGTCCTCAGAAGAAAGCATCATCTGAGCAGTATCAAGTGCCTTTCAGAACACTCCTCACTCCTGTGAAGAATCTTGAAGTGTTATCTGAATTGATCATTGATTTTGGAAGCTTGAAGGAAAACGGTTTTGACCTAACAGAAGAAGTTAGGGCACAGAAATGGGAAAAGTATTTTGACAGATTGGTTGGACCAACATTCCCTATGTTTGTCAAGGAATTCTGGATTCATGCCAAGGCTTCAACGCATCTAGTCACCTCCTTCGTTATGAGGAAGAAGATTGTGATCACTGAGGATCACATAGCAAGGTTAATCAGTTACAGTGGCGGTGGCGTCCGCTGTGTTGATATGGCTGAGAGATGTGCTGACGTGGGCGTGATAGCTGCAAGGATTTTCACTCATGGGGTGCCCAGCAGCAAGATCAAAGATCTGAAGGATCATCACAGAGTTTGGGCTAAGATAATTCTGGGGTGCTTCAACCATAGGAAGCCAACTAGTTCACCTGATTACATAAATGTGGATCAGCAGTTTCTGATCTACTTTATTGATCAGAAGGTAAAAATCAACTTGGCTCATCTTCTGTTCAACCACCTCAGAACAAGTGTGAAGGAAACCAGGGAAGAAGAAAGAACAAAGAGGGATTGGATACCCTTTGGAAGGTTGATATCAGATATTCTGACAGAGAATAGGCTGATAGAGCATCTGATAGAAGCTCAAGAGTTAAGCACCATTGAACCAACAGTTGGGAAGCCTCTGAACGCGAAGAACTTGAAGAAAATGAAGTTGATAGAGAATATCAAAAAGGAACCCAGAGCTACTCATATTGCTGATATCACCAGCAGAAGAGTTCCACTGAGTGACTTTCCTTTATTTTCTGAGATAGAATCTAAACCAGAGGTGGTTCTCAGATACTTAGATACGTGCAAGGCAGATGGTACAGATCCAAATCTGATTATCAAAGCTCTGCATCAACCTCAACAAGAAGTGACTCTAAAGAAGACGAAGAAGAGGAAGGCACCTTCAGAAGGATCATCCCAGCAGACACCCAAGAAAAGAGGTAATTTATCTGCTGCTTCTGTTTTAAATTCTTCTACTATTCCAGCATCTATTCCTCCTCCAACCTCTCATAGAATCTCAATCCCCATCCCAACAATAGATGAAACTGAACCAGAAGATGACCCTTCTGAGGCATTAAAACTCAGAAGACCCAGAACCAAACATCCCAAAATAATCTCAACAACATCAGCAATTGACAAAGTGTTGTCTGACATTGATCAACACACTTCTGATCACTCTGCCAATCCAAACTCTGAACCACAAATTGTCCCTCCTCCACAACCAGAACAACAGCAATTTGCTGAAGAACCAGAACAACAACAACCTCTCTCATCAATTCCAAAAGAACCCCTTATCCCTGAACAACCAGAAATTCCAACAACTTCTCCTCAACCAACAATTCTGTCTCCCTCTCCTCAACCAGAAATTCATCCACCATCACCTCAACCTGAGTTTCATCACTCTGAAACTCCTTCTCCTCAATCATCTGAACCTCATTCACCACAACCATCACCTCTGGCAATCCAGCTGCCAGGTGGAACAACAATCACCTTGGCCCAGTTGCCATCCTCACCAGAATCTACACCACCAAATACTCCTAAAACATCAAGCAGTCCAATCATAATCTCTGATTCTCCCACTCCATCTCCAAAACAAACAGCTGCTAAGCAAACCACCGAAAACCCCAGCAGGACATTCATAGACTTAACCAGCCTTGACTGTCTTGCTGATCTGAAACATAAAATAGCCATCCCTAAACCAAAACAACCAGATGTTGGCTCTGGTATTATGAATTTTGAAACAGGTGTGCAGCAATGGATTGCTTCTTTGAAGCAAGTCTGTCCTGGAATGATTGACCCAGCTGCTTCTGATCAGCTCTGGTCACAATTCAGACTTTGGGTACGTGCTGAAACCCTCAAGTTGCAGGATATCAACTATGAGCAGGCACAACAGAACTTTAGCAAGCTGCTGAAGGAAGTTGAAAGTCGGCTGCCTCAGGAAGCTGTGCTCCCTCTGGATAGTGAACCTTGGTCTGAGAAACAGCTAGCTTCAAAGGTGCAACCAGAAGAAGACAAGACCATTCAAGCTGAAGCAAGTCAAGCAGAAGATGTTGCAGAAAGCTCTCAGAAGCTTCCTGCTTCTGATGCTTCTCAAGCTGCCTTGGACAGGCAGACTCTGGAAGAGCTGAAGCTGAATGACATGCGTCTACAGCATAGGATGGATGAAAACGACCAGAAGATGAAAGAAAGAATGGATGTGCAGGATAGCAAGATTGACACTGTTGTCAGCATGGTGCACAAGCAGAATGAGACTGCTGATCAGATCAAAGCCATGCTGGAGAACCTGTTCACACGCTTTCCTCCCCAACCTTAGTTTTTTCATTCATGTCTTTTTCATGTTTTCTTTGATTTTCTGATGTACTATTTGAATATGTTTTGTTTGATTCTGAACCCTTTTAATATGACAAGTTTTTCTGATCTTAATTTGTTTTAGCACATCACCTACACTTTTTGATTGCTGACAAAAAGGGGGAGAACAAGAATGATATTTTAAACAATAACGGTTTACTAAGACAGAAATTCTCGAACATTCTAACTCTATTATACTTGAAAATGTTCTTTGTTTCGCTTAAAGTCTACAGGTACAAGGAAGCTCCTGGACACTCTGAAGACTAAAAGCTATGAAGCTCTGATCCGCTCTGATATTCTGATCCGAAGCAAAGCTATGACAAGAAAAGCTCTGATACGCTGATCTGAAGCTCTGCTCTGATATGCTGATCCAAAGCTTCTGATAGTCAAAGACTCTGATACTCTGATGTTCAAAGAAAGGCAAAAAGATCTAATCCTGAAGAACACTTGTAATCAAAGGGAAGTAATAAACTCAGGGGGAGTATCTCTCAACTCTGATATCTTTTTTCCCTTATCTTTGATAACCTCTTACTCTGATGCATCTCTCTGATACCTTTTCACGTTATTTTCATTTAAAAATATCTAGTTTTTGTCATCATCAAAAAGGGGGAGATTGTTAGAACAAAGTTTGAATCTACTACCCTATGTTTAAGTTTTGATGATAACAAAGTGAAAAGATATATTATTTATATGATTCATGTATGAACTATCTGCTTCCTAAATTATTACGTTCTGATTTGCAGATACTCTAATTGATATAAGCAAGATCACACCTTTCAGCATCAAAAATTTGGTTCCTGACACCAGCATCAGAAGTTGCCATATCAGAATGTCAGAATCAGAAGATTAACTCACGTATATGCTGAAGTCTGATGAACAGAACTGCGCTCAACACTCTGATAAAGAAACACAACAGTTCATCAGCAACGAAGCAGAGTCAGAATGAGCCAAGCCAGAACTTGCATTAAGTAAGCAACGGTATTGTGCATTGAAAGCAAATTAATACCAACAGCCTCATTCCAGACAAGATCTGCTCGATAAGGAAAGTTTGTTAATAGCATTGAATCAAGAATATTGCTCCAACGTTCAACATCTCAGTGCTATATAAACAAGACTTTGAAGATTGAATTGGCTAATGCTCTCCAATCTCTACACGCCTAAAAGCTGATCAAAATCTTCCTTCTCTCAGTTTGCTGAACACTACACATTCTCTTATTCAATCGTTGTTTAGCAATCTAGTTTCTAAGCTTTAAGTTTTGTATACATCACAGTTGTGATACAGTTTTGTAGAAAACATTCACACACTTAGATTTATCTTCTTTGTAAGAAAGTATTTCCTTGACAAACCGGGTTGTGGTTTGCATCAAGAAGGCTTTAGCAGTTGTTAAAGCAGTCTGTAATATTCAGTTGAATATAGTGGATTAAGACCTCGTTGGAGAGAGGAGAAATCACCTTGACGGGTGGACTGGAGTAGTTTGAGATCAAATGAACCAGGATAAAAATATCTTGTTCATTGCATTGATTTTCAGTTTTACAATTCAACCCCCCCTTCTTGTGTTTTTCACTACTTCATAGTGTGTCCACTGGAATGTGTTCCGAAGGTCCCTTCATGTAGCTCTTCCATGATCCTTTCTGCTTCAGTCTTATCCACACAACGCAGTAAGGTCGAATCATGGTTTCGCTTATACAGAATGCCGTTGCTAAGGAAGAACTTCGCTATGAACCTTCTCAGAAACTTCTTATCGTTGACAGATGCACCTTCAGGGTATTCCTGAGCTTCCAAGTATCTTTTCACCTCATGGTACCAAGGCTTCTCAGTCACCAATTTAGTCTCAAGATCACAACAGAATATCGGTTCGTCCAGTTTCCAGATGATGATTCGGGGAGCCTCATTGTCCCGTTTGACTTTGAACATGGAAGACATCGTAGCTAACGCGTTCGCCAACTGATTCTCCTCTCTTGGGAAATGTTCAAAGGTTATCTCTGTGAAGTGGGGGATCAATGTCAACACACATTCTCTGTAAGGAATAAGATTCGGATGTTTCGTATCCCACTCCCCTTTGATCTGATTGATCACGAGAGCGGAATCTCCGAAGACACTCAGAAAGTTGATCCTTAAGTCGATCGCAACTTGAAGACCCATGATGCGTGCCTCATACTCCGCCATGTTGTTGGTGCAGTTGAAACATAGTCGGGCAGTGAATGGAGTATGAGTGCCTTGAGGAGATATTATCACAGCGCCGATACCGTTACCCAAAGCATTGGAGGCTCCGTCAAAGTGCATAGACCATCGGGATCCTTCCTCAGGTCCTTCATCCGGTCCAGGTACTTCACATTCAGTCACAATCATGATGCTCTCGTCTGGAAACTCGAAGTTCATTGACTGATAGTCGTCTACTGCCTGATGTGCCAAGTGATCTGCCAATACACTTCCTTTGATGGCTTTCTGGGTTGTGTACTGAATGTTGTATTCTGTCAAGATCATTTTCCATCTTGCTATTCTCCCAGACAGAGCAGGCTTTTTAAATATGTATTTTATAGGATCCATCTTTGAGATCAACAAGGTAGTGTGAGTCAGCATATACTGTCTCAGCCAGCGAGCAGCCCATACCAAAGCGCAACAAGTTTTCTCAAGCAGTGAGTATCGGGTCTCACAGTCGGTAAACTTTTTGCTAAGGTAATAAATGGCATGCTCTTTTCGGCCAGACTTGTCATGCTGCCCCAGCACACACCCCATTGAATTTTCAAGCACTGTTAGGTATAGTATCAGAGGTCTCCCCTCAACCGGTGGCATAAGGATGGGTGGTTCTTGGAGATACTCTTTGATTCTGTCAAAAGCGGCCTGACATTCCTCATTCCAACGTACTACCTGATCTTTCTTCAGCAGCTTGAAGATTGGTTCACAGGTGGCAGTTAGATGTGAGATGAACCGAGCAATGTAATTCAGGCGTCCTAAAAAGCCTCTGACCTCTTTCTCTGTCTTAGGAACTGGCATCTCTTGAATGGCTTTAACTTTGGCAGGGTCCACTTGAATGCCCTTGTCACTTACAACGAATCCTAGCAACTTTCCAGATCTTACCCCGAAGGTGCACTTGTTCGGGTTCAACCTCAGCTTGTACAACTTCAGTCGGTCAAACAGTTTCTGCAGATGATCTAAGTGTTCTTCCTCAGTCTGGGACCTTGCAATCATGTCGTCAACATACACTTCTATCTCATGATGGATCATGTCATGAAATAAATCAACCATGGCACGTTGGTAGGTTGCCCCAGCATTCTTAAGTCCAAAAGGCATGACCTTGTAGCAGAAGGTGCCCCACTGAGTAACAAAGGTAGTTTTTTCCATGTCTTCAGGTGCCATCTTGATCTGATTATACCCTGAAAAACCATCTGTGATACGGTGGGAGAACTGACTTGTGTTTTGCGTTCGTATTCGCACTTGTACGGTTGAGCAAGAGTCGCCACCGACTTTTTATTTTATCCTAAAGGAAAGGTTAAAAAAGCACAGCAAAAACCTTTTGAGATATTTCGTGGGTTCGGGGGGTAGATTATGAAAAGGGAAGGTATTAGCACCCTTTTCATCCATGGTTATCCATGGGCTCTTAGTTACTTGGTTTTTTAGATCACTTGCCTTGATTTTTGATTGCTTGAAAATGGTGTATGTGTGAGTGTTTTTGAAAGTGTTTTGGAAGAAGATGCCTTGTCTTAGGCTAACCTTGTAACAATTCTTTACTCGAATATTTTACAAAGGCGTGTATCTTTTCGAAAAGATGTTTCAAAAATGTTTTTGAGAGTTTGTTTGAAAATGTTGTGGATTGTGGTTTTTGAAAAGAGGCAAGTGTTTTTGCAAGTTGATCTCGAGTAACTAAGATTTTTATCTACCCTATTGCACTCAAAGGTTTTTGTTATGTTTTAACCCCTTTTAACAATTTTGTTCCACCATTGGATTTGGTGGGCAATCTTGCGTTTAGGAAGTTTATTCGGGACGGGCACGGGTCGTCGTATGGACCATGAATGCAATGGTGCCAAGTGTCTTTGGCAATTTGCTTTGAAGGGACTATGATCATTCCGTTTTAGGCAACATTTTGAGGGACTTATGATCATTTGATTTTTGTTTTGCCAAAGATACTCGACGTGCAAGCATGGCCCATTTTGGAAGGCAACATGTGGGATTACCCTAGAGGGTGCAAGTGTGATTGTGTATTGATTTCATGTATTTGTCTTGTATTAGGTTATCTAGCGTTTGATTTTATGTACATGCAAACCCTAGGTCTAACCATGGTATAATTGAAAGCGGTAAATTGCGAAAATGTAAAATCTACGCTATTACAAAATAGTATCCGGGAGTGGGGGTACAAATTTATGAATGGGGATGAGACTTAGGATCATAGTGTCCAATAAATTAACCAAATTGAATCAATCAAGTATAAATGAGTATCAACATAAGCAAATGTATAATGCAAGTATATTGTGTAAGTGCACGTGCGTATGTGTATTTATATACGTAATTATTTACATGTGCGACAATGTGGAATTAATGTGTATTGGGGTATTGTTTTAACCTAAAGAAAATGTTTATTTAATCAATTAGTGACTTTGTATTTTCTTGATATGTGTAAAAAGAAAATGTTTTTTTTTATTGAAAGTTTTTAGTTCTAATTAAATTAGGTATTAAAATGATGTTTTAAGAAAATATTTCTAAGTTTTAATCATGTATACAAAAAGTATTTTTTCATTTGTTATGTACAAAAAGAATATTTAAAAGAAAAAGGCATTTTCAATTTTAATTATATTGTATGATATGTACAAAGTTATATTTAAATTAAATGTGAGTTTAATTGTAAAGAGAAAATGTTAGTTTCTATATAAAAATTAATTATTATATATATATGAAAAAGTATTACTAATGTTCAAAAAAAATATTATGTTAGTTTATTTAACAAAAGAGAAAATGTCTTATGTGCTTAAAAAAACAAGTTTTGATATTTAAATGGGCCAGAAAGGGGCATTAGGTCCATGTGAAGCAAACAGAATGAATAAAAAGTGCTTTGGGCTTAGGCGCTCAGAAGGGAACGAGGGGGTGCGAATTGAAAAAAACAAAAGGGCTTAGGTGTTCCAGGACCACGTTTAGGCTCAAGAACAATTTAGGGTTTGGATTATGTTTTCATTTGGGAACAAAGCTTTAGGGTTGTGTACAGCGGTGCGTTCATGGAAGTTTCGTTCATCGCCTCCGTTCGTCCTCATCGCTTCTGATCCTTCCTGCCTCAGCCATCAGCACTACCTCGTCCTCCCCTCGTGCTCGCTTAGGCAACGGTGAACCAAGGTAACGGCATGTCTCAAATTCATTAAACATTTTAGATTTGCATGTTAAGGTTTTCTGATTTGTTGAATCCAATTCTATGTTTTAATACGTTTTTGCTTGTCTTGTGTGAGGTATGAAAGGAAAGGAGAAAACGAAAACTACCTTGACAGAGGGGAGGAGGAAAATGGAAGTGCTCAGGAGGCTTGACGAGCGGAGGGTGTTGATGCTTACGCTTTGAGCTCCCTGGTATTTCTGTACCACCTCTTTTGCCTAGGTTTTTATGATGATTGAACTGAAAACTCTATTTTGATATTCACCTCTTTCTTTTTCTCTGACTCTTTGTCTTGCCTTTGTACGCTTTTTGTTGCCTTTGGAATGTTTGTCGCCTGTGATGATAAATTTCTGAGGCTTTGTATTGCCTTGAACGATTGCTACTGTTGAAACAATTTTGACTAGCTTTCTTCTTCTTCTTCTCTTGCTACTGCCACTGTATGATGTCTTGAATGTATGTTGCCTTCTTGATTTGCCTGTTGAACTGCTTCTGTTGGTTGTGAATTGGATGCTTTTGGTTGTCTATTCACTTCTTCCTTGTCCCATGATGAGCCTAGGGTTTTGAGGGCTTGAGGCTTGAATCCTATGTTTGCACCGCTTCTGATTCTTGGCAAGGTTGGACAGGGTAGACGTTTTGGCCTGAGGCCCTGTGAGGTTTCTTACAGGTTTTAGGCTTATTGCAAGCTTAAGGTTGGTTTTGGCTGGTTTTTGTGGCCTTAACAGGTTTTCTGTTTGAGGTTATATGTTTGTATTTTGGTGATATTGGTATTATGGCTCAATCAGATTTTAGGTGTTCTTGGGTTTTTGCTGGCTTTTGACAGGTTTATGTGGTTAGGCTTCTGGTTAGGACTTATGCAGGTGGTACTGGTTTTTTGTAGTGCAGTAGGCAATGGTTTTGGTGCATATACTGGTTTGACAGTTTTCTTATGGTGGTGAAGGCTTATCAGTTCGTATCCTTTTCTTTTTTGTGTTGTCTTTTTAGTTTATGCAATTAATCTCTATATCTTCTTTTTTGTGTTGACCGGCTCAGACAAACCAACGTGAATTCAAACCAACTTTCTCTTTTGCTGATTAAATCAAAACAATGCGAATACAAACCGAATCTCGGAATAATTTGCAAAGTGCCGTGGAATTTTAATCTTTCTGAGAATATGCCCATAAAACCTTAATTCCTGATTAAATGCCAACGAACATTCGCCTGATCACAATTGAGCCAAAATCAACTAAAATCCTAAGCCAACTGTGTGAACTATTCTAGAGCCATGAAAACCAGTAAAAACCCTAATTTTGCTTGACTGGCGAGAAAAGTCCGTTTGTCCGATTCTTGAGCCAGTTTGAAAAATCAGGAAACGCCTGAAACTGAGATTTCTTGTGGAAAAATGCGAGGGCAAATTTTGGGGTACAACAGTTGCCCCTGTTCAATCTTCTTGGACCTGAAGAGTTAGATTGGCAAGTTTGCCTTTCGCAACTTGAAGGTAAAAGAAGATTGGACACTAAAGTGCCCAGAAAATTTGCACTCGGCGATATGATGGTGGAGGTGAATGGGCTTAAAGATGCCATTTGGTGATGGGCTTAAAGATGCCATCTGGTGCGATAGAATTTTGTCGGGGGATGGGCTTAGAGATTCCATCTGAGAATGGGCTTAAAGATTCCATCTGGTGACTGCTGGTAGGAGGATGGGCTTATAGATGCCATCTGGACATGTTGAACTGTATGTCAAAAGTGAGTGGGCAAGTATCAGAAGGGCATCCATGTTTTGGAACATCTCTGAATTAGGGGTTCGAATAAGCAACAGATTGACGTCCATGTCTGGAGAATCCATAAACTATTTTCAGGAGTTGAGATTGAGTGAGCAATAGAGCGGCATCCGTTGTTGGGAAGCGTCCGTAAACTATTTTCAAAAGTTGAGAAGGGTCTGAACAAGTTGGTAGATTGACATCCGTTGTTGGGAAGAATCCGTAAACTGTTTTCAAAAGTTGAGAAGAGTCTGAACAAGTTGGTAGATTGACATCTGTTGTAGGGAAGAATCTGTAAACTGTTTTCAGAAGTCTTGAAGTTGAAGAGGAAACGGTGTAGGGTTTCCTGATGATGCGTTTGAATGGATCCGGAATAAGCATCAGAACGTCATCGTGTCTGGGTCACATCTGAACTATTTCTGGATGAGTCTCGGGAGATGATTTGTGTCTGTCGACTGCTCTTACCTGAAAAGTAAAGGGTTAGCCGTATGCAATGTTATGATGCATGATGCAATGTGTGTGACATCAATGTTTATGATACGAATGTGATGAATGCGCATGTAAGCTTGATGAGCTATCTTGCTGAGGATAAATGAATCCGAGATGGCTGAAGATAAAAGCATCTTGACTGCTGCCGGGGAAAATAAATCCTTGGCTGCTGCTGGGGAAGAGAATTCCTGATGACCTCTACTGGGGAATTCCAATCTAGTAGACTCATGCTGGGGAGATAAGATTGAGAATCTTCAGCTTGGTGGGAAGTAACTCTGGCGACTTCACTGGGGAACTCAAGATTTGCTCTCCCAGAACTCTGTGGGGAGAAGGTTCAATGGTCTGGCTCTGCTGGGGATTGATAATTTGAAGTTTTAGCTTTGCTGGGGATAATGAAGCTTGACTCTGAGTGGAGCTAGCTTGAAAAGAATCTGAACAAGCGATAGGTTAACATCCGTTACTTGGAGAACCTGTGAACTGTTTTCAGAAATCTTGAGATTGAATAAGCAATAGAGCAACATCCGTTGTTGGGAAGCGTCCGTAAACTATTTTCAAAGGTTGCATCTGAACAAGCTGATAGATTAACATCCGTTGTTGGGAAGAATCCATAAACTGTTTTCAGAAGTCTTGAAGAAGAATCTGAACAAGTGAGAGGTTAACATCCGTTTACTTGGAGAACCCGTGAACTATTTTCAGAAATCTTGAAGTTGAATCAGCAATAGAGCCGCATCCGTTGTTGGGAAGCGTCCGTAAACTAATTTCAAAGGTTGCATCTGAACAAGCTGATAGATTAACATCCGTTGTTGGGAAGAATCCATAAACTGTTTTCAGAAGTCTTAAAGTTGAATCAGCAATAGAGCCGCGTCCGTTGTTGGGAAGCGTCTGTAAACTGTTTTCAACAGTTGAGAAGAGTCTGAACAAGTTGGTAGATTAACATCCGTTGTTGGGAAGAATCCATAAACTGTTTTCAGAAGTCTTGAAGAGGAACCGGTGTAGGGTTTCCTGATTATGAGCTCATGTAAAACTGCATCGGTTTTTGAACACTTTTGACATTCGAATGCCTCAAGTGGTGATGTAGATAATTTCCTGGCTTATTACAGGTGTTGGTCTACAATCGGTCGTTCACAGATGTTTTCCTGGGTTGTTACAGGTGTTGATCTGGAATTCTTCAGACGTGCCCTGGCTGGATACAGGAATCGAGTCTGGAAATGTGGTCAACAGATATGCCCTGGCTGGATACAGGAATCGAATCTGGAAATAGTCGTCAACAGATATGCCCTGGCTGGATACAGGAATCGAATCTTCGAACTCTTCAGACGTGCCCTGGCTAGATACAGGAATCGAGTCTGGAAATGTGGTCAACAGATATGCCCTGGCTGGATACAGGAATCGAATCTGGAAAGGTGATAGTTGATAGATATGCCCTGGCTGGATACAGGAATCGAATCTTCAAACTCTTCAGACATGCCCTGGCTGGATACAGGAATCGAGTCTGGAAGTGTAATAATTGATTTGTTGAACACTTTTGACATTCGAATGCCCCAAGTGGTGAAGAAGGAGTCTTGAATTAGATTACTCTGCATATTGAGAGATTTCTTGAAATCTTGACTGGACTGCCCCAGGTTAATTGAACTTTGAAAGATCTGTTGGACCTTGACTGGACTGCCCCAGGTTAATTGAATTGTGACATGTCATGCCCCTTGTTGATAAGGGGATTTGATGGAAGTGTCATCCTCTTGAAGTGATTCTTGCTTACTGAGAGAGTTTTCGTTCCTCCGAACATTCGCTGTATGAATTTCTTCGCTGTCAAACAAAAAGGTCAAATGCAGACAGTGATATTCGAATAATGCAAAGTTTATGTTTGTCTCGAAGTTTTGAAAAATGCGTTTTTAGCAGAAAACTTTTCATAAGACAAGTTAACACAAGATTTAGAGCAAAGCCCTACAGGAGTCAGGATACCTTTTGTAACAGTATGCTTTCGAACTAACCCATGCTTCAATTAGGACTTTTGAAGGGTTGTAACGTGGCTTGGTTCACGGTTTAAGAAACAAAGGATAAAGGCTCAAAGTATATTCGTACCCACCCGCTCTTCGTGATGTCCTTCAACCTAAGCTCAGTTAATTGCGTCATACTCTGTTTTGAGTTTGGAACGACTTTGGGGCAATGGTTCACCAGTTGAATTTGGGGAGACAGTCATCATCTCCTTTTTCTTTTTCAACATTTTTTCATGTTGTTGAGGATTTTGTAATGACCTCACTATTTTGATTTTGATTTGTTATCCCTAACTTTTGCCTGACTGTTACCGTTTTCCGGGATTACTGTCAGCGGGATGCCCCAGCTTTCTTAAGCCTCCTTTATAGGTTTTGGCTTGGCGGGCTTTGTTTTTCTTTTGAGAGATTGACTGTCTATGTGATAGGGAACCACCCTTGTCTTTTGATTCCAAAGGAACGCTTTCTCTTTTTTGACGTCGTTCATTGTATTACGAACTGAGAGTTTGCGACTTCAATGCGCATTTTCTTTTGAATTAACTGAGATACTACCCTGCCCCAGGTTTATATCAAAGGTTTTGATTGTTTAGAACAGAAAACTCCTACTTCTTTGGCTCGAAGGGGTTGACTAGGGATTAACTTCCTTATAACTCCAGTGTTTGGGAATTGAAAGAAATGCATGTACATCATCAGCAAGGTCTGTTCCAGAGCATACTGTATAAGATCACGGTATTGTTTCGTCATCCTCCCTCTAAAGGCTTACAGCTTTTTATCAAGGGTCAAATATCATAAAGAAAAGCATAAGAGTAGTGAAACGAATGGATGAATTCAAGACAAACATATGCAATGCGTTAATGAAAACAGAGTTTAACATCAACAAATAATTGTTTGACAGCAAAAGAAATTACAACTTTGAAAATTCAAAAAGAAGCAAAAGTCTTTCAGCTCGAGCTTCGTCACTTCAAGTGGAGAACCCTTTAACGGAAGATCTTCATCTCGCCGTCTGGCATGAATTCCAGCACCCCAATGTCGATCAGATCTTGAATCTTGTTCTTCAAGGCCCAACAGTCGTTGGTGTCGTGTCCCGGGCTGTAGGAGTGGTAAACACAGAATGCGTCGGGATGATAGTGAGGAGAGGAGGTATTGAGCTTCTGAGGAGGGTCCTTTACAGTAAGTAAGTTGACCTCCAACAGGCGCTTCAGTATGAAAAATGATGGTATTTCAGTCTCCGTGAACTGTCTTCCCGACTTTTCTTGCTTACGCCGATTGCCCCGTTGACGCTGGCGAGGTTGTTGAAGGGCTCGTGACCCTGAAGCAAGCAAAGGAGCTTTCCCCTTGTCTTCTTGAGTGGATGGAGGCTGAGCGGTGACTTGCTCTTCGACCTCAGATGTTTGCCCCAGTTGGTTGTTTGGAAGCAGTTGGCGGACAAGAACTCTGAGTTCCTCTTGTCTTTGGGATAGGTCTTGGATGAGAGCCATCTGGCCCACCAATTGTCCCATCACTTGGGTCCTCAGTGTTGTCAGATCAAACTGCAGCTCCGCAAGCTGATCACTCTTGGTATTGTTGGAATTCTCCAAGCCCTTGGTGAGGAGAGCTTTCATCTCATGTTGCCCCAGAGACAAGTTCAGGAACATCTCCTGCAGCTGAGCAGTCTGGTCTTGGATGTCTTTGACAGACCTTTCTAGAGCCATCTCTTGCTGAAATAAACAGCAGGGGAGTAAGGAAACCTGAAAAAGGAAAGATTGTCAAAATGCAATGCATGATATGTGGATGCATGCTTTCAAGGATCTCTTGGGGTAAACACAAGAAAATGTTAGAGGTTGAACTCTGCTCTTGGATTGGAGATCTCTGCACCGGTGGACGTCCTTTTACGAGAATCCAGCTCACCATGTCGAGTGGGTCATAGCCACCGATTCAAGTTATTGCACTTGATCTTTGATCGGAGAACTTTGTATCGGTGGATGTCTTTCCACGAGAATCAAGCTCACCATGTCGAGTGGGTCATAGCCACTGATTCAAGTTGTTGCACTTGATCTTTAATCGGAGAACTTTGTATCGGTGGATGTCTTTCCATGAGAATCAAGCTCACCATGTCGAGTGGGTCATAGCCACTGATTCAAGTTGTTGTACTTGAACTTTGATTGGTATTGGTTAGAGGAGAAACCTCTTGCCCCTTGGTAGACGTCTGGTTCAACGTAACCCTGCATCAAAAGAACCCTCGAGATCCTTGAAATGGTTATTGAAAATGCTATGGTATGATGTTATGATGTCATGTACATGTTATGCAAAGAGCAAGTGAGTGTATATACAGACACACATATTCACACAAAGCAAACAAGTCCTTAGGTTTAGGCTTGCATGAGGTTCAAGTACTACCCTCTTGAAGTTAGTTGGCTCATCCTGTCCTAAAATAGAAACCGGGTTCTAAGGAGCTCAATATCATTGGATTGTTTTCTGTGTTCATTGTTTCGGTTTAGCCACTTACTGGCGACCAAAATATTCCAAGAAAACAATCCTCAAAAGAGTGTAGTATCGAGTATCTACCAACTTTGGACTGCACCAAAGTCGGTCATCTCACTACCCCTAAAAAGGCTAAGATGGTCAATTAAGGTTCTAAGAGTTCATTAGTGCTTCAT
This sequence comes from Vicia faba, assembly GCA_948472305.1. Classification (NCBI taxonomy): domain Eukaryota; kingdom Viridiplantae; phylum Streptophyta; class Magnoliopsida; order Fabales; family Fabaceae; genus Vicia; species Vicia faba. The sequence goes on from OX451737.1 coordinate 1,239,822,995, forward strand.
GACATCACACAGTGGCCCCGTACTCTCCTTGACTACTCAAGGGTTACTGGTACTCACAAATAAGTCACACTAACATAGCTTACTGCTTCAACCATGTCGGTATACCCCGCACAGTTCCCTCGCAGTTTTTTTGCTATTTACCTAAGAAGGTGCCCCAAATCCGGGTATAGGATTTACAACAAACCCAAACAAGGACCCAAAAAGATAAATCAATCAAGTCAATCAAAGCAAGAAAGTAAAGGTGATCTAAACCCTAAGGTAACCCCACTTTTAAGAATCATATCATCGTCCCCAGCAGAGTCGCCAGTTCTGTGATACGGTGGGAGAACTGACTTGTGTTTTGCGTTCGTATTCACACTTGTGCGGTTGAGCAAGAGTCGCCACCGACTTTTTATTTTATCCTAAAGGAAAGGTTAAAAAAGCACAGCAAAAACCTTTTGAGATATTTCGTGGGTTCGGGGGGTAGATTATGAAAAGGGAAGGTATTAGCACCCTTTTCATCCATGGTTATCCATGGGCTCTTAGTTACTTGGTTTTTTAGATCACTTGCCTTGATTTTTGATTGCTTGAAAATGGTGTATGTGTGAGTGTTTTTGAAAATGTTTTGGAAGAAGATGCCTTGTCTTAGGCTAACCTTGTAACAATTCTTTACTCGAATATTTTACAAAGGCGTGTATCTTTTCGAAAAGATGTTTCAAAAATGTTTTTGAGAGTTTGTTTGAAAATGTTGTGGATTGTGGTTTTTGAAAAGAGGCAAGTGTTTTTGCAAGTTGATCTCGAGTAACTAAGAGTTTTATCTACCCTATTGCACTCAAAGGTTTTTGTTATGTTTTAACCCCTTTTAACAATTTTGTTCCACCATTGGATTTGGTGGGCAATCTTGCGTTTAGGAAGTTTATTCGGGACGGGCACGGGTCGTCGTATGGACCATGAATGCAATGGTGCCAAGTGTCTTTGGCAATTTGCTTTGAAGGGACTATGATCATTCCGTTTTAGGCAACATTTTGAGGGACTTATGATCATTTGATTTTTGTTTTGCCAAAGATACTCGACGTGCAAGCATGGCCCATTTTGGAAGGCAACATGTGGGATTACCCTAGAGGGTGCAAGTGTGATTGTGTATTGATTTCATGTATTTGTCTTGTATTAGGTTATCTAGCGTTTGATTTTATGTACATGCAAACCCTAGGTCTAACCATGGTATAATTGAAAGCGGTAAATTGCGAAAATGTAAAATCTACGCTATTACAAAATAGTATCCGGGAGTGGGGGTACAAATTTATGAATGGGGATGAGACTTAGGATCATAGTGTCCAATAAATTAACCAAATCGAATCAATCAAGTATAAATGAGTATCAACATAAGCAAATGTATAATGCAAGTATATTGTGTAAGTGCACGTGCGTATGTGTATTTATATACGTAATTATTTACATGTGCGACAATGTGGAATTAATGTGTATTGGGGTATTGTTTTAACCTAAAGAAAATGTTTATTTAATCAATTAGTGACTTTGTATTTTCTTGATATGTGTAAAAAGAAAATGTTTTTTTTATTGAAAGTTTTTAGTTCTAATTAAATTAGGTATTAAAATGATGTTTTAAGAAAATATTTCTAAGTTTTAATCATGTATACAAAAAGTATTTTTTTCATTTGTTATGTACAAAAAGAATATTTAAAAGAAAAAGGCATTTTCAATTTTAATTATATTGTATGATATGTACAAAGTTATATTTAAATTAAATGTGAGTTTAATTGTAAAGAGAAAATGTTAGTTTCTATATAAAAATTAATTATTATATATATATGAAAAAGTATTACTAATGTTCAAAAAAAATATTATGTTAGTTTATTTAACAAAAGAGAAAATGTCTTATGTGCTTAAAAAAACAAGTTTTGATATTTAAATGGGCCAGAAAGGGGCATTAGGTCCATGTGAAGCAAACAGAATGAATAAAAAGTGCTTTGGGCTTAGGCGCTCAGAAGGGAACGAGGGGGTGCGAATTGAAAAAAACAAAAGGGCTTAGGTGTTCCAGGACCACGTTTAGGCTCAAGAACAATTTAGGGTTTGGATTATGTTTTCATTTGGGAACAAAGCTTTAGGGTTGTGTACAGCGGCGCGTTCATGGAAGTTTCGTTCATCGCCTCCGTTCGTCCTCATCGCTTCTGATCCTTCCTGCCTCAGCCATCAGCACTACCTCGTCCTCCCCTCGTGCTCGCTTAGGCAACGGTGAACCAAGGTAACGGCATGTCTCAAATTCATTAAACATTTTAGATTTGCATGTTAAGGTTTTCTGATTTGTTGAATCTGATTCTATGTTTTAATACGTTTTTGCTTGTCTTGTGTGAGGTATGAAAGGAAAGGAGAAAACGAAAACTACCTTGACAGAGGGGAGGAGGAAAATGGAAGTGCTCAGGAGGCTTGACGAGCGGAGGGTGTTGATGCTTACGCTTTGAGCTCCCTGGTATTTCTGTACCACCTCTTTTGCCTAGGTTTTTATGATGATTGAACTGAAAACTCTATTTTGATATTCACCTCTTTCTTTTTCTCTGACTCTTTGGCTTGCCTTTGTACGCTTTTTGTTGCCTTTGGAATGTTTGTCGCCTGTGATGATAAATTTCTGAGGCTTTGTATTGCCTTGAACGATTGCTACTGTTGAAACAATTTTGACTAGCTTTCTTCTTCTTCTTCTCTTGCTACTGCCACTGTATGATGTCTTGAATGTATGTTGCCTTCTTGATTTGCCTGTTGAACTGCTTCTGTTGGTTGTGAATTGGATGCTTTTGGTTGTCTATTCACTTCTTCCTTGTCCCATGATGAGCCTAGGGTTCTGAGGGCTTGAGGCTTGAATCCTATGTTTGCACCGCTTCTGATTCTTGGCAAGGTTGGACAGGGTAGACGTTTTGGCCTGAGGCCCTGTGAGGTTTCTTACAGGTTTTAGGCTTATTGCAAGCTTAAGGTTGGTTTTGGCTGGTTTTTGTGGCCTTAACAGGTTTTCTGTTTGAGGTTATATGTTTGTATTTTGGTGATATTGGTATTATGGCTCAATCAGATTTTAGGTGTTCTTGGGTTTTTGCTGGCTTTTGACAGGTTTATATGGTTAGGCTTCTGGTTAGGACTTATGCAGGTGGTACTGGTTTTTTGTAGTGCAGTAGGCAATGGTTTTGGTGCATATACTGGTTTTACAGTTTTCTTATGGTGGTGAAGGCTTATCAGTTCGTATCCTTTTCTTTTTTGTGTTGTCTTTTTAGTTTATGCAGTTAATCTCTATATCTTCCTTTGTTATCCCTGCTGTTGCAATTTTATATTTGTTTCTTTGGTCTTCCAGCCTTTTGGTCTTTTGGCGCCTAAGACTTTTTCAAACTTTGGCATCTCTTCTTGAACCAAGTTACTGGGCAGACTTGCAAGGTTTTTGGCATTTTTCTGTTTTGGTGATTAATCCTGCTGTGTACTTCTGCCTAATTTGAGTAACACTGAATAATGCTTCTTTTAGCCTTCTACTTTATTGTCTTATTGCAGTTTTATTTTCTGTGTTTTCCTTATGCCTAAAGCTAAACAGTAAGCCCACACTTCTCCTCTTTTCTTTCTCTCTCTTTGGTACACTTCAAAGAATATTAAACTGTTTTCCTTGTGTACTTTCTGAAAAGGCTACTGTTGGGAAATGATGAAAGAAAATTTGTCTTGCATAAAGACTTCCTCTGCATATTTTATCCTTTCTTTGACAGCTTTGTGCAATAACCTGTACCTTTTGGCATTTGGCAGCAAGTTTGACACTTTGCATTTTGACATAAAGTTGCAAATTGGATTTTCTTTTCAGTTGGGTTCAAACTGTGCAGTTTGCTTGAGATTTTTTGAATTTATGTAGTTTGGCACTTTGCATCTTTTCTCAACTTTGCCTTCATGATCAAATAAAATTCTTCCCTCTTTGTGAACCGGGAGAAATCCCGTGATTTGCAGAGAGGGTCAACTGATCCCAATCAGTGGCCTTTAATGATGAATTTATTTTATCTGTATTTATTTTATCTGCTTCTTGACTTTTCTCTTTTCTTTTGCAGGTGAAAAATGGATCACCGGAGCGAAGTGAAGAATGAAGAATTAGGGACTTAGAAAATGTTTTTTTAGAAAAAATAGGATAGTTTTTATTTTCAATTTAATTTTTGTACGCTATTATTATTTTAAATACTTCGTAAATAAATACTTGTATCCAAATAATAATTGTAACAAATATTAAATATGAAATAAAAATTCTATTGATTCATTTAATTCTTTTCCATTCCTTTTCAATTATTTATTTATTATTCATGGTTCCTTAAATTAAAATAAATGAAAATTAAATTCCAGATATTTAATTCTTAGAACCATAAATAATCAACTAAACATTGATTCTTCGTTGATCAAAATAAATGAACTTGACGTCTCCATCATCCAAAGCAACGCACAGTCAAACGCAATAACTGATCAGACGCAATCCTTTCTTACTGATTTCTTACCAAGCACTGTAAATCCAAACTGCATATTTCTTTTGACCGGCTCAGACAAACCAACGTGAATTCAAACCAACTTTCTCTTTTGCTGATTAAATCAAAACAATGCGAATACAAACCGAATCTCGGAATAATTTGCAAAGTGCCGTGGAATTTTAATCTTTCTGAGAATATGCCCATAAAACCTTAATTCCTGATTAAATGCCAACGAACATTCGCCTGATCACAATTGAGCCAAAATCAACTAAAACCCTAAGCCAACTGTGTGAACTATTCTAGAGCCATGAAAACCAGTAAAAACCCTAATTTTGCTTGACTGACGAGAAAAGTACGTTTGTCCGATTCTTGAGCCAGTTTGAAAAATCAAGAAACGCCTGAAACTGAGATTTCTTGTGGAAAAATGCAAGGGCAAATTTTGGGGTACAACACCATCCATGAAAGAGAACACCTTGTGCTGAGCAGTATTGTCAACAAGGACATCAATGTGAGGTAGAGGGAAGTCATCCTTGGGGCTGGCCCTGTTCAGATCCCTGTAATCGACACACATTCTGACCTTTCCATCTTTCTTAGGTACCGGCACCACATTAGCAACCCACTGAGGGTAAGAAGTCACTGCAAGGAACCCGGCATCAAACTGTTTCATAACCTCGGCTTTGATCTTCTCAGACATCTCTGGACGCATACGGCGGACCTATTGCTTGACCGGAGGGCAGTCTTCCTTAGTAGGTGTTGTACCCCAAAATTTTCCCTCCCATATTCTTCAAGACTTGCCAAGTCAAAGTTTCAAAATCTCCTCAAGGGTTGCACAGTTCAAGGGCCTCCTAAACAGTCAAAATTAGGGTTTTGGTTCTGGCAAAGTAAATGAAGTTTCCAAGGGTCCAATCAAGTCCCACATGCCTATAAACATGGTCAAGCATCCTCATACCAAGTTTCAAGACTTACAGCACAAAATTGCACGGTCAAAAACCCTAATTGCACTACAGTCAACTGTAGGGGCAAAATGGTCATTTGACAGTCAAAAGTTCAAATTTTTGGTCAACATCTCATTTTGAAGCCAAAAACATCATCTGATCAATGCTTGATCATGATTCTCAAAGCTTGGCTCAAAAAGTCTCAAGATGCAAAAGTTTCCATATTTGGACAGTTGAAAAAGTCAACTGTAACTTGACCAAGGCATAACTTCCACATGGATTATCAGAAAAATTCCATCCAAAGCTCATTTTGAAGAGAAAGACATTTCCTACAACCCCTCTTCACACTTCAAGTCCAAGAAATGCTCTCACAAAAGTTATCAATTTCAACATTATAGGTCATTTTCAAAAGTCAACAAAAAGGGACTTTAAGTCAAAGTCCATAACTTGAGATTGGTAAATCAAAATGATATGGGACCAAAGGCATTAGTTAGAGGACTCAAAGACATTTCCAAAATGTCCAAGAACATGAGCAAAGCTTAAAAATTGAGCAAGTTATGCCTTGTGGAAGTTGGGAAATTTTTGGATATTTTGAAAAGTCAACATTGCTTCAAATGTTTTAAAAATGCTAATGGGCCTCTTTTTCTTCCAAGAATCATTATCCAAGGCATGTGCACGACCATTTGGCCCAAAGGGAAGTTTTTCATCATTTTTATTTATTTATTTGGATTTTTAATGATTAGTAATTCATTTAATTAATTAAAATATATGAAAAATACTAAACCTAACTTTTTAAATCTTTTTGTGCATGGAATAGGCTTAAGATTTCGTGCACAATCAGATATAGAAAGAATCATGGTGATTGGACACAATTTGAATCAAATTTGCATGAAAAGATTGAAAAATATATGCATGTAAAATCAAATATTTTTTCATCAATTCCTTGATTCCTTGGACCAATTTCTTAACCCTAATCATTCACATGTATATATTGATGCAAACCCTACTCCTAAGGACGACCAAGCCGCGCAGAAATACCATAATCAAGATTGAGTTTTTATCAAGAAAAGTCAAAAACTGAAAGTGGCCTTAGAGAACGATTCAGAGGAAAAGATTGATTCCATTAGGTTGCTGAGACATTGCTGAAGCTAACTGAACATTTTTCCACGCGCATAACACCCAGAATTGGTGAGTAGAACTCAAGCTTTTTCACTTTTTTGCATAAATCGTCTTTTATCATTTATAGCATGATTTTAAATTCTAATACTTGTTTTGTGTTGCTCTCATGATTCTGAAGCTAACCCTACAATTTGATTGAGTTTTTATGAACTGTACGCGATTTCACCATTGATACAGGCTAGGGTTCTTTGAGTTCTAATTTGGGCGTTTATGAATGCTGTAAAATTGGAACCCCTTAATACCATGAATGGACTCAGCGTGCTTGGACGATTCTAAAGCAATCCTCGCGCTCAATTTATGAGCTACCATGTGCTATTCGCTATTTTGGAAACAAGCATGTTTTGGGGGGGTTTAAAACCCCCGCTAACCTCTTTTGTATTTCAGGGAAAAAGGCAAAACGGAGAAGATGATGAAGTGTCAAGGCATGAGTGGCTCATTTAAATTTGCGCGCTAAATTTCCCACTAATTGTTGTTTCATATTATATTGTTCTTTAGTTACATAATAATCAAAACGCGCAAGTGGAGCAGTTGGTCAGGCATGTGTATGGTAATCTCTAGGACCTGGGTTCGAACCCCAGGTCCCCACTCTCTTTCATTTTTTTTCTATAAAACTAATCCCATGCAGTATCTCCCCTGAAGATCACCATGTAACTCACCATCCAGCCATGCCACACGCCTCATGATCTTAATCCGAAAGCCCAAATCTGATGGACACCATATACGTTAGTCAATGGAGTTACACGCTGGCACAAAAGTCAATAAGGCCATGAGCTTAATGGGCCTGAATTACTGAATAAAACCTCCCAATTTGGGGACAGACCCCCCTAGGTTTGCAATTTCTTTTATATTTTTTTCATTTTTTTATTTGATTCAATTATTTTTTTTTAAATTAATTTCTTTAATTTAGTTTATTTTCATAAAAACATAAAAACAATATAAAAATCAGAAAAAGACAAAAATAAGTATTTTTATTTAATTAATATATGTTTTGTAAATAAAATTTCACCAATTAATTAGTTTTATTCTAGGGTTAATTTTAAAATCTTTTCTTAATAAACCTAAAATTGGTAGAATTAGGGTTTCAAGCATTTTTTTATCTTTTTTCCTTTTTCACCATATTAATTATTAATAATTAAATATTATTTATTTTTATAAATCAAATTGCATGTAAATAATTAGATTAATTTTAGGCTTAATTTTAATATATTTTTCTTAATAAATAAAAAATTTAGAATTAGGGTTAATGTCTCAATCTCATTTAATTCTCTTATTAAAAAACCATAAATACAAAAAACTAAAAAATAATTTCTTTTTCCTTAATTGAATTAATTTGTAAATAATAATTTAATTTCATTAAAAAGGGTCCAACGCCCTCGTTTCCAGTTTTAATTCATATTCGCGCATTTTATTTTATTTCTTGTAAATATTTATGTAATTCTCCCAAAGCCATGTAAATTAAATATTTATCTTTCGCACTTTACTTTATTTCTTTATTTTCTGTCAAATCGGGTCCTGGATTTTAATTTTGGCGATGTGGACCCGCGCCTTTGTAATAGTTTAGGAATTTATCTTTCCGCACTCTTTTTTTTAACTGTTAATAATGGCATGCAAAAATGAATGACTAAAATAAAAACAAACGCATAGATCACCTGACATGAACAAGATAAATGCAAATGAATATGACACACAAATCACACGCCACCCCTAGGGTACGCCTCACTGTTGCCTTGCCTTCGAAAGGTGATCGTCGAGTAGAGGATGTCTTAGTAAGTCCTCATGATCCGGGAACCTGGCATGAGGGTAGCTTCTAAGGTGTCTTCCCATTGCTCTGGTGATCACCATGTCCCGAACCTCGAATTGACCCGAACACCTCCAACGGTGGTGCTATCTACCTCTCAATGGTGGGATGGCACTACTTTAAAGGACATTTACACAGACGAATTCCTTAGGGTAGGTAGGCGACTCTAGATACTTGCTCTAATTTCAAAACAAATCAAAAATACTTTTCACACCGACACCTTTTCAAAAAGCTTTCGAAAGCAATTTTTCAAACACTCTTGAGGACCGATACAAGAGTCGAACTGGAATTTTCAAAGAGACTTTTTAAAACCCACAGTTGAAACGCAAACAAACCATTTTTGAAAACACAATGAGCAAGTATCTAAGAGCCCATGGATAACCATGGATAGAAAGGGTGCTAACACCTTCCCTTTCTATAACCTACCTCCCGAACCGAGAGCAATCTCTTTAAGGAATTTTTCTGTGCTTTTGTCCTTTCCATTTGGAGAAAATAAAAGACGGTGGCGACTCTTGCTTCCGCGACATTTCGCGAAACCAGCGTTAAACAGTCAGTTCCAGATCCACCGATCACAGAACTGGCGACTCTGCTGGGGAAAAACTTATAAAGTGAGGTGTACCTTAGGGTTAGTTCATAACTTTGTTTTCAATTGCTTTCTTTGCTTGCTTTAAATTGTGGGTTGCTTGGGAGTTCTATAGATCCTAACCCGGATCTGGGGGATACCTTCTTAGAAAATAGCAACAAGGCTGTGACGGAACTGTGCAGGGTATACCGACATGGTTGAAACAGTCTGCTACATTGATGTGGCACTTTGGTGTGTACCGGTAACCCTTGAGTTCAGTCAAGGAGAGTACGGGGCCTCCGCGTGGTGTCGTGAAGCATCAACAGACCTTAGGAACCTTAATTGAACTATCTTGGCCTCTTTAGGGTAGTGAGATAACTGACTTTGGTGCAGTCCGATGTTGGTTGATACTCGATACTACACTCAATTGAGGATTGCTTTCCTGGAATATTTCGGTCGCCAGTTCAGTGGCTAAATCGAAACGATGAACAATGAAAGCAATCCCGTGATATTGGGACCCTTAGAACCCGGTTACTTCTAATAGGACAGGTTGAACCCACCAACTTCAAGAGGGTACTACCCAGACCCCATGCTGGCCTTAAACTCTAAGGGCTTGTCTTGTGTGCCTTACATGTTTGTCTTTGTAAATATCTGTGATGTGTTTAATCATAGCATCATGACATCATCCAGCATCATATGCATTGACTAACCATTTCAGGGGTTCGAATCTTCATCTTTGTTCTTGTTTTGTAGGACATGGAAACTGTTCACAGAAAGACAATTCAAATCAGTCTTGTAAGGATCCCTCCTCAGCTTAAGGAACTTATATCCAGGATTCCCGAGAGCTCTTCATTCAGTGAAAGACATGGAAGACTCATCAGCTTGGTCAATACCAACATTGAGGAGGATATGATAAAGGTCCTGTTCCAGTTCTTTGACCCTCTGCATCACTGTTTCACCTTCTTGGATTATCAACTGGTACCTACATTGGAGGAGTTCTCCCGGCTCCTGAAGATCCATATCCTTGATCAACTACCCTACAACGGTACAGAAAAGGAACCCAAGCTTGAAGAGATTACTAAAGCCTTACACCTACAATCATCTGACCTCAAGGGACATTGGGAAGTTAGAAGTGGTATCAAAGGGTTCTTAGCCAGGTTTCTGTTTGAAAAGGCCCATGAATGTTGGAACTCCCTTGACTTATAAGCTTTTGAAGAAGTTGTGGCCCTCCTTGTCTATGGTTTGGTGTTGTTCCCTAACCCAGATCAGCTTATTGATATCAGTGCCGTCCAGATCTTCATGTCCCAGAATCCTATACCTACGTTGCTAGGGGACATCCTTCACTCATGTTACACTCGAACCATGAGAAAAAGAGGTGTCCTTATGTGTTGCACTCCTCTCCTGGGAAGGTGGTTTATTTCGCACCTTCCACAATCAGTCTTGAAGAACGAGCGGGGTTTGAGATGGTCACAACGGTTGATGACTCTTACACATGCAGATATACATTGGTGTCCTCGGTCCAGAGAGGATGTCACTATCATTGATCGTTGCGGGGAGTACCCTAATGTTCCTTTACTTGGAATCAGAGGAGGTATTACTTACAACCCATGCCTGGCTTGGAGACAGTTTGGTTATGCTCGGAGGGATGGCCCTCATGACATGTTAATTCCTGACATAGTTTTTGACTTCGACAACGATGCACAAGGACTTCGCCAGAGATTTATCAGAGCTTGGAGGATGCCAAGTAGGATAGACAGTAAGACACTGGGGCACAGGAACTCCATCCCATTGGAACCTTATCTCAAGTGGGTACGTGCCCGCTCCCAGAAGTTAGTAATGCCTTATCCTCACATGCTCCCCGTGATCAAAGAGCCAGTCTTGGAAGGAGAAGTGTCCTACACCATTCAGCATCCTAACATGCCCACATCCTGGGAAGAGATGCAGAAGAGCTGGATCCAGCTTAAGGAAGAACGGAATTCTCTTGAGACCAGTCTACATGCTAATGAAAAGAAGGTCTTGGAGCTCACCCGCCTATTGCATGAGGAGAGGAATCTCAACACCTACATAGCTCCAAAGAGGATGCGTAGTGTCTTTTGGGATTGATTTGCTTTGTAATTTGTGCCTGTGAGGCTTTGATGTACTGAACAATTATTTCCTTAATGATAACGTGTGTTCTTTTTCTGTCTACAACAAACTTGAACTTTCGAACCCTTGAATGCATTGCATAAACACATATCATTCATCATGTGCATAGCAGGTTTTCTTCTTTTCAGGTTGCTTACAGTTCTTCGCTGTTTATTTCAGCATCATGAATCCTGACTCATCATCAACTGAGATGTCCATCAAAGCTCTTCATGCGCAGAATGCGCAATTTCAGGAATTAATCATGGGGTTGGCTCAGGGCCAAGAAGAGCTGAAGGCTCTGCTCCTGAAGAAGGAAAAGAAGAAGAAGAGAAGAACTGTTCTTTTCAACTCGGGCCGAAGGTTTGGCAACACTCTGCAGAATGAAGAGGCTGGTTCTTCTATAGGCAAGGGTACCCCTCAAGGGGAAAAAGGTCCTAGTCCGGTAGTCTCCGACAACGAGACTGATTTTGATGAGGAACAGTATCCTCCGGCAGAAGACATATATAAGCAGTTGGAAGACAGGTTGAATGCTATGGAGATACAACAGGTACCTGGGCTGGATTTTGGAGATTTGGGTTTGTCTACTGGTGTGATCATTCCTCACAAGTTCAAAGCACCATCCTTTACCAAGTACGACGGGGCGTCTTGTCCCAAGCTACACCTCAGGTCGTATGTGCGGAAGATTCAACCGTACTCAGTGGACAAGAACTTGTGGATCCACTTCTTCCAGGAGAGTCTTTCAGGGACTCATCTCGAATGGTTCTATCAGCTGGATGGGACCAAGGTTCGTAACTGGGAGGAGTTGGCTACTGCTTTCTATAAGCAGTATCAATATAATGCCGACCTTGCCCCTACACGTACCCAACTCCAGGGTATGTCGTTAGGTTCAAGTGAAGGTTTTAAAGAGTACGCTCAGAAGTGGAGGGATCTGGCTGGAAGAGTGCAGCCTTCGTTGACTGATCGGGAGTTGGTAGACATGTTCTTGGGGACCCTATCTGGGCCATTTTTCAACCATCTTATTGGTAACTCGTCTGCAGGGTTTACTGATCTTATTCTGACTGGAGAGAGAATTGAGGCTGGGTTGAAGTCTGGTAAGATTCCAAAGGGTGCATCGTCTAGTTCTGAGAAGAAACCCTTCAAGAAAGAGGCTAGTGCTGTATACGGCTCTAGAAGACAAGAGAAATCTGAGCGCCGCCAATCTGTCAGTGCGGTAATGATTGCTAAGCCTACTGCCGCTCCTCGGCAAACCAATCCACCAAGGGCTGAAAGACCCCGGAGAGAGTTTACCCGTTTGAGCATGACCTTATCGCAGATCTTGCCACAGTTGCTATCCACCAACCTAGTGACTGTCAGAGAGGCCCCCAAAGTTGTAAACACTGCCTCTCCAAAATACAATCCAAATGCCCGCTGTGCTTATCACTCCGATAGCCTGGGGCATTCCACTGATGACTGTTGGGCATTAAGGAATAAGGTGCAAGACCTTATTGACGCAAAAGAGATACAGTTTGAAGCGCCTGAGAGGCCGAATGTGGTAACTGCTCCTATGCCCCAGCATGGAGTAAATGCTGTTGATGAAGATGTATACGCTGTTTCTGTGAATGATCTAGCCACTCCCTTGAAGACTGTCAAGAGGAACCTACTGCTGGCCGGTTTATTTCCGGGTTGTAGTGAGGGTTGCCTGTTCTGTGTTGTTTCTCTATCTGGTTGTCCTTTGCTGAAGTTGGGCATCCAAAGCCTAATGGACAGCAAAGAGATTTTGTTTAAGAAGTCCGTTGTTCAGTTGGTTCCGGTAGAAGAAGTTTCTGTGATTACCATCTTTAATAATCCAACAAGGCTCTCCCGAAGAAGCCCGTCCAAATCATGACTGTCGCACCTGTTGTTATTACTGTTCCGGGGCCTCTCCCCTACGAATCTGATAAGGCTGTCCCCTGGCACTATGGGGCAGACGTATATGTGAACGGAATCAAGCAAGAGTTCAACGCTGGCGCCAGCATCTGCGATATCACTGGCCCAACCAAGGTTACCCGCAGTGGCAGGCTCTTCTCGCCTGACATTGCACCGCCCGCTATTCGAAGACCCCTTACAATAACACCTACAAGTATACATGTTCCTGTTTCTGACCAAGTTGTTTCCCCTGCTGCCGAGTCATCTAATGCTCGGGGCAAATGGATTGAAGATGAGCCTGCCTGGATGGAGGCACCAATACCTATAAATGCTGAGGCCTCCCAACAAGAGATGGAGGAAATCCTGAAAATAATAAAGAAGAGTGACTTTAATGTCGTCGAGCAGCTGGGGCACACGCCCTCCAAGATCTCAATGCTCTCCTTATTACTATGCTCAGAGGCCCATGCTAAGGCCTTGATCTCCTTTCTCAAGACGGCCCATGTGCCACAGGAAACATCTGCAGTCCAGTTCACTGATTGCGTAGCAAATCTGACGGCAGACAATGGCTTGGGTTTCTCAGATGCTGACCTGACTGCAAATGGAAGGGACCACAATGATGCCCTGCATGTCTCTATTGAATGCAGGGGCACTACTCTGGCGCATGTGTTGGTGGACACTGGTTCTTCCTTGAATGTGCTACCCAAGAAGGCCTTGGACCGTTTGGATTGTGAAGGCCTGGAACTGAAACCCAGCAATATTATCGTCAGAGCCTTTGACGGTTCCAAGAGGATGGTTCATGGAGAGGTTGACATTCCTATTCTTGTGGGCTCTCAGGTGTTTGACTCTACCTTTTATGTGATGGATATCCGTCCATCGTATTCTTGTCTACTGGGTCGACCTTGGATCCACAAAGTTGGCACAGTGACCTCTACCTTGCACCAGAAGCTGAAGTACCCCGTCAAAGGGAAGATTGTCACTGTGCAGGGAGAGGAGGAGTATATGGTGAGCCATTTGAATTCCTTCAGGTATATTGAGATGGACGGGGAGTTTATCGAAACCCCCTTTCAGCATTTCGAAGAGGTACTTCCAATTTCAGCGGCAGCAGAAACAGCGGTCGAAGAGGATGTTCCTTTGAAGATGGCCTCCTTTAAGGATGCCCGGGCTGTGATTCAGAAAGGTGAATGTACTAACTGGGGCAGGCTTCCCGACTTTACACAGAAAATTGACAAATTTGGACTGGGTTTTACTGCAGAGGGTCAGAAAGCTATGCGGAAGGCGAAGACCAGAAGACCTCCTGTGTTCATTACAAATCCAGGAGTGAATGCTGTCGGGGAGGATAATGAAGTGGATGAAGCTGAGTTCGATAGCTGGATCTACCCGACGACTGAAGGCGGATTGACCAATTGGATTGTCAAAGACCATACCCCTGTTACTTTTGTTACACAGTAATAAACTTCTTTGTTTTGTTATTTGTAATAAACAATTAAAACTCTATGGCCCGGTGTCTTACCCGAGGCACCGTGGTTTCATTTGTGAGGGCATATAAATTGTCATTTCATATATCATGAATAAAAATCTTGGACGTTTTCTCGCATTTCAAATCTTATGCTCCTTTTCTTTCTTTCCTTTCTATATTTCAAAACAGCTATATTTACACACACTCACTCATACAGGTTTCAATCCACTCTGGATCTCACTGGTAACGACTCTGCTACTGCCGGTTATGACTTCGAAAATCCGATCAACTTAGCCGAAGACGAAGGTGAAGATGATTGCGAAGTGCCTGGCGAGCTTGCAAGACTGTTACTTCAGGAAGAGAGGGCAATTCAACCACATGAAGAGCCAGTGGAAATAATAAACCTGGGTACTGAGGCAGATAGAAATGAGGTAAAGATTGGTGCAAACCTAGAGCTCAGCGTGAAGCAACGGTTGACTAAGATGCTACATGATTATATGGAGATCTTCGCCTGGTCCTATGAAGACATGCCCGGGTTGGATACTGATATTGTGGTCCATCATTTGCCTACTAAAGAAGACTGCCCTCCGGTTAAACAAAAGGTCTGCCGTATGCATCCAGAGATGTCTGAGAAGATCAAAGCCGAGGTCATGAAACAGTTTGATGTTGGGTTCCTTGCAGTGACTTCTTACCCTCAGTGGGTTGCTAATGTGGTGCCGGTACCAAAGAAGGACGGTAAGGTCAGAATGTGTGTCGACTACAGGGATCTGAACAGGGCCAGCCCCAAAGATGACTTCCCTCTGCCTCACATTGATGTCCTTGTTGACAATACTACTCAGCATAAGGTGTTCTCTTTCATGGATGGTTTTTCAGGTTACAATCAGATCAAGATGGCTCCTGAAGACATGGAAAAAACTACCTTTGTTACTCAGTGGGGCACCTTCTGCTACAAGGTCATGCCTTTTGGACTGAAGAACGCTGGGGCAACCTACCAACGTGCCATGGTTGCTTTATTTCATGATATGATCCATCATAAGATAAAAGTGTATGTTGACGACATGATCGCAAGGTCCCAAACTGAGGAAGAGCACCTAGATCATCTGCAGAAATTGTTTGACCGTCTGAAGTTGTACAAGCTGAGGTTGAACCCGAACAAGTGCACCTTCGGGGTAAGATCTGGAAAGTTGCTAGGCTTCGTTGTAAGCGATAAGGGTATTCAAGTGGACCCTGCCAAGGTCAAAGCTATTCAAGAGATGCCAGTTCCTAAGACAGAGAAGGAAGTCAGAGGCTTTTTAGGACGCCTGAATTACATTGCTCGATTCATCTCGCACTTGACTGCTACTTGTGAACCAATCTTCAAGCTGCTGAAGAAAGATCAGGTAGTACGTTGGAATGATGAATGTCAGGCTGCTTTTGACAGAATCAAGGAGTATCTCCAAGAACCACCCATCCTTATGCCACCGGTTGAAGGGAGACCTCTGATACTATACCTGACAGTACTTGACAACTCAATGGGGTGTGTGCTGGGGCAGCATGACGAGTCTGGCCGAAAAGAGCATGCCATTTATTACCTTAGCAAAAAGTTTTCCGACTGTGAGACCCGATACTCACTGCTTGAGAAAACTTGCTGCGCTTTGGTATGGGCTGCTCGCCAGCTGAGACAGTATATGCTGACTCACACTACCTTGTTGATCTCAAAGATGGATCCTATAAAGTACATATTTGAAAAGCCTGCTCTGTCTGGGAGAATAGCAAGATGGCAAATGATCTTGACGGAATACGACATTCAGTATACAACCCAGAAAGTCATCAAGGGAAGTGTATTGGCAGACCACTTGGCACATCAAGTCGTAGACGACTATCAGTCAATGAACTTCGAGTTTCCAGACGAGAGCATCATGATAGTGACTGATTGTGAAGTACCTGGACCGGATGAAGGACCTGAGGAAGGATCCCGATGGTCTACGCACTTTGACGGAGCCTCCAATGCTTTGGGAAACGGTATCGGCGCTGTAATCATATCCCCTCAAGGCACTCATACTCCACTCACTGCCCAGCTATGTTTCAACTGTACCAACAACATGGCGGAGTATGAGGCGTGCATCATGGGTCTTCAAGCTGCGATCGACTTAAGGATCAAGTTTCTGAGTGTCTTCGGAGATTCCTCTCTCGTGATCAATCAGATCAAAGGAGAGTGGGATACGAAACATCCGAATCTTATTCCTTACAAAGAATGTGTGTTGACCTTGATCCCCCACTTCACGAAGATAACCTTTGAACACTTTCCGAGAGAGGAGAATCAGTTAGCGGACGCGTTAGCTACAATGTCTTCTATGTTCAAAGTCAAATGGGACAATGAGGCTCCCCGGATCATCATCTGGAAACTGGACGAGCCGGCATACTGTTGTGATCTCGAGACTGAGTTGGTAACTGAGAAGCCTTGGTACCATGAGGTAAAGAGATATCTGGAAGCTCAGGAATACCCTGAAGGTGCATCTGTCAACGATAAGAAGTTTCTGAGGAGGTTCGCAGCAAAGTTCTTCCTTAGCAACGACATCTTGTATAAGCGAAACCATGATTCGACCTTACTGCGTTGTGTGGACAAGAATGAAGCAGAAAGGATCATGGAAGAGCTACATGAAGGGACATTCGGGACACATTCCAATGGGCACACTATGGCAAAGAAGATCCTTCAGGCAGGATATTTCTGGTCCACAATGGAAGCTGACTGCTACCAACATTCCCGGACATGCCATAAATGCCAGATATATGCAGACAAGGTGCATGTTCCTCCAGTTCCTCTAAATATTCTGACTGCGCCTTGGCCGTTTGCAATGTGGGGCATAGATATGATCGGTGAGATTAAACCTACGGCATCCAACGGGCATCGCTTCATCCTAGTGGAAATTGATTACTTCACGAAGTGGGTTGAAGCAGCGTCTTACGCTACGGTAACCAAGACTGTTGTTGCACGGTTCATTCGGCATAACCTGATCTGTCGATACGGCGTCCCAGAAAGAATTATTACAGACAACGGTACCAATCTGAATAACAAGATGATCACTGAGCTCTGCGAGCAGTTTAAGATACAGCACCATAACTCTTCTCCTTACAGGCCGAAGATGAATGGGGCTGTAGAAGCGGCAAATAAAAATATCAAGAAAATCGTGCAGAAGATGACTGTGACTTATAAAGATTGGCACGAGATGTTACCGTTCGCTCTACATGGGTACCGTACCTCAGCCAGGACGTCAACCGGGGCAACTCCTTTCTCCTTGGTCTACGGCATGGAGGCAGTCTTACCAATCGAAGTGCAAATACCCTCTCTCCGGATAATGAAGGATGCAAATCTGAACAAAGATGATTGGATCCAGACACGACTTGATCAGTTAAAGCTTATTGACGAAAAAAGACTTGCTGCTATCTGTCATGGTCAGACGTACCAAAAACGAATGATCAGGGCATTTAACAAAAAGGTCAGACCACAAGAGTATCAAGTTAGGGATCTGGTAATCAAGCGAATCATCCTTCCTCAGAGTGATCCAAGGGGAAAATGGACCCCTACGTACGAAGGGCCATTTGTGGTTAAGCATGTGTTCTCAGGAGGAGCCATGATTCTAACTAACATGGATGGTGATGACCTTCCTCACCCCGCCAATGCAGACATAGTAAAAAGATACTACGCATGAAAAAGACCCGCTAGGCTGACATGCCTAGGCAAAAATTAGGGCTTCCCGGCGAACCAAAAGGGTTCGGGCAAAATGAAGGGATGAAATGAAAAAATCTGTACACCCGGCAAGTCGAAAACCTGAAAAGGCGGCTTGGGCAAAAATGGGTATCCCGGTGGACCGAAAACCCGAAAGGGCGGTCCAGGCAAAAGTTAGGGATAAAGCGTAATACTATGTCTCATTGGATCACTTTGCATCCAGAATCCGGTATCTACATCAAGTTCAGACGGCATCGATCAGTCAGCTTCACCTTCAACTAAGGTCATCAAGTTATGAGACGCTCGGAGATATAAAGGCAATAGCAGAGTTGAAACCCAGTGGATCATTCTTTTCACACAGCTGTTTTATTTTCCTTTGTACAAACTTGTATAAAACTCTTTTGTTCGGCGGCGTTCTCTTACTAGGACGTCAGCCTCTTGTACATAAACGCCTATTTTACAGGCAAATTCAAAAATCAATACAAATATATTTTTCAGTTAAAAGTGCCAATTGTTTTTCCTTTCTGTTTTGTTTTGCGAAGAACGTCCAAGGTTCAATTTGTGATATATGCATTAACAATAATTTGCTAACTCATGAATATTTGCATACGAAACAAAGGATTAATTACAGGTAACATTAGAAACAGGGGCAATAAAGAGTTGTCTAAGCAATCTAATTGTTCTGTCCTCCAAGGTACCAAGGTAGGTTCAGCTAAAGAACATAACCAGATATCTTAATTCCCCAGAGAGTGAGCCAGCAAGTCAATACGCTCTCCCCAAGCAAAGCTATTTTCAAACTTAAGGAAGTTGGGTATCCTCCCGCAGAGCTCAACATTCCCCAGCAATATACAGGCATTCTTAACAAGCATCCCCGGCAGTCTTGACCTAAAGATTGTCCCCCGGCGGTATATCAAACATTCAGTGGAGTCACTTCCCCAGTACAATTCAAAACTTCCCCAGGAGAGTCCAATCTAGTTCCCCAGGAAAGTTGGAATCCATCTCCCCCAAGCAGTAAGCTTATCCCCAGTAGATTCTGGAAGCTTATCCTCGCAGAGCACGAACGCGTCTCCCGGCTTTATTCAAAGAGTTATTTCCTTACCAGGATATAACTGGGTTATCCTCAGCCAAAAGCCACGGAAAGAGCGTCCTCGACGAAGTCTTCCTATCCCCAGCGAAGTCTATTAACACTTCCAACACAACAATGGTATCCTCAGCAAGTTACCATCAACAGCTCAACAAAGTATCTCTCCTCACAGAGTATTGCTCCCCAGCAAGAGTGCTAGAGTACTTTTCTCCCCGCAGAATAATCCATTCGCCAAGCTATTCCCCAACGGAGTTATCTTCTCCTACCGGTATTCTTGCAACTACCATCCCCAGCGGAAGCAAAAATCTATTCTCCAACATCAGCCCAGGAGTGACTTCCCGGCACCCGTCAAGGATTTACTTTCCTAGACGGAAAATATACATTCGTAAACATCACATACATCATTATAACATGTATATACGCATCATATCTTACAAATCTCATTTATGTTGAGAACATCATTGCTTGATCCATATCATGCATTGCATATGACTGACCTTTACCTTTCAGGAAAAGATTCAGTTAAGTTCTCAGCTATATTCAAGACCTAGACCGGTTCAGTTAAATCGACCCTAAGATTTCTCTGTTTCTTATCCCGTCAAAGGCCTTCTCTGGTTCAGTCAGATCGACCCTAAGATCTCCCTGTTTCTTATCCAGTTGAAGACATCCAAGACCTAGACCGGTTCAGTTAAATCGACCCTAAGATTTCTCTGTTTCTTATCCAGTCCAAGGCCTTCTCTAGTCCAATTAAATCGACCCCTAACAGATTTTCCTAATAAAGACTCAGTAGAAGATATCCAAGATTCTCTCAATGATTACTGTTGAGGTTGTAGTCGCCTGTGGTTCTCTCCCCGTTACTGTGGAGGTAGTAATCACCCCCAGATTCTCTCAATGATTATTGTTGAGGTTGAAGTCACCCAAGATTCTCTCAATGATTACTGTTGAGATTGAAGTCACCCGAGATTCTCTCAATGATTACTGTTGAGGTTGAAGTCGCCCAAGATTCTCTCAATGATTACTGTTGAGGTTGAAGTCGCCCCAGATTCTCTCAGCGTTCCTGTTGAGGTAGCAATCGTCCAAGGTTCTCTCAGCGTTCCTGTTGAGGTAGTAACCATCCCTAGTTCATTCATCACCGTTTGAAGCTCCAGATCTAGCTCCTGTAACCAGTCAGGACACATCTACAAAGAGTTTGAAGACCAGCTCCTGTAACAGGTCAGGTAATCATTTTCTTTTGCAGGTATGCAAGTTCTCGCTAAGGAATCTCTTACGCGATCAACACCCAGATGGCATCTATAAGCCCATCCACGTTCCATCACCTCTCAGCATGGCATCTATAAGCCCATCATCTTATCCATCAATCTCCAAATGGCATCTATAAGCCCATTCCCCACATCACTGCTACTATGTGAGTGCAAATTTCTGGGCACTCTAGTGTTCAATCATCTTCCACCTTCGGATTACGAAAGGCACGTCAGCCAATCTGCATCCTCAGGTCTAAGAATATTGAACAGGGGCAACTGTTGTACCCCAAAATTTTCCCTCCCATATTCTTCAAGACTTGCCAAGTCAAAGTTTCAAAATCTCCTCAAGGGTTGCACAGTTCAAGGGTCTCCTAAACAGTCAAAATTAGGGTTTTGGTTCTGGCAAAGTAAATGAAGTTTCCAAGGGTCCAATCAAGTCCCACATGCCTATAAACATGGTCAAGCATCCTCATACCAAGTTTCAAGACTTACAGCACAAAATTGCACGGTCAAAAACCCTAATTGCACTACAGTCAACTGTAGGGGCAAAATGGTCATTTGACAGTCAAAAGTTCAAATTTTTGGTCAACATCTCATTTTGAAGCCACAAACATCATTTGATCAATGCTTGATCATGATTCTCAAAGCTTGGCTCAAAAAGTCTCAAGATGCAAAAGTTTCCATATTTGGACAGTTGAAAAAGTCAACTGTAACTTGACCAAGGCATAACTTCCACATGGATTATCAGAAAAATTCCATCCAAATCTCATTTTGAAGAGAAAGACATTTCCTACAACCCCTCTTCACACTTCAAGTCCAAGAAATGCTCTCACAAAAAGTTATCAATTTCAACATTATAGGTCATTTTCAAAAGTCAACAAAAAGGGACTTTAAGTCAAAGGCCATAACTTGAGATTGGTAAATCAAAATGATATGGGACCAAAGGAATTGGTTAGAGGACTCAAAGACATTTCCAAAATGTCCAAGAACATGAGCAAAGATTAAAAATTGAGCAAGTTATGCCTTGTGGAAGTTGGGAAATTTTTGGATATTTTGAAAAGTCAACATTGCTTCAAATGTTTTAAAAATGCTAATGGGCCTCTTTTTCTTCCAAGAATCATTATCCAAGGCATGTGCACGACCATTTGGCCCAAAGGGAAGTTTTTCATCATTTTTATTTATTTATTTGTATTTTTAATGATTAATAATTCATTTAATTAATTAAAATATATGAAAAATACTAAACCTAACTTTTTAAATCTTTTTGTGCATGGAATAGGCTTAAGATTTCGTGCACAATCAGATATAGAAAGAGTCATGGTGATTGGACACAATTTGAATCAAATTTGCATGAAAAGATTGAAAAATATATGCATGGAAAATCAAATATTTTTTCATCAATTCCTTGATTCCTTGGACCAATTTCTTAACCCTAATCATTCACATGTATATATTGATGCAAACCCTACTCCTAAGGACGACCAAGCCGCGCAGAAATACCATAATCAAGATTGAGTTTTTATCAAGAAAAGTCAAAAACTGAAAGTGGCCTTAGAGAACGATTCAGAGGAAAAGATTGATTCCATTAGGTTGCTGAGACATTGCTGAAGCTAACTGAACATTTTTCCACGCGCATAACACCCAGAATTGGTGAATAGAACTCAAGCTTTTTCACTTTTTTGCATAAATCGTCTTTTATCATTCATGGCATGATTTTAAATTCTAATACTTGTTTTGTGTTGCTCTCATGATTCTGAAGCTAACCCTACAATTTGATTGAGTTTTTATGAACTGTACGCGATTTCACCATTGATACAGGCTAGGGTTCTTTGAGTTCTAATTTGGGCGTTTATGAATGCTGTAAAATTGGAACCCCTTAATACCATGAATGGACTCAGCGTGCTTGGACGATTCTAAAGCAATCCTCGCGCTCAATTTATGAGCTACCATGTGCTATTCGCTATTTTGGAAACAAGCATGTTTTGGGGGGGTTTAAAACCCCCGCTAACCTCTTTTGTATTTCAGGGAAAAAGGCAAAACGGAGAAGATTATGAAGTGTCAAGGCATGAGTGGCTCATTTAAATTTGCGCGCTAAATTTCCCACTAATTGTTGTTTCATATTATATTATTCTTTAGTTACATAATAATCAAAACGCGCAATTGGAGCAGTTGGTCAGGCATGTGTATGGTAATCTCTAGGACCTGGGTTCGAACCCCAGGTCCCCACTCTCTTTCATTATTTTTTCTATAAAACTAATCCCATGCAATATCTCCCCTGAAGACCACCATGTAACTCACCATCCAGCCATGCCACACGCCTCATGATCTTAATCCGAAAGCCCAGATCTGATGGACACCATATACGTTAGTCAATGGAGTTACACGCTGGCACAAAAGTCAATAAGGCCATGAGCTTAATGGGCCTGAATTACTGAATAAAACCTCCCAATTTGGGGACAGACCCCCCTAGGTTTGCAATTTCTTTTATATTTTTTTCATTTTTTTATTTGATTCAATTATTTTTTTTAATTAATTTCTTTAATTTAGTTTATTTTCATAAAAACATAAAAACAATATAAAAATCAGAAAAAGACAAAAATAAGTATTTTTATTTAATTAATATATGTTTTGTAAATAAAATTTCACCAATTAATTAGTTTTATTCTAGGGTTAATTTTAAAATCTTTTCTTAATAAACCTAAAATTGGTAGAATTAGGGTTTCAAGCATTTTTTATCTTTTTTCCTTTTTCACCATATTAATTATTAATAATTAAATATTATTTATTTTTATAAATCAAATTGCATGTAAATAATTAGATTAATTTTAGGCTTAATTTTAATATGTTTTTCTTAATAAATAAAAAATTTAGAATTAGGGTTAATGTCTCAATCTCATTTAATTCTCTTATTAAAAAACCATAAATACAAAAAACTAAAAAATAATTTCTTTTTCCTTAATTGAATTAATTTGTAAATAATAATTTAATTTCATTAAAAAGGGTCCAACGCCCTCGTTTCCAGTTTTAATTCATATTCGCGTATTTTATTTTATTTCTTGTAAATATTTATGTAATTCTCCCAAAGCCATGTAAATTAAATATTTATCTTTTGCACTTTACTTTATTTCTTTATTTTCTGTCAAATCGGGTCCTGGATTTTAATTTTGGCGATGTGGACCCGCGCCTTTGTAATAGTTTAGGAATTTTATCTTTCCGCACTCTTTTTTTTAACTGTTAATAATGGCATGCAAGAATGAATGACTAAAATAAAAACAAACGCATAGATCACCTGACATGAACAAGATAAATGCAAATGAATATGACACACAAATCACACGCCACCCCTAGGGTACGCCTCACTGTTGCCTTGCCTTTGAAAGGTGATCGTCGAGTAGTGGATGTCTTAGTAAGTCCTCATGATCCGGGAACCTGGCATGAGGGTAGCTTCTAAGGTGTCTTCCCATTGCTCTGGTGATCACCATGTCCCGAACCTCGAATTGACCCGAACACCTCCAACGGTGGTGCTATCTACCTCTCAATGGTGGGATGGCACTACTTTAAAGGACATTTACACAGACGAATTCCTTAGGGTAGGTAGACGACTCTAGATACTTCCTCTAATTTCAAAACAAATCAAAAATACTTTTCACACCGACACCTTTTCAAAAAGCTTTCGAAAGCAATTTTTCAAACACTCTTGAGGACCGATACAAGAGTCGAACTGGAATTTTCAAAGAGACTTTTTAAAACCCACAGTTGAAAAGCAAACAAACCATTTTTGAAAACACAATGAGCAAGTATCTAAGAGCCCATGGATAACCATGGATAGAAAGGGTGCTAACACCTTCCCTTTCTATAACCTACCTCCCGAACCGAGAGCAATCTCTTTAAGGAATTTTTCTGTGCTTTTGTCCTTTCCATTTGGAGAAAATAAAAGACGGTGGCGACTCTTGCTTCCGCGACATTTCGCAAAACCAGCGTTAAACAGTCAGTTCCAGATCCACCGATCACAGTAGGCAAATGATGGACCACAATATCGGTATCCAACCCGGGCATATCTTCGTAGGACCAGGCAAAGATCTCCACATAATCATGTAGCATCTGAGTCAACCGTTGCTTCACACTGAGCTCTAGGTTGGCACCAATCTTAACTTCCTTCCTGTCCGTCTCAGTACCCAGATTTATTGTTTCCACTGGCTCTTCATGTGGTTGAATTGCCCTCTCTTCCTGGAGTAACAGTCTTGCAAGCTCACCAGGCACTTCGTAATCATCTTCACCTTCGTCTTCGGCTAAGTTGATCGGATTTTTGAAGTCATAACTGGCAGTAGCAGAGTCGTTACCAGTGAGATCCAGAGTGGATTGAAACCTGTATGAGTGAGTGTGTGTAAATACAGCTGTTTTGCAATATATAAAGAAAGGAAAGAAAGAAAAGGAGCATAAGATTTGAAATGCAAGAAAACGTCCAAGATCTTTATTCATGATATATGAGATGACAATTAATATACCCTCACAAATGAAGCCAACGGTGCCTCGGGTAAGACACCGGGCCATAAAGTTCAATTTATTGTTTATTACAAATAACAAAAACAAAAGAATTTATTACTCAGTAACAAGAGAAACAAGTAGGTTGTCCTTTGCAATCCAATTGCTAGGTTCACTGTCGGTTTCCGGGTAAATCCAGTTGTCGAACTCAGCTTCATCCACTTCTTCTTCGTCCCCAATAGCATTCACTCCATGAGAAGGCAGGGGTGCTGTCACTACATTAGGCTTCTCGGATGCCTCAAATTGTACCTCCTTCGTATCAATAAAGTCCTGCAGCTTATTCCTTAAGGCCCAACAGTCATCAGTGGAATGCCCCAGGCTATCGGAGTGATAAGCACAGCAGGCATTTGGGTTGTATTTCGGAGAGGCAGTATTCACAACTTTCGAGGCCTCCCTGACAGTCACTAAGTTGGTGGATAGCAACTGTGGTAAGATTTATGACAAGGTCATACTTAGCTGGGTGAACTCTCTTCTAGGTCTTTCAGCCCTTTGAGGATTGGTTTGCCGAGGAGCGGCAGCAGGCTTAGCAATTATCACTGTGTTGACAGATTGGCGGCGCTCAGGTTTCTCTTGTCTTCTAGACCCATATACAGCACTGGCCTCCTTCTTAAAGGTCTTCTTCTCAGAACTTGCAGATGCACCTTTCTGAATTTTGCCGGACTTCATTCCAGCCTCTATTCTCTCCCCGGTCAGAATAAGATCAGTAAACCCTGCAGACGAGTTACCGATAAGATGGTTGAAAAATGGCCCAGATAGGGTCCCTAAGAACATGTCTACCAACTCCCGGTCAGTTAACGGAGGCTGCACCCTGCCAGCCAGATCCCTCCATTTCTGTGCATACTCTTTGAAACCTTCGCTTGACCCTAGCGACATACCCTGGAGTTGGGTACGTGTAGGGGCAAGGTCGGCATTATATTGATACTGCTTATAAAAAGCAGTAGCCAACTCCTCCCAGTTACGAATCTTGGTCCCATCCAGCTGATATAACCATTCGAGATGAGTCCCTGAAAGACTCTCCTGGAAGAAGTGGATCCACAAGTTCTTGTCCATTGAGTACGGTTGAATCTTCCGCACATAAGATTTGAGGTGTAGCTTGGGACAAGACACCCCGTCATACTTGGTGAAAGATGGTGCTTTGAACTTGTGAGGAATAATCACACCAGTAGATAAGCCCAAGTCTCTGAAATCCAGCCCAGGCGCTTGTTGGATCTCCATTGCATTCAGTCTGTCTTCCAATTGTTTGTACCGGTCTTCAGCCGGAGGATACTATTCCTCATTGAAGTCAGTCTCGTTGTCGGAGACTACCGAACTAGGACCTTTTCCCCCTTGGGGACTACTCTTGCCTATAGAAGAACCAACCTCTTCATTCTGCAGAGTGTTGCCAAACCTTCGGCCCGAGTTGAAAAGAACAGTTCTCTTCTTCTTCTTCTTCTCCTTCTTCAGGAGTAAAACCTTCAGCTCCTCTTGGCCTTGAGCCAAACCCATGATTAGTTCCTGAAATTGTGCGTTCTGCGCCTGAAGAGCCTTGATAGACATCTCAGTTGATGATGAGTCAGGGTTCATGATGCTGAAATAAACAGCGAAGAACAGTAAGCAACCTGAAAAGAAGAAAACCTGCTATGGACATGATGAATGGAATGCGTATGATTTATGTTTTCAAAGACAATCGGGAATCAACTTTGTAAACAAAAAGGAACACACTTCATTAGATTCAACTTTGAAACTTAAATTGTTCAACAGGTTGCCCTTAGGCGTTACATAAAATGACAATGCTGAAAAGGGAAATAAAACTGCAAAAGAACATCCAACGCTCCTTATTGATCCCATGGTCTCCTCTTCTCAGTACAGATGTAATTATTCAGAGCTCGCTCATTCTCCAACTGCTTTGTCAGCTTCTGGATCTTCAATTCCTGCTCATTGAACTTTTCCCGGTAAGAATCCCGTTCTTCTCGCAGTTGCGACCAAGACCTCTTTAATGTCTCATAATCAGTAGGTATCTGAGGAGGGAGGACAGTTGGAGGAACACCATCTTTGTCAGGATGCTCAAGAATGACGGGTCTGACAGCTTCGTATGGCATACCTAACTTCTGAGCACGGATGCGAACCCATTTGTAGTAGGCTTCCATAGGTAGAGAAGTCTTTGGCCCCAACTCTTGTGGGTCAGCTTTATGAACTTTGTCCCAAGCCTTGATGAACCTACGACGCAGCTCGTCACTATCCCCCTGAAACTCAAAACTGATGTGAGGCACCAACATCTCATGAGGCCCTGCTCTTCTGGCCCTTCCAAACTAACGGAGCGCTAGACATGGATTGTAAGAGATTCCTCCTTGGGTACCAATCAACGGAACATTAGGGTACTCTCCGCAACGATCAATAACAGCTATCTCATCCAAGCCTCTGAAAGTCCAAATGATGTCCTTATCAGTGAGAGACATTAACCTATGGGCCCAACCTCTTCCTTCTTGGTTCTTCAGCACGAACTTAGGGAGGTGCGAAATAAACCACCTCACCAACAAAGGGATACAACACCATAGAGTTCCTCGTCTTCGGGCAGTACGGGCATAAAGTTGTTGCAGGATGTCACCCAAGAGAGTGGGCACAGGGTTCCGAGACATAAAGATCCTTATGGAAGTGACATTGATGAAGTTGTCAGGATTAGGAAACAAGACTAGCCCATAGATTAAGAGAGCTAGGATATCTTCATATGCCCTAAAATCCAGGTCATTCCAGAAACTGTTAGCTTTACCAATCAGAAACTTGGCCAAGAAACCCTTAACTCCGCTTCTAGTCACCCAGTTGTCCATTACTTCTTGATGTGTCCAAGGAAGAGCTGCAGCAACCTCCTCAAGCCTGAGGGTCTTTTCCCAACCAGTGTAAGGAGTCTGATCCAAGATAGGGATGTTAAGCAAGTCAGAGAACTCTTCCAGGGTAGGGACCAGCTGGAAGTCTTGAAAGGTGAAACACTGGTACAGAGGGTCATAGAACTGGGTCAGGACACTCATCAACTGTTGATCCCGCTTTGCAGTAACTAAACTGAGAAGAGAACCATGCCTCTGGGTGAAGGAAGTGGTATTTGGAATTCTGCTAACCAACTCTTCAAGCAACTCAGGTGGGTGAACAAAGTTGAACCAGATAGTATTCCTTCGCACAGGCATCATGATATCCTACAAAACAGAGCAAAGGTGAAACCCTCTTGTCTTTGAAATGGTCAGTCCTTATGCAGGATGCATGCAATGCTCATGATGTTATGATGTTATGATAAAGCACACCACAAATATTTACAAAGGCAAACATGGTAAGGCACACAAGTCACACAAGGTAAGCCCCTAAAGTTTAGGCCAGCATGAGGTCTAGGTATTACCCTCTTTCAGTTTGTCGGTTCATACCTGTCCTATCAAAAGTAACCGGGTTCTTAGAGGATCCCAATATCATTGACCACCCTCAATCGATCATAACTCCAACATCGCAATCTTTTCTTGCGGCCAGAACCATCACGAGAGTTTAGCCTCAACGGGCGTAGCATACTGCTACTGTTCTAATGGCCAAGTTGTGTCATTTAAGGTTCTAAGGTTGTTGGTGCTTAATGACTCCTCAGAAGACCCATATTTTCCTCGTTGCGACACAAGGGATATCGGTACAGACCAAGGTGCCACACCAACGTAGCCACTGCTTCACCCGTGTCGGTCTACGCCGGACAAGTCCCTCACAGCTTATGCTACCTAAACAGGGTATCCCCAGATCCGGGTTAGGATCTATGTAACTCCCATGCAACCCACAATTTAAAACAAGCAAATCAATACAATTGAAAACACAGTTATGAACTATCCTAAGGTACACCTCACTTTAAATAAAAGTCCCCAGCAGAGTCGCCAGTTCTGTGATCGGTGGATCTGGAACTGACTGTTTAACGCTGGTTCGCGAAATGTCGCGGAAGCAAGAGTCGCCACCGTCTTTTATTTTCTCCAATATGGAAAGGACAAAAGCACAGAAAAATTCCTTATAGAGATTGCTCTCGGTTCGGGAGGTAGATTATAGAAAGGGAAGGTGTTAGCACCCTTTCTATCCATGGTTATCCATGGGCTCTTAGATACTTGCTCATTTGTGTTTTCAAAATGGTTTGTTTGCTTTTCAACTGTGGGTTTTAAAAAGTTTCTTTGAAAATTTCAGTTCGACTCTTGTATCAGTCCTCAAGAGTGTTTGAAAAGTTGCTTTCGAAAGCTTTTTGAAAAGGTGTCGGTGTGAAAAGTATTTTTGATTTGTTTTGAAATTAGATCAAGTATCTAGAGTCATCTACCTACCCTAAGGAATTCGTCTGTGTAAATGTCCTTAAAGTAGTGCCATCCCACCATTGAGAGGTAGGTAGCACCACCGTTGGAGGTGTTCGGGTCAATTCGAGGGTTCGGGACATGGTGATCACCGGAGCAATAGGAAGATACCTTAGAAGCTACCCTCATGCCATGTTCATGGACATGAGGACTTACTAAAACATCCTCTACTCGACGACCACCTTTCGAGGGGCAAGGCAACAGTGAGGCGTACCCTAGGGGTGGCGTGTGATTTGTGTGTCGTTTTCAGATATTTTTATCTTGTCATGCATTGGTGATCTACGTGTTGCTTTTATTTTTGACATTCATTCTTTCATGCAGGTTAATTAACAGTTTAAAAGATGCGGAATTAAAAGTCCTACGCTATTACAAAGGCGCGGGTCTACATCGCCAAATTAGTCCAAGACCCGATTTGAAATAAAAATAAAGAAAAAAATGCGGAAAAGATAAATGTCTAATTACGCTATTACATGGCTTTGGGAGAATTACATGAATATTCACAAAAAGGAAATAAAAATGCGAAGAGAATTAAAGTCGGGAATGCGAGGGCGTTGGACCCTTTTTAGGAAATTGAATTAAAATTACAAAATTAATTAAATTAAATGAGAAAGGAAGTTATTTTGAGTTTTTTGTATTTATGGATTTTAATGAGAATTAATGGAAAAAAGAAAAGTTAATTAACCCTAATTCTAAACTATTTTTAATTTAAAAAAATGTTAAAATTAAACCTAGAATTAACCTAATTATTTAATGGCAAGTTTATTTTCAAAATAATAATTAATAATTAAATAGGATGAAAAAAGAAAAAAGGAAAAAAGTATAAAACCCTAATTCTATATTTTTTAGTTTATTAAGAAAAATATTAGAATTAAACCTAGAATTAAAAACTAATTAATTAATAAGATTTATTTATAACATTAAATAAAAAATATATTTTATTTTTTGCCTTTTCTGATTTTTATTATTTTTTATGTTAAAGAAAAAATTAATTTATGAATTAAACTAAAAAGAAATAAAACAAATAAATAGAAAAGAATAAAAAAGAAAGAAAAATTAATGCAAACCAATGGGGGGTGTTGACCCCAATTTGGAGGTATCTGGCCAGCAATTAGGCCCATTTAATTCCTGGCCTTGTTGACTTTTCTGGGACGTGAGTGGCATCATTGACCAATGCATAGGGTGCTCCTTAGGTCATGGCCATTGGATTGAGATCAGTGGGCGCGTGGCAAGCTTGGATGGTGGGTGTATGATGAACCCCTGGGCGTACACTGCATGAGATCAAGTGAAAACAAAATTCATTGGAAAATATGGGGGACCTGGGAATCGAACCCAGGTCCCAATGTTCAGAGGACAACGCATCTACCAACCATCCAAAGGCGTTTCTTTGTAAATTATATGGAATGCAATTATTATAAGAGAAAACAAAAGTTAGTGGTCTGACTCAAAAAATTACGCGCCAACTTTGAATAGGCCAATGGCCTTGATCCACGCATGCATCTTCTTCATGTTAAACCTGCAAAATAAAAAGAGATAGCGGGGGTTTTAAACCCCCACTAAGTGGCAAACGTGAAAATAGCGAATAGCCCCTGGTTGTTCATAAAGTAGGCGCGATAGGATGACTGGATTCGTGTGAAGCTTCTGGTTCTGATGGCATAAGTCTCATGTCTCAATTTTTCCAGAATAAGGAAGCCCCAAATTCACATCTCTGAAAACCTAAAAAGCATCAATGGCGTTTTTCTATACAGGCAGTATTAATTCAATTCAACGATACCATGAGGTTCAGTAAGTCCATATTAGTATAAAACAAGCATTAGAATGTATGAATATGTCCTATAAATCAAAACACGAGTATGCAATATATCATGAACAAGGCTGCTCCGTTTTACCATTTCTTAAGGTTAGAAGCTGTGATTTTGATCCAGAAACATTCCTTGTGGCCTTGGCAAGCGATTGGAATAGTTATTTTGTCTTGAAACCAACTCTAATGCAGTTTTCAGTTTTTACTTTTTTCACAAAAATTGCAAAGTTCTTGTTCAGCTTTGGGCGCAGCTTCAAGGTTCTTTGGCATTAGGTTTTGCATCTGACTTATGTATGGGATGGATTAGGGTTGGATTTTGAGCCAAAAGATCAATGCATTGATGTATCAAATATTTGATTTTCAATGAATATTTTTTCAATCTTTTTCATGTGTTTTTGATTCCAATCATGACCAATCTCCTTGATTCTTTCCATATTGGGTAGTGCACGAAATCTTGAAGGTATTCTATGCACAAAAAGATTTGAAAAGCATGGATGAGTATTTTTTTCATATTTTATTTAATTAAATGAATTAATTGTGATTAAAAATTCAAATAAATAATAAAAATGATGAAATAAATCCCCTTTGGGCCAAATGGTCGTGCATAGTCTTTGGATCATGATTCTTGGAAGAAAATGTGGCCCATTAGCAATTTTGAGGCATTTGAAGTAAAGTTGACTTTTCAAAATTCCCAATAATTTCCCAACTTCCACAAGGCATATCTTGCTCAATTTTTAAGCTTTGATCATGTTCTTGGACATTTTGGAAAGGTCTTGAAGTCCTCTAACCAATGCCTTTGGTCCCATGTCATTTTGATTTACCAATATCAAGTTATGGTCTTTGACTTAAAGTGCCTTTTTGTTGACTTTTGAAAATGACCTATAATGTTGAAATTGATAACTTTTAGTGAGAGAATTTCTTGGACTTGAAGTATGAAGAGGAGTTGTAGGAAATGTCATTCTCTTTAAAATGATCTTTGGATGGAATTTTTCTGATAAACCATGTGGAAGTTATGCCTTGGTCAAGTTACAATTGACTTTTTCAACTGTCCAAATATGGAAACTTTTGCATCTTGAGACTTTTTGAACCATGCCTTGAGAATCATGATCAAGAATTGATCAAATGATGTTTGTGGCTTCAAAATAAGATGTTGATCAAAAATTTGAACTTTTGACTGTCAAATGACCATTTTGCCCCTGCAGTTGACTGTAGGGCAATTAGGGTTTTTGACTGTGCAATTTTGTGTTGTAAGTCTTGAAACTTGGCATGAAGATGCTTGACCATGTTAGTAGGCATGTGGGACTTGTTTGGGCCCTTGGAAACTTCATTTTCTTTGTCAGAACCAAAACCCTAGTTTTTGACTGTTGTGAGGCCCTTGAACTGTGCAACCCTTGGGGAGATTTTGAAGCATGCTCTTTGCAAATCTTGAAGAATATGGGAGGGCAAATTTTGGGGTACAAAACCTTGAAATCATTTCATATGCATTTACCATTCATCATAACATAAGCAGGTTTCTTACAACAAGTCTCATCATTTTTCTATTGTTTATTTCAGTAAGATGGATCTCGAGCAGACAGTAAAAGACCTCCAAACACAAAATGCTCAGTTTCAACAAATGTTCTTGACTATAGCCAAAGGACAAGAGGATTTGAAAACTTTGTTGGTTGAAGAAAAGAAGAAGAAAGCAAAGAAAATAACCGGAGTTCTGAATATGGGAAGAAGGTTCCAAGGACAAGCCAGACGGACCCTAGACTTTGCAACGTCATCTGGTGAAAAGGATAATCAAGAAGTGAAAGGAAAGGAAGCAGTTGTCCATCAAGAATCTGAAGAGGAAGAAGAAGAAGATTACTTTGAAGAGAAATATCCCCCGCCGACGACAAATACAAACATCTGGAAGAACGTCTAAGTGCAATGGAAATTCAGAAAGTGCTCGGGCTGGACTTGGAGGAGCTGGGTTTAGTGTCTGGGATTGTTATTCCACCAAAATTCAAGGCACCCATGTTCGCTAAATATGACGGGGTCTCGTGTCCCAAGATGCATCTCTGATCCTATGTAAGGAAGATACAGCCGCACACTACTGACAGAGATTTGTGGGTACATTTCTTTCAAGACAGTCTATTTGTAACTCAGCTTGATTGGTTCTATCAACTGGAAAGGGCCAATACCCATAATTGGGAAGACCTTTCCGCTGCTTTCTATAAACAGTATCAGTATAACATAGACCTTTCTCCCACCCGTACTCAACTCCAGAGTATGGCTATGGTTTCAAGTGAAGGTTTCAAAGACTACGCTCAGAAATGGAGGGACTTAGCAAGAAGAGTCCAGCTTCCCCTTTCTGAAAGAGAACTAGTAGACATGTTTCTGGGTACCCTGTTCGGTCCTTTCTTTAATCACTTAATTGTAAGTTCCTTAGCAAGTTTACTAAATTAATCTTGACCGGAGAAAGAGTGGAAGCTGGGATTAAAAGTGGGAAGATTCAAAAAGACGCATCCTCTGCTGCTGTAAGAAAAGCATTTATCAGGAAGAAAGAAGTTGGTGGTGTGTATCCTCAAAGGAATCAAGAAATAACTGAACATCGTCCAATGGTGGGGGTTGTCATGATCCCAAAGCCTGCACCTACTTAACAAAGAAGCAACCAACCTAGAACAGAAAGACCAGTAAGACAATTTACCCGGATTAATATGACACTATCTCAAGTCCTGCCACATTTGTTGAGATCTAATCTGGTGACTTTGAAAGAAGCCCCGAAGAATCCCAACACAACATCTCCTCATTACCAATGCTCGTTGTGCTTACCATTCAGAAAGTACAGGCCATGATACTAACAACTATTGGGCTTTGAAAAATAAGGTTCAAGAGCTTCTCGAAGCCAAAGAAATTGAATTAGATGCTCCTGAGATCCCAAATGTTATCACCTCTCATATGCCCAAGCATGGTCGTGATGTTAACGTTGTTGAAGATGATATGTTCATTATTGCTATTGATGAACTCGTTACTTCTCTCCTGACTATCAAGAAGAACCTGTTGAATGTCGGTTTATTTATGGGTTGTGACGAAAGTTGACACCTTTGTTTATCCCTACCAACTGGCTGTCATTTATTGAAAGCGGGTGTTCAACGCCTAATGGATGACAAAGAGATTTTGTTTGAAAAGACTCTCGTTCCAGCCATTTCTTACAAAGATGTTTCAATAGTAACCATTTCCGCAAATCCTTCCAGGGTCTCCACCAAAAGACCTGTTAGGATTACATCAGTTGCTAAAGTAGCTCCACTGATAATTACTATGCCTGGACCAATCCCGTACTCATCAGATAAAACTATCCCATGGAATTATGGGGGTGACGTCTACTATCATGGTGTCAAATAGGATTGGCTGGCCGATGAAGACTTGATTTTTGAGAAGGTTGACCCCGACATCAGCAACATCGCAGGAACCAGCAAGATAACCCGAAGTGGAAGAGTATTCTCTCTCGAGATTGCTCCTCCGTAGACTGTTACCAGTCCTGTAATCATCCCTGATTCTGTTCTTGTTGACACTACTACTACTATAATTCCTATAGTTACACCTGCTAATACTCCTACCACTGAGTCGACCGAGACTCGAGGCAAAGGCATTATGGTTGAGCGTGTCCGGATCAAGGCGCAATCAGTATCTATCCCTGAGGCCTCCCAAAAAGAGATGGAATAAATTCTAAAAATTATAAAGAGAAGCGACTACAACATAGTCGAACAGCTAGGGAAGACTCCGTCAAAGATTTCCATGATGGCTTTATTGTTATGCTCTGAGGCTCATGCCAAGGCCTTGGTGAAATTCCTTAAAATTTCCCATGTACCACAAGAAACCTCTGCTGATCAGTTCCAAGACTGCGTGGCCAGTTTAACCGCTGACAATGGTTTAGGCTTTTCAGATGCTGACTTGACACCTAGAGGGAGGAAGCACAACGAGGCATTGCGTGTCTCTGTCGAATGCAGGGGCACAACTTTGGCCCATGTCTTGGTTGATACTGGTTCGTCTTTGAATGTGCTGCCTAAGAAGGCTCTTGATAGACTCGACTATGAAGGTTTGACCTTAAAACCCAGCAATATAGTGGTAAGGGCCTTCGACGGTTCAAAGAGAATGATGCATGGGGAGGTGGACATCCCCATAAAATTGGAACTCAAACCTTTGATTCAACTTTTTACGTGATGGACATTCGCCCTTCTTATTCCTGCTTATTGGGCCGACCATGGATTCACAACACTGGTGTCGTTACCTCTACATTATATCAGATGCTGAAATATCCAACCAAGGGGAAAATCATTATTGTCCATGGAGAAGAGGAATATATGGTTAGTCACTTGAACTCCTTCAGATACGTGGAATTGGATGGTGAAATTATTGAAACTCCATTTTAGCACTTCGAGGAAGTCCCACAAACCGTGGCAGTAACCAAGGTTGTTTCCCAAATCCCAAAGATTACAAGACCTTCACTAAAGATGTCTTCTCTGAAAGACGCCAAGGCAGCGATCAAAGAAGGTGGGTGTACTATTTAGGGCCAGCTCCCGGATATCCCATACAAATCTTACAAATTTGGTTTGGGTTTCACTTCAGGAGCCCAGAAAGTTATACGTCGTGCTCGTGCCAGGGGACCACCCTTGAAGATCAGCAACCACGGAGTCAACACAGTGGAGGATGATGAGGACAACTACGACCTGGAGGAATGTATTTTCCCAACTGTCAACGGAGGACTCAGCAACTGGGAAGCTAAAGATTTTATCCCAATTACTTTTATCCCACAGTAATTGTCTTTAAGTATTTTGTCGGACCTGTAATAATTAAACAATTCAGACTTTTAAAACCTTGTGTCTTACCTGAGGCACAACAGTCCATTTGTAAGGGATGTTACCTCATTTTCATATGTCATCAATGAATCATGGATGTTTTTGAATACAAACTTTATGCTCTTTGTCTTTATTTTTAAATTTTTATTTCTTTCAAATATAGCTATACTCTTACACACACTCACATTCAAAATGCAGATCTACATCCATTCGGGATCCCATGGGTAACGATTCTGCTATGACCTTATGTGACTCTGGAAATCTAATCTACCAAGCTGAAGACAAATGTGAGGAAGATTGTGAAGTTCCAGGAGAACTTTCCAGGTTACTACAACAAGAAGAGAGGATCATACAGCCCCATGAAGAACCAGTGGACACAATTAACCTAGGTACCGAAGAGGACAAGAAAGAAGTCAAGGTGGGTGCCAATCTGGAACCCAATGTCAAGAAGCGTCTGACTCAGTTTCTACATGATTATGTCGAGGTATTTGCCTGGTCGTACGAAGACATGCCAGGACTTGATGCTGATATCGTGGTACATCGTCTACCAACAAAAGAAGATTGCCCTCCTGTAAAACAGAAAGTCCGTCGCATACGACCAGACATGTCAGAGAAGATTAAGGCTGAAGTCATGAAACAATTCAATGCCGGATTCTTGGCTGTCAGCTCCTATCCATAATGGGTCACCAATGTTGTTCCCGTACCTAAAAAGGAAGGCAAGGTACGAATGTGTGTGGACTACAGAGATTTGAATAGGGCAAGCCCTAAGGTTGATTTCTCACTTCCCCATATCGATATTTTAGTTGACAATACAGCACAGCATAAGGTGTTTTCCTTCATGGATGATTTATCAGGCTACAATCAAATCAAAATGGCCCCTGAGGACATGGAGAAAACAACCTTCGTCACATAATGGGGCACATTATGTTGCAAGGTTATGTCGTTCGGGTTGAAGAACGCTGGGGCAACCTATCAGCATGCCATGGTAGCTCTATTTCACGACATGATACATCACGAAATAGAGGTCTATGTGAACGACATGATAGCCATATCTTAAATGGAAGAGGAACATCTTGACCATTTGCAGAAACTGTTTGAGAGACTAAAGAAATACAAGTTGAGGTTGAACCCGAATAAATGCACATTTGGGGTGAGGTCTGGTAAACTCCTAGGCTTTGTCGTCAGCGGTAAAGGTGTCGAAGTGGATCCTGCCAAGGTGAAAGAGATACAAGAAATGCCTGCTCCTCATACTGAGAAGGAAGTCAGGGGATTCTTAAGACGGCTAAACTACATTTCCAGATTCATTTCTCACTTAACAGTTACTTGTGAACCAATCTTCAAATTACTGAAGAAAGATCGAGTAGTCAAATGGAATGATGAATGCCAAACTGCCTTCGACAATATCAAAGAGTACCTGCAAGAGCCTCCTGTTTTAATGCCACCCGTCAAGGGAAGACCATTGATCATGTATCTAACTGTTTTGGAAAATTCAATGGGGTGTGTGCTGGGGCAGCATAACGAGTCTGGCCAAAAAGAGTATGCTATTTATTACCTGAGTAAAAAGTTTACCGACTGTGAAACAAGATATTCACTGCTCGAGAAAACTTGTTGCGATGTGGCATGGGCTGCTCGCCAGCTAAGACAGTATATGTTTACCCATACTACTTTATTGATATCCAAGATGGATCCAATAAGATACATATTCGAGAAACCTGCCATCTCTGGGAGAATAGCAAGATGGAAGATGATCATGACGGAATATGAAATTCAGTATACTACCCAGAAAGCAATAAAGGGCAGTGTGCTAGCCGATCACCTTTCTCATCAAGCTGTGGATGACTACCAGTCCATGAAGTTCGAAATTCCAAATGAAGACATCATGATGGTAAACAACTGTGAAGAATTCAGACCATATGACGGACCTGAACAAGGATCCCGATGGACCCTGGTTTTTGATGGGGCGTCCAACGCACTCGGCAATGGTATAGGTGTTGTACTCACATCCCCTGAAGGATGTCAGACTCCCTTTACTGCAAGACTCTGCTTCAACTGTACTAATAATATGGCCGAATACGAAGCGTGTATTTTTTGTCTCAAAGCTGCCATAGATTTGGGGATCAAGTCCTTAAGTGTATTCGGAGATTCAGCCTTAGTCATCAGCCAGATTAAAGGAGAGTGGGATACGAAACACCCTAACCTAATCCCCTACAAAGAACATGGGTTGACATTAATCCCATATTTTGAGAAGATCACCTTCGATCATTTCCCGCGAGAAGAAAATCAGCTAGCAGACGCACTAGCCACAATGTCATCCATGTTTAAACTCAAATGGGATGACGAGGCTCCCCAGATCACCATTGAACGAATGGATGAACCAGATCACTGTCACGAGATCTACACTGAAGAAGTAGTGGACCGGCCTTGGT
This sequence comes from Vicia faba, assembly GCA_948472305.1. NCBI lineage: Eukaryota > Viridiplantae > Streptophyta > Magnoliopsida > Fabales > Fabaceae > Vicia > Vicia faba. The sequence continues at coordinate 1,239,861,338 of OX451737.1, forward strand.
TCCACGAAGTCAAGAGGTATCTCAAGGATCAACAGTATCCGGAAGGAGCTTCAGTCAATGATAAGAAGTTCTTAAGGATATTCTCTGCTAAGTTCTTACTTAGTAATGGCATCCTCTACAAACGCAACCATGACTCTGTATTGATTCGTTGCGTAGACAAGGTTGAGGCAGAAAAGATCATGGCTAATCTACATGAAGGCACTTTTGGCACCCATTCCAGTGGGCATACGATGGCAAAGAAGATCCTACGGGCAGGTTATTACTGGTCTACCATGGAAGAAGATTGCTATCAGCACTCTCGAACTTGTCATAAGTGTCAGATCTATGCTGACAAAGTGCATGTACCTCCAGTTCCTCTGAATATCCTGACTGCTCCCTGGCCATTCGTGATGTAGGGCATTGATATGATTGGAGAAATCAAGCCCACATCCTCTAATGGACACTGCTTCATCTTGGTGGCCATTGACTATTTCAGGAAGTGGGTTGAGGCGGCTTCTTTCGCTTCCATTACCAAGAATGTTGTCGTCTGGTTTATCAAACAGAATGTCATATGTCGTTACAGTATCCCGGAGAGGATCATCACAGACAATGGTACGAATCTCAACAATACCATGATCACCGCACTATGCGTGAAATTCAAGATCCAGTACCATAATTCTTCTCCTTACCGGCCAAAGATGAATAGCATTGTCGAAGCCACAAATAAGAACATCAAAAAGATCATACAAAAAATGACAGTAACCTACAAGGACTGGCATGAGATGCTACCATTCTCACTCCACGGTTACCGTACCATGACGCGCACATTAACTGGGGCAACACCTTACTCTCTGGTATACGACATAGAGGTTGTCTTGTCTATTGAGGTCCAGATCCCTTCTCTAAGAATCATGAAGGACACAGGGTTGAATGGAGAAGATTGGATCCAAACACGACTTGATCAACTGAACTTGATTGATGAGAAGAGGCTTACGATTTTCTATCATGGCCAGATGTACCAAAAATGTATGATCAAGGATTTTAACAAAAAGGTCAGACGTCTGGTATATCAGGTTGGTGACTTGGTAATAAAGCGTATCATATTACCACAAGGTGATCCCATGGGAAAATGGACTCCTACATATGAAGGACTGTTTATGATCAAAAGCATATTCTCTGGTGGAGCAATGATTCTAACCACTATGAATGGTGACGACCTTCCGCACCCTGTGAACGCGAACATAGTCAAAAGATACTACGCATAAGAGACCCGCTAGGTTGACACACCTAGGAAAAACAAGGGCATCCCGGCGAACCAAAAAGGTTCGGGGAAAAATTAGGGATAAAACAAAAAAATTGTACACCCGGCAAGTTGAAAACCCGAAAGGGAGACTTGGGCAAAAAAGGGTATCCCGGTGGACTGAAAACCTGAAAGGGCGGTCCAGGAAAACGTTAGGGAATTAAAGCGTATGATTATGTCCCATTGATCACCTTACAGAAAACCTTTAGCTTTGACTGACCAACTCAACGGTTCTAATCAACTTCAGACAAGGCAGCAAGTGGACAAGACGCTCAGAGACATGAAGGCTATAGCAGAATGGGAACCCCATGGGATTATTGCACATAGCTATCTTTTCTTTGTATCAAATTTCCATTTTTTACGACGACATTCTCTTACTAGAATGATCGTCTCATTGTACAAAAATACTTATTCAAAGTTAATACAAAAATATTCCTTTGAAAATGAAAAACTATTTGTTTTTCCTTATTTCTGAGTTTTGTTTACAAAAACATCTAATGATTTATTTTTGAACATATGAATTTGAACGTAACTACTGTTTACAAATGAGCAAAAAAAAGGGGAACACAAAAATAGAAAGACAAACACTAATGGCTTTAAGAAATAGGATAATGTCTTTAGACTATTCCATAGAATCCCCCACAGTGTGCAACTTAATGATATCAAGCTCTCTCACATCCCCGGCAGAACAAAACTTCCAGTTATCACTTCCCAGTAGAAGTCGCCCAATTTCTCAGGATTCCCCAACAGGATTTCACAGGCAATACACAGCATTTCCCTTACAAAAGAGTTTATTTCTCTAACAAATAGAAGCTCATCAACTCATCAGCACTTCAAAACATGAAGACTTACACTCCATATCCCCAGCAACCGTCAGGGATTTATTTTCCCTAAAGTATTAAAGAAGAATAGCTTACATGCCCATACATCGCATCCATACGTCATAACATTGACAACACGAATACATACAAAATAATCTCATTCTTTTTTTTGAGAACATCATTGTACAATGCATTTCATACATTATGAAATTGCGTACAACTAATCTTTCATCTCTTCAGGAAAGATCAGTCAGCAGATGGCTATCATCAACAATTTGCAAAAGGTCAGAGATTAATACCTGAAACAAGCCAGGACAATCATCTACACGACCAGCTGAAGCAATCCTGCACGGGTTTCTTCTCATTCAGCTTTCAGATACAGTTCAGATACGCTCCAGACACGGATACCATTCTAATACTCATTCAGATTCAGCTTTCAGATACAGTTTAGATACGCTTCAGACGCGGATGCCTTTCTGATACTCATTTAGATTCAGCTTTCAGATACAGTTCAGATACGCTCCAAACGTGGACGCCATTCTAATAATCATTCAGGTTCAGCTTTCAGATACAATTCAGATACGCTCCAGACACTGACTCCATTCTGATACTCATTCAGATTCAACTTTCAGATACAGTTCATATACGCTCCAGACACGGACACCATTCTGGTACTCATTCAGATTCAGCTTCCAGATACAGTTCAGATACGCTCCAGACGCGGACTCCATTCTGATACTCATTCAGATTCAACTTTCAGATACAGTTCAGATACGCTCCTGACACGGATGGCATTCTGATACTTATTCAGATTCAGCTTTCAGATACAGTTCAGATACGCTCCAGATACGGATGCCATCCTGATACTCATTCAGATTCAACTTTCAGATACAGTTCAGATATGATCCAGATTCGAATGTCATTCTGTCACTCATTCAAATATAGTCTAGAAAGGAGTCAGATTACAATCCTCTTATGGATATTATTCTGGTAATCAACCCCACACATCCAGTATTTCAGTATAAATCAAACAGAGATTTATTCTGACACTTCTTCCATTACCACCAACAATCATTTTTGGATGGCATTTATAAGCCCATCTCCAACAATTTTCCATCATCTCTCCAAATGGAATCTTTTAATCCCATTCCCTACACCATCAACCATCACATCCCCGAGTGCAAATTTCTGGGCACTCTAGTGTCCAATCATCTTCCACCTTCAAGTCACGAATGACAAATCCGCCAATCTAACTCTTCAGGTTTAAGAAGATTGAATAGGGGCAGCTGTTGTACCCCAAAATTTGCCCTCTCACTTATCAAATATTTTCTCACAAAGATCTCTCTTGGTTCAAGACTGCACTAGGGTTGATCAACTCAAGACACCTCCTTAAGCACTGATGACTAAAATTAGTGTTTGAGATTGCACAAGGATAATTTAACTTTCAATGCTTCATATGACTTTCATGGATCATTATGGACCCCCAAGATTACTCATGTCAAGTTTCAAGCCTTGGATCACACTTTTGCTCAGTCAATTGAGTAGTTGACCTAAAAGTCAGTTGTATTGGGGAAAAAGTCTACTGTGGCCAATTTATAGTCAAACTTCATAATTTTTTATCCATTTAAACATTATAAACTCGTATGTATCATTTGATCAAGTTTGGACCATAATTCCTCAAGAAATTTGATCAAATCATCAAAAGGGAAAATGGTCAAAATTAGGGTTTTGACTGAGGAAAGGTAATTTCTGATTTTTGACCTAGCAAATGGTTAATTAGTTTGAGGCATGATATCAAGAGTTCAATTGCATCATTTTGACCTAATGGCATGACCTAAAACATTGCTCAAGATCAATTGGATTGATAGTTGATTTTAAGTCAACTGATCAAAAGTCAACTATATACTCAAAAGTCAAACTTTGACTTTTTGGTCAAAATCAAGTGTCAAAGATCATAATTCATCAAAACATGTCAAAATATGAAACTTATTCATCAAGAAATCAAAAATTCAATATTTCATTTTGAAAAGTCAAAGTTTTCTAAATTAGAAATTTTTCTAAGTGTTTAAAACTTCATGTTTTTTCACAACTTTGAGCAAATTTTTCACCATGATGCAAGATGATTCAAAAGAAACTTTCAACATGAAATTTGTATATCTCCATGATATCTACAACATTTCTTTACACAACTTCTCCTAAAAATGCTTGGATCTCAAGTTATTAATTCATGAAGTCATGGTCTTGAAATTAAACACTTAGTGAAATTTTGCCCTAGTTTAGGGAGGATTTTGACCTAACTTCATGGCACTTTTTCATATAGTTCCAAGGGGAATTTTCAAAAGTGATTCAAAGAGGGGTTGTATAGCATATTACAAGCTTTCTAAAATTTCCAATAACTCCTTGAGGTCATTCTTGAGCAAGGAGAATCGAAGAGAGGAAGTTAGGGTTTCAAACTAAAATTATAGGTCATTTTCATGATGACCAAAAATGCAATTTCAATATTAGGCTGCATAATCTTGCTTGGCAGGCCTTCTAACTTGTGTATCTATCCATCATTAATGGATTACACAAACTTTTGAGCTTTAATCCAAGTGGTTTAAGCTTTATCCAATCCACATTTCCATTAATGGCACAAAGTGAACACTTCCATTTTAGAAAAGCAAGCTTTATGTGCAAAGTCAATTCTTGAGCCTCTAACTTGTTCCCCCTGATCACACTCCATCTACAAATTAATAAGAAGTGTGTTTAAAGCATAATCACTCTATCTTAGCCAGTACACAAAGCATTGAAAGTTGATTTCTCAAAAAATCACATGTTGAGCTTAAACATGTGATTTTGAATTCTGATCAGATACAAGCCTCCATACTTGTTGCTTATAAATAGAAGCACTATTTGTGAGCTAGAGAACAAGTTTTAAGCATCCTGAAACACACCAAAACTCTCTAAAATCAGAAATTGCCCAAAAACACCATTGTTGCACAATTTCTGACCTTGAACACCAAACTCATATTTCCCTCGTGCGTTTCTTGGCCTTTTAGTTTCTAAAGCTTCCTTACATCAAGTGTAACCTATCTCTGTCCCTGTTTCATTACTGTAACATCATTTACCGTATCCTCCATAACCAAAAACAGAACATTGCATATTGACTTCTCCAAGCCATTCCAGCTATCCATTTCTCAAGCAAACCATTGCATTAGCTTCTTGGGAACTTGAGGAAGCTAACCCGATCATTGCAGCACCTTGAATCAAGCTCATTTGCATTTCACGATTTCCAGTTTTGAGGTATTTTTCTTGAACTTCTATCTCATTACTTAGGCATTGTTAGGCTTGCATTTGTAAAGATAAAATGTAGACATCATTGCCCTGAAGTTGTACATGTCCATAGATTTCATTTATATTGATTGAGCTAGGAGAATTTTAGGATTGAATCTCTGAAAATAATTAGGTAAGAATTTGGTACTTTCAAAAATTCTCATTCATCTTTGATTTATAGTTCATGATATTTATATGGTTGGATTCGTATGAAAAAATGGAGCAACTTTCATGTTTACGTTTTTGCAAATGGTTGAGAAATGAACAAGTTGCAGGGCTTCTGGCTGGAGGTTGAAGATGAAGTATATTTAGGGCAAGATTTATGTTATGTAATTATCCTTTCACATAAGTTAACAGATGTATCACCACCCCAGTGGTTAAAGCGCGTGCTTGTCACCATGAAGTCCTGGGTTCAAGTCCCAGCGTGACCTTTTTTTCATTTTTGACATTTTCTGACCCCTTTTTGCAGCGCTTGGGCCCTCCTCCATTTGGCTTGGGATTTTTGCTACACTTGCACACTCATGTCTATTTTTTAACCCCCTCTGACTTTATTTTATTTTATTTTTACTTTTTTCATTTATTTATTTATTATTATTATTAATATTATCATTAATATTATTATTATTATTACTATTTTCATCAATAAGAAAAAATCCAAAAATATTTATTTTTTATTTATTTAGTTCATTTTTTTTTTAAAAAAAATAAAAGAACAAAACCCTTTTCTTTAATTAATTTCCTCCTTACTTAGATAATTTAATTTTAATTATTATTATATTATATTATTTATTTTTCTTGTAAAATTAAAATCAATTTAGAACTTAGGATTTTTATTTAATTATTTTTATTTATTTACTAGTTTAATTAAATTCACACAAAAAACCCTAAAAAATACTTTTCCTTAAATTAATAATTTTTACTAACTTAACCTTAATTTTCTTTTTTTGTTTAATTATTTTATTTTAGTTAATTAGGTTAAAAAATAACCTTTTCATAAAAAAACAAACAAAAAAATCATATTTCTTTTTACATCTATATTCTTGTTTTTTATTTGTTCATTTTGTACATTTATTCAAAATTCAATATGGTTGTAATATTTATTTAGATTTAAATTCTTGCAATATTCCCCATTTGTAACTTGTACACCCTCCTCCCCTAAATGATTTAATAGCGTAGTAATTTTAAATTCCGCAATTTATCGCTTTATATACAAATGCTAGTAATTAGGGTTTTGTATGGAAAGACTAAAACCAACAAATAGAAAACCCTAATCAAAGACAAATCAAGCATGAAAATCAATCCACTTGCACACAAGCACCCCTAGGGTAAATCCACTTGGTTGCCTTACAAAAATGGCCATATTATGCATGTGAGGTATCTTAGCAAAAACAAGCAAAAAATACAAGATCATGGTCCCTTGACGACGCTATCTATGTTGCCTTTAAAAATGATCTTAGTCCCTAAAGAAAATGCTAAGATATCGCAACATTGCTAACCATGGTTATACGATGACTCACGCCCGTCCCTTTTACATCCAAAGATAGGGTTACTTTCCAAATCAATGGTAAGATAACAATGTCAAAGGAAAAGGGAAATGAACATGAAAGACTTTTGAGTAGGTAGAATGTTCCTAGTTACTTGCTCAATTTCATAACAAAACATCCTTGCTATTTTCAAAAACAAACACCTACACTTTCAAAACACCTTTCAAACTTGAAAACATTTTCAAAAGATAAACACCTTTGTATACATTCTTACGAACGAGAATCATTACAAAGTTTGCCTAAACAATGGCCTCTTTTGAAAAAAATACTTTCAAAAACCACACAAAGCATATTTTCAAGCAAAAGCAAGTGATCTAGCAAGTAACTAAGAGCCCATGGAAAACCATGGATGAAAATGGTGCTAATACCTTCCTTTTTCATAATCTACCCCCCCCCCCCCCCCCCCCCGAACTCAAGAAAACATCTCAAAGGTCTTTCCTACGCTTTTTCACCTTTCCTTTTGGATAAAAGAAAAGTCGGTGGCGACTCTTGCTAATCGCAACATTTGCGATCAAACATAAAACACCTAAGCCAGTTCTCCCACCGTATCACAGTAGGTTACGGGCAGCGGTCTGGTCAGTTTCTGGTTATCTGGGCGAATTGGTGTCGGGCAGACTGAGAGTTGCTCATTGATCACAGTGGGTCAGTGCCAGTTCAGGAGGACAAACGATTGATGGTGCCCAACAGGCCGCGCCAAAGGGAGAGACTAGACAGGGGCCACTTTGACTAACGGGCCAGTCCAGAATAGCACCCTCCTAAGTCGTTGCTTTTGGGCACGTGAGTGACAATTTTAACGTCCGTCTGTCAAAACGGGGTGTTTCTTACCGGGGACATGAGCGTCGCCTGTTTCTCCTTTCTCGCAGGGAGATGAGCGGCTAGTTGTTTTGGGCTTTGAACTTGAAGAGGTGGCATGTTTTGGGTAGCGCGCTGACGAAGCGGCGCAATGATGGCCTATGGGCTAAGGTGCAATGATGACGATCCTAGGGTTCCTTAGGCGTGTGTCTTCCATGAATGGATGGTCTCATCTATAAATATGAGAGGTTTGGGGCGCTCTGTGTTTTTCATTCTTCTCTCGCACCGCTCATTATTGCTTGTATGTCGACTGCCGTTGTTTTTTAAGGTTTTACTGCTCGTTGCCACTCTTCTCAGCTTTCTTCCTTCTTCAACCGGTAAGCTTTCGATTCTTTGCTGTGATTGGATTTTTATAGTTCAAATATTTGTGACTTTAGCCTTAGAACTGCATACGGTTAGGATTAGGGTGTTGTCAGTTGATATTTTTTTAAACGGGTGTTGGTGGAGAATGGTGGTTCCGCGTTTAGAGGCGTCGGAGCCGTCGTATGTTTTCCTTTGATATTCGCGATGCACCATGGGTGATTTCTAAAGGCTTTAGGTCATTTCTTCACGTAATGAGGCATGTCCTTGTTTGAAGAAGTGTTCGTTTACTCGGATGCCTTGGTGAGGGTTCTGGTCGGGAACACGGTCCTTGTTTATCAGCTCCCTTTCACTTGATTAGTGGTGGAAGGGTGGTTATGGCGATGATATCAAACTTACCTCTATCCTCTTCTTTTCAGGTACTATGGCCGAGAATACTAGGGATGATTTTTTAGACGAGCAAATTGGATCTTCTCCAAGCTCCACGAATGATTCCTGTAGCTCGCCGAGCGTCTAGGAGATCTCCAGGGGCGAACCGTGCAGGTCGGATCAGCAAATGGGGGGAGAAGATACGGAGGTGGTCCCCGTTGACCAAGTTGGCATGTTTCCTTCTGACGAAGATGAGGACCTACAGTCTTGGATCACCCAAGATCCTTGGGATTAGGCCTCTTATTTCTTTGAGCACCCAGACGAGGTTTTTACTGAGGTATATACACACGAAGACGGAGGTCGATGGGATTGGTCGCTTTGGATCCCTATGAAAGACAGCTGGATCTACTCTAAATATGACAAGAGGCGGATTCCTATGTATGGCATTGTCTTCCGGGAGATGGACCTCCGACTCCATTTTTCAGACTTCCAAGTATCCGTTTCCATCATCTTTGACTGGCTCCTTCCCAGTTGCATCCAAATGGGGTCGCTTTTATGCGGGTGTTCGAGATCGTCTGCGACTACCTGAAGATAGGGGTCACCATCCCTTTTGTCTTTCTACTGCTTCCATCTCCAAAGGAGCAAGATTGATGGTAAGTGGGGATGGGTTACCTTGAATTAAGGCAACAGGAAGCTGTTCAAAGCCTACCTAGAGTCTGTCCGACATTTTAAGGACAAATAAATTTTGGCGCAACCTCTCTTGAGCAAGGAGATGTTGAATGTCTTCAGGACCGTGCCGGTTTGTGACGAGAACGGGAAAGGTTGTCAAGTGATCAAGCTGGTTTACAAGTTCCCCTTCCAGTGGACGAGGAGGCACTTTGATAATAAATTAGGTTCCTACATCTGGAAGGAGGGGGAGCTCGGCGTCGAGGATCAAGAGTGCTTTGTCGTCCTAACTACTTTCGTAGTGCGGATCCCTCGCGTCCAGCGATTGGGCTGGGGAGGCAAGCCGATGATGGACAAAAATGGGGAGGACGTCTACGAGTCCAGTCTGATAGTCATAAAGGAACTCCTCGAGAGTGAGGATCTTGTCAAATACCTGGGTACTTAGTTTTATGTTTTGAGTAGTTATATATGGTCGACACTTTTTGGTCCCTCGTTTGCTAACTTTAATTTTATGTTTTGTCTGTCCTGCAGATAGCATGAATCCCAGTCAGGAGCGTATAGCCAGAACTCTTGCTGCTAGAGCGAAGAAATATATGAAGGAAGGTCAAACTGGTTTGGGGGAAGCTCCTACATCATGGTCGGGTAACTCATCTTCGGGCCAGGCTACAGTTGCTCTCTCTTCTACTCCGGTATCCTCGAAGGCGAAGAAGTCACATGCCAAGGGAAGTGTAGTTCTGACCGGGGAGAAAGGAAAAGGGACGTACGACCTACCCCTTTGCTGGCTGGAGAAGGCTTTCTTCGAGGGTGTAACTCTTCGTCTTCCTCGGGCTGAGTCTCTTCACCTCAAGGGTTTGGAACACCTGGAAAAGAGGGCAATGTTGGTGCAGGATGTTGGCAGTCTGATGATGATATTGGAGATGGCCATTGCTTGCACCAAGGGGAGTTCTTCATAAGAGGTTGAGCTAAAGAAACTACGGGTTAAGTTGGCCGCGACTGAGAAGGGACAGAGTGATGAGGAAAAGGCTTGGAAATTGTCCGAGGAGGATTTGGAGAGGCTCTCTGAAGATAGCATAATTTTGTTACTCGAAAAGAAGGCTTTGGATGAAAAGGTAACGGCCCTGAATGTCGAGGTTACACCCTCCAAAGACAAGCTGGAAGACACAAGATTTAAGGACTCGGGCTAAGCTTGTCGCTCGTTTTCAACTGGCGGTGGATGACGCCCAAGCTGCCTCTGAGGGGAGTTTCGAGAACATGGTGAAGAAGCTAGGCGTGCTGAACCCTAGAGTCGAGCTCAATACCTCTGGCATGGGGGTTAATTACTATGTGGTTGCAGATAAGATCCCGTTCCCGGATTACCTTACAGAGCTTATCGCCCAACCTGTCGGGGACTTCCTCAGTTGTCTCCCGTCGCCGAGGAGAGAATAGAAGAGTGAGGCTAGTATGTTCTGACTTGTGCACCGTTATTTTGTAATCTCATTTTTGGGTATATGCCCATATATGTAATTTTTGAACAGATGTGGTTCTTGCGACCAAGATTTTGTTTTGGATGCGAGGCCATGGGCCTATTTTTGTAAAAATTCGTATAATGGCTTTCCTAACGGTCGTTTGTTTCAACTTTAAATATTTATGTTTGCATGTTTATTGTAATGCTTGTATGCTCGAGAAATATTTTGTTTTGCTATGGACTTGTAGTTGGGAACTGTTAGTTTAGTTAGTGTGTCTGCTAGTGTGGTTGACCAGAAAAACGGCCAGGGCGAATGTCGGGCATGCGCCAAAACTCAAGTTACGTTTCGAGGGCCTGATCTCGGCAGCGTGAACTTCCTGTCGCGAGCCGGGTGTTTTTCCGTCGTGGTTTGGGTACGATAGAGATCGATTGAGTTATCCATGTTGGGCTAAGGACATGCTCGTTTAAAGAGTGGAGTCTCGCCCTTCGATATAATTTGGGTGCTATGCTTGTACCTAGGCATGCACGCATGGTCGGGCCTGGATGAGTTTGTCTTGTCGACGGGACTCGCTGACTGTTCAATCTTTTAAATGTAATACTGTTTTAGCTTCTCAGCATTCCATGATTGGACGAGTTGTTCCCCTTGTAAATTTTCTAAGTAATACGCCCCAGTCTCTGTTTTCACGTAGATGCGATAGGGACCTTTCCAGTTCGCTGCGAGCTTGCCTTCGCGAGATTCTTTGCGATTTCTTTTCAAGATAAGGCTGCCGACCTTGAACTCTCGTCGTATGACTTTGGCATTGTAGCGCATGGCTATATTTTGTTTGAGCAAGGCCTCTCGTAGGGCCGCTTCCATTCTAATTTCTTCCATAATATCTAATTCCTCCCGAAGGGCGACGTTGTTCATCTCCACTTCTGGGGGAGCTTCGGTTCGTCTAGAGGGTTCCTCGATCTCCACAGGAATGATATCCTTCATTCTATAAGTTAGTCGGAAAAGAGTTTCTCTGGTTGATTAATGTGCCATTATTCGATATCCCCAGAGTACATTGTGCAATTCCTCGACCCACCTCTTCTTGGTTCCGTCTAATCTTTGCTTAAGCCCATTGAGAATTACCCTATTCACAGATTCATCCTGGTCGTTTGTCTGAGGGTGCTAGATAGAGGCGAAGTGCTAGATGGTGTCAAACTTGGCGAAGAATTCTTGAAAGGTGTATGTGATCGGTGGAAATAGAACTAACTGTTTTGGAATGCTTGTTCGCGAAATGTCGCGGTAAGCAAGAGTCGCCATCGTCTTTTATGTTCTCCAACAAGGAAAGGACAAAAGCACAACAAAATTCCTTTTCGAGATGTTTCTCGGTTCGGGAGGTAGATTATAGAAAGGGAAGGTGTTAGCACCCTTTCTATCCGTGGTTATCCACGGGCTCTTAGGTACTTGCTCACTATGTTTTCAAAAATGTTTGCTTTTCTTGTGTTTGTGGGTTTTGAAAAGTTTGTTTGAAAACTTTGTTTTGACTCTTGTATCAGTCCTCAAGAGTGTATGAAGTATTTGTTTGAAAACTTTTGTTTGAAAGTGTAAGTACGAAAAGTATTTTTGTTTTTTTTGAAAGATCAAGTATCTAAGAACCTCTACCTACTCAAAAGGAAATTAAGCTGTGTAAATGTCCTTTAGACAATACTATCCCACTATCGAGAAGTAGGTAGCACCGTCGTTGGAGTTTGTCGGGTCAATTCGATTATAGGGACATGTGGTCACCAAAGCAATAGTAGGACGCCTTAGCGGTAACCCTAATGTCCTAGATCCTTTTTATCCGAGGCAACCATTTCGAGGCAACTTGGATCTTTAGACAGGAGGGCGACCTCTAAAACACCCTATACTCAATGACCACGTTGAGGCAACCAAGTGAGGCGTACCCTAGGAGTGGCATGTGCGAGTGTGTCAGGATTCGGTTATATTATCTTTGCACAAGTTATGGTGAGCTACGGGTTGATTTTAATTTCAGAACAAGTCTTGTCATGCATAACAGTTAATAATTGCGGAAAGTAAATTGCAGAAAGTAAATCTACGTTATTACAAGGCGTCGGGTATTTACATCGCCAAAAACAAACCCTTTGAAAAGTTAATGCGGGAAAATAAAGAAAGCGATAAAAAGGTCCTAATTATCTATTACATCCTCGGAGCAATTACATAAATAATGATCAAAAAAATAATATGTGCGAATAGAAATTGAATCGGAGAAGTCCTAGGGTTTTGACCCTTTTTTTGAGAAATAAAGAAATTTTGGTCCTTTTTGCATTTAATTAAACCTAATTCTAATTAATTAAATAAAAGAAATATTTTTTAGTTTTTTATGTTTTTAATGAAAATAAAATAAAAAGGAAAACATGATTAAAAGTTGTCAAAACCCTAATTCTATGTTAATTTTATTTATTGTGAAAAAGTCAAAATTAAACTTAATTAAACTAAATTAGTCATATTAGTATTTATTTACAAAATAATAAACTAATTAAGGGTGAAATTAATTTAAATAATAATAATAATAATAATAATAAAATATTGTTTTCTGAATTTATTATAAAAATAATTAATTATGTTAGTTAAATAAATATAATAATAATAATTAGTAAAAGAATTAAATAAATAAATAGAAAATATAAAGAGAAAAAGGAAAAGAACCCAGGGGGGTGTTGGCCAGCTTTGGAGGTGAGAAAGTAATTTTCAGGCCCATTTGCACACAAGCCTTTTTTGACTTCTGAAATTGTCCACGCATGCATTGACTAGGGAGTACCATGGTCATCATCTCATGGCCATTAGATGTGATCTGGAAGACACCTGGCGCCTGGGATATGAGAGCGTATGGTGTACCACCTTTGGAATTCTGCATATGAACATGTTAAGAAAAGAAATAAATGTTTTTGGGGGACCTGGGACTCGAACACAGGTCCCAATGATCATTGGCCAACGCATCGTCCTCTACACCATTTGCCTGCTTTTGTTAATATAATAACAAGTGAATATAATATATCAAAATCAATGCATATGCTATAAAACAAAAACACGTGCGCCCTTTTGAATTGTCCAACCATACGCTTACACGTCCTTGTCTTCCTCGCTGAACCTGTAAAAACAACCTTAGATAGTGGAGGTTTTTAACCCCCACAAATTACAGTGACCAAAAATAGCGAATAGAGCTATGGTAAATATAAATATTTCGCGATGGTCCCTGTGTGTTCGTCTGTCCTTGACGATTCCAACCATATGCATTATGAACCCTAATTGTTCCTGGATTGTAAAGCCCTAATTTGAGAGCTTATGAACCCTAAAATTCATCAATGGCATCTTTCGATTCTGTACACCATAATTCAATTAACTTATGTCATTAGCTTCATATGGATTCAAGCAATATAAAACAATCAAAAAATCATGTTAAATGCTCATGAATTTAGAGTTACGATTCTGAAAATAATGTGCAAACCGTGGGTCTATTCTTGATGATTTCTTGAGCTTTAGAACGTGAATTTGATTGCTACACGTTCCTCACACTTCCTGCAATGTGTTTGAATCCATAAAAGTCCTTGAATTGGCCTGGAATATAGAAAACAGTTTTTAAGTTTTCTTGAATTTTCTTGAATTGGTTATGGCTTTTTCTGCAGAGATTTCACGTGTGCATGATTAGGGTTGGCTTGTGTATATATAGGAGACTGAAATTAGGTTAGAATCTTGCAAAGAAATCCATGGAATGATGATTTGAATATTTGATTGGAAATCATATATTTTTGAATCTTCATGATTGGAAAAAGTTGCCAAATTTGGAGATATTGCATCTTTGACTTGGTGCACGAAATTGCCAGCCTTTTTAGGTCATTCTTGCTTCACAAAAAGATTGAAAAATCAAATCTTTGTATTTTCCTACAATTTAAATTAATTAAATGAATTAATATCAATTAAAATCCAATTAATTAATAAAAAATAAGAAAATAATTCAATTAAGCTTGATGGGTCGTGCATAGGCCATGGATAAAGTTTCAATAAGAAATTTGAGGCCCATTAGCAAAAACAAGGTGTTTTGAGCAAAGTTGACTTTTGCAAAATCACAAAAATTTCCCAACTTCTCCAATGCATATCTTGCTCAATTTTGATCATATGAACATGTTCTTGGACATTTTGGAAAGGTCTTGGAGTCCTCTTACCAATTCCTTTAGTCCCATGTCATTTGGATTTACCAATCTCAAGTTATGGCCTTTGACTTAAAGTGCATTTTTGTTGACTTTTGAATTTGACCTATAATGTAGAAATTGATAACTTTTTGTGAGAGCATTTCTAGGTCTTGGAGTGTGAAGATGGATTGTAGGAAATCACATCCCCTTTAAAATTAGCATTGGATGGGATTTTTCTGATAAACCATGAAAAAGTTATGCCCTGGTCAAGATACAGTTGACTTTTCTACTGTCCAAAAATAGTAACTTTTTGCATCTTGATGATTTTTGAGCCATTCTTGTGGAATCATGATCAAGACTTGATCAAATGATGATTGTGGACTCAAAATAAGATGTTGACCAAAAATTATGACTTTTGACTGCAAAATGACTACTTTGCCCCTGCAGTTGACTGTGGATCAAATAGGGCTTTTGACTGTGCAAATTGGCACTATGAGTCTTGAAACTTGACATGTAGATACTTGAGAATATGTATAGGCCTATGAGACTTGATTGAAGCATTGAAAACCTAAAATTCCTTGAAAGAACCCAAACCCTAGTTTTGGCTGGCTTAGGAGGTGGTTTGAACTGTGCAATCCTTGAACAATCTTGAACCATTTGAAGATGATTCTTGACAAATCTTGGAGAATATGGGAGGGCAAATTTTGGGGTACAACAGTTGCCCCTGTTCAATCTTCTTAAACCTGAGGATGTAGATTGGCTGGCGTGCCTTTCGTGATCCGAAGGTGAAAGATGATTGAACACTAAAGTGCCCAGAAATTTGCACTCGCATAGTGGAGTATCAACAATATGATGTCGGGAATGGGCTTACAGATGCCATTTGGAGAGATGATGGATAGGAGGATGGGCTTATAGATGCCATCCGGAGATGTGACAGAATCTTGTTGGGGGATGGGCTTATAGATGCCATCTGGAGATTGTTGGTAAAAGGATGGGCTTATAGATGCCATCTGGAGATTATTGATAGGTAGTTTTGTCTTTGTTGACAGGTTTTTGAGAGAGTGACAGAATGATATCCGAATCTGGATCGTATCTGAACTGTATTTGAAATTGTGATCTGTATGAGTAGCAGAATGACTTCCGGGTATGGAACGTATCTGTGTTGTAACTGGGATCTGGATAAGTGACAGAATGACTTCCGTGTCTTGGAATGTATCTGCACTTGAAGTTGATAGTTGAATCTAAATGAGACATAGGATGGCTTCCGTGTCTGGAGCATATCTAGTCTGTACCTAATTGCTGACGTCTGAACGAGTAGTAGAAAGACCGCCGTGTCTGGGGTATATCCATACGGTATCTGAATGAGTGACAGAATGTCATCCGAATCTGGATCGTATCTGGACTGTCTCTTGAATGAATCTGGAATAAGCAATAGAATAGCCTCCGGATCTGGAGCATCTCTAAGCTATCTCTGAAAGGAAATCTGAATAAGCGATAGAATAACATCCGGATTTGGAGCATCTCTAAGCTATTTCTCAAAGGAAATCTGAATAAGTATCATAATATCGCCATGTCTGGGTTACAACTGAACTATCTCTAGAAGGAATCTGGAATAAGTATCAGAATGTCGCCATGCCTGGGTCGCGACTGAACTATATCTAGAAGGAATCTGGAATAAGCAATTGAATAACATCCGGGTCTGGAGCATCTCTAAGCTATCTCTGCAAGGAACTCTGAATAAGCAATAGAATAGCATCCGGATCTGGAGCATCTCTAAGCTATCTCTTGAAAGGAAACTCTGAATAAACAGTAGAATAGCATCCGGATCTGGAGCATCTCTAAGCTATCTCTTGAAAGAAGACTCTGAATAAGAAATAGAATAGCATCCGGATCTGGAGCATCTCTAAGCTATCTCTTGAAAGAAGACTCTGAATAAGCAATAGAATAGCATCTGGATCTGGAGCATCTCTAAGCTATCTCTTGAAAAGAAACTCGGAATAAGCAAAAGAATAGCATCCGGATCTGGAGCATCTCTAAGCTATCTTTGAAAAGAAACTCTGAATAAGAAAAAGAATAGCATCCGGATCTGGAGCATCTCTAAGCTATCTCTGAAAGGAAATCTGAATAAGCAATAGAATAGCATCCGAATCTGGAGCATCTCTAAGCTATCTCTTCAATCTCTTCAATGTAGATAACTTTCCTGTCTGGTTTCAGGTATAGATCTACAATCATTCGTTCACAGATATTCCCTGGCTAGATATAGGTGTTGATCTGGAACTTAAAAAGGTTGGTCGATATAGCTTTCCTGGCTGGATACAGGTGTAGATCTCTGACCTAAGAATGAAAGATGATTTCCTGGCTAGATACAGGTATTGATCTTTAATCTCTTCATGTAGATAACTTTCCTGGCTAGATACAGGTATCGAATCTACAATCAATCGTCCATAGATATTTCCTGGCTAGATACAGGTGTTGATCTAGAACTTAAAAAGCTGATGGTAATCATCTTTTGATTGACCTTTTCCTGAAAAGGCAAAACATTAGTTGTATGCAATGTCATGATGTATGAAATGCATGATGTCATGATGTTCTCAAAAATAAATGAGATTGTGTCGTATGCACTTTATCATGTATGTAAGCAGGAGGTATGAAATGTGAAATGTGTATGAATGTATTTCCGTCTAGGAAAATAAATCCTTGACGAATGTCGGGAAGTTTGTTGAATCTTGGGCTAATGTTGAAGAGTAGAGTTCTTCGTTTCCGCTGGGGATGACGAACGAAGATGATTGCAAGAATGAACCGGTAGGAGAAGATAACTCCGTTGGGGGATAAACCTGGCGAAGAGATTACTCTGCAGGGAACTACTCTGTAGGAAGAGATGCTTTGCTGAGGTTTGAACGATAAACTCCGCTGGGGATTCTGTTGGTAAGCTATGTTGGAATGAACTCCGCTGGGGGATAGAAAGAACTTTGCTGAGGATGATCTTTCCGTTGCAACTTGCTGAGGATAACCCAGTTAGACTCTTGTAGGGACAACCTTCTGAATATGGCTGAGGAGATGCATTTGTACTCTGCAGGGGACAAGCTTCCAGAATCTACTGGGGAGATGGTTCAACTCTCCTGGGGAAACTTTTGAGGAAATGGCACCACTGGGGGTATCTTGTATTCCGCCGGGGAACAATCTTATATTTCTGTCGAGGAATATTAAGACTACCGGGGATGCTTGCTGAGGGAATATCTTTATACTCTGTTGGAGAATATTAAGATCTTCTGGGGATACCCGACTTTTTCAAGACTGATGGTAGGCCAACTCTGCTCGGGGGAGAGTATTGCTGACTTGCTGGAGATACTGTGCCTTTTTAGGGCTAATGGGAGATCAACTCTGCTTGGGGAGAGTATTGATGAATCTTGCCTTACTCTGCGGGGAGTGAAGGTATCTTGGTCAAATTCTTCAGCCGAATCTACCTTTGTACCTGGAGGACAGAACAGCTGGTACAATTCAGACAATTCTTATTGCCCCAGTTTCTGCGGGAGAAGAAGGCCTATGAGGTCCTTGATAACTGCCGATTTGACAAATCTTCTTCTGGTAGGCAAGTGACGAGATGTCGGGACATAGTCGTACGCTGTGGTCCCTAATTTTTGCCTGGACCACCCTTTCGGGTTTTCAGTCCACCGGGATACCCTTTTTTGCCCAAGCCGCCTTTTCAGGTTTTCGACTTGCTGGGTGTATAGATTTTTCATTTTCATCCCTTATTTTTTCCCGAACCCTTTTGGTTCGCCGGGAAGCCCTTATTTTTGCGTAGGCCAGTCGACCTAGCGGGTCTTTGATTATGCGCAGTACTTTTTTTTTACTATGTCCACGCTCTCAGAGTGTAGGGAGTTGTCACTGTCAGTAGTATTGTGTTGCCATACTACCAGAAGATCTTTGATTATGCAAGATTCGTAGTTGGAATTCATGTCCAATGCCCCAAGTGACTCATGCGAAGATTTGCCCCTGACAATTTGGCATTATGAGAGGTTCCTTGAGCCTTGACTTGATTGCCCCAGATGACGGACAGTGCTCATGTCGTGCCCCTTGATTGGAAGTGCTTTTGTTCACTAGATATTCGTCGTGCAAATTTCTCTGTTGTTCGAACAAATAGTCATATGCAAACAATATTATTTTAAGAATGCAAATCTTATGTCTGTCTTGAAGTTTTTTGAAAATGCAGTTTTTTTAATAAAACAAGCGAATTTTTTTTTATAAAATGAGATGTCAACTCAGGATTTACAGCAAACCCTACAGGAGTCAGGATACCTTTGTAACAGTATGCTTTCGAACTAACCCATGCTTCAGCTAGGACTTTTAAGGGTTATAACGTGGCCTGGTTCACGGTTTAAGAAACAAAGGATAAAGGCACAAAATTTATTTGTTCCCACCCGCTCTTCGTGATGTTCTTCGATCCTAAACTCAGCTAATCGTGCATTAGATCTTATTTGAGTCTTTTCTCTGATATTCCGGTGATGGTTCGGATACTGACAATTTATTTTGAATAGGCAGTCATTTCTTTTTTGTTGAGGGTTTGCAGGACCTCTTTCTTTTTGATTTTATTATCCCTGTCTTTTTGCCTGAACTGTTTCTTTTGTGATTACAGTCAGCGGGATGCCCCAGTTTTTTGTAAGTCTCCTTCATAGGTTTTGACTTATTGGGCTTTTATTTTTCTGAAAGATAATGATTGCCTGTCCTTACGATTATACGGAACCATCATCGTCTTTTGTTTCCGAAGGACTTCTTTGATGTCATCCATTGTGCACCTGGATCAACTGAGAAAACTACCCTGCCCCAGGTTATGATTAAGGGTTTTAATTTTTTGTGAAAAGAAAAACTCCAACTTCTTTGGCTCAAAGGGGTTGACTAGGGATTATCTTCCTTATAACTCCACTGTTTAGGATTTGAAACAATGCATGTACCTCATCAGCGGGGTCTGTTCAAAAGCATACTGTAAAGATCGTGGTATCGTTTTCGTCATCCTCCCTCAAAAGGCTTAGAATTTTTTAATTGAGAGTTGAACATCACAAGAAATGAAAGCAATTTGAATATAGTGAATACAAATGGATTGATTCAAAACAGACATATGCAATGCATTGATAAAGTAACAAAGTTTGACATGAATAAATGTTTGAACAATCAAAAGAAAATTACAAATTGAAAATTCCAATGAACGAAAGACATTCTCAATGATTTGGTGTAGGATCAGTGATCAAACTTAATCTCCTTGGCATAAATCAAGTCTTGGATCTTGTTCTTCAAACTCCAACAGTCGTCGGTGTCATGCCCAGGACTGTCAGAATGGTAGGCACATCTCACACTCGGGTTATACTTGGAAGAGGAAGTATCAGGATTCTGAGGAGGATCCTTTAGTGTGATCAGTTTCGCCTTCAGCAATTGTTGTAACGCTTGAGTCAGTTACATGTTGATCTTAGTGAATTGTCTTTTAGGTGTGACCTCCTTATGTTGATGCCCCTGTCTTTGTTGAGTAGGCAGAGGATTAGAGATCTGGGTTGCTCCTACGTGTTAATCATGACGACTCTTTTTACCATACACAACATTGGAATCTTTTTTTCCATGGTAAGGCTTTTTCTAAGCATCAGAAGGTGTAGCTTCCTGAATATTCCCGCTTTTGATGCCAGCTTCAATTCTTTCACCAGTCAAGATAAGGTTGGTAAACCCGGCTGAAGAGTTTCCAATCAAATGGTTAAAGAATGGACCAGACAGGGTCCCCAATAACATATCAACGAGTTCACGATCAGTTAAAGGTGGCTGCACCCTTCCGGAAAGGTCTCCACTTTTGAGCATAGTCCTTAAAGCCTTCGCCTGTACCCATAGACATCCCCTGAAGCTGAGTGCGCGTGGGAGCAAGGTCGGCATTATACTGGTATTGCTTGTAAAAGGCAGCAGCAAGGTCCTCCCAGTTGCGGATGTTGGCTCCTTCCAACTGATAGAACCACTCGAGTTGAGTCCCTGACAGACTGTCCTGAAAGAAGTGAATCCACAAATTCTTGTCAGTCGTGTAGGGTTGGATCTTCCTTACGTATGAACGGAGGTGCAACTTAGGACATGAAGCTCCGTCATATTTTGCAAAGGCAAGTGCCTTGAATTTATGGGGAATCACCACCCCAGAGGACAGACCTAGATCTTCGAAGTCCGGACCGGGCACCTTCTGTATCTCCATAGCTCTTAACTGGTCCTCCAGCTGTTTGTACTTATCCTCAGCAGGAGGATATTGTTCTTCATCATGATCTGTCTCGTTGTCGGAGACTACGGGACTAGGAACCCTTCTCTCTTGGGGGCTGTCTTTGCCCACAGATGAGGTAGTCAGCTCAACCTCATTCTGTAATTCATTCCCATATTTGCGTCTAGTGTTGAACAAAACAATCCTCTTCTTCTTCTTCTTCCTCTCTTTCAGAATCAGAGTCTTCAAATCCTGCTGACCCTGGGCTAGGCTCATAACCAACTCCTGGAACTGGGCATTCTGGGCCTGGAGGGCCTTGATAGCTTGTTCAGTGATAGGTTCAGTAGACATGATGATTGCTGAAATAAACAGCGAAGAAGATAAGTGACATGTAAAAGGGTACCTGTAATGCAATGATATGTATGATATATGTATGCAATGTTTTCAAGGATCTCACGGGGTAAACAAGAAAATTGTTAGAATTTGAATCTGGTAGCTTGATTGAAGGAACTTCATGTTGTTGAGAGTCCTTCTTCGAGAGTCAAGGCTCACCATATCGAGTGGGTCATAGCCCCTGACTCAAGTTATCATGTTTTGATTTCCAAACAACCTTGGCTAGAGGAAAATAAATCCCCTTTGCCCCTTGCTAGACATTTGGTTCATTATGACCTGCACCACAAACCCTTGAGATCCTTGAAATGAGTTAGTCCTTATGCAGGATGCATGCAATGTTATGATGTTATGATGTCATGGTAAAGGCACACCACAAGTATTCACAAAAGGAAAACATGGTAAGGCACACAAGTCACACAACAGAGCCCTTAGATTTCAGGCCAGCATGAAGTTTAGGTACTACCCTCTTTCAGTTTCAGTTGGTTAAGACCTGTCCTAAAAATAGTAACCGGGTTCTAGAGGATCTCAATATCACTGACTACCCTCAATCGGTCATAACTCTAGCTTCGCAACCTTTTCTTGCAGCCGGAACCATCGCGAGAGTTTAGCCTCAATGAGTGTAGCATACTGCTACTGTTCTATGGCCAAGTTAGGTCAATTTAAGGTTCTAAGGTCAGTTGGTGCTTAATGACTCGTCAGAAGACCCATATTCTCCTCGTTCCAACACAAGGGATATCGGTACAGACCAAGGTGTCACACCAACGTAGCTACTGCTTCACCCGTGTCGGTCTACGCTGGACAGGTCCCTCACAGTTTATTGCTACCTAAAGGGTATTCCCCAGATCCGGGTTAGGATCTATGAAACTCCGATGCAAGCCCACAAAATTAAATCAAACAAGGCATACAATTGAAAACATAGAATGATCTAATCCTAAGGTACACCTCACTTATTAAATTGTCCCCAGCAGAGTCGCCAGTTTTGTGATCGGTGGAAATAGAACTGACTGTTTTAGAATGCTGGTTCGCGAAATGTCGCGGTAAGCAAGAGTCGCCACCGTCTTTTATGTTCTCCAACAAGGAAAGGACAAAAGCACAACAAAATTCCTTTTCGAGATGTTTCTCGGTTCGGGAGGTAGATTATAGAAAGGGAAGGTGTTAGCACCCTTTCTATCCGTGGTTATCCACGGGCTCTTAGGTACTTGCTCACTATGTTTTCAAAAATGTTTGCTTTTCTTGTGTTTGTGGGTTTTGAAAAATTTGTTTGAAAACTTCGTTTTGACTCTTGTATCAGTCCTCAAGAGTGTATGAAGTATTTGTTTGAAAACTTTTGTTTGAAAGTGTAAGTGCGAAAAGTATTTTTGTTTGTTTTGAAAGAGCAAGTATCTAAGAACCTCTACCTACTCAAAAGGAAATTAAGTTGTGTAAATGTCCTTTAGACAGTACTATCCCACTATCGAGAAGTAGGTAGCACCGTCGTTGGAGTTTGTCGGGTCAATTCGATTATAGGGACATGTGGTCACCAAAGCAATAGTAGGACGCCTTAGCGGTAACCATAATGTCCTAGATCCTTTTTATCCTAGGCAACCGTTTCGAGGCAACTTGGACCTTTAGACAGGAGGGCGACCTCTAAAACACCCTATACTCAATGACCACGTTGAGGCAACCAAGTGAGGCGTACCCTAGGAGTGGCATGTGCGAGTGTGTCAGGATTCGGTTATATTATCTTTGCACAAGTTATGGTGAGCTACGGGTTGATTTTAATTTCAGAACAAGTCTTATCATGCATAATAGTTAATAATTGCGGAAAGTAAATTGCGGAAAGTAAATCTACGCTATTACAAGGCGTCGGGTATTTACATCGCCAAAAACAAACCCTTTGAAAAGTAAATTCGGGAAAATAAAGAAAGCGATAAAAAGGTCCTAATTATCTATTACATCCTCGGAGCAATTACATAAATAATGATCAAAAAATAATATGCGCGAATAGAAATTGAATCGGAGAAGTCCTAGGGTTTTGACCCTTTTTTTGAGAAATAAAGAAATTTTGGTCCTTTTTGCATTTAATTAGACCTAATTCTAATTAATTAAATAAAAGAAATATTTTTTAGTTTTTTATGTTTTTAATGAAAATAAAATAAAAAGGAAAACATGATTAAAAGTTGTCAAAACCCTAATTCTATGTTAATTTTATTTATTGTGAAAAAGTCAAAATTAAACTTAATTAAACTAAATTAGTCATATTAGTATTTATTTACAAAATAATAAACTAATTAAAGGTGAAATTAATTTAAATAATAATAATAATAATAAAATATTGTCTTCTGAATTTATTATGAAAATAATTAATTATGTTAGTTAAATAAATATAATAATAATAATTAGTAAAAGAATTAAATAAATAAATAGAAAATATAAAGAGAAAAAGGAAAAGAACCCAGGGGGGTGTTGGCCAGCTTTGGAGGTGAGAAAGTAATTTTCAGGCCCATTTGCACACAAGCCTTTTTTGACTTCTGAAATTGTCCATGCATGCATTGACTAGGGAGTACCATGGTCATCATCTCATGGCCATTAGATGTGAGCTGGAAGACACCTGGCGCCTGGGATATGAGAGCGTATGGTGTACCACCTTTGGAATTCTGCATATGAACATGTTAAGAAAAGAAATAAATGTTTTTGGGGGACCTGAGACTCGAACCCAGGTCCCAATGATCATTGGCCAACGAATCGTCCTCTACACCATTTGCCTGCTTTTGTTAATATAATAACAAGTGAATATAATATATCAAAATCAATGCATATGCTATAAAACAAAAACACGTGTGCCCTTTTGAATTGTCCAACCATACGCTTACACGTCCTTGTCTTCCTCGCTGAACCTGTAAAAGCAACGTTAGATAGCGGGGTTTTTTAACCCCCACAAATTATAGTGACCAAAAATAGCGAATAGAGCTATGGTAAATATAAATATTTCGCGATGGTCCCTGTGTGTTCGTCTGGCCTTGATGATTCCAACCATATGCATTATGAACCCTAATTGTTCCTGGATTGTAAAGCCCTAATTTGAGAGCTTATGAACCCTAAAATTCATCAATGGCATCTTTCGATTCTATACACCATAATTCAATTAACTTATGCCATTAGCTTCATATGGATTCAAGCAATATAAAACAATCAAAAAATCATGTTAAATGCTCATGAATTTAGAGTTACGATTCTGAAAATAATGTGCAAACCGTGGGTCTGTTCTTGATGATTTCTTGAGCTTTAGCACGTGAATTTGATTGCTACACGTTCCTCACACTTCCTGCAATGTGTTTGAATCCACAAGAGTCCTTGAATTGGCCTGGAATATAGAAAACGGTTTTCAAGTTTTCTTGAATTTTCTTGAATTGGTTATGGCTTTTTCTGCAGAGATTTCACGTGTGTATGATTAGGGTTGGCTTGTGTATATATAGAAGACTGAAATTAGGTCAGAATCTTGCAAAGAAATCCATGGAATGATGATTTGAATATTTGATTGGAAATCATATATTTTTGAATCTTCATGATTGGAAAAAGTTGCCAAATTTGGAGATATTGCATCTTTGACTTGGTGCACGAAATTGCCAGCCTTTTTAGGTCATTCTTGCTTCACAAAAAGATTGAAAAATCAAATCTTTGTATTTTCCTACAATTTAAATTAATTAAATGAATTAATATCAATTAAAATCCAATTAATTAATAAAAAATAAGAAAATAATTCAATTAAGCTTGATGGGTCGTGCATAGGCCATGGATAAAGTTTCAAGAAGAAATTTGAGGCCCATTAGCAAAAACAAGGTGTTTTGAGCAAAGTTGACTTTTGCAAATTCACAAAAAATTCCCAACTTCTCCAATGCATATCTTGCTCAATTTTGATCATATGAACATGTTCTTGGACATTTTGGAAAGTTCTTGGAGTCCTCTAACCAATTCCTTTTGTCCCATGTCATTTGTATTTACCAATCTCAAGTTATGGCCTTTGACTTAAAGTGCATTTTTGTTTACTTTTGAATTTGACCTATAATGTAGAAATTGATAACTTTTTGTGAGAGCATTTCTAGGTCTTGGAGTGTGAAGATGGATTGTAGGAAATCACATCCCCTTCAAAATGAGCATTGGATGGGATTTTTCTGATAAACCATGAAAAAGTTATGCCCTGGTCAAGATACAGTTGACTTTTCTACTGTCCAAAAATAGTAACTTTTTGCATCTTGATGATTTTTGAGCCATTCTTGTGGAATCATGATCAAGACTTGATCAAATGATGATTGTGGACTCAAAATAAGATGTTGACCAAAAATTATGACTTTTGACTGCAAAATGACCATTTTGCCCCTGCAGTTGACTGTGGATCAAATAGGGCTTTTGACTTTGCAAATTGGCACTGTGAGTCTTGAAACTTGACATGTAGATGCTTGAGAATATGTATAGGCCTATGAGACTTGATTGAAGCATTGAAAACCTCAAATTCCTTGAAAGAACCCAAACCCTAGTTTTGGCTGGCTTAGGAGGTGGTTTGAACTGTGCAATCCTTGAACAATCTTGAACCATTTGAAGATGATTCTTGACAAATCTTGGAGAATATGGGAGGGAAAATTTTGGGGTACAACAGTGTAATCTGTGAAATGAGTCCCGTTTTCAGTGACTATCGCTTATGGAATACTGAATCGGGCGAGGATGTTTCTTTTATAGAAGCGAAGGATGTTTTGGGCCGTAATTTTGGCTAGAGCTTCGACTTCTATCCCTTTGGTGAAGTAGTCGACCGCTGCGATTGAATATTTGTTTTGATTGGTCCCCATCATAAATGAGCCGAGGAGGTCTAATCCACACCAGGTGAAGGGCCAAGGAGAGAAGAGGGACTTGAGCTCGTTAGGTGGAGCTAGATACATGTCTACATATCGTTGGCATTTGTCGCATCTTTTCACATGTTATTTTGTGTCATGCTGCATGATGGGCCAATAGTATCCTGCTCGAAAAGCTTTCTTGGCGAGGGATCTTCCGCCCAGATGACGACCGCTAATCCCCTCGTGGATTTCGAGCAAGATACGATATGTGCTGCATCGGTCGACGCATTTGAGGATGGGGATGGAAAATCCTCTCCTGTATAGTTTTCCCTCGATCAAAATGTACGAGCAGGCTCTTCGTCTGACGACAGCCACTTCTTTCGAGTCGATGGGCAGCTTTCCTTTCGTGAGGTAGCCGTGTACGTGGGTCATCCAGCAGTCGTTGTTCCCTACGGTGAATACTTATAAGGTTGAAGGGGTTTTTTAGGTGCTCGATCGGGGAAGGATTTCCTGTATCACCGATTTGTTTCCTCATTTCTTCTTTGTGCTTGCTAATTTGGATAGGACGTCCGTGCGAGCGTTATGTTCGCGGGGAACATGTTGCACGTCCACTGATTTGAATCTCTTCTTTCTTTCCTGAACTAGGGCCCAATATTCAGCGCGCTAGTCGTTTTTGACCTGATATTCTCCTCGAACCTAGGATGCCACTAGTTGAGAATCGGTGAAGATCTTAACTTCCTCAGCTCCTAGATCTTCCGCCAGGCACAAGCCCGCAAGGAATTCCCCGTACTCGGCTTGGTTGTTCGAGGTTGGGAAAGATAGTTTGAGGGAGACCTCGAATAAGGTTCCTTCTTCGTTTTCCAATATAATACTAGAGTCGCTCCCGGTTGAACTGGAGGCACCGTCGATGAAGATTATCCACATGTGTGCTTCGTTCGGGGATCTAGGCGAGGTCATCTCAGCCACGAAGTCGGCCAATACTTGAGCTTTGATGGATTTCTTGCTCTCATATTGGACGTCGAATTCGAAGAGTTCTAGGGACCACTTCAACATTATGCCCGCCATGTCATGTCTTCCAAGCAACTGCTTTATCGGTTGATCTGTTCGAACGACTATGGTATGGGCAAAAAAGTAGTTCCTGAGTCTCCTTGCTGCATTGATGAGGGCTAGGTCCACCTTCTCAATTTGATGATATCTCATCTCATGGCATTGTAAGGCTTTTGTCATGAAATAAATAGGTCTATATCCTTTCAGAGTTTCCCTGATCAGCGTTGCACTCACTGCCTCGGAGGAGACGACCAGATAAAGATAGATAATTTCATCTTTGTCTGGTCAGGAGAGGATGGGAGGCTGTGATAGTGCCTGCTTCAAGTGAGTGAGGGCTTGCTCGCATTCGGGCGTCCATTCGAATACTGCCTCTTTGCGAAGGAGCTTGAAGAGGGGGAGCACATGTTGGGCAGATTTCGCCACGAATAGAGAGAGAGAGAGAGAGAGAGAGAGAGAGAGAGAGAGAGAGAGAGAGAGAGAGAGAGAGAGGTGAGCATGCCATTAAGGATTTGAACGTACTTTTTCTAAGTGGGCGTTGGAAATTCAAATAATGTTTGACATTTTTCGGGGTTTGCCTCAATGCCTCATTCTGTTAGGTAGAACCCAAGGAACTTGCCCGCTCATACCCCAAAGGTACATTTTTCCAGGTTAAACCGCATCCGACACTTTCTGGCCTGCTCAAACACTTTATTTAAGTGGAGGGCATGGTATACCTCTTCCGTGGATTTGGAGATCATGTCGTCTATGTAGACTTCGAGCATGTCGCCTATCTCGTTGCGGAAGACTTTGTTCATCATGCGCTGATATGCAACGCCCATATTTTTTAGGTCGGAGGGCATTACATTATAGTAATAGTTGCCCGACTCGGTCATGAAAGTGGTATATTTTTTGTCCGCTTTCGCCATTGGGATTTGGTTATAACCAAAATATTCATCCATAAATGATAGCAATTTAAAATCGGCTGAGTTGTTGACCAGTTTGCCAATATTGGGGAGAGGATAAGCATCTTTCAGGCAAGCCCAATTGAGATCAGTATAATCAATGCACATGCGCCATTTTCCATTAGATTTTCACAAGAACTACATTTGAGAGCCAGGTTGTGTACTGGGCTTCAGAAATAAAATGTGCCTCTAGGAGGACTTTTACAGCTAGTTCGGTAGCCTCCGCTTTTTTGGGGGACTATTTTCTCCTACGTTGGGCGACCGCCTTGAGGGCAGGATCTATGGTCAGGTGATGGCATGCAATCTCTAGATCTAATCCAGGAATCTCATCCGCACTCCAGGAAAATACGTCAGCATTCTCTCTTAGGCAAGTCTTAAGTTGCCATTTCACCAAGTCGTAGAGGTCTGCTCCAATCTTCACTCCTTTGGTGGGGTCGTTCCCGAGGGGGACGAGCTCGAAGTCTCCGTCCTGGATTGGTCGTGCACGATCTGAGAGTTCCTCACTACCTGCAGATGGGGTTGAACCTTTGCCTTCGACCATGGGTTATTTCCATTCCTTTCTCTGTTATACACGATCTTCTTTGGAGAAGCGATTATCGAGGTCGATGGCGTCGACCCTCGGCAATAGCTTGGCTTCCTCGCAGCTGGAGGGAAGTGCGGCCCCGCTTGTCGTTCGAGGTTGAACATTGATGGAACGGAGGCCTCTGGCTGAGGCTTCAAAACACCTCCTTGCCGCTTGGATGTCCCCGTGGAGGGTGGCGACCAAACCCTCAGCGGTGTAGTACTTTATCTTGAGGTGCACGGTGGAGGGAAATGCGATTAGCTCAGTGAGAGTTGGTCTCCCAAAGATGCACTGGTAAAGAGATGGGCAATATACTACCAGAAATTAGGTTTTGATGGCTCTGGCCATCACTCCTCTCTCGAAGGTGACGATCAACTCGATGTATCCCCAAGGTTTTGTACTGACCCCGTTGAAGCCCTGGAGATCTGAACCAACGTATGAGGTCAGATGACTTTTATTCAACTGCAGAGTGGGGAACAACTTAGTGTATATAATGTCTATCGAGTTTCCATGGTCGAACAAAATATGTCGCACATAGAAATTCTCCATGCGAGCTCCTATGAACAGTGGGATGATCGAGTTGGGGGCCAGCCTGGTAGTTCTTCCCCGTAGAAGGCGAGGAAGTGAGAACCTTCTCCGAACGTGTCTAGCGTGGTGTCCATGTCGGAATTGGCTCTGATGAGTTGGTTGAATCTTATTTTCACAGACCCCACCCTATACCTATTGAATCCCCCGCCAAAGATGACCATAGCAGCGGGAAATGAATCCCAAGGGCTATGAGAGGAGAAATATAAAGGAAATCTCTCCATGTCTGGGAGGTAGAAGTCTTCTGGCCGTGAGATGCTCATGGCGACTGGTATGGCGTTAATGTCAGGGGACTCCTTCCCCTCTTCGATATTTTTGGATTTTGGAGCCTCTTCACGGGCGGCCTCTTCTGGTGCCCGTCTCGAATTAGTATTTTGATTACATCCTTGATATGGATGCAATTCTCAGAGTTGTGCCCATGACTTTTGTGGAACCTGCAGTATTTTCTTTTGTCGGTTCCTGGTTTCAAGGGCGTTTGTCAGGGAAAGTGTACCCCGGCCTGTTTGAATTCAGAATTTGTGCATTCAAATAGGATACAATCCCTTGAAGTAATCAAAGGGGTGTAGTCGTGGAACCGTCAGGCGGGTCCCTTGTAGTCTTTGGGATCCCGTGATCTGTCTTCCCGTTTCTTCTCTCCTCGATGAGAAGTCGAGGGTTCATCATTTCTTGAGGGTTTGGAACTCTCTTTGTGCCTTGATTCTTGGACGCTATTGGCGGCTTCCTTCTCCCCGTACTGTATGTACGCTTGAGCCTTGAGGAGGATGGAGTCGAGCGTTGTCGGTGTTTCGATGCCCACTGCTTTAGAGAAGTCGCTGCGGGGACGGAGCATGCGCTCAAGGAGGTATTTCTTCATGTTGTCGATTGTAGAGACATGCACTGCTTCCTTGTTGAAGCGCTCGATGTATGCCTGGAGAGATTCATCCCTACCTTGGATGATCGCTTCGAGCGAAGCCCCTGACTTTGGGTGTCGACGTGAGACCGTGAAGTGCCTCAAGAACATCCTCCCAAGCTGCTTCCAGGAAGTGATGGATTTATCTGGGAGACTCTTGTACTAGGAGATTACTCCTTTCCTGAGAGTGGTCGGGAACAATCTACATTTGATGGCTCCTCTGGCCCCTCGGTAGTCGAGGAAGGCGTCAATGTTCTCTACATGTTCGTCGGGATCTGTCGTCTTATCATACGTCTCCATTGGGGGTGGTTTCTCAAGTTCGATAGGGAGTGGTGCCTCTGTAATTTCTCTTGACAACGGTTTGCAGGGCTCGTCGTCGTTGCTATCTATAGGAGACGGAGAAGGGGAGTGATAATTCCGTCCATGTCGGGTGTCGTGGTCTTGACGAGGGGAAGAACTCCTCCGTTGTTGCCTTAGCTTGGGCGATGGTGATCGACAGCGATCGGTTTGGCAGTCGCCTTTCTTTCTCTTGGATGATAGAAAGTCTTGATCTTTCGGGGGAGGTGTGCGGTCGCGTTTCTTGAAGAAAGAAACGTCACACTTCTCCTTCATCAATGGAGGGCCACGGCTTGGTGGAGATATGTTGGGGGAATGTCGTCGCCGGGTTCTCCGGGGAGGAGATTTCGACCACTTTTGTTTCCAGGCCCCCATCTTTTTGTTTTGTTGTAAGATAAGGGCGTTGGTTTGGTTGATGACAGTGAGCGATGTTACGATGGTCGGGTCGGTGCTGTGAGGGATGAGAACTAGTTGTAGGATCTCTGGCAGTTCCTCATTGGGGATCTTGGGACGTTGTCCGTCCAAGAATTGCTTTTCGTCGCGCTGGGCATCGACGGAATCTGGAGACGCAGTTCGATCATCGGGAGGTCGAAATTATCCTCAAGGTGAGGATGTTCCTGACCTCAGTTAGTCTTGTGCATCGGGGAAAGTGAAGCCTTTCCAAATGGATGATGATCGTCACGGTCAACCATGATTGTTGGATGGAGAGGATCTTTAGTTTTCAGATTATAAGGAATAGTAAGCAGGGAAGATAGTTTGCCACAGACGACGCCACTGATCTTACCGATTGATCAGAACCTGCGAGATGGCTGACCGACGATCTTCTGTCGGGCTGGAAAGTCGAGGAGGAAAAATGGGGGTTGTACCTGCAAGGCACTCCGACGATCAAGTAAGTACGAGAGCGAAGAGATATAAAGCAAAGTGTTAGGATTTTAGTGGTGAATAATGAATATTCGATACCTAACCCTCACATGTGTGAGGGTTTATATAATGCCCCTGACGCATGGCCATTGATTCCTATTTTTGGGCCTAGATATGCGGACCCGTGAAAATAGATAACTGCCAGAACTTGGTCATATCGAGCAGGTGTGTTTGTAACTAGTCGTTGGTTCCGAGGAGATGTAGGTTACGGGCAGCGGTCTGGTCGGTTCCTGGTTGTCTGGGCGATTTGGTGTCGAACAGACTGAGAGTTGCTCGTTGATCACAGTGGGTCAGTGCCGGTTCAAGAGAATATACGATTGATGGTGTCCGATGAGCCGCATCAGAAGGAGAGACTAGACTGAGCCCACTCTGATTATCAGACCAGTCCAGAACATTTATGTACAGAAATATATTATTATAATAATTTTTTTTAAAAAATTAATTTTTTAATAGTAAAATAAAGTTGATTAATCAAATATAAAAAATTGATTAATAAATAATAAAGTTGGTTAATAAATAACTAAATATTAAATATAATTTAGTAATAAAAATTATCTAAATATTTATTAACCAACTTCATATCTTTATTAACCAATATTATACACTTCATTAATCAATTTTACTTTACTATTAAAAATTATTTATAATATCTAAATATTTATTAATGAATCAACTTTTTATTTTATATTAACTAATTTTATTTTATTACTAAATTATTTTTAATATCGAACGTTCATTAATCAATTTCATTATTTTATTAATTAATTTTTTATATTTTATTAATCAATTTTATTTTATTATTAAAAAATATTATTATAATAATATATTACTGTGCATAAATATATTTTTTGTTAAAAAATATTATTCATTATATAAATATGATAAATAGTTTGAATGTAGATATTCGTATAAGATAAATAGTATTGAGTGTAAATATTCGTATAAAATATGGGTGAATGAATAACGTTATTCTAAAAAAGATAAAAATAAGTAAAGAGCTAAGTTGATTAGACATTAAATCACACAAAGCGACGACAATAAAACACAGAAGAAGAAAAATACCCAATTTATTGTAAGTTCTAACATGAGCATATAATTTTTCATACTTTTCAATTAGCTATTAACGAGTTACAGAGCATTCATCCTGAATCTTCTTAGCCATAAACTGAAGACAATACTGAATATAAGACTCAAAATCCTCCAAACTCCAACCCTCGACAGGATCACAAACAAACCCCCACTCAATCAAACACCCAACACTTTCACCATCACCACCCACCGGAATCACTTTCAGTGTCGCCACATAAGACTCAAACCCCATGTTGTTCTCACCAACTTCATACGACAAACAACGTCGTACAGGATCCATCATCAACAGCTTCTCTTTCGCCCACTTAACTGTCGTCTCAGACTCAACAGCATCATCAGCTCCATCAGCTTCATCTTCAACAACCGCTTTTACTGTTGAAGAACAGTATCGAACCAAACCAGGTTGTCCTTGAACACCTTCAACGTGGTAACAAGTGTTTATCGGGATCCATTTGTGTAGGTTGCAGAAATCCTCTAAAGCCGGCCACGCTTGTTCCGCAGCGACGCTTGTTAGCTCGACCGTGAGTTTACCTTCCCAGAGAGATTTGGATTCTTCTCCCATCGGCGTCGTTGATTGCGTAGCTGGTAGTTTACGCGTAGTGACAAAGAATGTGGGGAAGGAGACATTTATATTGTCAACTACCAAACACTAGTCTAGTACTATAATTAATGCCAGGGAATCGATAGTGAACCACGCAAGTTCTTTCAACCGTCGAATATTTATTTATGTCAGTGCTTTTCGTAAGGGAAATGGATTCTCACCCAATTTGAAAGTTTTCTAGCTGGCATCAGTACATGAATTCACTACGTTTTTACTTTATTTCTTATTAAGTTTTCTACCTGGATTATCATAATTATTTTTAAATGAATGAAGTATATATTTTTAAAACATCACTTATTAATATTTGTGCAATGCATATAAACTTGTTTGTATTTAAATTATCATATTTCTGCTGTCTCACAAATAAAATTGCCATATTTGTATATAAATTTTTATGGTTTTTCCAGTGGTTTTGGAAATGCATTTTCAAAGTGTTTTTTAAGAATTTATATCGAAATAAATTTAGTTATAAAAATGAAATGTGACTCAAAAATAAATGAATTATATATGATTGAGGAAGATTTAAAAATATATTTATGAAATTTAAATATATTTTTAAAATTTCATGAGGTTTGTAATAAATGTATGGAATGCATTAAGAAACTCCTATTTAATTAATTTCTCAAAAATATAAATTGAAATTATTAAATATTAATTAATATATTCTATACAAAGTTAAAGTTAAATTTATTCTCTATAAAAAGTTTGATTGATTAATTTCAAAATGAATTGTTGTATAAAAATTAAAAATGATTTAATTTTTTTTATAAAAAATTATAAATAAAGTTATTGAAAATATTAATTAATAATTTTTTATTATTTTTTTATCCTAGTCAACGTCAACATGTCATTATAAATAAATACTTTATTTTAAACATCACTATAACATCTACAAAAGTGAAGAGGGATCAAAAAAATTTTAAAAAAAATTATAATTAAAAGACCAAATATTTGAATTTTGAAATAGAGGAAAAAAAGTTAAAAATAGTCAAAAATGCATTGAAGTTAACTTTAAAAAAATTATTAAAAAGAGCATATTTCATTTAAATTGTAAATAACATCAATAATATAAATAAAAAAGAAGCTATTTTTACAAATAACTTAAAAAAATATCGTATCATATTCTATTTTTTAAAAATGTAACGTATTAATTATCACAAAGCCAAACTAGTATATATGAATGTTATAATAGGGCGTTCATGGTCATTTTCAAACTAAGCATTTGACCCTGCCATATTTGTATTTAAATTTCCATGGTTTTTTTTCTAGTGGTTTTAGAAATGCATTTTTAGAGTGTTTTTCGAAAATCTATTTTCAAAATAAATTTAGTTATAGAAATGAGGTTTGACTCAAAAAATAAACTATATATATTTGAGGTGGGCTCAGAAATATATTTGTGGAATTTGAATATATTTTTGAAATTTCATGAGGTGTGCTAAAAATACATGAAATGCATTAAGGAATTCCTAATTTAATTAATTTTTCAAAAATCTAAATTGAAATTATTAAATATTAATTAATATATTCTATTTTGAAAAAAATTAATTTTATTTGTAGGATTTTTCTTTGAAATAATGAGGTAACATCATTAGTTGGAAAATCCTGATAGCATAAGAGAAAGTGTGTAAGCCTAAAATTAAAGGTGGTCTCAACATCATGGACTCAGAGGTTTGGAATAAGACGTTTTTGCTAAAATTGATCTAGAATATTTGTGCAAAATCTGATAATATGTGGGTGCGTCAGATTCATGCATATTATCTTCAGCATGAAGAGATTATGAGCAGAGATGTCAAAAAAATTGATTCTGGGATTTTTAAGGCTATGTTGCATCAGAGGGTGATCATCAAAGAGATGCAGATAGACTGGGATTGTATGTTGTAAAAAGGGGTATTCTCAGACAGGAAAGTTTACCAAGTTATACTCCCCGATACCCTTATTGTCAACTGGTGTAATATGATCATTCGTAACAGAGTTAGGCCTAGGGCAATAATGATTTTGCGGATGGTTTGTCATGGCAAGCTGACTACAAAGTCGAGATTGCATAGGTTTGGTGTGGTTAACAATACTCAATGTGTGTTTGTAGACGAGGAGGAAACTATTGACCATATGTTCTTTGGCTGTTTGAAACTTAAGCATATTTGGACTGGTGTCCTCAATTGACTTCGAATTCAGCACTTTCTAGGCGATTGGAAAGATGAGTTGAATTGATTTCTTTTGCACTTTCGGGGAAAAGGTTGGAAAGTTGACATTCTGAGAATGGCCCTTGCTGAAACTCTTTATAAGATTTGACATTTTTGTAATGATATTTGTTTCAACCATAGTAAGGATAATAAGAATATTGTTGAGAATATTATTAATATGATTGTGTATAGAGGGTGAACTAGTCCTAAGCTTATACCACATATAACAAATGTGTTATTGCCTTGAGTTATAGATTGCTTTCTTTGTAGTTTTGCGGGTTGGATCCAAGCGATTACTTTGTTTTATCTATATTTGAATTAATTTCATTTTTTATTCAAAAAAAATTAATATATTATGTGAAAAAATTAAAGTTAAATTTATTCTCTAAAAAAAGTTTGATTGATTAATTTTAAAATAAATTGTTGTATAAAAAATTAAAATAATTTAAAATTTTTTAAAAGAAAATTATTAATAATATTATTAAAATATTAATTCATTTTTATTTTATTTTTGTTATGCTAATCAACATCGACGTGTCATTAAAAATAAATAATTTATTTTAAACATCACTATAGCATCTACAAAAGTGAAGAGGACAAAAAAAATTAAATAAAAAAAAATTAAAATTAAAAGTCCAAAAATTTGAATTTTGAATAGAGAAAAATAAAGTTAAAAACACTCAAAAATGCATTTAAATTAAACTTTAAAAAAATATCTTTCATTTAAATTATAAATAACATCAATAATATTAAAAAAATAGCTATTTTTACAAATAACTTTAAAAAATGTCGTCACTACATCAAAAAAGACTTACGAAAGCGTTTTTTTTGGCCTTTAAAAGCGCTTAAAAGCGTTTTCTATGGTGGCGCTGCTATAGGTTTTAGCAGCGCTTTTTGTTTAATGAAAAGTGCTTTCTTAAGTAGGCTTTTGGCAGCGCTTTTTTATGAAGAAGCGCTTTCATAGGTCTACCTAAGGCAGCACTTTTTTTTCTGGAAAAGCGCTCTCATAAGTTTTCTTTTAGCAGCGTTTTTTTATGGAAAAGCGCTGTCATATATTTACCTTAGACAACGCTTTTTGTGAAAAAGCGCTTTCATAGGTTACCTAAGGCAGCGTTTTTCTTGAAAAAGCCCTTTCATATGGTATTTTTTTTAGAGGTATAATTTATATAATTCATATACCTGCATTGTTTGCAGCATATTATTTATATAAACCAGTTGCCATAACCTGTAATTCATAAACCGCGGTAATGCATTGTATACCATTGTAATCCAAAATATATATACACCATTTTTGTACCTCAAAATATATAAAAACCATTGTTATCAGCATTGTAACTCAAAATCAGTCTTACAAAATCAACCATAACAACAACTAAATCAGTCCTAATGTATGAAAGAAACACGGTCAATTATGTATTAAGGTCCTGGTACTGCGAGGTTTGAACATAATAACACAGTCAATATGGTATTCCATGTACACATGTAACGTATTCATAACACTTTTCACATAATAATGTATTCATACCTTATATGATTCTCTGCTCAATAAAATATTGACACAATTCCTCTTTGATTTCTTCCAACTGAAGTTTCGTGTAATATGCACATTTGTATTCATCGAAGTACTACATAACAAAACATAATATGCATGATTTAGTTAAAAGTAAAAAATTATATGAAATATCCGAGAAATAATAAAACAAATCCTAAGTTATAAATTCATACCGTGACTGGAATCTCTATTTGATTCAGTTGAAGGATTTCTTTGATAAACCGCATAACGAAGTATCCGCAATCTATACCGTTTTGCTGTTGAGGACACTACATAGAAAAACAAATAAGAATATATAGTTGTATTATTTTATCAAATAGCATAAATATTATAAGCAAAATAGTGGAAATTAATATACCTGCACCTTGATCCAATTAATGTTGTTTGATTTAGACCGTCGTACCCGAGCTTCTCTTTGACACCGGAATACTTGTATCGCTCTAACAAAATAAAAATATATATTTAGAACAATGTCACAGAAATAATTAAATATATAAATACACACAAATATTTTGAATAATCTCACTTACGTATCAATCATTAACTTCATATCCGGATAATTTGTCCAATCACCGTCAACCGAATTCAGATAATAGACCACTTCTTTTATAGGATCGATAGTAACCAACAACCAGTGACGTCTATAAATTAAAACAAAAGTTTAGAAGAAAATTTTCTACGCAAAAATTACAAATATTAAAATGAACTTAGAATGAAAATCTAACCCTGTAGGAATAGTATTATACGCCCAAAGATATAAGCTTTCTGTACTGCCAGTTGCCATGAATCTTTCGACTAAGTGATCTCTTACTGAATCTGGTTCCCTACCAATTGTCGCTCCGCTGACACGGGAGGAAGACATGAAATGGAATCTGTTTGACAATTGATTCCCGCGCATCAATTTGTCATATAACAACCTTAAATAAAAACATAATTAATATTAGACTATAACTACTTATTCATTCAACTTTTTAGCAATGCATACCGACAGTTACAATACAAGTCAAACTATTTTTCAAGTGGCACTGCATGATTTAGAAGTTCAAGATGGAGGAAAGTTCGAAATACTTACCAGTGACCAGTATTAAACAGTAGGACATCATAGAAACCTGCAATCTTAGCCCATTCATCTGCAGGAACATCAACGTCAACTCGATGAATACCTTCTGACCCATCTTGTATCCCAGCTTCAGATTGCTTTGGCTGCCACCTTTGTTTAATCAGTAATTAGCACATAAGGTTTCCATTTAAAAAAGTATACAAGAAAGAAACAAAGTAAAACCAGAACCCTAAAAGTCAAAATTTGTTTAAGTAGGTTCTTCCAAACAGACCTTAAATTTCACCAAACCAATACAAGCTATTTGCAAAATTCTGAACTTTGAAACCGGAAACAAGAAAAAGAATTGGTAAAGGAGAAGGTTACTGATATTTGGAGAGCAAAACCGCAGAATGATAAGCAACAGTGACATTGAATTTGGGAAAATAAGCACCTCTCCAAGCACCCTTCTTTTTCCACTTCCGTGCACCCTCATCAGCAACCCTAAGAATACACAAAAACGAAACCAAGAAATTCTCATTGAGCGAATCCCCAACAAACCCAACGTTGTTATTTCTCATCACACCAAGAAACCGAAACGGGTCGATTCGAGGCAAATGGCAGCCACGTGGAACCCATTTCCACGAATTGATCAAGCTCAGATTTTCCCTCTGGTTTCTGATGCAATTCCATGCGTTTCGATGGAAGGGACACGTGTCGTCGTAGAGTGGGGTGTGATTTGGATCGAAAACCCATTTTCCTTTGAAGAAGTTGCAGTTGGAGATTGAAAGTGATTGTGAGGTTGAAGAAGAGGGTGTGTGGAGAGAGATGAGAGAAGAGAAGAGATAGATGGATGCAAGTGTTAGTAAGATGAGGTAAGGGAATAGATGTGAAGGTAGCTTTGGGGACATTGTAATGCTGTGTGACTCATGGAATCCATATCTTCACTCAAATAACATTTCTAATTTTTTCTGCTTTTAAACTTTGTTTTAAATTTTTATTTTAATTATTTTGTTCTCTAAAACATCTCAACCAACTACCCCTACGAAAGCGCTTTTAAAAGCACTTTCTAAAGTTCATCTATAACAGCGCTTTTACATCAAAAAGTGCTTTCGTAGCATATCCTATAGCAGCGCTTTCAAAAGCGCTTTCTAAAGGCCAGCTTTAGCAGCGCTTTTGAAAAGCGCTTTCTAAGACTGACCTTTAGCAACGCTTTTGAAACGCTTTCTTAAGGTACCCTCTGAAAGGCCAGCTTTAGCAGCGCTTCCCAAAAAGCGCTTTCTAAGGGTGACCTTTAGAAGCGCTTTTGAAAAGCGCTTTCTTAAGGCACCCTTTGAAAGCGCTTTTTTAAGCGAATTTTTTTTAAAACCTACAGCAGCGCTTTTTTCCAAAAGCGCTTTCTTTTATGTGCTGCTAAAACTTATTTTTAGCGTATTGCGTATCATATTCTATTTTTTTTAAATGTAACGTATTAATTATCACAAAGCCAAACTAATATATATGAATGTTATAAATAGGGTGTTCATGGTCATTTTCAAACAAAGTTTTTGACCCATATTGTCATAGTAGGTCGTTCATGGTCGTTTTCAATATATGTTTTTGACCCATATTGTTTAGGTAAATCAACTTCTAGGATTCCTTAATACATTTTTAGTAGTTTTTAGGAGTTTTGGCTAAATTTCTATAATATTTTATTAATTCGGATATGCATATTCAAACTTACTATATTTCAATATTTTATCAAATAAGTTCAGAGATGCATATCTAAGCCATCAAATGGTAATTTTCTACTCACATATCTGAAATAATTTCTATTCTTTTTTTAAATGAAGATTATTTCAAATAAGCATATTTGAATTATGTAAAACCAGTAACAAATTCTGTTTTAGCAGAATCAGTACCATAGAAACATGGAAAAATAATTAAACCGGTAAAAGTAAACAGCGTAAAATGTTGAATAGATATATTATATATGTATTGAATCGCATAGAATTTACATTTTGCACGATAATACATTCAAAAATGGTACAATTACATTCTTAAATGTACCAAACAAATTGCCATCACTTAAATCTAAAATCGGTTCTTTATTCGACTTCTCCCTATTTGATTCTCTCTCAAGCTCCATCAATTTGGTGAACTTTGTCATCCTTTCCAAAAAGTGGTCCGACCAAAGTTCCTTATGCGCTGTCAACTCTGAAATAAGTGTTTGGCGCAAGAGAGTGTGATTCTCCTCTCTTTTACCAAGTAAATCGGACACGTCCCGAAACCCGCAATTACCATTATCCCCCACATCTACGATTCTTTCAATATGTTTGTGCATAAAAAACAACATCTCAATAATGTGGATAATCAGTAGCATCGTCATTCATATTGTCTGAAACCTTTACAACATCTTTGGAAAACATGTCAGAGTGTACCATATCTAAAACGGACAAAAATAGAAAATATGTTAAAACAAAATCCTATTCTGTTTCTATATAACAGACAGTTTTGGATATGCACATCTGAAATATAATAGGTGGATTTCGGATATGCATATCTGAAGTGATACTGTTTTTTTCATCTGAGACTCATCATCAATTCAAGAAAATGAGATATGAAATGAGGAAAGTTTATTTTAAATTGTAATTTTCTATGCTCTCTTTGATATGATAAAACACTTAAAATTTGGTTTGGAGACGAAAAGTTGATTGAAAATGGTTGAAGTTTTGTGGTAGGTTTTGATTATGGGAGAAATGAATAGAATGAAATAATGGTAGAGATGATCATGCAGCAAGCTGAAATAACAATAATGTTTTCGGATATGTATATCCAAAAATATCACTGGATGTTTAAATCCAACATTTAAATAATAATAACGTGTAAACATGAGAATTTCCTGATATGCATTTAAGAAACACCTTGAAAATTGATTTAGGATGCGTTGGGATATCATCTCCGAACCACTATTTATGATGCGTTCGGAATTACATTTTCGAAAAACGTTTTGAGATTTTTAGATGTTTACTTCATCCCTGGAAGGGTATATTAAGAAATTCCTATCAACTTATATATGGACCTCACAATTTTTTTGTCTGCCAATCAGAGTTGTCAAAAGCGGCCGTAGCGGCCGCTATAGCGGCGCTCCGTAGCGGAGCGGTGGCCTCCCACGCGCTAACATGGGGGCGGTAGCGGAGATGGGATAGCGGCCTCTTTTCATGACATAGCGGATCGCCCGTCGCGGGTTTTTCCCGGGCGGAGCGGATCTGCAGTTTTTCTTTTACTTTTTTAAATTTTTTTAAACAAAATTACTGTTTTGCCCTTATTATTTTATAAAATAATATGTAAAATAGTTTGTTATAACTCACGTTTCTTTCTTTCTACCGTTCGTTTCTTTTTCTTCTCCTTGCCCTACCGTTCCGCTTCTCCTTTCTCCTTGCCCTACCGTTCCTCTCTCTGCCGTCTCCTACTGTTTCCAGCTTTTCTCTGCCGTCTCTTCTCCTTTCTCCTTGCCTGTTTCCAGCTTTTCTCTTCGCCGTTTCTCGTCGCCGTCTCTCTTCACCGTTTCCACTGTTTCCATTTCACCTTTCCAGCAAGCGCTCTTCTTCTTCTACTTAGCCAATCAGCAAGGTACAACTCTGATTCAACAAGGTACAC
This sequence comes from Vicia faba, assembly GCA_948472305.1. Classification (NCBI taxonomy): domain Eukaryota; kingdom Viridiplantae; phylum Streptophyta; class Magnoliopsida; order Fabales; family Fabaceae; genus Vicia; species Vicia faba. The sequence continues at coordinate 1,239,902,867 of OX451737.1, forward strand.
TTCTTCTATTTACATGTGATACACTTTCCAGTTTCATCGTTTCTAGTTTTTTTCTAAGCCAACAAGGTACAATTGGAAAGGGGGTAGAGTTAATATACTCCAACCCCACTGTGCTGACTCAACACAACAATGACACATGCCCTTTCTATACTTATGCCATGTGTAAATGTACCCTTTCTATACTTATGCCATAATCCATATACTCTAGAGCACCAATGGAACAACAAGTGATGGAAGATGTTGAAGAAGTTGAAGATGAAGAATTGGAGGAAGATTTTGAAGAAGTTGAAGATGAAGATGAAGAAATGGAGGAATATATTGAAGAAGAAGATGAAGAGGAAGAGGAATTTTTTGATGATGCTATATGATTTCTATGTTTGACATTTGAACCTTTATGTTTGAATCTTTATGTTTTGAGTCTTGATTAAGCATTGTTCTTTGTTTGACATTTGAACCTTTATGTTTTGAATCTTTATGTTTTGAGTATTGATTAAGCATTGTTCTTTGTTTGACATTAGATTTTATAAGTATTTTATGAGTGTTGTTGAATTAATTTAGTATTGCATGACATATGTTTTATAACATATGTTTTATAGATTATTATATAATTATTAGTATACAAAAAGTTGTCCCGCTATCCGGAATCCCGCTATTCTCGCTTTTCACATTCCCGAGGGTCGGCTGCTCCACTCCGCTATCTAGGATTAACAACTCTGCTGCCAATATATCTAGCAACAACATAACTAAAACCAGTGATGAGGTAAATAGAGTTAGAAAAAACATGTTGGATCACATCAAATATATCGCCTTCCAAGAATGCATTATGCAACCACCTTTACTTCAATTTGAATTGTCACTTTTTTAAGTTTAAATCTTTTTTCACTCTTAATGATAGCAATGTTTTTCTTCTTACAACATGCTAAGAGGATTGCAACTGACCGAGTTTTGAACATGTACACGTCCCCATGTCGTTTAGTCATCTGGAAAACACCTGGCACATTAACATTAGCAATAAATTTTTGCAGCACCAATATTTATTCTAGCATGGTTTTGTTGATCCACCTCACAAGTTTGGTCTCAAGGATTAGCTCGACTAAACTACGCGGCGATGTTAGTTGCACCTCATATTACCTCCATCGGGTTAAAAGGTTTTTTCTTAAAAATGTGTTAGATTCATATAAGCAAAGTCAAGAACCATATTTTCAAATCAACATTTTTAGGAATATAAACATCCAAGTAGAGTGAAAACTACACTAGTTTCGCAGCATGACAAAGCAAAAACAAATAATCATCAGTTTCAACATGTTCATCACATAAAGGGAAGCGAGTATCAATATTTATTCCTTTTTTTCATTAAATTTTTCTTGTAAGTAGGTGTTGCAATTAATTTATATTTTAGGAATATCTTATTGATTAAGTTTGTTAGAGGGTATTTTAGTATTTTATTATACCCTAATTTTGTGTATAAATAATCTAGTAGTAGGTAGGTCAATGTAATTCATTATTCTTTATTTTGTAGCCGTCATTCAATATATTCCTTTTGTCTTTCATCTCTCTTTTGTGCATCAACAGTTGGTATCAGAGCTTCCAGTGTTTGATGGTAAAAACTGAAATCGTTGGAAGATTCAGATGCGTGTGTTGTTTGACTCTCAAGATGTGTTCGATCTTGTCACCGATGACTATGATCTGTTAGCAGCAGACGCGACAGATGCACAAAAGATTACACAGAAGGCGCTAAGGAAGAAAGATCGGAAGGCATTGTTCTACATCCATCAATGTGTTGATACGAATGTGTTTGAGAAGATTGCTGACTCTAAAGCAGCAAAGATTGCGTGGGACACATTGGTCAGATGTTACGGTGATGACGCATTAGTGAAGAAGGTGAAGCTTCAGTCTCTTAGAAAGAAATATGAGAATATCAACATGAAGGATAGCAAGAAGGTTTCTGAGTACATCTCTAGAGTGGTTCTGATCACAATGAGATGAAAGCTTGTGGAGAAACTCTTTCTGAACAAGTAATCATTGAGAAGATATTGAGATCTTTAACTTCTCAGTTTGATTACATTGTGGTAGAAATTGAACATTCCAAAGATCTGAGCACCATGAGAGTTGAAGAGCTACAAAGTAGTCTAGAGGCGCATGAGTTGCGTATGATTGAGAGAACTTCTGAGAGGGAAGTAGAGCAACAGGCTATGTAAGTAACTTCTGGTAAGAAGTATCAGAAGCAGACTTGGTCAGAAGCCAGGAAGAAAACTAATGGCGGTCAAAGGTCAGAAGCTTCAAACTCTGATAGGCAGAAGAATTTCCAGAAGGGAAAAGAAAAGTCTGACACGAAGAATGTTCAGTGTTACTGTTGCAAGAACTTTGGCCACTATGCCAAAGATTATTGGTCGAACAAATAAAGGAAGTCAGAAGAAGCAAATATAGCCAGAGGAGAGTTTGATGATGAACCTGTGCTATTGTTGGCTTCTGAACCTGATAATATGAATTCATCAGAATGGTGGTATATGTACACAGGGTGTTCAAACCATCTTACTGAAAACAAGAAATGGTTGGTTGATTTTGACTCTGGGAAGAGTACAAAGATCAGATGTGTTGATGATAAACACCTCAATGCAGAAGGTATGAGAAATGTCAGAATCATTTTAAACAATGGGAAAGCAGCAGTGATCCAGAATGTATGATATTGTTGTACCCCAAAATTTGCCCTCGCATTTTTCCACAATAAATATCAGCTTCAGGCATTTCCTGATTTTTCAAACTGACTCAAGAATCGGACAAACAAACTTTTCTCGTCAGTCAAACAAAAATTAGGGTTTTACGGATTTTTCAGGGCTCTGGATTGTTTCACGCAGTTGGCTTAGGGTTTTGGTTGATTTTGACTCGATTGTGATCAGGAGAATGTTCGTTGGCATTTAATCAGGAATTAAGGTTTTATGGGCATATTCTCAGAAAGATTAAAATTCCGCAGCACTTTGCAAGTTATTCCGAGATTCGGGTTGAATTTGCATTGTTTTGATTTAATCAGTAAAAGAGACAGTTGGTTTGAATGCATGTTGGTTTGTTTGAGCCAGTCAAAAGAAATATGCAGTATTGGATTTACAGTGCTTGATGAGAAATCAGTAAGAAAGGAGTGCGTCTGATCAGTTATTGCGTTTGACTGTACGTTGCTTTAGATGATGGAGGCGCCAAGTTCATTTATTTTGATCAACGAAGAATCAATGTTTAGTTGGTTATTTATTATTCTAAGGATTAAATATTTGAAATTTAATTTTCGTTTTATTTAATTTAAGGAACTATAAATAACAAGTAAATAATTGAAAAAAGGGATAAAAAGAATTAAATGGATCAATAGAATTTTTTATTTCATATTTAAACATTTGTTACAATTATTATTTAGATACAAGTATTTATTTACAAAGTATTTAAATTAATAATAGTTACAAGGATTAAATTGAAATTAAAACTATCCTATTTTTCTAAATATCTTCCAAGTCCCTAATTCTTCATTCTTCACTTTATTCCTCTCCATCCAAATATTCATCTGCAAAAAAATAAGAGAAGAAAAGTCAAAATAACAGTTGAATTGAATTGAAAAGGTAGATAAAATTTGCAGTCATCATTAAGGGCCACTGACTGGGATCAGTTAACCCTCTCTGCAAATCACGGGATTTCTCCCGGTTCACAAAGAGGGAAGAATTTTATGCAAAGTTGAGAAAAAATGCAAAGTGTCAAAAATGCATAAGTTCAAAATGTCAAACTGCATAGTTCAAGTTCAACCAAACTGAAAAAAATCCAATTTCCTACTTTATATCAAAAAGGCCAAAAAGTACAGTTTACTGTCAAAATGCCAAAAGTCTACTCAAAGCTGTCAAGAAAAGATAAAGAATGCAGAGGAAATCTTTTATGCAAGCATGCTACATCTTTCATCATTTCCCAATGGCCCTTTCAGAACTAAAAGTACAAAAAGCATAATATTATAATGCAACTGTACTGAGAGAGAGAGAGAAGAGAGAAAAGATGCAGGTTTTTAGGCTTTAGGCAGGCATAGATAGAAAAGATATAACACACAAGAGCAAAACACAGTAAAAGAAGGAGAAGAGAAACCAATACGAAAACTGAGATACAAACTGCTAAGCTTGAAGCCTAACCACAGCCTGCATTAGCACAATCTGCCAAACCAGCAGAACCTCAAAAATACATAACCTGCTAAGCCTCAAGCATCATACCTGCTAAGGCCATCAACCAGAAACAAAACCACACCCCTGTCAAACCATAAAAAGGCCTTAAGACTTCAAAAACCTCCAAACCAATAACCTGCATTGGCTCAAAAACAAAAACCATACAAACCTGTCACAACAAAACACAAATAATACCTGCATCAGCCTCACCATACTGTCAAACTCCAACCTGCTAAGAACCTGGAGTAAAAAACCTACTATTGCATTTCTAAAAAACCAGTCCAGAAAATCATGGCCTAAACAACCCCTGCCAAAGCCATCAACCAAAAGCCTTAATCGACTCAAGCAAAGAGCAAGCCTAAACGAAAAAACAAGTTCAAGACCAAGACTTGCAGAAGCCTTACCAAAAAGCCATTAAGACCTGTCCAGCTTCAAGCTTGACCAAATATATCAGGCGTCAAGGCCTCAGAGGGGTTCATCATTGGCCTTTAGAAAGCATATAGAAGAAGGAGAAGAAAGAAATATTCCAACAGGCAAGTTCAAGGCAACAAAGGCAACTAAACCCTAGGCCTCAGAAACTCTTCATCATAGGCAAACACGTTCAAGGCAACAAACGTTCAAAGGGGCATAGCACACGAAATAGGCAACTCAGAGACGAAGAAGAGGCAACAAAGGCATCCAACTCAAGGCAATAAGAGAAGAATAAAGAGGTAAATCAAAATAAGGTTTTCATTCAAGTCCTCATCACGAAACCTTAAAGATGGTAACAAATTAAAGGGTACCAGTAAGCTAGCTTCACAATCGCGTCCCTCCACCGTCGAGCCCTCCAAGACGCTTCCTAATCATCTCCTCCAACGAAGGTAATTCTTTCTTTTTCCTTCTCTTCACACCTCGAACAAAAAGGACACGAATGGTCAGAATCGTTAACGAGCTTAATCTTAATCGAAATCAAATTAAACATGCAAGACAGATTATTAAAAACCTAAAATACGTTGAAGAAAAATGTCACCTTACAGCCTCGTTGGACCAAAGAAGAGGAGGAGATGATGGTAGCGCGGTGGCTCAGGCAAAGGGACGTGGTTCAGTAGCCATGGCAAAGAAGCAAGAAATGCGAAGAAGACGAAACCCCAAGATGAACGGCGCGCTGTCTCGGAACCCTAAAGCTTTGTCCCAATTGAAAACATTCAGCAAACCCTAAAAACTTCCTGAGCCTAAACGTGGGCCTCGCCCCATTCTGCATGCTTAAAGCCCATTTGCTTTCATTTAGTTTGTCTTTGAACACATCATTTTTGAGAAAATTAACAAAACATAGTAACTATTTTTTACACTAACAAATATTATATATATAGTATAATTTAGTTTATATATAAACTTATGAGAAATATTTTTTTTCTTTCTCTATATTTAAACTTACCTTTTTTCTTATATATACATAGAATATTTTTTTTTCTTAAGATTAATATTTAGTTGACATACTAATACATTAATACAAGAATACTTAAAAACACATTTCTTATATACATAATTTTAAAACATTTAATTTAAATATAATTTTGTACATATCATACAATATAATTGAAAATACCTTTTTCTTTTAAATATACTTTTGTACATAACAATTAAAAATACATTTCTTTTTTAATATACATAATTCAATTCATAACAAATGAAAAATACTTTTTGTATACATAATTAAAACTTAGAAATATTTTCTTTTCTTAAAACATCATTTTTTATACATAATTTAATTAGAACTTGAATATTCAATTAAAACATTTCTTTTGTACATATTAAAAATATACAAATCAAAGATTCATTAAACACATATTTAGGTCAAAAAAAATACCCTAATACACATTTAATTTCATATTGTCGCACATGTAAATAATCAATTACACAATATATCTCACACTTACACAATACAAACACATTTACATTGCTCCTATACACATTTGTTTATCTTATACATTGATATTCGTCATTTACATTTGATCGCAAGTTCGATTTGGTTGTAACTTATTGGATACTATAAGTCTCATCCCCATTTGTGAATATTGTACCCCCACTCCCGGATACTTATTTTGTAATAGCGTGGACTTTACATTTCGCAATTTACCGCTTTCAATTATACCATGGTTAGACCTAGGGTTTGCATGTACATAAAATCAAACGCTAGATAACCTAACACAAGACAAATACATGAAATCAATACACAATCACACTTGCACCCCTCTAAGGTAATCCCACATGTTGCCTTCCAAAATGGGCCATGCTTGCACGTCGAGAATCTTTGGCAAAACAAAATCAAAATGATCATAAGTCCCTCAAAATGTTGCCTAAACGGAATGATCATAGTCCCTTCAAAGCAAATTGCCAAAGATACTTGGCACCATTGCATTCGTGGTCCATACGATGACCCGCGCCCGTCCCGAATAAACTTTCTAAACGCAAGATTGTCCACCAAATTCAATGGTGGAACAAAATTGTTAAAAGGGGTTAAAACATAACAAAAACCTTTGAGTACAATAGGGTAGACAAAACTCTTAGTTACTTGAGATCAACTTGCAAAAACGCTTGCCTTCTTTTCAAAAAAAACCACAATCTACAACACTTTCAAACAAACTCTCAAAACATTTTGAAACATCTTTTCGAAAAGATACACGCTTTTGTAAAATATTCGAGTAAAGAATTGTTACAAGGTTAGCCTAAGACAAGGCATTTCTTCAAAAACATTTTCAAAAACACACACACACCACAATTTCAAAGCAATCGAAAATCAAGGCAAGTGATCTAAAAAACCAAGTAACTAAGAGCCCATGGATAACCATGGATGAAAAGGGTGCTAATACCTTCCCTTTTCATAATCTACCCCCCGAACCCACGAAATATCTCAAAAGGTTTTTGCTGTGCTTTTTTAACCTTTCCTTTAGGATAAAATACATAGTCGGTGGCGACTCTTGCTCAACCGCACAAGTGCGAATACGAATGCAAAACCTCAAGTCAGTTCTCCCACCGTATCACAGAACTGGCGACTCTGCTGGGGATTGATATGATTCTTAAAAGTGGGTTTACCTTAGGGTTTAGATCACCTTTACATTCTTGCTTTGTTTGCCTTGATTGATTTATCTTTTGGGTCCTTGTTTGGGTTTATTGTAAATCCTATACCCGGATTTGGGGCACCTTCTTAGGTAAATAGCAAAAAACTGTGAGGGAACTGTGCGGGGTATACCGACATGGTTGAAGCAGTAAGCTATGTTAGTGTGACATATTTGTGAGTACCGGTAACCCTTGAGTAGTCAAGGAGAGTACGGGGCCACTGTGTGATATCATGAAGCACTAACGAACTCTTAGAACCTTAATTGACCATCTTAGCCTTTTTTAGGGGTAGTGAGATGACCGACTTTGGTGCAGTCCGAAGTTGGTAGATCCTCGATACTACACTCTTTTTGAGGATTGTTTTCTTGGAATATTTTGGTCGCCAGTAAGTGGCAAAACCGAAACAATGAACACAGAAAACAATCCAATGATATTGAGCTACCTAGAACCCGGTTACTTTTGATAGGACAGGTTTTAACCAACGAACTGAAAGAGGGTAGTACCTGAACCCCATGCAAGCCTAAACCTAAGGACTTGTTTGCTTTGTGTGAATATGTTTGCCTGTATATACACTCACTTGCTTTTTGCATACATGTACATGACATCATAACATCATACCATAGCATTTTCAATAACCATTTCAAGGATCTCAAGGGTTCTTTTGATGCAGGGTTACATTGAACCAGACACCTACCAAGGGGCAAGAGGTTTCTCCTCTAAAACAAATGCCATCAAAGATCAAGTGCAACAACTTGAATCAGTGGCTATGACCCACTCGACATGGTGAGCTTGATTCTCGTGAAAAGACATCCACCGATACAAAGCTCTCCAATCAAAGTTCAAAAACAACAACTTGAATCAGTGGCTATGACCCACTCGACATGGTGAGCTTGATTCTCGTGGAGGGACGTCCACTGGTGCAGAGATCTCCAATCCAAGAGCAGGGTTCAACCTCTAACATTTTCTTGTGTTTACCCCAAGAGATCCTTGAAAGCATGCATCCACATATCATGCATTGCATCTTAACAATCTTTCCTTTTTCAGGTTTCCTTACTCTCCTGCTGTTTATTTCAGCAAGAGATGGCCCTAGAAAGGTCTGTCAAAGACATTCAAGACCAGACTGCTCAGCTGCAGGAGATGTTCCTGAACTTGTCTCTGGGACAAGAAGAGATGAAAGCTCTCCTCACCAAAAGCTTGGAGAATTCCAACAACGCTAGGAGTGATCAACTTGCGGAGCTGCAGTTTGATCTGACAACACTGAGGACCCAAGTGATGGGACAGTTGGTGGGCCAGATGGCTCTCATCCAAGACCTATCTCGAAGACAAGAGGAACTCAGAGTTCTTGTCCGCCAACTGCTTCTAAACAACCAACTGGGGCAAGCATCTGAGGTCGAAGAGCAAGTCACCGCTCAACCTCCATCCACTCAAGAGGGCAAGGGGAAAGCTCCTTTGCTTGCTTCAGGGTCACAAGCCCATCAACAACCTCGCCAGCGTCAACGGGGTAATCGACGTAAGCAAGAAACGTCGGGAAGACAGTTCACGGAGACTGAAATACCATCTTTCTTCATACTGAAGCGTCTGATGGAGGTCAACTTGCTTACCTTGAAGGACCCTCCTCAGAAGCCCAATATCTCCTCTCCTCACTATTATCCCGACGCATTCTGTGTTTACCACTCCTACAGCCCGGGACACGACACCAACGACTGTTGGGCCTTGAAGAACAAGATTCAAGATCTGATCGACATTGGGGTGCTGGAATTCATGCCAGACGGCGAGATGAAAATCTTCCGTTAAAGGGTTCTCCGCTTGAAGTGACGAAGCTCAAGCTGAAAGACTTTTGCTTCTTTTTGAATTTTCAAAGTTGTAATTTCTTTTGCTGTCAAACAATTATCTGTTGATGTTAAACTCTGTTTTCATTAATGCATTGCATATGTTTGTCTTGAATTCATCCATTCGTTTCACTACTCTTATGCTTTTCTTTATGATATTTGACTCTTGATAAAAAGCTGTAAGCCTTTAGAGGGAGGATGACGAAACAATACCATGATCTTATACAGTGTGCTTTTGAACAGACCTTGCTGATGATGTACATGCATTTCTTTCAAATCCCAAACACTGGAGTTATAAGGAAGTTAATCCCTAGTCAACCCCTTCGAGCCAAAGAAGTAGGAGTTTTCTGTTCTAAACAATCGAAACCTTTGATATAAACCTGGGGCAGGGTAGTATCTCAGTTAATTCAAAAGAAAATGCGCATTGAAGTCGCAAACTCTCAGTTCTTAGTACAACGAACGATGTCAAAAAAGAAAGCATTCCTTTGGAATCAAAAGACAAGGGTGGTTCCCTATCACATAGACAGTCAATCTCTCAAAAGAGAAAAAGCCCACCAAGCCAAAACCTATAAAGAAGGTTTAAGAAAGCTGGGGCATCCCGCTGACTGTAATCTCGAAAAATGGGAACAGTCAGGCAAAAGTTAGGGATAACAAATCAAAATCAAAATAGTGAGGTCATTACAAAATCCTCAACAACATGAAAAATGTTGAAGAAAGAAAAGGAGATGATGACTGTCTCCCCAAATTCAACCGGTGAACCATTGCCCAAAAGTCGTTCAAAACTCAAAACAGAGTATGACGCAATTAACTGAGCTTAGGTTGAAGGACATCACGAAGAGCGGGTGGGTACAAATATACTTTGAGCCTTTATCCTTTGTTTCTTAAACCTTAAACCAGGCCACGTTACAACCCTTCAAAAGTCCTAATTGAAGCATGGGTTAGTTCGAAAGCATACTGTTACAAAAGGTATCCTGACTCCTGTAGGGCTCTGCTCTAAATCTTGTGTTGACTTGTCTTATAAAAAGTTTTCTGCTAAAGACGCATTTTTTCAAAACTTCGAGACAAACATAAACTTTGCATTGCTTGAATATCACTGTCTGCATTTGGCTTTTTGTTTGACAGCGAAGAAATTCATACAGCGAATGTTCGGAGGAACGAAAACTCTCTCAGTAAGTAAAAATCACTTCAAGAGGATAACACTTCCATTGCAAATCTCCTATCAGCAGGGGGCATGGCATGTCACAATTCAATTAACCTGGGGCAGTCCAGTCAAGGTCCAACAAATCTTTCAAAGTTCAGTTAACCTGGGGCAATCCAGTCAAGATTTCAAGAAATCTCTCAATATGCAGAGTAATCCGATTCAAGACTCCTTCTTCACCACTTGGGGCATTCAAATGTCAAAAGTGTTCAACAAATTAGCTATTATATTTCCAGATCAACACCTGTAACAAACCAGGACCTGATCTACATCACCACTTGGGGCATTCGAATGTCAAAAGTGTTCAAAAACCCGATGCAGTTTTACACGGACGCATCATCAGGAAGCCCTACACCGGTTCCTCTTCAAGATTTCTGAAAACAGTTCACGGGTTCTCCAAGTAACGGATGTTAACCTATCACTTGTTCAGATTCTTCTTCAAGACTTCTGAAAACAGTTTATGGATTCTTCCCAACAACGGATGTTAATCTATCAACTTGTTCAGATGCAACCTTTGAAATTAGTTTACGGACGCTTCCCAACAACGGATGCTGCTCTATTGCTGATTCAATCTTCAAGATTTCTGAAAACAGTTCACGGGTTCTCCAAGTAACGGATGTTAACCTATCGCTTGTTCAGATTCTTCTCAAGCTAACTCCACTCAGAGTCGAGCTTCATGATCTCCAGCAAAGCTAAAACTTCAAATTATCAATCCCCAGCGAAGCCAGGCTAATGAACCTTCTCCCTACAGAGTTTTAGGAGAACAAACCTTGAGTCCCCAGTAAGGTCGCCAGAGATGCTTCCCGCCAAACTGAGGATTCTCGGTCTTGTATCCCCAGCATAAGTCTGCTAGATTGGTGCTCCCCAGTAGAAGTCATCAGGAATTCCCTAGAGGTCTGGTATGCAACCCAAGCTCCTTATTCCCCAGTCACAGCCAAGGAATTATTCTTCCCGGCAGCAGTCAGGATGTTTTTATCTTCAGCCATCCAGGATTCATCTATCCCCAGCAAGACAGCTCATCAGCTTACATGCGCATTCATTGCATTCATATCATAAACATTGATATAACATATATTGCATCATACATTTCATGCAACATAATTTTGTGTTTAGCTAACATTTTGTCCTTTTCAGGATAAGAATAAAAGCTATCCTTAACAGTTTCAGATGCAGTTTTACACGGACTCATCATCAAGCAACCCTACACCGGTTCCTCCTCAAAATTCAAGACTTCTGAAAACAGTCTATGGATTCTTCCCAACAACGGATGTTAATCTATCACTTGTTCAGACGCAACTTTTGAAAACAGTTTACGGACGCTTCCCAACAACGGATGCCGCTCTATTGCTTATTCAACTCCAAGATTTCTGAAAACAGTTTACGGGTTCTCCAAGTAACGGATGTTAACCTATCGCTTGTTCAGTTTCTTCTCAAGACTTCTGAAAACAGTTTACGGGTTCTCCAAGTAACGGATGTTAACCTATCGCTTGTTCAGATTCTTCTTCAGACTTCTGAAAACAGTTTATGGATTCTTCCCAACAACGGATGTTAATCTATCGCTTGTTCAGACTCTTCTCACCTTTTGAAAACAGTTTACGGACGCTTCCCAACAACGGATGCTGCTATATTGCTTATTCAACTCCAAGATTTCTGAAAACAGTTTACGGGTTCTCCAAGTAACGAATGTTAACCTATCGCTTGTTCAGTTTCTTCTCAAGACTTATGAAAACAGTCTATGGATTCTTCCCAACAACGGATGTTAATCCATCACTTGTTCAGATGCAACCTTTGAAAACAGTTTATGGATTCCTCCCAACAACGGATGTCAATCTATTGCTTATTCAGACCCCAGTTCGAAGATGGTCCAAAGCATGGACGCCTTCCTGATACTCATTTCCAGATGGCATCTCTAAGCCCATCCCCGACAAGTTACTGTCACCCCTCAAGATGGCATCTTTAAGCCTATTCTCAGATGGCATCTCTAAGCCCATCCCCCGACAAGATTCTATCGCACCAGATGGCATCTTTAAGCCCATTCTCAGATGGCATCTCTAAGCCCATCCCCCGACAAGATTCTATCGCACCAGATGGCATCTTTAAGCCCATCACCAAATGGCATCTTTAAGCCCATTCACCTCTACCATCATGTCGCTGAGTGCAAATTTTCTGGGCACTTTAGTGTCCAATCTCCTTTTACCTTCAAGTCGCGAAAGGCAAACTTGCCAATCTAACTCTCCAGGTCCAAGAAGATTGAACAGGGGCAACTGTTGTACCCCAAAATTTGCCCTCGCATTTTTCCACAATAAATATCAGCTTCAGGCATTTCCTGATTTTTCAAACTGGCTCAAGAATCGGACAAACAAACTTTTCTCGTCAGTCAAACAAAAATTAGGGTTTTACGGATTTTTCAGGGCTCTGGATTGTTTCACGCAGTTGGCTTAGGGTTTTGGTTGATTTTGACTCGATTGTGATCAGGCGAATGTTCGTTGGCATTTAATCAGGAATTAAGGTTTTATGGGCATATTCTCAGAAAGATTAAAATTCCACAGCACTTTGCAAGTTATTCCGAGATTCGGGTTGAATTTGCATTGTTTTGATTTAATCAGTAAAAGAGACAGTTGGTTTGAATGCATGTTGGTTTGTTTGAGCCAGTCAAAAGAAATATGCAGTATTGGATTTACAGTGCTTGATGAGAAATCAGTAAGAAAGGAGTGCGTCTGATCAGTTATTACGTTTGACTGTACGTTGCTTTAGATGATGGAGGCGCCAAGTTCATTTATTTTGATCAACGAAGAATCAATGTTTAGTTGGTTATTTATTATTCTAAGGATTAAATATTTGAAATTTAATTTTCATTTTATTTAATTTAAGGAACTATAAATAACAAGTAAATAATTGAAAAAAGGGATAAAAAGAATTAAATGGATCAATAGAATTTTTTATTTCATATTTAAACATTTGTTACAATTATTATTTATATACAAGTATTTATTTACAAAGTATTTAAATTAATAATAGTTACAAGGATTAAATTGAAATTAAAACTATCCTATTTTTCTAAATATCTTCCAAGTCCCTAATTCTTCATTCTTCACTTTATTCCTCTCCATCCAAATATTCATCTGCAAAAAAATAAGAGAAGAAAAGTCAAAATAACAGTTGAATTGAATTGAAAAGGCAGATAAAATTTGCAGTCATCATTAAGGGCCACTGACTGGGATCAGTTAACCCTCTCTGCAAATCACGGGATTTCTTCTGGTTCACAAAGAGGGAAGAATTTTATGCAAAGTTGAGAAAAAATGCAAAGTGTCAAAAATGCATAAGTTCAAAATGTCAAACTGCATAGTTCAAGTTCAACCAAACTGAAAAAAATCCAATTTCCTACTTTATATCAAAAAGGCCAAAAAGTACAGTTTACTGTCAAAATGCCAAAAGTCTACTCAAAGCTGTCAAGAAAAGATAAAGAATGCAGAGGAAATCTTTTATGCAAGCATGCTACATCTTTCATCATTTCCCAATGGCCCTTTCAGAACTAAAAGTACAAAAAGCATAATATTATAATGCAACTGTACTGAGAGAGAGAGAGAAGAGAGAAAAGATGCAGGTTTTTAGGCTTTAGGCAGGCATAGATAGAAAAGATATAACACACAAGAGCAAAACACAGTAAAAGAAGGAGAAGAGAAACCAATACGAAAACTGAGATACAAACTGCTAAGCTTGAAGCCTAACCACAACCCGCATTAGCACAATCTGCCAAACCAGCAGAACCTCAAAAATACATAACCTGCTAAGCCTCAAGCATCATACCTGCTAAGGCCATCAACCAGAAATAAAACCACACCCCTGTCAAACCATAAAAAGGCCTTAAGACTTCAAAAACCTCCAAACCAATAACCTGCATTGGCTCAAAAACAAAAACCATACAAACCTGTCACAACAAAACACAAATAATACCTGCATCAGCCTCACCATACTGTCAAACTCCAACCTGCTAAGAACCTGGAGTAAAAAACCTACTATTGCATTTCTAAAAAACCAGTCCAGAAAATCATGGCCTAAAAAACCCCTGCCTAAGCCATCAACCAAAAGCCTTAATCGACTCAAGCAAAGAGCAAGCCTAAACGAAAAAACAAGTTCAAGACCAAGACTTGCAGAAGCCTTACCAAAAAGCCATTAAGACCTGTCCAGCTTCAAGCTTGACCAAATATATCAGGCGTCAAGGCCTCAGAGGGGTTCATCATTGGCCTTTAGAAAGCATATAGAAGAAGGAGAAGAAAGAAATATTCCAACAGGCAAGTTCAAGGCAACAAAGGCAACTAAACCCTAGGCCTCAGAAACTCTTCATCATAGGCAAACACGTTCAAGGCAACAAACGTTCAAAGGGGCATAGCACACGAAATAGGCAACTCAGAGACGAAGAAGAGGCAACAAAGGCATCCAACTCAAGGCAATAAGAGAAGAAGAAAGAGGTAAATCAAAATAAGGTTTTCAGTCAAGTCCTCGTCACGAAACCTTAAAGATGGTAACAAATTAAAGGGTACCAGTAAGCTAGCTTCACAATCGCGTCCCTCCACCGTCGAGCCCTCCAAGACGCTTCCTAATCATCTCCTCCAACGAAGGTAATTCATTCTTTTTCCTTCTCTTCACACCTCGAACAAAAAGGACATGAATGGTCAGAATCGTTAACGAGATTAATCTTAATCGAAATCAAATTAAACATGCAAGACAGATTATTAAAAACCTAAAATACGTTGAAGAAAAATGTCACCTTACAGCCTCGTTGGACCAAAGAAGAGGAGGAGATGATGGTAGCGCGGTGGCTCAGGCAAAGGGACGTGGTTCAGTAGCCATGGCAAAGAAGCAAGAAACGCGAAGAAGACGAAACCCCAAGATGAACGGCGCGCTGTCTCGGAACCCTAAAGCTTTGTCCCAATTGAAAACATTCAGCAAACCCTAAAAACTTCCTGAGCCTAAACGTGGGTCTCGCCCCATTCTGCATGCTTAAAGCCCATTTGCTTTCATTTAGTTTGTCTTTTAACACATCATTTTTGAGAAAATTAACAAAACATAGTAACTATTTTTTACACTAACAAATATTATATATATAGTATAATTTAGTTTATATATAAACTTATGAGAAATATTTTTTTTCTTTCTCTATATTTAAACTTACCTTTTTTCTTATATATACATAGAATATTTTTTTTTCCTAAGATTAATATTTAGTTGACATACTAATACATTAATACAAGAATACTTAAAAACACATTTCTTATATACATAATTTTAAAACATTTAATTTAAATATAATTTTGTACATATCATACAATATAATTGAAAATACCTTTTTCTTTTAAATATATTTTTGTACATAACAATTAAAAATACATTTCTTTTTTAATATACATAATTCAATTCATAACAAATGAAAAATACTTTTTGTATACATAATTAAAACTTAGAAATATTTTCTTTTCTTAAAACATCATTTTTTTATACATAATTTAATTAGAACTTGAACATTCAATTAAAACATTTCTTTTGTACATATTAAAAATATACAAATCAAAGATTCATTAAACACATATTTAAGTCAAAACAAATACCCTAATACACATTTAATTTCATATTGTCGCACATGTAAATAATCACTTACACAATATATCTCACACTTACACAATACAAACACATTTACATTGCTCCTATACACATTTGTTTATCTTATACATTGATATTCGTCATTTACATTTGATCGCAAGTTCGATTTGGTTGTAACTTATTGGATACTATAAGTCTCATCCCCATTTGTGAATATTGTACCCCCACTCCCGGATACTTATTTTGTAATAGCGTGGACTTTACATTTCGCAATTTACCGCTTTCAATTATACCATGGTTAGACCTAGGGTTTGCATGTACATAAAATCAAACGCTAGATAACCTAACACAAGACAAATACATGAAATCAATACACAATCACACTTGCACCCCTCTAAGGTAATCCCACATGTTGCCTTCCAAAATGGGCCATGCTTGCACGTCGAGAATCTTTGGCAAAACAAAATCAAAATGATCATAAGTCCCTCAAAATGTTGCCTAAACGGAATGATCATAGTCCCTTCAAAGCAAATTGCCAAAGATACTTGGCACCATTGCATTCGTGGTCCATACGATGACCCGCGTCCGTCCCGAATAAACTTCCTAAACGCAAGATTGTCCACCAAACTCAATGGTGGAACAAAATTGTTAAAAGGGGTTAAAACATAACAAAAACCTTTGAGTACAATAGGGTAGACAAAGCTCTTAGTTACTTGAGATCAACTTGCAAAAACACTTGCCTTCTTTTCAAAAAAAACCACAATCCACAACACTTTCAAACAAACTCTCAAAACATTTTAAAACATCTTTTCGAAAAGATACACGCCTTTGTAAAATATTCGAGTAAAGAATTGTTACAAGGTTAGCCTAAGACAAGGCATTTCTTCAAAAACATTTTCAAAAACACACACACACCACAATTTCAAAGCAATCGAAAATCAAGGCAAGTGATCTAAAAAACCAAGTAACTAAGAGCCCATGGATAACCATGGATGAAAAGGGTGCTAATACCTTCCCTTTTCATAATCTACCCCCCGAACCCACGAAATATCTCAAAAGGTTTTTGCTGTGCTTTTTTAACCTTTCCTTTAGGATAAAATAAAAAGTCGGTGGCGACTCTTGCTCAACCGCACAAGTGCGAATACGAACTCAAAACCTCAAGTCAGTTCTCCCACCGTATCACAGATATGTACCTGGCATGAAAAGCAATCTAATGATTGTGGGACAACTGATTGAGAAAGGATTTTCGGTTACCATGAAGGAAAATATTCTGAAGCTGTATGAATGTAATCAGAAGCTTATTATGGAGTCAGAACAGGGAAGGAACAGAACATTCAAGGTGAATTATAGAACTGTAGACTCTGAATGTCTTAGTGCAACAAGTGTTGTCAAGGAGAGTGAGTTGTGGCACACAAGATTTGGTCATCTGAATTCCAGAAGCTTAGGGCATCTAAAATCAAAGAAGCCGGTACATGGAATTCCTACAATCAAGAAGCCTGAGAAGTCATTCAAGGTGTGCATGGAAGGGAAGCAACCGAGATTACCATTTGCATCAAAAGTAGATCCAAGAGCAAAGTATACCTTGGGAGTAGTACATTCTGATGTGTGCAGTCCATTTCCAGTAGCATCAATTGGAGCGAATAAATACTTTGTGTAATTTTGTTAATGAGTTCACCAGAATGACATGGGTATTTCTCATAAAGTTCAAATACGAGGTGTTTGCTGAATTCAAGAAGTTCAGACTGAAGGTTAAGAATCAGAGTGGCCATACTCTGAAGATTCTTAGAACTGATGGTGGTGGTGAGTATAACTCCACAGAATTCAGAAGGTTCTGTGAGGAGAATGGAATTGAGCATGAGGTTACTGATCCCTATACTCCTCAACACAATGGTCTTGTTGAAAGAAGAAACCGTACTTTGCTTGATATGGTGAGAAGCATGTTGAAAGAGAAGAAGCTTCCTTATAATTTGTGAGGATAAGTTGTTTCCACTGCATGTTATGTGCTCAATAGATGTCCAACGAAGAAGCTGAAGGAAATAGTTCCTATTTAGAAGTGGACTGGAGATAAGCAAAGTGTTAGTCATCTGAAGGTGTTTGGTTGTGTATGTTACAAACATGTCCCAGAAGACAGAATCTGGATGATAGAAGTAAAGTAATGTTACTGGTGGGGTACCACAGTACAGGTTCGTACAAACTTTATTATCCAGAAACTAACAAAGTTGAGTTCAGCAGAGACGTCATTGTAAAAGAATTAGAAGTATGGAATTGGGAAAGGTCTCGTCCTGACTCTAATGAGAGAACTCCTGAAGAAAATTCAGAAACACGTGTTTCTAAAGCTGGTAAAGACTTTGACTCTGAAGAAGATTCAGAAGGTGAAGATGATTATGACTCTGACTCTGATGGTGATTCAGACCCTGGGAATTTTCCAGACTCTAAAGACAGTCAAGGTTCTAGAGAAAGTCAAATTTCTAAAGCAAGAGCTTCTGAAGGGGAAAGTTCTGGTGTCTGAGGTTCTGAAGTTCAAATTCAGAGGCAACAAAAAGTCAGAAACGTCCCAAGAAGATTTATAGAGTTTGACATGTTACAAGATACTGAAGTAGACTCTGAAGGAGAAGTTATTCAATGTGCAATGTTAGTAGACTCTGAACCCGTGAGTATGGAAGAGGCTCTTAAGCAGCAAGTCTGGTTACAGGCCATGAAAGAAGAACTTGATGCTATAGAGAGAAACAAGACTTGGAAGCTGACAAAACTTCCAAAAGGCAAGAAAGCCATCAGTGTCAGATGGGTTTTCAAGTAGAAGCTAAAGCCAGATGGATCAATTACAAACACAAAGAAAGATTAATATCAAGAGGCTTTACACAGAATCCTGGGCTAGATTACACTAAAGTGTTTTCACTTGTAGTGAGACATGAAACAATCAGACTAGTGATTGCAATAACTGCTAACAGGAATTGGCCTCTGATGCATTTAGATGTAAAATCTGCATTTCTGAATGGTCCATTACAAGAAGAGGTATACGTGTTACAACCTCCTGGATTTTAGAAAAAGAATCAGGAAAGTATGGTGTTCAAATTACACAAAGCCTTATATGGATTGAAGCAAGCGCCAAGAGCCTGGAATCTGGGGATTGATTCATTTTTCAAGGGACAAGGGTTTCAGAAGTGTGAGATGGAGTATGGTGTTTATGTTCTACACATTTCATAAGATAATATGATTCTGATATGTTTGCATGTTGATGACATATTGCTCACAGGAAGTTCTGAATAAGAGATAGTTGAGTTCAAGAAGGTTCTGATGAATGAGTTTGAGATGACAGATCTTGGGAAAATGAGTTTCTTTCTAGGGATAGAGTTTATGTACTCTAAGAAAGGAATCATTTTGCATCAAATGAAGTATTAACTTGAGCTTCTAAATAGATTTAAGCTAGAGAATTGTAAAGTTTCTATCACACTTGCTGATATTAATCAGAAGTTGGACTCTGATTCTGATGGAGAGGATGTGGATGCTACAACCTTCAAACAGATGGTTGGTTCTCTGAGGTATTTATGTAATATCAGACCTGATATTTGCTATGCAGTTGGAATGGTTAGAAGATTTATGAGTAAACCAATATGGTCTCATTACCAAGATGCTGTCAGGATTCTGAGGTATGTGAATGGAACTCTGAAGTATGGAGTTTTATTTCCTTCTGGAAGAAAGATCGAATCAAAACTTCTGAGTTATTCAGACTCTGATTGGTGTGGAGACAGAGTTGACAAAAGAAGTACTTCTGGGTACTTATTCAAATTTATGGGAGGTCTTATTTCTTGGTGTTCCAAGAAGCAACCTGTTGTTACACTTTCAACCTGCGAAGCTGAATATATTGCAGGAGCTCTGACTGCATACCAATCTGTGTGGATTCTGAACTTGCTGCAAGATCTGAAGATTGAGGTAGACAAACCTCTGAAGCTGATGGTTGACAACAAGTATGCAATTAATCTTGCCAAGAACTCAGTGCTGCATGGAAGAAGCAAGCATATTGAGACCAAGTATCACTTTCCGAGGAATCAGGTTCAGAGTGGAATATTAGAAGTTGTGCACTGTAGCACCCAGAAGCAGCTGGCAGACGTTCTGACAAAGGCTCTCAATACTGATCAATTTTTTCGTTTGAGGGATGAAATTGGTGTTGTCAGTTTTGTGTAAATATAAATTAAGGAATGATGTTGGAATTAATTTATATTTTAGGAATATCTTATTGATTAAGTTTGTTAGAGGTTATTTTAGTATTTTATTATATCCTAATTTTGTGTATAAATAGCCTAGTAGTAGGTAGGTCAATGTAATTCATTATTCCTTATTCTATAGCCGTCATTCAATATATTTCTTTTGTCTTTCATCTCTCCTTTATGCACCAACAGTAGGATCCTCTTAACTTATCTCCACGAAAGTATTTGGATGTCGTTTGGAAGCGAAATATGCCATATTTCTTTTCAGACTATAACATTTTAGCTATACGACAATGCAAAAAAAACTGTTGTGAAATCTAAAAACACTGTTGCCTTTATTTATGAGTACGATTTTTAAGCCGTGCCAAATCGAGACATTGATGTAGCCTTTTAGAACAGTTCTTTACCTAACAACAACACCTTATACAATCGTTGTTGTCATTTTTTCTAGATAACAATTTCCAACTGAAATAGATGCACTCTGTTTTCAAATAAAACCGTTGTGATTTGGTTGTTTTAAAGAACATCATTTTATGGAATATAACACCAGTGTTTAGCCGTAGTACATTCGAAATCATTCTAGTAGATGTATATCTTAATTTCTTCGTCAAAGGTTACAATAATTTTTCTATACTATATCAACACTTCATAATTGTTGTAAGAAACAATTTAGATTAAATATGTTTGTAGTCCTCATAAATATTTCATATTTCAGTTTTAGCCCCTTAAAAAAATTTCTTCAAAGAATTGTCTTTCTAAAAATTTTCATCCACACTTTTGATTCTTCCTAAAACTTAGTGACGGTTTTTACAACTTAACAAAAAAAATTAGCGATTGTTTCAACTTAGCGACTGAATTAACATGATTTTAGCAGGAAGGACCAAAAGTGTAGATGAGCATTTTTAGAAGGACCATTTTTTAAACAAATTATAAGAACTAAAACTGAATTTAAGTTATATATAGGGATGAAAAACATATTTAACTTAAATAATTTATTTTATTAAAATAATAAATCATTTTATTTTATAAACTTGTTAATAAAATTATTCACAACTTTTTTTGATAAATATATATATATATATATATATATATATATATATATATATATATATATATATATATATATATATATATATATATATATATATATATATATATATATATATATATATATATATATATATATATATATATATATATATATATATATATATATATATATATATATATATATATATATATATATATATATATATATATATATATATATATATATATATATATATATATATATATATATATATATATATATATATATATATATATATATATATATATATATATATATATATATATATATATATATATATATATATATATATATTTTATAAATAATTAGTTTTATGATTATTATAATTTAATGTAATTGTTTTAATATATTATTAAAAATATTTAAAATTGAAATATTAATTGTGAAGTTAAAATTTTATAAAAATAAAAGATATATATATACACCCATGGGATGCACGAATACATTTTATAAATAATTATTTTTATGATTATTATAATTTAATGTAATTGTTTTAATATATTATTAAAAATATTTAAAATTGAAATATTAATTGTGAAGTTAAAATTTTATAAAAATAAAAGATATATATATACACCCATGGGATGCACGAATACATTTTATAAATAATTATTTTTATGATTATTATAATTTTATGTAATTGTTTTAATATATTATTAAAAAATATTTAAAATTGAAATATTAATTGTGAAGTTAAAATATTATAAAAATAAAAGATGTATAAATGAAAATTTAAAATAGAAGAAAAATTAGTTAAGGTTCTTTATTCAAATTTAATAGTTCATATGTTATGAAAAATAATAATATTTATTTTTGTTCTCGATTGAACTTGCATTTGGCCCAAATATTATATTAGACCCAATTCAACTATGGTGCAGAAGAAGATCAGCAGAAGCGAGTCTGTCGTCGGACAGTGAATCTGCCCCTCTCCTCGACCAGTATATGTCCTCCGAGGACATTCTCACCACATAACTGTCGAGGAGGACCAACGGCACTCACGAGGTCCTCGCGAGCACCCTCTTCGTAGAGCAGACATCCAGCGCCTCCGAATATCACAAAGTCCTATTGATTTCAAAAAGACCGCATCCACATCCTTCTGATAGTTCGGAGTAGTCCATCCAGGTTGGAGACCACGTGTTGACTTCCACTACACATGTAGGACCTGACAGTCCCTATTTTGGGTCTGCTTGGTCAGTCTAACATGGAGACCTTGGCCTAGTGTTAGGGGCTATAAATACCCTCTCACTTGAAAGGGTCGGGCATTCGTTTATTTTATCTAACCTAATTTACTTGCTCTCGCTTTGAACCTCACTTTGGCATCAAAGTGTCTTGCATGTACCCCCCCACTTCACATTTAACCGCTGCTCAACTTGAAGCTCGTGGGCTTTGACGATCTCTTCTAATCAGATACGGCCAGTGGCACCGTCTGTGGGAACAAGGCTTCCTCGTCTTTCATTCACGTAAGACTAAAGCAACATCTTCAAACTTCAGGTTGTCATAGCCGACCAAGCTATCAACAATGATCAGAACATTCACTTCGCCAACACGGGTAACAAAAACAATGTTGCCGCCCCAAGCAAGACCCCCGGGACGAGATGACCGCATTTTCCTCTGCCCGTTCGCAACGATGCCCACCATCCTCGGCAGAATTACGAGCCAGCCGCGCATAAGGAGATCCTTATTCCCAAAAACGCTGAAGCCACGACCAGAGCCTTGTTCGCAGCGATCAACCATATGAATTACATGATCTTCGTGCAGGGTGAGCGCCTAATGATGCTGGAACAGATTCGTAGGTCTCCCAGAAAGCACCGAAGACCTAATTCTCGAACTCTTCTTCCCCGAAACGAGGACCACTCCCGATCTCCCCCGCGGAGACACAGACGGGATGACTCTCGAATCCCTTCTACCCGTTGAACTGGGTGAGGTCCTGCATTGGAGAGGACCCAGTCTGAAGCTATCAAGAAACGCGGTCTCCCCCTCCCGGTGCAAAGAACGACGATCTCCTGAACGTAAAAGAAACAGGGGAGAGGAAGAGAAGAAGTATCGGTACAGGAACCCTCCCCATGACCAAAACCGAAACAAAGACCACCGCTACTACTGGTCCCCATCTTGCTCCCCAGAAAGAAGCGACGAAGACGACCCCCACGGTCCACTGTCCTAGGCCATCATGGAAACCCCTATTCCTAAAGGGATGGAGAAGTCTCTCCTTGTGAAGGAATACGAGTGTATTATTGAACTTGTCAACCACATCGATTGCTTCGAAACTATGATTCATTATCATAACGTCGAGGGGCCCATTAAGTGCGGGTTATTCCCCCTGATGCTGAGGAAAATGACCATGGACTGGTATAAGAGCCTGCCTCTAGGTCGATCACCTCGTGGAGGAATTCAAAGCACCAATTATCAGTAACTTAACTATATCTCGTTGGCACCCGAAGACTGAGGCTTTCCTCGAGGCAATCGTCCAGAGGAGCATTGAGACTCTCAGAGAATACATTAATCGGTTCAACTGCGATTCCATTCAGATCCCATGCGCCGATCATATAAGGAGATACTTTCTCGATAGGGGACTCCTCCCGGACACTGAATTTAGAAAGGTCGTTGGTATTGAGCCCTCCAGATCTTTTTATGCACTCCTCAAAAAATCCCGAATTTACATGGACTACGAGGAAAAAGAGGCCGCCAACAACACCCATGATTCGAGGAATAGCATACTGTGACTGGTGGAAATAGAACTGACTGTTTTTTAAGCTGGTTCGCGAAATGTCGCGGTAAGCAAGAGTCGCCACCGTCTTTTATGTTCTCCAACATGGAAAGGACAAAAGCACAGCAAAATTCCTTATTCGAGAATGTTTCTCGGTTCGGGAGGTAGATTTATAGAAAGGGAAGGTGTTAGCACCCTTTCTATCCGTGGTTATCCACGGGCTCTTAGGTACTTGCTCTTATGTTTTCAAAAATTGTTTGCTTTTCAAGTGTGTGTGGGTTTTGAAAAAGTTTCGTTTGAAAAATTTCTAAGTAACTCTTGTATCTGTCCTCAAGAGTGTATGAAATATTTGTTTGAAAACCTTTTGAAAGTGTAGGTGCGAAAAGTTATTTTGTTTGTTTGAAAGAGCAAGTACCCAGGAGAATCTACCTACTCTAAGGAGTTAGGTTGTGTAAGAGTCCTTTAGATAGTGCTATCCCACCATTGAGAGGTAGGTAGCACCGTCGTTGGAGTTATTCAGGTCAATTCGATTATTAGGGACATGTGTGGTCACCAAAGCAATAGTAGGACGCCTTAGCAGTAACCCTAATGTCCTAGATCCTTTTTATCCGAGGCAACCGTTTCGAGGCAACTTTGATCTTTAGACAGGAGGGCGACCTCTAAAACACCCTATACTCAATGACCACGTTCGAGGCAACCAGTGAGGCGTACCCTAGGGGGTGGCATGTGCATGTGTGTTGTTTCAGTTTATATTTATCTTGTACATGTTATTTGTGAGCTACAGATTGATTTTATTTGTCATACAAGTCTTTCATGCATTTTTTTAACAGTTAAGAGTGCGGAAAATAAAGTGCGGAAAAGGTAAATCTAGCTATTACAAGGCGCAGGTATATACATCGCCGAAAACATAACCCGTTTGGAAAATAAAATACGAGAAAAGTAAATAAAGCGATAAAAACCTAATTAACTATTACATTTCCTGAGCAGATACAAAATAATGAATTAAAAAATAAATACGCGCGCGAAAGAATGAATCGGGACGTCCTTAGGGTTTTGATCCTTTTTTTGAGAAAAGAATTGAATTTTGTCCTTTTTTGCAATTAATGAAATTAAGCCTAATTACTAATTAATTAATTATTTACAAGAAAAAGTATTTTTTTTTGTGTTTTTTAATGTTTTAATGAAATAAAATAAAAAGGAATTAAAAGTCCAAAAGAAAAAAAAAACCTAAGTCTAATTCATTTTATTTATTGTAAAAGGAAATTAAAATTACCTAATTAAACTAAATCAATTTATTAGTGTTTTATTTACAAAAATAATTAATAGTGAATAATAAAAATATTTACATTTTTTATTTTCTGAATTTTTATTGAGAAAATGTTAATTTGTTAATTAATTAAATAATACTAATAATAATTATTAAAGAAAATAAAAGAAAAAAAGAAAATGAAAAAAAAAGAATAATAAACCATGGGTGCTGGGCCAGCATTGGGGGTGAATTTGGAATTGTGAAGCCCATTAACCAGCCAGCCTTGTTTGACTTTTGGAATTGTCTGGGGCGCTGGTTGACCAGGAATAGGGTAGTCATCACTTTTTGGCCATTGGATTTGCCTTGCCAGCCACCTGACATTTGGATGGATGGGGCGTATGATGGAACACGTTTAAGTGCCTGCATGAGATCACGTTAAGCAAAATATGAAATAATTACTTGGGGGACCTGGGATTCGAACCCAGGTCCCAACGTTCAACGCCTGTACGCCTTAGCCACTGAGACAATGTGTTTCATTCATCATAACAATAGGCAGTTAGCATTATATGTAAATAAAGCAATATTTTGGAAATAAAAAAAAACACGCGCGTTTTAATTTGAATGGACCAATCAAACGCGAACACGCCTTCGTCTTCTCCAAATGGACCCTGTGTTTTTTCCTGCGGATTCAGTTCCGTAACAAAATCCGTTGCTTCCTCTTATAATGAGCTCTAGGTCACGAAAATGCTAGCCAGAGCCATCATCTTGTTCGTCTCATTCTCCTGAATCCGTCCATGGCTATGGCTTGTACCAATTATTCCTGTAAAACAAAACCCCAAATTGCAACCCCCAAAACCCTAGGTTCGGGTAGGGAGATCTAGGCTACAACAATACAATTGAATAATGCAGGATGCCTGGAAATTGGATGGTGAATACAAATATGCTAAAATATTAAAGAAAAGGCGCAAGAATTTGAGGTTGAGACTCCATGTTCAGAGCAAGGTTTGAGACCACTTACAGTGCGTTGTAGGGGGTCTTAGGACGCGTTTGTGATCGCCTTAGCTTCAGGGTATGGCAAGGAAGAAGGCTGCGTGCTTAGTTTTGTCTGAAAATGCTTGCAACACAGTTTTTGATCTCACACTTTTTTGACAATTTTTGAGTTTTGATTTTGCCGTTTCAGCAATGCTTAGGTTCTGAATTAGGTTTGGCACGCTTGCTTATGTATGTGTGAATGAAATTAGGTCAGCAACTGAGCCTTAACCTTGTGTAATTAAGTTTGGAATTCTTGTTGACCACCATTAAAGGACCTTTCCATATTTGAAGCAAAACCAAGATTTCATGCACAAAATAGCCTAGCACGAATTTGTGAGTTGGCATATGACATATGAAAGTTGTTCAAATCCAAAAGATGCCATTCCATTAATTTTTAGATTTTATTTGAATTTTTATGGATTTAAAATGAATTAAATCAATAAAAATTAAATAAAATGGAAAAATAAATGTTTGATCTTGAAATTAATCATGGGACACGTGGGTGGCATGACAAGGCTGAATCAAGTGGAAGAAAGTGGGCCCTTTTGTCAAAAATTGAAGTTTTAAGGATAGTTGACTTTTGCCATTTCACAAATATTTCCCAACTTCTCCAATGCATATCTTGCTCAATTTTGATCATATGAACATGTGCTTTGACATTTTGGAAAGGTCTTGAAGTCCTCTAACCAATGCCTTTGGTCCCATGTCATTTGGATTTACCAATCTCAAGTTATGGTCTTTGACTTAAAATGCCTTTTTGTTGACTTTTGAAATTGACCTATAATGTAGAAATTGATAACTTTTTGTGGGAGCATTTCTTGGACTTGGAATGTGAGGATGAGTTGTAGGAAATGTTATCCCCTTCAAAATGAGCATTGGATGGGATTTTTCTGATGAACCATGAAAAAGTTATGCCCTGGTCAAGTTACAGTTGACTTTTCAGCTGTCCCAAAATGGAAACTTTTGCATCTTGATGATTCTTGAGCCATTCTTATGGAATCATGATCAAGACTTGATCAAATGATGATTGTGTGCTCAAAATAAGATGTTGACCAAAAATTCCGACTTTTGACTGCCAAATGACCATTTTACCCCTATAGTTGATTGTGAGGCAATTAGGGCTTTTGACTGTGCAACTTGATGCTGTGAGTCTTGAAACTTGACATGTAGATGCTTGACAATGTATATAGGCATATGGGACTTGATTTAGCCATTGAAAACCTCAACTTCCTTGAGAGAAGCAAAACCCTAATTTTGACTGGCTTAAGAGGATGTTTGACTGTGCAATCCCTGAGGAATCTTGAAGCATTTGAAGATTGATCTTGACAAATCTTGAAGAATATGGGAGGGAAAATTTTGGGGTACAACAGTTTCCCCTGTTCAATCTTCTTAGACCTGAGGATGTAGATTGGCTTGCGTGCCTTTCGTGATCCGAAGGTGGAAGATGATTGAACACTAAAGTGCCCAGAAATTTGCACTCGCATAGTAGAATATCAGCAATGTGATGGCGGGAATGGGCTTACAGATGCCATTTGGAGAGGTGGTGGATAGGAGGATGGGCTTATAGATGCCATCTGGAGATGTGACAGAACCTTGTCGGGAATGGGCTTATAGATGCCATTTGGAAATGTGATGGATAGTTGTGGAGATGGGCTTAAAGATGCCATCGGGAGATTGTCGATCGCGTAAGAGATTCCTTAGCGAGAACTTGCGTACCTAAGAAAGAAAGATAATTTCCTGGCCTGTTACAGGTGTTGATCTTCAAACTCCTCATGCAGATATGTCCTGGCTAGATACAAGTATCGAATCTACAAACTCTTCGTGCAGATATGCCCTGGCTGGATACAGGTATCGAATCTACAATCAATTACTCACAGATATGCCCTGGCTAGATACAAGAATCGAATCTGGAATTGGTCGTCTACAGATATGCCCTGGCTGGATACAGGTGTCGAATCTCTAAACTCTTCATGCAGACATGCCCTGGCTGGATACAGGTATCAAATCTACAATCAATCACTCACAGATATGACCTGGCTAGATACATGAATCGAATCTGGAATTGGTTATCTACAGATATGCCCTGGCTGGATACAGATATCGAATCTCTAAACTCTTCATGCAGACATGCCCTGGCTGGATACAGGTATCGAATCTACAATCAATCACTCACAGATATGCCCTGGCTAGATACAGGAATCGAATCTAGAATTAGTCGTCTACAGATATGCCCTGGCTGGATGCAGGTATCGAATCTCTAAACTCTTCATGTAGATATGCCCTGGCCGGATACAGGTATCGAATCTACAATCAGTTACTCACAGATATGCCCTGGCTAGATATAGGAATCAAATCTGGAATTGGTCGTCTACAGATATGCCCTGGCTGGATACAGGTATCGAATCTCTAAAATCTTCATGCAGACATGCCCTGGCTGGATACAGGTATCGAATCTACAATCAGTTACTCACAGATATGCCCTGGCTAGATACAGGAATCGAATCTGGAATTGCGACAGTCGATAGTAATCATCTTTGGATTGTCCTTTTTCCTGAAAAGGTAAACATTAGTCGTATGCAATGTCATGATGTATGAAATGCATGATGTCATGATGTTCTCAAAAATAAATGAGATTGTGTCGTATGCACTTTATCATGTATGTAAGCAGGATGTATAAAATGTGAAATGTCTATGAATGTATTTTCGTCTAGGAAAATAAATCCTTGACGAATGTCAGGAGCTTGACTCCTGGGCTGACGTTTGAAGAGTAGAGTTCTTCGTTTCCGCTGGGGATGATGATTGCAAGAATAAACCGGTAGGAGAAGATGACTCCATTGGGGAATAAACTTGATGAAGGGATTACTCTGCAGGGAAATACTCTTTGGGGAGAGGTACTTTGATGAGGTTTTGATGATAACTCCGCTGGGGATTCCATTGATAAGCTCTTGTTGAAGGATTGATGAACTTCGTTGGGGGATAGGCAGAACTTCACCGAGGACGATCTTTCCGTGGTAATTAGCTGAGGATAACCCAATTATAAGCTCTGGTGGGGAATAACCTTTAAATAAAGCCGGGGAGATGCGTTCGTACTCTGCAAGTGATAAGCTTCCAGAATCTACTAGGGATAAGCTTCCAGAATCTACTGGGGATATGGATTCAACTCTTCTGGGGAAACTTTTGAGACTGCACTGGGGAAGTGGCTCCACTGGGGTGTCTTGTATTCCGCCGGGGAACAATCTTATATTAAGACTGCCGGGGATGCTTGCTTAGGAACATCTGCATACTCCGCTGGGGAATATTAAGATCTTCTGGGGATACCCAACTTCCTTAAGGCTGACAGTAGACTAACTCTGCTTGGGGAGAGTATCACTGACTTGCTGGAGATACTGTTGGCTCCTAAATTCGACACCTTTGTTTTGTTGATGTCAGCCATTAAAGCTGAAGGATGTTTTCGACTGGCTAAGTCTGTCGAAATGCCCGTCGAAAGATGGCAAAGTACTTAGAAGATTTCTTCCAAGGGAGAAGTTGGTTGCCTTCGACGTCGAAGGAGTTTCTCGTCGAAGATGCCTCTCGACGAAAGTGTTCGATGGTTCAGAGTGGAGCAGTTTGAAATTCAAGCTTTTGGAGGGAAAACGGTTTCCAGCAGTTACCACGTGTAGCGTGCAAAGATCTGGAGCGTCGAACGTTGAGAACGTGCCAAGTGGAATCATCTCGAAGCAGTGTAACTGCCCGACGGTTACTTGGGATGTTTTAGTATAAATAGTAGTAGTCATGTAAGTTCTCGCGTGCGTTCACAATTCTATACAAAGTCACTCATATAGATTCGAGTACCCAGCGTGTGAGAAAGAATTGTTGAGAAATGTATGTGTGAAACACCAATTTTATTAATCAAAGTCATTTACTTTTCCAGAAATTTACTTGCTTTCCTTTTTACATTCCTGTCGAAGCCTTTTACTTTAAGCCTTGTTTATTTTACCAAGTCCTTTCTTCATGCAATTTACTTGAAACCTCTTTATTTCATTTAAAGCCTCTTTATTTAAAGCCTTATCCAATTTAATCAAAACTTCAAAATCAACCTATGTCCTAGGATCAATCTGATCGATCCTGCGAGTAACCAAATAAGTAACCATTTGGAGGATCAGCGGTTGTTTACCAAATCCCAAGGTAAACAAATTGGCACGCCCAGTGGGACTGTGTGTTGATTGTTGAAAATAATCTCATCTTTTCGAGTTGTATGTTATTGAGAAGTGGTAGAATATACACTAACGATAACAATACTGCCAGAAGAAGGGAAGAGATGGCGAATCCGCCAAACAATAACGAAATCCCACAAACGAATGTGGGAGCAACGGTTAGTACGACCGTAAGTGAAGCGACAAATGTCGGTTCGACACCAGCAGTATCGGTCACAACCACGGGGCCAATACCTTCGTTAACAGGCCCCAGGATGCCTTTGGGAACTCCCCCACCAAGGGGAAATTTAGGCACGAGGCCTTTGGTTCCCCCAGGATTTATTCCATTCTATGGTATGCCAACTTCTGAAGTGGCAAGCCTGACGAATGTTGCGTCCACTTTTTCAGACCCTTTAGTGAGTGCCTCTTCGCCACTCCAAGGCTCTGGAGTAGGCATGGCGAATAGAAATAGGACCCAACTCTTAGGAGGAACGTCCCAAGTAGCCCATGGCCTTACAAATGCCTCGACAGCAGTCTTGAGGCAACAAATGGACGAAAGCAACCATGATATGGTGCAAATGTTGGCACAAACTTTGAGTACAGTGCTAAACCCTCTAATACAAAACACTACTCAATCGAATCAGCAAATGACAGCGCAAATGGCGCGTTTGGCTGATTTCTTTGGAGTACCCCAACCGATTCGACAGCCCCAAAGGGCGCAAATTAGGGGAAACCAGGGGATATTTTTAGAGGAAGAAACCACCATTAACCAGGCTTAACAGCCTGTCGAAGAAAACCTTAGGGCACGATTGGAACAACCTGTCGAGGAACCTAGGGTAATAACCCCAGAGGTAAGGTTAGTTAACAGAAACCAAAATGCTGACGAAGTGGTTCAGCATATCCAATACCAAAACATGGGTTTGGAAAACAATCTGGCAACCATGATTGAAAGGATCATGACTCAGAATGGGATGAACATGGGCTTTCGAAGGCCCAACTTTACATCTCCATTGTCAAAATACGTGTTACAAACGGACTTACCTCCTAGATGCAAAGTCCCCAAATTTACTAAGTTCTCTGGGGACACGACAGAATCTACTGTCGAGCATGTGGCGAGATATTTGATCGAAGCGGGTGACATTTCGAATAACGAAAACCTAAGGATCAAGTACTTCCCAAGTTCTTTAACAAAGAACGCTTTTACTTGGTTTACAACTCTCCCCCCCAATTCGATCCATCATTGGACCCAGTTGGAAAGATTGTTCCATGAACAATTCTACATGGGGCAAACCAAGATAAGCCTGAAAGAACTGGCCAGTGTGAAGAGACGCTTCACTGAACCTATAGACGAATATCTAAATAGGTTCAGGTTTCTCAAGGCGAGATGTTTTACACAAGTGCCAGAACATGAGTTGGTCGAAATAGCCGCAGGAGGTTTAGATTATTCCATTAGGAAGAAGCTAGACACCCAGTACCTAAGAGACATGGCCCAACTGGCCGATAGAGTTCGACAGGTAGAACGCCTCAAAGCTGAAAAAGCTAAGGCAACGAAAACTCACAAGAGAGAGAGGATAGCGTACGTTGAGATGGATGACGAGGATCTAGAATCCTTCGACGATACTTTAACTGTCGAAGAAGGAGAAGTCGATTTAGCAGAACTGAAACAAGGGCCACCATACTCTTGTAAACTGTTAGTCCCCTCAAGTGGGAAAAATCCCATTGGTCCAGAAAGGACCAACGATAGGTTCCCAAAAAAGACTTATAGTTTTGACATCACAAAATGTGATGAAATATTCGACTTGCTGGTTAAAGATGGCCAAATGATAGTACCCCCAGGGGTAAAAGTGCCTCCTCTTGATCAAAGAAAGAAGAGAGGTTTTTGCAAATATCATAATTTTTTGGGCCATAAAACTTCTCAATGTTTTCTTTTCAGGAATCTTGTGCAAGACGCTATCGAAGAAGGGAGATTGAAGTTTGCTGACAAATCCCCCATGGCTGTCGACTCAAATCCATTGCAGGCTGAAGCCCACTATGCTGAACCCTCTGAGGTGAACGTGATAGAGGCAACCAGGATCTAGTCAAAGAAGCCAGGAATTACCATGGTCGAAGTCTCAAAGGACCACATCAACATGCCAATCTTTGGCAGTTTTTCTGGAAATTTATCCAGGAAGACAATTGAAGCTGTCCAGAAAGCGGTCGAAAACCCGAAGTCGGAGACCGCTGAAGCACAAAAAACTAGATCAAAACCCAGTTCCCACTTGGCCACCGTTCAAGGCCAGACGGAGAATCTGGAGATACAAATGAAGCAGTTAACTCTTGCTAACAAAGATACAATGAATATCAACATGGTCGAACTTTCTGACCCAAAAGCATCAGAAGAGGCCATGAGGCAAGAACAAGCTAATAAGACTGCTTTCCCTCGGGAAAATGAAAACTTGGCAGATTTTCTACAAAGATGCCAGAAAAAGAAATCAGAGGTGATGCTGTGTCCAAGATGCAGTTCGATCTTTGATAAAAAAGCTGCTGAGCACATTCAAGGCGTAAGAACAGCGAATAAGAGAAGGGAGAATGTTGACCTTCGACATGATCCCAGAAGAGCCTCCCAAAGAGGTTCTAACCAAGAAAAGAGGCCATTGACTTTTAGGCCTCCAACAAATGTGCCAGTAGATACTTGGTACAAAACCTCTGGTCGGAAAAGGCCAAGTGAGGAGAAATGGCATTCTTTCGATGTGCCAAGAGGTTCCTCTTTGACTCAAAAGAAAGAGCCTCAAGTTGCTGCACCTAAGGTTGCACAAGTGTCCAGCAACTACAAAGGTAAAAATCCCATGTCTCAATCTCAATGGAGGAGATATCAAAGGAGACGAAAAGCTGAAAGGGAGGCTGCCAATGAACCAAAGGCAGAAACCAGTTCGAACGTTCCTCAAAGGAAGCAAAGGAAACCTCTAGAAAGAGAGCCAGTAACCAACAGGCTAGTTTGGCCTAACCAAAGTGAAGTCGAAGACGAAGACGATGCTGAGTCTGATGATACTTTGGACATAATGGTGAATATAGTTTCAGTGCTGCCCAGAGAATTCAATCGATAGGTAGAAGTCGAAGCAAGTGACTGGGAAGTGGAGCAAGAAATGGCCAAACATAGGCCAGTGTGCTATTTTGTCATGGACAATGGCACTACTGAGGAACAAAATGGCTTCTTCGAGCCACCTACAGAGGCGATGAAAAATCACCTCAAGCCTTTATTCATAAGGGCTAAACTCGAAGAAACTACTGTGAATAAAATATTGGTGGATTGTGGGGCAACCATCCACATTATTCCTCACTCTATGCTAAGGAAAATTGGCAAAAGGGATGAGGACATTAGGCCTCACAACATGGTCCTGTCGAATTATGAGGGCGGCATAGGGACCACTATGGGAGTGATCCAGCTAGATATCAAAGTAGGGTCGATCCTTCGACCAACGATGTTTATGGTCATATCGGCCAAACCTAACTACAATCTTTTGTTGGGCCGTGAATGGATTCATGGTGTTGGCGCTGTGCCTTCATCAATGCACCAAAGGCTGCTGCTATGGCGTCCAGATGGGATGGTCGAAAACATAGAGGCAGATCAAAGCTATTACCTTGGCGAAGTGAATCACCTGGGTTTGGCAGATTTCGACAAGAACTTGGCTCACATAGGGCCATGTCCAACACCTGACTTCGACATGGCGCCACCGCCAAACACTTTTTGTTCCCTATACCTGCATCCTGAGCATGGTTTCCAATGGGACAGAGAAGACTTGTCCCACATAGACTTCAGTGGGTTAACTGATATCCAACCAACTGGTTGGGGAAGCGAATTCAGTGATAATGACTGAGTCACAATCTTTGAAGCGAATTTCGGCTTATGTAGCCGAAACCAAGATGATAACGGCTCTCGAAGCCGAAGTAAAGTACATGGCCACACAGGCCAATGATCAACAATTATCTGCTGTAGGCCCGGGAAAGGATTTCGATCCAAAACCTCCTGATATCATGCCAGAAGAAATGCAGGAACAGAGGCTCGACGCCATCTATGACGATGAGCCTTTGGGCTTCGAAAAGGACCCCTTGGCGAACAACATTAAAATGTTAGCGCAAGACCCTTTAGAAGAAATCAACTTAGGCGAAGGATCAGAGAAAAGGCCAACTTACATCAGCGCCAAAATCGATCCAGAACTTAGGTTGGAAGTAATCCAATTGCTGAAAGAGTTTAAAGACTGTTTTGCATGGGATTATGACGAAATGCCTGGTCTCGACAGAGGATTGGTAGAACTTCAGTTGCCAATCAAACCTGGGAAGAAGCCAATCAAGCAAAATCTAAGGCGCTTCGCTCCAGAAATACTGTCGAAGATCAAAACGGAGGTCGAAAGACTTCTGAAATGCAAATTCATCCGTGTTACAAGGTATGTCGAATGGATTGCAAACATTGTGCCAGTAATTAAGAAAAATGGTACGTTAAGGGTATGCATAGATTTCAGATATTTGAATGCTGCTACACCCAAAGATGAATATCCTATGCCTGTGGCGGAAATGCTAGTCGATTCTGCCGCTGGCTATGAATACCTGAGTATGCTCGATGGTTATTCAGGATATAATCAAATATTCATTGCTGAAGAGGATGTGTCGAAAACAGCTTTTTGATGCCCTGGGGCCTTAGGCACTTACGAATGGGTAGTGATGCCTTTTGGCCTAAAAAACGTTGGGGTAACGTACCAGCGAGCAATGAATACTATCTTCCATGATTTTATTAACACTTTTATGCAAGTATATATTGATGACATTGTTATAAAATCTTTTTCCAGGAAGAATCATATTGACCACCTTCGACAATCATTCGAAAGAATGAGAGAACATGGTCTGAAGATGAACCCTTTGAAGTGTGCGTTCTGTGTGAAAGCTGGAGATTTCTTGGGCTTCGTTGTCCACAAGAAAGGAATCGAAATCAACCAGAACAAGATGAAGGCAATTTTGGAAGCGAAAGCGCCGTCGAATAAGAAGGAACTGCAATCTCTCTTAGGCAAGATAAATTTTTTAAGGAGGTTTATATCTAATCTAAGTGGGAAAGCTCAGGCCTTTTCACCCTTACTGCGACTGAATAAAGAGGGGTTCGAATGGGGGCAAGAGCAACAAGAAGCCTTCGACAAAATCAAAGGGTACCTCACTAAGTCACCTATTCTGGTGCCTCCTTGTAGCAATAAGAGTATGAGATTGTACATAGCTGCATCCGACAAAACTCTGGGAAGCATGTTAGCCCAAGAGGATGAGAATGGAGTCGAAAGACCCATTTATTATCTCAGTAGAGTTTTGAACGATGCAAAAACTAGATATAGTGAAGTTGAAAAATTGTGTCTATGTCTGTATTTCTCTTGTACAAAACTCAAGCAGTATATAAAACCAGTTGATGTGTATGTTTCGTCTCATTTTGATGTTTTCAAGTATATGTTGTCGAAACCTATCTTGCATAGTCGAATTGGCAAGTGGGCATTAGCATTAACTGAATACTCCTTGACCTTTATGCCTCTTAAGGCAGTAAAAGGACAAGTGGTTGCAGACTTCATAGTCGACCACTCAATTCAAGTCGAGGATATTAATTATGTGGAGATAGAGCCTTGGAAATTCTACTTCGATGGTTCCAGCCATAAAGATGGAACAGGGGTAGGGGTCTTGATTATTTCTCCAGATAAAATTCCAACAACATTCAAGTACAAAATATCAGGTTCTTGTTCGAACAATGAGGCTGAGTATGAAGCTCTAATTACTGGCCTTGAGATATTGTTGGAATTGGGGGCAACTCGAGTCGAAATCATGGGAGACTCAGAGTTAGTCATTAAGCAAGTCACAAAGGAATATAAATGCATAAGAGAGAATCTCATAATGTACTTTGTGATAGCAAATCGTTTATTGAAAAAATTTGAAACGATCAATATTCGACACATACCCAGAGTCGAAAATCAAATAGCCAATGACTTGGCACAAATTGCATCTGGGTATAAGATTTCAAAAACGAGATTACAAAGAGCAATCGAAGTTCGAGAAAAGATAAAAGCAACTTGTCTATCACCATCAGACTTGGAATCGACGAGACTAGGATATGCGGATCACAGTAACTTCGAGATTTCGTTCATTGATAATTTGTCAGAGCGAGATTGGAGGAAACCCATTGTGGACTATCTTCAAAATCCAGGAGCTTCGACAGAACGAAAAACAAAGTACAGGGCGTTGAGTTATGCACTCATGGGTAATGAGTTATTCAAGAAAACGCCTGAAGGGGTATTGCTAAAATGCTTAAGTGAAACTGAGGCATACGTAGCCCTTTCGACTACGCATGCTGGGGCATGTGGGGCTCACCAAGCAGGCCATAAGATGAAATGGTTGTTGTTTCGACAAGGACTATATTGGCCCACTATGCTGAAAGATTGTGTTGAGTTCGCCAAGGGTTGTCAAGAGTGTCAAGTCCATACAGGCATCCAACATGTACCAGCAAGCGAACTTCACTCGATAGTGAAGCCTTGGCCTTTTAGAGGATGGGCGTTGGACCTCATTGGAGAAATTCGACCAGCATCATCAAAGAGTCAGAAATACATACTGGTAGGCATTGATTACTTTACTAAGTGGATCGAAGCTATCCCTTTAGTCAATGTAGACCAGGAAAATGTCATTGAATTTATTCAAAATAACATTATCTTTAGGTATGGAATCCCTGAGACAATAACAACTGATCAAGGATCAGTTTTTACTGGTCGAAAGATGCAAGAATTTGCTCAGGAAACAGGTTTCAAACTCCTAACATCCACGCCTTATCATGCACAGGCGAATGGTCAAGTCGAAGCAGCTAACAAAGTGGTTATTGGCTTGATAAAGAAACATGTTGGGAAGAAACCAAAGAATTGGCATAAGACGTTAGACCAGATTCTGTGGGCTTGTCGAACGTCCCCAAAAGAAGCCACTGGTACAACACCGTATAGGCTAACTTTTGGCCATGATGCAGTGTTGCCAGCAGAAATTTGTCTTCAATCTGCAAGGGTTCAGAGGCATTATGATATTCCTTCTGAAGTCTATTGGAACATGATGTTAGACGAACTGGTGGATTTAGACGAAGAGAGATTACGCGCTCTCGACCTACTCAGGCTTCAGAAGAAAAGAGTAGAAGACTCTTATAATAAAAAGGTAAAACCTAAGGTATTTTTGCCTGAAGAAATAGTTTGGAAGGTAATTCTTCCCATGGATCGAAGGGATCGAAGCATGGGGAAATGGTCACCCAAATGGGAAGGACCCTTCAGAGTCATCCAAAATTTTTCTGGTGGAGCCTATGAAGTCGAAGAGTTAGGTGGAGATAAAAGGCTCTTGAGAGTAAATGGTAAATATTTGAAAAAATACAAACCTACACTTCAAGAGATAAAAATAAAATAATAAAAGAACAAGACTAAATTAACCATAAAAATGCCAAAATGGAAATTTTATAAATTTCAGCCAAGATGGCAATGTTGTCGAATATAGATTACAAAATATGGTTACAAAAGAGAATCAATCAAAAGGGAATAGAGTCCTTGAGTCGGAGGTACTTGGCTTGCTGCAGCTCCAACCTTTTCTTGCACCAGGCGTTCTCCTGCACTAGTTTGGCAATCTGAGCGTCGAAGCCTTGGGCCTTCTCAGCGAATTCCAGGCCTTGTTTGATTTCAGTTTGGCTCTCGGTGTCTGAGATGGTCGAAAGAAGTTCCTCCTTGCGTATAGTGTTGGCATTTATCTTCGCCTCTATTTCTTCGATTTGTGCCCGGAAGGAAGCATTCTCTCGATCGATGGCATCGACTTCTTCCTGCGTAGATGCTTTTTGCTTCGACAACTCCGCAATTCGAGAAGTCGTATCCGAGACAGCAGTCCACGCAGAGGAGCTTTTGCCATACAACACCTCAAGCTGACTGTTAAACCCCCTTTGGCGCCTGTAATCTGCTGATACTTGATCAATCATAGAGTGTAACTCCATGATCAAGCCTGAAACTTCTGGGGCTACAGCTAACAAGTCGACAGCATTCAAGACATCCTTCAAGTATGATGGAGCAGTGGGGTCCCCCTCTAAAGCCTTCATCAAGTCCTTCTTGAAGAACTGGGCCTTAACCTTCGCCAAAGCTTCATCGAGAGGAGAGGTTTCAATAGACTTCCCCGACAGGGTAGGAATCTCCTGACTAGCATCAGACGAACTCTTGCTCTCGATGATTGCGTTGAGATAGATAATAGGGTCAGTTTGTTTCAAGAGTTCTAAGTCCTCTTTTGACCTGTGCTTCGTTGAGGTAACCCTTACAACAACATTGTCTTGGGTTTGAGGCTGTTGAGTGTTAGGTGCATCGACTTGTTGCTCTTCGACTCGGACTGGGGCAGTACCAGCGTCACCTTGGTGCTCTTCGCTAGCGTCACCTTGGTGCTCTTCGCTAGCGTCACCTTGGTGCCCTTCGCCGGTGTCACCTTGGTTCTCTTCGCCAACAGCACCTTGATTTTCTTCGCCAGCATTGCCTTGGTCCCTTTCTTCATGATTCTTTTCTGACAGATCCACCACCTGAACCGCTTCTGGCTGTTGTTCCTCCGTTTGAGGTTCCTCTGCTGGTTTTTCTACCGTTTCAGCATTGGCCTCATTTTCAGTATGGGCTTCGTCATTTCCCAAGCCTTTTTCTTGTGGCCTGCTGAGTTCAGCAGACTCCAGCATTTCAGAGGTCCTTGGCGGA
The DNA here is from genome assembly GCA_948472305.1 of Vicia faba. Taxonomy (NCBI): domain Eukaryota; kingdom Viridiplantae; phylum Streptophyta; class Magnoliopsida; order Fabales; family Fabaceae; genus Vicia; species Vicia faba. Next base: position 1,239,941,953 of record OX451737.1, read on the forward strand.
GAACTTTCAGTGGTGTCCTGAAAAAGGAAAGGAGACAAATCTTCAGAGATCGAAAGAGACACAATCGAATATGGGTATCTATACCTAAGTTATAAAAGGGTCTAAGAGATTACCTGTAAATTAGCTTCAGCCCCAGGGCTGGAATTGTCGCTTTCGACAGGCTTGTTAAGAAGAACGTTTAGTTCCTCCTCCGTTGGCTCCTCAATGATCACTGGAGGTGGCCTAGGCTTTCTCCCAGCAACCTTTATTCTGATGGTTCGACCTTCAGGAGCAGGAGCAGGAATAGGAGCATCCTTCGTCAACTTTCGCCTTTTTAGAGGGGCAGGAGGAGAATCACTTTCTTCATCGCTCCCAGATTCGACCACCAGTGCTGGCCGTTTCTTGGGCGAAGGTGCCTAGAAAACCAATGGGAATTCGATTTAATAATTGCATCGAAAGTCAAAAATCGAAAGCCAGGAGGAAATAATGAAAGTCTGGTTACCGATATAGAAGGCTTCTTCGAAGAGCCTTCCCCCTGTTGGTTGTTTGTGGTCTTCGCCGGCGCTGTAGTCTTCACCGACGGTGGAGGTTTTGTTGAAGGGCCTCCTCCCTGTTGGCCTTCTGTAGCCTTCTTGGCTACAGGCTTTCGAACAACTGAAAGCAAATAAAAAAGTTAACAGGCTAGCAGTCGAATAAAAGACAAAGTAATGTAAAAGGATGAACTTACATTTCTTTATTTTGTCCAACACAAGGACAAAAGATTTCTGAAGCTCATCCATGAAGTCCTTCTCGTCGAAGAACTCCTCAGCATAATAGCTTTTCCACCACTCCTCGAAGGATGGTGAGCAAAGAAAATTGAGCTGGTAGTCAAACAACGAGAGAACTGTTCGACCAGCATATCTTCCGATATGCTTGATGGCAGCTTCTTCGGTGTAATCATTGCAGAAGTACAACATTGACTTCTCTCGTGGAAAAATCGGAGAAGGTAGGGTTTGGATAATACCAAACTGGCGAGATACCAGGTTTGGTTGGTATGCAATCAGACTCAAGTGAGTCTTAGAGCTCCTGAATCGAAGAGGCATGATCCTTGGTGTGAGGAAAGCCTCCCACAGTATTGTATGTTCGTCAACATTAGGACCACTCGACGTCCTTGGATGTGGCCTTGTGAACCATGCTGGGCCTACCTGCCGTCGAGCAAATGGAGCCATAGTTGAAACAAACTCTTTCCTTCGAGCAAACATCAGAACGAAGTTGGTGAAGGTTTGCTGAAACTCCAGTCCATCTTCCATAGGTGTCAACAGAGCCAGCCTGGTTCCTTCGACGCGTCTGTTCGCTATCTCTGGAGCCTGCTCATTTATCTGAACCTTCTTAGGCAAGAAAGATTCGAAAGTGGCATTGAGCCACAGTTGGAGCAGCCAAAAAGGCCCAGCAAGTAGCAAACTGGCCCTGTTCTCGATAATTTTTAGAAGAGTTGCCCCATTGCTGATCGAATCATAGAGGCTAGCCAGAATCAGTTCTGCCAAACAGATATTTTGGCGGTGATGCAGTTGAGTAGCGAGAGTGACCATCTTTTTGGTCACCTGTAAAGACTTCGAGCAAAATACAAAGCGAGTCAGCCATAGGGCTAGAAACGCTATGTGTTCGACATCCGACACAGCATCTGTCGACCTGTCGTGATAGTGGTTGATGAAAGTGGTGTATGTTGGTTTGGTGTCAGAGAAGCCAATTTGATCTTCCGACATCTCCTCCGGATCGAGGTAGTCCCCGGTGGGTCGAAGGCCAGTAATAGCGGCCACATCGAAGAGTGTGGGGGTTAGCATCCCACAGGGAAGATGGAAAGTAAAGTGGGAGTAGTCCCAGAACAGCAGAGAAGCTATCAGCATCTCCGGAGAATAGTTCAAACCTGTCTTCGACAGCATCACCAGGTCGAAAATCCCCATATCCTTCCAGATCGAAGTTTGGTGCTTCTCCATCTTTTCTAGCCAAGCAACGTAATCAGGAGTAAGGCTAGGGCCAGACCTGAAGGCCCTAACACCTCTGTTGAAGAAGCGAAGGTCGATTTTTTCATGTGCAGGGTCTTCATTGTCTTCTGCGTCTTTCTTGGCGCATGCAACCGGTTTGAGTTTCTCAACTACCGGGAAATAGCTCCTGATCTTCATAGCCTCAGAGATACTTGGATACATGGGGCCAGACATAGCAAAGATCTGGTTGGAGTATCCAACCGGGATCATAAGGTGGCGTGAGTAGGCATCGCGAACGGCGATGTCCAAGGGTTCAGGAACCCTTCGTTTGCCTGTAGAAGTTACTACTGGAGCAGTGACGAAAACCTTAGGTTTAGCGTTTTCAGATGGTACAGTAGCGCCAGGAGCATTGGAAGCAGATGCCATTGTTAGTGTTGAGGTTGAAGATAAAGTGAAGGAGGAAATGTTTTTGCAAAGATGACAAGTTGTATGAAAACAGAGAAGTTTGAAAGCTAGATGGCGTAAAAAGTCCCACAATGGGGTACTTACTGCTATTTATAGTAGTGGGGGAAAATCCCCAAAACCGAGGACATTAAATGCCGTTTAATTATTGCAGGAGTTAGTGGGACGCATGGCAGCCCCCTGTTGTTTTAGCCGTTCTGCAGAAATAGAGGGACGCAGCGTGCGTCCTCGTTTTTGGGAATTGTCATAATGACAAATTCTGAAATGACGTTTGGTACTGCACGCCGTACTGAAAGTGACGTCCTAGGTACGGATAAATGATGGTTTTTTTTGGGATTGCCAATAGTTGGTAGAAAACAACAAAAAGTGCACAAGTTAATTTGTGACTAAGCGTGAAAAGACAGGTGTCGAATGGCGTTTCAAAGAATGCCTTTTTCTTTCAGAGTCGAAATAAGGCATTCTTGGGGGGGCAATTTGTTGGCTCCTAAATTCGACACCTTTGTTTTGTTGATGTCAGCCATTAAAGCTGAAGGATGTTTTCGACTGGCTAAGTCTGTCGAAATGCCCGTCGAAAGATGGCAAAGTACTTAGAAGATTTCTTCCAAGGGAGAAGTTGGTTGCCTTCGACGTCGAAGGAGTTTCTCGTCGAAGATGTCTCTCGACGAAAGTGTTCGATGGTTCAGAGTGGAGCAGTTTGAAATTCAAGCTTTTGGAGGGAAAACGGTTTCCAGCAGTTACCACGTGTAGCGTGCAAAGATCTGGAGTGTCGAACGTTGAGAACGTGCCAAGTGGAATCATCTCGAAGCAGTGTAACTGCCCGACGGTTACTTGGGATGTTTTAGTATAAATAGTAGTAGTCATGTAAGTTCTCGCGTGCGTTCACAATTCTATACAAAGTCACTCATATAGATTCGAGTACCCAGCGTGTGAGAAAGAATTGTTGAGAAATGTATGTGTGAAACACCAATTTTATTAATCAAAGTCATTTACTTTTCCAGAAATTTACTTGCTTTCCTTTTTACATTCCTGTCGAAGCCTTTTACTTTAAGCCTTGTTTATTTTACCAAGTCCTTTCTTCATGCAATTTACTTGAAACCTCTTTATTTCATTTAAAGCCTCTTTATTTAAAGCCTTATCCAATTTAATCAAAACTTCAAAATCAACCTATGTCCTAGGATCAATCTGATCGATCCTGCGAGTAACCAAATAAGTAACCATTTGGAGGATCAGCGGTTGTTTACCAAATCCCAAGGTAAACAGATACGGTGCCTTTTAGGGCTGACGGGAGACCACTCTGCTTGGGGAGAGTATGGCTGAATCTTGTCTTACCCTGCGGGGAGTGGAGATATCTTGGTTACATTCTTCAGCCAAACTTACCTTGGTGCCTTGGTGGACAGAGCAACTAGATCGCTTAGACGACTCATTATTGCCCCTGTTTCTGATGTCACCTGTAATTAGTCCTTTGTTTCGAATGCAAATATTTATGATTAGCAATTAATGTCAAATGCATATATCAAAAATGAACATTGGACGTTCTTTGCAAAACAAAACAGAAAAAGAAAAAAAATTGGCAATTTGTCTGGAAAAGTGGATTTGTATTGATTTTTGAATTTGCCTGAAAATAGGCGTTTTGTGTACAAGAGGCTGACGTCCTAGTAAGAGAAACGCCGCCGAATAGAATAGAGTTTATACAATTTTGTGAAAAGGAAACAAAACAGCTATGTGAAAAATAATCCCACTGGGTTCCAACTCTGCTATCGCCTTTATGTCTTCAAGCGTCTCATCACTTGGCTGCTTAGTTGAAGATGAAGCTGATTGATTGATGCCGTCTGAACCTGATAGTTGATACCGAATTCTGGATGCCAGGTGATCCAATGAGACATAGTATTACGCTTTATCCCTAACTTTTTCCTGGACCGCCCTTTCGGGTTTTCAGTCCACCGGGATACCCATTTTTGCCCAAGTCGCCTTTTCAGGTTTTCGACTTGCCGGGTATACAGATTTTTTTCATTTCATCCCTTATTTTTGCCCGAACCCTTTTGGTTCGCCGGGAAGCCCTTATTTTTGCCTAGGCGTGTCAACCTAGCGGGTCTTTAGTCATGCGTAGTATCTTTTTACTATGTCTGCATTGGCGGGGTGAGGAAGGTTGTCACCATCCATAGTGGTTAGAATCATGGCTCCTCCTGAGAAGATATGTTTAAACACAAATGGCCCTTCGTACGTAGGGGTCCATTTTCCCCTGGGATCACTTTGAGGAAGAATGATGCGTTTGATTACCAGGTCTCTGACTTGATACTCTTGTCGTCTGACTTTCTTGTTAAATGCCATGATCATCCGTTTTTGGTACGTTTGACCATGACAAATAGCAGTGAGCCTCTTTTCATCAATCAGGTTTAATTGATCAAGTCGAGTCTGGATCCAGTCATCTTCGTTCAAACCTGTATCCTTCATTATCCGGAGAGAGGGTATCTGGACTTCGATAGGCAAGACTGCCTCCATGCCATAGACCAAGGAAAAAGGAGTTGCCCCTGTTGACGTCCGTGCTGAGGTACGGTACCCATGAAGAGCAAACGGTAACATCTCGTGCCAATCTTTGTAAGTCACTGTCATCTTCTGCACAATCTTCTTGATATTCTTATTAGCTGCTTCTATAACCCCATTCATCTTCGGCCGGTAAGGAGAAGAGTTGTGGTGCTGTATCTTGAATTGCTCGTAAAGCTCAGTGATCATCTTGTTGTTAAGATTGGTACCATTGTCCGTAATGATCCTCTCTGGTACACCGTATTGACAGATCAAGTTATGCCGAATGAACCGTGCCACGACATTCTTGGTTACGGTAGCATAAGAAGCTGCTTCGACCCACTTCGTGAAGTAATCAATTGCTACCAGGATAAAGCGATGCCCGTTGGATGCCGTAGGTCTGATCTCACCGATCATATCAGTGCCCCACATTGCAAAAGGCCAAGGTGCTGTCAAAATGTTCAGAGGAACTGGAGGAGCGTGCACCTTATCAGCATAGATCTGGCATTTGTGACACGTCCGAGAATGTTGATAACAGTCGGCTTCCATTGTGGACCAGAAATATCCTGCCCGAAGGATTTTCTTTGCCATGGTATGTCCACTGGAATGTGTTCCGAAGGTACCCTCATGCAGCTCTGCCATGATTCTTTCTGCTTCCGTCTTATCCACACAATGCAGTAAAGTTGAATCATGGTTTCGCTTGTATAGAATGCCATTGCTGAGGAAGAACTTTGCCGTAAACCTTCTCAGGAACTTCTTGTCATTAACAGATGCACCCTCGGGGTATTCTTGAGCTTCCAAATACCTCTTCACTTCATGATACCAAGGTTTTTCAGTTACCTCTTCGGCCTCAAGATCACAGCAATGTGCCGGTTCATCCAGTTTCCAAATAATGATCCGGGGAGCCTCATTGTCCCATTTGACTTTGAACATAGAAGACATCGTAGCCAGCGCGTCCGCCAACTGATTCTCCTCCCTTGGGAAGTGTTCAAAAGTTATCTCCTTGAAGTGGGGAATCAATGTCAACACATACTCTTTGTAAGGAATAAGATTTGGGTGTTTCATATCCCACTCGCCTTTGATCTGATTGATCATGAGAGCGGAATCTCCAAAGACACTCAGAAACTTGATCCTTAAGTCAACTGCAGCTTGAAGACCCATGATACATGCTTCATATCTGCCATGTTGTTGGTGCAGTTGAAACATAGCCGGGCAGTGAGTGGAGTATGAGTGCCTTTAGGGGATATGATCACGGCGCCAATACCGTTACCTAAAGCGTTTGAGGCTCCGTCAAAATGCATAGACCATTGGGATCCTTCCTCAGGTCCTTCATCCGGTCCAGGTATTTCACAATCAGTCACTACCATGATATTCTTGTCTGGAAATTCAAAGTTCATCGACTGGTAATCATCCACTGCCTGGTGTGCCAAATGGTCTGCTAATACACTTCCCTTGATTGCTTTTTGAGTCGTGTACTGGATGTCATATTCCGTCAAGATCATCTACCATCTTTCTATTCTTCCGGACAAGGCGGGCTTTTCGAAGATGTACTTTATTGGATCCATTTTTGAAATCAAGAGAGTAGTGTGAGTCAACATATACTGTCTCAGCCGGCGAGCAGCCCATACCAAAGTGCAACAAGTTTTCTCGAGCAATGAGTATCGGGTCTCACAGTCGGTAAACTTTTTGCTAAGGTAATAAATAGCATGCTCTTTTCGGCCAGACTCGTCATGTTGCCCCAACACACATCCCATTGAGCTGTCAAGTACTGTCAAGTATAGGATTAGAGGTCTCCCTTCAACCGGTGGCATAAAAATGGGTGGTTCTTGGAGATACTCTTTGATTCTATCAAAAGCGGCCTGACATTCATCGTTCCAACGTACTACTTGATCTTTCTTTAGCAGCTTGAAGATTGGTTCACAGGTAGCAGTTAGATGCGAGATGAATCGGGCAATATAGTTCAGTCGTCCTAGAAAGCCTCTGACTTCTTTTTCTGTCTTGGGCACTGGCATCTCTTGTATGGATTTCACCTTGGCAGGGTCCACTTGAATACCTTTGTCGCTCACGACGAAACCTAGTAGTTTTCCAGATCTTACCCCGAAGGTGCACTTGTTCGGGTTCAACCTCAGCTTGTACAACTTCAGACGGTCAAACAGCTTCTGTAGATGGTCAAGGTGTTCTTCCTTAGTTTGGGACCTTGCAATCATATCATCGACATATACTTCAATCTCATGATGGATCATGTCATGAAATAAAGCAACCATGGCACGTTGGTAGGTTGCCCCAGCATTTTTCAACCCAAAAGGCATGACCTTGTAGCAAAAGGTGCCCCACTGAGTAACAAAAGTGGTCTTCTCCATGTCTTCAGGAGCCATCTTGATCTGATTATAACCTGAGAACCCATCCATGAAGGAGAATACCTTATGCTGAGCAATATTGTCAACCAGAACGTCGATGTGAGGTAGAGGGAAGTCATCTTTAGGGCTCGCCCTGTTCAAATCCCTGTAATCAACACACATTCGGACCTTTCCATCTTTCTTCAGCACTGGAACCACGTTGGCAACCCACTGAGGGTAAGAAGTTACTGCTAGAAACCCGACATCAAATTGTTTCATAACCTCAGCCTTGATTTTCTCGGACATCTCTGGGCGCATACGGCGGACCTTCTGTTTTACCAGAGGGCACTCTTCCTTGGTAGGCAGGTGATGAACCACAATGTCGGTATCCAACCCAGGCATGTCTTCGTAAGACCAGGCAAAGATTTCCACGTAGTCATGCAACATCTAAATCAACCGTTGTTTCACACTAGCCTCCAAATTGGCACCAATCTTGACTTCCTTTATGTCTGTCTCAGTACCCAGATTTACCGTTTCCACTAGCTCTTCATGTGGCTGAATGGCCCTCTCTTCCTGGAGTAGCAGTCTTGCAAGCTCACCAGGCACTTCACAATCATCTTCACCTTCGTCTTCGGCTAAGTTGATCGGATTTTCGGTAGTAGGCTCGGAAGACATGATGATTGAGTGCTGAAATAAACAGCGAAGAAGATTAAGCAACCTGTAGAAAAAGGGTACCTGTTATACACATGATGCATGATATGCTATTTATGCAATGCATTCAAGGGTTCGAAAGTTCAAATTCGTTGTAGACAAAAAGGGAACACACGTTATATTAAGAAATAATCTGTTCGGTACATCAGGGCCTCATGGGCAAAACATTACAAAATAATTAATCCCAAAAGACACTGCGCATCCTCTTTGGAGCGATGTAGGTGTTAAGGGTCTTTTCCTCGTGAAGTAGACGGGTGAGCTCCAAGACCTTCTTCTCACTGGCCTGTAGACTGGTTTCAAGAGAATTTTGCTCTTCCTTAAGTTGGATCCAGCTCTTTTGCATTTCTTCCCAAGATGTCGGCATGTCAGGATGTTGAATGGTGTATGGCACCTCTCCTTCCAAAACTGGCTCTTTGATCACGGGGAGAACATGAGGATATGGCATCACCAACTTATGGGAGCGAGATCGTACCCACTTGAGATAAGGCTCCAGAGGGATGGAGTTCTTGTGCCCCAGTGTCTTGCTGTCCACCTTATTGGGCATCCTCCAAGCTCTGATGAATCTCTGGCGAAGTCCTTGTGCATCGTTGTCGAAGTCAAAAACTATGTCAGGAATCAACATGTCATGAGGGCCATCCCTCCGAGCATATCCAAACTGTCTCAAAGCCAGACACGGGTTGTAAGTAATGCCCCCTCTAATTCCAAGTAAAGGAACATTAGGAAACTCTCCGCAACGATCAATAATAGTGACATTTTCTCTGGACCGAGAACACCAATGTATATCAGCATGTGTGAGAGTCATTAATCGTTGTGACCATCTCAAACCCCGCTCGTTCTTCAAAACTGAGTGTGGAAGGTGCGAAATAAACCACCTTGCCAGGAGAGGAGTGCAACACATGAGAACACCTCTTTTTCTCATGGTTCGAGTGTAACATGAGTGAAGGATGTCCCCAAGCAACGTAAGTATAGGATTCCTGGACATGAAGATCTTGACAGCATTGATATCTATAAGCTGATCCGGATTCGGGAACAACACCAACCCATAGACAAGGAGTGCCACAACTTCTTCAAAGGCTTGTAGGTCAAGGGAATTCCAACATTCTTGTGCTTTCTCAAACAGGAACTTTGCCAAGAATCCTTTGATACCACTTCTGGTTTCCCAATGCCCCTTGATGTCAGATGGTTGTAGGTTTAATGCTTTAGCAACCTCTTTAAGTTTTGGTTCCCTTTCCGTACCGTTATAGGGTAGTTGACTGAGAATGGGAACCCTCAGAAGCTGAGAAAACTCTTCCAACGTAGGCACCAATTGATAATCCGGGAAAGTAAAACAGTGGTGCAAAGGGTCAAAGAATTGGAAGAGAACTTTTATCATATCTTCTTCAATGTTGGTATTGACCAAGCTGAGTAGTCTACCATGCCTTTCACTGAAGGAAGAGTTCTCGGGAATCCTGGATGTAAGCTCCTTAAGCTGAGGAGGGACCCTTACAAGGTTGATCTGAATTGTCTTTCTGCGGATAGTTTCCATGTCCTACAAAACAAGAACAAAGATGAAGATTCGAACCCTTGAAGTGGTTAGTAAATGCATATGATGTTGTATGATGCTATGATGTTATGATAAAAGCACACCACAAGTATTCACAAGAAGCAAACATGATAAGGCACACAAGTCACACCAGACAACCCTTAGGGTTTAGGCCAGCATGAGGTTTAGGGTACTACCCTCTTGAAGTTGGTGGGCTCAAAACCTGTCCTATCAAAAGTAACCGGGTTCTAAGGATGTCAATATCATTGGGTTGTTTTCTGTGTTCATTGTTTTGATTTAGCCACTGAACTGGCGATCAAAATATTCCAAGAAAACAAACCTCAATGAGTGTAGTATCGAGTATCTACCAACTTCGGACTGCACCAAAGTCGGTCATCTCACTATCCCTAAAGAGGCCAGGATGGTCAATTAAGGTTTCTAAGGTCATTTGATGCTTCACGACACCACGCGGCGGCCCCGTACTCTCCTTGACTTAACTCAAGGGTTACCGGTACTCACCAAAGTGCCACATCAACGTAGCAAACTGCTTCAACCGTGTCGGTATACCCCGCACAGTTCCCTCACAGTTTGTTGCTACTTTCTAAAAGGTATCCCCCAGATACGGGTTAGGATCTATGAAACTCCCAAAACAAACCCACAATTTTAAAGCAAACAAAGCAAGCAATTGAAAAAAAGAGTGGTCTAATCCTAAGGTACACCTCACTTATTAAGTGTCCCCAGCAGAGTCGCCAGTTCTGTGACCGGTGGAAATAGAACTGACTATTTTTTAAGCTGGTTCGCATAATGTCGCGGTAAGCAAGAGTCGCCATCGTCTTTTATGTTCTCCAACATGGAAAGGACAAAAGCACAGCAAAATTCCTTATTCGAGAATGTTTCTCGGTTCGGGAGGTAGATTTATAGAAAGGGAAGGTGTTAGCACCCTTTCTATCCGTGGTTATCCACGGGCTCTTAGGTACTTGCTCTTATGTTTTCAAAAATTGTTTGCTTTTCAAGTGTGTGTGGGTTTTGAAAAAGTTTCATTTGAAAAATTTCTAAGTAACTCTTGTATCTGTCCTCAAGAGTGTATGAAATATTTGTTTGAAAACCTTTTGAAAGTGTAGGTGCGAAAAGTTGTTTTGTTTGTTTGAAAGAGCAAGTACCCAGGAGAATCTACCTACTCTAAGGAATTAGGCTGTGTAAGAGTCCTTTAGATAGTGCTATCCCACCATTGAGAGGTAGGTAGCACCGTCGTTGGAGTTATTCGGGTCAATTCGATTATTAGGGACATGTGTGGTCACCAAAGCAATAGTAGGACGCCTTTGCGGTAACCCTAATGTCCTAGATCCTTTTTATCCGAGGCAACCGTTTCGAGGCAACTTTGATATTTAGACAGGAGGGCGACCTCTAAAACACCCTATACTCAATGACCATGTTCGAGGCAACCAGTGAGGCGTACCCTAGGGGGTGGCATGTGCATGTGTGTTGTTTCAGTTTATATTTATGTTGTATATGTTATTTGTGAGCTACAGATTGATTTTATTTGTCATACAAGTCTTTCATGCATTTTTTTAACAGTTAAGAGTGCGGAAAATAAAGTGTGGAAAAGGTAAATCTAGCTATTACAAGGCGCGGGTATATACATCGCCGAAAACATAACCCGTTTGGAAAATAAAATACGAGAAAAGTAAATAAAGCGATAAAAACCTAATTAACTATTACATTTCCTGAGCAGATACAAAATAATGAATTAAAAAATAAATACGCGCGCGAAAGAATGAATCGGGACGTCCTTAGGGTTTTGATCCTTTTTTTGAGAAAAGAATTGAATTTTGTCCTTTTTTGCAATTAATGAAATTAAGCCTAATTACTAATTAATTAATTATTTACAAGAAAAAGTATTTTTTTTTTGTGTTTTTTAATGTTTTAATGAAATAAAATAAAAAGGAATTAAAAGTCCAAAAGAAAAGAAAAACCTAAGTCTAATTCATTTTATTTATTGTAAAAGGAAATTAAAATTACCTAATTAAACTAAATCAAGTTATTAGTGTTTTATTTACAAAAATAATTAATAGTGAATAATAAAAATATTTACATTTTTTATTTTCTGAATTTTTATTGAGAAAATGTTAATTTGTTAATTAATTAAATAATACTAATAATAATTATTAAAGAAAATAAAAGAAAAAAAGAAAATGAAAAAAAAGAATAATAAACCATGGGTGCTGGGCCAGCATTGGGGTGAATTTGGAATTGTGAAGCCCATTAACCAGCCAGCCTTGTTTGACTTTTGGAATTGTCTGGGGCGCTGGTTGACCAGGAATAGGGTAGTCATCACTTTTTGGCCATTGGATTTGCCTTGCCAGCCACCTGGCATTTGGATGGATGGGGCGTATGATGGAACACGTTTAAGTGCCTGCATGAGATCACGTTAAGCAAAATATGAAATAATTACTTGGGGGACCTGGGATTCGAACCCAGGTCCCAACGTTCAACGCGTGTGCGCCTTAGCCACTGAGACAACGTGTTTCATTCATCATAACAATAGGCAGTTAGCATTATATGTAAATAAAGCAATATTCTGGAAATAAAAAAAACACGCGCGTTTTAATTTGAATGGACCAATCAAACGCGAACACGCCTTCGTCTTCTCCAAATGGACCCTGTGTTTTTTCCTGCGGATTCAGTTCCGCAACAAAATCCATTGCATCCTCTTATAATGAGCTCTAGGTCACGAAAATGCTAGCCAGAGCCATCATCTTGTTCGTCTCATTCTCCTGAATCCGTCCATGGCTATGGCTTGTACCAATTATTCCTGTAAAACAAAACCCCAAATTGCAACCCCCAAAACCCTAGGTTCGGGTAGGGAGATCTAGGCTACAACAATACAATTGAATAATGCAGGATGCCTGGAAATTGGATGGTGAATACAAATATACTAAAATATTAAAGAAAAGGCGCAAGAATTTGAGGTTGAGACTCCATGTTCAGAGCAAGGTTTGAGACCACTTACAGTGCGTTGTAGGGGGTCTTAGGACGCGTTTGTGATCGCCTTAGCTTCAGGGTATGGCAAGGAAGAAGGTTGCGTGCTTAGTTTTGTCTGAAAATGCTTGCAACACAGTTTTTGATCTCACACTTTTTTGACAATTTTTGAGTTTTGATTTTGCCGTTTCAGCAATGCTTAGGTTCTGAATTAGGTTTGGCACGCTTGCTTATGTATGTGTGAATGAAATTAGGTCAGCAGCTGAACCTTAACCTTGTGTAATTAAGTTTGGGATTCTTGTTGACCACCATTAAAGGACCTTTCCATATTTGAAGCAAAACCAAGATTTCATGCACAAAATAGCCTAGCACGAATTTGTGAGTTGGCATATGACATATGAAAGTTGTTCAAATCCAAAAGATGCCATTCCATTAATTTTTAGATTTTATTTGAATTTTTATGGATTTAAAATGAATTAAATCAATAAAAATTAAATAAAATGGAAAAATAAATGTTTGATCTTGAAATTAATCATGGGACACGTGGGTGGCATGACAAGGCTGAATCAAGTGGAAGAAAGTGGGCCCTTTTGTCAAAAATTGAAGTTTTAAGGATAGTTGACTTTTGCCATTTCACAAATATTTCCCAACTTCTCCAATGCATATCTTGCTCAATTTTGATCATATGAACATGTGCTTTGACATTTTGGAAAGGTCTTGAAGTCCTCTAACCAATGCCTTTGGTCCCATGTCATTTGGATTTACCAATCTCAAGTTATGGTCTTTGACTTAAAATGCCTTTTTGTTGACTTTTGAAATTGACCTATAATGTAGAAATTGATAACTTTTTGTGGGAGCATTTCTTGGACTTGGAATGTGAAGATGAGTTGTAGGAAATGTTATCCCCTTAAAAATGAGCATTGGATGGGATTTTTCTGATGAACCATGAAAAAGTTATGCCCTGGTCAAGTTACAGTTGACTTTTCAGCTGTCCCAAAATGGAAACTTTTGCATCTTGATGATTCTTGAGCCATTCTTGTGGAATCATGATCAAGACTTGATCAAATGATGATTGTGTGCTCAAAATAAGATGTTGACCAAAAATTCCGACTTTTTACTGCCAAATGACCATTTTACCCCTACAGTTGATTGTGAGGCAATTATGGCTTTTGACTGTGCAACTTGATGCTGTGAGTCTTGAAACTTGACATGTAGATGCTTGACAATGTATATAGGCATATGGGACTTGATTTAGCCATTGAAAACCTCAACTTCCTTGAGAGAAGCAAAACCCTAATTTTGACTGGCTTAGGAGGATGTTTGACTGTGCAATCCCTGAGGAATCTTGAAGCATTTGAAGATTGATCTTGACAAATCTTGAAGAATATGGGAGGGAAAATTTTGGGGTACAACACATACCAACTAACGTCCCATAGAAAAGTGACGCGGGATCTTCTTGATGAATAATGGAAAAGAGAAGGGTTGAGAAACCTCGCGACCCCTGCGAGCACAAAGGACCAGCCGGGTGATTCATTGAATACACCCCCACTGACCGCTTCCCGCGAGCGTATATTTGCATAATGGTCCAATGCTAAGTTCAAGGACGGCGGGGTCAGGCGTCCTCGACCCACCCCTGCAAAGCCCGGGGCTGATAGAATAAAATATTGTCAATACCACCGGAGCCACAATCTCTCGCGCCCTCTATTGAGCACCATCAATCGTTTTCCCTCTTAGACTGGCACTGAACTTCAATAACCAATGAGCACCTCCCAGTCTAGCCGACCTTAAGTCGCCAAGACAACTAGGAACCGACCAGGCCATTGCCCGTAACCTACCTCCTCCTCGGGACCAACAGCTAGCTATGGGCACACCTGCTCGGTATGACCAAGTCCTGGCAGTTATCTATTTTCTCGAATCTGCATATCTAGGCCCAAAAATAGGAACCAATGGCCATGCGCCAGGGGAATTATATAAACCCTCACACATGTGATAGCCAGGTATCGAATATTCACTATTCACCACTAAAACCCTAATACCTTGCTTGTATCTCTTTGCTCCCACACTTACTTGATCGTCAGAGTGCCTTGCAGGTACAACCCCCTTTTTTCCTCCTCAACATTCCAGCCCAATAGAAGATTATCATTCGGCCACCTTGTAGGTTCTGATCAACCGGTAAGATCCGTGGCACCGTCTGTGGGAACCTATCTTCCCAATTTTCTATTCCTCAAAGTCGGAAAACTAAAGATCCTCTTCATTAAACAATCATGGTTGACTGTGATGATCACCACTCGTCTGGAAAGGCTGCACTTTACCCACCGCACAAGACTGACGGAATTCAAGAACATCCTCACCTCGAGGATAACCCTAGCTTCCGCGATGGTCGGACTGCATCCTTAGATTTTGTCTTTGCCCAGCGTGACGATCAACAATTCTTGGACGAGCAACATCCCTAGATCCCCATCGAGGGACTGTCAGAGGCCCTGCAACCAGTTCCCATTCCTCACAGCATTGATTCGGCCATCGCAACATTTCTCGCTGCCATTAACCATACCAACACCCTTATCCTATAGCAGAAGAAAAAGATAGGGGCCTGGGAGAAGAAGAAGTCAAAGTATCCTCCCCGAAGACCCCAACGACGAGATTCCCCCAGCATATTTCCACCTAGGCGTGGCCATCCACCAAGAAAGGAGAGTCGCGGTGTTTCTTTCTTCAAGAAACGCAACTGCACACCACCCACGAAAGACCAAGATTCTCCATCATCTCAGAAGAAGAAGAAGAAGGGTAACCACCAAGTTGACCGCGTTCGATCACCATCGCCCAAGCCAAGACAATAATGGGGGAGACCTTTACCCCCGAAGAGACCATGACGTACAAATGGGAAGGAATTATCATTACCCTTATCCATCTCCCATAGAAAGCGATGATGACGAGCCCCGCGAGCCACTATCAAGAGAGATTACAGATGCCCAGGTCCCAATCAGCCTGGAGAATCCACCTCCAATGGGAACATAAGATGGTAGGACTGATCTTGACAAATACATAGAGAACATAGACACCCTCCTCGACTATTGAGGGGTCAAAGGTGCCATCAAATGTAGACTGTTCCCGACCACCCTCAGGAAAGGAGCAATGTCTTGGTACAAGAGTCTCCCAGACTAATCTATCACCTCCTGAAAGCAACTGAGAAGGATGTTCTCGAGGAACTTCACCACTTCCCATCGACACCCGAAGTCAGAGGCTTCACTCAAAGCAATCATCCAAGGTAGAGATAAGTCTCTGTGAGCATACATCAAGCGCTTCAACAAGGAAGCAATATAGGTCTCCACAATTGAAAACATGAAGAAATACCTTCTTAAGCGCACGCTCCATCCCTGCAGTGACTTTGCTAAAGCAATAGGCCTCGAATCACCGACCATGCTCGACTCCATCCTCCTCAAGGCTCAAGCATAGATACAATACGATAAGTAGGAAGCCGCCAATAGCGTCAGGGATTCGAAGCACAAAGAAAGTGCCAAGTCCTCAAGAAGTGATGATCCATCTATATCCCGTCAGGGAGAGAAGAAACGGGAAGACAGATCCCAGGAATCCAAGAACTACAACAGGCCTGCTGGTTGGTTCCACGACTACACCCCTTTGACTACTTCGACGGAGCATATTCTATCTGAATGCGCCAATTCTGAATTCAAACAAGACGGGGTACGCTTTCCCCGACAGACGCCTTCCAAACCAGGAACCAACAAGAGCAAATATTGCAGGTTCTATAAAAGCCATGGGCACAACACTAAGGATTGCATCCATCTCAAATATGCAATGGAGATATTGATTCGAGACGGACAGCTCAAGCAATACAAGAAGAAAGAGGGCGCCCGTGAAGAGGCTCCAGAAACTAAAAACATCAAAGAGGGGAAGGAGTCTCCCGACATCAACACCATATCGGTCGCCCTGAGCATCTCACAGCAAGAATATTTCTACTTCCCGGACATGGGGAACGTTCCATTATATTTTTTCTCTCACAATCCTTGGGAGTCGTTCCTCGCTGCTATGGTTATCTCCGGCGGGGGATTCAACAGACATACGGCGGGGTCTGTAAAAAGAAGATTTGATCAACTCATCAAAGCTAATTCTGACATGGATGCCACACTGGACAAGTTCCGAGGAGGCTCTCATCCCGTCACTTTCAACAGTGAGGAACTACCAGGCGGGCCCCCTAACTCGACCATCCCACTACTCATAAGGGCTCGCATGGCTAATTTCAACGTGCGACACATTCTGGTCAATCAGGGTAGCTCGGTAGACATCATGTACACTCAATTGTTCGCTACCCTACCGCTTAATGAAAGCCATCTGACCCTGTACGCTGGATCGGATCTCTAGGGCTTCAACGGGGCCAGTACAAAACTGTGGGGATATGTCGAGCTGAGCGTCACCTTTGGGAGAGAAGTGACAGACAAAGCCCTTAACGCCCAATTTCTAGTAGTGGATTGCCCGTCTCTCTGCCAGTGCATCTTCGGGAGACCCACTCTCGCTGAATTAATCGTGGTATTCTCCACCGTACATCTCAAGATGAAGTACTACACTGCTGAGGGTTTGGTGGCCACCCTCCACGGGGACATCTAGGCAGCGAGAAGATGTTTTGGAGCTTCAGCCAGAGGCCTTAGCTCCATCAACGTTCAACCTCGAACGACCACCGGGGCTGCACTGCCCTCCATCTCCGAGGAAGCCAAACCGCTACCTAGGATCGACGCCATTGACCTCGACAACCACTTCTCCAAAGAGGATCATGTAGAATAGAGAAAGAAAGGGAAATAATCCATGGTCGAAGGCGAAGGTTCAATCCCATCTGCAGATAATAAGGAAATCTCAAATCCCGCGCAACCTATCCCAGATGGAGACTTCGAACTCGTCCCCTTCGGGAACAACCCCACCAGAGGAGTGAAGATCGGAGCTGACCCCCCGGCTTGGAGAAGAGGCAACTTAAGGCTTGCCTAAGGGAGAATGGTGACTTATTTTTCTGGAGTGTGGCCGAGATACCTGGATTAGATCCAGAAATCGCATGCTATCACCTGACCATAGATCCTACCCTCAAGGCGGTCGCCCATCGTAGGAGAAAACAGTCCCCTGAAAAAACGGAGGCTGTCGAACTAGCTGTAAAAGACCTCCTAGAGGCACATTTTATTTTTGAAGTGCAATACACAACCTGGCTCTCAAATGTAGTTCTCGTGAAAAAATCTAATGGAAAATGGCGCATGTGTATTGATTATACCAATCTCTATCGGGCTTGCCCGAATGATGCTTATCCCCTCCCCAATATTGACAAACTGGTCGACAACTCGGTCGGTTTTAAATTGTAATCATTTATGTACGCATATTATGGTTATAACCAGATTCCAATGGTAAAAGTGGACAAGAAATATATCGCTTTCATGACAGAATCAGGAAACTATTACTACAACGTAATGCCCTTTGGTCTAAAAAATATGAGCGCTACATATCACCGCATGATGAACAAAGTTTTCCATAATGAGATAGGCGACATGCTCAAAGTCTATATGGACGACATGATCGTCAAATCCACAGAAGAGGTTGACCATGCCCTCTATTTAAAGAAAGTGTTCAAGCAGGCCAAAAAGTGTCAGATGCGATTTAACCCAAAAAAATGTTCCTTTGGCGTGCGAGCAGGCAAGTTTTTTCGGGTTCTACCTATTAGAACGAGGCATTGAGGAAAACCTCGACAAATGTCGAGTTTTTTTTTGAAATCCCAACACCCACTTCAAAAAATTCCATCCAAATCTTGAATGGCATGCTCACTTCCCTCTCTTGATTCATGGTAAAATCCGCCTAACACGCGCTTCCCCTCTTTAAGCTCCTCCGCAAGAAAGATGCCTTCAAGTGGACGCCCGAACACGAGCAAGCCCTCACCCACTTAAAACAAGTGTTATCGCAATCACATGTCCTTTCTCGATCAGAGAAGGATGTAATTCTCTATCTCTATCTAACTGTCTCCTCTAAGGCAATAAGCGCGACACTGATAAGAGAAACCCCAGAAGGACAGAGACCAATCTATTTTACGAGCAAGGCCCAGAAATGAGATATCAACAAATTGAAAAAGTGGCCCTAGTCATTGTTAACACGACGAGGAGGCTCAGAAACCACTTCTTGGCGTATACCATAGTCGTCTGAACATATCAACCAATAAAGCAGTTGCTAGGAAGACTTGATATGGCGGGCATAATGCTGAAATAGTCCTTAGAACTCTCTGAATTCGATATTCAATACGAGGGCGGGAAAGCCCTCAAGGCTCAGGCATTGGCCGACTTTGTGGCTGTAATGACCTCACCCGCACGCCTGGACGGAGCATGCCGGTAGACGATCTTCGTTGATGATGCCTCCAATTCGGTAGGAAGCAGCGCTGGCATCATATTAGAAAATGAAGAAGGAGCCTTAATTGAAGTCTCCCTCGCATTATCTTTCTCGACCTCAAACAACTAGGCCAAATACGAGGCATTCCTGGCAGGCTTACGTCTACCAAATAACCAAATCCTTGTGTCAGCTTAACTTTATACCATTAATCTTATTGGGCTTAACTTTCACACCCCCACTTTTCTACTTCCAACCAATAAAATAAGCCCAACATAATTATTCCGTTAATTCCAACATTATTATTATTAATCAACTAATTAATTAATAATAATCTAACAACTTATACCAACAATTCTCAACATCTCACAACTTTTCAACAAATAATCCAAAAATAATTTAATTAAATAATTAATTAAGTTAACGGGCGTTATACACTGGATCTCATTCAGGCAGCTGGGCCAGTGTGTTTGGGCTTAGTGAGTTTGCTTTGTTACACCCCTGGGTTTACTCTTTCAATCCCATCAATTCTTTTTTTTATTTTCAATTTCTTTTTTTAAAATATAGTTGACTTTTTTAATTAATTAATTAAAACTAATTTAGATTTAGGTTTACTTTGATTAAATCAACTTGACTCTTTTCTCTTTAATTTTAATTAAATCAAGTTAACCCTTTTTAAAGAAAATTAATTAAATTAATTAACTTAATTTCCTTTCATTATTAAACTTTTCTTCAATTAAAAATAAATTAGTTTTTTATTAGGTTTATTCCTTTTTCTCAAAATAAAAAAAATCAATTAATCATCATTTATTTTCCATCAAATAAACTCCCCGTTTCTTCTTTCCATCTTCGCGTTTTTCTTATTTTCGAATTAATTTTATCATAATTATGTAACTGCTAAAGATTGTAATAGATTAAATAGGTTTTTATTTTGCTTTCTAGTTCCCATAAATTTTGTGGTTTGTATCCCCTTCCCCCGAAGCTTTGTAATAGCGTAGAAAATTTATTTTCTGTCTTTGTCGCTTTCCTTATAAACTCTACTAGATGTATGCTAATAGGCTTGTATGGAAAGACTAAAAGCAAACGATAGCTAACCCTACTCAAAGATTAAAGTTATCTGAAATCCAAAGCAATTTTCACACATGCACCTCTAGGGGACCCCACTTGTTGCCTCCAGAAAATAGTCACGTCCCTCGAACGTAGGAATACCATTAGTAAAGACCCTCGGTTAAAAATCATCATAATGATCATAGTCCCTCGATGACCCATCGATGCTACCTTCGGTAAATGATCTTGTCCCTCGATGTTGCCTACGAATACATGATGATAGTCCCTTCGAATTGATAAAGGTATCCCTATATGTTGCCTTTATGACGGTACGATTACCCACGCCTATCCCTCAAACATCCAACGATAGGGCTTCCAACTAACCAATGGTAAGATAACACTATCTAAAGGAAGAGGAAAAGAACAAAAGACTTTTGAGTAGGTAGATAACTCGTAGTCGCTTGCTCAAAAACAAATAACATTTTTACACAAAACACTTCTCTGAAATATTTTCAAAATAAATACTTTGTACGCGTTCTCAACAATACGAGAATCATTACAAAGTTGTCGAACTTAGGCATTTTTCAAAATATTTTCAAAACACACTGTTGTACCCCAAAATGTTCCCTCTCATTTCTCAATAAATTTCCCACAAGATCTCCAATGGATCAAGCTTGCACAAGGATTGACTAGGCTAAGACATCTCCTCAACACTGATATCTCAAGATTAGGGTTTGAGTTTACATAAGGTCAATTGACCAGATGACCAAGAATCAGTTGTACTGATGAAAAAGTCAACTATAGCACGAAAAGTCAAACGTTGACTTTTTGGTCAACATTAAGTTTCAAAAATTAAAATTCATCAAGGCATTCAAAATATCAAGCTTGATCATCAAAAAGTCAAGAAAGTCAAAAGTCAATTTGAAAAGTCAAACTTTTCAAGACTTAGGAATTTTTCTATTTTGCACATGTTTATTTCATAACTTCATACCAAATTTTTATCATGATGCAAGATGATTCAAGGAAAACTTCCAACATGAAAGTTATAGATCTCAATAATATATAAAACATTGTAGGATAGAGCTTTTTCTAGAAATGCTTGGATTTTGAGTTATAAATTCATGAAGTCATGACATTTTCATCTAACACTTAGAGAAATTTTTAACACATTTTGGTCAGGATTTTAACCCAACTTCTTGGCATTTTTTCACATAGCCACAAGATGATTTTGTAAAAATGGCCAAAGTGAAAGTTATAGAGGATATTTCAAGCTTTCTAAAACATCCAAGAACATGCATTTTTTATACTTGAGCTAGGAGATCCAAGGGCATGAAGTTGGGCATCCATTCTTGAATTATAAGTCATTTTAGTGAAGAACACATAACAAAATCCTTATGCTATGATGTATACTCTTGTGTTGCAGGCCTTCTAACTTTACAATCTCACCATAATTTAATGCTTACACCTAATTTTGAGCTATTACACAAGTGTTTTAGCCATTTTCCAAAAGATATTTCTATTTATGGCATAAAGGCATCATTGCTATTCTTGAAAAGAAATCTTTTTGTACAAAACTTGCCTTGAACCCATACCTTATTTGTTTTTTATTTTACTCCACCATAAATCATGGAAATTAACCCATCTAAACCAGTAGCTTTAGTACTTCATCTTGAGACCATGACATAACTTGATATTTGCAATCGAACCTAGCCATAACTCCATAGTTTGTAAACCAAATCAGTTTGTTCACAAACCTCTTGCCTATAAATAGAAGAAGCATTTGCAAGAGAAAGAGGTCAGAAAAATATAGAAAAAAGCCATAAGTTTTGTTGATAAACCCTCAAAATCTCATATTCACAAAAGCCATAACAGTCCACAAAACTTCCACTCTTGAGTTTTAAAGTTCAAACTTTTGAACCTCCCATACTTTGCAAGTTCTATCCAGACATCTAAAAACCCCACATACATCATATAGAAGTTGTTCAAACTCAAGAACAAACTTCGGTACCACCTCTATTTTTCCAAGTTCAAGAACAGTCAAGGCAGCAACTCAAGCACAGAGCATAAATTCCAGCTGCAATGTAAGTCTTATTGACTTTAAACCCTTTATTTCAAGCATCATTAGTTGATTCATATTTGAAGATAAAATGTAATAACCATTCCTCTTGAAGCTAACCTTTTTATCCTTCATTCTTGTCATTTATGTGTTGAGAACTAACCCATGTATGCAGCAAAATAATGTTGAAGTGAAAAAATGATAGTATGAGTCGAAACATACCTATATGAGTCAACACATATTAGTGAAAAAATAGGTTATGAGTCGACACATAGCCTTATGAGTCGATACATACTGCTATACAGGCCCAAAACAGAAGGAGAAAAGAGTGTATGAGTCGACACAAAGCACATATGAATCGACACATGCAAGGTATGAGTCGACACATACTATTATGTATCGACTCATACTGAGTTGATTTGGCAAAACACGGGCATGGAAAGGTTATGTGTCGATGCAAAAGAGCATGTGTCGACCCATAATGTTCAAAAATGCATTTTTCTTTCCTTTTCCTTTGTTTTTACATGTTCAACACAGTTTCTTCATGGCTATTCAACATGGTTGTAATATTTAAGCTCCTATCCACCCCCATTTGTAAATTGTATCCCCATCCCCCTAAATGATGTAATAGCGTAGGACTTTATTTTCCACAATTTACCGCTTTCAAATAAAAATGCTAGTAACTAGGGTGTGTATGGCAAGATAAAATCAATCTTAGACAACCCTAATCCAAGACAAAACAAGCATGAAATACAAAACCCTTGTACACTTCTCATATATAGGGTTTACTCCACTTTGTTGCCTTAAAAATGGTCATGATATGCATGTGAGACATCTTAGCCAAAACAATTAAAATACAAGATCATA
This sequence comes from Vicia faba, assembly GCA_948472305.1. Classification (NCBI taxonomy): domain Eukaryota; kingdom Viridiplantae; phylum Streptophyta; class Magnoliopsida; order Fabales; family Fabaceae; genus Vicia; species Vicia faba. Next base: position 1,239,964,750 of record OX451737.1, read on the forward strand.
GTCCCTCGATGACGCTGCAAATGTTGCTTTACAAATGATCTTAGTCCATAAAGAAAAATACTAAGGTATCTCACAACATTGCTATCCATGACTATACGATGACCCATGCCCATCCCTTTACATCCAAAGATAGGGTTACTTACCAATTAATTGTAAGATAACAATGTCAAAGGAAGAGAGAAATGAATAAAAGACTTTTGAGTAGGTAGAACGTTCTTAGTTGCTTGCTCACAAGCAACCTTCAAAAACAAAAACCTTTGCAAATAAACCAAACACTTTCAAAACATGGAATATTTTCAAAAATTCTAACACTTTGTATGCATTCTTATAGTGACGAGAATCATTACAAAGTTTTCCTAAACGAAGGCGCTTTTCAAAAATACTTTCAAAACACACCACAAACACATTTCAAACAAAGAAATTCCAAAAGTGATCTAGGAAGCAACTAAGATCCCATAGATAACTATGGATGAAAAGCGTGCTAGCACCTTCCATTTTCATAACCTACCCTCCGAACTCAAGAAAACATCTCAAAGGTCTTTTCTGTTCTTTTCACCCTTTCCTTATTGGTTAAAGAAAAGTCTATGGCGACTCTTGCTATCCGCAACAATTGCGATAAAACGTAAAACATCCAAGTCAGTTCTCCCACTGCATTACAGAACTGGCGACTCTGTTGGGGAAAATAAAAGTGGGGTTACCTTAGAGCTAGATCATATTTAATTTCTTTCATTGTTTGACTTGCTTGCTTTACATTATGGGTCCTTGTTTGGGTTTGTATTAATCCTCTACCCGGATCGGGGAACACCTTTAGGTAAGTAGCAATAGATCATGGAGACTGTGCGGGGTATACCGACGTGGCTGAAGCGATGGCTACATTAGTGTGACACATTTGTTGGTACCGAAAGCACTTGAGTCTAGTCAAGGAGAATACGGGGCCGCTGTGCGGTATCATGAAGCACTAACTGACCATAGAACCTTTAATTGAACAACTTGGCCATTAGGAAGTAGTGAGATAGTTGACTTTGGTGCAGTCCAAAGTTGGTTGATACTCGATACTATACTCATTGAGATCAGACTTTCGGGATATTTCGGTCGCCAATAAAGAGGCTTGCGCTGAAACAATGCTCGATGAAGAAAGATCAGCGATATTGAGATTCCCTAGAACCCAGTTACTTTCTAGGATAGGTTGAACCAACTAAACTTCAAGAGGGTACTTACCTATGAACCTCATGTAAGCCTAAACCTAAGGACTTGTTTGCTTTGCTTGTGTATATACTTGTACATAACATCATGACATCATACCATGGCATTTTTCACTAACCATTTCAAGGACCTAGATATTTATCTTTGTCTTGTTTTGTAGGACATGGCTCCCACTCACAAGAATACTGTCCAAGTCAACCTCGTAAGCGTGCCTCCTTAACTCAAAGAGTTAGCGTCAAGGGTTCCTGAGAATTCTCCGTTCACCAAAAGATATGGTCGACTTCTCAATCTGGTCACCTCAAGCCTTGATGAAGACATGATGAAGGTGCTCTTTAAGTTCTTTGACCCTTTACACCATTGATTTATCTTTCCGGATTACCAACTTGTGCCTACTATGGAAGAATTCTCTCAACTCTAGGGAATTCCTATTCTTGATCAACTACCCTTCAACGATATTGAAAGAGACCCGAGACCTGAAGAGATTTCTCGAGCACTACACTTACCTCGGTCCGATGTTATGGCCAATTGCGAAACAAGAAGTGGTGTCAAAGGGTTTTTAGCCAAGTTTTTGTTTGAGAGGGCTCAATATTTTTGGGATGTTTTGGATTTAAAAGCCTTTAAAGAAGTGTTGGCTCTTCTCATATATGGGATGGTTCTATTTCCCAATCCTGACCAACTCATAGATGTGAACACAATAAAAAATTTTCTATCCTGCAATTCGGTGCCTACTTTACTTGGGGATATCTTGCATTCTATTCACACTCGCACCATGAAGAGAAGATGACTTCTTCTGTGTTTCACTCCTCTATTGGCTAGGTGGTTTATTTTACACCGACCCTGATCTATTATGAAGAACGAGCAAGGGTTAAGATGGTCTAGTAGGTTGATATCACTCACACATTCTGATATTTATTGGTGTGCTCGACCTATGGAGGATATTACTATTATTGACCGTTGTGGGGAATTCCCTAATGTCCCTCTACTTGGCATTATGGGAGGTATTACCTAGAATCATTGTTTGGCTTTGAGACAATTTGGATATGTTAGGAGGGATGGCCCTCATGATGCACTTGTCTAAGGAATTGCATTTGACTATGAGAGCGATGTCCAAGGTTATCGTCAGAGATTCATACGAGCTTGGGACATGGTTAACAAGGTTGATAGCAAGACATTGGGGCATAAGAACTCCATTCCTTTGGAGCCTTATCTCAAGTGGGTGAGAACTCGCACCCAAAACCTCATGATGCCTTATGAAGCCATCCTGCCTATCATCATGGAGTCTGTTACCGAAGGAGATGTTCTATATACTATCCTTTATCCTAATATGCCTACTTCTCTTAAATATTTTCAAAGAGCTTGGATTCAACTAAAGAGGGAGGGAGACACCTTTGAAGCCCAGTTTATGCAAGCGAGAAGAGGGCATTGGAGCTCATGAGAAAACTTCATGAAAAGATGAACCTGCATGCCTATATCTCTCGAAAGAGGAAGCATCCATAGGAAATTTGAGCCATTGTTATTGTATTGTAGTTCATTTTGTTTCTTTTGTTTCAATGTAAGCCCAAGAGACATGTTGTAATTAATTTGAACTTATTAATACAATTAATGTTTGTTCCATTTTATCTAAACAAATTTAAGTCTTCTAAGCCTTGAAATCATTTGCATACACATTTTCATGCATCATAACATAAACAGGTTTTCCACAACAAGTTTCCTTATCTTTCTACTGTTTATTTCAGTAAGATGGATATCGAATAAATAGTGAAGGACTTGCAAGCTCATAATTCCCAGTTCCAAGAGACCTTGCTGACCCTGGCTAAGGGGCAACAAGAGCTGATGACTATGCTAGTAACCAAGAAGATAACCAAAAAGAAGGCCTTCATCAACATGGGTAAGAGGTTCAAAGGTCCGGTTTGTCAGGTACAGATAGTCGAAGAATCGTCTAAGGAGGACGAAAATTAAGACGAAGAGGCAAGGAGCACCTGTGCTAGGGGTGCCAATAATCAAGCTTTCGACGACGAAGATTACTTTGATGAGAAGTATCCTTTGGTTAAGGATAAATACAAGCAGTTGGAGGATAGACTAAATGCTGTTGAAATTCAAGCCATACCTGGTTTGGATTTTGGTGAGTTGGGATTAGTACCTTGGGTCGTCATTCCCCATAAGTTCAAAATACCGGTCTTTGCCAATGATGGGGTTTCCTGCCCGAAACTTCATTTAAGGTCTTACGTGTGCAAGATACAGCCGCACACTACCGACAAAAAGCTTTGTATCCATTTCTTCCAAGAGAGTCTGGTTGGGACTCAACTAGAATGGTTCTATCAATTGGAGATTTCCCGCATCACACTTGGGAAGATCTAGCCACTGCTTTTTATCATCAGTATCAATACAATGCTGACCTCGCTCCAACCCCTACACAACTTCAAAGCATGTCTATGGGTTCTAGTGAGGGCTTCAAAGATTATACCCAAAAGTAGAGAGATCTTCCAGGAAGATTCCAGCCTCCTCTGTCTGATAGAGAGCTGGTAGATATGTTCTTGGGTACTTTGTCAGGCCCGTTTTTTAACCATCTGATTGAAAGCTCTTCAGCTGGGTTCATCGAGCTGATATTGACAGGTGAAAGAGTAGAAGCTGGTATCAAGAACGGTAAGATTCAAAGGGATGCATCTTCAAGTACTGTAAAGAAGCCTTTCCCTGGAAATAAGGCAACAAATGTTGTGTATGGGGCAAGGGCCCATACCAAGAAGGATCACCGATCCTCTGTTAATGATGTGTTAATCTCCAACCATCCATCTGCTCAAAGAAAATCATCCAAAAATCAACGATCCAAAGTTCCTCGAAGACAGTTCATGAGAATAAACATGTCACTATACCAAGCCTTACAACATCTGTTGAAGGCCAACTTAGTGACATTGCACAATCCACCATCCAATCCTGACATATCTTCACCTAAGTACAATCCAAATGCCAAGTGCGCGTATCATTCCAAAAGCCCTGGGCACGAAACTGATCAATGCTGGACTTTGAAGAATAAGATTAAAGATCTGATAGACAATAAAACAATTGAATTTGATCCACCTGCTACTCCAAATGTGATAACCACACCAATGCCGAATCATGGCAAAGGTGTTAACGCAATTGATGATATTACTTTTGTCTCCTCCATTGAAGACTTAACAACTCTGTTAACTACTGTGAAGGATAATTTTCTGAGAGCCGAGGTGTTCCCTGGTTGTTCTAAAGATTGTGTTTTCCGTGATCAACAAGTAAATGGGTGAAAGCGACTGAAGGAAGGTGTGCAACACCTGATAGATAGCCGCGAGATTCTGTTTGAGAAGATCCCTACTTTTCTCGGAGACATTTTGCATTCTCTTCACACTCGTACTATGAAGAGGAGAGGAATTATCATGTGTTGTATACCTCTATTATCCAAGTGGTTTATTTTGCACCTTCCTCATTCGATAACAAAGAATGAACAAGGTTTGAGGTGGTCGCAAAGAGTAATGTCACTTTCTCATACAGACGTCTACTGGTATTCCCGATCTCGCGAGGATATCACTAGCATTGACCGTTGTGGGGAATTCCCTAATGTTCCACTCCTTGTCATTAGGGGAGGTATTACTTATAATCCTTCTCTGGCTCTATGTAAATTTGGTTATGCTTGAAGAGATGGTCCTTAAGACACACTTATCCAGCGTATTGTATTCGATTACGAGAATGATCCTCAAGGTTATCGTCAAAGGTTCATACATGCTTGGGGCATGGTGAGAAACATTGATAGAAAGGCTTTATGACAAAAGAACTCCATTCCTCTAGAGCCTACCTCAAATGGGTACGAGCTTGCGCTCAAAACCTTATGATGCCATATCAAGCTGTCCTACCGGTGATCATGGAGCCTATTATCGAAGGAGACGTTTCTCGCACCATCCTCCATCCAAACATGCCCACTGACCTTGAAGAATTGAGGAAGTCCTGGATTCAACTCAAGGAAGAATGGGACACCTTTGAGACTCAATTCTATGCAAGTGAAAAGAAAGTGTTGGAGCTCACAAAGTAACTTCATGAGGAGCAGAGTCTTAATGTATATATCAACACAAAGAGGAGGCGTCCATGGGAAACTTAGAGTCTTTAGGAGTTTTTAATTTATTTCTTTGTAATCTTTTGTATTCATATAAACTTATTAATAAAAGTCTTTGTTTCTGTTTCCTTTTGGTTAACGAACTTAAATCCCATGGATCCTTGAAAACATTGCATATACATATCATGCATCATTACATCATAGGTTTTCCAGATACATGTTTTCTCATCTGCTTACTGTTTATTTCAGTAAAAGATGGCCCTCAAACAAACCGTTAAGGAACTCCAAGCCCAGAACGCTCAATTCTAGGAGACTCTCCTAAGCTTAACACAGGGACAGAAGGACATGATATCGCTCATCACCAAGAAAAAGAAGAATCGGAAGCCAATTGCTCTCTTCAATAGGAGAAGAAGATTCAAAGGTCCTATTAAACCATTTCCAAATACTGATATCTCCTCTGATGAAGGCAACCAATAAGAAGATGGTAGAAGTGCCAGGGCTGAAGGTGGAAACAATCAAGGCTCTGGGAAGATTCCTGAAGATGAAGACTATTCTGATGAGTACTACCATCCAGTAGATGATAAGTACAAACAATTGGAGGATCGTCTCAAGGCTATGGAGATCCAGAAAGTGCCTGAATTAGATTTTGAAGAGCTAGGCCTTATCTCGGGGGTTGTCATCCCTCATAAGTTCAAGGTCCCTACTTTTTCCAAATATCATGGTGTGTCTTGTCCGAAGCTTCACCTGGGATCTTATGTTCAGAAGATCCAACCTCATACCGATGACACGAAGTTATGGGTCCATTACTTTCAGGAAAGCTTGTCTGGTACTCAACTCGAATGGTTCTATCAACTGGGAGGAACCAATATTCGCACTTGGAAAGATTTGGCTTCTGGTTTTTACAAGTAGTATTAATATAATGTTGACCTTGCACCAACTCGAGTGAAATTGCAAAACATGTTTATGGGCTCGAATGAAGGGTTCAAGGAATATGCACAAAAGTGGAGAGACATGGATGGAAGGGTGTAACCTCCCTTGTTTGGTCGGGAGCTTGTTGATATATTCATGGGAACTTTGACAGGTCCATTCTTTAATCTGCTGATTGGGAGTTCGTCAACTGGTTTTACTGAGCTGATTCTGACTGGGGAACAGGTTGAAAGTGGTATCAAGAGTGGAAATATTCCAGTAGATGCGTCTTATAATGCTGTAAAGACATCCAATAACAAGAAGGAAATTAATGCAATTTATGCCCAGAAGAGCCGTAGTAAAAATGACTGCCATCAGCCTGTGGGAGAAGTGTTGATCTCTAATCCGGTGCCTGTTCAACAATAACAACATGGCAATCAGCTTAGATCAGACGCTCCGAGAAGGCAGTTCACCAAGATTAGTTTACCATTGTCTCAAGCATTACAATATCTGTTGAAAGCAGAATTGATAACACTACGGGATCCTCCCCCTAATCCTAACACCTCATATCCTAAGTACAATCCAAATGAGAAGTGTGCCTACCATTCCAATAGTCCTAGGCACGACACCAATAACTGTTGGGCCCTAAAAAAATCCAGGATATGATTGATTCAAAAGAAATTGAATTTGATCCTCTTGAGACCCCTAATGTGATTACTGTGCCTATGCCCAGTCATGGTAAAGGTGTTAATGCCATTGACAATGTTTCTTATGTCTCCACTATAAGTGACTTAACCACTCCCTTGATAATTGTTAAGAAGAATCTGTTGTGAGCCAGTTTATTTCCGGGTTATCTTGAAAATTGTTACCATTGTGCGTCCCAATCTAATGGTTGTAGGTGGCTAAAGAAGGGTGTTCAACATTTGATTGACAGCCATGAAATTTTATTTGAGAAGACTCCACCCGTGAAGAGTTTTCATGAAAATATGTCTCAAGAGCTGAGACTTGAATATGTTTCTATAATCACCATTTCCAATACTCCTGTAAGGATCACCTCTAAAGGTCCTATAAGGATTCCTATCGAGCCTAGGGTAGCTCCCCTGATCATTACTGCACCGGGGCCAGCCCCATATTCCTCCGACAAGGATATTCCCTAGAACTATGGAGATGAAGTTTATTACCATGGTGTTAAGCAAGAACCATGGATTTTTGAAGATGAAGATTCTGAAGTTACCAACCTCAACGTCGAAAATATTGTCAGAACTAGTAAAGTTACCAGGACAGGAAGGGTCTTCTCTCCAGAAATATCTCCTCCGAAAACTATCACAACACCTATTCACATCCCTACTACTGAGTCGACTATTGACACTCGGGGCAAAGAAAAGATGACTGAGTCTGCCCGGACGGAGGCACCATAAAAAATGTTACTATTAAAGACTCTTCCAAACAAGAGATGGAAGAGATACTAAAAATAATCTATAAAAGTGACTACAATATAGTTGAACAACTGGGGCAGACACCCTCCAAGATATCCAGGTTGTCCTTGTTATTATGCTCTGAGGCCCATTCTCAAGCTTTGGTGAAATTTTTTAAGACTGCCCATGTACCACAAGAGACCTCTGCTGATCAGTTTGAGAATTGTGTTGCAAGCCTAATAATTGATAACAGATTAAGCTTTTCTGATGCTGACCTAACTCCGGCAGGAAAGAATCATAACAACGCCCTGCATGTCTCTATTGAGTGTAGGGGCACTACCTTGTGGCATGTGTTGGTGGATACAGGTTCCTCCATGAATATATTACCAAAAGGTGCTATGAATAGACTAGACTGTGAAGGGTTGGTGCTGAAACCCAACGATATTGTGGTATGATCCTTTGATGGGTCAAGGAGAATGGTACATGGAGAGGTTGATCTTCCGATCAAGGTGGGATCTCAGGTCTTCAACTCCATTTTCTATGTAATGGATATTCGCCTGGCCTATTCCTGTTTGCTCGGACGTCCCTGGATTCATGGGGCAGACACTGTTACCTCTACGTTGCATAAAAAATTGAAGTATCCGGTGAAAGGGAAAATCGTTACAGTTTGTGGAGAAGAAGAATATATGGTCAGCGATTTGAATTCTTTCAAATATGTTAAGATGAATGATGAATTCATTAAAACTCCCTGCCAGACATTTGAAGTAATCCATCTGACGATTGCTGTTGCTAAAGCTACTCCTGTCATTCCTAAGATCACCAAGGATCCACCAAGATTGGCTTCTCTGAAGGATGCTAGGGTTATGGTAGAAGAAGGTGATTGCACCATTTGGGATCAACTTCCTGATATTCCTTACAAGTCCAACAAATTTGGTTTGGGTTTCACCTCAGAGGCTTAGAAGGCGGTTCGTCGTGTTCGTGCTGGGAGACCACCTTTCTGCATCAGCAATAATGAAGTTAATGACATAGAAGACATTGATAGTGATTGTGATTTGGACAACTGGATATTCCCTACTATTGGCAGTGGACTCAACAACTGGAAGGCTAAAGACTTATACCAATCTCCTTTAGTCAGGAGTAATTGCTATTTCCTGTTTTATTTCTTTCAAGTTTTTGGGATATGTAATGTTAAAACAATAACTTTAAGCCTTGTGCCTTACCCGATGCACAATGGTCCACTTGTTAGGGTTGTTATCTTTCATCAGCTTATGCTCACCTAATAAAACATTGGACGTTTTTGCATTCAAATTTTGTGCTCTCTGTCTTTTCATTACTTTATTACTTTTAAATATAACTATGTGTTTCTTACACACACCTACACACTACATTGCAGATCCACATCCACTCTGGATCCCATCGATATTGACTCTATTATTGCCACTTATGACTTTGAATATCCGATCTACTAAGTCGAGGACGAAGGTGAGAAAGATTTTGAAATTCCTGGAGAACTTGCCAGACTATTAGTGCAAGAGGAGAAGGCTATCCAACCACATGAAGATCCGGTTGAAGTTATAAACTTGGGTACCGAGACAGATGAAAAAGAAGTCAAGATAGACACCAACTTAGAGAGAAGTGTCAAGAACAGGTTAATTCAGATGTTACATGACTATGTTGAGATTTTTGAATGGTGTCGTACCTCAAATTTGTCCTGCCTCGATGATTTTATTTTTCGAGATTAAAATAATAAAGAAACATTTAATTAAGGATGGTACAACAATATCTGATGGCCCATTCTTAAAATTTAAGTCAATCAGGGGGTGTATTTTAATCCAGGAGAGCGGGGCTTTCTAAATAAGAAAGAATCATAAATTCGTTCGCAAAGCATGTTGGCCAATGTGCCCATGCAATTCAAAAATAAAAAAACCGCCAGAGTAATTAATAAATTATTAATTTATTAAAAACTACTTAGGTTTAATTTGCTAGTAAATTAAGTTATTAAGTCCGTTAGGATTTATTGCTGTTAATAAAAATAGGAGGTGAGATTGAAATTAGGACCCATTTCCATTTTTGTTATTAGTAAAAGGGGAGGTTGAAATTGAAATTGGCAAGCCCATTGGTTAGACCCAACTAACATTTTGCATTTACTGTGTTTTAAAAACAAAATTTTTATTGTTGAGACATTTTTTTGTTTATTAGATATTAAATTTTGAAAAGTCATTTATTAAAAAAATTATTTGAAAAAAAAACTATTTTGAAAGGGAATTGGGCCAGTTGTATTTAAAAAAAAAACATTTTTTTGCTGTAATAAATAGTTAAGGGTGCTGGACAAAAAATAGCAAACGCAAGGCCCAAATTAATAACAACAACTGTATCAATTAAACCAAGATTTGCGCACAGTTTTCAAATAACAAGTACTGTAGAGATTAAAATTGAATCAAATCTTCTAAATTAAAGTCAAAGCCCAGACACAGTAAAGCAAAACAAAATCTGGATATTAAATCAAATCCAATATTGTAGTGTGTGATCGGTGGATCTGGAACTGACTGTTTAACGCTGGTTCGCAAAATGTCGCGGAAGCAAGAGTCGCCACCGTCTTTTATTTTCTCCAAATGGAAAGGACAAAAGCACAGAAAAATTCCTTAAAGAGATTGCTCTCGGTTCGGGAGGTAGGTTATAGAAAGGGAAGGTGTTAGCACCCCTTCTATTCATGGTTATCCATGGGCTCTTAGATACTTGCTCACTTGTGTTTTCAAAAATGGTTTGTTTTCTTTTCAACTGTGGGTTTTAAAAAAAGTTTCTTTGAAAATTCCAGTTCGACTCTTGTATCGGTCCTCAAGAGTGTTTGAAAAATTGCTTTCAAAAGCTTTTTTGAAAAGGTGTCGGTGTGAAAAGTATTTTTTGAATTTGTTTTGAAATTAGAGCAAGTATCTAGAGTCGTCTACCTACCCTAAGGAATTCGTCTGTGTAGATGTCCTTTAAAGTAGTGTCATCCCACCATTGAGAGGTAGGTAGCACCACCGTTGGAGGTGTTCGGGTCAATTCGAAGGTTCGGGACATGGTGATCACCAGAGCAATGGGAAGATACCTTAGAAGCTACCCTCATGCCAGGTTCCCGGATCATGAGGACTTACTAAGACATCCTCTACTCGACGATCACCTTTCGAGGCAAGGCAACAGTGAGGCGTACCCTAGGGGTGGTGTGTGCGATTTGTGTGTCGTTTTCATTTGCATTTATCTTGTCATATTATTGGTGTTCTACGTTTGTTTTTATTTTAATCCATACATTCTTTCATGCCACTTGTTTAACAGTTAAAAAATTTGCGAGAAAAGTAAATTCTAAGCTATTACAAATGGCGCGGGTCCACATCGCCAAAATTTCTCGAACCCGATTTGACGGAAAATAAATAAATAAAGAAAAGTGCGAGGAAAGTAAAAGGTTACATGGCCTTGGGAGAGATACATAAATATTATGAAAAAATAAAATAAATATGCGAATAAGAATTAAATCGAAACGAGGGCGTTGGACCCTTTTTGCAAAATTAAACTAATGAGGAATTAATTAAAATTAAAAGAAAGAAATAACTTGTTTTTTTTTTGTATTTTTTAGTATTTTAGGATTTAATAAAAAAAGAATTAATTGAAATTAAATGATAACCCTAATTCTATTTTATTTTTAATTTATTAAGAAAAACATTGAATTTTAACCTAAATTAACCCTAATGTTTATATACAAATTTAATTATAAAAAATAAATATTTAATTATTTAATTATTATGGGAGAAAAAGAAAAAAAAGAATGAAAACTAATTAAATCCTAATTCTACATTTTTTAGATTTTTTTATTAAAAGAATTAAAATTAAAACCTAATTTAACTAAGTTTAATTACATGCAAATTTATTTAAGAAAATACTAAAATAAAATATTTATTATATTTTTCCCTTTTCTGATTTTTTTTGTGTGTTTTTTATATTTATGAAAATAACAAATTAATTAAACAAATAATAATTAAAAGCAAATAGAAAATAAAATAAAAAAATATTATGGCAAACCTAAGGGGTTATAGTCCCCAATATGGAGGTATAGCCCAAGCATTTGAGCCCAAACAATCCTGGCCTTGTTGACTTTGGAACTAGCGTGTGATGCATTGACTAGGACTTATCATGTGCCTCAATTCTTGGCCTTTGATCTGATGCCCTGGGACACGTGGACGTTGACTTTTGAGGATGCATGAGAGTCTTCAGCATGGGCGCTACACATGAACATTAATTGAGAAAAAACAAATGGAAAGGATGAAGACCTGGGATCGAACCCAGGTCATTAACATTACCAATCAACACGTGCGCCACTGAACCAATTGATGCGTTTTGTATATTAAATAAACCAAGAATAATATAATAAGAAAACAATGGTTAGTGGTAATCAGCGCGCGAAATTTGAACTAGCCACCCACATCTTGCCACGAATTCATCTTCTTCATGGGATTTTATTTTCCTGAAACATAAACAACATAAGCAACGGTTTTTAAGCGTTGCTGTAGACACCATACGAGAAAATAGCGATTAGCCCTGTGACGCTCATAAATTGGGCGCGACACATGGATTCTCTTCGTCCAGACGCGCTTGTTTTGATGGTCAAGGTCCCAAGTCTCAATTTTTCCTTGGATGGAAAGCCCCAAATTGTAACCCCTGCAACCCTAAAAAACGAACATGGTATTTTTGCATACAGCGCGTAAAAACACAATTAAACACATGGGTTAGCTTCAGAATTGCATAAGGAGTATGAATCAACAATTGAAATGCCATGAAAATGCATAGATGTTAAAACACGATTATGAATTTTTTTCTGTACAGGGCCGGTTCATTGTACCAATTCTTTGAGTTTTGATCAATGTTTTTGATTGGAAATCGTTCTATAATGCTTGAGGAAGCTAATGAGATGGAAATCCTGGCTTGAAACCACCTACAAATTAGTTTTCAGTATTCAGTTTTTTGCAAAAAATTCCAAGTTTGATAATGGTTTCCAGCGCAGCTTTATGGTCCTTCACATTAGGTAGTTGTTCTCTACTTATGTGAGACTGAATTAGGTCAAGAAAAACAGAACAAATCAATTGCATTCATGGCTTTTGGAAATTTGATTTTCAAGGATCTTTTTCAATCTTTTCCATGTGTTCTTGTACAAATTAAGATCAATTCTCTCCAAATCTTTCCCTATTGAATTATGCACGAATTATTGAGTAGATTACATGTGCAAAAAGATTTGATACTTAGGTTAAATATTTTCCATGTATTTAATTTGATTTAAATGAATTAATATAAATAAAAATTCAAATAAATAAATAAAAAATGAAGAAATACTTCCCTTTGGGCCAAGTGGTCGTGCACATGCCTTGGATAGTGAATTGTGGAAGAAAAATGGGCCCATTAGCAATTTTAGGTCATTTGAATCAATGTTGACTTTTCAAAATATCCAAAAATTTCCCAACTTCCACAAGGCATAACTTGCTCAATTTTTAAGCTTTTCTCATGTTCCTGGACATTTTGGAAAGGTATTTGAGTCCTCTAACCAATGTCTTTGGTCCCATGTCATTTTGATTTACCAATCTCAAGTTATAGCCTTTGACTTAAAGTCCCTTTTTGTTGAGTTTTGAAAATGACCTATAATGTTGAAATTTATAACTGTTTGTGAGAGCATTTCTTGGACTTGAAGTATGAAGATGAGTTGTAGGAAATGTCCTTCTCTTCAAAATGAGCTTTGGATGGAATTTTTCTGATAATCCATGTGAAAGTTATGCCCTGGTCAATTTACAGTTGACTTTTTCAACTGTCCAAATAAGGAAACTTTTGCATCTTGATGATTTTTGAGCCAAGCTTTGAGAATCATGATCAAGCATTGATCAAATGATGTTTGTGGCCTCAAAATGATATGCTGACCAAAAATTTGAACTTTTGACTGCCAAATGACCATTTTGCCCCTACAGTTGACTGTAGTGCAATTAGGGTTTTGACTGTGCAATTTTGTGCTGAAAGTCTTGAAACTTGATATGAGGATGCTTGACCATGTTTGTAGGCATGTGGGACTTGATTGGACCCTTGGAAACTTCATTTTCTTGATCAGAACACAAACCCTAATCTTTGACTGCTTAGGAGGCCTTTGCACTGTGCAACCCTTGGGGAATTTTGAAGCTTGACCTGGCAATTTCTTGAATAATATGGGAGGGCAAATTTTGGGGTACAACACAGTGTACTAATTCTTTACGGTTTAAACGACACAAAGTATGTGGAAAATCTCAAATCTCTAATATATTACCAATTACAGAAGATTCAACCTACTACAATAACAATACGAAATCAATTATAGAAATCACGATCCCTAATTCTTTCTATCACACTAGCTGTAATTACAAATTGACAAACCCTAATTCCTTAAAAAAAACCTATATATACTGAATTCAAATACAATAGAAAGGGGGAGAAGAGGATTGAGGACAAAGATATACAGAGGATTCTTTTTTGGACAATAAAAGAAGAAGAGCAATACAGCGGGAGGACGAAGCAGAATGGGGGATCGTGAAGCTAGGGAGGAAGAATAGAAGAAGAACAAGAGCACCGATTGGGGTTTTGATCTCCGAAACCCTAATCGGCCTTGCTAACCGCGGTTGACAATCACTCCTCACCGCCGTCACTCCGGTCATCACCATCCTCAAGCGCCACTATCTCTGAAACCTGCAAAAGTCGAAGAAGAAGAGGCATTAACCGCAAAATATATGAACTGCACAAGAATTCGAAAATTGTAAAGAGGTAGCTTATCTTTTGTTTTGACTTTGTTGTTGGGTTGTTGGGATTGATTTTGGTGGGGAGAGGATACAGTTCGGTGGGCCGCCTCTGTTTTTGTTCTAGGGTTGAAAAAATAAAAAGGAAATGGTTGAAACGCGAGAGAGAGAGAGGGATAGCTTGCTGCAATAATCAAAATAAAGGAATGAAACATAAAATGAATTAAATAAAATTTTGTAACCCGCTCCAATCTAGTGCACATGTGCCCATCCTAGTTAGCATGGTCCTTCAATCTTATCCATGCGATCTAGATCTGATGGCCTTAAGGCCAAGTCACACACTAAGCCCCCGCACCCTTGCCGCATGTAATCAATCTTGACCCCTCTAAACTTTGTATTGGGCCGAGCCCACTAATTTCTACACCTCCCCATTCCCGAGTTACTAAGATCCAAAAGAATTCACACCCTCCCCCTTGTCCAAAATGAATAATGGGCCCAAATTACTTAGTAGCACCCTTGTTTTACTTACTGATTTAAAACTGCACCCCCTGAATATTTAAATTATTTTCTTTTATAATTCTTATACTTTTTTTTATTTCTATTTTTTATATTATCTAATTTTTATGTATATATAATAATTATTATTAATATTAATGTTAATTGTTATATATGTATTACTATTTATTATATTATATTGTAAATATTTATTTTCATTCAAAACTCATGTACATATTTTCTATATATTTGCATAAAATATATTTTATTCATGCATTAATCAAGAATTTTTGCAATTAACACGATTAAAAATACTAACCAATCTCGAACTATTTTTCGCAATCAATTAAACTAATCAACTGTTTTTACAAAAGGGTTTTAAACAGATTTTGACTTACCACACATTTAGTCAAAATCTCCGCAATCACTACTCCGGCCAAAATGCGAGGTGATTCAAAGTATGTTTGCGACCCCTAAAAAACACCAACCCCATACAAACTATGAATTGGGACTCTGATTCCTCTTAAGAGGATACGTAGGCATATGATCAAAAATCGTAGCGAGTTCCCCTATAATAAATTTAAACTCTTTTCCCCTAATAAAATTTAAATCCTGTTTCCCTAACTCAAACCTAAAACCTAGTATCCTTGTGAACAAGGTAAATGAAAGGTTCCTAACACCTTCCTTTCGTCTAAAGAAGTCCGAAACCTAGAATCTTTGTCTGCGAATTAGGGTTTTCTGTTATATTCCCTTCCCTAGGATAAAAACTAATAGTGGCGGCTCTGATTAAAAATCCAGTTGCTACAGCTGGAGACTCTGTTGGGGACTTCAACTTTAGGTTTTAGAGTTTTTTGCTTTGGGGATTTTATTTATTGATTTATTTATTCATTGCTTTCATTTATTCATTATATTTATTTAATTATTGTGTATTGTTTATCATCATATATACTGCGTGGCGGGATTTTTTATTTCTCAAAATATTTTCAATAACCCTTAGAAAGAAGGTTCATCTATTAGCTTAGGGGGTACATCATCCCTATGAGTTTATGTGACGACTTCTCCTAGAGTCGGTGAACTTCCGAAAAAGGAATACTTATCGAGAGATATACTCTTGACGAGTAGGACTTTGGAAGGACACTTATGACTCTTTGTAACGACCTTAACCTAAAATCTCATGATGAGACCTTTCACGACTTTGAGACGAAAGTTTAGGTCCGTAAAGAGGCTCCACCTAAGGGAGGCCCTTGTGCCTTTTCCCTCTGGTGTTATTCATGATACCCTTAAGGAAACCACCTTCTGGAAGGGTAGACTAACCGTAGGTCAAAATTAAGGAACCTACCTTCTAAGGGTACTTATCATAAAACCCCTTCACTGAACCATACATCCCTACCTTATAGGGGTACTTATCACAAAAATATCGTCACTCAATCCTACATCTATGCATTCATACATTCATCATATATTCGTCACCCGTTTCTTTATCTTATTCACAGGGTACACAAAATAATAAAATCAAGATCTCGGTGACTGTCTTTAAAAATGGATACCGAAGGAAACAACTTGTCCGCGTCAACACGCTAAACATCTCTGAAATCAAAGCCACAAAAGGGAAATAATGTGCTAAAGACTTTCTCAAGCTTTGTCAAACAAAGGTGAATGGTTTCAAGAGCAGATATCTGCAGGCGCACCTAGAAGACTTATTTCCCTTTTCTTGATTTCACGCAAATAAAGTTTTGGTTTAAGATTGTAATATTTTTCAATATCTGAATTATGTTACCTTCAATAAAGGCATTTTGTTTCCCTATGTCGTTTGCGTATCTATTTTTAAGCTAGTCGCCGAATAAAAATAAGAAAAAGACAAGCATGTACCCAAATGAATAAGACATGTAAAACAAGCAACCATTTCATATTCATACACAATCATACACATGTATGCATTCATAAACACCTACATATCATATCAAAACTCATCTCGATTTTTCAAAAAAATCTCTCTAGTTAAGCCTTGGGTAGAAGAAGATCACCACCTCCTTGGCCTCTATATCAAACAAGGGCCTACCGACAAAGAACCTTGGAACAAATCAAGGAAAACCAGGCTGCATTCAAGGAAGATCTAGACCATTTCAAAGGTGATGTGAGTTCGATTAAAGGAGATCTGAGTCAAGTTATCCTATCCATAAAGAACATAATTCACAAACAAGACCAGATTCCCAGGGTAGCTTTCGAAGAAGTAGCTCAAACGATTGGCACACCAAGCGATCACCAACTAAGAAAAGAGCCAGAAGCATGACCCCACAATTCAAGAAGGACTGCTTCAAACATCCCGAGAGGAAAGGAGGGAGAAATCAATGCTGTAGCTTCACAAGCAAGGGTACCACAGCCATTAGTGACCTCACAAGGACAACAACAAGGTAGATTTAAAAGGCCACCCATAAATTTTGATCCACTCCCCATGCCACCTAGCCATTTATTACAACACTTGGCTAAGGCATCCTTGGTGGAAATCAAGCCTCTAGTTCCTCCAGTCAGGCCACTCCCGCAAAGGTACAATGCCAATTCCAGGTGCGAGTACCATGCTAACTCTCTGGGGCACACCATAGAAAAATGTCGGGCATTCAAGCACAAGGTTCAGGATTTGTTAAAATCTCAAGACATCGCCTTTGAGAAGCCTAACATCAAATCAAACCCTATGCCTATGCATGGTGGGCCGACAATAAATGCGATTGAAGTAGTCACTAATTTTGGGGCAACCAGATCAATTTCCTCCAATCCAAGAAACCTTTATCAACAAAGGAAGAGAGCATGGCGGACATGTGGCGATGATATCCAACAAAGTCAACACCAAGAAGGAAACTAACTTCACCCGAGAATACTCCCCAGGAGAAGAACTCAAAAAATGGACTGCCGTGGAGATTCCCGAGATCTTTTTCTTTCCTAAGTAATTTTCTTGTTTTTGAAAGAACCTATGTCAAGCCCGGGGCATAGGGGTTACTTGTAAGGGTTCCCCGTTTTATTTCAAACAATATTCACGACCAATAAAAGTTATATTTTGTTTTCAGTTAAGATCCTTGTCTTTCTCTTGCATTTATTCCGTAAATTTAAAAATGGCAATACTTTCTTTGCATATGCATTTTCAAAAGCTCATATATTAAAATTTGCATCAAAACATGATAACTGTGCAAATCCATGCCCAAAACCACCGATAATGCTACTGCTGCAACCCGATATAATTTTGATACTCCTATTGTTGTACCCCAAAATTTTCCCTCGCATCTTACCACCAGAAATCGCAGCTTCAGGCATTTCCTGACTTTTCAAGCTGGTTCAAGAATCGGATAAACGAACTTTTCTCATCAGTCAAACAAAAATTAGGGTTTCATTGATTTTTCAGGGCTCTGGATTTCTCACACAGTTGGCCTTAGGTTTTTGGTTGATTCTGGCTCATTTTTGATCAGGCGAATGTTCATTGGCATTTAATCAGGAATTAAGGGTTTTATGGGTATATTCTCAGAAAGGTTAAAATTCCACAGCACTTTGCAAGTTATTCCGAGATTCAGTTTGAATTCGCATTGTTTTGATTTAATCAGTAGAAGAGGCAGTTGGTTTGAATTCAGGTTGTTTTGTTTGAACCAGTCAAAAGAAGTACGCAGTTTGGATTTACAGTGTTTGTTGAAAATCAGTGAAGGGGGAATGCGCCTGTTCGGTTTGTTTCGGTTAACTGTTACTTTACTGTGAATATTGGAAAAGCCAGGTTTAGTTGATCAAGGTGCTAGAGTATTGTTTATCTAAATTATTTATTATTCTAAATTAAGTGATTGAAATTTATTTTTTCAGTCATTTTAATTCAAAGAGTTTTAAATAAATAAATAAACAATAAAGAGAGGAAATAGAATTGGTTGGATAATAAAGACTTTTATTGATATTTGAATTATTTGTACAATTATTGTTATAATTTAATTACAAACAATGGTTTACATTAATTCAAATATTAAATAAAAAAACTATCCTATTTCTAAGTCTTCATGCTTCACTTTATTCCTCTCCATCCAATTTTTGTTTCACCTGCAAAAGAAAGGAGAAAAGTCAAAAAGCAGATAAGTAAATTAAAGAGACAGATAAATTTAGACTCATCATTAAAAGCAACGGTCAGGATCAGTTGGCCCTCTCTGCAAATCACGGGATTTCTCCCGGTTCACAGAGAAGGTTGAAATGTTTGCAAAATTAAATGAATGCACAAAATTAAAATTGCACATTTCAAACTGTCAAAACTGCATAGTTCAAAAGCAAGACAGCATAGGCAAATAACCAAAGTCCAAGTTACAAACTGAATTGCCAAACAAAGTCCAAATTCAACTTTCTGCCAAAATGCTGTCGCAAGGCTACCCAAGCTGGCAAAAAGAAGAAGCACAAAATCTGGAGGATATAAAATGCAGAGGTAATGTGTATTGCAAAAAGAAAACAATTTTCAGCTTCATAATTTCCATAGGCCATTACTTTTTCAGAAGTAGTACATGTCAAGCAATATAGTATGCTAAATAATGTACTAGAGAGAGAAAAAGAGAGAGAAAAGTGTTTAGGCTTACAGGTTTAGGCTTAAGACATAGAAGAACATGGAAAATACAACTGCAATAAGACAGTAAGGCAAAGGCTAAAAGAAGCATTAATTCAGTATTACTCAAATTGGGCAGAAGTACACAGCAGAGCCAATCACTAAAACAGAAAAGTGCCAAAAAACTTTGCAAAACTGCCCAGTAACTTGGTTCAAGAAGAGATGCCAAGGTTTGAACAAGTCTTAGGCGCCAAAGACCAAGAGGCAAAACAACAAAAAAATATACTGAGCTTTAAAAAAACTGATTGAGCCAAGATGCCAATATCACCAAGATATAAACACACAACTCCAAACCTGCTCAAACCATCAACACCTTGCCTACATCGTTCACAACCTCAAACCTGTTCCAGCTTTACAAAAAAACAAAAAGTTACAAAAAAACTTGAAACCATAAACACATCTCAACACTCAGAACCTGATATCAAAAAAAGCCTAAACATCAAATATCATCCAAACCAAACACATACCACATACTGAAGCAAACTTGCAATAACCTAAACTCAAACTTCAAGCCTACTGCACTACCAAAACCTTGGCCTAGAACACCAAAATCAGTCCAAACCAAAAAAAACAGTTATCAACCAAACCTCATACCTGTCAAAGAGCCTCAAGAACCCAACCTACTGTCATAACCTCAAACAAA
Source organism: Vicia faba (assembly GCA_948472305.1). Lineage (NCBI taxonomy): Eukaryota > Viridiplantae > Streptophyta > Magnoliopsida > Fabales > Fabaceae > Vicia > Vicia faba. The sequence goes on from OX451737.1 coordinate 1,239,984,869, forward strand.
TTCAAACATGTCAAGCCAAACCTAAAAACCTGTGATAATCATAACCTGTCAAAGCTTAAGCATCAAACAGATTGAACCAAAACGCATAGCCTGTACAGAAGCCTAACCTGCATAAGCCAGTATTCAAAGCAAAATAACCATAAACCTGTCCAACTTCAAGCTTAACCAAGTACTCAAGCATTCAAGGCCACCCATCAAAAAGGCCTCAGATATGATCATCACTGGCCATTAAAAAGCATACAAAAGCTCCAGGCAACTGTGAGAGAAGAGAAAAAGAAGCATTCCAAACCAAGGCCCTCAGAACCCTAGGTTCATCCTTGGGCAAGCAAGCACACAAGAAGGCAAAGAAGGTACATAGGCAACAAGCTCAACATATTCAAAAGCATACGAATACTCAAAGGCAACATGCAGTAGAAGAGAAAAGATACAGATACAGAGTTACCAAGGAGCAAGCATCACATATCTCCGTCTCAACTCCCTTGTTCCGGCCGCCTGAGCGCCACATCCCCTTTTCTCTCCTCCTTCTCCAAGGTCAAGGTAGTACAATCTTCTCCCTCTCCTTTTCTCCTTCACCTCATAATAATAAAAGATTAAGGTTAGGATTCAAACTGAAATGAAGCACGCGATTCGTAAAAAGAACAAAAAAAAACATTGAAATCGAACCTTGAATCACAAGACCACAGGGCTCATGCCATAGAGGGAAGAGAGACTTGGAGGAGCGACGCTGGTGGCTAGACGGAGGGGTTGTAACCGGAAAACGAAGAAGACGAAACCCACGAACGGCGCTGTACAAACCCTAAGCCTTCATTCCTAACTGACCAACAAAATCTCAAACCCTAAAAGAATTTGTTTCCAGCTTTGGGCCTGACCCGTTTTGGAATTTCTCTGAAGCCCATTATTCTAATTCTTTTTAACAAAACATTTTATTAACCCTTTTATATATAAGCAAGTTTATTTTAAATAACTAACTTCTTTTTTTTACATAATATCTTAAAACAATATATTCATTTTCTAACTTAATATATTTTTTAATAAAAATACATTCTTAATTAGTATATATCACTTAGTAAAAAAAATACATCTTTTCTTTAGGCATAATTAAAATACTTTTCTACATACTTAATTAATTTGAAACCATTTTAATACATATTGAAATATTAAACATATAAAAATACATTTTTTTTTACATCATATATTAAAAATTGAAAATACATTTCCATTCTTTTTCTTAAAATATTTTTGTACATAACAATAAAAAATACCTTTTTTGAACATGCATAATTCAATTCTTGACATTTAAATACTCCTTCTTTTATATATAATGAAAACCTAGAAATATTTTCTTTTCTTAAAACATCTTTTCACAATTTAATTAAAACTTGAACATACAATTAAAACATTTTCTTTTGTGCATATTAAAAGAAATACAAGATCTATAATTGAATAAACACTTAATTATTCTTTAGGTTAAATAAATACCCCAATATACTTTAATTTCACATGTAAATGATTCTATACATATACGCACGTACACCTACACAACATACCGGCATTTTGATACATTATACATTTGCCTGTGGTGATATTTGTTACTTTTACACTTGATTGGTCCGATTTGGTTGATATTTTGGACCCTATGATCCTAAGTCTCATCCCCATTCATAAATTTGTACCCCCACTCCCAGATACCAATCTTGTAATAGCGTAGATTTTACATTTTCGCAATTTACAGTTTTTTCAATTATACCATGGTTAGACCTAGGGTTTGCATGTACATAAAATCAAACGCTAGATAACCTAATACAAGACAAATACATGTAATCAATACACAATCACACTTGCACCCTCTAGGGTAATCCCACATGTTGCCTTCCAATATGGGCCATGCTTGCACGTCGAGTTTCTTTGGCAAAACAAAATTAAATGATCATAAGTCCCTCAAAATGTTGCCTAAACGGAATGATCAAGTCCCACAAAACAAATTGCCAAAGATACTTGGCACCATTGCATTCATGGTCCATACGACGACCCGCGCCCGTCCCGAATAACTTCATAAACGCAAGATTGTCCACCAATTTCAATGGTGGAACAAAATTGTTAAAAGGGGTTAAAACATAACAAAAACCTTTGAGTACAATAGGGTAGACAAAACTCTTAGTTACTTGAGATCGACTTGCAAAAACACTTGCCTTCTTTTCAAAAACCACAATCCACAACACTTTCAAAACAAACTCTCAAAACATTTTGAAACATCTTTTCGAAAAGATACACGCCTTTGTAAAATATTCGAGTAAAGAATTGTTACAAGGTTAGCCTAAGACAAGGCATCTTCTTCCAAAACATTTTAAAAAACACTCACACATACACATCATTTTTCAAGCAATCGAAAATCAAGGCAAGTGATCTAAAAAACCAAGTAACTAAGAGCCCATGGATAACCATGGATGAAAAGGGTGCTAATACCTTCCCTTTTCATAATCTACCCCCCGAACCCACGAAATATCTCAAAAGGTTTTTGCTGTGCTTTTTTAACCTTTCCTTTAGGATAAAGTAAAAAGTCGGTGGCGACTCTTGCTCAACCGCACAAGTGCGAATACGAACGCAAAACACTAGTCAGTTCTCCCACCGTATCACAGAACTGGCGACTCTGCTGGGGATAAATTTAAAAGTGGGGTTACCTTAGGGTTTTCTAGATCACCTTCTTGCATGGTTATTTTGTTTGCTTTGCTTGCTTTACCTCTTATGGTTCTCTTGTTTGGGCTTGAAATCCTATACCCGGATTTGGGAAACATTCATAGATAGCAATACATTGTGGAAACTGTGCGGGGTATACCGACACGGTTGAAGCAATAGCTATATTAGTGCGACAAATTTGTGAGTGCCGGTAACCCTTGAGTTCAATCAAGGAGAGTAAGGGGCCGCTGAGTGATGTCACTAAGCACTAATGACCTAGAACCTTACTTGACCATCCTGGCCTTTTACTAGGGGTAGTGAGATGACCGGCTTTGGTGCAGTCCGAAGTTGGTAGATACTCGATACTACACTCATTGAGGGTTGCTTTCTTGGAATATTTTGGTCGCTAGTTAAGTGGCTAAACCAAAACAATGAACAATGAAAACAATCCAATGATATTGAGCTCCTTAGAACCCGATTACTATTTATAGGACAGGTTTTTAAGCCAACTACACTCAAGAGGGTACTTACCTATGAAACCCCATGCAAGCCTGAAACTAGGGTTTGGTGTGAATTGCTTGTACATATGTTTTGCGCATACATCATAAACATCATAAAGCATCATACGCATTCACTAACCATTTCAAGGGTTTGGATCTTCATCTTTGTTCCTGTTTTGTAGATCATGGAAATTCCCCGAAGAAAAACCATCCAAGTCAACCTTGTGAGAATCTCTCCTCAACTCAAGGAGCTCACCTCAAGAATTCCGGAAAACTCATCCTTCAGTGAAAGACATGATAAAGGTGCTATTTCAGTTCTTTGACCCTCTTCACCACTGTTTCACTTTCCCTGATTACCAGTTGGTGCCCACTTTGGAGGAGTTTTCTCAACTCCTGAGAATTCCTATCCTTAATCAACTACCCTTCAACGGTACGAAAAAGGGACCAAAGCCGGAAGATGTTGCTCGAGCATTACATCTACAACCGTCCGACATCAAGGGGCATTGGGAAACCAGAAGCGGCGTCAAAGGATTCTTAGCAAAGTTCTTGTTTGAGAAGGCACAAGAATGTTGGAACTCATTGGATCTACAAGCCTTTGAAGAGATTGTGGCACTCCTTATCTATGGGTTGGTCTTGTTCCCAAATCCTGACCAACTGGTGGATGTCAACGCCGTCAAAATCTTCTTGTCTAGGAACCCAATACCAACATTGCTTGGGGACATCCTTCACTCATTTTACACACGAACAATGAGAAAGAGGGGTGTTCTCATGTGCTGTACTCCTGTCCTTGCAAGGTGGTTTATTTCGCACCTTCCACAATCTGTCTTGAAGAATGACCAGGGTACAAGGTGGTCCCAACGGTTGATGACTCTTACTCACTCTGATGTACATTGGTGTTCTCGGTCCAGAGAAAATGTCATCATCGTCGATCGTTGCGGAGAGTTTCCTAATGTTCCTTTACTTGGAATTAGGGGAGGTATCACCTACAACCCTTGCCTAGCTTTGAGGCAATTTGGATATGCACGGAGGGATGGCCCTCATGACATGTTGATCCCTAGCCTAGTTTTTGACTTCGACAACGATGCGCAAGGACTTCGCCAAAGATTCATCAGAGCTTAGGGAAAACTCAACAAGGTTGATAGCAAGACTCTGGGACACAAGAACTCCATCCCTTTTGAGCCCTATCTCAAGTGGGTACGAGCCCGAGCCCAAAGTCTAATGATGCCTTATCCTCATGTACTCCCAGTGATTAAAGAGCCCGTCAATGAAGGAGAGGTTCCCTACACCATCCTGCATCCAGACATGCCTACATCGTGGGAGGAAATGCAGAAAAGTTGGATTCAGCTCAAGGAGGAACGGAACACTTTTGAAGCTAGCTACTACGCCAGTGAAAAGAAGGTTCTAGAGCTTACCCGCCGACTCCACGAGCAAGAGGCCCTCAACACCTACATCGCACCAAAGAGGATGCGCAATGTCTTTCTGCCTTGAGAAGTTTATTTTGTAACATTTGGCCCATGGGGCATTTATGTACTAACAAATTTCTTCTTATTAATATGACGTGCGTTCTTCTTTGCCTGAAACAATTTTGAATGTCCTAAATCCTTGAATGCATTGCATACATCAGCATACCATTCATCATGTGCATAAGCAGGTCTCACTCCAGGTTTCCTTATCTGTCTGCTGTTTATTACAGTAGGATGGATCTCGAGCAAACAGTCAAAGACCTACAAGCCCAGAATGCACAGTTCCAGCAACTCTTGATGACTTTGGTTAAAAGTCAAGAGGATATCAAGGCTCATTTGGAGAACAAGGACCCGGTGAAGAAGAAGAAGAGGGTCGGAGTGGCTACTTTGGGGAGAAGATTTGACAGAGAAGCCCGGAGGGTGCTTGAATTTCCTCCTACTTCTGATGAAGGGACTAGTAAAAGAGATCGAGTTGCGGTGCCTTCCGAGTCTGATGCGGAGGAGGAAGAAGTTGAAGAGGATGAAGATTATTCTGACCAACAATACCCTCCAGCTGATGATAAGTACAAGGGTTTAGAAGACAGATTGGCTGCCATGGAATTGCAAAGGGTACCGGGCTTGGATTTTGAAGACATGGGCTTGGTTGCCGGAATTGTGATTCCTCCAAAATTCAAAGTGCCAGTGTTTGTAAGGTATGATGGGCTGTCCTGTCCCAAAATGCATCTCAGGTCCTACGTGAGAAAAATTCAACCCTATACGGCAGATAAAAACCTCTGGATTCATTTCTTTCAAGACAGCCTATCGGGAGCTCAGTTGGAGTGGTTTTATCAGCTAGAAGGAACCAGTGTCAGAAATTGGGAAGATTTGGCCACCGCTTTCTACAAACAATACCAGTATAATTCTGATCTTGCTCCTACTCGTACCCAACTTCAGGGTATGTCACTAGGAACAAGTGAGGGATTCAAAGAATATGCACAAAAATGGAGGGATTTGGCTGGCAGGGTGCAGCCTCCTTTAACCAATCGTGAGCTCGTCGATATGTTTCTTGGGACCCTGTCTGGGCCATTTTTCAATCATCTAATTGGTAACTCTTCCGCAGGGTTTACCGATTTGATCTGAACCGGCGAAAGAATAGAAGCTGGCATCAAGTCAGGAAAGATTCAGAAGGGTGCTGCTACAAGTGTTGAGAAGAAGCCTTTTAAGAAGGAGACAGCTATGGTATATTCTCAGAGAAGAGCAGGGAAGATGGAGCGTCGGCCAACTGTGGGGGCCGTAATGATTCAAAACACTCCGAGTGAGCAGCCTCGCTATAACCAGTCCAGACCAAATCAACAACGGGTGGAAAGGCCACAACGGCAGTTCACCCGTATTAATATGACTCCAGCGCAAGTGCTTCCCCATCTATTGAAGTTGAATCTTGCCACCATCAAGGAGGCGCCAAAGAATGTGAATACGTCCTCCCCGCATTATCATGCCAACGCTAAATGCGCCTATCATTCAGACAGTGTTGGACACGACACCAATGATTGTTGGGCACTCAAGCATAAGATCCAAGACCTGATAGAGGCTAAGGAGGTAGAGTTTGACGCTCCAGAGAAGCCCAATGTGATATCTGCACCTATGCCGAAGCACGGCCGAAGTATCAATGCCATTGAAGAGGATTTGTATGTTGCTGACATCAATGATCTGACTACTCCACTGCTAACCATTAAGTTGAATTTGTTAAGGGCCGGGATCTTCCCGGGATGTAAAGAAGACTGCTACTGTTGCCACTCTCTGCCGTTTGATTGTCCGCTATTAAAGAAAGGCATCCAGGGCCTTATGGATAGCCGACAAATTTTGTTCGAAAAAGTTTCTGCTGTTCCAGTTCATGTTGAAAATGTCTCAATCATAACCATTCACGCCAATCTTTCCAAGGCCGTCAAAAAGCCTGTTAAGATTACACCAGCTGCAAAATCTATACCTTTAAAGATAACAATGCCGGGGCCTGTTCCCTATGTTTCTGAGAAGTCGATACCTTGGAACTATGGTGGTGACATCTACTACCATGGTATCAAGCAAGTCGAAGTAATTGAAGAAAGTTCGGATGATGAAGGAGCCAGCATTAGTAACATTGCAGGCACCAGCAAAATCACCAGGAGCGGGAGAATATTTTCTCCAGAGATTGCCCCTCCAAGAGCAGTCTTTGGACCCTCATCAGCTAAAGAAGTTATCCCTGCACCAGTAAAGCTCTCTGCCAGAACTCCTTTGATTGAAGAGGTTGTTGTTCCTAGTGCTGTCTCTCCTACCATCGCTGATAAAGGAAAAGGAATACAAGATGAGCCCATCAGGACGAGGGCTCAACCCTTGGTGATCCCGGAAGCCTCCAAGAAGGAAATGGACGAGATTTTGAGGATAATCAAGAGAAGTGATTACGATGTGGTGGAACAGTTGGGGCAAACTCCCTCCAAGATCTCCATGCTGGCACTATTGCTTTGCTCAGAAGCGCACGCTCAAGCTTTGATTAAGTTTCTGAAGGCAGCTCATGTGCCCCAGGAAACCTCTGCGGATCAATTTCAACATTGCGTGGCTAGCCTGACTGCGGACAATGGATTAGGTTTTTCTGATGCCGACCTAACTCCCAGGGGCCGAAACCACAATGATGCTTTGCATATTTCGGTCGAGTGTCGCGGAACCACCCTTGCACATGTTTTGGTTGATACCGGTTCATCGCTGAATGTTTTGCCTAAGAAGGCCCTGGACCGGCTAGATTGCGAAGGGTTGGAATTAAAGCCGAGTGATATTGTCGTCAGAGCTTTCGATGGGTCGAAGAGAATGGTCCACGGAGAGGTTGAAATTCCCATCAAGATAGGTACTGAGGTATTTAAGTCCACTTTCTATGTAATGGACATCCGTCCATCATACTCCTGCCTGCTGGGTAGACCTTGGATACACCATGCTGGGGCAGTCACCTCCTCTTTGCATCAGATGCTGAAGTATCCTGTCAAGGGAAAGATCATCACTGTCCACGGCGAAGAAGAGTACATGATTAGCCACTTAAATTCTTTCCGGTATCTGGAGGTTGAAGGAGAGTTCATTGAGACACCGTTTCAACATTTCGAAGAAGTTCTTCCTGAAATAGCAGCGGCAAAGTTGGCAGCTGAGACACCAAGACAGATGGCCAGGATGGCATCTTTGGAGGATGCAAGGGCTGCAGTCAAAGAAGGGAATAATTCAGCATGGGGACAGTTACCCGACTTTCTGCACAAGACTGACAAGTTTGGATTAGGGTTCACAACCGCTGGCCAGAAAGCTATGCGCCGGTCGAAGATTGAAAGGGCGCCAGTCAAAATTTCTCCCTACGGAATCAACGTCTTGGAAGATGAAGGCAAGGAAAGCAACATTGAAGAGTGGATTTATCCAACAGTCAGAGGAGGATTGAGCAATTGGGAGGCTAAGGACTTTGTCCCCATCACTTTTATTCATCAGTAATTTATCTGTTAAACATTTCCTATTTGGTCTGTAATATTTTACTTTCAAACAATCCGTACACTATCTTTTCACCTCCTGCCTTGCCCGGGGCAGGTAGGTCCACTTGTAAGGGTTTTGACTATTTTTCATATTCATATGCCATGTTTAATGATTCATTGGACGTTTTTCATTTGATAAAATGCTTATGTTCATTTTCTTTCCTTTTTCATTTTTTGTTTAAGGATGGCTATCCCTTACACACACCCACACTCACCAATGCAGGTACCCATCCACTCCGGATTCCATGGGTGACTATTCTGCTGTATCTTTCAATACCTCTGAAGATCTGGTCAATCTAGCCGAGTATGAAGATGATGAAGGTTGTGAAGTATCCGGGGAACTAGCCAGACTTCTGCAACAAGAGGAAAGGGCCATCTTACCACATGAAGAGCCATTGGAAGCTGTTAACTTGGGAACCGAGGAGGACCGGAAGGAGGTGCAAGTGGGTGCCAATCTGGAACCAAAAGTCAAGGAGCGCTTGGTACAGTTGTTGAAGGAGTATGTTGAAATCTTTGCTTGGTCCTATGAAGACATGCCGGGTTTAGACACAGACATCGTGGTTCACTGTCTCCCCACAAGAGAAGACTGTCCACCGATCAAGCAAAAAGTTCGCCGAATGAGGCCTGACATGTCTGAAAAGATCAAAGCAGAAGTAATGAAACAATTCGATGCTGGCTTTCTGGCTGTTACGTCCTATCCTCAATGGGTCGCTAACATTGTGCCAGTACCTAAGAAAGATGGCAAAGTTAGAATGTGTGTGGACTACCGGGATTTGAATAGGGCCAACCCTAAAGATGATTTCCCGCTACCTCATATTGACATCTTGATCGACAATACAGCTCAGCATAAAGTGTTTTCCTTCATGGACGGATTCTCGGGCTACAATCAAATCAAAATGGCTCCCGAGGATATGGAGAAAACAACTTTTGTCACACAATGGGGCACTTTCTGTTACAAGGTGATGCCGTTCGGGCTGAAGAACGCAGGGGCAACTTATCAACGCACCATGGTAGCCTTATTTCATGATATGATACATCATGAGATTGAAGTTTACGTAGACGATATGATAGCTCGGTCACAAACAGAGGAAGAGCACCTTGAACATCTAGAGAAGCTGTTTGCCAGGTTAAAAGAATACAAGCTCAGGCTGAATCCAAGTAAATGCACTTTTGGAGTTAGGTCTGGTAAACTCCTGGGATTCATTGTAAGCAACAAAGGCATTGAAGTCGATCCGGCAAAAGTAAAAGCAATACGAGAGATGCCTACCCCATGTACTGAAAAAGAGGTTAGAGGATTCTTGGGACGCATAAACTACATTGCCAGATTCATCTCACATCTGACTTCTACCTGTGAGCCAATTTTCAAACTCTTGAAAAAAGATCAGATAGTGGAATGGAACGACGATTGCCAGGCTGCTTTTGATAGAATCAAGGAGTATTTGCTAGAACCTCCTATTCTGATGCCACCCGTCGAAGGAAGACCATTAATCATGTACTTAACCGTCTTGGATAACTCAATGGGGTGTGTTTTGGGCCAGCATGACGAGTCTGGTCGAAAAGAGCATGCTATTTATTACCTTAGCAAAAAGTTTACCGACTGTGAGACTCACTACTCACTGCTCGAGAAAACTTGCTGCGCTTTGGTATGGGCTGCTCGCCGACTAAGACAGTACATGCTGACTCATACTACCTTGTTGATATCCAAAATGGACCCTATCAAGTATATCTTCGAGAAGCCCGCTTTATCTAGAAGGATAGCTAGATGGCAAATGATCTTAACTGAGTACGACATCCAGTACACCACCCAAAAGGCTATCAAAGGGAGTGTATTAGCTGACCATCTGGCTCATCAAGCTATCGAAGATTACCAACCCATGAGGTTTGACTTCCCAGACGAGGACATCATGAATTTGGACAACATTGAAAATAACGGACCGTATGACGGACCCGAAAAGGGATCCCGATGGACCCTGTACTTTGATGGTGCTTCAAATGCGCTTGGAAACGGTATTGGCGCAGTACTCATTTCTTCGGAAGGTTGTCACACACCTTTCACGGCCCGACTTTGCTTCAACTGCACAAACAACATGGCTGAGTATGAAGCTTGCATCTTTGGTCTCAAGGCTGCTATAGACTTGGGGATCAAATCTTTGATCGTATTTGGGGACTCGGCTTTGGTTATCAGTCAAATCAAAGGAGAGTGGGATACCAAGCATCCTAATCTTATCCCATACAAAGAACATGTCCTGACATTATTGCCTCATTTCGAGCGAATTACCTTCGAGCATTTCCCGCGAGAAGAGAATCAGCTAGCAGATGCTCTAGCCACAATGTCCTCCATGTTTAAACTCAACTGGGATAACGAGGCTCCCCAAATCACCATCAAGCGAATGGATGAACCGGCGCATTGCCACGAGATTAATACCGAAGAAGTAGTGGAACAACCTTGGTTCCATGAAATCAAAAGGTATCTCGAGACCAGAGATTATCCTGAAGGAGCTTCCGTAAATGACAAGAAGTTCTTAAGGAAATTCGCTGCTAAGTTCTTCCTGAGCAACGACATCCTTTACAAACGAAGCCATGATTGTGTATTACTCCGATGTGTGGATAAAGCTGAAGCAGAATTGATCATGACTGATATACATAGCGGCACATTTGGCACTCACTCGAGCGGGCATACAATGGCTAAGAAGATCCTAAGGGCAAGCTATTACTGGTCTACTATGGAGGCTGACTGCCATCAACATTCCCGTACTTGCCACAAGTGTCAAGTCTATGCTGACAAAGTTCATATTTCTCCAGTTCCCCTCAACGTCCTGACTGCTCCGTGGCCCTTTGCCATGTGGGGCATTGATATGATTGGAGAGATCAAGCCCACGGCTTCCAACGGACATCGCTTCATCCTGGTCGCCATTGATTACTTCACTAAATGGGTCGAAGCAGCTTCCTTCGCCTCTGTCACTAAAAATGTGGTTGCCCGCTTTATCAAGCAAAATCTCATATGTCGGTATGGTGTCCCGGACAGGATCATCACAGACAACGGTACAAATCTGAATAACACAATGATCACTGCATTGTGTGAACAGTTCAAGATTTATCATCACAATTCATCTCCCTATCGGCCGAAGATGAACGGTGTTGTTGAAGCTGCGAACAAAAACATTAAGAAGATCATTCAGAAAATGACAGTCACTTACAAAGACTGGCATGAGATATTACCGTTTGCTCTACATGGATACCGTACGACGACACGTACTTCGACTGGGGCAACCCCATTTTCTTTGGTCTATGGCATGGAAGCTGTCTTGCCTATGGAAGTCCAGATCCCTTCTCTAAGGATTATGAAGGATGCAAGTTTGAATGAAGATGATTGGATGCAGACCCGACTTGATCAACTCAATCTGATCGACGAAAAGCGACTTGCTGCTATATGCCATGGTCAGACGTATCAAAAACGGATGATCAAGGCCTTCAACAAGAAAGTCAGACGTCAAGTGTATCAAGTCGGAGATCTTGTAATCAAGCGGATTATCTTGCCGCAGAGTGATCCCAGGGGCAAATGGACTCCTACATATGAAGGACCATTTGTGATCAAAAGCATATTTTCTGGTGGGGCAATGATTCTGACCACCATGGACGGCGACGATTTGCCGGACCCTGCGAACGCAGACATAGTCAAAAGATACTATGCATAAAATAACCCGACAAGTCGAAAACCCGAAAGGGCGGCTTGGGCAAAAAATGGGCATCCCGGTGGATCTAAAACCCGAAAGGGCGGTTCAGGCAAAAATTAGGGATAAAAACAAAAAAATCTGTACACCCGGCAAGTCGAAAACCCGAAAGGGTGGCTTGGGCAAAAAGGGGTTTCCCGATGGATCGAAAACCCGAAAGGGCGATTCAGGCAAAAGTTAGGGAATTAAAGCGTATGACTATGTCTCGTCGGACCACTTCAAAGACAATCTCTTCATCAACCAGCTCCAGGCTTCTGACCAATCCAGTCACCGGCAAACGAAGCATTGAATGGACAGATGTTCAGAGTTGGGAAAGCTATAGCAGAATGGAATCCCATGGAATTATTTCACATAGCCATCCTTTATTTTGTATAAATCTTTCAATGTTTACGACAGAATCCTCCTACTAGGATGATTGTCTCTTTTGTACAAATATACGCAGAGAAAGTTAATACAAATACTCTTCCCAGAAATTTGTGTCATTCCCTTTTTCTTTTTCTCTTGCACTAATTGTTTTATTTTGAGAAACGTCCAATGTTTTATTAAATAGGCATATGCATTTGAAACATAATCATTTCCTTATAAGTCAGGAAAGAGGATTACTGATAGGTCGAAGATACCGTTGGATATCTTGATACCCTTTCAAAGGAAATCCCCAGGAGATTTGGAATCCATATCCCCAGCAAGTCTTGAAGCTTATCCCCAGCAAGTCTTGAAGCTTATCCCCAGTAGATTTTGGAAGCTTATCCCCTGCAGAATACGGACGTCTCTCCCGAGTTTTACTCAAAGTTATTTCTCACGAGGGCTTATAACTGGGTCATCCTCAGCTTATTGCCACGGAAGATCGCACTCGCCAAAATTCTTCCCATCCCCAGCGGAGTTCATCAGAAGTTCCCCAGCGGAGTTCATCATAAGTTCCCCAGCATAACTTACCAATACTATCCCCATCCAAAGAATCCTCCGGAATTCGATCCCCATCAGGGTCTAAGTTTCAGTATCCCCAGCGGAACTAGACTAATGAACCTTTTCCCCACAGAGTTGTAGGTAGGAAAATCTTGAGTTCCCCCAGTGAAGTCGTCAGAGATACTGCCCTCCAAGCCGAAGAATCTCAATCCCACCTCCCCAGCAGGAGTCTACTAGATTGGTATCCCCAGTAGAAGTCGCCAAGACTTCCCCAGAAGATTGGTATGCAACCCAAGCTCCTTATTTTCCAGCAACAACCAGGAAGTGTCCTTCCCAGCAGCAGTCAAAATATCTTTATCTTCAGCCATCCCGGGTTTATATATTCGTTGCAAGACAGCTCTCTGGCTTACATGCGCACCCATTCACATTCATACCATATAACACATATTGTATCATGCATCATGGCATTGCACGTAACTAACTCTATACCTTTTCAGGTAAGATCCAGTCGACAGACTAAAATCGTTATTTCTCAAAACTTTTGAAAACAGTTTACGGACGCTTCCCAACAACGGATGCGGCTCTATCGCTGATTCAACTTCAAGATTTCTGAAAACAGTTCACGGGTTCTCCAAGTAAACGGATGTCAACCTATCACTTGTTCAGATTCTTCTTCAAGACTTCTGAAAACAGTTTATAGATTCTTCCCAACAACGGATGTTAATCTATCAACTTGTTCAGATGCAACTTTTGAAAACAGTTTACGGACGCTTCCCAACAACGGATGCGGCTCTATCGCTGATTCAACTTCAAGATTTCTGAAAACAGTTCACGGGTTCTCCAAGTAAACGAATGTTAACCTATCACTTGTTCAGATTCTTCTTCAAGGCTTCTGAAAACAGTTTATAGATTCTTCCCAACAACGGATGTTAATCTATCAACTTATTCAGGTGCAGACTTCTGAAACCAGTTTACGGACGCTTCCCAACAACGGATGCTGCCCTATTGCTTATTCAATCTCAAGACTTCTGAAAACAGTTCACGGGTTCTCCAAGTAATGGATGTTAACCTATCACTTGTTCAAGATTCCTCTCAAGACTTTTGAAAACAGCTCACGGATTCCTCCCAACAACGGACGTCAATCTATTGCTTATTCAGACCCCCAGTTCGAAGATGGCCCAAAGCATGGACGCCTTCCTGACACTCATTCCAGATGGCATCTTTAAGCCCATCACCAAATGGCATCTTTAAGCCCATCACCAAATGGCATCTTTAAGCCCATCACCAAATGGCATCTTTAAGCCCATTCACCCCTACCATCATATCGCCGAGTGCAAATTTTCTGGGCACTTTAGTGTCCAATCTTCTTTTACCTTCAAGTCGCGAAAGGCAAACTTGCCAATCTAACTCTTCAGTTCCAAGAAGATTGAACAGGGGCAACTGTTGTACCCCAAAATTTGCCCTCGCAACTTACCACCAGAAATCGCAGCTTCAGGCATTTCTTGACTTTTCAAGCTGGTTCAAGAATCGGATAAACAGACTTTTCTCATCAGTCAAACAAAAATTAGGGTTTCATTGATTTTTCAGGGCTCTGGATTTCTCACACAGTTGGCCTTAGGTTTTTGGTTGATTCTGGCTCATTTTTGACCAGGCCAATGTTCATTGGCATTTAATCAGGAATTAAGGGTTTTATGGGTATATTCTCAGAAAGGTTAAAATTCCACAACACTTTGCAAGTTATTCCGAGATTCGGTTTGAATTCACATTGTTTTGATTTAATCAGTAGAAGAGGCAGTTGGTTTGAATTCAGGTTGTTTTGTTTGAACCAGTCAAAAGAAGTACGCAGTTTGGATTTACAGTGTTTGTTGAAAATCAGTGAAGGGGGAATGCGCCTGTTCGGTTTGTTTCGATTAACTGTTACTTTACTGTGAATATTGGAAAAGCCAGGTTTAGTTGATCAAGGTGCTAGAGTATTGTTTATCTAAATTATTTATTATTCTAAATTAAGTGATTGAAATTTATTTTTTCAGTCATTTTAATTCAAAGAGTTTTAAATAAATAAATAAACAATAAAGAGAGGAAATAGAATTGGTTGGATAATAAAGACTTTTATTGATATTTGAATTATTTGTACAATTATTGTTATAATTTAATTACAAACAATGGTTTACATTAATTCAAATATTAAATAAAAAAACTATCCTATTTCTAAGTCTTCATGCTTCACTTTATTCCTCTCCATCCAATTTTTGTTTCACCTGCAAAAGAAAGGAGAAAAGTCAAAAAGCAGATAAGTAAATTAAAGAGACAGATAAATTTAGACTCATCATTAAAAGCAACGGCCAGGATCAGTTGGCCCTCTCTGCAAATCACAGGATTTCTCCCGGTTCACAGAGAAGGTTGAAAATGTTTGCAAAATTAAATGAATGCACAAAATGAAAATTGCACATTTCAAACTGTCAAAACTGCATAGTTCAAAAGCAAGACAGCATAGGCAAATAACCAAAGTCCAAGTTACAAACTGAATTGCCAAACAAAGTCCAAATTCAACTTTCTGCCAAAATGCTGTCGCAAGGCTACCCAAGATGGCAAAAAGAAGAAGCACAAAATCTGGAGGATATAAAATGCAGAGGTAATGTGTATTGCAAAAAGAAAACAATTTTCAGCTTCATCATTTCCATAGGCCATTACTTTTTCAGAAGTAGTACATGTCAAGCAATATAGTATGCTAAATACTGTACTAGAGAGAGAAAAAGAGAGAGAAAAGTGTTTAGGCTTACAGGTTTAGGCTTAAGACATAGAAGAACATGGAAAATACAACTGCAATAAGACAGTAAGGCAAAGGCTAAAAGAAGCATTAATTCAGTATTACTCAAATTGGGCAGAAGTACACAGCAGAGCCAATCACTAAAACAGAAAAGTGCCAAAAAACTTTGCAAAACTGCTCAGTAACTTGGTTCAAGAAGAGATGCCAAGGTTTGAACAAGTCTTAGGCGCCAAAGACCAAGAGGCAAAACAACAAAAAAATATACTGAGCTTTAAAAAAACTGATTGAGCCAAGATGCCAATATCACCAAGATATAAACACACAACTCCAAACCTGCTCAAACCATCAACACCTTGCCTACATCGTTCACAACCTCAAACCTGTTCCAGCTTTACAAAAAAACAAAAAGTTACAAAAAAACTTGAAACCATAAACACATCTCAACACTCAGAACCTGATATCAAAAAAAGCCTAAACATCAAATATCATCCAAACCAAACACATACCACATACTGAAGCAAACCTGCAATAACCTAAACTCAAACTTCAAGCCTACTGCACTACCAAAACCTTGGCCTAGAACACCAAAATCAGTCCAAACCAAAAAAAAAACAGTTATCAACCAAACCTCATACCTGTCAAAGAGCCTCAAGAACCCAACCTACTGTCATAACCTCAAACAAATTCAAACATGTCAAGCCAAACCTAAAAACCTGTGATAATCATAACCTGTCAAAGCTTAAGCATCAAACAGATTGAACCAAAACGCATAGCCTGTACAGAAGCCTAACCTGCATAAGCCAATATTCAAAGCAAAATAACCATAAACCTGTCCAACTTCAAGCTTAACCAAGTACTCAAGCATTCAAGGCCACCCATCAAAAAGGCCTCAGATATGATCATCACTGGCCATTAAAAAGCATACAAAAGCTCCAGGCAACTGTGAGAGAAGAGAAAAAGAAGCATTCCAAACCAAGGCCCTCAGAACCCTAGGTTCATCCTTGGGCAAGCAAGCACACAAAAAGGCAAAGAAGGTACATAGGCAACAAGCTCAACATATTCAAAAGCATACGAATACTCAAAGGCAACATGCAGTAGAAGAGAAAAGATACAGATACAGAGTTACCAAGGAGCAAGCATCACATATCTCCGTCTCAACTCCCTTGTTCCGGCCGCCTGAGCGCCACATCCCCTTTTCTCTTCTCCTTCTCCAAGGTCAAGGTAGTACAATATTCTCCCTCTCCTTTTCTCCTTCACCTCATAATAATAAAAGATTAAGGTTAGGATTCAAACTGAAATGAAGCACGCGATTCGTAAAAAGAACAAAAAAAAAACATTGAAATTGAACCTTGAATCACAAGACCACAGGGCTCATGCCATAGAGGGAAGAGAGACTTGGAGGAGCGACGCTGGTGGCTAGACGGAGGGGTTGTAGCCGGAAAACGAAGAAGACGAAACCCACGAACGGCGCTGTACAAACCCTAAGCCTTCATTCCTAACTGACCAACAAAATCTCAAACCCTAAAAGAATTTGTTTCCAGCTTTGGGCCTGACCCGTTTTGGAATTTCTCTGAAGCCCATTATTCTAATTCTTTTTAACAAAACATTTTATTAACCCTTTTATATATAAGCAAGTTTATTTTAAATAACTAACTTCTTTTTTTTACATAATATCTTAAAACAATATATTCATTTTCTAACTTAATATATTTTTTAATAAAAATACATTCTTAATTAGTATATATCACTTAGTAAAAAAAATACATCTTTTCTTTAGGCATAATTAAAATACTTTTCTACATACTTAATTAATTTGAAACCATTTTAATACATATTGAAATATTAAACATATAAAAATACATTTTTTTTTTACATCATATATTAAAAATTGAAAATACATTTCCATTCTTTTTCTTAAAATATTTTTGTACATAACAATAAAAAATACCTTTTTTGAACATGCATAATTCAATTCTTGACATTTAAATACTCCTTCTTTTATATATAATGAAAACCTAGAAATATTTTCTTTTCTTAAAACATCTTTTCACAATTTAATTAAAACTTGAACATACAATTAAAACATTTTCTTTTGTGCATATTAAAAGAAATACAAGATCTATAATTGAATAAACACTTAATTATTCTTTAGGTTAAATAAATACCCCAATATACTTTAATTTCACATGTAAATGATTCTATACATATACGCACGTACACCTACACAACATACCGGCATTTTGATACATTATACATTTGCCTGTGGTGATATTTGTTACTTTTACACTTGATTGGTCCGATTTGGTTGATATTTTGGACCCTATGATCCTAAGTCTCATCCCCATTCATAAATTTGTACCCCCACTCCCAGATACCAATCTTGTAATAGCGTAGATTTTACATTTTCGCAATTTACAGTTTTTTCAATTATACCATGGTTAGACCTAGGGTTTGCATGTACATAAAATCAAATGCTAGATAACCTAATACAAGACAAATACATGTAATCAATACACAATCACACTTGCACCCTCTAGGGTAATCCCACATGTTGCCTTCCAATATGGGCCATGCTTGCACGTCGAGTTTCTTTGGCAAAACAAAATTAAATGATCATAAGTCCCTCAAAATGTTGCCTAAACGGAATGATCAAGTCCCACAAAACAAATTGCCAAAGATACTTGGCACCATTGCATTCATGGTCCATACGACGACCCGCGCCCGTCCCGAATAACTTCCTAAACGCAAGATTGTCCACCAATTTCAATGGTGGAACAAAATTGTTAAAAGGGGTTAAAACATAACAAAAACCTTTGAGTACAATAGGGTAGACAAAACTCTTAGTTACTTGAGATCGACTTGCAAAAACACTTGCCTTCTTTTCAAAAACCACAATCCACAACACTTTCAAAACAAACTCTTAAAACATTTTGAAACATCTTTTCGAAAAGATACACGCCTTTGTAAAATATTCGAGTAAAGAATTGTTACAAGGTTAGCCTAAGACAAGGCATCTTCTTCCAAAACATTTTCAAAAACACTCACACATACACACCATTTTTCAAGCAATCGAAAATCAAGGCAAGTGATCTAAAAAACCAAGTAACTAAGAGCCCATGGATAACCATGGATGAAAAGGGTGCTAATACCTTCCCTTTTCTTAATCTACCCCCCGAACCCACGAAATATCTCAAAAGGTTTTTGCTGTGCTTTTTTAACCTTTCCTTTAGGATAAAGTAAAAAGTCGGTGGCGACTCTTGCTCAACCGCACAAGTGCGAATACGAACGCAAAACACTAGTCAGTTCTCCCACCGTATCACACCTATCAACCAAGATGAAGAGGAAGATGATGAAGATCTTAAACTCTCTGAGGAAAGGGCGAGGGAAATAGAACGAAAGGATGACAATATACAACCGTATCAAGAAGCTATTAAGACCATTAATCTGAGCACAGGGGAAGATCCGGAAGAAACCAAGCTAAGGGGAAATGTTAGAGCGGAGCCACAAAGAAGCTGATCAAATTATTGCATATATATGCTTGTTCCTACAGAAACAGACCAAGGTTATATATAGACGTTGCTGTAAAAATAAGCAACTACGAAATACCAGGACTTGACAAAGGACCCGAGCCAGGGGTACGTTGGATACTCACGTTCAACGGGGCTTCAAATGCACTAGGGCACAATATAGGGGCAGTTTTGACTTCTCCAAAGAATGCTCACAAGCCATATACCAAGTCAACGACAAATAGGATACTAAACATCCAAAACTGATTCCCTATCGGGATCATGTTTTAAAGCTAGTTGTGGAACTTATAGAGATCACTTTCAGCCATATCCCACGATAAGAAAATCAAATGGCAGATGCTCTAGCAACTCTTTCAGCTATGTTCAAGATAACCTGAACGAATCACAAACCACGCATCACAATTAGACACTTCGAAGAGCCCGCAAATTGCCTCTCTATTGAAGAAGGATCAGACCACAAGCCTTGGTTCTACGACATCAAGAAGTACCTGGAAAAGCAAGAACATCCAGAAAATTCCTCTAGCATCGACAAACGAACTCTACAGAAATCAGCCACGAAATTCTTTCTGAGCAACAATGTACTGCCCAAGAAGAACTATAATATGGTCTAGTACTCAAGAAGATTCCGCTATCTCGCCTCGATTCACGTGGTAAATGGACACCCAACTACGAAGGTCCATACATAGTCAAAAAAGCATTCTCTAGAGGTGGTCTTATCCTCACAATAATGGATGGGGAAGAACTACCACATCCGATAAACTTAGATGCAGTCAAAAATACTATGTATAATAAGCTCACTAAGCTCAAACCTTAAACAAGAGACTTAGGAAAAAAGGAGTGTCCCGTTGGATCGAAAATCCTAAAGGGAAATCCAGGCAAAAATTAGGGGCATATAAAAAAAATTATCCCGGTGGATTGAAAACCCGAAAGGGCAATCCAGGAAAAAGTTAGGGATTTCATACAAAGAAATAAAGAACAAAAAGACTGTGATCTAAGAACTGCGACTACGAACCACGAAGGGAGAGATAAATCTGAATCATACAAATCAGAAGCAAAGAAGATAAGATCATTAAAAGGATATTGGGGAGCAGCAGCAACAATTATCATTTTTTATTTCCATTTACAGTTTTAAAACTTTCTGTAATTACCTCTCTCTAGGAATTGCATCTTGTGTTCTCGCCTATTCAGAGGCCTATCAATAAAACATTTGCTTTCTTTGCATCTTTCAATATACGGTTTTCTTTTCTCAGACTTGTTTATAAAATACTACGATCATTACTTGTGAATATTGTCTTGAAATCATTTCGAGGGATTAACAAAATAAAAGCATTTGACAAAACATCGAAAAGGAATTTTAGGTTAGAAAAACATCAAAAGAAAATCCACGTCTACATCCACGCACATGGCTACTCCTACTTCTTGCAACACAAAAGTCTATACACATGTATACGCCTATGTCTACACTCACGATGCAAAAAAACTATGTCCGCACCTACGTCTGCGCCTATGCTTGCACTCACAATACAAACTCTATACACATGTCCATGTTTATGCATGCGCTTACAACATAAAAGGATACACATATGCCAATACATACGTCTATGCTTATGCATGCACTTACAACATACAAATCTACGCATATGCCATTACCTACGTCTATGTCTACGTCTACACCTGCACTTACAATACAGAAAATCAATGTTCAAAGTTTTGCTAACACTGTCCACTGCATTCAAATTCAACAAAGCTACGACGACACAACATGCAACACCAAGAGATTGGTAACTCTAAGCCGATGGTTTAAAGGAGAGAATTCTAGAAATAGTCTTCATAACATTTCAAGGCATACATGCATCTTACACACATTTCATACATACATTCTGCATATCCAAAGCATACATACACTATACATTTTTGCATACAATACACATATATTCAGGGTTCCATATCAATGTCAAACATCATACATTTTGCATACATCTAAACATCTCAATATCAGACATCATACGCATGTATCATGCAGTAAACAAACAGTCTCGCCCTCGATTTAGCTATCTAAGGGTCAACCAACAAAATACTTCTCCTACAATTCAACCTGTCACCTAGTCTTTATTCCGTGACACGTTCAGCCCATCGCCTAAGTCTTCATGCAGTGATGAGTTCCTTACAAACCAAGGTCATCACCTCAGACTACATGCAACAATGCTCGAAAATAAAACTTAGCTTATCGCCTCAGACTTCACGCAGCGATTTATGAACCTAACCCATTGCCTCAGACTTTATGCAGTAATGTGTTTCTTTATTCCACGACACGGGCCATCGCCTAAGACTTCATGCAGCAATGTCCGAAAACCAAATCTAGCTTATCGTCTTAGACTTCACGCATCGATTTGCAAACTTAACCCATTGCCTCAGACTTCATGCAGCAATGTGTTTCTTTATTCCGTGACACAGATCATCACCTTAGACTTCATGCAGCGATGCTCGAAAACCAAAATCTAGCTTATCGCCTCAGACTTCACGCAGCGATTTTTGAACCTAGCCCATTGCCTAAGTCTTCATGCAGCAATGTGTTTCTTTATTCCATAATACATACCATCACCTCAAACTTCATGCAGCGGTGCTGTTGTACCCCAAAATTTTCCCTCCCATATTTCTCAAAAAATTTCAAGAAAGACCTCAAGTTGCTCAAGGTAGTCCAAGGGTTGGCCAGACAAGCTCTCTCCTAAGGCAGTCTATCTCAAATTAGGGTTTCATGTTGCATCAAGATACTTGAGTCCAAGGGACTCCAAATGCTCAAAATTGTCCTTTTATGTTCTCAAAATCATCCATGTCAAGTTTCAAGCCCTACAGAGGAAATTTGCTCAGTCAATTACTCAAAGGCCTGAAAATCGACTGTGCTAGGGCAAAAGTCAACTGTGACCCCCATACAATCAAACTTCAAGATTTTTGGTCAACATCCTCATTTTTAAGTATATTTCATCATTTTATCAAGGGGAGATCATGATTCATCAAGGATTGCTCATAATTCATCAAGACTCAAAAGTTGCTAAATTAGGGTTTTGTAGGAAAAGTCAACTCAACTTTCACCAAGCATAACTTTCTAATACTTTATTAGAAATGACCCATCCAAAGCTCAGTTTGAAGAGAATTCAATTCCATAAAATCCATCTTCATCTCCCAAGTTCAAAATATGCACTCACAAGAAGTTATGAATTTGGACATTATAGGTCATTTTGAAAAGTCAACAAAAACACCTTTTTTGTCAAAGCTTCATACATGATAATGGAATATCAAATTGAGATGAGACCAAAGAGGTTGATTAGAGGACATATCTAGCTTTCTAAAAAGTCCAAGAACACCTCCAAAGAGTCAAAATTGAGGAAGTTATGCATTGGTGAAGTTGACCCTTTTTTCAAAATTGCCAAAAGTCAACTATGCCTAAAACTTCAATTTTTGCCAAATGGGCCCAATCTTTTTCACTTGTTTTGAGTTGGCAACATAGTCCACGAGCTCTAGCCCTTTCCACTTGTCCTTATCATGTTTTTATTATTTATTTTGATTTTGATTTTGAATTAATTTAATTTAAATCAAAACAAATCATATAAAATCTAAAATATTGAAAACACAAGATTTTGTGCTTGTTTCAGGTTTTAAATTACAGCTAGCAAATATTCAAATTCGTGTGAAGGCATATGTGCACAAAAAGATTGATTTTAGGCCAATTTTGGAATGATATTCAAGAGAATCAAATCACAATCAAATTCAATAACGGAGGAAGATTGGATGCATTCTTTCAACCTTAATGCATTCCTTGGTACATATTGAAGGGAGGCAGACCAAAAACCAGGTTAGAAGCAGGCGCAGCAAGGAGAACATAATTGAAAAAAATCAAGAAAAAGTGCAAGATCGAATTCAGTGTTCCAGGCATCCTCAAGGCCTTTTATCCATCTCAATCACTTCCTGAGATTCCCAGCAAGCGAAAGCAATTGAAACGAAGCGTTTCCAGGCTCTACATCTCACTGTAAGTCCATCACGACATCTCTTCTTTTTTGAAATCGAATTTCATGATATGGACATTGTTAGCATGAATTAGCCACATATTCTTGATCTATGGAACATTTGCAAGTTTCCTGTATTGATTAATTGCATTTATATGGCCTATATTGGATTTCACCATTGTTAGGGTTTGTAGCTTCGAATTAGGGTTTTTAATTACAGGAAAAATCAGCCTTGATGAAAGGTACCATCATGTTCAGAAGGATGAGAGGAGTCCAACCATGGCATTAGATGTCATTTATATGGCCCATGGGAGATTTGGGAACAAGCCCTGTCAATAGCTACGGACGAACGTCCGTAGGTAAAAGTTTGAATCTTTTACCAACGGATCCAAGGAAGGAGACGACTGTGTGGCGCCCCTCCATTGGCTCGTTCAAAATTTCGTGCGTGGATTTGAGATACAAGGCCTTTTTAATATTTGTTTATTATTTTGCATTATTATGACAACAAGAACATTTGGCCCAGTGGTAGCCAGGCAAGCTCTAAGGCGTTAGGAGCTTGAGGTCAGGGGTTCGACCCCTGCCTCCAACATTTGGTATTTTTCTTATTTCCTTTCAGGTTATCCAGCGCGTTCACAAGCCTAAGGATTACCATATGTCCTCACAATCCATCCAGCCAAGTGTCAGATGGCCAGATCCAAGGGCCATCCATGAGGGAACATCATGAGCCTAGTCAAACACAAATGCGCTGGATCTCAGAAGTCAACTTGGACTTCCCTCATCTTGGGCCCAGATTCTGCTTTTTACACCCTCATATTCAGGCCCATTTTCTTTTCTCTATTTTCTTTTATATTTATTTTATTTATTTTAATTTATTTATTTATTTACTAACAAATAATTATTTTCTTTCATCAAAAAATCACAAAAATATTTTTCTATCCAAATTAAATTTAAGATATTTATTTTTATTAAAAAATTAATTAATTTAATTAGGTTTGATTAATTTAGATAACTTTGATTTCTTTTTGTACATAATTAAAAATAATTAGAATAAATAGGTTTTATTACTAACTTAATTATATTTTATTTTTTCCTAAAATAATCAAAAACACAAAAATAGGTCATGTAATTATTTTTATTAATTAATTTAATTAACTAATTAATTGCATATTTAATTTAGGAAACTTATTTCTTTTATTAAAAACAACAAAAAAACAATTCTTCTTTTAATTAGGTTAGAAGGGTCAAAACCCTAATTTCTCGTCGATCTAATTTTCCTCGCACGCTTTATTATTATTTTTATCATATTGATGTAACTACCTACAGTTTGTAATAGTTAATTTGGACGTTTATTTCTATTTACCGCTTTATTTTTCAAAGGGTTTGTTTTTGTCTATGTAAATACCCGAAGCCTTGTAATAGTGTAGTTTAATTTCCGCATTTTAAATTCCGCAAATTATTAACTGTTAGATGTATGAGATAGGGATGCATGACAAGAATGTATGATTAATTTTAAAACAGTTAGATCACCCTAAATATGCAAAGATAAATAAACTGAAAGTGAATCACTCGCACATGCGCACTCCTAGGGTACACTCCCACTTGGTTGCCTTTGGTAAACGGTCATTGAGTATAGGATGCTTTAGTGGTCGTCCTTTTGTCTAAACAAAAGATAAAGTCCCGATTCAAAAAAGTTGCCTCGGAACGGTTGTCTCAGAATTGTTGCATTGAATAAATTGATCTAAGACATTAGGGTTATTACTAAGACGTCCTAACATTGCTTTAGTGACCATACGTCCCTTTCGAATTGACCCTAAAAACTCCAACGACGATGCTACCTACTCGTTAATAGTGGGATAGCATTGTCTAAAGCAAACGAACATAGAACGATTCTTTTTTCGAGTAGGTAGATTAGTTCTTAGATACTTGCTCATTCCAAACAAAATTTTTCACACTTACACTCCTTTTCAAACAAAGTTTTCAAAAACACTTCATTACACTCTTGAAGACAGAAGCAAGAGTTAAATCAAAGTCAAAACAAAAAGCTTTTCAAATCACGCAAACACAAATAAAACAATTTTGAAAATGATGAGCAAGTACCTAAGAGCCCGTAGATAACTACGGATAGAAAGGGTGCTAATACCTTCCCTTTCTATAATCTACCCCCCGTACTCAGAAATATCTCGAAAAAGGAATTTTTCTATACTTTTTTCCTTTCCTTGTTGGATAAAATAAAAGACGGTGGCGACTCTTGCTTACCGCGACATTTTGCAAACACAAACGCAAAACGCAAACCAACAATTCCTTAAAAAGGGAAACACGTCCCGGTTCTGGCCACCGTATCACAGAACTGGCGACTCTGCTGGGGACTTAATAAGTGGGGTATACCTTAGGAATAGTTCATCACATTGTTTTCAATTGTTTGATTTATTTGCTTTATTTTGTGGGCTTTGTATCGGAGTTACTATAGATCCTAACCCAGATCCGGCGATACCTTTTAGGTAAGTAGCAATAGACTGTGAGGGAATTGTACGACGTAGACCGATACGGTTGAAGCAGTAGCTACGTTGGTGTGACACATTAGTTGGTATCGATATCCCTTGTGGAGAAACAAGGAGAATATGGGGCTGCTAATGGGTCATTAAGCATCAACTGACCTTAGAACCTATAATTGACCAACTTGGCCATAGAAAGTAGCAGTATGCTACACTCATTGAGACCATACTCTCGCGATGATTCCGACCGCAAGAAAAGATTGCTAAACTTGAATTATGACCGATGGAGGATGGTCAGTGATATTGAGAACCTCTAGAACCCGGTTAATATTACTAGGACAGGTTGAACCAACTAAACTTCAATAGGGTAATACCTAGACCCCATGCAAGCCTAAAACTAAGGCTGTTTGTATGACTTATGTGCTCTCAAACTTGAACTACTTGCACATTTTTATTATCTGACAACATGAGTTCCTTGCAGGTTTTGTTTATAGTCCTTATCCAATAACTTGGATTTCTTGCCGGATTTACTTGTTTACACCACATCGCACTTTTGCTTAAACGCATAGCATACACATCATAACATCATTTCCTAAACATTTCCTTAACCATTTCAAGAATCTCAAGGGTTTGTGATGCAGGTTATGATGAAACAAACGTCTAGCAAGGGGCAAGGGAATTTATTTTCCTCTAGCCAATGTCCTCTAGAGATCAAAACACGATAACTTGAGTCAGTGGCTATGACCCACTCGATATGGTGAGCTTGACTATTAAAGAAGGACTCTCAACAACACAAAGTTTCTTCAATCAAGCTGCAATCAAATTCTAACAGTTTCTTGTTTACCCCGCGAGATCCTTGAAAACATTGCATACATATATCATACATATCATTGCATAATAGGTCTTCCAGTACAGGTCTCTCATGTTCTCGCTATTTATTTCAGCAATGGCTCTCAAGCAAGACAACAGAGATCTTCAAACTCAAGAAACCCAGTTCAGGGAATTATTTCTAAACCTATCCAAGGGGCAGGAAGAGCTGAAAACACTCCTCGTTGGGAACTTGGTCAAGAACAGTCCTGAAGACAATAAGGACGAACGGATGGAACAACTGCAAGCTGAGGTAGATGAAATAAGAACCCAGATGCTGGGGCAGATGACCCTTATGCAAGGCTTAGCCCGGGAACAAGAAGAGTTGAGAACCTTTATTAACCAGCTTCATCAAGACAGATACAACGGTATGAAGCAAACAGTCGAGGCCAGGGAACAAGTTATTGATTAACCTCTGAGAAGACAAGGGTTTGGTTTGGTGAATAATGGACCTCTCCAAGTTGCTACTACCTCACGGGTCCAAAAATGACCTTGCCCAAAACAACAGGTTAATCAGAGTAAGCCAGATACGCCCAAGAGGCAGTTTACCAAGCTCAACATGCCGCTGTCTCAAGCTTTACAACACCTGTTGAGATTGAATCTGGTGACGTTGATAGGACCTCATCCGAATCCCAAAACTTCTTCACCTAACTACAATCCTGATGCGAGGTATGCATATCACTCCAACAGTCCGGGGCATGATACTGGTGACTGTTGGAAGTTGAAGTACAAAATTCAAGACCTGATTGACGAAGGAGATTTGGAATTCACACAAGATGGTCAACTGGAATGTTTCTGTCAATCCTCCAAGGCCCACCATTTGAAGTGACAAGTTCTAACAAGAGAGGCTTTTGTTCATTATAATTTTCAATTTGTAATTTTCTTTTGTTCGAGTATTTGTTCATGTCAAACTTTGTTACTTTATCAATGCATTGCATATGTCTGTTTTGAATCAATCCATTCGTATTCACTATATTTAAATTGCTTTCCCTTTTGTGATGTTCAACTCTCAATTAAAAAACTCTAAGACTTTAGAGGGAGGATGACGAAAATGATATCAAAATCTCTGCAATATGCTTTTGAACAGACCCCGCTCACGATGTATAGGCGTTGTTTCAAATCCTAAACAGTGGAGTTATAAGGAAGATAATCCCTAGTCAACCCTTTTGAGCCAAAGAAGTAGGAGTTTTTCTTTTTACACAAATTAAAACCCTTAATCACAACCTGGGGGCAGGGTAGTTTTCTCAGTTAATCCAGGTGCACAATGAATGGCATCAAAGACGTTCTCCCAAAACAAAAGACAGTGATGGTTCCTTATAATCGTCAAGACAGGAAGTTATTATCTCTAAAAAATAAAATCCCATTAAGTCAAAACCTGTGAAGGAGACTTAAGAAAAAAACTGGGGCATTCCGCTAACTGTAATCACAAAAGAAACAGTTCAGGCAAAAGATAGGGATAGTAAAAATCAAAAGGAAAGAAATCCTACAAACCCTAAACAAAAAAGAAAATGACTGTCTGTTCTAAATAAATTTTCAGTATTCAAACCATCACTAGAACATCAAGGACAATATTCCAGATCTCAACTGGGGTTCTAAATGCACAATTAGCTGAGTTTAGGATCGAAGAACATCACGAAGAACGGGTGGGTACAAATAAAATTTGAGCCTTTATCCTTTGTTTCTTAAACCGTGAACTAGGCCACGTTATAACCCTTAAAAGTCCTAGCTGAAGCATGGGTTAGTTCGAAAGCATACTGTTACAAAAGGTATCCTGACTCCTGTAGGACTTGCGGTAAATCCGGATTTGACATCACATTTTACAAAATTTGTCTGTTTTACTGAAAAATGCATTTTCAAAATTTTTAAGATAGACATAAGCTTTGCATTCTTAAAATAACATTGTTTGCATATGACTATTTGTTCAACAACAGAGAAAGTCGCACGACGAATATCTAGTGAACAAAAACCTTCTCAATAAAAAAGGATCACCTCAAGTGGAAAAAACACTTCCAGCCAAGGGGCACGACATGATCATTATCCATCATTTGGGGCAGTTAAGTCAAGATTCACGGAAATCTCTCAAAGATGCCAAATAGCCAGGGGAAAATCTCCATCTGAGTCACTTGGGGCATTGGACATGAATTCCAGCAACGAATCTTGTATGATCAGATAAACATCTTCTGGTAGTGTGGTAACACTACCGACAGTGATAACTCCCTACACACTGAGAGCGTGGACATAGTCAAAAATACTGTGCATGAATAAAGACCCGCTAGGTTGACTGGCCTAAGCAAAAATAAGGGCATCCCGACGAACCAAAAGGGTTCGGGCAAAATTAGGGATAAAAAATGAAAACAATTTGTACACTCGGCAAGTCGAAAACCCGAAAGGGCCGCTTGGGCAAAAAAGGGTATTCCGGTGGACTGAAAACCCGAAAGGGCGGTCCAGGCAAAAATTAGGGATTAAAGCGTACGACTATGTCCCGTCATCTTGTCACTTGCCTACCAGAAGAAGACTGATCATTTCGATCAAAAGTTACCAAACACCTCATAAGTTGGGATAACACTTGATCCACAAGGCTCCCGCATGCACTTTCTCCCGCAGAAACAGGGGCAGAAAAGTCTCGATGCAAAGTTATAGTCATATCCGCAGCATGCATCCCAGTAACATTCGCTCCCCGCAGATTAAGACAAAGACAATGATGTTAGTTGTCCCAAATAGGACACAGTTCCCCCCAGCTGAGGCTTGCAATCTCGAATGAATCAACGATATTCTCCCCCAAGCAGAGTTTATCTACCATCAGCGGAGTATGAAAAATTATCTGCAGTGGAGTTTGGAAAATTATCCCCAGTGGACTCTGGAAGATTGTCCCCAGTAGAGTCTAAAAGATTATTCCCTGTTAAGTCGCAATTGGAAGATCATCTCCAGCGGAGTTCATTCCTTTTTACAAACAAAAAATCAATCCCCAACAGAGTTTATCATCCCCGACAATGATGATTCATCCCCAACCGAGGTTATTTCTCCAAATCAACAGGTTCTCTAGCAGAATTTGTCCTCCCCAGCGAGTCATTTCCTCATCAGTTTATTCCCCAGCGACATTATCCTCTCCTGCAGGTTTATTCTCACAATCATCTTCATTCACTATCCCCAGCAGAAACGAAGAATCCAACTCTTTTCTCCAGCAACAATCCATGATTTATTTCCCCCAGCTAAAAGCATCACATTTCCATACATCATGACACATGCATATACGCATCATACAAACACAATCTCATTTATTTTGAGAACATCATTGCTTGATACATATCATGCATTACATACAACTAACTTTACTTTTCAGGAAGGATACAATCAAATTCTCACAAAATTCAAGCTGTAAAGCCCGGGTACGACTGGATAATAGTCTAATCCCCAGTTGAATAACGGACAACCGAAGCTCCTAAAATTCAACTTTCCTCTTCAATAGAGATGTTTCCTCAGTTGAATAACGGACGATCAAAGCTCCTAAAATTCAACTTTCTTCTTCAACAGAGATGATTCCTCAGTAGAATACGGACGACCGAAGTTCCTAAAATTCAACAGAGATGATTCCTCAGTAGAATACGGACGACCGAAGATCCTAAAATTCAACCGAGATGTTTCCTCAGTCGAATACGGACGACCGAAGTTCCTAAAATTCAACAGAGATGTTTCCTCAGTAGAATATGGACGATCGAAGTTCCTAAAATTCAACAGAGATGTTTCCTCGGTAGAATACGGACGACCGAAGTTCCTAAAATTCAACCGAGATGTTTCCTCAGTCGAATATGGACGACCGAAGTTCCTAAAATTCAACAGAGATGTTTCCTCAGTCGAATACGGACGACTGAAGTTCCTAAAATTCAATAGAGATGATTCCTCAGTAGAATATGGACGGCCGAAGTTCCTAAAATTAAACAAAGATGATTCCTCAGTAGAAAATGGATGACCAAAGTTCCTAAAATTCAACAGAGATGATTCCTCAGCCGAATACGGACGACCGAAGCTCCTAAAATTCAACAGAGATGATTCCTCAGTAGAATACGGACGACCGAAGTTCCTAAAATTCAACAGATATGATTCCTCAGTAGAATACGGACGACCGAAGTTCCTAAAATTCAACAGAGATGATTCCTCAATAGAATACGGACGACCGAAGTTCCAAAAATTAAAATTGAGGTGTTTCCTCAGCAGAATACGGACGATTGAAGTTCCTAAAATTCAAACTGAGACGACTCACCAGCAGAATAACGGACGACCGAAGCTCCTAAAATTCTATTTCTCTCAATAGAGATCAACCTTCCCCAGCGGAATCTTCCTCAGCGACAAGTATACAAGCTCTCACTAAGGAATCTCTTATGTGATCGACACTCCTTCGGATGGCATCTTTAAGCCCATCCCACGTCAGCAATTTCCAAATGGCATCTATAATCCCATTCCCGATATCGCAAGACGAACACCACTCCATGCGAGTGCAATTTTCTGGGCACTCTAGTGTTCAATCATCTTCTACCTTCGGATCACGAAAGGAACGAAATCCAATCTACATCCTCAGGTATAAGAAGATTGAACAGGGGCAGCTGTTGTACCCTAAAATTTTCCTTCCCATATTTCTCAAAACATTTCAAGAAAGATCCTCAAGTTGCTCAAGGTAGTCCAAGGGTTAGCCAGACACGCTCTCTCCTAAGGCAGTCTATCTCAAATTAGGGTTTCATGTTGCATCAAGATACTTGAGTCCAAGGGACCCCAAATGCTCAAAATTGTCCTAATATGTTCTCAAAATCATCCATGTCAAGTTTCAAGCCCTACACAGGAAATTTGCTCAGTCAATTGCTCAAAGGCCTGAAAATCGATTATTCTAGGGCAAAAGTCAATTGTGATCCCTATACAGTCAAACTTCAAGATTTTTGGTCAACATCCTCATTTTGAAGTATATTTCATCATTTTATAAAAGGTTGATCATGATTCATCAAAGATTGCTCATAATTCATCAAGACTCAAAAGTTGCTAAATTAAGGTTTTGTAGGAAAAGTCAACTCAACTTTGACCAAGCATAACTTTCTCATACTTTATGAGAAATGACCCATAAAAATCTCATTTTGAAGAGGATGCAATTCCCTGCAATCCATATTCAGCTCCTAAGTTCAAAATATGCACTCACGAGAAGTTATGAATTTGGACATTATAGGTCATTTTGAAAAGTCAACAAAAACACCTTTTTTGTCAAAGCTTCATACATGAGCATGGAATATAAAATTGAGATTATACCAAAGGGGTTGATTATAGGACATATCAAGATTTCTAAAAAGTCCAAAAACACCTCCAAAGAGTCAAAATTGAGGAAGTTATGCATTGGTGAAGTTGACCCTTTTTGCAAAATTGCCAAAAGTCAATTATGCCTAAAACTTCAATTTTTGCCAAATGGGCCCAATCTTTTTCACTTGTTTTGAGTTGGAAACATAGTCAATGAGCTCTAGCCCTTTCCACTTGTCCTTATCATGTTTTTATTATTTATTTTGATTTTTATTTTGAATTAATTTAATTTAAATCAAAACAAATCATATAAAATCTAAAATATTGAAAACACAAGATTTTGTGCTTGTTTCAGGTCTTAAATTACAGCTAGCAAGTATTCAAATTCGTGTGAAGGCATATGTGCACAAAAAGATTGATTTTAGGCCAATTTTGGATTGATATTCAACAGAATCAAATCACAATCAAATTCAGTAATGGAGGAAGATTGGATGCATTCTTTCAACCCTAATGCATTCCTTGGTACATATAGAAGGGAGGCAGACCAAAAGCCAGGTTAAAAGCAGGCGCAGCAAGGAGAACATAATTGAAAAAAATCAAGAAAAAGTGCAAGATCGAATTCAGTGTTCCAGGCATCCTCAAGGCCTTTTATCCATCTCAATCACTTCCTGAGATTCCCAGCAAGCGAAAGCAATTGAAACCAAGCGTTTCCAGGCCCTACATCTCACTGTAAGTCCATCACGACATCTCTTCTTTTTTGAAATCGAATTTCATGATATGGACATTGTTAGCATGAATTAGCCACATATTCTTGATCTATGGAACATTTGCAAGCTTCCTGTATTGATTAATTGCATTTATATGGCCTATATTGGATTTCACCATTGTTAGGGTTTGTAGCTTCAAATTAGGGTTTTTGTTTACAGGAAAAATTAGCCTTGATGAAAGGTACCATCATGTTCAGAAGGATGAGACGAGTCCAACCATGCCATTAGATGTCATTTATATGGCGCATGGGAGATTTGGGAACGAGCCCTGTCAATAGCTACAGACGAACGTCCGTAGGTAAAAGTTTGAAACTTTTACCAACGGATCCAAGGAAGGAGACGACTGCGTGGCGCCCCTCCATTGGCTCGTTCAAAATTTCGTGCGTGGATTTGACATACATGGCCTTTTTAATATTTGTTTATTATTTTGCATTATTATGACAACAAGAACAATTGGCCCAGTGGTAGCCAGGAAAGCTCTAAGGCGTTAGGAGCTTGAGGTCAGGGGTTCGACCCCTGCCTCGAACATTTGGTATTTTTCTTATTTCCTTTCAGGTTGTCCAGCGTGTTCACAAGCCTAAGGATTACCATATGTCCTTACAAATCCAGCCAAGTGTCAGATGGCCAGATCCAAGGGCCATCCATGAGGGAACATCACGAGCCTAGTCAAACACAAATGCGCTGGATCTTAGAAGTCAACTTGGACTTCCCTCTTCTTGAGCCCAGATTCTACTTTTTACACCCCCATATTCAGGCCCATTTTCTTTTCTCTATTTTCTTTTATATTTATTTTATTTCTTTTAATTTATTTACTAATAAATAATTATTTTCTTTCATCAAAAAATCACAAAAATATTTTTCTATCCAAATTAAATTTAAGTTATTTATTTTTATTAAAAAATTAATTAATTAAATTAGGTTTGATTAATTTAGATAACTTTGATTTCTTTTTGTACATAATTAAAAATAATTAGAATAAATAGGTTTTATTACTAACTTAATTATATTTTATTTTTTCCTAAAATAATGAAAAACACAAAAATAGGTCATGTAATTATTTTTATTAATTAATTTAATTAACTAATTAATTGTATATTTAATTTAGAAAACTTATTTCTTTTATTAAAAACAACAAAAAAACAATTCTTCATTTAATTAGGTTAGAAGGGTCAAAACCCTAATTTCTCGTCGATCTAATTTTCCTCGCGCGCTTTATTATTATTTTTATCATATTGATGTAACTACCTACAATTTGTAATAGTTAATTAGGACGTTTATTTCTATTTACCGCTTTATTTTTCAAAGGGTTTGTTTTTGGCTATGTAAATACCCGAAGCCTTGTAATAACGTAGTTTAATTTTCGCATTTTAAATTCCACAAATTATTAACTGTTAGATGTATGATATAGGGATGCATGACAAGAATGTATGATTAATTTTAAAACAGTTAGATCACCCTAAATGTGCAAAGATAAATAAACTGAAAGTGAATCACTCGCACATGCGCACTCCTAGGGTACACTCCCACTTGGTTGCCTTCGGTAAATGGTCATTGAGTATAGGATGCTTTAGTGGTCGTCCTTTTGTCTAAACAAAAGATCAAAGTCCCGATTTGGAAGAGTTGCCTCGGAATTGTTGCCTCGAATAAATTGATCTAAGACATTAGGGTTATTACTAAGACGTCCTAACATTGCTTTAGTGACCGTACATCCCTTTCGAATTGACCCTAAAAACTCCAACGACGGTGCTACCTACTCGTTAATAGTGGGATATCATTGTCTAAAGGAAACGAACATAGAACGATTCTTTTTCGAGTAGGTAGATTAGTTCTTAGATACTTGCTCATTCTAAACAGAATTTTTCACACTTACACTCCTTTTCAAACAAAGTTTTCAAAAACACTTCATTACACTGTTGAAGACAGAAGCAAGAGTTAAATCGAAGTCAAAACAAAAAGCTTTTCAAATCACGCAAACACAAAGAAAACAATTTTGAAAATGATGAGCAAGTACCTAAGAGCCCGTAGATAACTACGGACAGAAAGGGTGCTAATACCTTCCCTTTCTATAATCTACCCCCCGTACTCAGAAATATCTCGAAAAAGGAATTTTTCTGTGCTTTTTTCCTTTTCTTGTTGGATAAAATAAAAGACGGTGGCGACTCTTGCTTACCGCGACATTTTGCAAACACAAATGCAAAACACAAACCAGCAATTCCTTAAAAATGGAAACACGTCCTGGTTCTGGCCACCGTATCACAGATGCTCGAAAACCAAATCTAGCTTATTGTCTCAGACTTCATGCAGCAATTTGCGAACTTAACCCATTGCCTCAGACTTCATGCAGCAATGTGTTTCTTTATTCCGCAACATAGATCATCTCCTTAGACTTCATGCAATGATGCTCGAAAACCAAAATCTAGCTTATCGCCCCAAACTTCACGCAACGATTTGCGAACCTAGCCCATTGCCTAAGTCTTCATGAAACAATGTGTTTCTTTATTCCACAACATAAACCATCGCTTAAAACTTCATACAACGATGCTCAAAAACCAAATCTATCTTATCGCCTTAGACTTCACGCAGCGATTTGCGAACCAAACCCATTGCCTAAGACTTCATGCAGCAATGTGTTCCGCAATACAGACCATCGCCTCAGACTTCATGCAGCGGTGCTCGAAAACAAAATCTAGCCTATCGCCTCAGACTTCACACAGCTATTTGCGAACCTAACCCATTACCTAAGTCTTCATGCAACAATGTGTTTCTTTATTCCATAACACAGACCATCGCTTCAGACTTCATGCAGCGATGCTCGAGAACCAAATTTAGCTTATCGCCTCAAACTTCATGCAATGATTTACAAGTTTAAGCTCATTGCCTAAGACTTCATGCAGTAATGCATTTAATTATTCTGTAACACAAATCATCGCCTCAGACTTCATGCATCGATACTCGAAAGAAAACAAAAAATCTAGCCTATCGCCTCAAACGTCATGCAGCGATTCGAGAACATAACCCATGTCCTCAGTCTTCAAATAGCCATGCATCACCAATTACTGTTTCATTCATCCCTCCAAAAGGGATGAATAAACAAAAGAAAAACCAAGGCATACAAAGGGGGTATATCATCAGCTTTGCCTACTTCCTCGAGACTCGTAACGGTATGCTATATCAGTGTAACCTTATGTTTGACGGACAAGTTTTAGGGTATTCCAAGTATTCAATAAACTCCTAATCAGAATGCACCAGCACCCGTGTTTTCTCGCGCTATTCGATTGGAAGATAATTGAATAGGGGCAGTTGTCGTACTCCAAATTTGTCCTACCTCGATGATTTTATTTTTCGAGATTAAAATAATAAAGAAACATTTAATTAAGGATGGTATAACAATATCTGATGGCCCATTCTTAAAAAGTCAACCAGGGGGTGTATTTTAATACAGGAGAGTGGGGCTTTCTAAATCAGAAAGAATCATAAATCCGTTCACGAAGCATGTTGGCCAATGGGCCCATGCAATTCAAAAATAAAAAAATCATCAGAGTAATTAATAAATTATGAATTTATTAAAAACTACTTAGGTTTAATTTGCTAGTAAATTAAGTTATTAAGACCGTTAGGATTTATTGCTGTTAATAAAAATAGGAGGTGAGATTGAAATTAGGGCCCATTTCCATTTTTGTTATTAGTAAATGGGGAGGTTGAAATTGCAATTGGCAAGCCCATTGGTTAGGCCCAACTAACGTTTTACATTTATTGTGTTCTAAAAACAAAAATGTTATTGTTGAGACATTTTTTTGTTCATTAGATATTATGTATTGAAAAGTCATTTATTAAAAAGATTATTTGAAGAAAAAAAATTGTTTTGAAAGGGAATTGGGCCAGTTGTATTTAAAAAAAAACATTTTTTTTGTTGTAATAAATAGTTAAGGGTGATGGACAAAAAATTACAAACGCAAGACCCAAATTAATAAAAACAACTATATCAATTAAACCAAGATTTGCGAACAGTTTTCAAATAACAAGTACTGTAGAGATTAAAATTGAATCAGATCTTCTAAATTAAAGTTCAAGCCCAGAAACATTACATCAATACAAAATCTTTATATTAAATCAAATCCAATATTGTAGTGTACTAAATATTTACAGTTTAAATGACATAAAGTATGCGGCAAATCTCGAATATCTAATATATTACAAATTACATAAGATTCAATCTACTACAATAACAATACAAAATCAATTACAGAAATCACGATCCGTAATTCTTTCTATCAAGCTAGCTGTAATTACAAATTGACAAACCCTAATTCCTAAAAAAAACCTATATATACTGAATTCAAATACAATAGAAAAGGGGAGAAGAGGATTGAGGATGAATATATACATAGGACTCTTTTTTGGACAGTAAAAAAAGAAGAGCAATACAGTGGGAGGACGAAGCATAACAGGAGATCGTGAAGCTAGGGAGAAAAAACAGAAGAAGAACAAGAGAAATGATTGAGGTTTCGATCTCTAAAACCCTAATCGGCCTTGCTAACCGCGGTTGACAATCGCTGCTCGCCACCGTCACTCCGGTCATCACCGTCCTCAAGCGCCGCTATCTCCAGAACCTACAAAAGTCGAAGAAGAAGAGGCATTAACCGCAGAATATACGATCGCACAAGAATTCAAAAATCGTAAAGAGGTAGCTTAACTTTTGTTTTGACTTTGTTGTTGGAATGTTGGGATTGATTTTTGGTAGGGAGAGGATACAGTTCGGTGGGCCGCCGCCGTTTTTGTTCTAGGGTTGAGAAAATGAAAAGGAAGGGGTTGAAACGCGAGAGAGAGGAGGAATGAAACAAAAATTGAATTAAACAAAATTTTGTAACCCGCTTCAATCCATTGCACGTGCGCCCATCCAAGTTAGCATGATCCTTCAATCTTATCCACACGATCTAGATCTGACGGCATTAAGACCAAGTCACACGCTAAGCCCCTGCACCCTTGCC
The DNA here is from genome assembly GCA_948472305.1 of Vicia faba. Classification (NCBI taxonomy): domain Eukaryota; kingdom Viridiplantae; phylum Streptophyta; class Magnoliopsida; order Fabales; family Fabaceae; genus Vicia; species Vicia faba. Next base: position 1,240,022,328 of record OX451737.1, read on the forward strand.
GCACATAATCAATCCGGACCCCTCTCAACTTTGTATTGGACCGAGCCCACTAATTTCTACACCTCCCCATTCCTGAGTTACTAAGATCCAAAACAATTCACCCCCCTTGTCCAAAATGAATAATGGGCCTAAATTACTTAGTAGCACCCTTGTTTTACTTACTGGTATAAAACTGCACCCCCTGACTATTTAAATTATTTTCTTTTATAATTCTTATGCTTTTTTTTATTTCTCTTTTTTACATTATCTACTTTTATATATATATATATATATATATATATATATATATATATATATATATATATATATATATATATATATATATATATATATATATATATATATATATATATATATATATATATATATATATATATATATATATAAAATAATTATTAATATTAATGTTAATTGTTATATATGTATTATTATTTATTATATTATAATGTAAATATTTATTTTCATTCAAAACTCATGTACATATTTTATATATATTCGCATTAAATATATTTTATTCATGCATTAATCAAGAATTTTCGCAATTAACACGATTAAAAAATACTAACCAATCTCGAACTATTTTTCGCAATCAATTAAACTAATCAACTTTTTTGCAAAAGGGTTTCAATCAGAATTTGACTTACCGCGCATTTAGTCAAAATCTCCGCAATCACTACTCCCGGCCAAAATGCAAGGTGATTCAAAGTATGTTTGCGACCCCTAAAAAACACCAACCCCATACGAACTACGAATTTGGACTCTGATTCCTCTTAAGAGGATACATAGGCATACGATCAAAAATCGTAGCGAGTTCCCCTGTAAAAAATTTAATCTCTTTTCCCCTAATAAAGTTTAAATCCTGTTTCCCCAACTCAAACCTAAAACCTAGTATTCTTGTGAACAAGGTATATGAAAGGTTCCTAACACCTTCCTTTCATCTAAAGAAGTCTGAAGCCTAGAATCTCTGTCTGTGAATTAGGGTTTTCTGTTAGATTCCCTTCCATAGGATAAAAACTAATAGTGGCGGCTCTGATTAAAAATCCAGTTGCTACACCTGGTCGTACGAAGATATGCCCTGGCTCGATAATGATATTGTGGTTCATAGTCTGCCAATGAAAGAGGGTTGTTCTCCGATTAAGCAGAAGGTTCGTCGCATGCGTCCCGAAATGTATGAGAAGATCAAGGACGAGGTTATGAAGAAATTTAATGAAGGATTCTTAGCAGTGACATCCTATCCTCAATGGGTTGTGTTGCACCCCAAAATTTTCCCTTCTCATTTATCAAGTAATCTCTCACAAGATCGCCTTTAGTTCAAAACTGCACAAGGGTTGATCAGCTCAAGACACCTCCTCAAGCACCGATCACTGAAAATTAGGGTTTGAGATTGCACAAGGAAAAATGGACTTTTAATGCCCCATATGACTTTCATGGATCATTTTGGATCCTCAAGATTGCTCATGTCAAGTTTCAAGTCTTGGATCACATTTTTGCTCAGTCAATTGATCAGATGATTTTACAGTCAAACTGTGGTTAATTTATAGTCAAACTTCATAAGTTTTTATCCATATCAACATCATGAATTAATATATGTCATTTGATCAAGTTTGGATCACAATTCCTCCAGAAATTTGATCAGATCATCAAAAGGGCAAAATGGTCAAAATTAGGGTTTTGACTGAGAAGGGGCAATTTCTGATTTTTGACCTAGCAAATGATTGATTGGTTTGAGACATAATCTCAAGGATTAAAATGCATCATTTTTTATTAATGACATGTCTCAAAACATTTCTCAAGGTCAATTGATTGACAGATGAATTTCAGTCAACTGATGAAAAGTCAACTATACACTGAAAAGTCAAACTTTGACTTTTTGGTCAAAATCGAGTATCAAAGATCACAATTCATAAAAACATGTAAAAATATAAACTTGTTCATCAAGAAATCAAAAAGTCAAGATTTCATTTTGAAAAGTCAAAATTTCTAAACTTGGAAATTTTTCTAAGTGTTGGAAATTCATATTTTTTTCATAACTTTGAGCCAAATTTTCAACATGATGCAAGATGGTTCAAGGGAAACTTCTAACATGAAAGGTGTAGATCTCAATGATATCTAAAACATTATAGAACATAAATTTTCATAGAAATGCATGGATTTCAAGTTATGTTTTTGAGAATACATGTTCATGAAACTTGGAAACTTAGTAAAATTTTACCCTAGTTTTAGCAGGATTTTGACCTAACTTCATGGCAATTTTTCACATAGTTCCAAGACGAATCTTCAAAAATATCCAACATAGAGGTTGTATAAGGTGTTACAAGCTTTCCATAATGTCCAAGTACTCATTAAGATCATGTTTGAGCAAGGAGAATCGAAGGCAAGAAGTTAGGGTTTCATTCTTGAATTACAAGTCATTTCTTGATGAACACATAATGAAATTTCAATGTTAGGCTGCATAATCTTGCTTTACAGGCCTTCTAACTTGTGTATCTATCCATAATTAATGGATTACACAAACTTTTGAGCTATAATCCAAGTGGTTTAAGCTTTATCCAATTCACATTTCCATTTTGGGAAGAAAGTGAAGAATGCCATTCTTGAAAAGCAAGCTTTATGGACAAAGTCAATTCTTGAGCCTCTAACTTATTCCCTCTGATCACACTCCATCTACAAAGTCAGAAGCAAGTGTGTTTAAAGCATAACCACTCTACCTTAGCAAGTACACAAGACTTTGAAACTTGGATTTCTCAAAAAACACATGTTTGAGTTTAAACATTTGTTTTTGAATTCTAATCAACAACAAGCTTCCAAACTTGTTGCTTATAAATAGAGTCACCATTTATGAGCTAGGACACAAGCATTAACACCCTGAAACACTCTCAAACTCCCCCAAACCAGAAATTGCCCAGAAACTCCATTGTTGTGCAAGTTCTGACTTTACATATCAAACTTCCATTTCCCTCGTGCATTTCTTGGACTTTCACTTCCAAAAGCTTATACATATCAAATACAACTCATCCCCATCCTTATTCCAGAATTGTAACACCATTTACCATAACCTCCATAACCAAAAAATAGAGTCTGCAACTTGACTTCATCAGGCCATTTCAGCCACTCTCAACTCAAGCTAAGCATTGTATTAGCTTCCTACGGACTCAAGGAAGCTAACCTGATCATTACAACACCTTGAATCAAGCTCAAACTCGTTTCACGGTTTCCATTTTTGAGGTACATTTTTTGACTTTTCATCTCATTATTTAGGCATTGTTAGGCTTGCATTTGTGAAGATAAAATGTAGATATCATTGCCCTGAAACTATACATGTCCATAGATTTCATTTATATTGCTTGAGCAGTGAGAATTTTAAGTTTGAACTTGCTGAAATAATTAGGTCAAAATTTGGTACTTTTAGAAATTCCCATTCATCTTTGATTTATAGCTTTAGTTATTTATATGGTTGGATTCGTATGGAAAAATGGAGCAACTTTTATGTTTGCATTTTTCACTTTTGTTGAGAAATGGTGAAGTTACAGGATCCATGGCTGGAAGTTGAAGATGAAGTTCATTTCTGGAACTTATTTTGTTTTATGTATTTATTATTTCAGTTAAGTTAACGGATGTAGAGCCACCCCAGTGGCAAAGTTAGCGCGCGTGTGTATGGAAGGTCATGGGTTCAACACCCAGCGCTACCTTTTTTCCTTATTTCTCACATCTTCTCTCTTTTTGTCACACAGCAGTGTCTGGGCCTCTCCTTTGGGCTTTTTTTTTTGTTGCTTCTAACCCCTGCCTTACTTTTGCACATCTGGCCCAACTTTATTTTATTTATTTCTTTTTTATTCATTTCCTTTCTTATTTTATTTTATTTTCAGTTTTATTTTATTATTTTTATTACTATTATTATTATTATTATTATTATTTTTATTAATGAAAAAATATTTAAAAAAAAATATTTATTATTTACACTTATTTATTTTATTTTCTTTATAAAGACAAAAAGAACAAAAACATTTTTCTAAATAAATTTATTTATTTTTCCTTAATTAATTAATATTTATATTTAAGTTTAATTATTATTTTTCTTTTTTATTTAAAATTAATTTAGAACTTAGGTTTCTTTTAATTAATTAATTTTCATTTTTATTTTCATTAAGTTAAAACTTTTCATAAAAACCCTAAAAAATTATTTTTAACTTAATTTCTTTTTTAATTAGTTTAAACTTAATTTTGTTTATTTTTAACTAATCTATTCTTAATTAGGTCAAGACCAAACCCTTTCATAAAAAAACAAACAAAATCATTTCTTTTTCCATTTGCATTTGTACATTATTTATTCAATTCTTGCATATATTCAATATGGTTGTAATAGTTAATTAGATTTAATTTTCTTGCAATCCCCATTTGTAAATTTGTATACCCCGTCCCCTAATGATGTAATAGCGTAGTAATTTTACTTTTCGCAATTTATCGCTTTATATAAATGCTAGTAATTAGGGTTTGTATGGAAAGACTAAAACCAATAAATAGCAAACCCTAATTCAAGATAAACAATGCATGTAAATCAAACACACTTGCACACTTGCACCCTTAGGGTAATTCCACTTTGTTGCCTTACAAAAATTACCATGTTATGCATGTGGGATATCTTTGCAAAAAGCAATCAAAAATACAAGATCATAGTCTCTCGATGACGCTATCAAAGTTGCCTTTCAAAAATGATCTTAGTCCCTCAAAGAGAAATGCTAAGATATCTCACAACATTGCTATTATGGTTATACGATGACCCACGCCCGTCCCTTTACATCCAAAGATAAGGCTTCTTACCAAATCAATGGTAAGATAGCAATATCAAAGGAAGGAAGAAATGAACAAAGACTTTTGAGTAGGTAGATTGTTCCTAGTTGCTTGCTCATTTCAAATCAAACATCCTTGCTTATTTTCAAAACAAACACTAACACTTTCAAAACATTTTCCAAACATGAAATATTTTCAAAAGATCAACTCTTTGTATACATTCTTACGAACGAGAGCTATTACAAAGTTTTCCTAAATGAAGGAACCTTTTCAAAATACTTTTAAAAACCACACAAAGCACATTTTCAAACAAAAGCAAGTGATCTAGCAAGCAACTAAGAGCCCATAGATAACTATGGATGAAAAGGGTGCTAACACCTCTCCTTTTCATAATCTACCCCTCGAACTCAAGAAATAATCTCAAAGGTCTTTCCTGTTCTTTTCAGCCTTTCCTTTTTAAAAGAAAAGTCGGTGGCGACTCTTGCTAACCGCAACATTTGCGATAAAATGCAAAACACCCAAGTCAGTTCTCCCACCATATCATAGGTTGCTAATATTGTTCCGGTACCAAAGAAAGATGGTAAGGTGCATATGTGTGTAGACTACAGGGATATAAACAGGGCAAGCCCCAAAGGTGACTTCCCGCTTCCACATATTGATATTCTGGTCGACAACATCGCTCAACATAAGGTATTCTCATTCATGGATGGTTTCTCGAGTTATAGTCAGATCAAGATGGCGCCTAAAGATATAGAGAAAACTACTTTTGTTACACAGTGGGGCACTTTCTTCTACAAGGTTATGCCTTTTGGGTTAAAGAATTTCGGCACAATGTATCAGCGTGCCATGGTAGCTTTATTCAATGACATGATTCATCACGAGATAGAGGTCTACGTCGAAGACATGATAGCAAGATGACAGACTGAAGAAGAGCATCTTGATCATCTACATAAACTGTTTGAAATACTAAGGAAGTATAAGCTAAGGCTAAATCCGAACAAGTGCACCTTTGGAGTGAGATCTGGTAAACTCCTCGGTTTCATCGTCAATGGTAAAGGTATTGAGGTTAATCCCGCCAAAGTCAAATCCATTCAAGAAATGTCAGCTCCTCGTACTGAGAAGGAAGTCAGAGGTTTCTTAGGACGAGTGAATTACATTGCTCGATTCATTTCTCATTTGACTGCTACTTGTGAGCAAATCTTCAAGCTGCTGAAGAAGGATCAAGTTGTAGAGTGGAAGGACGACTACCAAATGGCCTTTGATAAAATTAAGGAGTACTTATAAGAACCTCTGATTCTGATGCCACCTGTTGAAGGAAGACCTCTAATCATGTACCTAAAAGTGCTAGAGAACTCCATGGGGTGTGTACTAGGGAAGCATGACGAGTTTGGTCGAAAAGAGCATGCAATATACTACCTAAGAAAAAAGTTTACCAACAGTGAAACAAGATATTATCTACTCGAGGAAACTTGCTGCGCTTTGGCATGGGCTGCTCATCGACTAAGACAATATATGTTGACTCATACTACTCTGTTGATTTCTAAAATGGATCCCATCAAGTACATATTCAAGAAGCCAGCTCTCTCCGGAAGAATAGCCCGATGGTAAATGGTCTTGATAGAATACGACATTCAGTACACCACTCAAAAGGAAATCAAGGGAAGTGTACTGGAAAATCATTTGGCACATCAAGCCGTAGAAGACTATCACTCTATGAATTTCGAATTCTCGGATGAGAATATTATGCTAGTTACAGATTGTGAAGAACATGAACCGTATGAAGGACCTGAGATAGGATCCTGATGGACTATGGTTTTCGATGAAGCTTCCAACGCACTTGGCAACAAAATTGGTGCTGTAATTATCTCTCCTCAAGGTTTCCGTACGCCCTTCACCGCCAGACTATGCTTTGATTGCACTAATAACATGGCCGAGTATGAAGCATGCATTATGGGTATTAAAGCTGCTATTGACCTAAGAATAAAATTCTTGGATGTATACAGGGACTCAGCCCTGGTGATCAGTCAGATCAAGGGAGAATGGGATATGAAGCATCTGAATCTCATTCCTTATAAAGAGCATGTGTTAACCTTGATCCTGTACTTCGAGGAAATCACTTTTGAGCATATCCCACGAGAATAGAATCTGTTGGCAGACGCATTGGCTATGATGTCATCTATGTTCAAGTTCAGATGGGACAACGAGGCTCCCAAAATTACCATTAAAAGAACGGATGAACCAGCACACTGCTATGAAGTTGACACTGACGGAGTAGAAGAAAAACCTTGGTTTTATGAAGTGAAGAGGTATCTTCAGACTCAAGAGTACCTTGAGGGGGCCTCTATCAATTACAAGAAGTTCATATAGAGGTTCTCGGATAAATTCTTCTTAAGCAACAAAATCTTGTACAAGCGCAATCATGATTCGACTTTGCTTCGTTGTATGGACAAGAAATAAGTAGAGAAGATTATGGAAGATATGCACGAAGGTATCTTTGGTAATCACTCTAGCGGGCATACTATGGCTAAGAAAATTCTAAGAGCAGGTTACTATTGGTCGACTATGGAAACCGATTGTCACCACCACTCAAGAACTTGTCATAAGTTCCAGATCTATGCTGATAAAATACACGTGCCTCCAATACCTCTGAATATCCTGACTCCTCTTTGGCCAATTGTGATCTGGGTGTTGCACCCCAAAATTTTCCCTCTTGATTTAGGCTTATGTTTCATCATGATTATCATATTGCATTGCATTCATACATTGTGATGGGATCAAAGTACTTTGGTTATCAAGTCTCCCTCAAGCTTTGAAGGTTGTTTGCATTGACAAGTTGCTCAAGTAGAATCTTATCATCTAAACCTCTGTTTCTTTCAAGCTCAAAAGTTTTTGCATATATCAAGATATTTTATCCATCTCTTTGGATCATCAGAGGATTGAAGTTTGTGTTTGATTATAAGAAGAATCACTCTTTTGATTCACCAGTCAAAATTAGGGTTTTGCTTGATCAAGGCTATTGATCAATGTACAAGTCTTGATTTGGAAGTTACAACATCTAATTGGTATTTGTAAAATCTTTGTACAAGAAATTGGTCAAGATGCCTAGAGGATTTGAAATTTTGGAGATGATTCATCAGTCTCCTAAGGTGTTAACCAAAACTAGGGTTTGGGATTTCATCAAGATTTCTTGAGAATTGTGAAGTGAAACTTTTTACATGGCCTCTTTATATTTGGAAGATCATATGTTTGAAGTTTAGATCATCAATCTTGAAGGGAAGTGGATCAATTGATTCAAAGGGGCAAAATGGTCATTTTGGTCAAAATTAGTCAAAGTAGAGGTTGACCAAGTAAACTTTTGGTCAACCATCAATTCAAGGGTTTAATTTTCATATTTCAAGTCCATTTTGATCATTGGATCAAAAAGATTAAGGTTTGGGTTGAAACTTGTTCATGAAGAAACCCTAAAAGTTTCTAATTTTGGAAAATGAGGACTTAACTTCAAAAATTCATATTTTATTCACCTTTGATAAAAAAAATGCAAATGAAACATGCTAGGAAAGCTAAGAGGATGATCTTTCATCTCCTTTTCGTCTCATGTCCAAATTGCCAAGGAGTCAAGAATTATGGTCTTTGGAAGTTCATGCCTTAAGTGAAAATTATAGGTCATTTTCCAAAATTAGTGAATTTCATGTCCAATTTTGAGGACCTTAATGGATTCAATTGCAAAAACTTAAAACTAATAGATTGTATAACTTTTCAATACCTTTCCAAATTGTACTCATTTGTGTCAAAACTCAAAAGTATGATCAAATTATGAACTTTGGAATTTTGAGGCATTTTATTGAAATTTGACAAGTATGCAAAATGGCCATTTCTTGCAAACTCAAGTTTTAGCCATTCCTTTTGTTTTTAATCAAGCCCATGAACAATTTGTGACATGGTGAGGCCCATTACACTCACCATTCCGTGCCCATGTACTTCTTGAACTTGCTTGAATGAAAAAAATACAAAACATGCTCAATTTTGCAAATTCACCAACACTTCTTCATTTCAAACAATCATGAGCTGGCATTTTGAGCATGTATTTATGACTTCATTTGGCTCACAAAACGCACAAAAGGCAAGCAAATGCACGAGTGAAACACAGGCTCCATGTGCATTCTCATTTTTGGCCAAAACTTCCAATCCTGCCCTCCAACGACTTTGAGGTTGCATTTCCACTTCTATGCTCCTCTATTAACTATATATAAGAGAAGGTAAGCCTTGTTTCATGCTGGAGACGCTCCCATTACAAGAATTTCAGATCTGAGTTTTCCACCATTCTTCTACAATTTGCTTCGATTCTCTCAATTCCTTGGTGTTTTCTTAAAAATTCTTATGGATTCAGCTTCAGTGAAGGGAGGAGATCAAGTTAGCACCATTTGTTTGCACATGGAGTGAAGGAGACAGTAGAACACTTTTTTTCTTGAGCTTGATTGAAGTTCTCTAGGTTTCTTTTATTCTTGCTCAGTTGCTACAGATAGTTATCCGTTTGGTATTGCACTATTTCCTTTATTCTATTATCATAGTTCTATGTTGCATGATGGGACCTCTGTTGCTGATATATGTCAGGAGGCCCTCTTTTTTGTTTAATACATGTGTTGTGTTTGTTTCTTTAACTTTTGATCGATGAGTCACTCAATTTAGAAATTGAGATCACGACTTCGCTCTCAGTGCATGTTCCCTATAGGATGTTTTTTTGTTTTGTTTCTTTAATTGTTGATCAATGAGTCACTCAATTTAGAAATTGAGATAACAACTTCGCTCTCATTATATGTTCCCTATAGGGTGTTTATCATTTTTCTTCTTTAATTGTTGATCAATGAGTCACTCAATTTAGAAATTGAGATCACGACTTAGCTCTCATTGCCTGTTCCCTATAGGATTGTTTTGTTAAGCTTCCTTTGACATGTTATTTAAGGTAGGAATCCATGTATGCTAACATAGGGTAGGATTTTCCTTTATCCTCAACCTTAGGGTCAATCATTGTATGATAACACTAGGGATAGTGCTAGGCTAGTTTCCCTTAGTTGTTTTTTTTCCTTCCTTTGCATTTTGCATCTTAAAACAAAAATTTGTTTTCTTGGCAAATCATAAAACACCTCTAATAAACTCAAACCCTTCTTCAAGGTAAAAGATACAAATCAATCTTATTTGTTTGTGCGCCTCTTGGTTTTGTTTTTAACCCTGTTTAGCCGATGTTTCGCCATCGCATATTTGTTTGAAGCCGATGTTTCGCCATCGCACATGCTTGTTGTCCTACTTTGATTCTCAATATCATTGTTAGGTGTGATGTTTTGTCATCCGTTTTATTGATGTTTCGCCATCCATGCCATGATATCTTGTTATCTTATAATCGATGTTTTCCCATCGCACATTTGTTTGAAGCCGATGTTTCACCATCGCACATGTTTGTTATCCTACTTTGATTCTCAATATCAATGTTAGGTGTGATGTTTTGTCATCCGATTTATTGATGTTTCGCCATCCATGCCATGGTATCTTGTTATATTTTAGCCGATGTTTCGCCATCGCACACTTATTTGAAGCCGATGTTTCGTCATCGCACATCTTTGTTATCCTACTTTGATTCTCAATATCATTGTTAGGTGTGATGTTTTGTCATCCATTTTATCGATGTTTCGCCATCTTTTCCATGATGCCTTGCTATCTTTTAGCCGATGTTTCACCATCGCACATTTGTTTGAAGCCGATGTTTCGCCATCACACATGTTTGTAATCCTACTTTGATTCTCAATATCATTGTTAGGTGTGATATTTTGTTATCCGTTTTATTGATGTTTCTCCATCTTTGCCATGATACTTTGTTATCTCTTAGCCGATGTTTCGTCATCGCACATTTGTTTGAAGCTGATGTTTCGGCATCGCATATGTTGGTTATCCTACTTTGATTCTCAATGTCATTATTAGGTGTGATGTTTTATCATTTGATGTTTCGCCATCTTTGACATGTTACTTTGTTATTATTTAGCTAATGTTTTACCATCTCATTTGTTTGTTGTTTTATCTGATGTTTTACCATCTTGACTGTTTTTGTTGTCTTAACTAAAAAACACAAACCAACCAAAATATATGAGCCGAACTACGGCTGCTCTGATTCCTTAAAAGGGATGTTGTACCCCAAAATTTGCCCTCCCTTTTTTTACAAGAAATCACAACCCTAGGGTTTTCTCAGATTTTCAAGATTGGCTCAGGAATCGATCAGACAGATTTTTCTTTGGCAGTAGATCAAGAATTAGGGTTTCTCTCGCATTTCTCAGAAGAAACTGAATTCTCAGAAATTCAATTAACTGTCACATGTTTTCACATTCTTTCAAGTTTGCTGGTTGTTCTCAAGGTCTGTTTATCTGGGACAGGAAATGGGAGCTGAGACTGTCATTTGGAATATTCAGGTTTTGTCTGATCCAGGTTAACCAGATAATGGGCGTCAGTTAAGACATTTGCTTTGTTATTGGAATGAAGCGTTTTCTTGTTTATTTGAATACACAGTGTGTACTTTGATTGAAATAATGTTGCAAGGTTACGAGATTACAGAGTTATTGGATTGCTTAAAGTTTAAGTTATCTGTATTGGAATTATTGGAATGCAGTTTCAATTATTTTGATCAGAGAATACTTAAAGAATCAGTGAAGACTTGAGGAGAGAATTGCAAGATATTGACAGTAGAAGATTTTATTGGATATCAGATTGCCTCACAAAGTTTTTTCATTTATTTCAAATGTTGTTACAAAAAAAATAATTTATTATTCATATGCTTTAGGTTTTTACAACTTATAGTTATTGAAAAATAAATTATTACAACTAAATGAAAAATCTCTCTAGATTACTAACCTAAGCCCATACAAATCAATAGCGCACCCCCTCCCTCCATTTTGACCCTTTTGCTCCTTTTATTTTTGTTTTGGGCCTAACCCCAAACTTCCAAATCTTAAGCCCATCTTTTAACTCCATTTATTTTCTTTTCTTTTCTTTTGTTTAATAAATACTAATGTCTTTTAATTAATTCATTTTTTTAATTTGTTTTCTTTTCTCTTAATTAATAATAACACTAAATAATATATTAAAATTTTATTTTGGTAAATTACTTTGATTTTCTTAAATTATTTTTATTTTCTTCTTTTATTAATTAATCTTGTTTCATTTGATAAAATACCAAAAAAACATTTAATTTGATTTAATTAATTTTGCTTTCTTTAAACTTTTTTTATTGATTAATAAAAGTACAAAATAATGGATATTTTGTTTAATTAATTTTTCTTTCTTTAAAATATTTTTCCAAACATAATAAAAATACAAAAAAAGAATAATAATAATAATTCTTAATTTTTTAGAATAGAGTTTATTTATCTCTTTTTAATAAATACATGCATTCCATAATTTATTGATTTTCTTTATTTCATAGTTTGTTATAACTTTGTATTGAATTGCGACAATTCAATTTGGTTGTAATACTTGATATTTGGACATTGTTATTCTTGTGAGACTCATCCCCACTTGTAATAATTGTACCCCCGTTCCCGGATACTTTTGTAATAGCTTATACTTTTAATTTCCGCAATTTATTGCTTTCTATATACTGTGTAGTAATTAGGCGTGTAATGCAAGATTCAAAACTCAATCGCTAGATGACCTAATACGAAGACAAAAAGTATGTAAAATTACAACACAATACACACATGCACCCCTAGGGTTTCATCCACTTGTTGCCTTTAAAATTGGCCATGTTATGCATGTTGAGTACTTTGGCAAAACAAAAAAAAAAACAAAAGATCATAGTCCCTCGATGACGCTATCTTGGTTTCCTATACAAAATGATCTAGTCCCTCATAAAAATTGCTAAAGATACTTAACAATATTGCTATCATGGTCAATACGATGACCTGCGCCTGTCCCGTTTAACATCCAAACACAAGTTTGTTTACCAAATACAATGGTAAAACAAGAATGTCAAAAGATTAAAAACGTATAAGAAAGATCTTTGAGTAAAATAGGGTAGACAACTCTTAGTTACTTGATCAAAACTTGCAAAACATCCTTGTTATTTTCAAACACACCTCACAACACAATTTCAAAACATTTCCCAAAAATAAACTTTCAAACCTTGAAATATCTTTTCAAAAGACAAACACCTTTGTATACATTCAAACAAGAATCATTACAAAGGTTGCCACAATGATGGCCTCTTTTCAAAACATCTTTCAAAACCATACACAAAGCACCATTTCAAACAATTGAAAAGCAAAAGCAAGTGATCTAAACAAGTAACTAAGAGCACATGGAAAACCATGGATGAAAAGGGTGCTAGCACCTTCCCTTTTCATAATCTACCCCCCGAACCCAAGAAAACATCTCAAAGGTCTTTCCTGTGATTTTTGACCTTTCCTTTGGATAAAATAAAAAGTCGGTGGCGACTCTTGCTAAACCGAAACATTTGCGAACACAAAACGCAAAACCCCAAGTCAGTTCTCCCACCGTACCACAGAACTGGCGACTCTGCTGGGGATTTCTAAAAGTGGGGTTACATTAGGGTTTAGGTCACATTTATTTGTTTACATTTTTTGACTTGTATGCTTTACCTTTTTTAGTTTCTTGTTTGGGTTTGTTTTAAATCCTACACCCGGATTTCGGGGCGCCTTTTAGGTAAGTAGCAATAAACTGTGAGGGAAATGTACGAGGTATACCGACATGGTTGAAGCAGTAGCTACATTGATGTGGAACTTTGGTTGGTACCGGTAACCCTTGAGTTAAATCAAGGAGAGTACGGGGCCGCCGTGTGGTGTCATGAAGCATCAATTGACTTTAGAATCTTACTTGACCATCTTGGCCTTATTAGGGGTAGTGAGATGACCGGATTTGGTGCAGTCCGAAGTTGGTAGATACTCGATACTACACTCATTGAGGGTTATTTTCTTGGAATATTTCGGTCGCCAATTAAGTGGCTAAACTGAAACAATGAACATAGAAAATAATCCAGTGATATTGAGCTCCTTAGAACTCGGTTACTATTTATAGGACATGTTGAGCCAACTAACTTCAAGAGGGTACTTACCTATGAAACCCCATGCAAGCCTGAAACTAGGATCTTTTGTGCCTTGTTTGTACATATACTTGTGCATACATCATGAACATCATAAAGCATCATATGCATCCACTAACCATTTCAAGGATTTGGATCTTCATCTTTGTTCCTGTTTTGTAGGTTATGGAATCACTCCGCAGAAAAACAATCCAGGTCAACCTTGTGAGAATCCCTCCTCTACTCAAGGAGCTTACTTCCAAGATTCCAGAGAATTCTCCCTTCAGTGAAAGACATGGTAGACTTCTCAACGTGGTCAACTCCAACATTGAAGAAGACATGGTGAAAGTTCTCTTCCAGTTCTTTAACCCTCTACACCATTGCTTTACATTTCCTGATTACCAACTAGTGCCTACTTTGGAGGAATTTTCTCAACTCCTAAGGATTCCTATTCTCCATCAACTACCCTACAACGGTACGGAAAGAGAACCAAAGCCTGAAGATGTTGCTCAAGCCCTACACTTGCAACCATCACAGGTCATTGGGAAACCAGAAGTGGTGTCAAGGGTTTCTTGGCAAAGTTTCTGTTTGAGAAGGCAAAAGACTACTGGAATTCTCTAGATCTGAAAGCTTTTGAGGAGATTGTAGCACTTCTCATCTATGGGTTGGTTTTGTTCCCAAACCCTAATCAGCTTATAGATGTGAATGCTGTCAAGATTTTCATATCTCGGAATCCTGTGCCTACATTGCTTGGGGACATCCTCCACTCATTTTACATATGATCAATGAGGAAAAGAGGTGTTCTCATGTGCTGTACTCCTCTTCTATCAAGGTGGTTTATTTCTCACCTTCCCCAGTCAGTCTTGAAGAATGAACAAGGCTTGAGGTGGTCGCAACGATTGATGACTCTTACACATTCTGGTGTTCATTGGTGTTCTCGGTCCAGAGAAAATGTCATCATCATTGATCGTTGTGGGGAATTACCTAATGTCCCATTACTTGGCATTAGAGTAGGCATTAACTACAACCCCTATTTAGCTCTGAGACAATTTGGGTATGCCCGAAGGGATGGCCCTCATGACATGCTGATTCCAGACTCGGTTTTTGACTTCGACAACGACGCTCAAGGACTTCGACAAAGGTTTATCCGAGCTTGGAGGATGCCTAACAAGGTGGACAATAAGATACTGGGACATAAGAATTCCACCCCCCTTGAGCCTTACCTCAAGTGGGTACGAACCCGCGCCCAGAATCTTATGATGCCTTACCCTTACATTCTTCCTATGATCAAAGAGCCTGTTATGGAAGGAAAGGTTCCATGCACCCTCCTACATCCTAATATGCCAACATCATTGGAAGATTTGCAAAAGAGTTGGATACAGCTCATGGAAGAACGGAATACTTTTGAAGCCAGCTTCTACGCTAATGAGAAGAAGGTTTTGGAACTTACCCGTCAACTCCATGAAGAGCAGACTCTCAACACCTACATAGCACCAAAGAGGATGCACAACGTCTTTTTACATTAGAATTTTGTATTATTTTGCCCATGGGGCACTCATGTACTAACAAGTTCTTCTTATTAATATGACGTGTGTTCTTTTTGTTTGCAACAAATTTGAATTTCTAAATCCTTGAATGCATTACATGAATACATATCATTCATCATATGCATAAGTAGGTCTTCACACCAGGTTTCCTTATCTCTCTGCTGTTTATTTCAGTAGAGATGGCTCTAGAGAGGACTGTCAAAGATATCTAGGTTCAAAATGCTCAACTTCAAGAAATGTTCTTGAACCTGTCCAAGGGACAGGAAGAAGTGAAAGCTCTCCTCACAAGGGGCATGGTCCTAGGGAATCCAGGGGGCATCAGGAATAATCAGTTGGAAGGGCTACAGATTGAGTTGGCAACAATGAAAATTCAGATGATGGGACAATTGGTGGGCCAGATGGCTCTCATCCAAAACTTGGCTCAAGGACAAGAGGATTTAAAGGTTCTCATCAATAAACTTCATCAAGATGGATGTAACCAATTAGGGCACATAACTAGGGTTGAGGATCAAGTCATCATTCAGCCTCCTTTGAGACAAGAAGTCAAGGGAGAGTCTCCCTAGTTTGCTTCAGGGTCACAAGCCCAACAACAACCTCACCAGCATCAACAGGGTAATCGGTGTAAGCAAAATACATCTGGAAGGCGCTTCACTGAGATTAACATGCCATTATCTCAAGTACTGCAACACTTGTTGGAGGTCAAGCTGACTGTATTAAGGGATCCTCTTCAGAATCTCAATACCTCTGCTCCTAGCTATCATCCCAATGCATTATGGGCATACCACTCCAATAGTCCTGGGCATGATACAAATGACTGTGGGGCTTTGAAAAACAAGACCCAAGACTTGATTGACAGAGGAGTGCTAGAATTCACACAAGCTGGCCAGATGAAAATCTCCCGCTGAGGGTTCTCCACCTGAAATGACAAGTTCGAACTAAGAGGCTTTTGTTTCATTTGAATTTTCAAGTTGTAATTTCTTTTGTTATTCAAACAATTATCTGTTGATGTCAAACTCTGTTTCATTAATGCATTGCATATGTTTGTCTTGAATTCATCCATTCGTTTTCACTATACTGGAATTATGCTTTCTACTTTCTTGATGACATTTAACTCTTGCTAAAAGTTACAAGCCTTTAGAGGGAGGATGACGAAAACAATGCCATAATCTCATACAGTATGCTTTTGGACAGACCTTGCTGACGATGTACAGGCGTTTCTTTCAAATCCTAAACACTGGAGTTATAAGGAAGATAATCCCTAGTTAACCCCTTCGACCCAAAGAAGTAGAAGATTTCTGTTTTTAACCCAATTTGAAACCTTTATTCAAACCTGGGGCAGGGTAGTCTCTCAGTTAATTCAAAATGTGCGTTTAGCCGCAAACTCTCATTTCGTAATACAACGAATGACAACAAAAACATTCCGTTGGAATCAAAAGATGGTGACGGTTCCCTATCACATAGGCAGTCATTATCTCTCAAAAAAAGAAAAGCCCACTGAGTCGAAACCTACAAAGGAGGCTTAAGAAAGTTGGGGCATCCCGCTGACTGTAATCTCGAAAACAGGAACAATCAGGAAAAAATTAGGGATAATAAAAAAAAGGGAAGAACAAGGTCACTACAAATCCTCAACAGCATGAAAAATGCTACAAAAATGACTTCCTTCCAACAAAATTCAACTTGTGTGAACCATCACCAAAATGTCGTTCCAGACTCATTTGGAGTTCAAACGCACAATTAACTGAGTTTAGGATTGAAGAACATCACGAAGAGCGGGTGAGTACAAATATACTTTAAGCCTTTATCCTTTGTTTCTTAAAACCGTGAACCAAGCCACGTTACAAACCTTCAAAAGTCCTAATTGAAGCATGGGTTAGTTCGAAAGCATACTGTTATAAAAGGTATCCTGACTCCTGTAAGGCTTTGCTCTAAATCTTGAGTTGATTTTTTCTTTTAGAAAGTTTTCTGCTAAAAAACGCACTTTTCAAAATTTCAAGACAAGCATAAATTTTGCATTGTTTGAATATTGTTGTTTGCATATGGCTATTTGTTTGACAGCAAAGAAATTCACACAGTGAATGTTCCGATGAAAGAAAGCTCTCTCAGTGAAGAAAATCACTTCAAGTGGGATGACACTTCCGTTGCAAAAATCTCCTATCAACAAAAGGGGACATAACATGGCATTGTTTAATAAACCTGGGGCAGTCCAGTCAAGATTTCAAGAAATCTCCCAAAGTCCAGTTAACCTGGAGCAGTCCAGTCAAGATTTCAAGAAATATCTCAAAGTGCAGAGTAACCTGGGGAAAGTCTCCATCTCCATCACTTGGGGCTTTAAACGTCAATCCCAATAAAGGGTTACATACAGTCAAACATTTTCCGGCAAAGTCATAAGCACTCGCTACTTGGGGCAGTGACAAATCTCTCCAAAATCCTCCTCATAAGTTAGCTCTCAGCCAGAGTTTCAATCTTTGATAACCTCTTCCCAGCTAAGTCGACCTCAAGAATTCCTGAGAATTTTTCCATTGAAATCGCCAGATTTTTCACTATCAGAAACAAAGAATTCAACTCTTTTCTCCGTCACCAGTTCGGGATTTATTTTCCCCAGCGAGAGATCATCTTGAAAACATTACACATCCGTACATCAGGATATCATACAACGCAATCTCATTTATTTTGAGAACATCTTTGTTTGATATATGTCATTGCAATTAACCTTTACCTTTCAGGAAAAATACAATCAAATTCTCACGAAATTCAAGCTATGAAGCCTGGACCACGACCAGATAGTAGTGCATCCAACTTTCCTCTTCAACATAGATGATTTCTCAACAGAATAACGGACGATCGAGGTTCCCAAAATTCAACAGAGATGATTCTTCATAAGAATAACGGACGGCCGAAGTTCCCAAAATTCAATAGAGATGGTACCTCAGAAGAATAACGGACGATCGAAGTTCCCAAAATTCAATAGAGATGGTGCCCCAGCAGAATAACGGATAACTGAAGCTCCTAAAATTCTATTTCTCTCAAGAACAAAGATCAACATTTCCCAATGGAGTTTCTCCTCAGACAGCAAAATAGGAATCCCCATTGGAAACATTCTAAGCAAAGCTTAAAGACACACATCCTCTTCAACAACATTCCATGATTTATTTTCCCCGGTATCTGTTGAAGATATTCCAAGACTTTCGTCTGGCTCAGTTAAATCGATTCTAAGATTTCTCTGATTCTTATCCAGTCAAAGTTAATCCAAGACCTTCTCTGGCTCAGTCAGATCAACGCTAAGATCTCCCTGATTCTTATTCCAGTTGAAGATACTCCAAGACTTTTGTCTAGCTCAGTTAAACCGATTCTAAAATTTGTCTGATTCTTATCCGGTCAAAGTTAATTCAAGACCTTCTCTGGCTCAGTCAGATCGACACTAAGATCTCCCTGATTCTTATTCCAGTTGAAGATATGCCAGATTTTGCTGTTTCAGATAAATCTCTCAACGGTTTATTCTGA
The DNA here is from genome assembly GCA_948472305.1 of Vicia faba. Lineage (NCBI taxonomy): Eukaryota > Viridiplantae > Streptophyta > Magnoliopsida > Fabales > Fabaceae > Vicia > Vicia faba. The sequence goes on from OX451737.1 coordinate 1,240,041,240, forward strand.
TTCACTTCTAGATTTTGTTGTTTCAGATCCAGCTCAAACCTTCCAAATGGCATCTTTAAGCTCATTTCCATGCACAATCTCTACAATACGTCATTAAAATCCTCAGCGGAGCTGAAACTATCAAACCACAGTGGAAATCATCTGGTTTCTTCAATTCTCCAGCAAGTTATCTTAAAGCCTAAAAATCAACCAGATAACAGTTAACTTTTGTTTTATCCCTAACCAAGGATAATACCTCAGAAGATTGGCATTATCCTAAGCTCCTGATACCCTTAACAGAATGGAGATTCTCATTCTTGAAACCCCAGAAGATTGGCATACTCCCAAGCTCCTGATACCCTTAACAGAATGAAGACTCTCATTCTTGAAACCTCAGAAGATTGGCATACCCCCAAGCTCATGATACCCTTAACAGAATGAAGATTCTCATTCTTGAAACCTCAGAAGATTGGCATACTCCTAAGCTCCTGATACCCTTAATAGAATGAAGATTATCATTCTTGAAACCTCAGAAGATTGGCATACTCCCAAGCTCCTGATACCCTTAACAGAATGAAGATTCTCATTCTTGAAACCTCGGAAGATTGGCATACTCCCAAGCTCCTGATACCGTTAACAAAATGAAGATTCTCATCCTTGAAACATCAGAAGATTGGCATACACCCAACCTCTTGACCCAGACGCCTGAATGAAGATTCTCATTCTTGCTTCCCCAGTAGATTGGCATACACCCAACCTCCTGACCCAAACGCCTGCATGAAGATTCTCATTCTTGAAACCTCAGAAGATTGGCATACTCCCAAGCTCCTGATACCGTTAACAGAATGAAGATTCTCATTCTTGAAACCTCAGAAGATTGGCATACTCCCAAGCTCCTTATACCCTTAACAGAATGAAGATTCTCATTCTTGAAACCTCAGAAGATTGACATACTCCCAAGCTCCTGATTACCCTTAACAAAATGAAGATTCTCATTCTTAAAACCCCAGTAGATTGGTATACACCCAACCTCCTGACCCAAACGCCTGAGTGAAGATTCTCATTCTTGCTTTCCCAGAAGATTGGCATACATCCAAACTCCTGATATCTCCAACAGAATGAAGATTCTTATTCTTAAAGTGGAATAAAATTTTCCCCAGAGTCCTGAGCTTAATTTCCAGCAGGATAGCTACTCCCCAGCAGTATAAGCTATTCCCCACAGAGTTCTTAATTCCCAACAGAATGAAGATTCTCATTCTTAACTCTCTGATTTGAAGTCCCCAGGAATTTATTTTCCCCTAGAAGATTGAAGATTCTCAGTTTGGATTCCCCATTGAAGTTGCCAGAGTCTTCATCACTCCCCAGTTTGAGTTTATCAGAATTTTTTTTAATCCCCTGCAGATCGAAGATTCTCATTCTCACGTCTCCAGTAAAGCCTCCAAGATTTCAATTCTCCAGAAGATTGAAGTTTCTCATTCTTATTCTTCGCACAAGCCATCAGAGTTTTCCTTATTCTCCAGCAGATCAAAGTTTTCTTTTGTCTGATCCCCAATAGAGGTCTTCAGAGTTTCCCTATTCCCCAGCCGAGTAAGGATTTCCATTGGTGTACTCCCCAACTATAGTCATCAAAGTTCTTTGGATTCCCCAAGCAGGTTTCTCAAGCAGACTTACTGGATTCCCACATCCCTGTAGAGTTTGTCAAAGTTCTTGTTAACCCCCACAAGTTGTCAAGGATTTTCTATCCCCAACAGTGGTCCAAGTATTTCTCATCTTCAACAATAAAAAATTTTGAATCTCCAGCAGCGGTCATGGATTTATTTTCCCCGGCAGCAGTCAAAGATTTTATTATCCCCAACCAAGGATAATACCTCAGAAGATTGGCATACTCCCAAGCTCCTGATACCCTTAACAGAATGAAGATTCTCATTCTTGAAACCCCAGAAGATTGGCATACTCCCAAGCTCCTGATACCCTTAACAGAATGAAGACTCTCATTCTTGAAACCTCAGAAGATTGGCATACTCCCAAGCTCCTGATACCCTTAACAGAATGAAGATTATCATTCTTGAAACCTCAGAAGATTGGCATACTCCCAAGCTCCTGATACCCTTAACAGAATGAAGATTCTCATTCCTCAGAAGATTGGCATACTCCCAAGCTCCTGATACCCTTAACAGAATGAAGATTCTCATTCTTGAAACCTCAGAAGATTGGCATACTCCCAAGCTCCTGATACCGTTAACAGAATGAAGATTCTCATCCTTGAAACATCAGAAGATTGGCATACACCTAACCTCCTGACCCAGACTCCTGAATGAAGATTCTCATTCTTGCTTCCCCATTAGATTGGAATACACCCAACCTCCTGACCCAAACGCCTGAATGAAGATTCTCATTCTTGAAACCTCAGAATATTGGCATACTCCCAAGCTCCTGATACCGTTAACAGAATGAAGATTCTCATTCTTGAAACCTCAGAAGATTGGCATACTCCCAAGCTCCTGATACCCTTAACAGAATGAAGATTCTCATTCTTTAAACCTCAGAAGATTGGCATACTCCCAAGCTCCTGATTACCCTTAACAGAATGAAGATTCTCATTCTTAAAACCCCAGTAGATTGGCATACACCCAACCTCCTGACCCAAACGCCTGAGTGAAGATTCTCATTCTTGCTTTCCTAGAAGATTGGCATACATCCAAACTCCTGATATCTCCAACAGAATGAAGATTCTCATTCTTAAACTGGAATAAACTTTTCCCCAGAGTCATGAGCTTAATCTCCAGCAGGATAGCTACTCCCCAGTAGTATAAGCTATTCCCCACAAAGTTCTTAATTCCCAACAGAATGAAGATTCTCATTCTCAACTCTCCGATTTGAAGTCCCCAGAAATTTATTTTCCCCTAGAAAATTGAAGATTCTCAGTTTGGATTCCCCAGTGAAGTTTCCAGAGTCTTCATCACTCCCCAGTTTGAGTTTATCAGAATTTTTAATCCCCTACAGATCAAAGATTCTCATTCTCACGTCTCCAGTAAAGCCTCCAAGATTTCAATTCTCCAGAAGATTGAAGTTTCTTATTCCTATTCCTCGCAGAAGCCATTAGAGTTTTCCTTATTCTCCAGCAGATCAAGGTTTTCTTTTGTCTGATCCCCAGTAGAGGTCTTCAGAGTTTCCCTATTCCCCAACCGAGTAAGGATTCCCATTGGTGTACTCCCCAGCTACGGTCATCAAAGTTCTTTGGATTCCCCAAGCAGGTTTCTCAAGCAGACTTAATGATTCCCACATCCCTACAGAGTTTGTCAAAGTTCTTGTTAACCCCCACAAGTTGTCAAGGATTTTCCATCCCCAACAGTGGTTCAAGGATTTCTCGTCTTCAGCAATCAAAGATTTTGAATCTCCAGCAGCGGTCATGGATTTATTTTCCCCGACAGTAGTAAAAGATTTTATTATCTCCAGCTATCAAGGATTTATCTTCCTCGGTAAGACATCTAATCAACTTACATGCGCATACATTACATTCATACATCATAAGCATTGATAGAACACATTTTATTGTATCGCACATGTCATGCAACATAACTTTGTGTTTCAGCTAACATTTTACCCTTTTCAGGATAAGATTAAAAGCTATCTTTAACTACTATTCAAAGATTTCAGATACAGTACGGATACACTCCAAGACATGGAAGTCATTCTACTACTCATTCAGAATTTCAAGTCAAGATACAGTATGGATACACCCTAGACACGGAGGTCATCCTATTAATCATTCAGACTTCAGCAATCAGATACAGACTAGATACGCTCCAGACACGGAAGTCATTCTATTTCTCATTCAGATTCAACTATCAACTTCAGGTTTAGATACGCTCCAGAAACGGAAGTCATTCTGTCACTTGTCCAGATCCCAGTTACAGTACGAATACACTCCAGACACGGAAGTCATTCTGCTACTCATACAGATCTCAAACTTCAGATACGCACCTGACACGGTTGCCATTCTATCACTCATTCAAACATTTCCCCAGCCCAGATTTGCTCCAGACACGGATGCTATTCTGTCGCCGATTCAGAATTCAGATACAATACAGATACACTCCAGATACGGAAATCATTCTGATATTCATTCAAGAATCAAAAACAGTTACAGCTCAGAGACGTTCCAGACATGGATACCTTTATGATACTCATTCTTTCACCTACAACATACAATTCAATAAACATTCTTGGATGGCATCTTTAAGCCCATCTCCGACAAGATTTTGTCACATCTCCAAATGACATCTGTAAGCCCATTCCCTCAAACTATGCTTTGACGAGTGCAAATTTATGGGCACTCTAGTGTCCAATCCTCTTTTACCTTCGAGTCGCGAACGACAAACTCGCCAATCTAACTCTTCAGGTTCAAGAAGATTGAACAGGGGCAAATGTTGTATCCCAAAATTTGCCCTCCCTTTTTTCACAAGAAATCACAACCCTAGGGTTTTCTCAGATTTTCAAGATTGGCTCAGGAATCGATCAGACAGATTTTTCTTTGGCAGTAGATCAAGAATTAGGGTTTCTCTCGCATTTCTCAGAAGAAACTGAATTCTCAGAAATTCAATTAACTGTCACATGTTTTCACATTTTTTCAAGTTTGCTGGTTGTAGTCAAGGACTATTTATCTGGGACAGGAAATGGGAGCTGAGACTGTCATTTGGAATATTCACGTTTTGTCTCATCCAGGTTAACCAGATAATGGACGTCTGTTAAGACATTTACTTTGTTATTGGAATGAAACATTTTCTTGTTTATTGGAATACACAGTGTGTACTTTGATTGAAATAATGTTGCAAGGTTACGAGATTACAGAGTTATTGGATTGCTTAAAGTTCAAGTTATTTGTATTGGAATTATTGGAATGCAGTTTCAATTATTTTGATCAGAGAATACTTAAAGAATCTGCGAAGACTTGAGGAGAGAATTGCAAGATATTGACAGTAGAAGATTTTATTAAATATCAGATTGCCTCACAGATTTTTCATTTATTTCAAATGTTGTTACAAAAAAAATAATTTATTATTCATATGCTTTAGGTTTTTACAACTTATAGTTATTGAAAAATAAATTATTACAACTAAATGAAAAATCTCTCTAGATTACTAACCTAAGCCCATACAAATTAATAGCGCACCCCCTCCCTCCATTCTGACCCTTTTTCGCCTTTTATTTTGTTTTGGGCCTAACCCCAAACTTTCAAATCTTAAGCCCATCTTTTAACTCAATTTATTTTCTTTTCTTTTCTTTTGTTTAATAAATACTAATGTCTTTTAATTAATTCATTTTTTTAATTTGTTTTCTTTTCTCTTAGTTAATAATAACACTAAATAATATATTAAAATTTTATTTTGGTAAATTACTTTGATTTTCTTAAATTAGTTTTATTTTCTTCTTTTATTAATTAATCTTGTTTCATTTGATAAAATACCAAAAAAACATTTAATTTGATTTAATTAATTTTGCTTTCTTTAAACTTTTTTTTATTGATTAATAAAAGTACAAAATAATGGATATTTTGTTTAATTAATTTTTCTTTCTTTAAAATATTTTTCCAAACATAATAAAAATACAAAAAAAGAATAATAATAATAATTCTTAATTTTTTAGAATAGAGTCTATTTATCTCTTTTTAATAAATACATGCATTCCATAATTTATTGATTTTCTTTATTTCATAATTTGTTATAACTTTGTATTGAATTGCGACAATTCGATTTGGTTGTAATACTTGATATTTGGTCATTGTTATTCTTGTGAGACTCATCCCCACTTGTAATAATTGTACCCCCGTTCCCGGATACTTTTGTAATAGCTTAGACTTTTAATTTCCGCAATTTATTGCTTTCTATATACTGTGTAGTAATTAGGCGTGTATGGCAAGATTCAAAACTCAATCGCTAGATGACCTAATACAAAGACAAAAAGCATGTAAATTGACAACACAATACAAACATGCACCCCTAGGGTTTCATCCACTTGTTGCCTTTAAAATTGGCCATGTTATGCATGTTGAGTAATTTGGCAAAACAAAAAAAAACAAAAAATCATAGTCCGTCGATAACGCTATCTTGGTTGCCTATACAAAATGATCTAGTCCCTCATAAAAATTGCTAAAGATACTTAGCAATATTGCTATCATGGTCAATACGATGGCCCGCGCCTGTCCCGTTTAACATCCAAACACAAGTTTGTTTACCATACAATGGTAAAACAACAATGTCAAAAGATTAAAAACGTATATGAAAGATCTTTGAGTAAAATAGGGTAGACAACTCTTAGTTACTTGATCAAAACTTGCAAAACATCCTTGTTATTTTCAAACACACCTCACAACACTATTTCAAAACATTTCCCAAAAACAAACTTTCAAACCTTGAAATATCTTTTCAAAAGACAAACACCTTTGTATACATTCAAACAAGAATCATTACAAAGGTTGCCACAACGATGGCCTCTTTTCAAAACATCTTTCGAAACCACACACAAAGAACCATTTCAAACAATTGAAAAGCAAAAGAAAGTGATCTAAACAAGTAACTAAGAGCCCATGGAAAACAATGGATGAAAAGGGTGCTAGCACCTTCCCTTTTCATAATCTACCCCCCGAACCCAAGAAAACATCTCAAAGGTCTTTCCTGTGCTTTTTGACCTTTCCTTTGGATAAAATAAAAAGTCAGTGGCGACTCTTGCTAAACCGAAACATTTGTGAACACAAAACGCAAAACCCCAAGTCAGTTCTCCCACCGTACCACAGTAGGCAAAGGGGTAGGGCCCAACCGAGCATAACTTTTATTTTCCCTACATTGTTTTCTTTTTTATTTTCTCGCATGCATTCCCATTTTATCTTTAAGCCATAGACATAGGTTTTGACCACACCCATTATATTCGACAACAAGAGTGGATACCGTAGAGTACTACGGGCGTGTGGGTTGCTAATACCTTCCCCTCGCGTAACAGACTCCCTTACCTGATCTCTTGGTCGAAAGACTGTGATTTCTCCTTTTTCAGGTTTTATCGATGTTTACTTTTCCCTTTCGGCGGGATAAAAGATGTTCGGTGGCAACTTCATTGATGTTTCATTACACCAGATGACAGGTTCGGCCAAGGCGGTTTCAGCTGGCGACTTCACTGGGGACAAATTGACCTTTTGCTGGTCCATCCCGGAGTCGATCCTAGCTCTTGTTTTTTTTTGGGTGTTTATTTTACCGCTTTGCATATTTATCCGTTTGCATTGCATCCTATGTGCGCTTTACTTTCTGCATACTGGATTTGGCTGGACTGTTTGGATTCTGGATTTCTTGGTGGGTGGGTTGTTCCATGAGGCAAAAGGCCTCGTACCCAGGCTATGAGTGACTTCCATAGGAACTAGGAATAGATTGGCCATGGCAGCTATGAGGCAGATGCTTTGTAGAACTGACCATGAGACCCATGACTTCAGAGGTAGTTTGGATATGTGTTATCATATGATGATACTGACAGTCGAGCTCTTGTACTCTGATTCGACTTTTAACCTTACCTTGACCTAGACTACACCCGTGAGAGGGGCGGGAAAAATTTTCTTATAGGTACAGGTACTGTTGGTGACTTTGTGTTGTGAAAGTGACTCAGGTTCCCGTGTTAGTTTTGAAGATTTGGGATTTTCTTTTTGATCTTGAGTGGTGCTGTTATGTAATGGTCCAGCCATTATCCAGTGTGGAACTTTGATCCTGTCACGTTGCATCATAGCATATTTATTTCTAAAAAAATGATGTATAAAAAAATAACTAGCATGTGCATGTCATCTTCCAGGGACATTCGAGAGTCCTCTTTCCATCAGAAATGGCTGGCCTCCCGTCAGATGAGCTTGATTCAGTTCGTGTTGAAGAACCCACCAGACATACATTCGCTTATCAGATTCTTGCTATTGATGTGTCCGAATTGAAGAGGTTGAGTTCTTATCTGAAGGGTGATGTTCTGAATAATTTTAACAAAAATTATGGCAATTTGTTACTAATCCTTAATACTCCAGTTGACCCAATGGCTTTGATCACTCTCTTCTAGTTCTATGACAAGGAATTACGGTGTTTTACTTTTCAAGATTATCAACTGGTTCCCACACTAGAAGAGTATGCGTACCTACTTAATATCAAGTTGTCCGATGAAGTTCCTTTTGTCCAAGTGCCGGAGAAGCCGAAGTTTGAAGTTATTGCTGAAATTCTTCATTTAAGTTGGAAAGAGGTGAAAGACAATTGGAAATCAGGTGAGGATACTACAAGGTTTTATTTGGATTTCTTAGTAAAGAAAGCTGAAGGCTGGGCAAAGAAAGGGAATTGGAGTGACTTCAGCTCTCTGTTTGCTCTCATGATATACGGGATCATCCTCTTCCGTCGCAAGAGAAATTTTATGGATTTGACGACTATTTGTGTTTTTAGAAATAAGAACCTGGTACCGACACTCTTGGCAGATACTCTTTACACCATTCATTTCAGGCATGGAAAAAGAGGTAATGTAAGTTTATGTCATTCGATGTTGTATCAGTGGTTCAAGTTGCACCTACCGGTAAGTGGCCCTTTCATGGATACCCGACATTCTCTCTGATGGTCATCAAGACTTGTCAACCTTACTTCATTTGATATCCGGTGGAATTATTACATGGGGGAAGTACGAAGTATTATCACTAGCTGCAGAGATTTCCCTAATGTTCCCCTCATAGGAACTAAGGGGTGTATCAACTATAAACCTGTGCTTGCTTGTAGTCAATTGGGATATGCAATGGATGGACCGCCAAAGGTTGAGGAGGTGTCTGAATCAGTGTATTTTGTTAGAGGAAGTAATCCTGTGATGTTGAAAAGAGTGACAAGTGCTTGGAAGGGAATTCACAAGAAGGATAGAACTAATTTGGGCAAGAAGGTTCCTATTGCTAGAGTTCTTTACTTGGATTGGATTAGAGCCAGGGTTAAGATTTTGCGGTTACCATTTGCAAGGTCGACTCCTATATGTGAGAAACCTCCTACTATTCTGAGTAACACGGTGCCTACCGAGGTGTTCACCCAGGTTCATGTTGAGAACATTCAACTTCGTGCAAAAGACCGTGAGGCAGGGATGAAACTTTATTGGGTAGATCAAGAGAGGGCCGACTTAGCTCGCAAACTCAAAGAAGCTCAAGGGGAAACTTCTGATGCAACCAGTTTTAGGAAGAGGTATCATGCTGCAATGGGAGAAGAGTTGAGTAAGACCCAGCAAGAGTGCCAGAAGCTTCAGACATCTGAGAATAGCTACATGAAGAAGATTCAAAACTTGGAGAAACAACTCAAAGACAAAGATACTTAGCTTAAGAAGGAGGTAGCCCAGAGGCGTGTCGCAGAGGATCGGTTTCAAGAAAGTGAAGTAGTTGCATCACAACTTTTGAAGGAGAAAGCCAGGCTTGAAGAGTATTGTCAACACCTGGAAGCGTGTCTTGTTCCGGAGATTTAGTTTTTGTTACTTACCTTTGGTGTATTTGGTCACCCCCAGGATTGTTGGAAGGGACCATTGTTTGTTTTTATTATTCAGTTTTTTGTTAAATTTACTTTGAAACACGTATTTTGTTGTTTATCGTTACACTCTTAAATGTCCAAAGTCACTTGAACATCGTTTCTTTTATTTGTAAATAATTGAAGTATTTGTCTTATTGTCCTTTTTCCCCTGGATTGTATGTTTGATCTTTGGTTGCACGCCGTGACTGATGAATAAAAGGACTCTTGAATACCGGGAAATGAAAAACATATCATGCACATCATGCATTTTATAACATTACAGGTTATCTCAAGACGATATTCTTATTCTTCTGCTTTCTTATTCAGAATTTAAGACGACTACTCATCGGTATTCCACCAAAAACAATTTGCCAAGACAGATGGAACAAGTTCAAGCTGAACTCGCTGAAATAAGGGCCCAGATGGCTACTCAGATGACTCAGTTCATGGAGGTCATCACCAATGTGAATCGCCGACAGGAGGAACTGGCTGCCATTGTCAACAATCAGCGCCGCTATCCAGGGGATGGTGGAAATCAAGGGCTCTATCAGGACGTTTCTGTAGGATTGGGGGATGTGCAAGATCAGCCTGTTGGAAATTTTCACGGCATGCCAGGAAACCCTTTTATGCGCAACGTATGACAGTTTCCCCCGTCTCCGGGACCTCGTCTTGTGGGGAACAGAAGAGATAATCAGGGTGGTGTAAGGAACTATCAGGAGCAGGATTATGACTTTGACCATGATGAAGATCAGTTTTCTGTTCGGCGTTCAGAGCCGGAAGTTCAGGTTGAGGATAGGAAGTACCGGTTGTTGGAAGAACGTTTGAAGGTTGTAGAAGGGAAATGAGCCCTTGGTATAGATGCTAATGATCTCGAATTGGTGTCTAATGGGGTGAAAGTTCCTCCAAAGTTCAAGCCTCCTATATTTGAAAAGTACAACGGAATGTCATGTCCTGTTACTCATGCAACTGCTTATTTCCAAAAAATGTCGGTGCATACTGAGGATTAGGGGCTTTTGATTCACATTTTCCAGGATAGCCTATCTGGGGCATCCCTGGAGTGGTACATGAAGTTGGAGAAAACCCATATTCATTGCTGGAATGATCTTGCTCAGGCTTTTGTCAAACATTATCAGTACAATGTGGATATGGCGCCTAATCACACTCAGTTACAGAATTTGTCGTAAGGACCAAGAGAATCTTTCAAGGAATACGCTCAGAGGTGGCGTGAGTTGGTTTCGAGGGTTCAACCTCCACTCATGGAGAGAGAACTCATTGATAGGTTTATGAGTACCCTGCAAGGGCCATTCTATGAGCACATGATAGGAAGTACTTCGGTAGGATTTGCAGACTTGGTTATGGCTGGTGAAAGAATTAAGGTAGGTTTGAAATTGGGGAAAATTCAGATTGGAGGTTCTAGTGGCTCATCAAGAGGCAGTAAGAAACCATTCAGCTCTTACCCTAAGAAAAGGGAAGGCGACGCAAGTGCGGTTGACTCTCATAGATGAAGAAGAGACGATCGTCAACACCAACAAATCAATGCAGTCTCTATTCCTGTTAATGCTCCTCCGCAACAGAGACCGAATACAATTCCTCAACAACAAAGACAACAAGATGCTCCCCGTCAGTATAATAATCAACAGCAGAGACAACTGAGAAAATTAGATCACTTGCCAGTATCTCTTACTAAAGCACTCCACCATTTACTCGATTTGAAGTTGATCGGTTTGAGAAATATGCCACCACCACCCGTAATACTTCCTCCTAACTATGATTCTAATGCAAGATGTGAATTCCATTCAGGCGGAGTTGGTCATTCTACTGACAATTGCTTTGTGTTGAAATGAAAAATACAAGACCTGTTGGATGCTAAGGCAATTTAGTTTACTCCAGTGACTGGTCCGAATGTTACTCAAAACCCAATGCCTAGGCATGAAGGAGGTGTTGTTAATATGATTGATGATGATGGTGAAGTATTAAATTTAATCATGAATATGGAACAAGTAACTACTCCGTTGTGGTATGTTAAGAGGTATTTGCTTGACAATTCTATTTTCCCGGGTTGTACTTCAGAGTGTACCAAGTGTAGAGAGCAACCGAAGGGCTGTGATGATTTAAAAGCTAGTATCCAATTGATGATAAAGGAGGGTTCCCTACAGTTCGATAGAAAACCGAGCTACCGTAAGGTTACCGAAGAAGATGTTACTGTGGTATCTATTCCTTACACCCCTGTGCGCATTCCTACCCCATCTAGGGCGGCTCCTTTAATGATCACGATACCTGGTCCCATGCCGTATACCAGTGTGAAGGCCATCCCATGGCATTACGGTGCTGATGTTTATTACCATGGGGTGAAGCAGGAAGTAAGTACTCCTTTGTCTGAGGAAGAACATGCTGAAGATAATGAAGGGAAGTTCATAATTTTTCTGGTGTGGGTCGAATGACTAGAAGCGGGAGAGTATTTGGTCCTTCCAATGTGCAAGATGCGGCAGATGCCTCTGCAAGAGAAAAAGGAAAACAACATGCGATAATTGGTAATCCAAGGGTTACGCCATCCAATGTGACTCAACCAATTCCAATACCAGAAGCTTCTTCAGTTCCCAATGAGGTTGAAGAGTTAATGCAGATTATCAGAAAGAGTGATTATAGCATAATTGATCATCTGAGCCATACTCCTTCTAAATAATGCATTCGTGCCACATGAGATAACAGTCAATCAGTTTGAGAATGTTTGTGCTAACATATCTGCCGGGAATGGTCTGAGCTTCACAAATTTTGATCTTCCTATGGAGGGGCCAAACCATAAAAATGTGTTTCATATTTCAATGGAGTGCAGGGGCACTACTTTATCCCGAGTTTTGGTGGATACAGGATCGTCTTTAAATGTATTGCCTAAGTCAGCATTGATGAAAATTGATTATTCTGGACTGGAGCTACGCCCTAGTGATTTGATGGTGAAGGCGTTTGATGGGTCTCGAAGGTCAGTGTTTTGGGAGGTGTAGTTACCAATCAAGGTCGGTCCTCGCACCTTCACGGCTACATTTTTTTGTAATGGATATACAACCAGCGTATTGTTGTTTGTTGGGGCGACTGTGGATTCATAAAGCAGGGGCAGTCACTTATACTCTTCATCAGAAAATCAAGTATCCTGCAGAGGGAAAGGTGATAAATGTTGTACCCCAAAATTTTCCCTCCCATATTTCTCAAAACATTGCAAGAATAATCTCCAAGTGGCTCAAAATTGCTCAAGAGTTGGACAGTCAAATCATCTCCTAAGATAGTCAACCTCAAATTAGGGTTTTGTGTTGCATCAAGGTCCTTGCATCCAAATGACCTCAAGTTCTTCCCAATGTCCTAATATGGTCTCAAGTTCATCCATGTCAAATTTCAAGCCTTGCAGAGGAAGTTTGGTCAGTCAATTGCTCAAGAGGCCCAAAAATCGACTATGCTAGGGCAAAAGTCAACTGTGGCCTACAAACAGTCAAACTTCAAGATCTTTTGTCAACATTCTAATTTTGAATTATATTTCATCATTTGATCAAGGGTTGATCATGATTCATCAAGGATTGCTCAAAATTCATCAAGACTCAAAAGATGCTAAATTAGGGTCTTGTAGGAAAAGTGAACTCAACTTTGACCAAGCATAACTTTCTCATACTTTATGAGAAACGACCCATCCAAAGCTCATTTTGAAGAGAATGTAATTTACTACAATCCATCTTCATACCTCAAGATCCGAAAATGCATTCAAAAGAAGTTACAAATTTGGACATTATAGGTCATTTTTGAAAGTCAACAAAAACCCCTTTTTTGCCAAAGCTTATAACTTAAGCATGGAATATCAAAATGAGATGAGACCAAAAGGGTTGGTTAGAGGACATATCAATATTTCTAAAAAGTCCAAGAACACTTCCAAAAGTTAAAAATTTAAGAAGTTATGCATTGTTGAAGTTGGGAATTTTTGCAAAATTGCCAAAAGTCAACCATCCCCAAAACATCAAATTTTGTTAACTGAGCCCATTTTTTTCCACTTGATTTGATCTTGTCACACTAAACATGTGTCCTAGCTTCAGACTCATGACCATTTAGCAATTTTATTATTTAATTTTATTTTTTAATGAATTATTGCATTTTAAATCAATTTAAATCATATAAAATCCAAACATTGATTATTGGATCTCTTTTTGGCTATTTCAGGACCTAATAATCATCATCAATGGAATAAAATTCGAATCATCCATTCCATGTGCAAAGAGATTGTTTTTTGGACAAGTTTGGAAAGTTATCAATGGTGAATCAAATCATATCTTCAAGCATTGATTTACAAAGATTCAAGACCCAAAACTTGACCTAATCCAATGCTCATTACATATACAAGCTAAAGGCACACAAATCAGAGGTAAGAGGCTGCATAAACATCAAAAGCAAACTTGAGAAAACTTGGAAAAAGTTGGAATCTGAAATCGCGCATAGAGGCCAATTCAGAATCAAGTCTCCACACTAATCGATTGCTGGACCATCCGTGAAGCGAAATCAACCCAGAACCAGTCCCCATACGCATCCAGGAGCTTTGTAAGTGTTTCAAAAAACCACCTTTTAGTCGAATTCATATATCATTATTCTTGCATATTTTTGACAAAATCTTTGCATATTCATGATCTTTGTTCAATTTGCAAGCTTTCTGCATTAGCCAATTGTATTCATATGGTCTATAACCCCCTAGCCGAATCTAGGGTTCGTGGTCTTTGTATTTTCGGCGTTTTTTCTATAGGTGAAATCAAGGCCATTAATGGACATAGATGTGCTCAGGATGTCCAGACGAACATGTCCATGGTCTTGGTTTGTATTTTTATAGCCTAGAACTAATTATAGGATGCAGCTATGGATTTAGCTGCGGATGTAAATCCGCAGGTAGAAAAACCAGGTCCAACGAAGAAGATGAAGACGTGCCTCCCTCCTATTGGGCAGTTCAAATATTCGCGCTTTCTTTTTTATTTTTCTGGCATATTATTATGTTTTCCATATAATTATTGTTGTCCATTATGATAACAATTAGAACGCGTTGGTTGAGTGGTGGACGTGTTGGCCAGTGAGCAGCAGGACCTGGGTTCGAATCCCAGGTCCCCATATTCCTTTTTATTATTTTCTTTCAGGTGTTCCAACGTGTCTCATGCATTGCAGCGCACCATGGTCTCTCACTTGATCACTTGCCAGATGGCCCCAAGCCATATCTGGTGGTCCAGAATGAATGCCTACCCTAAGCCAAAGTCAACGCGTGTGCATGGAATTCCAAAAGGTCAATACAGGCCAACGTTAATGGGCCTTGAAATTGCTGATCTCACCTCCAACTTGGGCCCAAAACCCCCTTGGTTATTTTTATTTCTTTCTTTCTTTTATTTTATTTATTTATTTGATTAATTATTTTTATTATTTAATTACCCAATAAATCTTTTCCTCTTAAAATCAAAAACCAAAAAATATATTTTATTTATAAAAATTAAATTCAGCACTTTATTTTTGTAAATAAATATTAATTTAATTAATTTAGTTTTAATTAGGTATAACTTTTACTATTTTTTGCAATATTTAAAATTAATTTAGATAATTAGGTTTTACTAACTTTAAATCAAATTTATTTTATTTCCTTAAATATCAAAAACTCCAAAAATATTTTTATTAATTAATTAATTAATTTATTTAATTGTTAACTTAATTTAATTTCTTTTAATCCAAAAATAACAAAAAAAAATCACTTTCTTTCAAAAAGGGTCAAAACCCTAAAAACTCGCCTGATTTAATTTCTCGCACGCGATCCATTTTATCATATTATTGTATCTGTTTCCCGGAATGTAATAGTTTAATAGGACTTTAAATACTTTTATTGCTTTATTTATTTTCCGCATTTTAATTTTAAGGGTTGTTTTTTGGCGATGTAAATACCCGACGCCTTGTAATAGTTAGATTTAATTTCCGCAACTTATAAATTGTTAGATGTTTGATAATAGGGAATGCATGACAAGATCAAATGTTTAAACCTAAAATCAACATAGATAACCATTGACATGTACAAAGATAAAAATTAACCGAAATAACACACTCGCACATGCGCACTCTTAGGGTACATCTCGCTTGGTTGCCTTCGAACGTGGTCATTGAGTATAGGAAGTTTTAGAAGTCGCCCTCTTGTCCAAAGATCATAGTCGCCTCGAAACGGTTGCCTCAGAAAAATGATCTAAGACATTAGGGTTACCGCTAAGGCGTCCTAACATTGCTTTAGTGACCGCACGTCCCTTAATCGAATTAACCCTTAAACTTCAATGACGGTGCTACCTACTCATCAATGGTGGGATAGCATTGTCTAAAGGACATTAGCACGGATTGATTCCTTTTTCGAATAGGTAGATGGTTCTTAAGTACTTGCTCCTACAAAAAACAAAAATAAAACTTTTCGCACTTACACTTTTCAAACAAAAAACTTCTTTCAAACCCACAAACACAAAGAAAAGCAATTTTTGAAAACACTTTGAGCAAGTACCTAAAAGCCCGTGGATAACCACGGATAAAAAGGGTGCCAACACCTTCCCTTTCTATAATCTACCCCTCGGACCCGAGAAACATCTCGAAAAAGGAATTTTTCTGTGCTTTTTTCCTTTCCTTGTTGGATAAAATAAAAGACGGTGGCGACTCTTGCTTACCGCGACATTTTGCAAAAACAAACGCAAAACGCGAACCAACATTCCAAAAACAGTCAGTTCTCTCCCACCGTATCATAAAACTGGCGACTCTGCTGGGGATATCTTATAAGTGGGGTGTACCTTAGGAATAATTCATAATGTTTTCAATTGCTTGATTTGTATGATTTATCTTTGTGGGCTTGAATCGGAGTTACTATAGATCCTAACCCAGATCTGGGGGATACCCTTTAGGTAAGTAGCAATAAACTATGAGGGAACTGTACGGCGTAGATCGATACGTTTGAAGCAGTAGCTACATTGGTGTGGCACTTTAGTATGTACCGATATCCCTTGTGGCGCAACGAGGAGAATATGGGTCCGCTAAGGGATCATTAAGCACCAACTGACCTTAGAACCTTTAAATTGACCAACTTGACCATAGAACAGTAGCAGTATGCTACACTCATTGAGACCAAACTCTCGCGATGATTCCGGCTCCAAGAAAAGGTTGCTAAACTGGAATTATGACCGATCGAGGGTGGTCAGTGATATTGAGATCCTCTAGAACCCGGTTACTATTTCTAGGACAGGTTGAACCAACTAAACTGAAAGAGGGTTATACCTAGACCCCATGCAAGCCTAAACTTAAGGCTGTTTGTGTGACTTATGTGCCTTCAAACTTGAACTACTTGCACATTCTTGTTATCTGACAATGTTGTACCCCAAAATTTGCCCTCCCATTTCCTCAACATTTTCTCATCACAAAACCCTTGAAGATCAAGATCCAGTTAGGGTTTTCCTCTGCTCAAGATTTCTCCTTGCACTGTAGACCCAAATTAGGGTTTGTGATTGCACAAAGAGATTTTGACCTAAAGTGCCTAAAATGACTTTCATGCTTCATGTTGGACTCTCAAGTTTATCCATACCAAGTTTCAAGTCTTGATGCCAAGTTTTGCCCAGTCAATTGGGCAGATGACCTAGATATCAGCTGTATTGGGGAAAAAGTCAACTGTGGCCAATTGACAGTCAAATCTCATGAAAATTGACCCACATCAACATTATGAACTCACATAGACCATTTGATCAAGTTTGGATCACAATTCCACAAGAAATTTGATCAGATCATCAAAAGGGCAAAATGGTCATTTTTAGGGTTTTGACTGCACAAAGGCAATTTTTGACTGTTTGACCTAGCCAATGGCAAACCAAGCTCACATATGGACTCAAGGACCCCATGGAATTATCTTGACATGCTCAACAAACTCAAAAGATCCCAAGTACACAAGATTGACAGTTGAATTTCCCAGTCAATTGATCAATTTTGACTGTATACTGAAAAGTCAAACTTTGACTTTTTGGTCAAAATCAAGAGTCAAGATTCATTTTTCATCAAAACATGCCAAATCATGAAACTTTTTCACCAAGAAACCAAGAAATGCAAATTAGGGTTTGAAATGGGAATTTTTCATAACTTAGAATTTTTCTAAGTTATGGAAAACCCTAATTTTTTCCCAACTTTGCCCCACTTTCTCACCAAGATTCATTTGGATTCAAACAAAAGTCAAAACATGAAAGTTGTAGCTTGTTGCATAATCTACAACTTTGATTCACAATGTTTTCCCAAATGAGGCTTGTATCTCAAGTTACAAATTTTTGAATAAGGGCACTAAACCATTCATAACTTAGTGAAAATTTGACCTTTTTGACAAGTTTTTCTACCTAACTTCAAGGCCATTTTCCATACACTTCCACTTGGAATTTCAATTTTCATTTCAAAGATGGATTGTAGTACACATTCCAAGCTTTCCAAAATGTCCAAGAACTTCTCAAACAACCTCATAACTTGAGAGAATCGAATTTCACAATATGGCAAAAATCCACTTTTGAATGGTTCATGAACATGTTCATAACTTAGGCCATTTTCAAATCAGCATAGTTTGTGCTACATTACAGGTCCTAAAACCCTTTGACACTCATAAATTTAATGCAAAACCATTGAACCAAGTTGTTATTCTAAGCCTTTGGACATTACATGGAGAATTAACCCTAAACTAGAAAAAGCATTATTTCCATTTTGAAAAAGTAGAACTTTATGTCAAGTTTGCAATCCAAGTGGTACAGTCCAAATCTTCTTGGCACAAGTTTGTGAGCAAATTGCACTGATCAAGGCCAATGTGTGCAACATAGTGTGAGGGCCTGTACAGGCTAGAATAATCAAGTGGCCATTGCTTGCTTCAAGTTCAAGTAAGATAGCATAACTTGTACCAACTTCCATCTCAGCTAAAAAACACTTAGACAAACTTATCAAACACATTCCACACATCTCAACCAAGCTAAAGCACGAGCCTTTTACCTCCAATCCATCCCAAAACTCAGAATCACCTTGAAACTGCTCAAACAAAGCAACCTCTGCAGATTGAGTTCCAACTCTCAATCCTTTTAAGCATTCTTGCCCAAACCAGTTCATACACCTTCCCTACCATTTATGCAAGCTAACCAAAAGCTAATACACAACCTGTAATCCCTCTAACTGGTTCCACCATTTTCACATTTCTGATTTGCAGGTGAAGTGCTCTAGCTCGATTCAAAAGCTTCCAAGACAAAGTAAAGCTTGGAATAGCATCCCTGGACCTCAAGGAAGCTATCCCAATCATCACCTTGCACTGAGAGCTTCTCCATTGCCAGATAGAACTTCAACTGAACAAGTAAGTTTTTGAATTCGTATCTCTCTTATTAGGCATTGTTAGCTTTAGGTTTGTGAAGAGAATATGTCATAATCATTTCCCTGAACATGCCCATATAATTAGATTTTATTTATATTATGTGTGTTGCAAGAATTTGATGCCTGAACTTTGAACAAAAATTAGGTTAAGAATTGGGAGAGAAGAAATTCTCTCTCATTTCTGAGAGTTAAAACATGTTTTTTATATGTGTGAATTTGTAGAAAGATGCTTAACAGTTTTGATGTTGGAAGTTTTTGCTAAAACTCAAGGAATCAGGACCTTGCAATGGAAGAAAGTGGCGCGTATTTTGTTCAAACAGAAGGCTGGAGGTTGAAGAAAGGTCTTCATGGGCTGGGCTTATGTTGACTTTTCTTTTTGCACCACATAATTGCTTCTGAATCCCCTGAGCCCATTTTGCTTATTTCTTTGACTTTTTCTTTTTTTGATTGACTTATTTATTTTTTCTCATGATATTAAAAATATAAAAATATTTTTCTCACCATTTTTGAATTTATTAGGCATTTATTCAGTTTTCTTTTAGTTTATACATAAATAGATAAATACATATATTTTTGTTTAAAATACTAAAATAGTGCAAATCCATTTTTATACACTTTTATTTTTGTTTTACTTTCTGAAAATATTTTATAGAAAAATACTTTTTTTATTATTTAATATTAAATATTATTATTTTTATATATAATACATATTTAGAACTTAATATATATATATATATATATATATATATATATATATATATATATATATATATATATATATATATATATATATATATATATATATATATATATATATATATATATATATATATATATATATATATATATATATATATATATTAGTATATTTAGGTTAAAATACAAAAATACATATATTTTTTCATTTTATTAATATTTGACATAAAAAATACATTTTGGACAAATACCTCATTTTATTTTATTTTGTATGTGTAAATAAATATTTGTACATAATAAATGAATAATGTATTTTATTTAATAGAATTAGGGTTTTGCCCTAAATATGAAAATACTCCAAAAAATAATACCTTTTTAGTTTCTTTTTTTATTTTACATAAATAATTCTTTTTTCATACATATAAAAATTCTTTTTGCATTCTTGCATATTTGTCTTATTTTATTTAATCTATGTAAATTAATCATCTTGTAAAATATTTCAATATTGATGTAATAGTTTTAGGTTTAAATTCCTTGTCAAGATCCCCATTTGAACATTTGTACCCCCCTTCCCATATTTGGTTTTGTAATAGCTTAGTAAATTTATTTTCGCACTTTATTGCTTTCCAATTATACCATGTTAGAATTAGGGTTTGTATGCGAAAAACGACAAAATAGTTATGACCTAATCTCAAGATAAACAAAGCATGAAAATGGACACACAAATCACACTTGCACCCCCTAGGGTATTCCACTTGTTGCCTTTCAAAATTGGGCCATATTGCATGTTAGGTCTCTTTGGGCAAAACAAACAAATCAAATGATCATAGTCCCTCGATAACACTTTCAAAATGTTGCTTAAACAAATGATCAAGTCCCCTAAAGAAAATGCCCAAAGATACTTGGCACCATTGCAATTGTGGTCTAAACGATGACCCGCGCCCGTCCCTTTCACATCCTAACATGAGATTGTCCACCAAATACAATGGTGGAACAAACTTATTAAAAGGGTTAAAACATAGCAATAAACTTTGAGAAAATTTAGGAGTAGATAACCTCTTAGTTACTTGAATCAAACTTGCAAAAACAAAAACACTTGCCTATTTTCTAAAACCACACTTCACAACACTTTCAAGACAACTTTCAAAAAACAAATGAAAACCTTTTCAAAAGACCTACACCTTTGTATACATACCCACATGGATCATTACAAAGGTTGCCACCACAATGGCTTCTTTTCAAAACATTTTTCAAACCCACACACACAAGCACCATTTCAAACAATTGAAAACAAAAGGCAAGTGGTCTAAGCAAGTAACTAAGAGCCCATGGATAACCATGGATGGAAAGGGTGCTAATACCTTCCCTTTCTATAATCTACTCCCCGAACCCAAGAAAAATCTCAAAGGTTTTTGCTGTGCTTTTTAAACCTTTCCTTAGGATAAAATAAAAAGTCGGTGGCGACTCTTGCTCAACCGAAACATTTGCGAAAACAAACGCAAAACCTCAAGTCAGTTCTCCCACCGTATCACAGAACTGGCGACTCTGCTGGGGAGTACTTTAAAAGTGGAGTAACCTTAGGGCTTAGATCACCTTTGTTTTCAATTGTTTGCTTTGATTGCTTTTATATTTGTGGGCTTTGCATCGGAGTTTCATAGATCCTAACCCGGATCTGGGAAAATACCCTTTCTAGGTAGCATAATCTGTGAGGGACCTGTCCGACGTAGACCGACATGGGTGAAGCAGTGGCTATGTTGGTGTGGCATCTTGGTCTGTACCTATATCCCTTGTGTTGCAACGGGGAGAATATAGGTCTTCTAAGGAGTCATTAAACACCAACCAACCTTAGAACCCTAAATTGACCAACTTGGCCATTAGGACAGTAGCAGTATGCTACACTCATTAAGGCTAAACTCTCGAGATGGTTCTGGCCGCGAGAAAAGATTGCGATGCTGGAGTTATGACCGATTGAGGGTAGCCAATGATTTGAGATCCTCTAGAACCCGGTTACTTTTGATAGGACAGGTTTTAACCAACAAAATCAAAAGAGGGTAATACCTGAAATTCATGTTGGCCTGAAACCTAAGGGTGTCTTGTGTGACTTGTGTGCCTTACCATGCTTATGTGAATACTTATGGTGTGCTTCATCATAGAATCATGCCATCATACCATTGCATGCATCCTGTATAAAGGACTAACCTATTTCAAAGACAAAAGAGTTTCATCTTTGCTCTGTTTTGTAGGACATCATGATGCCCGTGCGTAGGAATACTGTCCGGATCAACTTTGTTCAACCATCAACTTTACTCAAGGATTTGGTTGGTAGGATTCCAAACACTTCTTCCCTCATCAACATACATGGTTCTCTCCTTGGCTTGGTCACTGCAAAATGGGACCAACAACTGATGAGTGTTCTGACCCAGTTTTATGACCCTCTGTATCATTGTTTCACCTTTCAAGACTTCCAGCTGGTTCCTACCCTGGAAGAATTCTCTTATTTGTTGGGGATCTCTGTCTTGGAACAAACTCCATTCACTGGTTTGGAAAACACTCCTAGGCCTGAAGAGATTTCTGCAATTCTCCCCTTGACCAAAGAAGAGGTATTAGCTAACTGGGAAACTAGAAATGGGGTCAAGGGCTTTTTGGTCAAATTTCTGGTTGGCAAGTCTAATGATTTCTGGAATGACTTGGACTTCAAGGCGTACGAGGATATTCTGGCTCTTTTGATCTATGGTCTGGTATTGTTTCCCAATCCTGACACCTTTATCAGTATCCATGTCATAAGGATCTTCATGTCTCGGAATCCTATACCCACTCTTTTGGGTGATATTCTACAACAACTCTATGCTCGTACTGCTCGAAAACGGGGAACTCCGTGGTGTTGTGCTCCTTTGCTAGTGAGGTGGTTTATTTCGCACCTTCCTAAGTTCGTGCTGAAGAATGAAGAAGGAAAAGGTTGGGCTCGGAGGTTAATGTCTCTCACTGATAATGACATCACTTGGACTCTCAGAGGTTTGGATGAGGTAGCTGTTATTGATCGTTGCGGAGAATACCCTAATGTTCCTTTGATTGGCATCCAAGGAGGAATATCTTACAATCCATGCTTAGCTCTCCGTCAGTTTGGAAGAGCCAGAGGAGATGGGCCTCATGAAATGCTGGTTCCTCACTTCCATTTTGAGTTTCAGGCAGACAGTGACAAACTACGCCATGGATTCATTAGAGCCTGGGACAGAATTCACAAAGCTGACCCACATGAGTTGGGGCCAAAGACTTATCTACCGATGGAGCCCTATTGCAAATGGGTCCGCGTCCGTGCTCAGAGGTTAGGTATGCCGTACGAAGCTGTTAGACCTCTCATTCTTGAATCTCCTGATGAAGATGGGGTTCCTCCAACTGTCCTCCCTCCTCAGATACCTACTGATTTTGACACAATGAAGAGATCTTGGGCGCAGCTAAAGGAAGAACGGGATTTCTATCGGGAGAAGTTCAACGAGCAGGAACGGAAGATCCAGAGGCTGGCTAAGCAATTGGAGGAAGAGCGGGTCCTGAACAGCTACATCAGCACTGAAAAAAGGAGGCCATGGGAGCATTGATGAGCTTTGGATATTTCCTTTTATAGCTTTTATTTCCTTTCCAGTATTTTTTCATTCCTGTAATGCCTAAGGGCAAGTTGTTGAACAATTGAAAATTTCAATCTAATGAAGTGTGTTTCCCTTTTTTGTCTACAAAGTTGAATCTTGTTTGTCTTTGAAAACATAAAACATACGCATTCCATTGCACCATATGCATAGCAGGTACCCTATTTCACAGGTTGCTTAATCTCCTTCGCTGTTTATTTTGAACAATCATCATGAATCCAGACTCATCCAGTGAGCAAGCAATCAAGGCCCTTCAGGCCCAAAGTGCCTAGTTTCAAGAAATGGTCCTAAGCCTGGCCCAAGGTCAGCAAGAGTTGAAGACTCTACTCCTGAAGAAGAAAAAGAAAAAGAGGAATGCGTTGTTCAACACCGGACGCAGATTTGGGAACACACTCCATAATGAAGCTGATCCAACTACTTCTTCTGCTGAGAAAAACAGTCCCCAAGGGGGAGGAGCTCCTAGTCCCGCAGTCTCCGACAACGAGACGGACTACAACGACAAACAATACCCACCTGCTGCTGACAGATACAGGCAATTGGAGGACCGCTTGAGCGCCATGGAAATTCAGAATGTGCCGGGGCTGGATTTCGGAGATTTGGGGTTATCTTCTGGGGTAGTAATTCCACACAAGTTTAAGGCGCCTGCCTTCGCCAAGTATGATGGGGTCTCCTGCCCAAAGCTGCATCTAAGGTCGTACGTAAGGAAAATCCAACCTTATACGGCAGATAAGAACCTTTGGATTCACTTCTTCCAAGATAGCCTCTCGAGGTCACAGCTTGAATGGTTCTATCAATTAGATGGAACTAGCATCCGACACTGGGAAGATTTGGCAACCGCATTCTACAGACAATATCAATACAATTCTGATCTCGCTCCAACACGTACCCAACTTCAGGGTATGTCTCTAGGAACGGGTGAAGGATTCAAAGAATACGCGCAAAAGTGGAGAGATTTGGCTGGCAGGGTGCAGCCTCCATTGACGGATCGTGAGCTGGTTGATATGTTCCTAGGGACTTTGTCTGGTCCCTTTTTCAATCATTTGGTTGGTAACTCCTCCGCTGGGTTTACGGATTTGATTCTGACGGGAGAAAGAATTGAAGCTGGCATCAGGTCATGAAAGATACAAAAAGCTGCCTCCACAAGTACTGAGAAAAGGCCGTTTAAAAAAGAAGCAAGCGCCGTCTATGGTCCTAGACGACAAGTCAAGCCCGAAAGTCGCCAAGCCGTCAATGCTTTGGTCATTTCAAAACCTGTTGCTGCTCCTTAGCAGTACAATCAACAAAGAGGTGAAAGGCCCAAGAGGCAGTATACTCGGCTGAGTATGACCTTATCTCAAATTTTACCCCAACTGTTATCAACTAACTTGGTGACCCTCAAAGAAGCTCCTAAGGTCGTCAACACTGCGTCTCCTAAGTATAACCCAAATGCCCGGTGTGCTTATCATTCTGATAGTCCCGGGCACACTACTGATGATTGCTGGGCCTTGAGAAACAAAGTGCAAGATCTTATCGACGCAAAGGAAATTCAGTTTGAAGCGCCTGAGAGACCAAATGTTGTAACTGCTCCTATGCCCCAGCATAGAGTAAATGCCATTGAGGAAGAGTTGTATGCTATTTCGGTGAATGAAGTTGTTACCCCTCTGTTGACTGTTAAGAGGAACTTACTACTAGCCGGTTTATTTCCGGGTTGTAGTAAGGGTTGCCTCCTGTGTGCTGTAATCCCTACCGGTTGTCCACTGCTGAAATCAGGCATCCAAAGCCTGATGGATAGCAAGGAGATTCTGTTCAAGAAAACTGCTGTTCCGTTTGTTTCTGTTGAAGAAATATTTGTTGTCACAATTTACAATCCTGCCAAAGCTCCCGTGAAGAAACCAGTCCAAATTATGTCTGTCGCACCCATCACTATTACTGTTCCGGGGCCTCTCCCCTATGAGTCTGATAAAGCGGTCCCATGGCATTATGGAGCCGACGTGTATGTGCTTGGGGTGAAGCAGGAATTCAACACCACTACCAGTATCAGTAACATCACTGGTCCCGCCAAGATTACCCGCAGTGGCAGGCTCTTCTCGCCTGACATTGCACCGCCAGTTATCCGAAAATCGCTCACCATCACACCCGCAAGTGTGCATGATCCAATTCAAGTTCCTGTGTCTACTAATGCCGCCGAGTCTTCTGATACTCGGGGCAAAGAAGTTGCTACCGATTTTCCTGCCAGGACGGAGGCACCAAAAAAGAAGACTGCTTTGGAAGCCTCCCAACAAGAAATGGAGGAAATCCTTAAAATTATCAAAAAGAGTGACTTTAACGTTGTTGAACAGTTGGGGCATACTCCCTCCAAAATCTCTATGTTATCATTGCTGCTATGCTCAGAGGCCCATGCAAAAGCCCTGATTTCATTTCTGAAAACGGCCCATGTGCCGCAAGAGACCTCCGCGGATCAATTCACCGACTGTGTGGCTAATTTGACAGCTGACAATGGCTTAGGGTTCTCGGATGCTGACCTTACCGCCAAAGGAAAAAATCACAATGATGCCCTGCACGTTTCCATAGAATGCAGGGGCACTACTCTCGCACACGTGTTAGTGGATACCAGCTCTTCCCTGAATGTCTTGCCCAAGAAAGCATTGGATCGCTTGGATTATGAGGGCCTGGAGTTGAAACCTAGTAACATCATTGTTAGAGCCTTCGACGGTTCTAAGAGGATGGTGCACGGTGAAGTAGACATACCTATTCGTGTGGGTTCCCAAGTTTTCAACTCAACGTTCTATGTAATGGATATTCGTCCATCTTATTCCTGCTTGTTGGGTCGACCCTGGATTCACAAAGCTGGGGCAGTAACATCCACTCTACACCAAAATCTCAAATACCTTGTCAAAGGGAAGATTGTTACTGTGCAGGGTGAGGAGGAATACATGGTTAGTCACTTAAATTCATTCCGGTATATCGAGATGGACGGGGAGTTTATTGAAACCCCCTTTCAGCATTTTGAGGAAGTACCTCCAGTGTTGGCATCAGCTGAGACAGTAGTTGAAGAGGACTTCCGTTGAAGATGGCGTCCTTGAAGGATGCCCAGGCTGTAATCGAGAAAGGCAATTGTGCGAACTGGGGTCAGCTTCCTGACTTCACTCAAAAGAACGACAAGTTTGGGCTGGGCTTTACTGCAGAGGCTCAGAGGGCTGTGCGAAAGGAAAAGATCAGAAAGGCTCCGATGTTTATCTCCAACCCAAGGGTGAATGCTATTAAGGAGGATGTAGAGGAAGCAGAGTTTGACAGTTAGATCTACCCGACTACTAGCAACGGACCAAGCAACTGGACGACAAAGGATTTTACACCTATCACATTTGTCACGCGGTAATTAATTTCTTTTGATTTCTAATTTGTAACAAACAATATGTTAAAACTTTGTTGGCTCGGTGTCCTACCCGGGGCATCGTAGCTCCATTTGTGATGGCTTTTTGTATGACATTTCCATATATCATCAATCAAAACATTGGACGTTTGTTGCATTTCAAATCTTGTGCTCTTTTTCTTTCTGTGTTATATATATTGCAAAACAGCTATATTTACACACACTCACTTATACAGGTTTCAATCCACTCTGGATCTCACTGGTAACAGCTCTGCTACCGCCAGTTATGACTTCGAGAATCCGATCAACTTGGCCGAAGACGAAGGTGAAGATGATTGCGAAGTGCCTGGTGAACTCGCAAGACTGCTACTCCAGGAAGAGAGGGCTATTCAACCACATGAAGAGCCGGTGGAAACGATTAACCTGGGTACTGAGACAAATAGGAAAGAGGTCAAGATTGGGGCTAATCTAGAGCTCAGCGTGAAGCAACGATTGATCCAGATGCTACGTGATTACATGGAGATATTTGCTTGGTCCTATGAAGACATGCCTGGTTTGGATGCCGACATCGTAGTTCACCACCTGCCAACCAAGGAAGATTGCCCTCCGGTAAAGCAAAAGGTCCGCCGTATGTGTCCAGAGATGTCTGAAAAGATCAAGGCTGAGGTCATGAAGCAATTCGATGCCGGGTTTCTAGCAGTAACTTCTTATCCTCAATGGGTCGCCAACGTGGTGCCAGTACCGAAGAAGGACGGTAAAGTCAGAATGTGTGTCGACTACAGAGATTTGAATAGGGCAAGCCCCAAGGATGACTTCCCCTTACCTCACATCGATGTTCTTGTTGACAATACTGCTCAACACAAGGTTTTCTCCTTCATTGATGGTTTTTCAGGGTATAATCAAATCAAGATGGCTCCAGAGGATATGGAGAAGACTACCTTTGTGACTCAGTGGGGCACCTTCTGTTACAAGGTCATGCCATTCGGGTTGAAAAATGCTGGGGCAACCTATCAACGTGCCATGGTTGCTTTATTTCATGATATGATCCATCATGAGATTGAGGTATACGTTGATGACATGATTGCAAGGTCTCAAACAGAGGAGGAGCACCTTGATCATTTGAGGAAGCTGTTTGACCGACTCAAGTTATACAAGCTGAGGTTGAATCCCAACAAATGCACCTTTGGGGTAAGATCCAGAAAATTGCTAGGTTTCATTGTAAGTGATAAAGGTATTCAGGTGGACCCTGCCAAGGTAAAAGCCATACAAGAGATGCCGACTCCAAAGACAGAGAAGGAAGTCAGAGGTTTTCTGGGACGACTGAATTATATTGCTCGATTCATCTCACATCTGACTGCTACTTGTGAGCCAATCTTCAAATTACTGAAGAAAGATCAAGTAGTACGCTGGAACAATGAATGTCAGGCCGCCTTTGAAAGGATAAAGGAATACCTCCAAGAGCCACCCATTCTTATGCCCCCAGTGGAAGGAAGACCTCTAATATTATACTTGACAGTACTTGACAATTCAATGGGGTGTGTGCTGGGGCAGCATGACGAGTCTGGCCGAAAAGAGCACACTATTTATTACTTGAGCAAAAATTTTACCGACTGTGAGTCTCGTTACTCACTGCTTGAGAAAACTTGCTGCGCTCTAGTATGGGCTGCTCGCCGGCTGAGACAGTATATGCTGACTCATACTACTCTATTGATTTCAAAGATGGATCCCATCAAGTACATATTTGAAAAGCCCGCTCTGTCTGGAAGAATAGCGAGATGGAAAATGATCTTGACAGAATATGATATCCAGTATACAACTCAGAAAGCAATCAAAGGGAGTGTACTGGCAGATCATTTGGCACACCAACCTGTGGACGATTACCAATCATTGAACTTTGATTTTCCGGACGAAGATATCATGGTGGTAACTGACTATGAAGTACCTGGACCGGATGAAGGACCTGAGGAGGGATCCCGATGGTCTATGCATTTTGACGGAGCCTCCAACGCTTTGGGTAACAGTGTCGGCGATGTAATCATATCTCCCAAAGGAACTCATACTCCACTCACCGCCCGATTGTGTTTCAACTGCACCAACAACATGGCAGAATATGAGGCATGTATCATGGGTCTACAAGCTGTAATCGACTTAAGGATCAAATTTATGAGTGTCTTCGGAGATTCCGCTCTCGTGATCAATCAGATCAAAGGCGAGTGGGATATGAAACACCCAAATCTTATTCCTTACAAGGAGTATGTGTCAACCTTGCTTCCCTACTTTGAGGAAATAACTTTTGAGCACTTCCCAAGAGAGGAGAATCAGCTAGCGAACGCACTAGCTACGATGTCTTCGATGTTCAAAGTTAAATGGGACAATGAGGCTCCCCGGATCATTATCTGGAAGTTGGACGAACCGGCATACTGCTGCGATCTCGAGGCCGAGAAGGTGACTGAAAAACCCTGGTATCATGAGGTGAAGAGGTATTTGGAAGCTCAGGAATACCCTGAGGGCGCATCCGTCAATGACAAGAAGTTCATGAGGAGGTTTGCGGCAAAATTCTTCCTCAGCAACGGCATTCTCTACAAACGTAATCATGATTCAACTCTACTACGTTGTGTGGATAAGGCTGAAGCGGAGAAGATCATGTTAGAACTACATGAAGGTACATTCGGGACACATTCCAATGGACACACCATGGCTAAGAAAATCCTTCGGGCAGGATATTTCTGGTCCACAATGGAAGCTGATTGTTACTAACACTCCCGAACTTGTCACAAATGCCAGATCTATGCTGACAAGGTGCATATTCCTCCGGTTCCTCTGAACATCCTGACGGCACCTTGGCCTTTTGCAATGTGGGGCATTGATATGATCAGTGAGATCTGACCGACGGCATCCAATGGGCATCGCTTTATCTTAGTGGCAATCGATTACTTCACGAAGTGGGTTGAGGCAGCTTCCTACGCCACAGTAACCAAGAGCGTCGTGGCACGTTTCATCCGGCATAATCTGATCTGTCGATACGGCGTCCCGGAAAGAATCATTACGGACAATGGTACCAATCTCAATAACAAAATGATCACTGAACTCTGCAAACAATTCAAGATACAGCACCACAATTCTTCTCCCTACCGGCCGAAGATGAATGGGGCTGTAGAGGCAGCTAATAAAAATATCAAGAAAATTGTGCAGAAGATGACAGTGACCTATAAAGATTGGCATGAGATGTTACCGTTCGCTCTTCATGGGTACCGTACCTCAGCAAGGACGTCAACCGAGGCAACTCCTTTCTCCTTGGTCTATGGCATGGAGGCAGTCTTGCCAATTGAAGTCCAGATACCCTCTCTCCGGATAATGAAGGATGCAGACTTGAGTGAAGATGACTGGATCCAGACTCGACTTGATCAATTAAATCTGATTGACGAAAAGAGGCTCACCGCTATCTGTCATGGTCAGACGTATCAAAAACGGATGATCAGGGCATTTAACAAGAAAGTCAGACCACAAGAGTATCAAGTTGGGGACCTGGTAATCAAACGCATCATCCTTCCTCAAAGTGATCCCCGGGGCAAATGGACCCCTACGTACGAAGGGCCATTTGTGGTTAAACATGTGTTCTCAGGAGGAGCCATGATCCTAACCACCATGGATGGTGACGACCTTCCTCACCCCGCCAATGCAGACATAGTGAAAAAATACTACGCATAAATAAAAGACCCGCTAGGTTGACATACCTAGGCAAAAATTAGGGCTTCCCGGCGAACCAAAAGGGTTCGGGCAAAAATAAGGGATGAAATGAAAAAAAATCTGTACACCCGGCAAGTCGAAAACCTGAAAAGGCGGCTTGGGCAAAAATGGGTATCCCGGTGGGCTGAAAACCCGAAAGGGCGGTCCAGGCAAAAGTTAGGGATAAAGCGTAACACTATGTCTCATTGGATCACTTCGCATCCGGAATTCGGTAACAACTATCTGGCTCAGACTTCGACATCAACCAATCAGCTTCATCTTCAACTAGGCAGCAAAGCGATGAGACGCTTGGAGACATAAAGGCGATAGCAGAGTTGGAACCCAGTGGGATTATTCACATAGCTGTTTTCTTTTCTTTTCAAAATTGTAAACTCTATGTTATTTGGCAGCGTCCTCTTACTAGGATGTCAGCCTCTTGTACAAAAACGCCTATTCACAGGAAAAATTCAAATCAATACAAATTCACTTGTCCATACAAATTGCCATTGTTTTTCCTTTTCTGTTTTGTCTTGCGAAGAACGTCCAATGTTCATTTTTGATATATGCATTTGACATTAAATTGCTGATTCATAAATATTTGCATATGAAACGAAAGAGTAATTACAGGTGACATCAGAGACAGGGGCAATGTGAAATTGTCTGATGCAGTCTGGTTGCTTTGTCCTCCAAGGTACCAAGGTAGGATCGACTGAAGAATGCGACCAAATCATCACAACATTCCCCGGTAGGTCTTAAAGCTCATCCCCAGTAGATTCTGGAAGCTTGTTCCCTGCAGAGTACGGACGTCTCTCCTGAGCTTTATTCAGAGTTATTCCTCACAAGGGCTTATAACTGGGTTATCCTCAGCTAATTGCCACGGAAGATCGCCCTCGGCAAAGTTCCTTCAATCCCCGGCAAGAGTCTATCTTTGGTATTCCCCGGCGGAGTTTATCTTTGTCGTTCCCCAGCGGAGTTTATCGTCATTATCCCCAGCGGAACCCATCATTAAAGTCCTCAGCAGGCCTCTTGTCAAAACTTTAGCGAAGTATCTCAGCCACTGAGCAACTCCCCGGCCGTTCGTCAAGGATTTATTTTCCTAAGACGAAATTACATTCATAAACATTTCACATTTTCATACATCTTGCTTACATACATGATAAAGTGCATACAACACTATCTCATGTTGAACATCGTGACATCATGCATATCATACATCATGACATTGCGTACAACTTATGTTTTTGCCTTTTCAGGGAAAAAGACGATCCCAAAGACAACTACCTTCAACTGTCACAATTCCATATTCGATACCTGTATCTAGCCAGGGCACATCTGAGAGTGATCAGTTTCCAGACTCGATTCATGTATCTAGCCAGGGCACGTCTGAAGAGTTCAAAGATTCGATTCCTGTATCCAGCCAGGGCATATCTATTGACGACTATTTCCAGATTCGACTCCTGTATCCAGCCAGGGCATATCTGTTGACCACATTTCCAGACTCGATTCCTGTATCTAGCCAGGGCACGTCTGAAGAGTTCGAAGATTCGATTCCTGTATCCAGCCAGGGCATATCTATTGACGACTATTTCCAGATTCGACTCCTATATCCAGCCAGGGCACATCTGTGAACAACCGATTGTAGATTCGATACCTTTATCTAGCCAGGGCACATCTACATAAGGAGACTGAAGATCAAACACCTGTAACAAGCCAGGAAAACATCTGTCTTTCTCAAATACACAAGTTTTCGCTAAGGAATCTCTTATGCGATCAACACTTCCAAATGGCATCTATAAGCCCATTCCCGACAAAGTTCCGTCACATTTCCAGATGGCATCTATAAGCCCATTCCCAACATCACATCTGATACTTCAACATGCGAGTGCAAATTTCCGGGCACTCTAGTGTCCAATCTCCTTTTACCCTCGAGTCACGAAAGGCAAACTTGCCAATCTAACTCTTCAGGTTCAAGAAGATTGAACAGGGGCAACTGTTGTACCCCAAAATTTGCCCTCCCATTTCCTCAACATTTTCTCATCACAAAACCCTTGAAGATCAAGATCCAGTTAGGGTTTTCCTCTGCTCAAGATTTCTCCTTGCACTGTAGACCCAAATTAGGGTTTGTGATTGCACAAAGAGATTTTGACCTAAAGTGCCTAAAATGACTTTCATGCTTCATGTAGGACTCTCAAGTTTATCCATACCAAGTTTCAAGTCTTGATGCCAAGTTTTGCCCAGTCAATTGGGCAGATGACCTAAATATCAGCTGTATTGGGGAAAAAGTCAACTGTGGCCAATTGACAGTCAAATCTCATGAAATTTGACCCACATCAACATTATGAACTCACATAGACCATTTGATCAAGTTTGGATCACAATTCCACAAGAAATTTGATCAGATCATCAAAAGGGCAAAATGGTCATTTTTAGGGTTTTGACTGCACAAAGGCAATTTTTGACTGTTTGACCTAGCCAATGGCAAACCAAGCTCACATATGGACTCAAGGACCCCATTGAATTATCTTGACATGCTCAACAAACTCAAAAGATCCCAAGTACACAAGATTGACAGTTGAATTTCCCAGTCAATTGATCAATTTTGACTGTATACTGAAAAGTCAAACTTTGACTTTTTGGTCAAAATCAAGAGTCAAGATTCATTTTTC
Organism: Vicia faba; assembly: GCA_948472305.1. Classification (NCBI taxonomy): domain Eukaryota; kingdom Viridiplantae; phylum Streptophyta; class Magnoliopsida; order Fabales; family Fabaceae; genus Vicia; species Vicia faba. The sequence goes on from OX451737.1 coordinate 1,240,074,220, forward strand.
ATCAAAACATGCCAAATCATGAAACTTGTTCACCAAGAAACCAAGAAATGCAAATTAGGGTTTGAAATGGGAATTTTTCATAACTTAGAATTTTTCTAAGTTATGGAAAACCCTAATTTTTTCCCAACTTTGCCCCACTTTCTCACCAAGATTCATTTGGATTCAAACAAAAGTCAAAACATGAAAGTTGTAGCTTGTTGCATAATCTACAACTTTGATCACAAAGTTTTCCCAAATGAGGATTGTATCTCAAGTTACAAATTTTTGAATAAGGGCACTAAACCATTCATAACTTAGTGAAAATTTGACCTTTTTGACAAGTTTTTCTACCTAACTTCAAGGCCATTTTCCATACACTTCCACTTGGAATTTCAATTTGCATTTCAAAGATGGATTGTATTACACATTCCAAGATTTCCAAAATGTCCAAGAACTTCTCAAACAACCTCATAACTTGAGAGAATCGAATTTCACAATATGGCAAAAATCCACTTTTGAATGGTTCATGAACATGTTCATAACTTAGGCCATTTTCAAATCAGCATAGTTTGTGCTACATTACAGGTCCTAAAACCCTTTGACACTCATAAATTTAATGCAAAACCATTGAACCAAGTTGTTATTCTAAGCCTTTGGACATTACATGGAGAATTAACCCTAAACTAGAAAAAGCATTATTTCCATTTTGAAAAAGTAGAACTTTATGTCAAGTTTGCAATCCAAGTGGTACAGTACAAATCTTCTTGGCACAAGTTTGTGAGCAAATTGCACTGATCAAGGCCAATGTGTGCAGCATAGTGTGAGGGCCTGTACAGGCTAGAATAATCAAGTGGCCATTGCTTGCTTCAAGTTCAAGTAAGATAGCATAACTTGTACCAACTTCCATCTCAGCTAAAAAACACTTAGACAAACTTATCAAACACATTCCACACATCTCAACCAAGCTAAAGCACGAGCCTTTTACCTCCAATCCATCCCAAAACTCAGAATCACCTTGAAACTGCTCAAACAGGGCAACCTCTGCAGATTGAGTTCCAACTCTCAATCCTTTCAAGCATTCTTGCCCAAACCAGTTCATACACCTTCCCTACCATTTATGCAAGCTAACCAAAAGCTAATACACAACCTGTAATCCCTCTAACTGGTTCCACCATTTTCACATTTCTGATTTGCAGGTGAAGTGCTCTAGCTCGATTCAAAAGCTTCCAAGACAAAGTAAAGCTTGGAATAGCATCCCTGGACCTCAAGGAAGCTATCCCAATCATCACCTTGCACTGAGAGCTTCTCCATTGCCAGATAGAACTTCAACTGAACAAGTAAGTTTTTGAATTCGTATCTCTCTTATTAGGCATTGTTAGCTTTAGGTTTGTGAAGAGAATATGTCATAATCATTTCCCTGAACATGCCCATATAATTAGATTTTATTTATATTATGTGTGTTGCAAGAATTTGATGCCTGAACTTTGAACAAAAATTAGGTTAAGAATTGGGAGAGAAGAAATTCTCTCTCATTTCTGAGAGTTAAAACATGTTTTTTATATGTGTGAATTCGTGGGAAGATGCTTAACAGTTTTGATGTTGGAAGTTTTTGCTAAAACTCAAGGAATCAGGACCTTGCAATGGAAGAAAGTGGCGCGTATTTTGTTCAAACATAAGGCTGGAGGTTGAAGAAAGGTCTTCATGGGCTGGGCTTATGTTGACTTTTCTTTTTGCACCACATAATTGCTTCTGAACCCCCTGAGCCCATTTTGCTTATTTCTTTGACTTTTTGACTTTTTTCTTTTTTTGATTGACTTATTTATTTTTTCTCATGATATTAAAAATATAAAAATATTTTTCTCACCATTTTTGAATTTATTAGCCATTTATTTAGTTTTCTTTTAGTTTATACATAAATAGATAAATACATATATTTTTGTTTAAAATACTAAAATAGTGCAAATCCATTTTTATACACTTTTATTTTTGTTTTACTTTCTGAAAATATTTTATAGAAAAATACTTTTTTTATTATTTAATATTAAATATTATTATTTTTATATATAATACATATTTAGAACTTAATACATATATATATATATATATATATATATATATATATATATATATATATATATATATATATATATATATATATATATATATATATATATATATATATATATATATATATATATATATATATATATATATATATATATTAGTATATTTAGGTTAAAATACAAAAATACATATATTTTTTCATTTTATTAATATTTGACATAAAAAATACATTTTGGACAAATACCTCATTTTATTTTATTTTGTATGTGTAAATAAATATTTGTACATAATAAATGAATAATGTATTTTATTTAATAGAATTAGGGTTTTTCCCTAAATATGAAAATACTCCAAAAAATAATACCTTTTTAGTTTCTTTTTTTATTTTACATAAATAATTCTTTTTTCATACATATATAATTCTTTTTGCATTCTTGCATATTTGTCTTATTTTATTTAATCTATGTAAATTAATCATCTTGTAAAATATTTCAATATTGATGTAATAGTTTTAGGTTTAAATTCCTTGTCAAGATCCCCATTTGAACATTTGTACCCCCCTTCCCATATTTGGTTTTGTAATAGCTTAGTAAATTTATTTTCGCACTTTATTGCTTTCCAATTATACCATGTTAGAATTAGGGTTTGTATGCGAAAAACGACAAAATAGTTATGACCTAATCTCAAGATAAACAAAGCATGAAAATGGACACACAAATCACACTTGCACCCCCTAGGGTATTCCACTTGTTGCCTTTCAAAATTGGGCCATATTGCATGTTAGGTCTCTTTGGGCAAAACAAACAAATCAAATGATCATAGTCCCTCGATAACACTTTCAAAATGTTGCTTAAACAAATGATCAAGTCCCCTAAAGAAAATGCCCAAAGATACTTGGTACCATTGCAATTGTGGTCTAAACGATGACCCGCGCCCGTCCCTTTCACATTCTAACATGAGATTGTCCACCAAATACAATGGTGGAACAAACTTAATAAAAGGGTTAAAACATAGCAATAAACTTTGAGAAAATTTAGGAGTAGATAACCTCTTAGTTACTTGAATCAAACTTGCAAAAACAAAAACACTTGCCTATTTTCTAAAACCACACTTCACAACACTTTCAAGACAACTTTCAAAAAACAAATGAAAACCTTTTCAAAAGACCTACACCTTTGTATACATCCCCACATGGATCATTACAAAGGTTGCCACCACAATGGCTTCTTTTCAAAACATTTTTCAAACCCACACACACAAGCACCATTTCAAACAATTGAAAACAAAAGGCAAGTGGTCTAAGCAAGTAACTAAGAGCCCATGGATAACCATGGATGGAAAGGGTGCTAATACCTTCCCTTTCTATAATCTACTCCCCGAACCCAAGAAAAATCTCAAAGGTTTTTGCTGTGCTTTTTAAACCTTTCCTTAGGATAAAATAAAAAGTCGGTGGCGACTCTTGCTCAACCGAAACATTTGCGAAAACAAACGCAAAACCTCAAGTCAGTTCTCCCACCGTATCACAGACAACTTGAGTTCCTTGCAGGTTTTGTTTACGATCCTTATCTGATGATTTGGCTTTATTGCAGGGTTTACTTACATCACCTCACACTTTTGCTTAAACGCATAACATACACATCATAACATCATTGCCTAAACATTTCCTTAACCACTTCAAGGATCTCAAGGGTTTGTGATGTAGGTTATGGTAAATCATACGTATAGCAAGGGGAAAAGGGGATTTATTTTCCTCTATCCAAAGTTGTCTAGAGATCAAAATACGATAACTTGATTCAATGGCTATGACCCTCTCGATATGGTGAGCTTGACTCTTGAAGAAGGACTCTTAACAACACGAAGTTTCTTCAATCAAAGCTGCAAAATTCAAATACTAACAAGTTTCTTATTTACCCCGCGAGATCCTTGAAAACATTGCATACATCATACATATCATTGCATAACAGGTCTCCCAGTACAGGTCTCTCATGTTCTCGCTGTTTATTTCAGCAATGGCTTTCCAACAAGACAAACAAGATCTTCAAACTCAAGAAGCTCAGTTCAGGGAAGTATTCCTAATCCTATCCAAGGGGCAGGAAGAGTTGAAAACACTCCTCATCGGGAACTTGGTCATGAAAAGTCCTGAAGACAATAAGGACGAACGGTTGGAACAACTGCAAGCTGAGTTAGGTGACATGAAAACCTAGATGCTGGGGAAGATGGCTCTTATCCAAAGCTTAGCCCGAGAACAAGAAGAGCTGAGAACCATTATCAACCAGCTTCATCAAGACAAATACAATAATATGAAGCAAACAATCAGGGCCGGAGGCCAAGTCACTGATCAACTTTCAAGAAAACCAGGTTTGGGTTTGGTGAAGAATGGACCTCTCCAAGTTGTTGCCACCTCACGAGTCCAACAACAACCTCACCAAAAACAACGGGTTAATCAGAGTAAGCCGGATACACCCAAGAGGCAGTTTACCAAGCTCAACATGCCACTGTCTCAAGCTTTACAATACATGTTGTGATTGAATCTGGTGACGTTAAGGGACCCTCCTCAGAATCCCCACATAGCCTCCCCAAGTTACAATCATGATGCCAGGTGTGCATATCACTCCAACAGCCCGGGACATGACACCAATGATTGTTGGGCGTTGAGAAACAAAATTCAAGACCTGATTGATGAGGTAGCTTTGGAACTCACACAAGACGCTCAAATTGAATTCTTTTGTCATCCCCCCAAGGTTCACCATTTTAAGTGACAAGTCCTGAGACGAGAAGACTTTTTTGTTCATTAGAATTTTCAATTTGTAATTTTCTTTTGATTGTTCGAACATTTATTCATGTCAAACTTTGTTACTTTATCAATGCATTGCATATGTCTGTTTTGAATAAATCCATTCGTATTCACTATATTCAAATTGCTTTCATTTTTGTGATGATCAACTCTCGATTAAAAAAATTCTAAGCCTTTAGAGGGAGGATGACGAAAATGATATCAAAATCTCTACAGTATGCTTTTGAACAGACCCCGCTGACGAGGTACAAGCATTATTTCAAATCCTAAACTGTGGAGTTATAAGGAAGATAATCCCTAGTCAACCCCTTTGAGCCAAGGAAGTTGGAGTTTTTCTTTTCACAAATTAAAACCCTTAATTATAACCTGGGGCAGGGTAGTTTTCTCATTTGATCCAGGTGCACAATGAATGGCATCAAAGAAGTCCTTCCGAAACAAAAGACGGTGTTGGTTCCGTATAATCGTAAGGACAGGCAGTCATTATCTCTCAAAATAAAAGCCCAATAAGTCAAAACCTGTGAAGGAGACTTAAGAAAAACTGGGGCATCCCGCTGACTGTAATCACAAAAAGAAACAGTTCATGCAAAAAACAAGGATAATAAAAACCAAAAAGGAAGAGATCCTGCAAACTCTCAACAAAATGACTTCCTGTTCAAAATAAATTGTCAGTATCCGAACCATCACTAGAATATCAGAGCAAAGACTCAAACGGGATCTAATGCACGATTAGATGAGTTTAGGATCGAAGAACATCACGAAGAGCGGGGGGGTACAAATAAATTTTGATCCTCTATCCTTTGTTTCTTAAACCATGAAGCAGACCACGTTATAACCCTTAAAAGTCCTAGCTAAAGCATGGGTTGGTTTGAAAGCATACTGTTACAAAAGGTATCCTGACTCCTGTAGGGCTTGCTGTAAATCCTGAGTTGACGTCACATTTTACAAAATTTTCCTATCTTATGAAAAAATTCATTTTCAAAAACTTCAAGACAGACATAAGCTTTGCATTATTAAACTAACATTGTTTTCATATGACTATTTGTTCAAACAGCAGAGAAGTTTGCACGAAGAATATCTAGTGAACAGAAACCTTCTCAATAAAAAGGATCACCTCAAGTGGAAAAACACTTCCAATCAAGGGGCACGTAATTATCATTGTCCATCATCTGGGGCAGTCAAGTCAAGAATCAAGGAATCTCTCAAAATGTCAAATAGCCAGGGGAAAATCTCCATCTGAATCAATTGGGGAATTGGACATGAATTCCAGCAACGAATCTTGCATGATCAAACGAAGATCTTCTAGTAGTATGGCAACACAACACTACCGACAGTGACACCTCCATACATCCTGAGAGCGTGGACATAATCAAATAAGTACTACGCATAATCAAAGACCCGCTAGGTTGACTGGCCTAGGCAAAAATAAGGGCTTCCCGGTGAACCAAAAGGGTTCGGGAAAAAATTAGGTATGAGAATGAAAAATTGTACACCCGGAAAGTTGAAAACCTGAAAAGGAGGCTTGGGCAAAAAAGGGTATCCTGGTGGACTGAAAACCCGAAAGGGCGGTCCAGGAAAAAATTAGGGATCAAAGCGTACGACTATGTCTCGTCATCTCGTCACTGGCCTACCAGAAGAAGACTTGTCATTTTGACCAAAAGATACCAACCACCTCATAGGGGGGATAATACTCGATCCACAGGGCCTCCGCAGGCACCTTCTCCCGCAGAAACAGGGGCAATAATAATTGTCCGAACTATATAGTTACTTTGTCCACCAGGTACAAGGTAAATTAATTTGAAGAATATGACCAAAGTAATTTCACTCCCCGCAGAGTAAGACAGTAACGGTAGCTCCCTCAGCTAAGCCTTGCAACTATGAACGAATCAGCAATGCTCTCCCCAAGCAGAGTTGATCTACCATTAGCACTAAAAAGGCTTGATATCCCCGACAATCTTAATATTCCCTAGCAGAGTATAAAAATGTTCCCCGGAAGAATACAAGATACCCCCAGTGGAGTCAATATTTCCCAAGCGCAGTCTGAAAAAGCTTCCCCAACGGAGTTGAAGCATCATCCCCAGTAAACTCTGGAAGTTTATCCTCAGCGGAGTACAAAATAAATCTCCCCAGTCGAGTTCCAAGGATCGTTCCCAGCAGAATTCAGAGGATTATCCCCCTAAAAGTCTAATAGGGTTATCCCCAGAAAGTCGCAAGTGAAAGATCTTCCCCAGCGAAGTTCTTTCCTTTCACAAACGGGAATTCAATCCTCAATCGATTCAATATCACCAACAACGATAATCCATCCCCAGTAGAGTTTATCAGTGGAAGCCTTAGCAGGGCGTCTCTTCCCCACAGAGTAATCTCCTCATCAGTTTATTCCCCAACAGAGTCATCTTCTCCTGCAGGTTTATTCTCGCAGTCACTTTCGTTCACCATCCCCAGCGGAAATGAATAATTCAACTCTATTCTCCAGCGGCTATCCGAGATTTATTTTCCCCAGCTAAAGCATTACATTTCCATACATCATGATACATGCATATACGCATCATACCATACAATCTCATTTATTTTGAGAACATCATTGCTTGATCCATATCATGCATTGCATACAACTGACCTTTACCTTTCAGGAAAGATGCAGTTAAGTTCTCAGCTGTGTTGAAGACCTCCTCTGGTTCAGTTAGATCGCCGCAAAGATCTCCCTGATTCATATTCCAATTGAATTTATTCCAAGACCTTGTCTGGTCCAGTTAAATCGATTCCTAAAGAATTTTATGATGCCGATCCAGTCAAAGTTAATCCAAGACCTTGCCTGGTCTAGTTAAATCGATTCCTAAAGATTTTTCTGATGCCGATCCAGCCAAAGTTATTCCAAGACCTTCTCTAGACCAGTTAAATCGATTCCTAAAGATTTTTATGATGCCGATCCAGTTGAAGTTATTCCAAGACCTTGTATGGTCCAGTCAAATTGATTCCTAAAGATTTTTCTGATGCCGATCCAGCCAAAGTTATTCCAAGACCTTCTCTGGTCCAGTTAAATCGATTTCTAAAGATTTTTCTGATGTCGATCCAGTTGAAGTTATTCCAAGACATTGTCTGGTCCATTTAAATCGATTCCTAAAGATTTTTCTGATGCCGATCCAGCCAAAGTTATTCCAAGACCTTCTTTGGTCCAATTAAATCGATTCCTAAAGATTTTTCTGATGCCGATCCAGTTGAAGTTATTCCAAGACCTTGTCTGGTCCAGTTAAATCGATTCCTAAAGATTTTTCTGATGCCGATCCAGTTGAAGTTACTTTAAGACCTTGTCTGGTCCAGTTAAATCGATTCCTAAAGATTTTTATGATGCCGATCCAGTCAAAGTTATCCCAAGACCTTCTCTGGTCCAGTTAATTCGATTCCTAAAGATTTTTCTGATGCCGATCCAGTTGAAGTTACTCCAAGACCTTGTCTGGTCCAGTTAAATCGATTCCTAAAGATTTTTCCGATGCCGATCCAATCAAAGTTAATCCAAGACCTCCTCTGGTTCAGTCAGATCGCCGATAAGATCTCCCTGACTCGTATTCCAGTTGAAGTTCAGACCATCTATCAACAGCCTCCAAATGGCATCTGTAACCCCATTCCAGACATCACAATGCTGATACCACTTCATGCGAGTGCAAATTTCTTGGCACTCTAGTGTTCGATCATCTTCCACCTTCGGATCACGAAAGGCATGAAAGCCAATCTATATCCTCAGGTTTAAGAAAATTGAACAGGGGCAGCTGTTGTACCCCAAAATTTTCCCTCCCATATTTCTTAAAACATTGCAAGAATAATCTCCAAGTGGCTCAAAATTGCTCAAGAGTTGGACTGTCAAATCATCTCCTAAGGCAGTCAACCTCAAATTAGGGTTTTGTGTTGCATCAAGGTCCTTGCATAAAAATGACCTCAAGTGCTTCTCAATTTCCTAATATGGTCTCAACTTCATCCATGTTAAATTTCAAGCCTTGCAGAGGAAGTTTGGTCAGTCAATTGCTCAAGAGGCCCAAAAATCGACTATGCTAGGGCAAAAGTCAAATGTGGCCTACAAACAGTCAAACTTTAAGATTTTTTGTCAACATTCTCATTTTGAAGGATATTTCACCATTTTATCAAGGGTTGATCATGATTCATCAAGGATTGCTCAAAATTCATCAAGACTCAAAAGTTGCTAAATTAGGGTTTTGTAGGAAAAGTCAACTCAACTTTGACCAAGCATAATTTTATAATACTTTATGAGAAATGACCCATCCAAAGATAATTTTGAAGAGGATGAAATTTCCTACAATCCATCTTTATACCCCAAGATCATAAAATGCACTCACAAGAAGTTACAAATTTGGACATTATAGGTCATTTTTGAAAGTCAACAAAAACACCTTTTTTGCCAAAGCTTATAACTTGAGCATGGAATATCAAAATGCGATGAGACCAAAAGGGTTGGTTAGAGGACATCTCATGCTTTCTAAAACGTCCAAGAATACTACCAAAAGTTCAAAATTGAAGAAGTTATGCATTGTTGAAGTTGGGCATTTTTGCAAAATTGCCAAAAGTCAACCATCCCCAAAACTTCAAATTTTGTCAAATGGGCCCATTGTTTTTCACTTGATTTGATCTTGTCACACTAGACACGTGTCATAGCTTCAGCCTCATGACCATTTATCAATTTTATTATTTAATTTGATTTTTTTAATGAATTATTGCATTTTAAATCAATTTAAATCATATAAAATCCAAACATTGATTATTGGATCTCTTTTTGGCTATTTCAGGACCTAATAATCATCGTCAATGGAATCAAATTCTAATAAGCCATTCCATGTGCAAAGAGATTATTTTTTGGACAAGTTTGGAAAGTTATCAATGGTGAATCAAATCATATCTTCAAGCATTGATTTACAAAGATTCAAGACCCAAAACATGACCTAATCCAATGCTCATTACATATACAAGTTAGAGGCACACGAATCAGAGGTGAGAGGCTGCATAAACATCAAAAGCAAACTTGAGAAAACTTGGAATCTGAAATCGCGCATAGAGGCCAATTCAGAATCAGGTCTCCACACTAATCGATTGCTGGACCATCCGTGAAGCGAAATCAACCCAAAACCAGTCCCCATACGCATCCAGGAGCTTTGTAAGTGTTTCGAAAAACCACCTTTCAGTCGAATTCATATATCATTATTCTTGCATATTTTTGACAAAATCTTTGCATATTCATGATCTTTGTTTAATTTGCAAGCTTTCTGCATTAGCCAATTGTATTCATATGGTCTATAACCCCCTAGACGAATCTAGGGTTCGTGGTCTTTGTATTTTTGGTGTTTTCTCTACAGGTGAAATCAAGGCCATTAATGGTCATAGATGTGCTCAGGATGTCCAGACGAACATGTCCATGGTCTTGGTTTGTATTTTTATAGCCTAGAACTAATTATAGGATGCAGCTATGGATTTAGCTGCGGATGTAAATCCGCGGGTAAAAAAACCAGGTCCAGCGAAGAAGATGAAGACGTGCCTCCCTCCTATTGGGCAGTTCAAATATTCGCGCTTTCTTTTTTATTTTTCTGGCATATTATTATGTTTTCCATATAATTATTGTTGTCCATTATGATAACAATTAGAACGCGTTGGTTGAGTGGTGGACGTGTTGGCCAGTGAGCAGCAGGACTTGGGTTCGAATCCCAGGTCCCCATATTCCTTGTTATTATTTTCTTTCAGGTGTTCCAACGCGTCTCATGCATTGCAGCGCACCATGGTCTCTCACTTGATCACTTGCTAGATGGCCCTAGGCCAGATCTGGTGGTCCAAAATGAATGCCTACCCTGAGCCAAAGTCAACGCGTGTGCATGGAATTCCAGAAGGTCAATACAGGCCAACGTTAATGGGCCTTGAAATTGCTGATCTCACCTCCAACTTGGGCCCAAAACCCCCTTGGTTATTTTTATTTATTTCTTTATTTTATTTTATTTATTTATTTGATTAATTATTTTCATTATTTAATTAACCAATAAATCTTTTCCTCATAAAATCAAAAACCAAAAAATATATTTTATTTATTAAAATTAAATTCAGCACTTTATTTTTGTAAATAAATATTAATTTAATTAATTTAGTTTTAATTAGGTATAACTTTTAATATTTTTTGCAATATTTAAAATTAATTTAGATAATTAGGTTTTACTAACTTCAAATCAAATTTATTTTATTTCCTTAAATATCAAAAACTCCAAAAAATATTTTTATTAATTTATTTATTTATTTATTTAATTGTTAACTTAATTTAATTTCTTTTAATCCAAAAATAACCAAAAAAAATCACTTTCTTTCAAAAAGGGTCAAAACCCTAAAAACTCGCCCGATTTAATTTCTCGCACGCGATCCATTTTATCATATTATTGTATCTGTTTCCCGAAATGTAATAGTTTAATAGGAATTTAAATACTTTTATTGCTTTATTTATTTTCCGCATTTTAATTTCAAGGGTTGTTTTTTGGCGATGTAAATATCTGACGCCTTGTAATAGTTAGATTTAATTTCCGTAATTTAACTTCCGCAACTTATAAACTGTTAGATGTTTGATAATAGGGAATGCATGACAAGATCAAATGTTTAAACCTAAAATCAACATAAATAACCATTGACATGTACAAAGATAAAAATTAACCGAAACAACACACTCGCACATGCGCACTCTTAGGGTACATCTCACTTGGTTGCCTTCGAACATGGTCATTGAGTAAAGGAAGTTTTAGAAGTCGCCCTCTTGTCCAAAGATCATAGTCGCCTCGAAATGGTTGCCTCGGAAAAATGATCTAAGACATTAGGGTTACCGCTAAGGCGTCCTAACATTGCTTTAGTGACCGCACGTCCCTTAATCGAATTAACCCTTAAACTCCAACGACAGTGCTACCTACTCATCAATGGTGGGATAACATTGTCTAAAGGAAATTAGCACAGATTGATTCCTTTTTCAAATAGGTAGATGGTTCTTAAGTACTTGCTCCTACAAAAAACAAAAATAAAACTTTTCGCACTTACACTTTTTAAACAAAAAACTTCTTTCAAACCCACAATCACAAAGAAAAGCAATTTTTGAAAACACTTTGAGCAAGTACCTAAGAGCCCGTGGATAACCACAGATAGAAAGGGTGCTAACACCTTCCCTTTCTATAATCTACCCCCCCAGACCCGAGAAACATCTCGAAAAAGGAATTTTTCTGTGCTTTTTTCCTTTCCTTGTTGGATAAAATAAAATATTGTGGCGACTCTTGCTTACCGCGACATTTTGCAAAAACAAACGCAAAACGCGAACCAGCATCCCAAAAACAGTCAGTTCTCTCCCACCGTATCACAATAACTGTGTGCGGCGAGGAAGATTACATCGTGAGTCATTTGACATCATTCCGCTATGTTGAAGTTGAAGGCGAGATACATGAGCCTCCGTTTCAGGCGTTTGAGACAGTTCATGCTGTCAATTTTCCTCCTCCAGAGCAGAAAAGGAAACCTGGAACTGTTATGTCTTCTCTCAATGATGCGAGAGCTATGGTGGAAAATGGTAACCCTGAAGGTTGGGGTCAGATGCTGGACGTTACCCAAAAATTTGATAAATTTGGTCTTGGTTTTAGCCCATGTCAGCAAAGTACAACTCCCAGATCATCTAGTTTATCTACTCCTGTGAATTTTTCCCGTCCTTGTGCTGCTCAAGAAGGACACGTCAATGTAGTTGGCGATGATAGGGTTGATGGCTACAATATCGAGGATTGGATTCGTTTGAGTATTCCAGGCTAGACACTCAACAATTGGACTTCTGTGGATGTTATCCAAGTTTCAAGCGCTGAGGAGTAATTTTCTTGTTTTCTTTTATTATCATATCATAATTCCTACGCTCTGCCCAAGGCGTGGTGGATCATTTGTGTAGGGCCACCAGGTTTATTTTCAAAAGCTTATCATGGAATAAAGGACGTTTTTTGCATTCAAAATTTTGCTCCATTTCTTTTTTTATTTAAATGGCAATGTCTCTCTTTTCACACACTGTCACTAAAAAACGCCAAAATGTCATTCATGCAGATGCACTTCCACCACCGATTATATTGATAACGACTCTGCTATGGCTCATTATGACTTTGATACTCCTATTTATCAAGCTGAAGAAGAAGCATATGCGGATTATGATCTTCCTGAGGAATGAGCAAGATTGTTAAAACAAGAGGAGAAGGTTATCCAGCCAAATCAGGATTCGATTGAGGTGGTGAATATTGGTACAGAAGAAGTAAGAAGAGAAGTCAAGATAGGGGCAGATCTCAAAGAAAGTATAAAGGTCAGATTGATCGAACTACTCTGTGAGTATTCTAATATCTTTGCTTGGTCTTATGAGGATATGCCTGGGCTGAATACAGACATAGTGATGCATCGACTACCACTCAAAGAAGGTTGTTCTCCTATTAAGCAAAAGCTCTGAAGAACTCATCCTGAGATGTCCAAGAAGATCAAGGAGGAGGTCCAGAAGCAATTGGACGCGAATTTCTTAAAGGTCATCAATTATCCGCCAAGGATTGCAAATATTGTGCTTGTGCCCAAGAAGGATGGTAAGGTCAGGATGTGTGTGGATTATAGGGATTTGAAAAGGGCCAGCTCTAAAGACGACTTCCCTCTTCCGCATATTGATGTGTTGGTCGATAATACTGCTCATCCAAGGTGTTTTCTTTTATGGATGGTTTTTCGGGTTACAATCAAATTAAGATGGCTCCAGAGGATATGGAGAAGACAACATTTATTACGTCTTGGGGAACCTTCTGCTACAAAGTGATGCCGTTTAGTTTGAAAAATGTTGGGGCAACATATCAGTGCGACATCGTCACTCTCTTTCATGATTTGATTCACAAAGAGATTGAGGTATATGTGGATGATATGATTGCTAAGTCTGACACAGAAGAGGAAAATCTTGTTCATCTGGAAAAATTATTCGGGAGACTGAGGCAGTTCTTGCTAAGGTTGAATCCGAATAAGTGCACCTTCAGGGTGAGATCCGGCAAGCTGTTGGGTTTTATTGTAAGTGAAAAAGGTATTGAGGTGGACCTAGCCAAGGTAAAAGCGATATAGGAAATACCCAAGCCAAGGACAAAGTAGGAAGTACGTGGTTTCTTGGGAAGGTTAAACTACATTTCTAGATTTATTTCTCATCTCACAGCCACCTGTGAACCTTTGTTTGAGTTGTTGAAGAAAAGTAAGACAGTGAAATGGAATGAGGATTGTTAGAAGGCATTTGACAAAATAAAGGAGTATTTACAAGAACCTCCGATACTCATGCCGCCAGTGGAAGGAAGGCCACTAATCATGTATCTAATTGTGTTGGAGAGCTCAATGGGTTGTGTCCTCGGTCAGCACGACGAGACAAGGAAGAAAGAGCAGGCTATTTACTACTTGATTAAGAAGTTTACGGAATGTGTGTCGAGGTATTCATTGCTGGAAAAGACTTGTTGTGCGCTTTCCTGGGCCGCCAAATGTTTGAGGCAGTACATGTTAACTCACACCACCTACTTGATATCCAAAATGGATCCAATCAAGTACATTTCGAGAAGCCAGCTCTTACAGGCAGGGTAGCCCGTTGGCAGATGATACTCACCGAATATGATATCCAATACACTACTCAAAAAGCAATTAAGGGTAGTGTATTGGCCGACCATCTTGCTCATCAGCCCATGAACGATTATGAACCGATGAAGTTTGATTTTACAGATGAGGAAATTGTGTATATTCGGGATTGTAATATGCCAGACCTAGACGAAGGACCCGAGCCGGGATCACGTTGGACACTTGTTTTTGATGGTTCCTCCAATGCCATGGGCAACAGTGTCGGAGCTATTATCACTTCCCCTGAGGGATACCACATTCCTTTCACGGCTCGTATTTGTTTCGATTGCACTAACAACATGGCTGAATACGAGGCTTGCATTTATGGCATTGAAGCGGCGATCGACCTGCACATCAAATTTTTGAAAGTTTACGGGGATTCCAATCTTGTTATCAGCCAGATTAATGGAGATTGAGAGACTCGCCATCAGGACCTAATTCCCTATCGTGAGCATGTTATGAAGCTGATTCCGTACTTCGAAGAGATTATGTTTAAGCATATTCCCATAGAAGAAAACAATCTAGCTGATGCACTGGCAACTTTTTCCTCCATGTTCAAGGTTAAGTGGGCTAATGAGGCACCTTCCATTACCATCAGAAGTTTGAGTGAGCCAGCTTTCTGTTTTGAAGCTAGTTTGGAATCAGATGGTAATCCTTGGTTTTATGATGTTAAACGATATCTTGAAACACAAGAGTACCCTGAAGAGGAATCCGTCATAGATAAGAAGTTCTTGAGAAGATTTTCAGCCAAGTTCTTTCTCAGTAGTGGTGTGTTGTATAGAAGGCATCATGACAGTTTACTGCTCAGATGTGTTGACAAGAAAGAATCAGCCGGAATCATTGAGGAGATACTTGAAGGTGATTTCGGGACCCATTCCAACAGGCATACCATGGCTAAAAAGATCTTGCGAGCAGGTTATTATTGGTCCACCATGGAGACTGTCTGTTACAATCATGCGCGAGTTTGCCACAAATGTCAAGTCTATGCTGATAAAGTGCATGTGCCGCCAGTACCTTTGAATGTCTTGACTTCCCCTTGGCCATTTGCGATGTGGGGAATTGATATGATCGGAAAAATTGAACCGACTGCGTCCAACGGACACCGTTTCATTCTGGTTGCCATCGATTATTTCACAAAATGGGTCGAAGCTGCATCCTATGCTAATGTCACCAAGCAGGTGGTAACTCGGTTCATTAAGCACAATATTATCTGTCGCTATAGAGTGCCTGAAAAGATCATTACCGATAATGGGTCTAATTTTAATAACAAAATAATGAAGTAGCTTTGTGAGTCCTTCAAAATAAAGCATCATAACTCTTCCCCATACCGACCAAAGATGAACGGTGCTGTCGAAGCGGCCAATAAGAATATCAAGAAGATCATACAGAAGATGGTGGTAACCTCTAAAGATTGGCATGAGATGTTGCCTTTTGCTTTGCATGGTTATCGCACCACTGTACGTACTTCGACTGGGGCAACCCCATTTTCATTGGTTTACGGCATGGAAGCAGTATTGCCGGTAGAAGTCGAGATTCCTTCTCTTAGGATCATGAGGGATGTTGAGATGGATGAAAGTGAACGGGTACAGAATCGGCTGGATTAGTTGGAACTTATTGACGAGAAGAGGTTGACGGCTGTATGTCATGGTCAGGTATATCAGCAAAGGATGAGGAAAGCTTCTGATAAGAGGGTACGACCTCAGTGTTACAAGCCAGGTGACCTTGTGCTAAAAAGGATAATTCTCCCCCAGGGAGATCCTAGGGGCAAGTGGATGCCGACTTATGAAGGTCCTTTTGTGGTCAGAAAAGTTTTCTCTGGAGGAGCGATGATGCTCATGACTATGGATGGAGAGTACTTCCCTCTCCCTGTGAATGCTGACGTAGTAAAAAACCCGCTAAACTGAAAACCCGAAAGGGCGGTTTAGGAAAAAAGAGGGTGTCCTGGTGAATCGAAAACCCGAAAGGGCGATTCAGGCAAAAGTTAGGGACTTAAAGAAAATGACTACGCTCAACATGAGATCCTTTGTTTCTTTCCTTCGTTCTGTCACCTGGCATAAACTCGAAGCTAATCCAAGAATGATATGTCTAAAAGCATGAAGATAAGAGGCATAAGAGTCATAACAGAGTCGGGACTTGATAGATATTCACATTCACATTGCCATTTGTAAACACTTGTTTGTTTTGATTTTGTATTTACTTGCTTCCAAATGTAAATGACTTTTTCACAGGATGAGTTCTCAAAATCAATAAAATATCTTCTTTCAAGTATACGTATACATTTCTTTTCTCCCTTTTTACTATTTTGTTTGCAAAAACGTCCAATATTTTGATAAGCATGTGCATATAAACTTCGTGGGCCTTACACGGAAATAGTAATCTAAGTCATGGTTAGTTGATCGCTTGAAATACGGATAACAAACACAACTACTACTGTGCCAGGGGCATGTTTGGTTCTATGTTTGATAGGATTCTCATTCACTTCACTAAGCAGATGCCTTGCCATTTTGTTTCATAACTCTGTGTTGTTGGTAAAGGTCATGGGTCAGGGTAATATCAAGATTACGGTAGGTCGGCAAGATTGGAAAACCTAGTTGGAGATATTTCTGCCCTATAATGGCTTTTATTACGTTTCTTTGCCGCATTTTCATGTGTCATCTTGATTGGTTGTTTTAGCATTGTCTGCATATAGGATTTTGTTTATAGCCGAATGTCAGTTTTGATGCGTTGAATATTTTTGCCTTGAAAAAAAATGTTTCATTTTGCTTAATCCATCCAGTGTCACTCTTTAATCGTTTTTCGGGCATTTTGATACCAACTGTGCCAATTCTTTTGCTTAGCCAAGAGTTTGGAGGAAGGAGTTTAGCTAAAAACAATGACTGTAGTGGTATGCTTTTGAGTAGAACCCCGTTGGCGATGTACAAACATTGTTTCAATCCCCAAACACCAGAGATATAAGGGAGTTAGACCCTCGTCAACCCCTCTGAGCCTTCGAAGTAGGAGTTTCTTTTTCATTTAAAAAATAATAATAACAAAAAAAACTTTTTAACCAGGGGCAGGGTAGATGTTTAGTTAATTTGACTAAGCATTCAAATTTCAGAAAGAATGTCCCGTTTGAGGATTACCACATTTTATCTTTCACATCATGAGATCAGGAAGAATGTCTAAACCACGATGTTCATTCCCTCACAAAGTCCTGAGGTCGAGATCGAATCGATACAATAATGGCTATCCCTCGCCGACCAAGGAATGATGCATTTGTTTTCTTCAAAAAGAAAGAAAGAAAAACTTCGAAGACCTAAAGTCACATTGACTTGTTCAATGTGGAAATTATGAATAAGAAAGAAACAAAAAAGCCCCGCTAAGTCAAAACTTGAAAACAAGTCGCTTAGGCAAAAGTTAGGGCATCCCGCTGGACTCCCAAAATTGAAATTCAAAAGATTTTGTCCAGGCAAAAGTTATGGAAAAGAAGAGCCTAAAAGGCCGAAAAAGATTATCCAATAAAATTTTCATCAAAAGAAAAGGAACAATAATAAAAAAAACAAAAGCAGCAAAAGTTAAGTGACAATCATATTGAAGAATTTGTCGTGATCACTCAACCGTTATAAATCCTTTTGAAAGATGAATGCTTGTGATAGGTCAACTGAACTTAGGACAGGAGAATATCACGAAGGGTGTGGGCACCAAATAACTTGAGCCTTGAAAAACTTTTTTCTAAAAAAAAAACCTCAAACCAGGCCACGTTACAACCTCTAAAAGTCCTAACTGAAACAAGGGTTTAACTCGAAAGCATACTACAACAGGATAACGTTTCCTAAACTCCCAAATATGTGTTGCATACTCATGTTGGTATCTTACGACCCGCATCTTGACTAGTTTTTCAAAAAAAATGGGGGGAGAAATGTTTTGAATTTTTTTTGCACTCTAGCCAGTGATTCATTCACAACAGAGATGCGACACTTTGTTAAGGTTTTCAACTTCAAGGCTTGAATAATCATCGCATCAGGTCTGTCATTCCCAAAATAAACATCTTTCTGCATGCAAAACATTTGTTTGACATCAAAAAAGAGTTTACACATTGAACACCTGTAAAGAGCTTAATGATTGTCAGGAAGGGAATATTTGGTTTTCTTCTGCTAGACAAAGCCCATGTATGAATTGGACTTTACCTATCCCTAGTGAAGTTTCGTTTCTGCAGCAAAGTTTTGTTGCCCAAGGAATCTTCTTTTAAAGGCTTCATTCTGAGACTCCAGATTTGAGGATATCCCCAACGTGGATGCCAACATATATCCCTCTCCATGACTTCTCATTTCCCATCCGGTTTGTTGCTTGGGGCATCCTTATGTTAAGATCTTTCCTTATCCACAGTAAAGTCGATACTGTGTGACTATCCACATGATTCATCCAATGGTTGCAATCAAAGAAATCTCTCCCAAAAAAAAATCGTCAACAGAGTCCTGTCTCCCCGGTGAAGTCTCGTTTCCTCAGCAGAGCTTTATTCCCCAGCAAAGGTTTTCACCTCACGTCGGGTTTGTTGTCTTGGTGTCATCCTCAACACGGCCGTGCGCTGTCTTTTCAAGAGATTACAGTCTTGCCCTGATCTTCTCCCTCAGTGTCTAATCTTCAGATGGCGTCCCTCTCTAGAAGCTTAAGTGTCGATCTGATCTTCTCTAGGAGTTTGCAATTTATTTCTGCAGCTCCTCTCAAAGTTTGCGGCCTGTTTCTACTAGTTGCTCAGTTGTTATTCCCCGTGAAGCTTCATCTCTTTGAGGTTCCCTCTCTAGCGGTTCCCCGTATTTTCTCCTCTCCTTTGGATTTTGCAATTTATTTTTGCTAGTCGTGTCAGATTCTGACTTCTTGGTTATTGGCTTCTCAATTAGCCATTCCCCAGTGAAACTTTTAAACATGCATCATTACATTGCATCTACCAAAACGCGTAGCATTTCCATTATATGGAGCATTGCGTTATATAAAAAGAATTCAAACATGCATCAGAACATAAACCATTTTTGTTTCTGTTGTCCCCAGTGAATTTGCTAATATTTCGGATTAAATTCCCAGCGAGGTCTTCATCCTCATTATCTCAGTTTCCTCCCCATATCAATATCCTTTTAGCGTCAATCATTTGTTTGTTTGAGTGTCTACTTTTTCCTGTAGTTCAGTTTCGCCCTGGCGCAGTCTTCTCAGGTTTAGTCTTCACTACCCTCTCCGGTTCATTCCAATGTTTATTGATGCACCTTTCAAATACCAGTTTTGTCCTGATATTCGCTTTCAGCAGGTTTTTAGGTGTACGCCCTAATACCCTTGCTTTGGGTTGAGCTCAGAGTTTCGTCTCCTCACGTTGCACATGAAGTCCAGTTTCGTCCTGGTACTCATCTAGTTTAGTTTCTCCTAACTAGTTATTGAGTCGAGTTTTGTCTCGTTCTTGCTTTCATACCTTGGACCCTTTGATGGTGTTCGTTTACCGAGTGTAGTGTTCGTACCGTGTCCCTGGTTTGAGATCAGTCTTTTTTATTCCTTGGATTCTTCTATCAGTTTTCGTCACTGTTTATCCTTTAATCTGAGACCAGAAGGTGCTCTGAGAAACATGCGCTCTCATCACTCTCGCTTTGGGTCGAGTTTCGCCTCGTCTCCTGTGCATGAAATCCAGTTTCATCCCGGTACTCATCTAGTTTAGTTTTGCCTAACTAGTTATTGAGTCGAGTTTCGTCTCGTTCTTGCTTTCATACCTTGGACCCTTTGACGATGTTCATTTATCGAGTGCAGTGTTCGTACTGCGTCCCTGGTTTGAGGTCAGTCTCTTTTGTTCCTTGGATTCTTCCATCAATTTTCGTCACTGTTTATCCATTGACCTGAGACAATCAGGTGCTCCGAGAAACATGCAATCTAATCACTTTGCTATGGGTCGAGTTTCGCCTCGTTACCCATGCGTGAAATCCAGTTTCGTCCTGGTACTCATCTAGTTTAGTTTCGTCTAACTAGTTTTTGAGTCGAGTTTCGTCTCGCGTTTGTTCCTCTTTTCTGGGATTCTTTCAGTTCCTTCATACTGTCTATCTTAGTTAAGATTAATAAGTGCTCCTAGAATCAGACACTCTAGCCACTTTGCTTTGGGTCGAGCTCAGTGTTTCGCCTCCTCACCCGCGTACGTCTTATTTTCCAGAGCTTAGTTTCGCCTATACTCCGTGGTTTGAGTTTTATCTCACCTTTTTCTTTGAAGCCCAGTTTTGCACTGGCACATTTTTCCGGAAGTTTAGTTGCGTCTATTCTTCTTTGTTTTTGTTCTGTTTCAACCTGCGTTACAGCTTCATTCTGACGCATGTCTTAGGTGTTTTTCTGATTCCTTTTCTTTCTTCTTCAAGAGTGTAAATTTTCGGGTTCTTTTGTATTCAATCATCTTCAACTCTGAACGCTCGAAAGTTGTCACTTTTCTCACTTATCATGTTGAAGATATTTGAATAGGGGCAACTGTTGCACCCAAAAATTTACCCTCTTGATTTAGGCTTATGTTTCATCATGATTATCATATTGCATTGCATTCATACATTGTGATGGGATCAAAGTACTTTGGTTATCAAGTCACCCTCAAGCTTTGAAGGTTGTTTGCATTGACAAGTTGCTCAAGTAGAATCTTATCATCTAAACCTCTGGTTCTTTCAAGCTCAAAAGTTTTTGCATATCTCAAGATATTTTATCCATCTCTTTGGATCATCAGAGGATTAAAGTTTGTGTTTGATTATAAGAAGAATTACTCTTTTGATTCACCAGTCAAAATTAGGGTTTTGCTTGATCAAGTCTATTGATCAATGTACAAGTCTTGATTTGGAAGTTACAACATCTCATTGGTATTTGGAAAATCTTTGTACAAGAAATTGGTCAAGATGCCCAGAGGATTTGAAATTTTGGAGATGATTCATCAGTCTCCTAAGGTGTTAACCAAAACTAGGGTTAGGGATTTCATCAAGATTTCTTGAGAATTGTGAAGTGAAACTTTGTACATGGCCTCTTTATATTTGGAAGATCATATGTTTGAAGTTTTGATCATCAATTTTGAAGGGAAGTGGATCAATTGATTCAAAGGGGCAAAATGGTCATTTTGGTCAAAATCAGTCAAAGTCGAGGTTGACCAAGTAAAATTTTGGTCAACCATCAATTCAAGTGTGTAATTTTCATATTTAAAGTCCATTTTGATCATTGGATCGAAAAGATTGGGGTTTGGGTTGAAACTTGTTCCTAAAGAAACCCTAAAAGTTTCTAATTTTGGAAAATGAGGACTTAACTTCAAAAATTCATATTTTATTAACCTTTGATCCATAAAATGCAAATGAAACATGCTTGGAAATCTAAGGGTATCATCTTTCATCTCCTTTTGGTCTCATTTCCAAATTAACAAGGAGTCAAGAATTATGTTCTTTGGAAGTTCATGCCTCAAGTGAAAATTATAGGTCATTTTCCAAAATTAGTGAATTTCATGTCAGATTTTGAGGACCTTAATGGATTCAATTGCAAAAACTCAAAACTAATGGATTGTATAACTTTTCAATACCTTTCCAAATTGTACTCATTTGTGTCAAAATTCAAAAGTATGAGCAAGTTATGAACCTTGGAATTTTGTGGCATTTTATTGAAATTTGACAAGTATGCAAAATGGCCATTTCTTGCAAACTAAAGTTTTAGCCATTCCTTTTGTTTCTAATCAAGCCCATGAACAATTTGTGACATGCTGAGGCCCATTACACTCACCATTTCATGCCCATGTGCTTCTTGAACTTGCTTGAATGAAAAAATACAAAACATGCTCAATTTTGCAAATTCACCAACACTTCTTCATTTCAAACAATCATGAGCTGGAATTTTGAGCATGTATTTCTAACTTCATTTGGCTCACAAAACGCACAAAATGCAAGCAAATGCACGAGTGAAATGCAGGCTCCATGTGCATTCTCATTTTTGGCCAAAACTTCCAATCCTGCCCTCCAACAGCTTTGAGGCTGCATTTTCACTTCTATGCTCGTCTATTAACTCTATATAAGAGGAGGCAAGCTTTGTTTCACACTGGAGACGCTCCCATTACAAGAATTTCATATCTGAGTTTTCCACCATTCTTCTGCAATTTGCTTCAATTCTCTTAATTCCTTGGTGTTTTCTTCAAAATTCTTGTGGATTCAGCTTCAGTTAAGGGAGGAGATCAAGGTAGCACCATTTTTTTGCACCTAGAGTGAAGGAGACAGTAGAACACTTTTTGCCTTGAGCTTGCTTGAAGTTCTCTGGGTTTCTTTTATTCTTGCTCAGTTGCTACGAATAGTTATCCGTTTGGTATTGCACTATTTCCTTTCTTCTATTATCATAGTTCTATGTTGCATGATGGGACCTCTGTTACTGATATATGTCAAGAGGCCCTCTGATTTGTTTAATACATGTGTTGTGTTTGTTTCTTTAACTTTCGATTGATGAGTCACTCAATTTAGAAATTGAGATCACGACTTCGCTCTCAGTGCATGTTCCCTATAGGATGTTTTTTTATTTTGTTTCTTTAATTGTTGATCGATGAGTCACTCAATTTAGAAATTGAGATCACGACTTTGCTCTCAGTGCATGTTCCCTATAAGATGTTTATCATTTTTCTTCTTTAATTGTTGATCGATGAGTCACTCAATTTAGAAATTGAGATCACGACTTCGCTCTCATTGCATGTTCCCTATAGGATAATTTTGTTAAGCTTCCTTTGACATGTTAATTAAGGTAGGAATCCATGTATGCTAACATATGGTAGGATTTTCCTTTATCCTCAACCTTAGGGTCAATCATTGTATGATAACACTAGGGATAGTTCTAGGCTAGTTTCCCTTAGTTGTTTTTTTCCTTCCTTTGCATTTTGCATCTTAAAACAAAAATTTGTTTTCTTGGCAAATCATAAAACACCTCTAATAAACTAAAACCCTTCTTCAAGGTAAAAGATACAAATCAATCTTATTTGTTTGTGCGCCTCTTGGTTTTTTTTTTAAACCTGTTTAGCCGATGTTTCGCCATCGCATATTTGTTTGAAGCTGATGTTTCGCCATCACACATGCTTGTTATCCTACTTTGATTCTAAATATCATTGTTAGGTGTGATGTTTTGTCATCCGTTTTATTGACGTTTCTGCATCCAAGCCAGGATATCTTGTTATCTTATAATCGATGTTTCGCCATCACACATTTGTTTGAAGCTTATGTTTTGCCATCACACATGTTTGTTATCCTACCTTGATTCTCAATATCATTGTTAGGTGTGATGTTTTGTCATCCGGTTTATTGATGTTTCACAATCCATGCCATGATATATTGTTATATTTTAGCCGATGTTTCTCCATCGCACACTTGTTTGAAGCCGATGTTTCGTCATCGCACATGTTTGTTATCGTACTTTGATTCTCAATATCATTGTTAGGTGTGATGTTTTGTATTCCATTTTATCGATGTTTCACCATCTTTTCCATGATTCCTTGCTATCTTTTAGACGATGTTTCGCCATCGCACATTTGTTTGAAGCTGATGTTTCGCCATCACACATGTTTGTTATCCTACTTTGATTCTCAATATCATTGTTAGGTGTGATATTTTGATATCCGTTTTATTGATGTTTTGCCATCTTTGCCATGATACTTTGTCATCTCTTAGCCAATGTTTCATCATCGCACATTTGTTTGAAGCCGATGTTTCGCCATTGCATATGTTGGTTATCCTACTCTGACTCTCAATGTCATTGTTAGGTGTGATGTTTTATCATTTGATGTTTCGCCATCTTTGACATGTTACTTTGTTATTATTTAGCCAATGTTTTACCATCTCATTTGTTTGTTGTTTTATCTGATGTTTTGCCATCTTGACTGTTTTTGTTGTCTTAACTAAAAAACACAAACCAACCAAAATATATGAGCCGAACTACGGTTGCTCTGATTCCTTAAAAGGGATACGTAGGCAAAGGGGTAGGGCCCAACCGAGCATAACTTTTATTTTACCTACATTGTTTTCTTTTTTCTTTTCTCGCATGCATTCCCTTTTTATCTTTAAGCCATAGACATAGTGTGATCGGTGGAAATAGAACTGACTGTTTTAGAGTGCTGGTTCGCGTTTGCATTTTGCAAAATGTCGCGGTAAGCAAGAGTCGCCACCGTCTTTTATTTTCTCCAACAAGGAAAGGACAAAAGCACAGCAAAATTCCTTTTCGAGATGTCTCTCGGGTTCGGGAGGTAGATTATAGAAAGGGAAGGTGTTAGCACCCTTTCTATCCGTGGTTATCCACAGGCTCTTAGGTACTTGCTCACTATGTTTTCAAAATGTTTTGCTTTTCTTGTGTTTGTGGGTTTTGAAAAAAAGTTTGTTTGAAAACTTCGATTTAACTCTTGTATCTGTCCTCAAGAGTGTATGAAGTGTTGTTTGAAAACTTTTGTTTGAAAAGTGTAGGTGCGAAAAGTTGTTTTGTTTTGAAAGAGAAAGTACCTGAGAACCTCTACCTACTCAAAAGAAATTAAGCTGTGTAAATGTCCTTTAGACAACGCTATCCCACTATTGAGAAGTAGGCAGCACCGTCGTTGGAGTTTTTCGGGTCAATTCGATTATAGGGACATGTGTGGTCACCAAAGCAATAGTAGGACGCCTTAGTGGTAACCCTAATGTCCTAGATCCTTTTTATCCGAGGCAACCGTTTCGAGGCAACTTGGATCTTTTAGACAGGAGGGCGACCTCTAAAACACCCTATACTCAATGACCACGTCGAGGCAACCAAGTGAGGCGTACCCTAGGAGTGGCATGTGCGAGTGTGTCAGATTTCAGTTAAGTTATCTTTGTACATGTTATGGTGAGCTACGATTGATTTTATTTTCAGAGAAATCTTGTCATGCATAGCCTAATTAGCATACATCTAGCAGTTAATATTGCGGAAAGTAAATCTAAACTATTACAAGGCGTCGGGTATTTACATTGCCAAAAACAAACCCTTGAAAAGTAAATTGCGGGAAATTAAATAAAAGCGATAAAAAGTCCTAATTAACGCTATTACATCCTCGGAGCAATTACATAATAATGATAAAAAATTATGAATCAAAAATAATATGCGCGAGGGAAAAAATTGGATCGGAGAAGTTCCTAGGGTTTTGACCCTTTTTTGAGAAAGAAAGAGTTTTTTATTATTTGGTATTTAATTAAATTAATCCTAAAACTAATAAATTAATAAAAAGAAAGAAAGATATTTTTTTTTTGAGTTTTTTATGTGTTAAGGAAAAATAAAAAAAAATGGTCAAAATTGTCAAGAACCCTAATTCTATGTTGATTTTAAATTATTATGAAAATATTAAAATTAACCTAATTGAAACTAAGTTAGTTAATTATATTTATTTACAAAATAACTAATTAAGGGTGAAATTAATGTTAATAAATAATAATAAAAAATATTATATTTTAGTTTTCTGAATTTATTATGAAAAAATTAATTTGGTTAATTAACTAATAATAATAATAATAATAATAATAATAATTAAGTGATAAATATAAAAGAAGAAAATAAAAGAAAATAACCCAGGGGCTGTTGGCCCAATTAAGAGGTGTTTCTGGAATTTGGAAGCCCAAAACACTCAACCCTGTTTGACTTTCTGGGATTGTCCATGCGCACATTGACCAAGGGGTATGCTAGTCTTTCAATCTAGGCCATGGGATTTGAGTTTGAGGCTACTTGGCGCGCTGGGATGTGAGGTATATGATGGACCTCACTTTGAAACCTGCATGTGAACATACAAAGAAAAAGGAAATAAATATTTTGGGGGACCTGGGATTCGAACCCAGGTCCCAGCGCTCATAGGCCAATATGCTCAACCACTCCAACCACCTGCTTTAGTTGTTATTAGGAAAATAAACAATCAATATATTAATAAACACACAAATATGCTGTACAAAAGAAAAAACGCGTGTGTTTTCAAATTGCCCAATGGTATGCTAACACCTCATCATCTTCTCTGTTGTATCTGCAAAAAGAATATTAGATAGCGGGGGGTTTTTAACCCCCATTATATACTGCAAGGAAAAATAGCGATTAGAGCTACAACAAGCATAAATATTTCGCGATAGGTGGGTTAGGTTCGTCTGGTTCTCATGATCTCAACCATGTGTCTTATGAGTTCTAATTTTTCAGGGTTTAGAAAGCCCCAATTCAAAGCTTGGAAACCCTAGAAAATTGTTCATGGCATCTTTTGATTTATGGCGTTTCAATTCAATTAAACCATACCATTAGCTTCGTATGGTTCCTTGCAACACAAATCAAACACAAAAGCATGTTAAATATGCATGAATTAAGCTGTACAATTCTGAAATAAAAAAGCAAACCGTGAAACTGTGTGTGATGATTCTGTGAGCTTTAGTGCGTGAATTCAATTGCAAATCACTCCTGACACTTCCTGCAATGTGTTTGAATCAACAAAAATCCTTAAATCTCCCTAGAATACAAAAACCAGTTTTCAATTTTCTTGGAATTTCTTGAATTGGCTAGGGTCTTTTCTGCAGCCTTTTTACGTCCCCTTAGGTTAGGTTAGCTTGCATACATATAAAGCAATTGAATTAGGTCAAAAAATTGGATCCAACCCATGAGTATTGATGATTAAATCTTTGATTGGAAATCAAATCTTTTTGATTTTTCATGATTGGAAAATGTTGCCAAACTTGGAGATTTTTGTATCTTTGACTTGGTGCTCGAATTTGCCAGCATATCTTGACCATATTTGCTTCACAAATTGATTGAAAAATCAAATCTTGCATTTTCCTACAATTTAAATTAATTAAATGAATTAATATTAATTAAAAATCCAATTAATCAATAAAAATAAGAAAATAAATTCAATTAAGCTTGATGGGTCGTGCATAGGTCATGGGTGAAGTTTCAAGAAGAGATTTGAGGCCCATTAGCAAAAATAAGTTGTTTTGAGCAAAGTTGACTTTTGCAAATTCATGAAAGTTTCCCAACTTCTCCAATGCATATCTTGCTCAATTTTGATCATATGACCATGTTCTTGGACATTTTGGAAAGCTCTTGAAGTCCTCTAAGCAATGCCTTTAGTCCCATGTCATTTGGGTTTACCAATCTCAAGTTATGGCCTTTGACTTAAAGTGTACATTTGTTGACTTTTGAATTGGACCTATAATGTTAAAATTGATAACTTTTGGTGAAAGCATTTCTTGGACTTGGAGTGTGAAGATGGTTTGTAGTAAATGTCATCCTCTTCAAAATGAGCATTAGATGAAATTTTTCTGATAAACCATGAAAAAGTTATGCCCTGGTCAATATACAGTTGACTTTTCTACTGTCCAAAAATAGTAACTTTTTGCATCTTGATGATTTTTGAGCTATCCTTGTGGAATCATGATCAAGACTTGATCAAATGATGATTGTGAACTCAAAATGAGATGTTGACCAAAAATTCTGACTTTTGACTGCAAAATGACCATTTTGCCCTTGCAGTTGACTGTAGGTCAAATGGAGCTTTTGACTGTGCAAATTGGCACTTTGAGTCTTGAAACTTAGCATGTAGATGCTTGAGGATGTATATAGGCCTATGAGAATTGATTGAACCATTGAGAACCCCAAATTCCTTGAAAGAACCAAAACCCTAATTTCAGCTGTATTAGGAGGTGTTTGGACTGTACAACCTCTTGAGCAATCTTGAGCAATTTTGAAAATCAATCTTGACAAATCTTGAGGAATATGGGAGGGCAAATTTTGGGGTACAACAGTTTCCCCTGTTCAATCTTCTTAAACTTGAGGATGTAGATTGGCTTGCGTGCCTTTCGTGATCCGAAGGTGGAAGATGATTGAACACTAAAGTGCCCAGAAATTTGCACTCGCATGGTGTAGTATCAGCAATGTGACGCGGGGAATGGGCTTACAGATGCCATTTGGAGATATGATGGATAGGAGGATGGGATTATAGATGCCATGTGACAGAATCTTGTCAGGGATGGGCTTATAGATGCCATCTGGGAATGTAATGGGTAGTTATGAAGATGGGCTTAAAGATGCCATCCAGGGGTTTCGATCGCGTAAGAGATTCCTTAGCGAGAACTTGCATACCTGTAGTTTGTAGAATTGTAACTTTGTAAGTTGAAAGAAGGAACCTGTGTAGGGTGGCCTGATGATGAGTTCGTATAAAACTGCATCTGAAAGAGAGAAGGAACCGACGTAGGGTTGCTTCATGATGGTCAAGTAGATAGTTGTCCTGTCTGGTTTCAGGTATTAATCTCTGACCTGAGAAAGAAAGATAGTTTTCCTGGCTTGCTACAGGTATTGATCTTCAGTCTCTTCATGTAGATAACTTTCCTGGCTAGTTACAGGTATAGATCTACAATCAGTTCATATATGTGGTTTTCCTATCTGGTTTCAGGTGTTAACCTATAATCAGTCGTCCACAGATATTTCCTGGCTAGTTACAGGTATTGATCTGGAACTTACGAAAGGTTGGTCAATGAGATAGCTGTCCTGTCTGGTTTCAGGTATTAATCTCTGACCTGAGAAAGAAAGATAATCTTCCTGGCTTGTTACAGGTATTGATCGACAGTCTCTTCATGTAGATAACTTTCTTGGCTAGTTACAGGTATAGATCTACAATCAGTTGTCCACAAATATTTCCTGGCTAGTTACAGGTGTTGATCTGGAACTTAAGAAGGCTTGATGGTAATCATCTTTGGATTGACCTTTTCCTGGAAAGGCAAAACATTAGTTGTATGCAATGTCATGATGTATGAAATGCATGATGTTCTCAAAATGAGATTGTGTCGTATGCATTTTGTCATGCATGAAATGTGAAATGTTTATGAATGTATCTTCGTCTGGGAAAATAAATCCTTGACAAATGCCGGGAAGTTTGTTAAATCCTGGGCTGATGTTGAAGAGTAGAGTTCTTCGTTTCCGCTGGGGATGATGAACGAAGATGATTGCGTGAATAAACCGGTAGGAGAGGATGACTCCGTTGGGGAATAAACTTGATGAAGAGATTACTCCGAGGGGAAATACTCTGTGGGGAAGAGATGTTCTGCTGAGAGTTTTAATGATAACTCCGCTGGGGAGTCCGTTGATAAGCTCTGTTGGGGATTTTGATGAACTCTGCTGGGGATAGAAAGAACTTCGCTGAGGACGATCTTTTCGTTGCAATTTGCTGAGGATAATCCAGTTAGATTCTGGTGGGGGATAACCTTCTGAATAAGGCTGGGGAGATGCATTCGCACTCTGCAGGGGGCAAGCTTCCAGAATCTACTGGAGAAGATGATTCAACTCTGGAGGGGAAGCTTTTTAGACTGTGCTGGGGAATGGCTCCAATGGGGGTATCTTGTATTCCGCCGGGGAACAATCTTATATTTCTGTCGAGGAATATTAAGACTGCCGGGGATGCTTGCTGAGGAATATCTTTATACTCCGCTGGGGAATATTAAGATTTACTGGGGATACCCAACTTTTTCAGGACTGATGGTAGACCAACTCTGCTTGGGGGAAGAGTATTGCTGACTTGCTGGGGATACTGTGCCTTTTTAGGGCTGATGGGAGACCAACTCTGCTTGGGGAGAGTATTGCTGAATCTTGTCTTACTCTGCGGGGAGTGAAGGTATCTTGGTCATATTCTTCAGCTGAACTTACCTTGGTACCTCGGTAGACAGAGCAACTAGATCGCTTAGACAATTCTTATTGCCCCTACTTCCGATGTCACCCGTAATTAGTCCTTTGTTTCACATGCAAATATTTGTGATCAACAATTAATGTCAAATGCATATATCAAAAATGAACATTGGACGTTCTTTGCAAAACAAAACAGATCAAGGAAAACAATTTGCAATTTGTCTGAAAAATGAATTTGTATTGATTTTGAAGTTTGCCTGTAAATAGGCGTTTCGTACAAGAGGCTGACGTCCTAGTAAGAGAACGCCGCCGGATAAATAGAGTTTATACAATTTGTAAAAAGGAAACAAAACAGCAATGTGAAAAATCCCACTGGGTTCCAACTCTGCTATCGCCTTTATGTCTTCAAACGTCTCATCACTTTGCTGCTTAGTTGAAGAGGAATCTGATTGATTGGTGCCGTCCGAGCCTGATGGTCGTTATCGAAGTCTGGATGCAGGGTGATCCAATGAGACATAGTATTACGCTTTAATCCCTAACTTTTGCCTGGACCGCCCTTTCGGGTTTTCAGTCCACCGGGATACCCATTTTTGCCCAAGCCGCCTTTTCAGGTTTTCGACTTGCCGGGTGTACAGATTTTTTCATTTCATCCCTTATTTTTTCCCGAACCCTTTTGGTTCGCCGGGAAGCCCTTATTTTTTCCTAGGCCAGTCGACCTAGCGGGTCTTTAGTCATGCGTAGTATCTTTTTACTATGTCTGCATTGACGGGGTGAGGAAGGTCGTCACCATCCATGGTGGTTAGAATCATTGCTCCTCCTGAGAAGATGTTCTTAACCACAAATGGCCCTTCGTACGTGGGGGTCCATTTGCCCCTGGGATCACCTTGAGGTAGAATGATGCACTTGATTACCAGGTCCCCGACTTGATACTCTTGTCGTCTGACTTTCTTGTTAAATGCCATGATCATTCGTTTTTGGTACATCTGACCATGGCAAATAGCAATGAGTCTCTTTTCGTCAATTAGGTTTAATTGATCAAGCCGGGTCTGGATCCAGTCATCTTCGCTCAAACTCGCATCCTTCATGATTCGGAGAGAGGGTATCTAAACTTCAATGGGCAAGACTGCCTCCATGCCATAGACCAAGGAAAAGGGTGTTGCCCCTGTTAACGTCCGTGCTGAGGTACGGTACCCATGAAGAGTGAATGGTAACATCTCGTGCCAATCTTTGTAGGTCACTGTCATCTTCTACACAATCTTCTTAATGTTCTTATTAGCTGCTTCTACAACCCCATTCATCTTCGGTCGGTAAGGAGAAGAGTTGTGGTGCTGTATCTTGAATTGCTCGCAGAGCTCAGTGATCATCTTGTTATTAAGATTGGTACAATTGTCCGTAATGATCCTCTCTGGTACACCATATCGACAGATCAGGTTGTGCCGAATGAACCGTACCACGACGTTCTTGGTTATGGTGGCAAAGGAAGCTGCTTCAACCCACTTCGTAAGGTAATCAACTGCTACCAGGATGAAGCGATGCTCGTTGGATGCCGTAGGTCTGATCTCTCCGATCATATCAATGCCCCACATTCCAAAAGGCCAAGGTGATGTCAAGATGTTCAAAGGAACTGGAGGAATGTGCACTTTATCAGCATAGATCTGGCACTTGTGACATGTCCGAGAATACTGATAACAGTCAGCTTCCATTGTTGACCAGTAATATCCTGCCCGAAGGATTTTCTTTGCCATGGTGTGTCCACTGGAATGCGTTCCGAAGGTACCTTCATGCAGATCTGCCATGATCCTTTCTGCTTCAGTCTTATCCACACAATGTAGTAAGGTTGAATCATGGTTACGTTTGTAAAGAATGTCATTGCTGAGGAAGAACTTCGCTGCGAACCTTCTCAGAAACTTCTTGTCATTAACAGATGCACCCTCGGGGTATTCTTGAGCTTCAAGATACCTCTTTACTTCATGATACCAAGGTTTTTCTGTTACCTCTTCGGTCTCAAGATCACATCAATGTGCAGGTTCATCCAATTTCCAAATAATGATCCGGGGAGCCTCATTGTCCCATTTGACTTTGAACATAGAAGACATCGTAGCCAACGTGTCCACCAACTGATTCTCCTCTCTTGGGAAATGTTCAAAGGTTATCTCCTCGAAATGGGGAATCAACATCAATACATACTCCTTGTAAGGAATAAGATTTGGGTGTTTCGTATCCCACTCGCCTTTGATCTGACTGATCACGAGAGCGAAATCTGTGAAGACACTCAGAAACTTGATCCTTAGGTCAATTGCAGCTCGAAGACCCATGATGCATGCTTCATACTCCGCCATGTTGTTGGTGCAGTTGAAACATAGTCGGGCGGTAAGTGGAGTATGAGAGCCCTTAGGAGATATGATCACAACGCCAATAACGTTACACAAAGCGTTTGAGGCTCCATCAAAGTGCATAGACCATCGGGATCCTTCCTCAGGTCCTTCATCTGGTCTAGGTATTTCACAATCAGTCCCTACCATGATATTCTCGTCTGGAAATTCAAAGTTCATAGATTGGTAGTCATCCACTGCCTGATGTGCCAAATGGTCTGCCAACACACTTCCCTTGATTGCTTTTTGAGTCGTGTACTGGATGTCGTATTCGGTCAAGATCATCTGCCATCTTGCTATTCTTCTGGACAAGGCAGGCTTTTCGAAGATGTACTTGATTGGATCCATTTTTGAAATCAACAGAGTAGTGTGAGTCAACATATACTGTCTCAGCCGGCGAGCAGCCCATACCAAAGCGCAGCAAGTTTTCTCGAGCAGTGAGTATCGGGTCTCACAGTCGGTAAACTTTTTGCTAAGGTAATAAATGGCATGCTCTTTTCGGCCAGACTCGTCATGCTGCCCCAGCACACACCCCATTGAGTTGTCAAGTACTGTCAAGTATAAGATTAGAGGTCTCCCTTCAACCGGTGGCATAAGAATGGGTGGCTCTTGGAGATACTCTTTGATTCTTTCGAAAGTGGCCTGACATTCATCGTTCCAATGTACTATTTGATCTTTCTTCAGTAGCTTGAAGATTGGCTCACAGGTAGCAGTTAGGTGCGAGATGAATCAGGCAATGTAGTTCAGACGTCCCAGAAAGCCTCTGACCTCTTTCTCTATCTTGGGAACTGGCATCTCTTGTATGGCTTTCACATTGGCAGGGTCCACTTGAATACCCTTGTTGCTCACGACGAAGCCTAGTAGTTTTCCAGATCTCACCCCGAAGGTGCACTTGTTCGGGTTTAATCTCAGCTTGTACAACTTCAACCGGTCAAACAACTTCTACAGATGGTCAATGTGTTCTTCCTCAGTTTGGGACCTTGCAATCATATCGTCGACGTAGACTTCAATCTCATGATGGATCATGTCATGAAACAAAACAACCATGGCACGTTTGTAGGTTGCCCCAGCATTTTTCAACCCAAAAGGCATGACCTTGTAATAGAAGGTGCCCCACTGAGTGACGAAAGTGGTCTTCTCCATGTCCTCAGGAGCCATCTTGATCTGATTATAACCGGAGAATCCGTCCATGAAGGAGAATACCTTATGCTGAGCAGTGTTGTCAACCAGAACATCGATGTGAGGCAGAGGGAAGTCATCCTTAGGGCTCGCCCTGTTCAAATCCCTGTAGTCAACACACATTAGGACCTTACCATCCTTCTTCGGCACTGGAACCACATTGGCAACCCACTGAGGGTAAGAAGTTACTGCTAGAAAACCGATATCAAATTGTTTCATAACCTCAGCTTTGATTTTCTCGGACATCTCTGGACGCATACGGCGAACCTTCTGTTTTACCGGAGGACAATCTTCCTTGGTAGGCAGGTGATGAACCACAATGTCGGTATCCAACCCAGACATATCTTTGTAAGACCAGGCAAAGATTTCCACGTAGTCATGCAGCATCTGAATCAACCGTTGTTTCACACTAAGCTCCAGATTGGCACCGATCTTGACTTCCTTCCTGTCTGTCTCAGTACCCAGATTTACTGTTTCCACTAGCTCTTCATGTGGCTGAATGGCCCTCTCTTCTTGGAGTAGCAGTCTTGCAAGCTCACCAGGCACTTCACAATCATCTTCACCTTCGTCTTCGGCTAAGTTGATCGCATTTTCGAAGTCATAACTGGCAGTAGCAGAGTCGTTACCAGTGAGATCCATAGTGGATTGGGACCTGTATATGTGAGTGTGTGTAAATAGCTGTTTTGCAATATATAATAAAGAAAGACAAGTAGCGCAAAATTTGAAATGCAAAAACGTCCAATGCTTTTATTAATGATATATGAAAATGACACACAAAAGCCCTCACAAATGAAGCCACGGTGCCCCGGGTAAGACACCGGGCCATAAAGTTTCACAATATTGTCTGTTATAAATTCAAAACAAAGGAGTTCATTACTGAGTCACAAAAGTAATATGGACGAATTCTTTTTCCGTCCAGTTGTTTGGTCCACCGTTGGTCGTAGGGTAGATCCAGCTGTCGAATTCAGATTCCTCCACGTCATCTTCGATGGCATTTACTCCCGAGTTGCTGATGAACACAGGAGGTCTTCCAATCCTTGCACGACGAACAACCCTCTGAGCTTCTACAGTGAAACCCAAACCAAACTTGTCAGTCTTCTGAGTGAAATTAGGAAGTCGGCCCCAGTTTGCACACTCACCCTTCTCAATAACAGCCCGGGCATCCTTTAAGGAAGCCATCTTCAAAGGAGGATCTTCAATCACAGTCTCGGCTGACGCCAGTGTCTGAGGAACTTCTTCAAAGTGTTGAAATGGAGTCTCAATGAACTCCCCATCCACTTCTATGTACCGGAACGAGTTGAGATGACTGACCATATACTCTTCCTCCCCCTGCACTATCACAATCTTCCCTCTGACTGGGTACTTCAGCTTCTGATGTAGTGTGGAGGTCACAGCTCCAGCTTTATGGATCCAGGGACGACCCAGAAAACAAGAATAGGACGGCCGGATGTCCGTCACATAGAATGTAGAATCAAAGACCTGAGAACCAACCCTGATTGGAATATCAACCTCACCATGTACCATCCTTTTAGACCCGTCAAAGGCCCGAACAACAATGTTACTTGGCTTTAGTTCCAATCCCTCGCAGTCCAACCTGTCTAGAGCCTTCTTAGGAAATACATTCAATGAGGAACCAGTGTCAACCAACACATGTGCAAGAGTAGTGCCCTTGCATTCAATGGAGACATGCAGGGCATCGTTACGGTTCTTCCCTTTAGTGGTCAGATCAGCGTCGGAGAAACCCAAACCATTATCAGCAGTTAAGTTGGCCACACATTCGGTAAACTGATCAGCTGATGTCTCTTGTGGCACGTGGGCTATCTTCAGGAAGGTAATCAGGGCCTTGGCATGGGCCTCTGAACACAACAACAGTGATAGCATAGAAAGTTTAGATGGGGTGTGCCCTAGTTGCTCAACTACGTTAAAATCACTCTTCTTAATGATCTTCAAGATCTCTTCCATCTCCTGTTTGGAAGCTTCAACAGTGGTTGTCTTTGGCGCCTCCGTCCGGGCAGGCATATCAGGGGCGATCCCTTTGCCCCGAGCGTCAGATGACTCGACAACAGGGGTAGAAATAGGAACTTGATCAGGAAGGGAAGTAGGCATACTTGCAGGTGTGATGACAATAGGTATCTGGATTGTTGGTGGCGCAATATCTGGTGAGAAAAGTCTACCACTACGGGTGACTTTAGCAGGCTCGGTGATGTTGCCGACGCCGGTATTAGTATCAAACTCTTGTTTAACTCCAAGCACATAAACATCTGCCCCATAGTGCCAAGGGACAGCTTTGTCGGATGTATAGGGGATGGGCCCAGGAACAGTGATAATTATAGGTGCAATCTTCTGAACAGGCGTAATTTTGACAGGCTTCCTCGAGGGAGCCTTGGGAGAATTATTGAAAATAGTAACAATGGACACTTCTTCAGTAGGGGTGGCAGGAACAACAATCTTCTCGAACAGGATTTCCTTATTATCCATCAGGTTCTGGATGCCTGACTTCAAAGAGGGACAACCAGTAGGTGAAACAGAACATAGATGGAAACCTTTACTACATCCGGGAAATAAACCGGCTAACAACAGGTTCCTTTTGACAGTCAACAACGGAGTGACAATATCATCCACAGAGGCTACAAACAGGTCTTCCTCTACAGCATTCACTCCATGCTTGGGCATGGGAGCAGTCACAACATTGGGCCTTTCGGGCGCCTCGAACTCTATCTCTTTAGCATCAATTAGGTCCTGAACCTTATTCTTCAGAGCCCAACAATCATCCGTAGTATGCCCCGGGCTATCAGAGTGATAAGTGCAGCGGGTGTTAGGATTGTACTTTAGGGATGTGGTGTTTACAACCTTCAGAGCTTCTTTTATAGTCACCAGATTGGTTGTCAGTAACTGCGGCAATATCTGGGACAAGGTCATGCTGAGACGAGTAAACTACCTTCTGGGTCTCTCACCCCTTTGTTGGTTATGATGCTGAGGAGCAGCAGTAGGTTTTGAAATGACCACCGCGTTGACAGCTTGGCGGTGTTCCGGTCTATTCTGTCTCCTTGAGCCGCAGACAACACTGGATTCCTTCTTGAATGGTTTCTTCTCAGTGCTCGAGGAGGCACCTTTCTGTATCTTCCCAGACTTGATACCAGCTTCTATTCTCTCACCAGTCAAGATAAGGTCTGTAAACCCGGCAGAAGAATTTCCAATCAAATGGTTGAAGAACGGACCAGACAGTGTCCCCAAGAACATATCCACAAGTTCACGGTCAGTTAAGGGTGGTTGCACCCTTCCAGCCAGATCTCTCCATTTTTTAGCATACTCTTTAAATCCTTCACCCGTCCCTAGTGACATACCCTGGAGTTGGGTACGCGTAGGAGCGAGGTCGGAATTATACTGATACTGCTTATAGAACGCAATAGCCAGATCCTCCCAGTTACGAATACTGGCTCCATCCAGCTGATAGAACCATTCGAGTTGAGTCCCTGAAAGACTATCCTGGAAGAAATGGATCCACAAATTCTTGTCAGTTGTGTAAGGCTGGATCTTCCTTACATATGACCGGAGGTGCAGCTTAGGACAGGAAGCTCCGTCGTATTTGGCAAAAGCAGGTGCCTTAAACTTATGGGGAATCACCACCCCAGAGGATAAGCCTAGATCTCCAAAGTCCAACCCGGGCACATTTTGAATTTCCATAGCACTTAAGCGGTCCTCCAGCTGTTTATACCTATCCTCAGCAGAAGGATATTGTTCCTCATTATAATCCGTCTCGTTGTCGGAGACCACGGGACTAGGAACCCTTCTCTCTTGTAGGCTGTCTTTGCCTACAGATGAGGTAGTCAGATCAACCTCATTTTGCAGTCCATTCCCAAATCGGCGTCCAGTGTTGAACAAGACGGTCATCTTCTTCTTCTTCTTCTTCAGAATCAGAGTCTTCAACTCCTGTTGACCCTGGGCTAGGCTCATAACCAACTCTTGGAACTGGGCATTCTGGGCCTGGAGGGCCTTGATAGCTTGTTCAGTGGAAGGTTCAGTAGACATGATGACTGCTGAAATAAACAGCGAAGAAGATAAGTGACCTGTAAAAAAGGGGTACCTGTTATGCCAATGATGAAATGAAATGCGTATGATTTATGTTTTCAAAGACAATCAGGATTCAACTTTGTAGACAAAAAGGAAACACACTTTATTAGATTCAACTTTGGAATTTAAATTGTTCAACAAATTGCCCTTAGGCGTTACAAGAATGAAAACTGAAAAGTAAATAAAAGCTGTAAAAGAACATTCAAGGTCCATCAATGCTCCCATGGCCTCTTCTTCTCAGTACGAATATAGTCATTCAGGATCCGCTCGTTCTC
The DNA here is from genome assembly GCA_948472305.1 of Vicia faba. Taxonomy (NCBI): domain Eukaryota; kingdom Viridiplantae; phylum Streptophyta; class Magnoliopsida; order Fabales; family Fabaceae; genus Vicia; species Vicia faba. The sequence continues at coordinate 1,240,112,226 of OX451737.1, forward strand.
CAGTTGCTTAGTCAGCTTTTGGATTTTCTGTTATTTTTCATTGAACCTTTCCCGATAAGAATCCCGTTCTTCCTGCAGTTGTGCCCAAGACCTCTTCAGTGTACCAATATCAGTGGGTATCTGAGGATGGAGAACAGTTGGAGGAACCCCGTCTTTATCAATAATTTCAAGGGTAATAGGCCTGACAACTTCGTATGGCATACCTAACTTCTGAGCACGGATGCGGACCCATCTGAAGTAGGATTCCATTGGTAGAGAAGTCTTTGGTCCCAACTCATGTGGGTCAGCTTTGTGAACTCTATCCCAAGCCCGGATGAATCTACGACGCAGCTCGTCACTATCTACCTGAAACTCAAAATTGATGTGAGGTATCAACATCTCATGAGGCCCCTCTCTTATGGCTCTTCCAAACTGACGGAGAGCTAAACATGGGTTATAAGAGATTCCTCCCTGGGTTCCGATCAATGGAACATTAGGATACTCTCCGCAACGATCAATAACGGCCACCTCATCTAAACCTCTGAGAGTCCAAATGATGTCATTATCAGTGAGAGACATTATCCTATGAGCCCAGCCCCTTCCTTCTTTGTTCTTCAGTACGAACTTAGGGAGGTGATAAATAAACCACCTCACCAATAAAGGAGCACAACACCATAAAGTTCCACGTCTTCGGGCAGTACGAGCATAGAGTTGTTGCAGGATATCACCCAAGAGAGTGGGTACAGGGTTCCGAGAGATGAAGATCCTTATGGCATTGACATTAATAAAGGTATCAAGATTTGGAAACAATACCAGACCATAGATTAAGAGAGCCAAAATGTCTTCGTACGCCCTGAAGTCTAAGTCATTCCAGAAACTATTAGCTTTGCCAACCAGAAACTTAGCCAAAAAGCCCTTAACTCCACTTCTAGTCTCCCAGTTAGCCATTACCTCTTCTTTGGTCAAGGGAAGGGCTGCAGAAATCTCTTCAGGCCTAAGAGTCTTTTCCCAACCAGTGAATGGAGTCTGTTCCAAAACAAGGATACCAAGCAAATCAGAGAATTCTTCCAGGGTAGGGACCAACTGGAAGTCTTGAAAGGTGAAGCAATGGTATAGCGGATCATAAAACTGGACCAGGACGCTCATCAATTATTGGTCCCACTTTGAAGTGACTAAACCGAGAAGAGAACCATGCCTCTTGATGAAGGAAGTAGTGTTTGGAATCCTATCAACCAATTCTGTAAGCAAAGCCGGTGGTTGAACAAAGTTGAGCCGGATAGTATTCCTTCGCATGGGCATCATGATGTCCTACAAAACAGAGCAAAGATGAAACCCTCTTGTCTTTGAAATGGGTTACTCCTTATGCAGGATGCATGCAATGGTATGATGTTATGATGTCATGATAAAGGCACACCACAAGTATTCACAAAAGGCAAACATGGTAAAGGCACACAAGTCACACAAGACAGCCCTTAGAGTTCAGGCCAACATGAAGTTTAGGTACTACCCTCTTTCAGTTTCAGTTGGTTAAGACCTGTCCTAAAAAATAGTAACCGGGTTCTAGAGGATATTAATATCACTGACTACCCTCGATCGGTCATAATTCCAGTTTGGCAACCTTTTCTTGCGGTCGGAACCATCACGAGAGTTTAGCCTCAATGAGTGTAGCATACTGCTACTGTTCTATAGCCAAGTTGGTCAATTTAAGGTGCTAAGGTCAGTTGGTGCTTAACGACTCCTCAAAAGACCCATATTCTCCTCGTTCCAACACAAGGGATATCGGTACAGACCAAGGTGTCACACCAATGTAGCTACTGCTTCACCCGTGTCGGTCTACGTCGGACAGGTCCCTCACACTTTATTGCTACTTACCTAAAGGGTATTCCCCAAATCCGTGTTAGGATCTATAAAACTCTGATACAAGCCCACAATATTAAATCATACAAAACATACAATTGAAAACATGGGGATCTAATCCTAAGGTACACCTCACTTATTAATATTCCCCAGCAGAGTCGCCAGTTCTGTGATCGGTGGAAATAGAACTGACTGTTTTAGAGTGCTGGTTCGCGTTTGTGTTTTGCAAAATGTCGCGGTAAGCAAGAGTCGCCACCGTCTTTTATTTTCTCCAACAAGGAAAGGACAAAAGCACAGCAAAATTCCTTTTCGAGATGTCTCTCGGGTTCGGGAGGTAGATTATAGAAAGGGAAGGTGTTAGCACCCTTTCTATCCGTGGTTATCAATGGGCTCTTAGGTACTTGCTCACTATGTTTTCAAAATGTTTTGCTTTTCTTGTGTTTGTGGGTTTTGAAAAAAAAGTTTGTTTGAAAACTTCGATTTAACTCTTGTATCTGTCCTCAAGAGTGTATGAAGTGTTGTTTGAAAACTTTTGTTTGAAAATTGTAGGTGCGATAAGTTGTTTTGTTTTGAAAGAGCAAGTACCTGAGAACCTATACCTACTCAAAAGAAATTAAGCTGTGTAAATGTCCTTTAGACAACGCTATCCCACTATTGAGAAGTAGGCAGCACCGTCGTTGGAGTTTTTCGGGTCAATTCGATTATAGGGACATGTGTGGTCACCAAAGCAATAGTAGGACGCCTTAGCGGTAACCCTAATGTCCTAGATCCTTTTTATCCGAGGCAACCGTTTCGAGGCAACTTGGATCTTTTAGACAGAAGGGCGACCTCTAAAACACCCTATACTCAATGACCACGTCGAGGCAACCAAGTGAGGCGTACCCTAGGAGTGGCATGTGCGAGTGTGTCAGATTTCAGTTAAGTTATCTTTGTACATGTTATGGTGAGCTACGATTGATTTTATTTTCAGAGAAATCTTGTCATGCATAGCCTAATTAGCATACATCTAGCAGTTAATATTGCGGAAAGTAAATCTAAACTATTACAAGGCGTCGGGTATTTACATCGCCAAAAACAAACCCTTGAAAAGTAAATTGCGGAAAATTAAATAAAAGCGATAAAAAGTCCTAATTAACGCTATTACATCCTCCGAGCAATTGCATAATAATGATAAAAAATTATGAATAAAAAATAATATGCGCGAGGGAAAAAATTGGATCGGAGAAGTTCCTAGGGTTTTGACCCTTTTTTGAGAAAGAAAGAGTTTTTTTTTATTTGGTATTTAATTAACTTAATCCTAAAACTAATTAATTAATAAAAAGAAAGAAATATATTTTTTTTTTGAGTTTTTTATGTGTTAAGGAAAAATAAAATAAAATGGTCAAAATTGTCAAGAACCCTAATTCTATGTTGATTTTAAATTATTATGAAAATATTAAAATTAACCTAATTGAAACTAAGTTAGTTAATTATATTTATTTACAAAATAACTAATTAAGGGTGAAATTAAGTTTAATAAATAATAATAAAAAATATTATATTTTAGTTTTCTGAATTTATTATGAAAAAATTAATTTGGTTAATTAACTAATAATAATAATAATAATAATAATAATAATAAAGTGATAAATATAAAATAAGAAAATAAAAGAAAATAACCCAGGGGGTGTTGGCCCAATTAAGAGGTGTTTCTGGAATTTGGAAGCCCAAAACACTCAACCCTGTTTGACTTTCTGGGATTGTCCATGCGCACATTGACCAAGGGGTATGCTAGTCTTTCAATCTAGGCCATGGGATTTGAGTTTGAGGCTACTTGGCGCGCTGGGATGTGAGGTATATGATGGACCTCACTTTGAAACCTGCATGTGAACATACAAAGAAAAAGGAAATAAATATTTTGGGGGACCTGGGATTCGAACCCAGGTCCCAGCGCTCATAGGCCAATACGCTCAACCACTCCAACCACCTGCTTTAGTTGTTATTAGGATAATAAACAATCAATATATTAATAAACACACAAATATGCTGTACAAAAGAAAAAAACGCGCGTGTTTTCAAATTGCCCAATGGTATGCTAACACCTCATCATCTTCTCTGTTGTATCTGCAAAAAGAATATTAGATAGCGGGGGATTTTTAACCCCCACTATATACTGCAAGGAAAAATAGCGATTAGAGCTACAGCAAGCATAAATATTTCGCGATAGGTGGGTTAGGTTCGTCTGGTTCTCATGATCTCAACCATGTGTCTTATGAGTTCTAATTTTTCAGGGTTTAGAAAGCCCCAATTCAAAGCTTGGAAACCCTAGAAAATCGTTCATGGCATCTTTTGATTTATGGCGTTTCAGTTCAATTAAACCATACCATTAGCTTCGTATGGTTCCTTGCAACACAAATCAAACACAAAAGCATGTTAAATATGTATGAATTAAGTTGTACGATTCTGAAATAAAAAAGCAAACCGTGAAATTGTGTGTGATGATTCTGTGAGCTTTAGTGCGTGAATTCAATTGCAAATCACTCCTGACACTTCCTGCAATGTGTTTGAATCAACAAAAATCCTTAAATCGCCCTAGAATACAAAAATCAATTTTCAATTTTCTTGGAATTTCTTGAATTGGCTAGGGTCTTTTCTGCAGCCTTTTTACGTCCCCTTAGGTTAGGTTAGCTTGCATACATATAAAGCAATTGAATTAGGTCAAAAAATTGGATCCAACCCATGAGTATTGATGATTAAATCTTTGATTGGAAATCAAATCTTTTTGATTTTTCATGATTGGAAAATGTTTCCAAACTTGGAGATTTTTGTATCTTTGACTTGGTGCTCGAATTTGCCAGCATATCTTGACCATATTTGCTTCACAAATTGAATGAAAAATCAAATCTTGCATTTTCCTACAATTTAAATTAATTAAATGAATTAATATTAATTAAAAATCCAATTAATCAATAAAAATAAGAAAATAAATTCAATTAAGCTTGATGGGTCGTGCATAGGTCATGGGTGAAGTTTCAAGAAGAGATTTGAGGCCCATTAGCAAAAATAAGGTGTTTTGAGCAAAGTTGACTTTTGCAAATTCATGAAAATTTCCCAACTTCTCCAATGCATATCTTGCTCAATTTTGATCATATGACCATGTTCTTGGAAATTTTGGAAAGCTCTTGAAGTCCTCTAACCAATGCCTTTGGTCCCATATCATTTGGATTTACCAATCTCAAGTTATGGCCTTTGACTTAAAGTGTACATTAGTTGACTTTTGAATTTGACCTATAATGTCAAAATTGATAACTTTTTGTGAAAGCATTTATTGGACTTGGAGTGTGAAGATGGTTTGTAGGAAATGTCATCCTCTTCAAAATTAGCATTGGATGAAATTTTTCTGATAAACCATGAAAAAGTTATGCCCTGGTCAAGATACAATTGACTTTTCTGCTGTCCAAAAATAGTAACTTTTTGCATCTTGATGATTTTTGAGCTATCCTTGGAATCATGATCAAGACTTGATAAAATGATGATTGTGAACTCAAAATGAGATGTTGACCGAAAATTCTGACTTTTGACTGCAAAATGACCATTTTGCCCTTGCAGTTGACTGTAGGCCAAATGGAGCTTTTGACTGTGCAAATTGGCACTGTGAGTCTTGAAACTTAGCATGTAGATGCTTGAGGATGTATATAGGCCTATGAGACTTGATCGAACCATTGAGAACCCCAAATTCCTTGAAAGAACCAAAACCCTAATTTCAGCTGTCTTAGGAGGTGTTTGGACTGTACAACCTCTTGAGCAATCTTGAGCAATTTTGAAAATCAATCTTGACAAATCTTGAGGAATATGGGAGGGCAAATTTTGGGGTATAACACATAGGTTTTGACCACACCCATTAGATTAGACAACAAGAGTGGATACCGTAGAGTACTACGGGCGTGTGGGGTGCTAATACCTTCCCCTCGCATAACAGACTCCCTTACCTGATCTCTCGGTCGAAAGATTGTGATTTCTCCCTTTTCAGGTTTTCTCGATGTTTACCTTTCCCTTTTGGAGGGATAAAATACGTTCGATGGCGACTTCATTGATGTTTCATTACACTAGATGACAGGTTCGGCCAAGGCGGTTTCACTGGGGCATTAATATGATTGGATAGATTAAGCCTACTTCTTCTAACGGACATTGTTTCATCCTCGTCGCCATTAACTACTTCACAAAATGGGTTGAAGCAGCCTTGTTCGCCTCTGTTACCAAGAATGTTCTGGCCCGATTCGTTAAGCATATCCTTATCTGTCGGTATGGCATCCCCGAGAGGATTATCATAAACAATGGTACTAATCTCAACAACACTATGATCACTGAACTCTTCACGTAGTTCAAGATCAAGCACCACAACTCTTCTCCGTATTGACCAAAGATGAATGGCACAGTGGAAGCCGCCAACAAGAATATTAAGAAGATTGTGCAAAAGATGGTTGTGACTTATAAAGACTGGTATGAGATGTTACCATTTGCTATTCACGGCTATTGCACTTCAGCTCGAACGTCAATTGGGGCAACTTCGTTCTCTTTGGTTTACGGTATGGAAGCCGTCCTACGTGTCGAAGTTCAGATTCCTTCTCTGAGAATTATGAAATATGCAGACTTAGACAAAGACGAGTGGATTCAGACTAGGTTGGATCAGTTAAATTTGATTAACGAGAAAAGGCTTGCGGCTGTCTGTCACGGTCAGATGTATCAAAAGCTTATGATCAAGGCATTCAACAAGAAAATCAAGCATCAGATATATCAGGCTAGTGACTTGGTAATAAAGTGCATCATCCTACCGCAGGGTGATCCTAGGGGAAAATGGACCCCCACCTATGAAGGGCCATTTATGATTAAGAAAATATTTTATGGCGGTGCTATGATATTGACCACCATGGACGGTGAAGATTTTTCGCAGCCTGTGAACGCGGACATAGTCAAAAGATACTACGCATAAAACTACCCTCTAGGTTTACCAAACTAGGAAAAAAAAAGGGAATCCCAGCAAACCAAAAGGGTTCAGGAAAAAATTAGGGATAAGAATATACAGATAGTACACCTGGCAAGTCGAAAACCTGAAAAGGCAGCTTGGGCAAAAATGGGTATCCTGGTGGACTGAAAACCCGAAAGGGCGGTCCAAGATAAAGTTATGGATTAAAGCGTATGACTATGTCCCGTTGGATCACTCACAACAAGCCTTGTTACCAACATTAGGTTCAAATGGTATAGATCAATTCAATTAACTCCTTTCGACAACAATGGATGAGATGTTTGAAGACAAAGGGGAAATAACAGAGTTGAAATTCGACGAGATTATTTCCACATAGCTATATGTTTTGTTTTCAATTTATACTCTTTCCATTTCACGATGATTTCCTCTTACTAGGATTTCTGTCTCTTTGTACAAAACCGTCTGTTTAAGGGAAAACTATCAATAGAAATACAAATTTCAAAATTCGAACTTTTTATTTACCTTTTTCTGTTTTATTTGCAAAAACGTCCAATGAATAAATTGAATGAACATATGCATATGAATATGATTACTGTTAATAAGTATATGCATGAAAACAGGAATAAGCATTTTCCCAAGACTCTAGGAGTTGAGATAATGTTCAAGTCGTCCACGTATCTCCAAAGAAAAATCCTCACAAGATTATCCCCACAGAGTAGTCTTAACAAGCTCATATTCAACGAAGATATATCTCACCAACAGGTCCCCCTAGAGGATGAGGGAATATGATCTTTCCCCGGCAATGTCTCCAGCCTACAGAATCCCAATATCTGTCAGATACTATGGCATCAATACAGTTTACGAAAGTTCTCTTCCCCAGCTGAGTTTATTTCTCCAACACTGTAAAATCCCCTATAGAATTCCTATTCTCCAACAGAGGGATATATTTTCAAGGAGTAAGAGTATCTGACTTAGGATTAACTATACTAAGGGAGTTGGTAGTCAGCATATGTGTATAAGTATTGATCTTCATCATGAAATCATGAGTCTTTCGTGTGTTTTCACCAGGTGCTCAAGTTTGCATCTTCAACTGGAGCATTATTTATCCATGACATAAGGAGTCATGTAATTGTCTGTGGATTGTTGCTGCAATGGTACATATTTTGTTAGAGTGTTGTTCAAGCTTGTGGAGATCTTATGCCTCTTATGAGGATGTGATGTTACACAATATGTTGTTACATTATGAAGTTTTTGGTGATCTTCACAAGGCATGGTTAGTTTTAGCCATGTGAAGTTGGGTGATCTTGACAAGGTGTGATACAGTGGGAGAACTAACTTGGGTGTTTTGCGTTTTATCGCAAATGTTGCGGTTATCAAGAGTCGCCACTGACTTTTCTTTTATCCAAAAGGAAAGGCTGAAAATAACAAGAAAGACTTTTGAGACTATTTATTGAGTTTGAGGGGTAGATTATGAAAAGGGAAGGTGTTAGCACCCTTTTCATCCATAGTTATCTATGGGCTCTTAGTTGCTTGCTAGATTACTTGCTTTTTGTTTGAAAATGTGCTTTGTGTGGTTTTTGAAAGTATTTTGAAAAGGCGCCTTCGTTTAGGCAAACTTTGTAATAGTTCTCGTTCATGAGAATGTATACAAAGTGTTGATCTCTTGAAAATGTTTCATGTTTGGAAAATGTTTTGAAAATGTTTTTGAAGATATTTTTGAAAGTGTTTGGTTTTTGTTTTGAAAATAAGCAAGAGTGTTCGATTTGAAATTGAGCAAGCAACTAGGAACAATCTACCTACTCAAAAGTCTTAGTTCATTTATTCCTTTTGTAGCGGTAGAAATGTTCAAGACTAAGCCATTGGATTGACTAGACTTTATACAAATAAAAATAAAAATTGCCACTGCACTTTATTGTTTCTAAAGGAATGGGAAAAGAGCGAATAACCCAAAAAGAGGGGGAAAGATTCAAGGTAAGGGGGTTGGTTATGCAAAGGGAAGGTGTTAGCCCCCTAAACATCTACGGTACTCCGCAGGAACCTCTTTGTAACATCTGTATATTTTGGCTATAAAAAGGTGTTATATATAAAATAGATGGTGGAGGTGAGAAAAGAAATATATTTTTATGATTTTTGCACCCGCCGCGGTTGCGAACCTTTAGTGCCTACGTACCACCTTTCGTGAAATAGGGGATCAGGGTACACGTAGTTCCTCTTTTAAAAATTTGAAACAAAAGTGTGTTGGTTGATTTTAAGAGATAAGACATCATCGTCATTGTCCGTGTGGAAAACATACTTACTACCCACAATCATGAGAAAGGAGAATTTACATCATCTCAAAGTGGAGGATATGACTTGAATTTTAAAATCAACAATGCCTCACTCAACACCCAAGTGGAAAATATATCTCTTCACTACATGTTGTAGAAGTATAGTTGTTTGCATCACTACAAGGATTGACAAAAGTCTAATCTTTTGAGAAAAGTTTTAAAGATAAAAGTCAAAGTGGCAAAATGGTTTGAAATGAGATTGATTGACTTTTAGTATTCTCACAAAAAGTGTCAAAGTATTATTAAATTGATTTAAGTTTATTGATGAAAATGTTTTGAAAATGCATGGACATAAGTCCAAGTTTATTATGAAAGTGGTTTAAGTTTTAAAATAAGAAGAGTTTCAAAAGGAGGGAGAGGATTTTTGAAATTAAAGAAGATGGGAGGAGAAGAAGAGACTATCCTAAAGCATAAGGTAAAAGTTAGGGATAAGAACCATTTAACCAACAAGAAGCCACAACTTTGACATTATGATCCAAGATAGAATTCCCATTCTTTGGATTGAAACCAAGCAAGCAAATATACTAGACCTCTTCAAATGTATTAAGTCTTCACAAAAATCGGGCAGAGTAACAGCTGTATACGAGTGAGTTCCAGATTACAAACAAAGGATGTAATCACAAAAACCTACACACAAAAACAAACAAGCAAGCCAATGTATTGAGGTAAACCTCAAGAGCTCAAGACAAAATAATAAGATAAGATCACAAGGTCTCCAAGGTAGGCCAAGGTTTCTAATCCTAAGTCCAAGAAAAAATCCACTTCTCCATAATGCCAAGGATGGTAACCAAATAGTCCAAGTACCATTAAGAGTTTTTTAGGGTTTTAGTTGATTATTAAGTATCTTAAGAAAAGAAAAAGAAAAGCTCAAGTGAGCAAAATAAAAAGGACAATAAAATAAATGCTCAAATGAGCAAAGATGAAAATGGCGTGAAATATAAATGCTAAAAGTAAATAGTACATAAAGCATAAAAAAGAATAAAAGCATAAGGTAAAACAAGTCAATAATTAGTGGTTAGCTCGATGGCCATCTTGAAACTTGAATTTGGAACTCATTAGAGGATTGGTAGAACCAAAGCCTCCACACAACAAGTTGCATTTTCTTTTTGTCAAGTATATCATCCATTTGGAATTCTCATAAGTACCATTTAATGATCAACGATGTTTAAGTGATTCGCGTTGACCAAAGGTGTCGTAGATCCATTAGAGGATTGGTAGAACCAAAGCCTCCACACAATGAATCTCAAGGTTATTGGATCAAAGAGGTCAAATTAACATACTTGGGCTTGCAATCATAAGTTTGGGCCACAAATGATCATTTATTCGAATCGGGACAAAATTTAGCGCTATGTTAAGCAATCGTAAGTGGACTTATATAGAAGTCGCACCTATTTTGAGGCCGGTCAATAGCAATCTATGCACCATTTGTTTTGAGACATGGCATATAGGTCATGCTCCAATAACATTTAGTGCAATGAGAAGGGGGTGAGATGAAGAGGATTAGGGCAAAAGATGAATAAACCACTTTTGGATTAAAATTTTAATCAAACTATTATTAAAATCATTCGTCCATTTTTTGTGGAGTTAAACTCAACACCATGGATCCAATAATGTTAATAAAGTCATGATCAAAAAATAAACCCAAGACAGCCAGAAAATAATCACAAAATAATAATATATTTAATATATACACTAAAAGGTTTAAAAGTGTTTAAAAAATGGAAAATGATGAGGAAAATATCAATTATATTCAAATTAATCAAGAAATGAAAAATAAAACCATAGAAAAATCAGAAAAGAGGCCAAGTAATTTTAAAATGTTTTTGGGAATTTTTAAAAGTCAGAAACTATTTTTAAGAGTTAAAATAAATGGGTAAAATAAACAAAAATAGTAAAGTCAGGAACAAAAATAAAATAGGGTCACCAATATTTGTCACAATATCATTGGATCATTCCATAATTTTTTCATAATTTAAAAAAGTGTAAAAGTATTTTTAAACATTTTAAACAAATCAAATAAGTATAAAATTCATAAAAAATACGAAAACACAAAATTAAATTGTGAAAAAATAAAAATCAGAAGAAGAATAATTAAAAATATTTTTCATAATTTTTTCAGATTTTTTGGACTAAAAATGAATTTTCTATGATTTTTTGAAATTTAAAACAATTAAAATATAAAAATCAGAAAAAGAAAATAAAAGAAAAAGATGTGGACCATTGGATGAGAGTCAAAACGCGTTAGTAATCAAATCCAAGGGATCTGGCGCGCCGTGCATATCATGGTCTTTAATGAATAATGTACAGAATCATTAATAAAATCAGAATTTGAAAATAACAAATGTCACACTTTCATTAGTTAGAAGATGACACGTTGGTCATCTTCAACCTCCAGCCCTCACGAATTGCAGGTCTCTCAAACTGTAAAATCAGAAGCTCATACCTATGCCATTCGCTTTGTCTCTTCAAGACGAAGACAACCACACCCTCGCACCAAATTTATATAAACTGTAACTCAAGCAATTTAGAAAGAAAGTTTTGAAAAGGGATTTGAATTTTCATGGTCAAAACGTGTTTCCAGTAAGAAGTAAGTGTTGCAACTAGAACCAGGGCAATGAGAGCAACACAATGATATCAGAGTTTTGAAGAATTGATGAAGGAATCTACCTATTGAAGTTGAGTTGCAGAGCTCTGAAACTAGACTTCTATGGAGATATATAGGGCATGATTCTTGAATGTAATTATATGGTTAGCTTCAGGGAAGATCAAGGAAGGTGAATTGATGGAAAAATTGGATTGAAAAAGGCTTGAGAATAGGATTCGAAGTAACTGAATTCTGAGTTGTAAAGCAAGTTTGGCAGGGTGATTCTGGCTATCTAAGCTTGGGAAATTAAATGGGGGATGACCCTCTATTTATAGGGAATCAAATGGAATGTTCAAGCGTGTGAAATGATGAAGTTTGGAGGGAAATCGTGTGAACCTGATGCACGAGCAAAGTGTGATCTGATTTGCATCAAAACTCATCTAATTCTCGCGTTTCAAGGCTCTAATCCACTTTGGCAACTTGGTTAAACATTTTAGATCACAAACGCGTGCTAATTTGATGTTTAAAGGCCAAAACATGAATTTCAAATTCTGACTTATGGAGAAACTTCAGTTCCAAGTTACCAAGTTCAATCCAATGGCATTTCCATCTCAAGGGGTCTTAGGGAAAAATTCTTGATGCTTTGGAAAGATGATGTAACAAACTTTGTAACGAAAAATTAATGGAATCAAATGGATGCTTGAGCTGAAAGTTACATGGAGTCAAAGTTGGATAAAAAGAGTTGACTTTCCATACTCAGAAATATTTCAAATTCTTCCTTAAAAATGACCTATAATCTTTTGCATCCAAACATGGCCTTCCACCTAGAATTTGCTCTTAACCAAAAAAGATGGAATGAAGTAAATATCTTGAATGACATTTTTCAAATTGAACCACTCAAAATCTCCAAAAATTGAGCAAGTTATGACTTGTTGAAGTTGGCTAAAAATCAAGAAATGACCTATAATCTTTTGCATTCTTAAAGCAACTTCCATCCATTTTTTCACTTTGCACATAAAAGAAGGCATGAAGTACACATCCTTAGCATCATAATGAAAAAAATAATAGGCTCAAGGTGATAAAAATTGACCAAGTTATGACCATTTGAAGTCACATATGGAAAATTGGGGATTCATCTGGATGACTTGTAATCTTTCCTCTTTACCAAGTTCCTTCCACATGAAAACTCCTTGGAACTTTTGAAGTGATTTATTGGTAACTCTTTGAAGATAAGAATGTTTTTGTAATCACTCAAGAATACCAAAAGATGAGCAAGATATGCCCCTTTGAAGTCCAAAACCCTAGCCTCTAGATCAAGAGAATGCTTGGTGGAACTTTTCCAATTTTGAAAAAGCTTTTTTGTGCCAATATTCTTCCTTTGTAAATAGAAATTGTTGAGAATGATGATGAGGAATAATGGCCACCCAAACCACTTCCATACCAAACTTCAAAACAAACTTCAATGGTGAGGTTTGAATTCCACAAGTTATTGACTAGGGCATGGAAATAAACTCATGAACCCATGAAGCAACTTGCTAAAACTCATTTCCTTTACCTACATTATTAACAAGTAAGACAAACCAATATTGCATTTTGTTAATTAGAAAGAAAACCAAAGCAAAATATCCATGATCACAAAAGAAAACAAGTTAAGGTGCTTGGTAATTCCTCAGAAGAGCAAAGCTAAAGATAGGGAGGAGAACCAAAAGCCCTAATGTGATTTTATTGTGATTGAAATAATATGGTATGATGAGGGAATCTTAGGGGAACAAATTGGGGTATAACACCTTTCCTTTGATATTGCTATTTTACCATTGATTTGGTGAGAAGCCTTATCTTTGGATGTAAAGGGACGAACGTGGGTCATCGTATAGCCATGATAGAAATATTGTGAAATATCTTAGCATTTTTTAGGGATCAAGATCATTTTGAAAGGAAACAATGATAGCATCATCGAGGGACTATGATCTTGTATTTTTGATTGCTTTTTGCTAAGATATCCCACATGCATAACATGGCCATTTTTGGTAAGGCAACAAAGTGGAATTACCCTAAGGGTGCAAGTGTGCAAGTGTGTTTAATTTACATGCATTATTTTGTCTTGAGTTAGGGTTTGCTACTTGTTGATTTTATCTTTCCATACAAACTCTAGTTTACTAGCATTTATATAAAGCGATAAATTGCGGAAAGTAAAAATACTAAGCTATTACATCATTAGGAGAGGGGGTATACAAATTTACAAATAAGGATTTTGCAAGAATATTAAACCTAATTAACTATTACAACCATATTGAATAAATGTACAAGAATTAAATAAATAATAATATACAAATACAAATGGAAAAAAATGATTTTTGTTTGGATTTTTATGAAAGGGGTTTTAACCTAATTAAGAGAGATGATTAATTAAAAATTAAACAAAATTAAGTTTAAACTAATTAAGAAAGAAATTAAGTTAAAAATGGATATTTAGGGTTTTTTGTATGGAAGGTTTTAAGTTAATAAAAATAAAAATGAGAAAATTAATTAATTCAGAGAAACCTAAGTTCTAAATTAATTTTAATTTACAAGAGAATACTATAATAATTGAACCTAATTATCTAAATATTAATTATTAAGAAAATAAATTAAATTTATTAAGAAAAATGTTTTTTTAGTCTTTTTGTTTTATGAAGAAATAAAACTAAGTAAGTGTAAAAATAAATAAACAAAATATTTTTGGATTTTTATTAATAAAATTAATAATAATAATAATAATAATAATAATGAAGAAAAAATGAAATGCAAATAAAATAAAAAAGATAAATAAATGAAATAAATAAAAGTTGGGCCAGGGGTGTAAACATAGACAGGGAGTCAGAAATTAGCAACAAAAGCAAAGTCCAACTGTTTGGAGGCCCAGGGGCCTGTTTGGAACCAAAAAGAGTGAAAATATTGAAAAAATTAACAAAAGGGTACCACTGAGGCTCGAATCCAGGTCCCAAAGGTTAACAGGCGCGCGCTTTACTACTGGGGTGGCTATACATTCGTTAACATTGGTGAAATAATAAACATATAACACAAATTAAGTCCTGAATGAACTTCATCTTCAACCTCCAGCCATGAATTCTGTAACTCATTCATTTCTCATCCATTCACAAAACTTCCAACATCAAACTTGTTAGAAATTTCCTCACGATTCTGAATATGTAAATAACTTAAGCTAATTCTCAAAGATGAGCATGAATTTCTAAAAGTACCAAATTCTGACCTAAATATTTCAGCAAGTTCAAACTCAAAATTCTCCCTACTCAAGCAATATAAATGAAATCTATGGACATGTATAGTTTCAGGACAATGATGTCTACATTTTATCTTCACAAATGCAAGCCTAACAATGCCTAAATGAGAAGATATAAGTTCAGGAAAAATACCTCAAAACTGAAAATCGTGAAATAAAGGTATCAAGATTTGGAAACAATACCAGACCATAGATTAAGAGAGCCAAAATGTCTTCGTACGCCCTGAAGTCTAAGTCATTCAAGAAACTATTAGCTTTGCCAACCAGAAACTTAGCCAAAAAGCCCTTAACTCCACTTCTAGTCTCCCAGTTAGCCATTACCTCTTCTTTGGTCAAGGGAAGGGCTGCAGCAATCTCTTCAGGCCTAAGAGTCTTTTCCCAACCAGTGAATGGAGTCTGTTCCAAAACAAGGATACCAAGCAAATCAGAGAATTCTTCCAGGGTAGGGACCAACTGGAAGTCTTGAAAGGTGAAGCAATGGTATAGCGGATCATAAAACTGGACCAGGACGCTCATCAATTGTTGGTCCCACTTTGAAGTGACTAAACCAAGAAGAGAACCATGCCTCTTGATGAAGGAAGTAGTGTTTGGAATCCTATCAACCAATTCTGTAAGCAAAGCCGGTGGTTGAACAAAGTTGAGCCGGATAGTATTCCTTCGCATGGGCATCATGATGTCCTACAAAACAGAGCAAAGATGAAACCCTCTTGTCTTTGAAATGGGTTACTCCTTATGCAGGATGCATGCAATGGTATGATGTTATGATGTCATGATAAAGGCACACCACAAGTATTCACAAAAGGCAAACATGGTAAAGGCACACAAGTCACACAAGACAGCCCTTAGAGTTCAGGCCAGCATGAAGTTTAGGTACTACCCTCTTTCAGTTTCAGTTGGTTAAGACCTGTCCTAAAAAATAGTAACCGGGTTCTAGAGGATATTAATATCACTGACTACCCTCGATCGGTCATAATTCCAGTTTGGCAACCTTTTCTTGCGGTCGGAACCATCGCGAGAGTTTAGCCTCAATGAGTGTAGCATACTGCTACTGTTCTATAGCCAAGTTGGTCAATTTAAGGTGCTAAGGTCAGTTGGTGCTTAACGACTCCTCAAAAGACCCATATTCTCCTCGTTCCAACACAAGGGATATCGGTACAGACCAAGGTGTCACACCAATGTAGCTACTGCTTCACCCGTGTCGGTCTACGTCGGACAGGTCCCTCACACTTTATTGCTACTTACCTAAAGGGTATTCCCCAAATCCGTGTTAGGATCTATAAAACTCGGATACAAGCCCACAATATTAAATCATACAAAACATACAATTGAAAACATGGGGATCTAATCCTAAGGTACACCTCACTTATTAATATTCCCCAGCAGAGTCGCCAGTTCTGTGATCGGTGGAAATAGAACTGACTGTTTTAGAGTGCTGGTTCGCGTTTGTGTTTTGCAAAATGTCGCGGTAAGCAAGAGTCGCCACCGTCTTTTATTTTCTCCAACAAGGAAAGGACAAAAGCACAGCAAAATTCCTTTTCGAGATGTCTCTCGGGTTCGGGAGGTAGATTATAGAAAGGGAAGGTGTTAGCACCCTTTCTATCCGTGGTTATCCATGGGCTCTTAGGTACTTGCTCACTATGTTTTCAAAATGTTTTGCTTTTCTTGTGTTTGTGGGTTTTGAAAAAAAAGTTTGTTTGAAAACTTCGATTTAACTCTTGTATCTGTCCTCAAGAGTGTATGAAGTGTTGTTTGAAAACTTTTGTTTGAAAATTGTAGGTGCGATAAGTTGTTTTGTTTTGAAAGAGCAAGTACCTGAGAACCTATACCTACTCAAAAGAAATTAAGCTGTGTAAATGTCCTTTAGACAACGCTATCCCACTATTGAGAAGTAGGCAGCACCGTCGTTGGAGTTTTTCGGGTCAATTCGATTATAGGGACATGTGTGGTCACCAAAGCAATAGTAGGACGCCTTAGCGGTAACCCTAATGTCCTAGATCCTTTTTATCCGAGGCAACCGTTTTGAGGCAACTTGGATCTTTTAGACAGAAGGGCGACCTCTAAAACACCCTATACTCAATGACCACGTCGAGGCAACCAAGTGAGGCGTACCCTAGGAGTGGCATGTGCGAGTGTGTCAGATTTCAGTTAAGTTATCTTTGTACATGTTATGGTGAGCTACGATTGATTTTATTTTCAGAGAAATCTTGTCATGCATAGCCTAATTAGCATACATCTAGCAGTTAATATTGCGGAAAGTAAATCTAAACTATTACAAGGCGTCGGGTATTTACATCGCCAAAAACAAACCCTTGAAAAGTAAATTGCGGAAAATTAAATAAAAGCGATAAAAAGTCCTAATTAACGCTATTACATCCTCCGAGCAATTGCATAATAATGATAAAAAATTATGAATAAAAAATAATATGCGCGAGGGAAAAAATTGGATCGGAGAAGTTCCTAGGGTTTTGACCCTTTTTTGAGAAAGAAAGAGTTTTTTTTTATTTGGTATTTAATTAACTTAATCCTAAAACTAATTAATTAATAAAAAGAAAGAAAGATATTTTTTTTTTGAGTTTTTTATGTGTTAAGGAAAAATAAAATAAAATGGTCAAAATTGTCAAGAACCCTAATTCTATGTTGATTTTAAATTATTATGAAAATATTAAAATTAACCTAATTGAAACTAAGTTAGTTAATTATATTTATTTACAAAATAACTAATTAAGGGTGAAATTAAGTTTAATAAATAATAATAAAAAATATTATATTTTAGTTTTCTGAATTTATTATGAAAAAATTAATTTGGTTAATTAACTAATAATAATAATAATAATAATAATAATAATTAAGTGATAAATATAAAATAAGAAAATAAAAGAAAATAACCCAGGGGGTGTTGGCCCAATTAAGAGGTGTTTCTGGAATTTGGAAGCCCAAAACACTCAACCCTGTTTGACTTTCTGGGATTGTCCATGCGCACATTGACCAAGGGGTATGCTAGTCTTTCAATCTAGGCCATGGGATTTGAGTTTGAGGCTACTTGGCGCGCTGGGATGTGAGGTATATGATGGACCTCACTTTGAAACCTGCATGTGAACATACAAAGAAAAAGGAAATAAATATTTTGGGGGACCTGGGATTCGAACCCAGGTCCCAGCGCTCATAGGCCAATACGCTCAACCACTCCAACCACCTGCTTTAGTTGTTATTAGGATAATAAACAATCAATATATTAATAAACACACAAATATGCTGTACAAAAGAAAAAAACGCGCGTGTTTTCAAATTGCCCAATGGTATGCTAACACCTCATCATCTTCTCTGTTGTATCTGCAAAAAGAATATTAGATAGCGGGGGATTTTTAACCCCCACTATATACTGCAAGGAAAAATAGCGATTAGAGCTACAGCAAGCATAAATATTTCGCGATAGGTGGGTTAGGTTCGTCTGGTTCTCATGATCTCAACCATGTGTCTTATGAGTTCTAATTTTTCAGGGTTTAGAAAGCCCCAATTCAAAGCTTGGAAACCCTAGAAAATCGTTCATGGCATCTTTTGATTTATGGCGTTTCAGTTCAATTAAACCATACCATTAGCTTCGTATGGTTCCTTGCAACACAAATCAAACACAAAAGCATGTTAAATATGTATGAATTAAGCTGTACGATTCTGAAATAAAAAAGCAAACCGTGAAATTGTGTGTGATGATTCTGTGAGCTTTAGTGCGTGAATTCAATTGCAAATCACTCCTGACACTTCCTGCAATGTGTTTGAATCAACAAAAATCCTTAAATCGCCCTAGAATACAAAAATCAATTTTCAATTTTCTTGGAATTTCTTGAATTGGCTAGGGTCTTTTCTACGGCCTTTTTACGTCCCCTTAGGTTAGGTTAGCTTGCATACATATAAAGCAATTGAATTAGGTCAAAAAATTGGATCCAACCCATGAGTATTGATGATTAAATCTTTGATTGGAAATCAAATCTTTTTGATTTTTCATGATTGGAAAATGTTTCCAAACTTGGAGATTTTTGTATCTTTGACTTGGTGCTCGAATTTGCCAGCATATCTTGACCATATTTGCTTCACAAATTGAATGAAAAATCAAATCTTGCATTTTCCTACAATTTAAATTAATTAAATGAATTAATATTAATTAAAAATCCAATTAATCAATAAAAATAAGAAAATAAATTCAATTAAGCTTGATGGGTCGTGCATAGGTCATGGGTGAAGTTTCAAGAAGAGATTTGAGGCCCATTAGCAAAAATAAGGTGTTTTGAGCAAAGTTGACTTTTGCAAATTCATGAAAATTTCCCAACTTCTCCAATGCATATCTTGCTCAATTTTGATCATATGACCATGTTCTTGGAAATTTTGGAAAGCTCTTGAAGTCCTCTAACCAATGCCTTTGGTCCAATATCATTTGGATTTACCAATCTCAAGTTATGGCCTTTGACTTAAAGTGTACATTTGTTGACTTTTGAATTTGACCTATAATGTCAAAATTGATAACTTTTTGTGAAAGCATTTATTGGACTTGGAGTGTGAAGATGGTTTGTAGGAAATGTAATCCTCTTCAAAATTAGCATTGGATGAAATTTTTCTGATAAACCATGAAAGAGTTATGCCCTGGTCAAGATACAATTGACTTTTCTGCTATCCAAAAATAGTAACTTTTTGCATCTTGATGATTCTTGAGCTATCCTTGGAATCATGATCAAGACTTGATAAAATGATGATTGTGAACTCAAAATGAGATGTTGACCAAAAATTCTGACTTTTGACTGCAAAATGACCATTTTGCCCTTGCAGTTGACTGTAGGCCAAATGGAGCTTTTGACTGTGCAAATTGGCACTGTGAGTCTTGAAACTTAGCATGTAGATGCTTGAGGATGTATATAGGCCTATGAGACTTGATCGAACCATTGAGAACCCCAAATTCCTTGAAAGAACCAAAACCCTAATTTCAGCTGTCTTAGGAGGTGTTTGGACTGTACAACCTCTTGAGCAATCTTGAGCAATTTTGAAAATCAATCTTGACAAATCTTGAGGAATATGGGAGGGCAAATTTTGGGGTATAACACATAGGTTTTGACCACACCCATTAGATTAGACAACAAGAGTGGATACCGTAGAGTACTACGGGCGTGTGGGGTGCTAATACCTTCCCCTCGCATAACAAACTCCCTTACCTGATCTCTCGGTCGAAAGATTGTGATTTCTCCCTTTTCAGGTTTTCTCGATGTTTACCTTTCCCTTTCGGAGGGATAAAATACGTTCGATGGCGACTTCATTGATGTTTCATTACACTAGATGACAGGTTCGGCCAAGGCGGTTTCACTGGGGCATTAATATGATTGGATAGATTAAGCCTACTTCTTCTAACGGACATTGTTTCATCCTCGTCGCCATTAACTACTTCACAAAATGGGTTGAAGCAGCTTTGTTCGCCTCTGTTACCAAGAATGTTTTGGCCCGATTCGTTAAGCATATCCTTATCTGTCGGTATGGCATCCCCGAGAGGATTATCATAAACAATGGTACTAATCTCAACAACACTATGATCACTGAACTCTTCACGTAGTTCAAGATCAAGCACCACAACTCTTCTCCGTATTGACCAAAGATGAATGGCACAGTGGAAGCCGCCAACAAGAATATTAAGAAGATTGTGCAAAAGATGGTTGTGACTTATAAAGACTGGTATGAGATGTTACCATTTGCTATTCACGGCTATTGCACTTCAGCTCGAACGTCAATTGGGGCAACTTCGTTCTCTTTGGTTTACGGTATGGAAGCCGTCCTACGTGTCGAAGTTCAGATTCCTTCTCTGAGAATTATGAAATATGCAGACTTAGACAAAGACGAGTGGATTCAGACTAGGTTGGATCAGTTAAATTTGATTAACGAGAAAAGGCTTGCGGCTGTCTGTCACGGTCAGATATATCAAAAGCTTATGATCAAGGCATTCAACAAGAAAATCAAGCATCAGATATATCAGGCTAGTGACTTGGTAATAAAGTGCATCATCCTACCGCAGGGTGATCCTAGGGGATAAATGGACCCCCACCTACGAAGGGCCATTTATGATTAAGAAAATATTTTATGGCGGTGCTATGATATTGACCACCATGGACGGTGAAGATTTTTCGCAGCCTGTGAACGCGGACATAGTCAAAAGATACTACGCATAAAACTACCCTCTAGGTTTACCAAACTAGGAAAAAAAAGGGAATCCCAGCAAACCAAAAGGGTTCAGGCAAAAATTAGGGATAAGAATATACAGATAGTACACTTGGCAAGTCGAAAACCTGAAAAGGCAGCTTGGGCAAAAATGGGTATCCTGGTGGACTGAAAACCCGAAAGGGCGGTCCAAGATAAAGTTATGGATTAAAGCGTATGACTATGTCCCGTTGGATCACTCACAACAAGCCTTGTTACCAACATTAGGTTCAAATGGTACAGATCAATTCAATTAACTCCTTTCGACAACAATGGATGAGATGTTTGAAGACAAAGGGGAAATAACAGAGTTGAAATTCGACGAGATTATTTCCACATAGCTATATGTTTTGTTTTCAATTTATACTCTTTCCATTTCACGATGATTTCCTCTTACTAGGATTTCTGTCTCTTTGTACAAAACCGTCTGTTTAAGGGAAAACTATCAATAGAAATACAAATTTCAAAATTCGAACTTTTTATTTACCTTTTTCTGTTTTATTTGCAAAAACGTCCAATGAATAAATTGAATGAACATATGCATATGAATATGATTACTGTTAATAAGTATATGCATGAAAACAGGAATAAGCATTTTCCCAAGACTCTAGGAGTTGAGATACTGTTCAAGTCGTCCACGTATCTCCAAAGAAAAATCCTCACAAGATTATCCCCACAGAGTAGTCTTAACAAGCTCATATTCAACGAAGATATATCTCACCAACAGGTCCCCCTAGAGGATGAGGGAATATGATCTTTCCCCGGCAATGTCTCCAGCCTACAGAATCCCAATATCTGTCAGATACTATGGCATCAATACAGTTTACGAAAGTTCTCTTCCCCAGCTGAGTTTATTTCTCCAACACTGTAAAATCCCCTACAGAATTCCTATTCTCCAACAGAGGGATATATTTTCAAGGAGTAAGAGTATCTGACTTAGGATTAACTATACTAAGGGAGTTGGTAGTCAGCATATGTGTATAAGTATTGATCTTCATCATGAAATCATGAGTCTTTCGTGTGTTTTCACCAGGTGCTCAAGTTTGCATCTTCAACTGGAGCATTATTTATCCATGACATAAGGAGTCATGTAATTGTCTGTGGATTGTTGCTGCAATGGTACATATTTTGTTAGAGTGTTGTTCAAGCTTGTGGAGATCTTATGCCTCTTATGAGGATGTGATGTTACACAATATGTTGTTACATTATGAAGTTTTTGGTGATCTTCACAAGGCATGGTTAGTTTTAGCCATGTGAAGTTGGGTGATCTTGACAAGGTGTGATACAGTGGGAGAACTGACTTGGGTGTTTTGCGTTTTATCGCAAATGTTGCGGTTATCAAGAGTCGCCACTGACTTTTCTTTTATCCAAAAGGAAAGGCTGAAAATAACAAGAAAGACTTTTGAGACTATTTATTGAGTTTGAGGGGTAGATTATGAAAAGGGAAGGTGTTAGCACCCTTTTCATCCATAGTTATCTATGGGCTCTTAGTTGCTTGCTAGATTACTTGCTTTTTGTTTGAAAATGTGCTTTGTGTGGTTTTTGAAAGTATTTTGAAAAGGCGCCTTCGTTTAGGAAAACTTTGTAATAGTTCTCGTTCATGAGAATGTATACAAAGTGTTGATCTCTTGAAAATGTTTCATGTTTGGAAAATGTTTTGAAAATGTTTTTGAAGATATTTTTGAAAGTGTTTGGTTTTTGTTTTGAAAATAAGCAAGAGTGTTCGATTTGAAATTGAGCAAGCAACTAGGAACAATCTACCTACTCAAAATTCTTAGTTCATTTCTTCCTTTTGTAGCGGTAGAAATGTTCAAGACTAAGCCATTGGATTGACTAGACTTTATACAAATAAAAATAAAAATTGCCACTGCACTTTATTGTTTCTAAAGGAATGGGAAAAGAGCGAATAACCCAAAAAGAGGGGGAAAGATTCAAGGTAAGGGGGTTGGTTATGCAAAGGGAAGGTGTTAGCCCCCTAAACATCTACGGTACTCCGCAGGAACCTCTTTGTAACATCTGTATATTTTGGCTATAAAAAGGTGTTATATATAAAATAGATGGTGGAGGTGAGAAAAGAAATATATTTTTATGATTTTTGCACCCGCCGCGGTTGCGAACCTTTAGTGCCTACGTACCACCTTTCATGAAATAGGGGATCAGGGTACACGTAGTTCCTCTTTTAAAAATTTGAAACAAAAGTGTGTTGGTTGATTTTAAGAGATAAGACATCATCGTCATTGTCCGTGTGGAAAACATACTTACTACCCACAATCATGAGAAAGGAGAATTTACATCATCTCAAAGTGGAGGATATGACTTGAATTTTAAAATCAACAATGCCTCACTCAACACCCAAGTGGAAAATATATCTCTTCACTACATGTTGTAGAAGTATAGTTGTTTGCATCACTACAAGGATTGACAAAAGTCTAATCTTTTGAGAAAAGTTTTAAAGATAAAAGTCAAAGTGGCAAAATGGTTTGAAATGAGATTGATTGACTTTTAGTATTCTCACAAAAAGTGTCAAAGTATTATTAAATTGATTTAAGTTTATTGATGAAAATGTTTTGAAAATGCATGGACATAAGTCCAAGTTTATTATGAAAGTGGTTTAAGTTTTAAAATAAGAAGAGTTTCAAAAGGAGGGAGAGGATTTTTGAAATTAAAGAAGATGGGAGGAGAAGAAGAGACTATCCTAAAGCATAAGGTAAAAGTTAGGGATAAGAACCATTTAACCAACAAGAAGCCACAACTTTGACATTATGAGCCAAGATAGAATTCCCATTCTTTGGATTGAAACCAAGCAAGCAAATATACTAGACCTCTTCAAATGTATTAAGTCTTCACAAAAATCGGGCAGAGTAACAGCTGTATACGAGTGAGTTCCAGATTACAAACAAAGGATGTAATCACAAAAACCTGCACACAAAAACAAACAAGCAAGCCAATGTATTGAGGTAAACCTCAAGAGCTCAAGACAAAATAATAAGATAAGATCACAAGGTCTCCAAGGTAGGCCAAGGTTTCTAATCCTAAGTCCAAGAAAAAATCCACTTCTCCATAATGCCAAAGATGGTAACCAAATAGTCCAAGTACCATTAAGAGTTTTTTAGGGTTTTAGTTGATTATTAAGTATCTTAAGAAAAGAAAAAGAAAAGCTCAAGTGAGCAAAATAAAAAGGACAATAAAATAAATGCTCAAATGAGCAAAGATGAAAATGGCGTGAAATATAAATGCTAAAAGTAAATAGTACATAAAGCATAAAAAAGAATAAAAGCATAAGGTAAAACAAGTCAATAATTAGTGGTTAGCTCGATGGCCATCTTGAAACTTGAATTTGGAACTCATTAGAGGATTGGTAGAACCAAAGCCTCCACACAACAAGTTGCATTTTCTTTTTGTCAAGTATATCATCCATTTGGAATTCTCATAAGTACCATTTAATGATCAACGATGTTTAAGTGATTCGCGTTGACCAAAGGTGTCGTAGATCCATTAGAGGATTGGTAGAACCAAAGCCTCCACACAATGAATCTCAAGGTTATTGGATCAAAGAGGTCAAATTAACATACTTGGGCTTGCAATCATAAGTTTGGGCCACAAATGATCATTTATTCGAATCGGGACAAAATTTAGCGCTATGTTAAGCAATCGTAAGTGGACTTATATAGAAGTCGCACCTATTTTGAGGCCGGTCAATAGCAATCTATGCACCATTTGTTTTGAGACATGGCATATAGGTCATGCTCCAATAACATTTAGTGCAATGAGAAGGGGATGAGATGAAGAGGATTAGGGCAAAAGATGAATAAACCACTTTTGGATTAAAAATTTAATCAAACTATTATTAAAATCATTCGTCCATTTTTTGTGGAGTTAAACTCAACACCATGGATCCAATAATGTTTAAAATGTTTTTGGGAATTTTTAAAAGTCAGAAACTATTTTTAAGAGTTAAAATAAATGGGTAAAATAAACAAAAATAGTAAAGTCAGGAACAAAAATAAAATAGGGTCACCAATATTTGTCACAATATCATTGGATCATTCCATAATTTTTTCATAATTTAAAAAAGTGTAAAAGTATTTTTAAACATTTTAAACAAATCAAATAAGTATAAAATTCATAAAAAATACGAAAACACAAAATTAAATTGTGAAAAAATAAAAATCAGAAGAAGAATAATTAAAAATATTTTTCATAATTTTTTCAGATTTTTTGGACTAAAAATGAATTTTCTATGATTTTTTGAAATTTAAAACAATTAAAATATAAAAATCAGAAAAAGAAAATAAAAGAAAAAGATGTGGACCATTGGATGAGAGTCAAAACGCATTAGTAATCAAATCCAAGGGATCTGGCACGCCGTGCATATCATGGTCTTTAATGAATAATGTACAGAATCATTAATAAAATCAGAATTTGAAAATAACAAATGTCACACTTTCATTAGTTAGAAGATGACACGTTGGTCATCTTCAACCTCCAGCCCTCACGAATTGCAGGTCTCTCAAACTGTAAAATCAGAAGCTCATACCTATGCCATTCGCTTTGTCTCTTCAAGACGAAGACAACCACACCCTCGCACCAAATTTATATAAACTGTAACTCAAGCAATTTAGAAAGAAAGTTTTGAAAAGGGATTTGAATTTTCATGGTCAAAACGTGTTTCCAGTAAGAAGTAAGTGTTGCAACTAGAACCAGGGCAATGAGAGCAACACAATGATATCAGAGTTTTGAAGAATTGATGAAGGAATCTACCTATTGAAGTTGAGTTGCAGAGCTCTGAAACTAGACTTCTATGGAGATATATAGGGCATGATTCTTGAATGTAATTATATGGTTAGCTTCAGGGAAGATCAAGGAAGGTGAATTGATGGAAAAATTGGATTGAAAAAGGCTTGAGAATAGGATTCGAAGTAACTGAATTCTGAGTTGTGAAGCAAGTTTGGCAGGGTGATTCTGGCTATCTAAGCTTGGGAAATTAAATGGGGGATGACCCTCTATTTATAGGGAATCAAATGGAATGTTCAAGCGTGTGAAATGATGAAGTTTGGAGGGAAATCGTGTGAACCTGATGCACGAGCAAAGTGTGATCTGATTTGCATCAAAACTCATCTAATTCTCGCGTTTCAAGGCTCTAATCCACTTTGGCAACTTGGTTAAACATTTTAGATCACAAACGCGTGCTAATTTGATGTTTAAAGGCCAAAACATGAATTTCAAATTCTGACTTATGGAGAAACTTCAGTTCCAAGTTACCAAGTTCAATCCAATGGCATTTCCATCTCAAGGGGTCTTAGGGAAAAATTCTTGATGCTTTGGAAAGATGATGTAACAAACTTTGTAACGAAAAATTAATGGAATCAAATGGATGCTTGAGCTGAAAGTTACATGGAGTCAAAGTTGGAGAAAAAGAGTTGACTTTCCATACTTAGAAATATTTCAAATTCTTCCTTAAAAATGACCTATAATCTTTTGCATCCAAACATGGCCTTCCACCTAGAATTTGCTCTTGACCAAAAAAGATGGAATGAAGTAAATATCTTGAATGACATTTTTCAAATTGAACCACTCAAAATCTCCAAAAATTGAGCAAGTTATGACTTGTTGAAGTTGGCTAAAAATCAAGAAATGACCTATAATCTTTTGCATTCTTAAAGCAACTTCCATCCATTTTTTCACTTTGCACATAAAAGAAGGCATGAAGTACACATCCTTAGCATCATAATGAAAAAAATAATAGGCTCAAGGTGATAAAAATTGACCAAGTTATGACCATTTGAAGTCACATATGGAAAATTGGGGATTCATCTGGATGACTTGTAATCTTTCCTCTTTACCAAGTTCCTTCCACATGAAAACTCCTTGGAACTTTTGAAGTGATTTATTGGTAACTCTTTGAAGATAAGAATGTTTTTGTAATCACTCAATAATACCAAAAGATGAGCAAGATATGCCCCTTTGAAGTCCAAAACCCTAGCCTCTAGATCAAGAGAATGCTTGGTGGAACTTTTCCAATTTTGAACAAGCTTTTTTGTGCCAATATTCTTCCTTTGTAAATAGAAATTGTTGAGAATGATGATGAGGAATAATGGCCACCCAAACCACTTCCATACCAAACTTCAAAACAAACTTCAATGGTGAGGTTTGAATTCCACAAGTTATTGACTAGGGCATGGAAATAAACTCATGAACCCATGAAGCAACTTGCTAAAACTCATTTCCTTTACCTACATTATTAACAAGTAAGACAAACCAATATTGCATTTTGTTAATTAGAGAGAAAAGCAAAGCAAAATATCCATGATCACAAAAGAAAACAAGTTAAGGTGCTTGGTAATTCCTCAGAAGAGCAAAGCTAAAGATAGGGAGGAGAACCAAAAGCCCTAATGTGATTTTATTGTGATTGAAATAATATGGTATGATGAGGGAATCTTAGGGGAACAAATTGGGGTACAACACCTTTCCTTTGATATTGCTATTTTACCATTGATTTGGTGAGAAGCCTTATCTTTGGATGTAAAGGGACGGACGTGGGTCATCGTATAGCCATGATAGAAATATTGTGAAATATCTTAGCATTTTTTAGGGATCAAGATCATTTTGAAAGGCAACAATGATAGCATCATCGAGGGACTATGATCTTGTATTTTTGATTGCTTTTTGCTAAGATATCCCACATGCATAACATGGCCATTTTTGGTAAGGCAACAAAGTGGAATTACCCTAAGGGTGCAAGTGTGCAAGTGTGTTTAATTTACATGCATTATTTTGTCTTGAGTTAGGGTTTGCTACTTGTTGATTTTATCTTTCCATACAAACTCTAGTTTACTAGCATTTATATAAAGCGATAAATTGCGGAAAGTAAAAATACTAAGCTATTACATCATTAGGAGAGGGGGTATACAAATTTACAAATGAGAATTTTGCAAGAATATTAAACCTAATTAACTATTACAACCATATTGAATAAATGTACAAGAATTAAATAAATAATAATATACAAATACAAATGGAAAAAAATGATTTTTGTTTGGATTTTTATGAAAGGGGTTTTAACCTAATTAAGAGAGATGATTAATTAAAAATTAAACAAAACTAAGTTTAAACTAATTAAGAAAGAAATTAAGTTAAAAATGGATATTTAGGGTTTTTTGTATGGAAGGTTTTAAGTTAATAAAAATAAAAATGAGAAAATTAATTAATTCAGAGAAACCTAAGTTCTAAATTAATTTTAATTTACAAGAGAATACTATAATAATTGAACCTAATTATCTAAATATTAATTATTAAGAAAATAAATTAAATTTATTAAGAAAAATGTTTTTTTAGTCTTTTTGTTTTATGAAGAAATAAAACTAAGTAAGTGTAAAAATAAATAAACAAAATATTTTTGGATTTTTATTAATAAAATTAATAATAATAATAATAATAATAATAATAATGAAGAAAAAATGAAATGCAAATAAAATAAAAAAGATAAATAAATGAAATAAATAAAAGTTGGGCCAGGGGTGTAAACATAGACAGGGAGTCAGAAATTAGCAACAAAAGCAAAGTCCAACTGTTTGGAGGCCCAGGGGCCTGTTTGGAACCAAAAAGAGTGAAAATATTGAAAAAATTAACAAAAGGGTACCACTGAGGCTCGAATCCAGGTCCCAAAGGTTAACAGGCGCGCGCCTTACTACTGGGGTGGCTATACATTCGTTAACATTGGTGAAATAATAAACATATAACACAAATTAAGTCCTGAATGAACTTCATCTTCAACCTCCAGCCATGAATTCTGTAACTCATTCATTTCTCATCCATTCACAAAACTTCCAACATCAAACTTGTTAGAAATTTCCTCACGATTCTGAATATGTAAATAACTTAAGCTAATTCTCAAAGATGAGCATGAATTTCTAAAAGTACCAAATTCTGACCTAAATATTTCAGCAAGTTCAAACTCAAAATTCTCCCTACTCAAGCAATATAAATGAAATCTATGGACATGTATAGTTTCAGGACAATGATGTCTACATTTTATCTTCACAAATGCAAGCCTAACAATGCCTAAATGAGAAGATATAAGTTCAGGAAAAATACCTCAAAACTGAAAATCGTGAAATGAGTTTGAGCTTGGTTCAAGGTGCTGCAATGATCACGTTAGCTTCCTTGAATCTCTAGGAAGCTAATGCAATGCTTAGCTTGAGTTGAGAGTGGCTGAAATGGTATGGAGAAGTCAATGTACATTTCTCTATTTTTGATTATGGAGGATGATGGAAATGGAGTTACAGTTGTGTAACAGCGACCGGGATGAGTTATATTTGATGTAAGGAAGCTTTAGGAACTAAAAGGCCAAAGAACGTGTAATGCCCGTAATTTAATTAAATATTTAATTAAATTATTTTTGGAATATTTGTGAAGTTGTGTTATGATGATAGTTGATGTGTTGTTGTTATTGGATATATTTATTCTATTAAGTTGTGGAATAATATTAGAATAATAATATTATTTGATGTGGGCTTATTTTAAGGAATAGAAGTAGTAGAAAGGGGGTGTAGGAGTTTTAATCCCATTAAGACATAATGAGAATTATAGGGTTATTATATTAGTTTTTAGAAATAATAAGGAAAAGAAAAAGTAGTAAGAAGAGAAAAAAATAAGGGTTGGAAGAGAACGTGAAAGTTGCAGAAAAGAAGGAAAAGAACTAGAACATAATTCAATCGGAAAAGTCGTAGAGCGACCTTTAATTCAAGGTAAGGGTGGGGTTCTGACTCTATAATAGTGTTTATGATGAGTGGTATGTGGGATTAGATGTGAAAAGTTGTCTTGTTTATGATTGGAATGTATATATTGTTGTTTGATGAAGATCAATGATTTAGAGATGAATAATGATGCCCTAATGCTGTATAATTAATGTAGAAACATAGAATTATTATAATTAATGATTACCTATGATTAGAGGATGTCTTTAGGGCCTAAGGCAGGGAAATCACAGTGAAAATGCAGTAAAATCGCAGAAAATATTCATGACAGAACAGTATGCGTCGACCTCAAAAGCCATGCGTTGATACATGCAGGTTTTTGGACTCAGGATGAGTCGATACGAAGAAGCATGCGTCGATACATGCGGTTGTGCAGACTCAGTACGAGTCGATACAAAGGGATTACGCATTGACTCATGCAGGAATTTTAACCCAGTACACGCCAACTCAAAACATTATGCGTCGACTCATGTAGTCTGATTTTTGACAGATTCTTCCAAAGGCTGTAACTTGAGTTTCCGGACTCCGTTTGAGGTGCCGTTTGAAGCGTTGGATAGCTAAAGTGATGAAATTCATTCTTAAGGATTAAAATGAAGGATAAGGAGAGTAAATACTAGTACCCAAATTAGGATTAGATTTAGTTTCCCGCATAAATCGCTATGATGATTTTGTGAAGAATGATGAGGATAAGACGATTATAGATTATTGTTTGGTTCATAACAGTAAGATTAATGATGATAATGATGTAGTATTAAAGAATAATAATATGTAGAGGTTTGTTAACTAGAAGTAAGCCTGGGATGATTAATTAATTATAGGCATTATCTTGTTGTAGGCCTATGGCCAACGTTGAAGGATTGTCGATCTATCGTTGTATTATTGTTGTGGCTGAGTTGCTGTAAAAATTATGTTGATGAATTATGCGATGATTTATGTTGATGAAATTATGTTGATGAATTATGTGATAAATGACGTTGTTGGATGATGTTGAGATACCTCTAATATTTGGCAGCTATTAAGATGTAGGCTTCTGGCCAACGATGATGTTGTGTTGAGATGTTGTTAATTATGGTTGTTGTTACTACATTCATGATTGTATCACATACATTGCATATCAAGATGGAGCTGATGCTCGTTAAGATGGCATGTATTGGCGAATATTAAGATGAAGGCTTATGCCTTGTTGATGCCTCTATTTATTGGCAATTATTTTGAGATGGGAGTTCTGCACCAATGGTACCACATGCATTTGCATATTATTGAGTCGCATTATTTGATTGCATAAAGAGGTTGTGTATTGATGCGGTAAATGTGTATATTGTTGGTATTCTATTGCGATTATTGTTGTTTATAAGATGAGAAGTGGTGATATTATGTGATCTAATTTAATATATTATTTATCATACGTTTTATTATATTGTTAGATATCTCACCCTTTCTGTTTGAATGTTACCCTTACGTTGGTAACGTGCAGGTAATCTGGAGTGAAGGCAGTATACCTTCGATAGTTCGGGTCGGTGTCATTGCTCTGATACATAACACTCGGGGGGATGAACACTTGTTGCTTTTGATTATTGATGATTTTAGTTGTTGAACTTAATTTGATTGTTGCTAAGCATGTGTTTATTTTGAAGTTGTTGTAATTGTTAGACAAAGATGTTATTATGATTCCGTTGTGTAGATGTTCAAGTTGTTGAATTAAGAGATTAAATTATTATGCTGATGGTTTATCCAAAGTTTTAAAGTGTTATGTATCCACGTTGATTGCAATGTGTTTTTAAAGTTGAATTTGTGGCATCCTGATTCAGTTGCATGATTTTTATAACTCTGATTTACATTTATAATGGTCGGGTAAAATTGGGGTGTTACAAAGTTGGTATCAGAGAAAAAGGTTGGTCCGTCCGACCATGTTGTCGAGTCGTAGTTGTCTAACAATTGAGTATAGTTAATTTGAGTTCTAACCGTTTTTATGTTGTAGTGATAAGTTAAGATGGCTGGAAGGAATGATGTTGCACTTGCTTCTGCTTTAGAAGCAATC
Source organism: Vicia faba (assembly GCA_948472305.1). Lineage (NCBI taxonomy): Eukaryota > Viridiplantae > Streptophyta > Magnoliopsida > Fabales > Fabaceae > Vicia > Vicia faba. Next base: position 1,240,144,235 of record OX451737.1, read on the forward strand.
GCACATGCAATGGAGAATCAACTGAATGCTGACAGGAATGCTGGATCTTGTAGCTTGGCGACTTTCCAGAGAGAGAATCCACCTACGTTCAAGGGAAAGTATGATTCTGACGGAGCACTGGATTGGTTGAAAGAGATTGAGAGAAGCTTCCGTGTGATGGACTGCACTCCAGCGCAGAAGGTTCGATATGGTACACATATGCTAGCAGTCGAAGCTGATGATTGGTGGCTAGAGACTTCCCAGAGTTAAAGAAGCAATTGGAAGAGTTACTTGAAAATAAGTTTGTAAGACCAAGTATCTCCGTGTGGAGCTCCAGTGTTGTTAGTAAAGAAGAAAGATGGAAGTATGATGCTTTGTGTTGATTGTAGATAGTTGAATAAAGTGACGATTAAGAACAAGTATCCACTTCCAAGAATAGATGACTTGATGCATCAATTGGTGGAAGCTCGTGTGTTTAGTAAGATTGATTTGAGGTCGTGTTATCATTAGATTAAAGTGAAGGATGAAGATATCCAGAAGACGGCTTTCAGAATGCGTTATGAACATTACGAGTATTCGGTGATGCCTTTCGGTGTTACTAATGTGCCGGGAGTATTCATGGAATACATGAATCATATCTTTCATACTTATTTGGACCGGTTTGTAGTGGTGTTCATTGACGACATTTTGATTTACTCTAAGTCAGAAGAAGAGAATGCAGAACACTTAAGAGTAGTATTACAAGTTTTGAAAGAGAAGAAGTTGTATGCAAAGTTGTCCAAGTACGAATTCTGGTTAAAGGACGTTGTTTTTATTGGTCATGTGATCTCAGGTAGTGGCATTGTTGTAGATCCATCGAAGGTTGATGTTGTGTTGCATTGGGAAACTCCGAAGTCAACTACTAAGATTAGGAGCTTTTTGGGATTAGCTGGTTACTATAGAAGGTGTATCGAAGGTTTTTCTAAGTTGGCACTTCCGTTGACTGATTGACTTGTAAAGGTAGAGATTTTGTATGGGATGTTCAGTGCGAAGAAAATTTTACAGAATTGAAGAAGAGATTGACGTTGGCTCCAATTTTGACGTTACCTAATCCAAGAGAGCCTTTCGTGGTATATTATTATGCTTCCAAGATGGGTTTAGGAAGTGTGCTTATGCAGAATGATAAGGTAGTTGCTTATGCGTCAAGGCAGTTGAGGACTCATGAGAAGAACTATCCTACACATGATTTGGAGCTAGATGCAGTTGTCTTTGTGTTGAAGATTTGGAGGCATTATCTTTATGGCTCTAGATTTGAAGTGTTTAGTGATCGTAAGAGCTTAAAGTATTTATTCGATCAGAAGGAGCTGAATATGAGGCAACAAATATGGTTGGAACTGTTAAAGGATTATGATTTCGGTTTGAATTATCATCCAGGAAAAACGAATGTGGTAGCTGATGCATTGAGTCGAAAGACTTTACATATGTCAGCAATGATGGTTAAAGAGTTGGAATTAATTGAACATTTCAAAGATATGAGCTTAGTTTGCAAGGTGACATCGCGAAGTTTTATGCTAGGTATGTTGAAGATTAATAATGAACTTATAGACAGTATCAGAGAAGCTCAGAAGTTGGATGTGAAACTGGTAGATTCGATGGTTGGAATCGATCAGTCTGAGAATAATGGTTTTAAGCTAGATGTGAAGGGTGTGTTGAGATTTTGTAACCGAATTTGTATTCCTGATGATGCTGAGATGAAGAAAGTGATACTTGAGGAGAGTCATAGAAGTAAGTTCAGTATTCATCCAGGAGCTACAAAGATGTATCAAGATTTGAAAGGTTTGTTTTGGTGGCCTAGGATGACGAGTGATGTGGCTCGGTTTGTGTATGCATGTTTGACTTGTCAGAAGTCGAAAGTTGAACATCAGAAGCCTGCAGGGTTGATGCAACCGTTAGAAGTTCCAGAATGGAAATGGGATAGCATTTCGATGGACTTTATGACAGGGTTGCCTAATACCTTACAAGAACATGATTCGATTTGGGTGATTGTTGATAGGCTTACGAAGTCGGCTCATTTTATTCATATTAACATCAGTTTTCCAGTGTCGAAGTTGGCTGAGATTTACACTAGTGTGATTGTGAAGCTGCATGGTGTTCCTTTGTGCATTGTGTCGGATAGAAATTCAAGATTTACTTCTGATTTTTGGAAGAGTTTGCAAGAAGCGTTGGGTTCTAAGTTGAGGTTGAGTTCGGCGTATCATCCTCAGACAGATGGTCAGACTGAACGAACTATTCAATCGTTGGAAGATTTGTTAAGGGCATGTGTTCTTGAGAAGGGAGGTTCGTGGGATACTTACCTTCCGTTGATAGAGTTCACTTATAATAACAGTTACCATTCTAGTATTGGGATGGCACTTTTTGAAGTTTTGTATGGTCGAATATGTAGAACTCCTTTATGTTGGCATGAATCTAGAGAAAGTGTGGTACTTGGACCTGAACTTGTTTGTGAGACTACTGAGAAGGTGAAGTTGATTTGAGAAAAGATTAAAGCTTCCCAAAGTAGACAAAAGAGTTATCATGACAAATGAAGGAAAGATTTAGAATTTCAAGCGGGTGACCATGTGTTTTTGAGAGTTACACTTGTGACTGGTGTTGGGCGAGCATTGAAGTCTAAGAAGCTCACTTCTCATTTTATTGGATCATATCAGATTTCGGAGAGAGTGAGGAATGTTGCTTATAGAGTGGCTTTACCGCTTAATCTTTCGAATTTGCATGATGTGCTTCATGTGTCACAACTCCGAAAGTATATTTCAGATTCATCTCATGTGATTCATATGGATGATGTGCGAGTACGGGATAAGCTTATGGTAGATATGATGCCTGTACGGATCGCAGATCATAAAACAAAGACCCTGAGGGGCAAAGAGATTGCTTTGGTTAAAGTGGTTTGGCTAGGAGCTGCCGGAGAAAGCATGACTTGGGAGTTGGACAGAAAGATGTGGGACTCCTATCCTTAGTTGTTTGATTAAGGTAAATTTTCGAGGACGAAAATATTCTAAGTGGGGGAGAGTTGTAACGCCCGTAAATTAATTAATTATTTAATTAAATTATTTTTGGAATATTTGTGAAATTGTGTTATGATGATAGTTGATGTGTTGTTGTTATTGGATATATTTATTCTATTAAGTTGTGGAATAATATTAGAATAATAATATTATTTGATATGGGCTTATTTTAAGGAATAGAAGTAGTAGAAAGGGGGTGTAGGAGTTTTAAGCCGATTAAGACATAATGAGAATTATAGGGTTATTATATTAGTTTTTAGAAATAATAAGGAAAAGAAGAAGCAGTAAGAAGAGAAAAAAATAAGGGTTGGAAGAGAACGTGAAAGTTGCAGAAAAGAAGGAAAAGAGTCATAACAGAATTCAATCGGAGAAGTCGTAGAGCGCCTTCAATCCAAGGTAAGGGTGGGGTTCTGACTCTATAATAGGTTTTATAATGAGTAGTATGTGGGATTAGATATGAAAAGTTGTCTTGTTTATGATTGGAATGTATATATTATTGTTTGATGAAGATCAATGATTTATAGATGAATAATGATGCCCTAATACTGTATAATAGATGTAGAAACATATAATTATTATAATTAATGATTACCTATGATTAGAGGATGTCTTTAGGGCCTAAGTCTGGGAAATTGCAGTGAAAACACAGTGAAATCGCAGAAAAATATTCATGACAGAACAGTATGCGTCGACCTCAAAAGCCATGTGTCGATACATGCAGGTTTTTGGACTAAGGATGAGTCGATACGAAGAAGCATGCATCGATACATGCGGTGTTGCAGACTCAGTATGAGTCAATACAAAGGGATTACACGTCGACTCATGCACGGATTTTAATCCAGTATGCGTCGACTCAAAACATTATGCGTCAACTCATGTAGTATGATTTTTGATAGATTCTTCCAAAGGTTGTAACTTGAGTTTCCGGACTCCATTTGAGTTGCCATTTGAAGTGTTGGATACCTAACGTGATGAACTTCATTCTTAAGGATTAAAATGAAGGATAAGGAGAGTAAATCCTAGTACCCAAATTATGATTAGAGTTAGTATACCGCGTAAATCGCTATGATGATTTTGTGAAGAATGATAAGGATAAGACGATTATAGATTATTGTTTGGTTCATAACAGTAAGATTAATGATGATAATTGTAAGTGTTTAGTTATTGGCATGTATTTTTGGTAAAACCAGGTGTGTAAATGTCATGACTGATGTCATAACATTCTGGATTATTAGGTACTTTATGCAGAAAAAGTATGGCATACAGTAGCTACTGTTTATGAGTGTGTATCTGAGCATTTTGCAATGATCAAATTTATCGCCTTCTACCAAAATCAGTAAACAGGAATTCTGATGTCATAACAAATGTTAAGACATCCTGTACTGATCTAACAGTTATGCAGTTTGGTTAATTCTGAGATTTTTCAGGAAGTTGGTTCATTCTTTCCAGAACAGAATCTCACGTGGACTTTAGGTTAACCTAGCTCAACCCTAATCTGTTTGATAAAGTCTTGTGACCAAGTCTTAAGGTTAAACCTAATTAACCCTAGCTTTTTGTGGAAACCCTAACTGAAGAAGCAGCTGCATATATATTCAACAGGAATGCTGGTTGCAAAGTAACTCTTTTGACTGAAGATCAATTAGGAGCTGTATAGTTTTAACTGCTGTAATCCAAGCAAGTATCATTGTGATAAGTGACTTGGAATAGGTTTTGATTGTAAGGGTTTTTGTATCACTCAAAGCTTTGAAGCAAGAGTGTTTGTGTCTCTTGACTAAAGCTTTGAAGCAAAGTCAAGTTAGGTTTATGTATCACTCAAAGCTGTGAAGCACGAGTGTTTGTGTTACTTGATTAAAAAGCTGTGAAGCATAATCAAGTGTATGTTCTGAAGAGTTTCTTCATTAACTCATTAGTCAATTATTTTAAGTATCACTGCTGTGATTGAGGGGGAGTGAGTAGCAACTCAGGTTTAAGTTGAACTTAGATTGAAGTTGCATTGGGTAGGTCTTAAGTGAAGGAGATAAACTGGTTGGTTTATTCCTGAATTAATATCTCTTATAGTGGATTTCCTCCCTGGCTTGGTAGCCCCCAGAGTAGGTGTTGTTTCACACTGAACTGGGTAAACAATTGACTGTGTTCTTTACTGTTTTTATTTACTGTCTTATAGAAAGTCAGATACGGTGTCATAACATTCACTGTGACATTGAGTATCTGCTGCCAGAATTTCAATTGGCATCAGAGCAGGCACCCTGCCTGTATTACTGGGTGAGATCTAGGGATATCACTTTCTGGCACTATGGACAAAGAAGGAGTTTTTGGAAACAGACCACCCATTCTGGATGGAACAAATTATGACTACTGGAAACCTCGTATGATTGCCTTCTTAAAATCACTGGACAAAAAGGCTTGGAGAGCTGCTGACAAAGGATGGAACCATCCCACCATAACTGAGAAAGATGGGACAATCAGTCTGAAGCCTGAGGAAGAATGGATCAAAGAAGAAGATGATTTAGCCCTGGGTAATTCCAAAGCTTTAAATTCCTTGTTCAATGGAATTGATAGAAACATATTCAGACTAGTACATCAATGTGAACTGGCCAAGGAAGTGTGGGACACTCTCAAAACTACCCATGAGGGCACATCCAAAGTAAAAGTGTCAAGGCTTCAGATGTTGACTACCAAGTTTGAGAACCTAAGGATGAAGGAAGATGAAACCATTCATGAGTTTCACATGAACATCTTGGAGATTGCCAACACCTCAGGAGCATTGGGTGAAAAGATGTTTGAAGAAAAACTGGTGAGAAAGATTCTCAGATCCCTGCCTAAAAGATTTGCAATGAAGGTAACTGCTATAGAGGAAGCCCAGGATATCAGCAAGTTAAAGGTGAATGAACTCATTGGGTCTCTTCAGACTTTTGAGATGGGGATCAGTGACAATGTTGACAAGAAAAACAAGAGCATAGCACTTGTATCCAACACTGAAGATGAAAACAAGGAGGATGAAGAAGAAAATATTTCAGAAGCTATAGCCATGCTTGGAAGACAATTCAACAAACTCATCAAGAGAATGGATCCAAAGTCAAGGTCAAATGTTGAGAACATCCCCTCTGACATTAACAAATCTTATGACTCCAGCAGAAGACCAAGGTCTGAAGAGAAGGGAAATCAAGGCAGAGGAATTCAATGCCATGGTTGTGAAGGATATGGGCATATTCGAGCTGAATGTCCTACCTTTCTTAAGAAACAAAAGAAAGGAATGACTGTTACCTGGTCTGACTGTGATTCAGAAAGTAATTCTGAAGAAGAATCTGCCAAACTAGTTACTGCACTAACTGGTGTTTGTACCTCTGAAAGTGACACTAGTGATGAGGAAGTGACATTTGAAGAACTGGCTGATACTTACAAGAAATTGTGTATCAGAAGTGCTGAAGTCTGTGTGAAAAATGAGAGACAAACAAAACTCATCATAAAGTTGGAGGCTGAAAAAAGGGCAGACCTTGAAACTATAAGTCATCTAGAAGGGGAAGTTCAAATGCTGAACTCAAAACTGAACCAGATGACCAAATCTGTCAAGATGCTGACAAATGGAACTGACAAATTGGAAGAAATCCTTCAGGTTGGACAAAATGTGGGAAACAAGTCTGGTCTAGGATTTGTGACAACAAAGAAATCTGGTGCAGACAAGAAGATCAGGTCTAATAAACAAATGTCAAAGCAGATGTCACAACATAACACTCAACATCGGGAACAGAGAAATATGAAGAAAAAGTACCAAAGATGGAGATGTCATCATTGTGGGAGGTTTGGTCACATAAAGCCTTTCTGCTTAAGATTGTATGGATACCCTAATCAGAACCCAGGTGTCAAACCTAAGTCTAACAGGGTACCACATACTCCTCAATGGAAGAAAAAGGCTACTGCCCTAATAGCCCACACTTCCCTGAGAGTCTCTGCAAAGGAAGACTGGTACTTTGACAGTGGGTATTCTAAACACATGACTGGAATCAAGAACCTTCTCAATAATGTTAAACCTCACACCACTAGTTATGTGACCTTTGGAGATGGTGCTAAAGATGAAATCAAAGGAGTTGGTAATTTGGACTGCCCTGGAGTTCCAAATCTAAATGAAGTACTATTGGTAAAAGGCCTGCCTGCTAATCTCATTAGTATCAGTCAATTATGTGATCTAGGATTCAAGGTCAACTTATCAAAATCTGAATGTCTTGTAACTAATGAAAAACAAGAAGTTGTAATGAAAGGAGTCAGATCTAAAGACAACTGTTACTTGTGGGAGCCTGAGAACACTAATTACTCCACTGTGTGTTCTATTGCCAAAGAAGAAAAAGAGGTGAAACTGTGGCACCAAAAACTTGGCCATCTTCATCTAAGAGGAATGAAAAGGAGTATCTCCATGGAGGCAGTCAGAGGGATTCCAAGACTGCAAATTGATGAAGGGAGAGTTTGTGGTGAATTTCAGGTTGGTAAGCAGACTAGGATGTCACATCCAAAGTCAAGACATCTGACCACCTCTAAGGTTCTAGAACTTCTTCATATGGGACCAATGCAGGTGGAAAGTCTTGGTGGAAAGAGATATGCCTATGTTGTGGTGGATGACTTTTCCAGATTCACCTGGATTAACTTCATTAGGGAAAAATCTGATGTGTTTGAAGTTTTTAAAGAACTGTGCAAAAGAATTCAAAGAGAAAAAGAAGGGTGTATTGTCAGAATTAGAAGTGATCATGACAAGGAATTTGAAAACAATAAGTTTAATGAGTTATGTTCCTCAGAAGGAATTAGTCATGAATTCTCTTCTCCTATAACTCCTCAACAAAATGGTGTTGAAGAGAGGAAAAATAGGACCATACAGGAATCTTCCAGAGCTATGATACATGCCAAAAGACTTCCTTTTCATTTTTGTGCTGAAGCTGAATACATTGCAGCTGGTAGTAGCTGTTCTCAAATTATCTGGATGACATAGATGCTCACTGAGTATAATGTCACACAAGATATTATGACATTGTACTGTGACAATCTGAGTACAATCAACATTTCCAAGAACCCTATTCAGCATAGCAGGACCAAGCACATTGGCATTAAACATCACTTTATCAGAGACCTTGTAGAGGAGAAGACAATTAAACTGGAACATGTTGCCACTGAGCTACAGCTGGCTGACATTTTTACCAAGGCACTTGATGCAAATCAATTTGAAAACTTGAGGGGCAAGTTGGGTATTTGCCAACATGAGAAATTGTAGCAATTAATTTTGCTTAAAACAAGGGTTGAAGGAGTTATTTTTGTTAAGTCTATTTTGAGTGGGTTAATCACATGTTTTCCCAATTCTTTCAAAATTATTAAGAAGTTGAATAGACACTCATTTGCCTCCTTCCTATCTCGACTTTGCAACAACTCCCATTCTCTCAATCAAAGTTTTCTCTCTAGTTGCTACTGGTTTTCTAAGACTATCAAAATGTCTCAAACATCATCCTCATCCAAGACGACCGTTTCATCTTCATCATTTGATCAAGATTCTCGGGCAATCACCTCTTGGATGGATTCTGAAGTCCTGGAGATTACTCCTCTTAGAGAAATGGCAACTAACCTCTCCAAGGTCAAAAAGCTGAGAACAAGGCATGCAGGAAGGTCTCAGGCTACTTCATCTGGTAATCCCTCTCATCCTTCATCTTCTGTTCCAAATAGGGAAGGATCAGCTTATGTACATCAAGCAATAGCTAGGCTTGTTACAAGAATACTGAGTGAGAACCACTCTGTACCATGGATTTCTGTTCCATTAAATCAAGAATCAGCAAGCCCAAATGTTGAAGCAAATCCAGATGTCTCTGAGAATGTTAAGACACCAAATGACAACATTCAGAAATCATCTGAAAATCTTGATGATATTCAGAACCCTTCAGAGAAGAATGTTGAACCACCTATTATTGATGTGGATGAGGAATACTCAGAAAATGACCTAATTGCAAATATCAACCATATCATAGCTAGGAGAATGATGAACAGAAAGGGTAATCAGGATGCTGCAAAATGTCTGACCAAAGAGAAACCTGCTAATAAGAAAACCAGGTCTGAAGGCAAGACTGGTGTAGAAACTGTGAAGACTAGACTGTCCAAAGGGAAGGTGAAAGCCCAAGTGCATACTGGGAGTCTCTCAAAGCCTACGAGACAACCAATAATAAAGAAGAGAAAAGAACCTGAGCCTTCTGATTCTGATGAGGAATCAGAATATGAAATTGATGCTGAAGACATTCCTCTCAGAAGGAAACTCCCTTCCAGCAAAATGGCTAGAGTTCCTGAAGTCCCCACTGACAACATTTCATTTCACCACCCTGAAAATGCCAACAGATGGAAGTATGTTTGCTTGAAGAGAATAGCCTTGGAAAGAGAACTAAACAATGGTGCCATGGATTGTAAGGAAATCATGGACCTAATCAAAGCTGTTGGACTAATGAAGACTGTGGAAAAGTTTACCAAATGCTATGAAAACCTTGTCAAGGAATTCATAGTGAATTTGTCTGATGATTGTGCTGATGGAAGGTCAGCTGACTTTGAATGTGTCTATGTGAGAGGAAGAAGGGTTAATTTCTCTCCATCTGAAATTAACAAATTCCTTGGAAGGACAAATGAGGCTTGCCCTGAACTAGAAGTTACTGACAATGAAGTATGCCAAACCATCACAGCAAGACAAGTCAAGTGCTGGCCCTCAAAAGGCAAGCTGAATGCTAGCAAGCTAAGCATAAAATTTTCCATCCTGCACAAGATTGGTGCAGCCAACTGGGTCCCTACAAACCATAAATCAACCATCTCTACAGGATTGGGGAGATTCATTTATGCTGTTGGAACCAGGACTGAATTTGACTATGGCAGGTATATTTTTGATCAAACTTTAAAACATGCTAGAAGCTATGCTGTTAAAGGCCCTATTGCCTTTCCCTCCCTCCTATGTGTAATTATCCTTGCTCAGTACCCTGACATCCTGGTGGAAAGAGATACTGCTTGAAAAAGAGCTCCTGCTCTTGGGTTACACTACAAGCTATTTCAGGGATCTCATGTTCCTGACATTGTCATAACATTAGCTGAGACATCATCTGTAAAAACTCAGTCCAAGACATCTGATGTTATAGCTGTATTGAAAGAGACCTGCAAAGAGCTGGAGACAAGGAAAAAGACTCTAGAGAACCTAATTGCCAGATTAGAACAGGAGGAGACTGAAGGAAATAGAAGGGAAGAGGATGCTGCTGAAGATCAGCTCAATGCTGAAGAAAGTAGCTCCTCTGAAGATGACAATGCTTAAAGTTTGGTGGAGTTGACAAGCCTGATGCTGGTTCTTGTTGATGCAAGTGATTTCAGTTTTTCTTGTTGTTTTTATTACTCATTTTGGATAACTGTATAACATATAAGTACATGTATCTTTGGCCCATTTGTGGCTAAAGAGGGGGAGATATTTTGTGTTAATTACTTGGTAGACATTATATTTTTCTACAGACATATTCATTCTGCTGCTCTATATTCTCTGATTGCTTAGAGGTTTTAGCCAAAAATCTGCCAAAGGGGGAGTTTGTAAGTGTTTAGTTATTGGCATGTATTTTTGGTAAAACCAGGTGTGTAAATGTCATGACTGATGTCATAACATTCTGGATTATTAGGTACTTTATGCAGAAAAAGTATGGCATACAGTAGCTACTGTTTATGAGTGTGTATCTGAGCATTTTGCAATGATCACATTTATTGCCTTCTACCAAAATCAGTAAACAGGAATTCTGATGTCATAACAAATGTTAAGACATCCTGTACTGATCTAACAGTTATGCAGTTTGGTTAATTCTGAGATTTTTCAGGAAGTTGGTTCATTCTTTCCAGAACAGAATCTCACTTGGACTTTAGGTTAACCTAGCTCAACCCTAATCTGGTTGATAAAGTCTTGTGACCAAGTCTTAAGGTTAAACCTAATTAACCCTAGCTTTTTGTGGAAACCCTAACTGAAGAAATAGCTGCATATATATTCAACAGGAATGCTGGTTGCAAAGTAACTCTTTTGACTGAAGATCAATTAGGAGCTGTATAGTTTTAACTGCTGTAATCCAAGCAAGTATCATTGTGATAAGTGACTTGGAATAGGTTTTGATTGTAAGGGTTTTTGTATCACTCAAAGCTTTGAAGCAAGAGTGTTTGTGTCTCTTGACTAAAGCTTTGAAGCAAAGTCAAGTTAGGTTTATGTATCACTCAAAGCTGTGAAGCACGAGTGTTTGTGTTACTTGATTAAAAAGCTGTGAAGCATAATCAAGTGTATGTTCTGAAGAGTGTCTTCATTAATTCATTAGTCAATTGTTTAAAGTATCACTGCTGTGATTGAGGGGGAGTGAGTAGGAACTCAGGTTTAAGTTGAACTTAGATTGAAGTTGCATTGGGCAGGTCTTAAGTGAAGGAGATAAACTGGTTGGTTTATTCCTGAATTAATATATCTTATAGTGGATTTCCTCCCTGGCTTGGTAGCCCCCAGAGTAGGTGTTTTTTCACACTGAACTGGGTAAACAATTGATTGTGTTCTTTATTGTTTTTATTTACTGTCTTATAGAAAGTCAGATACGGTGTCATAACATTCACTGTGACATTGAGTATCTGCTGCAAGAATTTCAATAATAATGTAGTATTACCAAATAATAATATGTAGATGTTTGTTAACTAGAGGTAAGCCTTAGATGATTAATTAATTATAGGCATTCTCATGTTGTAGGCCTATGGCCAATGTTGAAGTATTGTCGATCTATCATTGTATTATTGTTGTGGCTGAATTGCTGTAAAAATTATGTTGATGAATTATGCGATGATTTATGTTGATGAAATTATGTTGATGAATTATGCGATGAATGACATTGATGGATGATGTTGAGATGCCCCTAATATTTGGGAGCTATTAAGATGTAGGCTTCTAACCAACGATGATGTTGTGTTGAGATGTTGTTAATTGTGGTTGTTGTTACTACATACATGATTGTGTCGCATACATTGCATATCAAGATGGAGCTGATACTCGTTAAGATGACCTGTATTGGTGAATATTAAGATGAAGGCTTATGCCTTGTTGATGCCTCTATTCATTGGAAATTATTTTGAGATGGGAGTTCTGATCCAATGGTACCACATGCATTTGCATAGTATTGAGTCACATTATTTGATTGCATAAAGAGGTTGTGTATTGATGTGGTAAATGTGTATATTGTTGGTATTCTGTTGTGATTATTGTTTTTTATAAGATGAGAAATGGTGATATTATGTGATCTAATTTAATATATTATTTATCATACATTTTATTATATTGTTAGACATCTCACTCCTTTTGTTTGAATGTTACCCTTACGTTGGTAACGTGCAGGTAATCTGGAGTGAAGGGAGTATACCTTTGGTATTTCGAGTCGGTGTCATTGCTCTGATACGTAACACTCGGGGGGGGGGGGGATGAACGCTTGTTGCTTTTGATTATTGATGATTTCAGTTGTTGAACTTAATTTGATTGTTGCTAAGCATGTGTTTATTTTGAAGTTGCTGTAATTGTTAGACAAAGATGTTATTATGAATCTGCTGGGTAGATGTTCAAGTTATTGAATTAAGAGATTAAATTATTATGCTGATGGTTCATCCGAAGTTTTGAAGTGTTATGTATCCATATTGAATGCAATGTGTTTTTAAAGTTGAATTTGTGGCTTCCAGATTCAGTTGCATGAATTTTATAACTCTTATTTACATTTATAATTTTCGAGTAGAATTGGGATGTTACAAAACGCACGAGGGAAATATGAGTTTGGAGTTCAAGGTCAGAAATTGTGCAACGATGGAGTTTTTGGGAAATTTCTTATTTGAGGGAGTTTGGGATTGTTTCAGGGTGTTCAAGCTCATCCTCTAGCTCACAAATAGTGCCTATATTTATAAGCAACAAGTTGGAAGCTTGTTTTTGATCAGAAATCAAAATCACAAGTTTAAGCATAACATGTGATTTTTGAGAAATCCAAGTTTCAAAGTCTCGTGTACTTGCTAAGATAGAGTGGTTATTCTTTAAACACACTTGCTTATGACTTTTTAGATGGAGTGTGATCAGAGGGAACAAGTTAGAGGCTCAAGAATTCACTTTGTGCATAAAGCTTACTTTTCAAGAATGGCATTCTTCACTTTCTTCCTAAAATGGCAATTTGAATTGTATAAAGCTTAAATCACTTGGATTATAGCTCAAAAGTTTGTGTAATCCATTAATGATGGATGGATATACAAGTTAGAAGGCATGCAAAGCAAGATTATGCAGCCTAACATTGAAATTCAATTATGTGTTCATCAAGAAATGACTTGTAATTCAAGAATGAAACCCTAACTTCTTGTCTTCGATTCTCCTTGATCAAATATGATCTCAATGAGTTCTTGGACATTTTAGAAAGCTTGTAACATCCTATACAACCTCTATGTTGGAAATTTTTGAAGATTTATCTTGGAACTATGTGAAAAAATTCCATGAAGTTAGGTCAAAATCCTTCCTAAACTAGGGCAAAATTTCACTAAGGTTTCAAGTTTCATGAACATGTATTCTTAAAATCATAACTTGAAATCCATGCATTTATAAAAGAAGTTGTGTTCTATAATGTTTTAGATCTCATTGAGATCTACAACTTTCATTTTGGAAGTTTCCTTTGAATCATCTTGCATCATGGTGAAAATTTTGCTCAAAGTTATGAAAAAATATGAATTTTCCAACACTTGAAAAATTTATAAGTTTAGAAATTTTGACTTTTCAAAATGAAACCTTGACTTTTTGATTTCTTGATGAAAAAGTTATTTTGACATGTTTTGATGAATTGTGATCTTTGATACTTGATTTTGACCAAAAAGTCAAAGTTTGACTTTTCAGTTGTACAATTGAGTTTTCATCAGTTGACTGAAATCAACTGTCAACCAATTGAACTTGAGGAATGTTTTGAGCCATTCCATTAGGTCAAAATGATTTATTTTAAACCTTGAGATCATAACTTAAACCAATCAACCATTTGTTAGGTCAAAAAATAAAAATTGCACCTTCTTAGTCAAAACCCTAATTTTGACCATTTTGCCCTTTTGATGGTCTGATCAAATTTCTTGAGGAATTGTGATCAAAACTTAATAAAATGACATATATGAGTTCATAATGTTGATATGGATAAAAAAATATGAAGTTTGACGGTAAATTGACCACAGTTGACTTTTTCCCCAATATGGTTGATTTTAGGTCAACTGATCAATTGACTGAGCAAAAATGTGATCCAAGACTTGAAACTCAACATGGGAAATCTTGAGGGTCCGAAATGATACATGAAAGTCATATAAGGCATTAAAAGCCTATTTGTCCTTATGCAATCCCAAACCCTAATTTTCAGTCATCAGTGCTAGAGGAGATGTCTTGAGCTGATCAACCCTTATGCAGTCTTGAACCAAAGGAGGTCGTGTGAGAGATTATTTGATAAATGAGAGTGAAAATTTTGGGGTACAACACAAGGCATGTTAACATTTCTCTCAAATGGTTAATCGTTAATTCTGGGAGAATTTATTTTTCTCTGCAAAGTTTTTATTGACAGATGTCACAAATTTAATATTTTGAGGTCGTGGTGTATGTCTAAGTGAAAGGAGAACACTTCGAATCCAGTAGAAGACAGTGTGGTTGAATATGTGTTGATCAATGTGCAAAGCAGAAGAAGACAATGTCATACTAGACGTCAAGACATTATTTAGGACATGTTTCATGTATGATCAACAAAGGTGTTTTTATGGACAGGATGATAAAACACGGGTCAGTAAGCGTGTTTGACTGAGCATGTGCATGTATTGGGACTTGTTTTACTCATAAGGAATAATCCAGAGCTAATAAAGGCGTGCAAAGTTGTTTTGAACGGGGCACATTGATTTTAGCAGTAATTTTATCCTTCTTTAACTCTTTAACCAAGAAACGATGTTTTTTAAAGCTCGGTAATTCCTAAGTAACTGCTCAGTTGTTTATAGAGGTTTCTCCTGCTCTCTTTCACCATATGAGTGTTCATCATTATAATGGGTTTTGTTCGTATTTGGGTGAGTTGTGCTTGGATCTGGTGTTATCAAGGCTTCCTTTGCCAATTTTTGGCTAAAAAGGGGGAGAAAGGTGATCAAGGTGCTTGGCTGATTAATTTGGGAGGTTGTTTTCCAGATCAGTCACAAAGATGTTGGACAAAATTTCCTATCCCATATCTGCTTATGTTATGCTTTGTGACTTGTGATATTAGTTATGAATACAATTGTGACTTCTGTTCTGAGTTACCAGGGATGATGGTTGATTTGTCTAGGTCTACTGGTGGCCGCTGATCATCAAATAAGAAGGATTCTCTTATGCCATCATTGGTTTTTCTTATGTCATCATTGTTAGAACAAAGTTTGAATCTACAACCCTATGTTTAAGTTTTGATGATAACAAAATGAAAAGATATATTATTTATATGATTCATGTATGAACTATTTGCTACCTAAAAATATTACGTTCTGCTTTGCAGAAACTCTGATAGGTATCAGCAAGAGCACACCTAATCAGCATCAGAATATTGGTTCTTGACATCAGCATCAGAAGTTGCTATCAGAATACCAGAATCAGAAGATTAACTCACGTGTATGCTGAAGCTTGATGAACAGAACTGCGCTCAACACTCTGATAAAGAAAACAACAGTTCATCAGCAGTTAAGCAGAGTCAGAATGAGCCAAGCCAGAACATGCATTAAGTAAGCAACGGTACTGTGCATTGAAAGAAAATTATTACCAACGGCCTCATTCCAGACAAGATCTGCTTGATAAGGAAAGTTTATTATTAGCATTGAATCAAGAATATTGCTCCAACGTTCAACAATCTCAGTGCTATATAAACAAGAATATGAAGATTGAATTGGCTAATGCTCTCCAACATTTTACACGCCTAAAAGCTAATCATAATCTTCCTTCTCTCAGTTTGCTAAACGCTACATATCTCCTTACTCAATCATTGTTTAGCAATCTAGTTTCATAAGCTTAAGTTGTGTATACATCACAGTTGTGATACAGTTTTGTAGAAAACATTCACACCTAGATTTATCTTTTTTGTAAGAAAGTGTTTCCTTGACAAACCGGGTTGAGGTTTGCATCAAGAAGGCTTTAGCAGTTGTTAAAGCAGTTTGTAATATTCAGTTGAATATAGTGGATTAAGACCTCGTTGGAGAGAGGCGAAATCACCTTGACGGGTGGACTGGAGTAGTTTGAGATCAAATGAACCAGGATAAAAATATCTTGTTCATTGCATTGATTTTCAGTTTTACAATTCAACCCCCCCCCCTTCTTGTGTTTTTCACTTCTTCAATTGGCATCAGAGCGCCTGGTTCTGAGCTAAAACACTTAACCGTGTCAGTACAAGATCCAGCGTCAGAAAAACACAATGGCAGGAAACTATTCTCACACCAGCAATGACAATCATGAGGACAGAGACAGATTCAGCGGCAAACCTCCAGTCTTTGATGGAGAAAACTTTGATTACTGGAAAGACAGAATTGAAAGCTTCTTTCTGGCACATGATGCTGATCTGTGGGATATGGTGACAGATGGATACACGCACCCTGTGAATGCAAGCGGTCAGAAGATTGATAGAAAAACAATGTCTGACCAACAAAAGCGTGACTTCAAGAATCACCACAAGGCCAGAACCATCCTTCTCAGCGCCATCTCCTATACTGAATATGAAAAGATCTCCAACAGAGACACAACAAAGAACATTTTTGACTCACTCAGAATGACGCATGAGGGCAACGTTCAGGTCAAAGAAACTAAAGCTCTGGCGCTCATTCAGAAGTATGAGGCGTTCAAAATTGAAGAATCTGAATCCATTGAAACAATGTTCTCAAGATTCCAGATTCTGGTAGCTGGTCTCAAGGTTCTGGACAAAGGATACTCTACTGCTGACCATGTCAAGAAAATCATCAGAAGTTTACCCAAGCAGTGGAGACCAATGGTTACAGCTCTGAAGCTAGCAAAAGATCTCAACAAAATTACTCTGGAGGAACTTATCAGCTCCCTCAGAAGTCATGAGATAGAGCTAGAAGCTGACGAGCCTCAGAAGCAAGGTAAGCCCTTAGCATTGAAATCTAACAAAAAATATGAGTCTAAAGTTTTGCAGGCAGTTGAAGAAACATCTGATGGATCCTCATCAGAAGAAGACGAACTCTCCCTCCTCTCCAGAAGAGTAAATCATATGTGGAAGCAGAGGCAATGGAAGTTCAGGAATCCCAGAAGATCTGATCAAAACGAGTCCTCTTCCAGATACAGAAGATCTGAAGGCTCCTCAAGTAGCAAAAAGCCAAACACTAAGGACATCATCTGCTATGAATGCAATGAGCAAGGACACTACAAGAGTGACTGCCGAAAGCTTCAGAGGGAAAATCCCAAAAAGAAGTTTGGAAGAGAAAAGAAGAAAAGTCTCATGGCTACATGGGATGACTCTGACTCGTCTGAAGCTGACTCATAATCAGATGATGAGAGGGCAAACATAGCTCTCATGGCTAACATTTCAGAAGATAATGAAGCTTCTGAATCAGACTCTGAATCAGACACTGAAGAGGTATTTCCTAACTTTTCTATTAATTTTACCAAGGCTGAACTTGCTAAAAGCCTTAATGAAATTCTGGAAAGGTATCAGCAAATTAGAGTTAAATTCAGAGACCTGAAAAGGAATCTTGAATCTGACTCTAATAAGACTGAGAGTCTCAAATTGGAGAATTCTGAGCTGAGGAATAAGATTTCAAAATTAGAAAACACTTTACAAAACTCTCAGAAGGAACCAATTTCTGAAACTCCCAGCAATGCTGATGAGATCATCAAGGAGTATGATCACAGTTTCCAGAAGTTCCTTGCTAAAAGCATAGATAGAAGCAAAATGGCTTCAATGATCTATGGAGTTAGCAGAAACGGCAGGAAAGGAATAGGATACCAAGGTAAGGTTCCTACACCAAAGAATGTCATGGACTTAACCATTAAACACACTCCTCTGAATTCACATTTTGTGTATGGTCACACACATGATATTAAATACACTAGGAGTAAGTACTCTGTGAAACCAAAATTCAACCAGAGTTTTGGTAAAACTAACAAATCAGGACCCAAGAAAATATGGGTACCTAAGGATAAAATAATACATGTTGCAGATATCTTTAGCAGCAAGTCAGAAACACCAGTCATGGTACCTGGACTCTGGCTGCTCGCGACACATGACGGGAAGAAGGCATATATTCCAAAGCCTGGAACTTAAGCCTGGAGGCCACGTTGACTTTGGAGGCAATCAGAGGGGAAAGATAATTGGCTCTGGAACTGTAGGTAATGGAAATCTTCCCTCTATTAATAATGTTCTGCTAGTAGATGGATTAATGCATAATCTGTTATCCATAAGTCAATTAAGTGATAACAGTTATGATATAATCTTTAATCAAAAATCATGTAAAGCTGTTAGTCAGAAAGATGGGACTATCCTGTTTAATGGTAAGAGGAAAAACAACATTTAAAAAATCAAACTTTCTGAACTAAAAAGTCAGAATGTAAAGTGCCTTCTGTCTGTCAACAACGAGCAGTGGATCTGGCACAGAAGATTGGGGCATGTTAGTATGAGAAGAATATCTCAGATTAACAAACTCAATCTGGTCAGAGGACTTCCTAATTTGAAGTTCAATTCAGGTGCTCTGTGTGAAGCATGTCAGAAAGGCAAGTTTGCAAAACCTTCTTTTAAATCTAAAAATGTTGTTTCTACCTCTAAGCCATTAGAACTTCTGCACATTGACTTATTTGGACCAGTTAAAACTGCTTCAGTCAGTGGAAAGAAGTATGGGTTAGTAATCGTAGATGACTATAGCAGATGAACATGGGTAAAGTTCTTAAGACACAAGGACGAGTCACACTCTGTGTTTGTTACCTTCTGTAACCAAGTTCAGAATGAAAAGGATCTTAGAATCGTTAAAGTCAGAAGTGATCATGGTGGAGAATTTGAAAACAAAGATTTTGAGTCATTCTTTAATGACAGAGGCATTCTGCATGACTTCTCTTGTCCTAGAACTCCCCAACAAAATGGAGTTGTAGAATGAAAGAACAGAACATTGCAAGAAATGGCCAGAACCATGATCAATGAGACAAACGTTGCTAAGATCTTCTGGGCAGAGGCAATAAACACAGCGTGCTACATTCAGAATAGAATCTCAATAAGACCTATTCTGGAAAAGACTCCATATGAATTGTGGAAGAACAGAAAGCCCAACATTTCATATTTTCATCCATTTGGATGTACCTGTTTTATGTTAAATACAAAGAATTATTTGAACAAGTTTGACTCTAAAGCACAGAAGTGTATTATGTTAGGATACTCTGAACGCTCAAGAGGGTACAGAGTATACAATACAGAAACACAGATTGTGGAAGAATCAATCAGTGTTCGTTTTGATGATAAGCTTGACTCTGAAAAGTCAAAGCAGAATGAAGTTTTTGCAGGTATGGAAATTGAATTTACAGGTTCTGAAGACAAGTCATCAGAAGCTCTCAACACAGACACTCCTTCAACGTCTGAAAGGAGCACTGCTAGCAATCCTGCAACAGTTGTTGATCAACCTCAGAAGAGATTACCTAGAAGCAGCTTGGATCACCCAGAAGAGACTATCTTAGGAAGAAAGGAAGATCCAATCAGAACAAGAGCAAGCTTCAGAAACTCTGAAGAAACCCTCATGGGACTTGTGTCTCTGATTAAACCTTCTTCTATTGATGAAGCACTTCTGGATAATGACTGGATTCTGGCAATGCAAGAAGAGCTGAATCAATTCACCAGAAATGACGTATGGGATCTTGTTCCCAGACCAAAAGGATTCAACGTCATTGGAACAAGATGGGTCTTCAGAAACAAGCTAAATGAACAAGGTGAAGTCATCAGAAACAAGGCACGACTGGTTGCACAAGGTTATAGTCAGCAAGAGGGGATAGACTATACAGAAACCTTTGCTCCAGTCGCCAGGTTAGAATCTATCAGACTTTTAATTTCATTTGCTGTTAATAGAGGCATCACTCTGTATCAGATGGATGTCAAGAGTGCATTCTTAAACGGTTATATAGAAGAAGAGATTTATGTGCACCAACCCCCTGGTTTTGAAAATATAAAACATCCAGAACATGTTTTCAAACTAAAGAAGTCACTATATGGTCTGAAACAAGCTCCCAGAGCTTGGTATGAAAGGCTAAGTAACTTTCTGTTAGAAAATGAATTCACCAGAGGGAAGGTGGGCACTACCTTATTCTGTAAATCAGTTAAGAATGACATCTTAGTCTGTCAAATTTACGTTGATGATATTATTTTTGGTTCTACTAATCCTTCTCTTGGAAGAAAATTTGCTAAGTGTATGCAGGCAGAATTTGAGATGAGCCTCATGGGGGAACTGAAATTCTTTATAGGAATTCAGATCAATCAAACTCCAGAGGGAACTTACATTCATCAGAGCAAATACATCAGAGATCTTATGAAGAAATTTGACCTCTCAGAATGTAAGCCATCAAAGATTCCAATGCATCCCACGTGCATTCTGGAAAGAGAAGAGGTAAGCAAAAATGTAGAACAGAAAGTCTACAGAGGTATGATTGGTTCTCTCCTTTATCTGACTGCTTCAAGACCTGATATATTATTCAGCGTTTGTATTTGTGCTAGATTCCAATCAGATCCTAGAGAATCTCACTTAACAGCTGTTAAGCGAATTTTCAAGTATCTGAAAGGTACTACTAATCTGGGTTTGTTTTATAGAAAATCTAGTGATTACAGTTTAGTAGGCTACTGCGATGCTGACTTTGCTGGAGACAGAGTGGAGCGTAAAAGTACTTCTGGAAGCTGCCAGTTTCTGGGAGAAAATCTGATCTCTTGGTCCAGCAAAAGGCAATCAACAATTGCGCTATCAACAGCAGAAGCTGAGTACATAACAGCAGCAGGATGTAGCACACAAATGCTCTGGATGAAAAGTCAGCTTGAAGACTTCCAGATTTTTGAGAGTAACATTCCTATACTCTGTGATAATACTTCTGCTATTTGCTTAAGTAAGAATCCTATTTTACATTCTAGAGATAAGCATATAGAAATAAAACATCACTTCATTAGGGACTATATTCAGAAAGGAATTTTGAATTTAAAATTTATAGATATAGACCATCAATGGGCTGATATCTTCACTAAACCCCTTTCTGAAGATAGGTTCAATTTCATTCTGAAACATCTCAGCATGAAAATCTGCCCAGAGTGAAAATGTTTTAATTCCATATATTTATCTTCAGAATGTATTTGTTTTACTGTGAACTTCTGATCAATCTCTTTTCAGAAAGATAGAACATGCAGATTGTATCAGATGCAAGTCTAAAGATCTGAGAGTCTAAGCTCAAAGACAGACGTGCTGATCACTACATCAAACAAGTGTCATCCAATCATCAGCAAATCTCTGAAGCAGAACGCGTGCACGCTTCTGAGAAGGCAAAATGCTGATTGGGTGCATTGAGACACATGTCTGGTAACCGTTTTAAGTATCTTTCTCAAATCCCCCAAAATCAGCAAGCATTAAATGAAAGTAATCATGTTTTTAAAACGTAATCATGATTTTATTCCTCTTTATTGAAAACGTTTACAATTTCAAAATATTCTGAACCCTATTTAAACACGTTAACCTCTCACTTTGATCTTTTACAGTTTCTCATTATTTCTCTAAGTATTCTCTGAATTTTTCTGTGTTCATCTCTCTCAAACCCATTTTCTCAGTTTTTCTCAAAATCCTTAAGTGTGAACATGGCAACCTCCAGCAGTGCTTCTGCAGGTTCTCAGAAGAAAGCATCATCTGAACAGTATCAAGTGCCATTCAGAACACTCCTCACTCCTGTGAAGAATCTTGAAGTGTTATCTGAATTGATCATTGATTTTGGAAGTCTGAAGGAAAACGATTTTGATTTAACAGAAGAAGTTAGGGCACAGAAATGGGAAAGGTATTTTGACAGGTTGGTTGGACCAACATTCCCTATGTTAGTCAAGGAGTTCTGGATTCATGCAACGGCTTCAACGCATCAAGTCACCTCCTACATTATGGGGAAGAAGATTGTGATCACTGAGGATCACATAGCAAGGTTAATTGGTTACAGTGGCGGTGGCGTCCGCTGTATTGATATGGCTGAGAGATGTGCTGACGTGGGCGTCATAGCAGAAAGGATTTTCACCCATGGGGTGCCCAGCAGCAAGATCAAAGATCTGAAGGATCATCACAGAGTTTGGGTAAAGATAATTCTGGGGTGTTTTAATCATAGGAAGCCAACTAGTTCCCCTGATTACATAAATGTAGATCAGCAGTTTCTGATCTACTTTATCAATCAGAAGGTAAAAATCAACTTGGCTCATCTTCTGTTTAATCACCTCAGAACAAGCGTGAAGGAAACCAGGGAAGAAGAAAGAACAAAGAGGGATTGGATACCCTTTGGAAGGTTGATATCAGATATTCTGACTGAGAATAGGCTGATAGAGCATCTGATAGAAGCTCAAGAGTTAAGCACCATTGAACCAACGGTTGGGAAGCCTCTGAACACGAAGAACTTGAAGAAAATGAAGTTGATAGAGAATATCAAAAAGGAACCCAGCGCTACTCTTATTGCTGATATCACCAGCAGAAGAGTCCCACTGAGTGACTTTCCTTTATTTTCTGAGATAGAATCCAAGCCAGTGGTAGTTCTCAGATATCTGGACGTGTGCAAAGCTGATGGTACAGATCACAATCTGAAGATCAAAGATCTGCACCAACCTCAACCAGAAGTGACACTGAAGAAGACGAAGAAAAGGAAGGCACCTTCAGAAGGATCATCCCAGCAGACACCCAAGAAAAGAGGTAATTTATCTGCTGCTTCTGTTTTAAATTCTTCTACTATTCCAACATCAATTCCATCTCCAACCTCTCATAGAATCTCAATCCCCATCCCAACAATAGATGAAACTGAACCAGAAGATGACCCTTCTAAGGCACTACAACTCAGAAGACCCCGAACCAAACATCCCAAACCAACAATCTCAACAACATCAAATTGACAAAGTGCTGTCTGACATTGATCAACACACTTCTGATCACTCCTCAATTAATCCAAACTCTGAACCACAAATTGTCCCTTCTCCACAACCAGAACAACCTCTCTCATCCATTCCAGAAGAACCTCTTATCCCTGAACAACCAGAAATTCCAACAACTTCTCCACAACCAGCAATTCCGTCTCCCTCTCCTCAACCAGAAATTCATCCACCATCACCTCAACCTGAGTTTCATCACTCAGAAACTCCAACTCCTCCACCTTCTGAACCTCATTCACCTCAACCATCACCTCTGGCAATCCAGCTGCCACGTGGAACAACAATCACAATGGCCCAGTTGCCATCCTCACCAGAATCTACACCACCAAATACTCCCAAAACCCCAAACAGTCCAATCATTATCTCTGATTCTCCCACTCCATCTCCAAAACAAACAGCTCCCAAGCAAACCACCGAAAACCCCAACAGGGCCTTCATAGACTTAACAATCCTTGACCGTCTTGCTGATCTGAAAAATAAAATAGCCATTCCAAAACCAAAACAACCAGATGTTGGCTCTGGTATTATGAATTTTGAAACAGGTTTGCAGCAGTGGATTGCTTCTCTGAAACAAGTCTGTCCTGGAATGATTGACCCAGCTGCCTCTGACCAACTCTGGTCACAATTCAGAATTTGGGTACGTGCTGAAGCCCTCAAGTTGCAGGATATCAACTATGAGCAGGCACAACAGAACTTCAGCAAGCTGCTGAAGGAAGCTGAAAGTCAGCTGCCACAGGAAGACGTGCTCCCTCTGGATAGTGAGCCATGGTCTGAGAAACAGCTAGCTTCAAAGGTGCAACCAGAAGAAGACAAGACTATTCAAGCTGAAGCAAGTCAAGCAGAAGATGTTGCAGAAAGCTCTCAGAAGCTCCCTGCTAAGCTGAATGACATGCGTCTGCAACAAAGAATGGATGAAAATGACCAGAAGATGAAAGAAAGGATGGATGTGCAGGATAGCAAGATAGACACAGTTGTCAGCATGGTACACAAGCAGAATGAGACTGCTGATCAGATCAAAGCCATGCTGGAGAACCTGTTCACACGCCTTCCTCCCCAACCTTAGTTTCTCATTCATGTCATTTTCATGTTTTCTTTGATTATCTGTTGTACTGTTTTGTTTGATTCTGAACCTTTTAATATGACAAGTTTTTCTGCCTTAAATGTTTTATCACATCACTTACACTTTTTGATTGCTGACAAAAAGGGGGAGCACAAGAATGATATTTTAAATAATAACGGATTACTAAGATATTTTAAATAATAACGGATTACTAAGACAGAAATTCTCGAACATTCTAACTCTGATATACTTGAATATGTTTTCTATTTTGCTTAAGTCTACAGGTACAAGAAAGCTCCATGATACTCTAAAGACTAAAGCTCTGATACTCTGACCCAAAGCAAAGCTCTGACAAGAAAAGCTCTGATACGCTGATCTGAAGCTCTGCTCTGATATGCTGATCTATAGCTTCTGATAGTCAAAACTCTGAGAATCTGATGTTCAAAGAAAGGCAATAAAAAATCTGATCCTGAAGAACTCTTGGAATTAAAAAGGGAAGCAATAAATTCAGGGGGAGTATCTCTCAACTCTGATATCACTTTATCCCTTATCTTTGATAACCTCTTACTCTGATACATCTTATCATTTAGT
This sequence comes from Vicia faba, assembly GCA_948472305.1. Lineage (NCBI taxonomy): Eukaryota > Viridiplantae > Streptophyta > Magnoliopsida > Fabales > Fabaceae > Vicia > Vicia faba. The sequence continues at coordinate 1,240,169,071 of OX451737.1, forward strand.
TACCTCTGATACTTTTTCACGTTATTTTCAATTAAAAATATCTAGTTTTTGTCATCATCAAAAAGGGGGAGATTGTTAGAACAAAGTTTGAATCTACTACCCTATGTTTAAGTTTTGATGATAACAAAATGAAAAGATATATTATTTATATGATTCATGTATGAACTATTTGCTACCTAAAAATATTACGTTCTGCTTTGCAGAAACTCTGATAGGTATCAGCAAGAGCACACCTAATCAACATCAGAATATTGGTTCTTGACATCAGCATCAGAAGTTGCTATCAGAAAACCAGAGTCAGAAGATTAACTCACATGTATGCTGAAGCTTGATGAACAGAACTGCGCTCAACACTTTGATAAAGAAAACAACAGTTCATCAGCAGTTAAGCAGAGTCAGAATGAGCCAAGCCAGAACATGCATTAAGTAAGCAACGGTACTGTGCATTGAAAGCAAATTATTACCAACGGCCTCATTCCAGACAAGATCTGCTTGATAAGGAAAGTTTATTATTAGCATTGAATCAACAATATTGCTCCAACGTTCAACAATCTCAGTGCTATATAAACAAGAATATGAAGATTGAATTGGCTAATGCTCTCCAACATTTTACACGCCTAAAAGCTAATCATAATCTTCCTTCTCTCAGTTTGCTAAACGCTACATATCTCCTTACTCAATCATTGTTTAGCAATCTAGTTTCATAATCTTAAGTTGTGTATACATCACAGTTGTGATACAGTTTTGTAGAAAACATTCACACCTAGATTTATCTTTTTTGTAAGAAAGTGTTTCCTTGACAAACCGGGTTGTGGTTTGCATCAAGAAGGCTTTAGCAGTTGTTAAAGCAGTTTGTAATATTCAGTTGAATATAGTGGATTAAGACCTCGTTGGAGAGAGGCGAAATCACCTTGACGGGTGGACTGGAGTAGTTTGAGATCAAACCAACCAGGATAAAAATATCTTGTTCATTGCATTGATTTTCAGTTTTACAATTCAACCCCCCCCCCCCCCCCTTCTTGTGTTTTTCACTTCTTCAATCATTGGTCTTTCAAGATATCCTAGTTTAAGGGGGAGTGTTGTACCCCAAAATTTGCCCTCTCATTTTGAAATTCTGGCAGCAGATACTTAATGTCAGAGTGAATTTTATGACACCGTATCTGACTTTCTTCAAGACAATAAATCTAAAAGAAGTAAAGAACACAGTCAATTGTTTACCCAGTTCAGTGTGTAACAACACCTACTCTGGGGGCTACCAAGCCAGGGAGGAAATTCACTATAAGAGATATTAATTCAGGAATAAACCAACCAGTTTATCTCCTTCACTTAAGACCTACCCAATGCAACTTCAATCTAAGTTCAACTTAAACCTGAGTTCCTACTCACTCCCCCTCAATCACAGCAGTGATACTAAACAATTGACTAATGAAATTATGAAGACACTCTTCAGTACATACACTTGATTTTGCTTCACAACTTTTAATCAAGTAACACAAACACTCTTGCTTCAAAGCTTTGAGTGATACACAACCCTAACTTGACTTTGCTTCAAAGCTTTAATCAAGTAACACAAACACTCGTGCTTCAAAGCTTTGAGTGATACACAGCCCTTACAACCAAATCCTACTCCAAATCACTTATCACAATGATAATTGATTGGCTCACAGTATTTACAACTATACAGTCCCTTATTGATCTTCTGTCAAAAAGTATCTTTCACCAACAGTCTTCATGAGGAATATATAGCCAATTATTCTTCTGTTAGGGCTTCTACGAAAATAGCTAGGGTTAATTAGGGTTAACCTCAAGACTTGGTCATAGGACTTTAACAACCAGATTAGGGTTAAGCAAAGTTAACCTAAGTCCACGTGAGAATCTGATCTGGACTGAATAAACCAGATTTCTGAAAATTCTCAGAAATAACAAATCTGCACAAATGTTAGTTCAGTACAGGATGTCTTAACATTGGTTATGACAACAAGAATCCTGTTTACTGATTTTGGTAGAATGCAATAAATATGATCATTGCATAATGATCAGCTAAACACTCATATTGAGCATCTCCTGTATGACATTCTTTTTCTGCATAATGTACCTTGTATCCCAGAATGTTATGACATCAGTCATGACATTCACACAACTGGTTTTACCAAAAAACATGCCAACAACCAAACACTTACAAACTCCCCCTTTGGAAAATTTTTGGCTAAAACCCCTAAACAATCAGAGATTAGAAAGCAGCAGAATTAATAATATCTACCAAGTCTAATTCTACCAAAATTATCACAAAATCTTCTCCCCCTCTTTAGCCATAAATAGGCCAAAGATAATTGTACTTTTAGGTTATACAGTCATCCAAAAGGAATAATAAAAACACAGAGAGAAAAAAAATCAAAAGTCATTTGCAGCATCAGGTACCAGCAGCAAACTTTTCAACTGCACTGATCTTCAAGCATTGTCATCTTCAGAGGAGGCACTATCTTCAACATTAAGCTGGTCTTCAGCAGCATCCTCTTCCCTTCTTTGTCCTTCAATATCCTCCTGTTCTAGTCTAGAAATCAGGTCCTCAAGAGTCCTTTTCCTTGTATCAAGCTCTTTGCAGGTTTCCTTCAGCACAGCTATAACATCAGTTTTCTTGGAATGAGATTTGACATTTAATGTCTTAGCTGATGTCATGACAATGTCAGGAACATGTGTTCCCTGAAATAGCTTATAGTGCAACCCAAGAGCAGGGGCTCTTTTGCATATAGTATCTTTTTCAACTAGAATGTCAGGATACTGAGCAAGGACTATACCACATAGGAGAGAGGGAAAGCCAATAGGACCTTTAATAGCACAGCTTCCAGCATGTTTCAATGTTTGATCAAAGATATACTTGCCATAGTCAAAGTTTGTCCTAGTTCCAACAGCATAAATAAATCTTCCCAAGCCTGTGGAGATGGTTGATTTATGGTTGGTGGGAACCCAGTTAGTTGCACCAATTTTGTGCAGAATGGAAAATTTCATGCTCAGCTTGCTTGCATTTAGCTTCCCTTTTAAGGGCAAGCTCTTGACTTGATTTGCAGTGATGGTTTGGCACACTTGGTTGTCAGTAACTTCTAGCTCAGGGCAAGCATCATCAGGTCTTCCTAGGAATTTGTTTATTTCAGAGGGAGAGAAATTTACCTTCCTTCCTCTCACATATACACACTTATAATCAGCTGACTTTCCATCAGCACACTCATCAGATAAATTCACTATGAATTCTTTGACAAGAACTTCATAGCAGTTGGTAAACTTTACCACATTATTTATTAGACCAACAATTTTGATTAGATCCATGATCTCCTTACATTCCATGGCACTGTTGTTCAGTTCTCTTTCTAAGGTGATCCTTTTCAAACATACATACTTCCACCTGTTTGCATTCTCAGGATGGTGAAAGGAGATGTTATCAGTGGCAACTTCAGGGACTTTAGGCATTTTGCTTGAAGAGAGTTTCCTTTTGAGAGGAATGTCTTCAACATCAAACTCAAATTCTGATTCCTCATTAGATTCAGAGGGTTCAGGCTCCTTCCTTTTCTTTGCTATTGGTTGTCTCAAAGGTTTTGAGAGACTACCAGCAGGTACTCGAGTTTTCACCTTCCCTTTCTCTTTTGACAATACAGCCTTCACAGCTTCTACTCCAGTCTTGTTCTCAGACCTGGTTTTCTTATGAACAACATCAGCAGTCTTCTCTTTGGAGAGGCTTTTGGAAGCATCCTGCTTTCCTTTTCTGTTCATCATCCTTCTAGCTATGCTAGGGTTGATATTGGCAATTAAGTCATTGTCAGAGTATTCTTCATCAACATCAATAACCGGGGGTTCAACATCCTTCTCAGTAGGGTTCTGGTGATCATCACGATTTTCAGGAGATTTCCTAATGTTGTCATCCGGTGTCTCAACATTCTGAGTGACATCTGGATTCATTTCAACATTTGGACTAGCATATTCTTGATTCAAAGGTACAGAAATGCCAGGTATAGAGTGATTCTCATTTAGAATCCTGGTGACAAGTCTAGCTATAGCTTGATGAACATAAACTGAACCTTCCCTATTTGCTATTTCTGGAGGAACAGAAGATGATGGTTGAGAGGGTTTACCAGATAATGATGCTTGTAACCTTCTTGTATGTCTGGTTCGCAGCTTCTTGACCTTAGTGGGGTCAGCTGCCAGTTCACGAAGAGGAGTTATCTCCAGAACATCAGAATCCATGCAGTTTGTGATTGCCCTAGGTTCTCGATCAGAGGATGCGGAAGAAGCAGTCGCCGTTGAAGAGGGTGGTGACATGGATAGTTGAGACATTTTGAGTGTTTTAGAAAACAGGTAACAGTGATAGAGAAGTCTTCGTTTGAGAGATTGAAGATTGTTGCAGAAACGCGAGAGAAGGGAGATATATGAATGTCTATTCAACTTCTTAAAATTTTGGAAAGAAATAGAGAAGCAGATGATTAGCCCAATTAGAGTAGACTTAACTAAAATATCTCTGTCATCCCTTGTTTTAAGAAAAATTAATTTCTACATTTCTTCATGTTGGCAAATACCCAGCTTGCTCCTCAAATTTTCAAATTGATTTGCATCACGTGCCTTGGTAAAAATGTCAGCCAGTTGTAGTTCAGTGGCAACATGTTCCAGTTTAATCGTCTTCTCCTCTACAAGATCTCTGATGAAGTGATGTCTAATGTCAATATGCTTGGTCCTGCTATGCTGAATAGGATTCTTGGAAATGTTGATAGTACTCAGATTGTCACAATACAATGTCATAACATCTTGTGTGACATTATACTAAGTAAGCATCTGTTTCATCTAGATCATTTGAGAACAGCTACTACCAGTTGCTATGTATTCAGCTTCAGCAGTAGATAGAGACACACAGTTCTGTTTCTTGCTGAACCAGGAGACAAGATTATTTCCTAAGAAGAAACATCCTCCAGAGGTGCTCTTTCTATCATCAGCACTTCCATCCCAATCAGCATCACAGTAACCAGTCAGAGTTGGTTCACATCCATGAGAGTACAGCAAGCCATAGTTGTAGGTTCCACTCACATACTTCAGAATTCTCTTCACTTGGTTGATATGACTTACTTTGGGTTCAGCCTGGTATCTTGCACATACTCCAACTGCAAAAGCGATGTCAGGTCTGTTGGCTGTTAAGTATAGCAGACTTCCTATCATGCTTCTGTACAAGCTTTGGTCCACCTTAACCCCACTTGAATCTTTGGACAACTTTAAGTGAGTAGGTGCAGGCGTCCTTTTGTGACTGGCATTCTCCATCCCAAACTTCTTGACAATGTTCTTTGCATACTTGCTTTGTGACAGAAAAATTGAGTCTTCCATCTGTGTGACTTGCAGTCCAAGAAAGTAGGTCAATTCTCCCATGAGGCTCATTTCAAATTCAGCTTGCATCTGGTCAGCAAAATGTTTAACCATTTTATCTGACATTCCCCCAAACACTATTTCATCAACATATATTTGAGCTACCATTATCTTTCCTCCTTCATTTTTGACAAAAAGAGTTTTATCCAAGCCTCCTTTCCTGTATCCTTTGTTAGAGAGGAATTTTGTCAACCTGTCATACCATGCTCTAGGAGCTTGTTTCAGGCCATATAAAGCTTTCCTCAATTTATAGACATGATCAGGGCAGTTTGAATCCATAAATCCTTTAGGCTGTTCCACATAAACTTCCTCATTTAAGTACCCATTTAGGAAGGCACTCTTTACATCCATCTGAAATAACTTGAACTTAAGGAGACAAGCAATTCCCAATAGGAGTCTGATTGATTCCAGTCTGGCTACAAGAGTAAAATTTTCATCAAAATCAACCCCTTCAACTTGAGTGTATCCTTGAGCAACAAGTCTTGCCTTATTCTTGGTGACAACTCCTTCAGCATCTGATTTGTTCTTGTAAATCCATTTTGTGCTAATGATGTTTATTCCTTCTGGTCTAGGAACTAACTCCCATACTTCATGTTGCTTGAATTGGTTCAATTCATCTTGCATTGCTCCAATCCAATATTCATCAGTTAAAGCCTCCTTAACATTTCTTGGTTCAATCTTAGATACAAAGCAAGAGTTTGAGATGATTTCTCTAGATCTTGTAATGATTCCACTGTTAGGATCTCCTATGATGAGTTCCTTAGGATGATCTTTCTGAATTCTGATGGAAGGGTCTTTGTTTGCTTCCTTTGATTCAGATTCTGATGAAGTAGTTTTAGGAATATCATCCTTTTGAGTTGAAGTCTCAAAGAATGTCTCAACATCATATGGGACATTTATTTCCTCATGGTAATCATCAACTATGACATTTATAGATTCCATCATAACTTTGGTCCTGGAATTGAATACCCTATAAGCTCTGCTGTTGGTAGAGTATCCTAGGAATATTCCTTCATCACTTTTAGGGTCCATCTTTCTCCTTTGTTAACGATCTGTCAGAACGTAGCATTTGCTTCCAAATACATGGAAGTACTTCACTGTAGGCTTCCTTCCTTTCCAAAGTTCGTAAATGGTGGATGACGTTCCCTTTCTCAAGGTGACTCTGTTATGGACATAACAGGTTGTATTCATAGCTTCAGCCCAAAAATGAATAGGAAGTCTTTTGGCATGTATCATTGCTCTGGCAGATTCCTGTATAGTCCTGTTTTTCCTTTCCACAACTCCATTTTGTTGAGGAGTTATGGGTGAAGAGAATTCATGATTAATTCCTTCTGAGGAGCAGAACTCATCAAACTTACTGTTTTCAAATTCCTTGCCATGATCACTTCTGATTCTGACAATGCATCCTTCTTTTTCTCTTTGAATTCTTTTGCACAGTTCCTTAAATACTTCAAATACATCAGACTTTTCCCTAATGAAGTTAATCCAGGTGAATCTGGAAAAATCATCCACAACAACATAGGCATATCTTTTTCCACCAAGACTTTCTACTTGCATTGGTCCCATCAGATCCATATGTAAAAGTTCTAACACTTTAGAGGTGGTCAGATGTCTTGACTTTGGATGTGACATTCTAGTCTGCTTTCCAACCTGACATTCACCACAGACTCTCCCTTCATCAATTTGCAGCCTTGGAATCCCTCTGACTGCTTCCATGGATATAATCCTTTTCATTCCTCTTAGATGTAAATGACCAAGTTTTTGGTGCCACAGTTTCACTTCTTTTTCTTCTTTGGTAATAGAGCACACAGAAGAATAATTAGTGTTCTCAGACTCCCATAAGTAGCAGTTGTCTTTAGATCTGACTCCTCTCATTACAACTTCTTGTTTCTCATTAGTTACAAGACATTCAGACTTGGTGAAGTTGACCTTGAATCCTAGATTACATAATTGACTGATACTTATGAGATTAGCAGTCAAGCCTTTTACCAGCAATACTTCATTTAGGTTTGGAACTCCAGGGCAGTCCAAGTTTCCAACTCCTTTGATTTCTCCTCTAGCACCATCTCCAAAAGTCACATAACTAGTAGTGTGAGGTTTAACATTATTGAGAAGATTCTTGATTCCAGTCATGTGTTTAGTGAAGAAGTGAAAAACACAAGAAGGGGGGTTGAATTGTAAAAACTGTAAATCAATTGCAGTCAACACGGTATTTTTATCCTGGTTCGTTTGATCTCAAACTACTCCAGTCCATCCGTCAAGGTGATTTCGCCTCTCTCCAACGAGGTCTTAATCCACTATATTCAACTGAATATTACAACTGCTTTAACAACTGCTAAAGCCTTCTTAAGTCAAACCACAAACCGGTTTCTCAAGGAAATACTTTCTTACAAAGAATTGAAATCTAGGTGTGTGAATGTTTTTTACAAAAACTGTTTATCACAACTGTGATACTACACAAATTAAGCTTATGAGAACTAGAGTGCTAAAATAACTGAATAAGGAATTTGAGAGCTTTTAGCAAACTGAGAGTGAGGAAGATGATGAATAGCTTTAGGCGTAGAGATTGTTGTAGAGCATTAGCCAATTCAATCTTCATTGACTTGTTTATATAGCATTGAAAGTAAGGTACGTTGGAGTAGTAATTCCGTTTCAATGCCAATAACATTCTTTCCTTATTAAACATATCTTGTCTAGAATGATGCCGTTGGTTTATAAATCATCTTGAATGCACAGTACTGTTGCCACTTAAGCGTGTTCTGGCTTTGGCTCATTCTGACGCTGCTTAGGTGCTGATGAACTGTTGTCTTGATCAGAGTTCAGATGGTTAAGCGCAGATCTGTTCATCAAGCTTCAGCATAAGCGCAAGTTGATCTTCTGATTCTGGTATCTGAGATAACATCTTCTGATGCTGATGTTGATATCCAATTTTCTGATGCTGATGATGATGTTCTCTTGCTGATACCCATCAGAGTTTCTGTAAAACAGAATGTAATTTTTAGATAGCATATGTGTCTTACATGAATCATACAATTAATGTATCTTAGCATTTTGTTATCATCAAAACTTAAACTTAGGGTAGTAGATTCAAACTTTGTTCTAACAATCTCCCCCTTTTTGATGATGACAAAAACTAGATATTTTTTAATTGAAAATTAGCGTGAAAAGTATCAGAGATAACTAAGTAATAAGTTGTATCAAAATTAATTAGGAAGTTATCAAAGATAAAGGATAAAGAGATATCAGAGTTTAGATCGGAGATACTCCCCCTGAATTTATTACTTCCCTTTTTAATTCCAAGAGTTCTTCAGGATCAGATCTTTATTGACTTTCTTTGAACATCAGAATATCAGAGCTTCAGATCAGAGTATCAGAGCTTCAGTGTATCAGAGGTGATTAACTTCTTGTACCTGTAGACTTATGAAAAAACAGAAAACATTCAAGTATATCAGAGTGTTAGAATGTTTGAGACTATTTGTCTCAGTAATCCCTTATTGAAAAATATCATTCTTGTTCTCCCCCTTTTTGTCAGCAATCAAAAAGTGTAAGTAATTTAAGCTAAAACGATCAGAGCAAAAAAACTGTTATATTTAATTCAGAGCCAGACAAACAGTACAGATGATATGCAAAGAAAACAATGAAAATATCATGAATGAAAATCTAAGGTTGGGGTGGAAAGCGTGTGAACAGAGTCTCTAGCATTGTCTTAATCTGATCAGCAGTTTCATTCTGCTTGTGCACCATGCTGACTACTGTATCAATCTTGCTATCTTACACATCCATCCTTTCCTTCATCTTCTGATCATTTTCATCCATTCTTTGCTGTAGACGAATATCATTCAGCTTCAGCTCTTCCAGAGTCTTCCTGTCCAAGGCAGCTTGAGAGACATCAGAAGCAGGCTGCTTCTGAGAGCTTTCTGCAACATCTTCAGCTTGACTAACCTCTTCAGCTTGAATAGTCTGACCTTCTGCTGGCTGCACTTTTGAAGCTGGATGCTTCTCAGACCATGGCTCACTATCCAGAAAGAGCACTTCCTCCTTCAGCAGTTGACTTCCAACTTCCTTCAGCAGCTTGCTGAAGTTCTGTTGGGCTTGTTCATAGTTGATGTCTTGCAGCTTGAGGGCTTCAGCGCGTACCCATATTCTGAATTGTGTCCAGAGTTGGTCTGAGGCAGCAGGATCAATCATTCCAGAACAAACTTGCTTTAGAGAAGCAATCCACTACTGCAAGCCTGTTTCAAAATTCACAATGCCAGAGCCAACATCTAGCTGTTTTGGTTTGGGAATGGCTATTTTGTTTTTAAGGTCAGCAAGACGGTCAAGGATTGTTAAATCAATGAAGGTCCTATTGTGGTCTTCAGTATTTTGTTTGGGAGATGGAGTGGGAGAATCGGAAATGACAATTGGACTGTTTGGAGTGTTTGGAGGGGTAGTTTCTGGTGAAGATGGCAGCTGGGGTATGTTTATAGTTGTACCACATGGCAGCTGAATTGCCAAGGGTCGTGGTTCAGAGGATTGAGGTGAATGAGGTTCAGGGGTTTTAGGTTCAGGTGATGGAGTTTCAGAGTGTTGAAACTCAGGTTGTGGAGGTGATGGTTGAGGTGAGGGTGGATGAAGTTCTGGTTGTGGAGAAGGAGGAGGAATTTCTGGTTGTTCTGGTATGGGTGAAAGAGTATGTTCTGGTTGAGGAGAGTGGGCATTTTCTGGTTGAGTGTTTGGATTTTCTGAGAGGGGAGCGGAAGCACGTTGATCGATTTCAGAAAGAACTTTGTCAAGTTCTGATTCTGTTGATGGTGTGGGTTTTGGATTTTTGGTGCGGGATCTCCTGAGAGTCAGTGACTCAGAAGGGTCATCCTCTGGTTCGGTTTCATCAATGGTTGGTATGGGGATTGGAAGTTCATCTGATGCTGGGGTTGGGATTGATGTTGGAATAGCAGAAGAATTTAAAACAGTAGCAGCAAATAGATTACCTCTCTTCTTAGGGGTCTGCTGGGATGGTCCTTCTGAAGTGGCCTTTCTTTTCTTCGTCTTCTTCACAGTAACTTCTGGATTTTGCTGGTGCAGATCTTTAATGTTCAGTTTGGGATCTGTACCATCAGCCTTGCAAGCGTCCAAGTATCTGAGAACAATGACTGGTTTGGATTCAATCTCAGAAAATAGTGGAAAGTCGTCCAGAGGGACTCTTCTGCTGGTGATGTCAGCAAGAGGAGTAATGGTGGGCTCCTTTCTGATATTCTCTATCAGTTTCATTTTCTTCAGATTCTTGGCGTTCAGAGGCTTGCCAATAGTAGGTTCAATAGAACTTAATTCCTGTGCTTCTGTAAGGTGTTCTATCAGCCTATTCTCAGTCAGAATATCTGATATTAACCTGCCAAAGGGTATCCAGTCCCTTTTTGTCCTTTCTTCTTCCCTTGTCTCCTTGATGCTGGTCCTGAGGTGATTAAACAGAAGATGAGCCAAGTTAATCTTTACCTTCTGATTAATAAAATATATCAGAAACTGTTGATCTATATTTATATAATCAGGAGAGCTTGTGGGCTTCCTGTGATTAAAGCACCCCAGAATAATTTTTGCCCATATTCTGTGCTGATCCTTTAAGTCTCTGATTTTGCTGCTGGGAACCCCATGGGTGAAAATCTGCCTTGCAATGACAACAACATCAGAGCATCTTTCTGCCATGTCGATACAGCGGATACCACCACCACTGTATCCAATCAATATTGCAATGTGATCCTCAGTGATCACAATCTTCTTTCCCATTAAGTAGGAGGTAACTTGATGTGTTGATGAGTGCGCATGAATCCAGAACTCCTTGACCAATACTGGGAACGTTGGTCCCACCAACCTATCAAAGTATCTCTCCCATCCTTGTGCCCTAACTTCTTCTGTCAAGTCGAATCCATTTTCTTTCAGACTGGAGAAATCAACAATCAGTTCAGACAACACTTCCAAGTTCTTCACTGGTGTAAGGAGTGTTCTGAAGGGAACTTGGTATTGTTCAGATGAAGCATCCTTCTGAGAACCTGCAGAAACATTGCTAGAGGTTGCCATGTTCACACTTAGGGTGTTGAGAAAAATTTTGAGAAAAAAAGGGTTTCTTTTGAGAAGGATGTTTGCACAAGTAAAAATGCAGAAAATATTTGTAAGAATGTAGGAGACGGTAAAAATTTAATGAATGATGTTAATGTGCTTAAATAGATTTCAAAATGAGTTTTGAAAACATAAACGGTTTTAAGAAAGAGAATAATTCATGATTACATTTTAAAACATGATTACGTGCATTTAATGCTTGCTAATTTTGGGGGATTTGAGAAAGATACTTAAAACGGTTACCAGACATGTGTCTCAATGCACCCAATCAGCGTTTTGACTTCTCATAAGCGTGCACGCGTGTTCTGCTTCAGAGATTTGCTGATGATTGGATGACACTTGTTTGATTTAGTGAGCAGCACGTCTATCCTTGAGCTGAAACGCTCAGATCTTTAAGAATAGAATCTGATACAATCTGCATGTCTATCTTTCTGAAAGGAGATTTATCAGAAATTCACAGTAAAACAAATACATTCTGAAGGTTAATATATAAAATTAAAACATTTTCACTCTGGGCAGAGTTTCATGCTGAGATGTTTCATAATGAAATTGAACCTATCTTCAGAAAGAGGTTTAGTGAAGATATCAGCCCATTGATGGTCTGTATCAATAAATTTTAAGTTCAAAATTCCTTTCTGAATATAGTCCCTAATGAAGTGATGTTTTATTTCTATATGCTTAGCCCTAGAATGCAAAATAGGATTTTTACTTAAGCAAATAGCAGAAGTATTGTCACAGAGTATAGGGATGTTACTCTCAAAAATATGAAAGTCTTCAAGCTGACTTTTCATCCAGAGCATTTGTGTGCTACATCCTGCTGCTGCTATGTACTCAGCTTCTGCTGTTGATAGCGCAATTGTGGATTGCCTTTTGCTGGACCAAGAGATCAGATTTTCTCCCAGAAACTGGCAGCTTCCAGAAGTACTTTTATGCTCTACTCTGTCTCCAGCAAAGTCAGCATCGCAGTAGCCTACTAAGCTGTAATCACTAGATTTTCTATAAAATAAACCCAGATTACTAGTACCTTTCAGATACTTGAAAATTTGCTTAACAGCTGTTAAGTGAGATTCTCTAGGATCTGATTGGAATCTAGCACAAATACATACGCTGAATAAGATATCAGGCCTTGAAGCTGTCAGATAAAGGAGAGAACCAATCATACCTCTGTAGACCTTCTGTTCTACCTTTTTGCTTAACTCTTCTCTTTCCAGAATGCATGTGGGATGCATTGGAATCTTTGATGGCTTACATTCTGAGAGGTCAAATTTCTTCAGAAGATCTCTGACATATTTGCTCTGATGAATGTAAGTTCCCTCTGGAGTTTGATTAATCTGAATTCCTAGAAAGAATTTCAGTTCCCCCATGAGGCTCATCTCAAATTCTGCCTGCATACGCTTAGCAAATTTTCTTCCAAGAGAAGGATTAGTAGATCCAAAAATAATATCATCAACATAAATTTGACAGACTAAGATGTCATTCTTAACTGACTTACAGAATAAGGTAGTGTCCACCTTCCCTCTGGTGAATTCATTTTCTAACAGAAAGTTACTTAGTCTTTCATACCAAGCTCTGGGAGCTTGTTTCAGACCATATAGTGACTTCTTTAGTTTGAAAACATGTTCTGGATGCTTTGTACTTTCAAAACCAGGGGGTTGGTGCACATAAACCTCTTCTTCTATATAACCATTTAAGAATGCACTCTTGACATCCATCTGATACAGAGTGATGCCTCTATTAACAGCAAATGAAATTAAAAGTCTGATAGATTCTAACCTGGCGACTGGAGCAAAGGTTTTTGTATAGTCTATTCCCTCTTGCTGACTATAACCTTGTGCTACCAGTCGTGCTTTGTTTCTGATGACTTCACCTTGTTCATTTAGCTTGTTTCTGAACACCCATCTTGTTCCAATGATGTTGAATCCTTTTGGTCTGGGAACAAGATCCCATACGTCATTTCTGCTGAATTGATTCAGCTCTTCTTGCATTGCTAGAATCCAGTCGTTGTCCAGAAGTGCTTCATCAATAGAAGAAGGTTCAATCAGAGACACAAGTCCCATGAGGTATTCTTCAGAGTTTCTGAAGCTTGCTCTTGTTCTGATTGGATCTTCCTTTCTTCCTAAGATAGTTTCTTCTGGGTGATCCAAGTTGCTTCTGGGTAGTCTCTTCTGAGGTTGATCAGCAGCTGTTGTAGGATTGCTAGCAGTGCTCCTTTCAGATGTTGAAGGAGTGTCTTTGTTGAGAGCTTCTGATGACTTGTCTTCAGAACCTGTAAATTCAATTTCCATACCTGCAAAAACTTCATTCTGCTTTGACTTTTCAGAGTCAAGCTTATCATCAAAACGAACACTGATTGATTCTTCCACAATCTGTGTTTCTGTATTGTATACTCTGTACCCTCTTGAGCGTTCAGAGTATCCTAACATAATACACTTCTGCGCTTTAGAGTCAAACTTGTTCAAATAATTTTTTGTATTTAACATAAAACAAGTACATCCAAATGGATGAAAATATGAAATGTTGGGCTTTCTGTTCTTCCACAATTCATATGGAGTCTTTTCCAGAATAGGTCTTATTGAGATTCTATTCTGAATGTAGCACGTTGTGTTTATTTCCTCTTCCCAGAAGATCTTAGCAACGTTTGTCTCATTGATCATGGTTCTGGCCATTTCTTGCAATGTTCTGTTCTTTCATTCTACAACTCCATTTTGTTGGGGAGTTCTAGGACAAGAGAAATCATGCAGAATGCCTCTGTCATTAAAGACTGACTCAAAATCTTTGTTTTCAAACTCTCCACCATGATCACTTCTGACTTTAACGATTCTAAGATCCTTTTCATTCTGAACTTGGTTACAGAAGGTAACAAACATAGAGTGTGACTCGTCCTTGTGTCTTAAAAACTTTACCCATGTCCATCTGCTATAGTCATCTACGATTACTAACCCATACTTCTTGCCACTGACTGAAGCAGTTTTAACTGGTCCAAATAAGTCAATGTGCAGAAGTTCTAATGGCTTAGAGGTAGAAACAACATTTTTAGATTTGAAAGAAGGTTTTGCAAACTTGCCTTTCTGACATGCTTCACACAGAGCATCTGAATTGAACTTCAAATTAGGAAGTCCTCTGACCAGATTGAGTTTGTTAATCTGAGATATTCTTCTCAAACTAACATGCCCCAATCTTCTGTGCCAGATCCACTACTCGTTGTTAACAGACAGAAGACACTTTACATTCTGACTTTTCAGTTCAGAAAGTTTGATTTTATAGATGTTGTTTTTCCTCTTTCCATTAAACAGGATAGTCCCATCTTTCTGACTAACAGCTTTACATGATTTTTGATTAAAGATCATATCATAACCGTTATCACTTAATTGACTTATGGATAACAGATTATGCATTAATCTATCTACTAGCAGAACATTATTTATAGAGGGAATATTTCCATTACCTACAGTTCCAGAGCCAATGATCTTTCCCCTCTGATTGCCTCCAAAGCCAACGTGGCCTCCAGGCTTAAGTTCCAGGCTTTGGAACATATGCCTTCTTCTCGTCATGTGTCGCGAGCAGTCAGAGTCCAGGTACCATGACTGGTGTTTCTGATTTGCTGCTAAAGATATCTGCAACATGTATTATTTTATCCTTAGGTACCCAGATTTTCTTGGGTCCTGATTTGTTAGATTTACCAAAACTCTGGTTGAATTTTGGTTTCACAGAATACTTACTGCTAGTGTATTTGATATCATGTGTGTGACCATACACAAAATGTGAGTTCAGAGGAGTGTGTTTAATAATTAAATCCATGGCATTCTTTGGTGTAGGAACCTTACCTTGGTATCCTATTCCCTTCCTGCCGTTTCTGCTAACTCCATAGATCATTGAAGCCATTTTGCTTCTATCTATGCTTTTAGCAAGGAACTTCTGGAAACTGTGATCATACTCCTTAATAATCTCATCAGCGCTGCTGGGAGTTTCAGAAATTGGTTCCTTCTGAGAGTTTTGTAAAACATTTTCTAATTTTGAAATTTTATTTCTCAGCTCAAAATTTTCCAATTTAAGACTCTCAGTCTTATCAGAGTCAGATTCAAGATTCCTTTTCAGGTTTCTGAATTTAACTCTAATCTGCTGGTACCTTTCCAGAATTTCATTAAGGCTTTCAGCAAGTTCAGCCTTAGTAAAATTAATTGCAAAGTCAGGAAATACCTCTTCAGTATCTGATTCTGAGTCTGATTCAGAAGCTTCACTGTCTTCTGAAATGTTGGCCATGAGAACTATGTTTGCTCTCTCATCATCTGATTCTGAGTCAGCTTCAGACGAGTCAGAGTCATCCCATGTAGCCATGAGACATTTCTTCTTTTCTCTTCCAAACTTCTTTTTGGGCTTTTCCCTCTGAAGCTTTGGGCAATCACTCTTGTAGTGTCCTTGCTCATTGCATTCATAGCAGATGATGTCCTTGGTGTTTGGCTTTCTGCTTCCTGAGGAGCCTTCAGATCTTCTGTATCCAGAGGAAGAATCTGTCCTTCTGTATCTGGAAGAAGACTCATTCTGATCAGATCTTCTGGGATTCCTGAACTTCCTTTGCCTCTGCTTCCACAGTTGGTTCACTCTTCTGGAGAGGAGAGAAAGTTCGTCTTCTTCTGATGAGGATCCATCAGATGTTTCTTCAACTGCCTGCAAAACTTTAGACTCAGATTTTTTATTAGATTTTAATGCTAAAGGCTTACCTTGCTTCTGAGGTTCATCAGCTTCTAGCTCTATCTCATGACTTCTGAGGGAGCTGATAAGTTCCTCCAGAGAAATTTTGTTGAGATCTTTTGCTAGCTTCAGAGCTGTAACCATTGGCCTCCACTGCTTTGGTAAGCTTCTGATGATCTTCTTGACGTGATCATCAGTAGAGTATCCTTTGTCCAGAACCTTGAGACCAGCCACCAGAATTTGGAATCTTGAGAACATTGTTTCAATGGATTCACTTTCTTCCATTTTGAATGCCTCATACTTCTGAATGAGCGCAAGAGCTTTAGTTTCTTTGACCTGAACGTTGCCTTCATGCATCATTCTGAGTGAGTCAAACATGTTCTTTGCTGTGTATCTGTTAGAGATCTTTTCATATTCAGCGTAAGAGATGGCGCTGAGAAGAATGGTTCTGGCCTTTTGGTGATTTTTGAAGTCACACTTTTGTTGGTCAGACATTGCTTTCCTATCAATCTTCTGACCGCTTGCATTCACTGGGTGCGTGTATCCATCTGTCACCATGTCCCACAGATCAGCATCATGTGCCAGAAAGAAGCTTTCAATTCTGTCTTTCCAGTAATCAAAATTTTCTCCATCAAAGACTGGAGGTTTGTCGCTGAATCTGTCTCTGTCTTCATTGTTGTCATTGCTGGTGTGTTGATAAGTTCCTGCCATTGTGTTTTTCTGACGCTGGATCTTGTACTGACACGGTTAAGTGTTTTAGCTCAGAACCAGGCGCTCTGATGCCAATTGAAGAAGTGAAAAACACAAGAAGGGGGGTTGAATTGTAAAAACTGTAAATCAATTGCAGTCAACACGGTATTTTTATCCTGGTTCGTTTGATCTCAAACTACTCCAGTCCACCCGTCAAGGTGATTTCGCCTCTCTCCAACGAGGTCTTAATCCACTATATTCAACTGAATATTACAACTCCTTTAACAACTGCTAAAGCCTTCTTGAGTCAAACCACAAACCGGCTTCTCAAGGAAATACTTTCTTACAAAGAATTGAAATCTAGGTGTGTGAATGTTTTCTATAAAAACTATTTATCACAACTGTGTTACTACACAAATTAAGCTTATGAGAACTAGAGTGCTAAAATAACTGAATAAGGAATTTGAGAGCTTTTAGAAAACTGAGAGTGAGGAAGATGATGAATAGCTTTAGGCGTAGAGATTGTTGTAGAGCATTAGCCAATTCAATCTTCATTGACTTGTTTATATAGCATTGAAAGTAAGGTACGTTGGAGTAGTAATTCCGTTTCAATGCCAATAACATTCTTTCCTTATTAAATAAATCTTGTCTGGAATGATGTTGTTGGTAATAAATCATCTTGAATGCACAGTACCGTTGCCACTTAAGCGTGTTCTGGCTTTGGCTCATTCTGACGCTGCTTAGGTGCTGATGAACTGTTGTCTTGATCAGAGTTCAGATGGTTAAGCGTAGATCTGTTCATCAAGCTTCAGCATAAGCGCAAGTTGATCTTCTGATTCTGGTATCTGATATAACATCTTCTGATGCTGATGTTGATATCCAATTTTCTGATGCTTATGATGATGTTCTCTTGCTGATCACCATCAGAGTTTCTGTAAAATAGAATGTAATTTTTAGATAGCATATGTGTCTTACATGAATCATACAATTAATGTATCTTAGCATTTTGTTATCATCAAAACTTAAACTTAGGGTAGTATATTCAAACTTTGTTCTAACATTTAGAGCATCCACTGTCAAAGTACCAGTCTTCCTTGGCAGAGACTCTATGGGAGGTGTGAGTTATCAGGGCAGTAGCCTTTTTCTTCCACTGTTGAGTATATGGTGCCTTGTTAGACTTAGGTTTGACACCTAGGGTCTGATTAGGATATCCATATAATCTGAAGCAGAATGGCTTTATGTGACCAAACCTCCCACAATGATGACATCTCCATCTTTGATACTTTTTCTTCATATTTCTCTGTTCCCGATGTTGAGTGCTATGTTGTGACATCTGCTTTGACATTTGTTTATCATGCCTGATCTTCTTCTTGTCTATAATAGATTTCTTTGCTGCCAAAAACCCTAGACCAGACTTGTTTCCCACATTTTGTCCAACCTGAAGGATTTCTTCTAATTTGTCAGTTTCATTTGTCAGCATCTTGACAGATTTGGTCATCTGGTCAAGTTTTGAGTTTAGCATTTGAACTTCCCCTTCTAGATGACTTATAGTATCGATGTCTGCCTTCTTCTCAGCCTCCAACTTTACTATGAGTTTTGTTTGTCTCTCATTTTGCTGACAGACTTCAGCACTTTTGATACATAACTTCTTGTAGGAGTCAGCTAGTTCTTCAAATGTCACTTCCTCATCACTAGAGTCACTATCAGAGTCACAAATACCAGTTAACGCAGTAACTAGTTTGGCAGATTCTTCTTCAGAATTACTTTCTGAGTCACAGTCAGAACAAGTAACAGACATTCCTTTCTTTTGTTTCTTAAGAAAGGTAGGATATTCAGCTCGAATGTGCCCATATCCTTCACATCCATGGCATTGAATTCCTTTGCTTTGATTTCCCTTCTCTTCATACTTTGGTCTTCTGCTGGAGTCATAGGGTCTGTTAATGTCAGAAGGAATGTTCTTAAGATTTGACCTTGACTTTGTTTCTTAACTATAGCCATGAGTTTGTTGAACTGTCTTCCAAGCATGGCTATAGCTTCTGAAATATTTTCTTCTTCATCCTCCTTGTTTTCATCTTCAGTATTAGATACAAGTGCTATGCTCTTGTTTTTCTTGTCGACATGGTCACTAATCCCCATCTCAAAGGTCTGAAGTGACCCAATGAGTTCATCCACCTTTAAGTTGCAGATATCCTGAGCTTCCTCTATAGCAGTCACCTTCATTGCAAATCTTTTAGGCAAGGATCTGAGAATCTTTCTCACCAGCTTTTCTTCTGACATCTTTTCTCCCAATGCTCCTGAGGTGTTGGCAATTTCCAAGATGTTCATGTGAAACTCATGAATGGTCTCGTCTTCCATCATCCTTAGGTTCTCAAATTTTGTAGTCAGCATCTGAAGCCTTGACATTTTTACCTTGGATGTGCCCTCATGGGTAGTTTTGAGAGTGTCCCAAACCTCCTTGGCCAGTTCACATTGATGTACTAGTTTGAATATATTTCTATCAATTCCATTGAACAAGGCATTTAATGCTTTGGAGTTACCCAGGGCTAACTCATCTTCTTCTTTGCTCCATTCTTCCTCAGGTTTCAGACTGGTTGTCCCATCTTTCCCAGTTATGGTGGGATGGTTCCATCCTTTGTCAGCAGCTCTCCAAGCCTTTTTGTCCAGTGATTTTAAGAAGGCAATCATACGAGGTTTCCAGTAGTTATAATTTGATCCATCCAGAATGGGTGGTCTGTTTCCAAATCCTCCTTCTTTGTCCATAGCGCCAGAAAATAATATCTCTAGATCTCACCCAGTAAGACAGGCAGGGTGCCTGCTCTGATGCCAATTGAAATTCTGGCAGCAGATACTTAATGTCACAGTGAATGTTATGACACTGTATCTGACTTTCTTCAAGACAGTAAATCTAAAAGCAATAAAGAACACAGTCAATTGTTTACCCAGTTCAGTGTGTAAGAACACCTACTCTGGGGGCTACCAAGCCAGGGAGGAAATTCACTATAAGAGATATTAATTCAAGAATAAACCAACCAGTTTATCTCCTTCAATTAAAACCTACCCAATGCAACTTCAATCTAAGTTCAACTTAAATCTGAGTTCCTACTCACTCCCCCTCAATCACAGTAGTGATACTAAACAATTGACTAATGAAATTATGAAGACACTCTTCAGTACATACACTTGATTTTGCTTCACAGCTTTTAATCAAGTAACACAAACACTCGTGCTTCAAAGCTTTGAGTGATACACAACCCTAACTTGACTTTGCTTTAAAGCTTTAATCAAGTAACACAAACACTCGTGCTTCAAAGCTTTGAGTGATACAAAACCCTTACAACCAAATCCTACTCCAAATCACCTATCACAATGATAATTGATTGGCTCACAGTAGTTACAACTATACAGTCCCTTATTGATCTTCTGTCAAAAAGTATCTTTCACCAACAGTCTTCATGAGGAATATATAGCCAACTATTCTTCTGTTAGGGCTTCCACGAAAATAGCTAGGGTTAATTAGGGTTAACCTCAAGACTTGGTCATAGGACTTTAACAATCAGATTAGGGTTAAGCAAAGTTAACCTAAGTCCACGTGAGAATCTGATCTGGACTGAATAAACCAGATTCCTGAAAATTCTCTGAAATAACAAATCTGCACAAATGTTAGTTCAGTACAGGATGTCTTAACATTGGTTATGACAACAAGAATCCTGTTTACTGATTTTCGTAGAATGCAATAAATATGATCATTGCATAATGATCAACTAAACACTCATATTGAGCATCTCCTGTATGACATTCTTTTTCTGCAGAATGTACCTTGTACCCCAGAATGTTATAACATCAGTCATGACATTCACACAACTGTTTTTACCAAAAAACATGCCAACAACCAAACACTTACACATTTTATCAAGATTTCCCCTCACAAGACTCTTTAGACCCCAGACAGGATTAGGGTTTGCTCTGCTCAAGACATCTCCTTGCATTGATGACCTGAAATTAGGGTTTGAGTTTACACAAGGATTTTTGGACTTCCAATGCCTAAAGTAACTTTCATACTTCATTTTGTACTTATAAGGTTGCCCATACCAAGTTTCAAACCTTGAATCAAATTTTTGCCCAATCAATTGGACAGTTGACCTAAAAATCAGCTGTATTGGGGAAAAAGTCAACTGTGGCCAATTTACAGTCAAACCTCATAATTTTTGATCCACATCAACATTATAGACTCATATGAACCATTTGATTAAGTTTGGACCATAACTCCTCAAGAAATTTGATCAGATAATCAAAAGGGCAAAATGGTCATTTTTAGGGTTTTGACTGCAGAAGGGCAATTTCTGATTTTTCACATAGCCAATGACAAATTGGGTTCAAGTATGGATTCAAGGACTCAATGGAATCATCTTGACCTAATCACAAGGTTCAAAAGATCTCAAAAGCATTGGATTGACAGATGAATTTTCCAGTCAACTAATCAAAAATCAACTGCACACTGAAAAGTCAAACTTTGACTTTTTGGTCAAAATGAAGTGCCAAGGGTCATTTTTCATCATGTGTCAAAACATGAAACCTGTTCACCAAGAAACCTAATTTTGAAAATTAGGGTTTAAAATGAAAAATTTTCATAACTTAGAAATTTTCTAAGTTATGAAAATTTCTTATTTTTTCCCAACATTGCCCAACTTTTTCACCATGATGCAATTGGATTCAAACAAAACTTACAACATGACAGTTGTAGTCCTCCAAAAAATCTACAACTTTGATTCACAAAGTTTTCCAAAAAGATGCTTGGATCTCAAGTTATGATTTTGTGAACAAGGGTCCATGAAACTTTTAACTTAGTGAAATTTTGCCCAAGTTTCGGCAGGATTTTGACCTATCTTCTTGGAAATTTTTCACCTAGTTACATTTGTAATCTCAACATTAATTTCAAAGATGGATTGTAGAGCATCTTACAAGCTTTCCAAAATGTCCAAGAACTCTCTAAAATCATTTGTGGTTAGGGAGAATCGAAGGTTTGAATTTGGCAAAATGTCACTTTGATCCATGGCATTTTTCATGTTGATACAAGTTGCAATTTCTGTCCAGCGATGCTTGTACTTTTTTACAGGTCCTTAAACCCTTCCACACTCAAAAATTGAATGCAAACACAATGTATTAAGGCATTGTTATGATCTATAGAAGTTTACACATTGAATTAATCTAAAAATGGCAAAAAGGCAACATTGCCACTTTGATAAAGTTGGCTTTATGTCAATTTGTTTCTCTTGAGCATTGCACCAAGACTTTTGCAAAAAACCAACTCCACAAACGTAGGGCAAGGTACACCAACTTTGTGCAGCTAGGAAGGAGGCCTGTACAGGCTCTTGAGCATTATCATTTCACCTTTTCTTCAAAACCAAGTCAACTTGCAAAATCACCACAACTCTTGTATTTGTTATAACCAAGCTTTGTAAACATTTCAAACAAGTTTTACATGTCACACTAAGCCAGAAACTCGAGCTAGCAACCTCTCAAACACCCTTGTACACAAAAATCACATTTTCTTGCAAAACAGGGCAGGCCCTGCAGAATCATTTCCATCCTCACATCCACTCGTGCGTTTTTCTTGCAACCAGTTCCAATACACTCCATACAACATAACTAAACTATCCCAACCATTCCCAAGTCACTGTAACTCCATTTACACACTTTACCATTTTTGAATTCTGACTGTGCAGGTTGACTTCTACAAGCATATTCAGGCAAGTTCAAAGCAAGCTAGACATTGGGAAAGCTCAAAGGAACGTCAAGCAAGCTCACAAGCATCTCAGGCCTCACTGAAAACCCCTGCATTGCCATACTCGAGCTGGACTGAAACTGGTCAAGTTCAAACTTCTATCTCTCTATTTAGGAATCATTAGGCTTAGGTTTGTGAATAAAAAATGTAGTCCTCATTGCCCTTGAGCTGCACATATGCATAGAATTCATTTAAATTAACTGAGCTAGGAGAATTTGAATGATGAACTTTCTGAAAAAACTAGGTTAGAAATTAGGGCCAGAGAAATTCTCTCCGGTCTTTGAGAGTTAGGTTAAGTTTTTTATATGGTTAGAATCGTATGATCATGCTCTATAACTTTCATGTTGCAAGTTTTTGTTTTTAAGCACAAATGCAGGAGTTAGCATTTTGAATACAAGGCGCGCGTGTTTCAGTCACAAGGACATGGACGAAGCTGGACTTTGGGTTGGGCTTGGATTTCTCACTATTTGCACCCTTCATCCTACTTCCTGCACCCCCTTGGCCCATTGTTTTTATATTTTCATATTTTTTCATTTCTTTTTTAGTTTCCGACTTTTATTTATTTTTCCAAATATTAAAAATTACCAAAAATATTTTCATAAATTTTCACATTTTATTTTATTTTTTATTTTTTTTTACATAGAAATAATTACTTTAATAATATACTTTTATTTTCTTAAATAAAAACTTATAATTAATACAAAAAATATTTTATTTTTATTTTTATTATTTATATACTTAAATGATATTTTCTCATATATTTTCATTTTTTAACATTTGTATATATTTTATTTTATTTTCTTGTACATAAATAAATAATTATAATATATATATTTTCTTAAAACAAATTAGGGTTTCCACCCTTAATAAAAATAATCTTTTATTTTCTTATTTTTGATACATTAAATAATTCATTTTTACACACATAAAAATAATACAAAAAAATCATCTTTTGCATATTTATATTTAATTGCTATATTTAAATAATTGTCTATTTATTTATTTTGTCCAATGAGTTCAATTTTGTTGTAATAGTTGACTTAGGGTTTTATTTTCTTGCAAATATCCCCCTATTCAAAATTGTATCCCCTCCCCATATCAATGTTGTAATAGTGGTAGATTTACCTCTACGCACTTTATAGCTTTCAAATATGCCATGATAGAAAGATTAGGATTTGTATGCAAAAATCCAAAATCAAACAAATAGCTAGACCTAATACAAGACAAAATGCATGAAAAATGATAATACAATGCACACAAGCACCCCTAGGGTTCCATCCACTTGTTGCCTTTAAAATGACCATGGTATGTATGCTAGGTATCTTGGCAAAACAAAAAAACAAAAACAAAAGATCATAGTCCCACGATGACGCTATCTTGGTTGCCTATACAAAATGATCTAGTCCCTCAAACAAAAACTTGCTAAAGATACTTAGCACTATTGTTATCATGGTCATACGATGACCCGCGCCTGTCCCGTTTAACATCCAAACACAAGGTTGTTTACCAAATGCAATGGTAAAACAACAATGTCAAAGGGTTAAAAATGTGTAGGAAAGTCTTTTGAGTAGGTAGGTAGATGCTCCTAGTTACTTGATCAAACTTGCAAACATCCTTGCTATTTTCAAAAACACATCACAACACAATTTCAAAACATTTTCCAAAATAAACTTTCAAACATTGAAACATTTTTCAAATGAAAAACACCTTTGTATACATTCACCATTTCAAAACCACACACAAAAGCACCATTTCAAACAATTGAAAAGCAAAAGCAAGTGATCTAAAACAAGTAACTAAGAGCCCATGGAAAACCATGGATGAAAAGGGTGCTAGCACCTTACCTTTTCATAATCTACCCCCTGAACTGAAGAAAACATCTCAAAGGTCTTTCCTGTGCTTTTTGACCTTTCCTTTGGATAAATAAAAAGTCGGTGGCGACTCTTGCTAAACCGAAACATTTGCGAACACAAACGTAAAACCTCAAGTCAGTTCTCCCACCGCATCATAGGGAGTAATGTTTTATCTTCTTCCTCGTGTACACCAACATACTTCAAGACTCTCTACTCCTTTTCTTGAAGGTGTTGTTCTTTGGTGCCGGAGTTGGTACTGCAATGAAGCTCATTCAAATTGCTTGAAAGAAGATATCAAACAAAGATGTCCCAACATCTTTACTGAAGATTGACTCCATGTTGATGTGCTGTTGTGATCAGTAGTTTCTAAGGACTACTATTGGTGGATGTTTTTATTTATTGTTGTAATTTGGTTGTATTTTTTATTTATTTGTTTTAGCCAAAATTTACAAAGGGGGAGATTGTAAGTTCTCTAGTTTTAAGGATTGGTTAATTTTTATAAAAAAAATAATATAATAATATGTTAGATAGGATGTATTACCTTGCTAACAGGAACAGGTTAAGCAATAAGTCTTATCTTATGTTAGGACATGTTGAGTTGAAGAGTTTCAACATCTGGAACAACATGTCGGATAAGATGCCCTATGAAGGAGCGTACAACACTGCGCCTGAGTTGAAGTGGACAATTAGGTTCTGTTATGATTTAACTGATGCAAGATATTTTTGGAAATATTGTGCAACATTATAGGGTGCTGGTTTAAAGGTCAAGAAGAATCAATCAGAATATTGAAGAATATACAGTTTCTAAATATGGAGATAATTTAGGAAGATTTGATTGAAGACCTTGTTTGTAGCAGAAGTTACTGATGTTTGTTACACCTGATATGTTGTACTTTGAAGGTCCAAATCCAGTTGGGTATAGGTTATAAATAGAAGTGTTTGTAACCTAGAAAAGGCACGGGTTCAAGATGTAGAAGTCTAGGGCTTTATATTTTTGCGGCTCTCTAGGAGAGTTGGTGTAAGTTAGCCACTTGGGTTGTGAGATGGTCACTATTGTTCTCCTCGAAGCTGTGAAGAAAGAGTTGAGTATTATTACTGGAGGAAGCTTTGAAGCAACTCCAAGTTGTGGTCTTAGTAAAGAGTCTTGGCTAGTGATTATCATGGAAGTGTGTATTCATGTTTGTTCAGAATTGTGTTTATCCAATCGTTGTCAGTGATTGAAGAGGGATTGAGGACGACCTCATATCTAGGTGAGTATTAGATAAAAATCTAGGAAGGGTAGTGATTAAGTGAGAAGTTGTAAATGGGGGAGTTTAGCTTCGAATTAATACTATTATACTATATTTGTCCTTTTCTTGGTATGCCCCCAGAGTATGAGAGTTACTACAAACTGGGTTAATAATTATGTGTGTTGTTTATGATTTTCAGTGTTTTTGTTTATTGTTGATACCTTGCCTGTTTGTTTATGTCAGATCAGATGTCCCAACATGTCATAGGACATCGGAGTTCTGTCATAACATAATTTAAGTTCTTAGCTTGCGTTATGCGTTTATGCTTTGAACCGTGCATATTCTTGTCTATTGAGTCAAATAAAGTGGAAAAGGGTTGGTAACACACCCCCAAACTTTGTCATTCATTTCGACAATGTTAGCTCACGTTTCTTTAAACGTTGATGCCTCAATTTATTACTCAATATCAGTTCTCGAGAAAATAAAGTGGAAAGAGTTCCTTACTCCCACTTTGAGATCCATTGGACTCTTTGTTTGTTGCTAGATCGCACTCGGTTTTAGTTCTAATTTGCTTGATTGCGCTTGTGTTTATGCTTCTCTTTAAACCTTTGCATGCTTCCTTAGGATTGCTTGTTTCGTTTTCGATTCACGTTGGATATTAGGTTGTAACCTTTGCATGTTCCCTTAGGATTTCTTGTTTCATTTTCGATTCAAGTTGGACATAAGGTTGTAATCTATGCATGCTAACTTAGGTAGATATTTCACTTTGTTATCCAGACCTTAGGACCACCATTGCATGATAACATTATGGATAGGTATGGATAGTTTCCCTTAGATGGTTTTTCTTTCCCTTTTGCATGATTAAAACTAAAACTCTTTTTTCTTGGAAAACTCAAAACACTTAACAAAGGAAGATGTGAGTTGTAAGCAGTTGAGTCTTATGGGGTAGAACAAACCGGTTTAGACTGAATCTTTCTCTATTTTCACTTCCAAAATTTATTACGGTTCAAATTGCAAACACTTTTGCAATAAAAAGTACAAACCAATCCAAATAAACCTTTTTATTAAGGATGTGTTGTTTCAAATTTGAACAACTTAGAAATGATAAGTGTGTGAGGGGTTGAGCATGAGTCTCTTTACGAGCTGCAACGCCAAGCACGAATTGCAATCTTAACCGTAAGGATACGAATGTGACATTATCCATAAAAAACATGCAACCAATCAAAACTTTTGAGCCGAACTACGGAGCTCTGATTCCTTAAAAGGGATACGTAGCCATTTGGCCGCGGGGCCTAGGAGAGCAAAACTTTGTAAATATTCCTTTTTTTCTCTGTGTTTTCTTTTGCATGCATTCTCTCTTTGAATTTTTTCCCTTAGCTCTTAAGCTTTAGCTTTAGAATAGAATACACCCTTTGATTAGAACAACAAGAGTGATCCGTGGAGTACCACCGACGTGAGGGGTGCTAATATCTTCCCCTTGCGTAATCGACTCCCTTACCCGTATCTATTGGTCGCAAGACCTTGATTTCACCCTTCTCAAGTTTAGTCGATGTTTACCTTTCCCTTCCCGTGGGATAAAAAATGTTTGATATTGACTTCATTGATTTTCTCTCGATGATATTCAGCCGATTGTTTCACTCGCTGACATTCCAAGTCAGAGGAATCGCTGGAGGTGATCATCTAAGGGAGATATGAATCCCTCCGAGCGTACATTGAACATTTTAACAAGGAAGTCATACAAGTCTCCATGACTCATTCCATGAAGAAATATCTCCTCGAGCACGGGCTCTGTTCCCGTAATGACTTTAACAAAGCAGTTGGCATCAAATCACCGGCCACTTTCGATGCTCTCCTGCTCAAAGCATAGATGTACATCCAGTACGAGGAGAAAGAAATAGCTAATATTGTGTGGGACACGTAACATAGAGAAAATGCAAAGGTCTCAAAGAATGATGAAATCTCGATATCCCGTCTAGTAGGTGAAAAGAAAATGGAAGACAAACCCCGGGAATCTCGAGACTACAAGGAGCCACCTAGTCGTTTCCATGACTATACCCCTCTAAATTTATCACGCGAGAAGATTCTGATCGACTGCGCAAACGCAGAATTCAAGCAGGGGTTCACTTTCCTCGACAAACATCGTTCAAGCTAGGGACATACAAAAGTAAGTACTATCAGTTTCATAAAAGTCACGGGCATACGATAAAAGACTGCATCCACCTTAAGGATGCCATTGATATCCTCATCCAGGATGGGCATCTCAAACAGTACAAAAAGAAGGAATCTCCCCGGGAAGACGCCCCTAAATCCAAACAAGTCGAGGAAGCAGGTAACTCCATGGATAACACTCTCATGCATGTCACTATGAGCATCACAAGGCCGAAAGATTTTTATTTTCCTGACATGGATGAGGTCCCCCTGTACTTCTCATCACACAGTCCTTGGGAGTCATTCTCAGTAGCGATGGTTATTTCAGGCGACGGATTTAACTAGTGCATCGTAGGCTTAGTAAAGAGAAGGTTTGAGCAGTTAATGGATGCAAACTATGACATGAGTTCCACCCTCGACAAGTTCCTAGGAGGCTTCCTCCCCCTTGAATTCTATCAATAAGAGTTTCCTTATGGATTTCCCAACTCCAACATCTTGTTGCTCATACGAGCGCGTATGGAAAACTTTAATGTCAAGGGCATCTTGGTCGACCAAGAAAGCTCGGTCGACATAATGTATTCCCACCTGTTTAACACCTTGCAGCTGAACGAGACTGTTGCACCCCAAAATTTTCCCTTTCACTTATAAATAATTTTCTCACAAAATTTCCTTGGGCTCAAGACTGCACTAGGGTTTGATCAGCTCAAGACACTTCCTTAGGCACTGATGACCAAAATTAGGGTTTGAGTTTGCAAAAGGATTTTTGAATTATCAAATATTCATATGACTTTCATGGACCATTGTGGACCCTCAATATTACTCATGTCAAGATTCAAGCCTAGGATCACACTTTTGATCAGCCAATTGAACAGTTGACCTAAAAATCAGTTGTATTGGGAAAAAGTCAACCATGGCCAATTTACAGTCAAACTTCATAATTTTTTATTCACATCAACATTTTAAACTCATATGTATCATTTGATCAAGTTTGGACCACAACTCTTCAAGAAATTTGATCAAATCTCAAAAAGGGCAAAATGGTCAAAATTAGGGTTTTGACTGAGAAGGGGAAATTTATGATTTTTGACCTAGAAAATGGTCAATTGGTTTGAAGCATGATTTCAAGAGTTCAATTGCATAATTTTGACCTAATGGCATGACCCAAAACATTGCTCAAGATCAATTGGATTGACAATGAATTTTCAATCAACTGATCAAAAGTGAACTGTACACTGAAATCAATCAAATAGAAAACCCTAATCCAAGACAAAAACAAGCATGAAAACAACACACTTGCACACAAGCACCCCTAGGGTAAAATCCACTTGGTTGCCTTACAAAATGGCCATATTACGCATGTAAGGTATCTTAGCAAAAACAAGCAAATACAAGATCATAGTCCCTCGATGGCGCTATCTAAAGTTGCATTACAAATGATCTTAGTCCCTAAAAAAAGAATGCTAAGATACCTTGCAATATTGATAATTATGGTTATACGATGACCCACGCCCATCCCGTTTACATCCAAAGATAGGGTTGCTTACCAAATCAATGGTAAGACAACAATGTCAAAGGAAAAGGAAATGAACAAGAAAGACATTTGAGTAGGTAGATTGCTCCTAATTACTTTCTCCATTTCAAAATAAACATCCTTGCTATTTTCAAAACAATCACATACACCTTCAAACATCTTACAAAAATTGAAAACATTTTCAAAAGATCAACGTCTTTGTATACATTCTTATGAACGAGAATCATTACAAAGATTGCCTAAACAATGGCCTCTTTACAAAATACTTTCACAAACCACACAAAGAGAAATTTCAAACAAAAGCAAGTGATCTAGCAAGTAACTAAGAGCCCATGGAAAACCATGGATGAGAAGGATCCTAATATATTCCCTTTTCATAATCTACCCCTCAAACTCAAGAAATAATCTCAAAGGTCTTTCCGTTGCTTTTTCACCTTTCCTTTTGGATAAAAGAAAAGTCGGTGGCGACTCTTGCTAACCGCAACATTTGCAATCAAACGCAAAACCTTCAAGTCAGTTTCCCACCGTATCACAGAGACACATCTGACTTCGTATGTGGTCTCTAACCTCCATGGATTCAATGGTTTTGTCACCAAACTTTGGGGGTACGTCGAGCTAATCGTCACCTTCAGGGCAGGAGAAACGACCAGGTCTATTAAAACCCAGTTCTTCGTGGTGGACTGCCTATCATTGTATCAATGTATTTTCGGGAGGCCCACCTTGGCCAAACTAATAGAGGTTCCCTCCATTGTGCACCTAAAGATGAAGTACTACACTATCGATGACCTCATCGCCATCCTCCACGGGGACATTCAGGCCGCTAGGATATGTTTTGAAGCAGCTATTAAAGTCTTAAGCTCCATAAACACACAACCCATAATAGCTAACAAACTTGCTCTCCCCAGCAGTTCCGAAGAGCCAAACCACTGTCGTGCGTTGGCACAATCAACCTGGACAGCCGCTTCACAATGGAGGACCTCAGAGAACAGAAGAAGGAGGGGAAGGAGCCCATGCTAGACGCAGAAGGTCAATCCTCATCAACGAGCACCCATGAGCCTGCATATCCTACGCGACCAATTCTAGACAGAGAGTTTGAAATTTCCCCCTCGGCAGCGACCCCTCAAAAGGAGTCAAGGTTGGAGATGACCTCCCCGACTTGGCGAAGAGACGGCTAAAGACGTGCCTATAGGAAAATGTAGATTTGTTCGCCTGGAGCGCAATAGATATGCCAGGCTTGGATCTAGATATAGCTTGTCATCATTTGACTATAGATCTTGCCCTTAAGGTAGTTGCTCAGCATAGATGCAAACAATCTCCAGAAAAAATGGAGGTTGTCGAGCAGGCTGTAAAAGACCTCCTAGAGGTGAATTTTATTTTCAAAACACAACTTGGCTCTCCAATGTCGTGCTCATGATAAAATCTAATGGAAAGTGGCGTATGTGTGTTGATTATACCGATATCAAAAGGGCTTGCCCTGAAGATGCTTATCTCCTCCTCAATATAGATAAATTGTTCGATAATTCTACAGGTTTTAAATTGCAGTCTTTCATGGACGCATATTTCAGGTACAACCAGATCCCCATGGCAAAGACAGATAAAAAAAATACATGGCCTTCATGATCGAGTCAGGCAACTATTACTACAACTTAATGCCCTTCGGCCTGAAGAATGTAACACCCCAATTCTACCAGGCGAATAATAATAAAATCAGAGTTCAACATAAATAGGATGCTAGATTTATAACTTAAAATCAAACTTCATTTAATCGCATATAAAACAGATACATAACACTTAATTTGGACGAACCAATAAAAACTTGATTTATTATTTAAAATCAAACAACATTTTATTGATAAGCAGCAGAATATACATATGAAACTTCAATTCACTTAACATCTCTTATTCAACTAAAACAACTTCAAGACAACAATTATTTCATGTAATCAACCTAAAAATTCAGCAACTGAAACAAATATCAACAACTAAACATCAAGCGTTCATTCCCCCGAGTGCTACTGTGATACGGTGGGAGAACTGACTTGGGTGTTTTGCGTTTGATTGCAAATGTTGCGGTTAGCAAGAGTCGCCATCGAATTTTCTTTTATCCAAAAGGAAAGGTGAAAAAGCACAGGAAAGACCTTTGAGATTATTTCTTGAGTTCAGGGGTAGATTATGAAAAGGGAAGGTATTAGCACCCTTTTCATCCATGGTTTTCCCTGGGCTCTTAGTTACTTGCTAGATCACTTGCTTTTGTTTGAAATTGTGCTTTGTGTAGTTTTTTAAAGTATTTTGTAAAGAGGTCATTGATTAGGCAAACTTTGTAATGATTCTCGTTCGTAAGAATGTATACAAAGATGTTGATCTTTTGAAAATGTTTTCAAGTTTGTAAGATGTTTTGAAAGTGTAGGTGTTTGTTTTGAAAATAGCAAGGATGTTTTGTTTTGAAAGTGAGCAAGTAACTAGGAGCCTTCTACCTACTCAAAAGTCTTTCATGTTCATTTCCTCTTTCCTTTGACATTGTTATCTTACCATTGATTTGGTAAGTAACCCTATCTTTGGATGTAAACGGGACGGGTGTGGGCCATCGTATAACCATGATTAGCAATGTTGCAAGGCATCTTAGCATTCTCTTTTAGGGACTAAGATCATTTGAAAGGAAACATAGATATCATCGTCGAGGGACTATGATCTTATATTTTGCTTGCTTTTGCTAAGATACCTCACATGCATAATATGGCCATTTTGTAAGGCAACCAAGTGGATTTTACCCTAAGGGTGCTTGTGTGCAAGTGTATTATTTTCCATGCTTGGTTTTGTATTTGATTAGGGTTTTCTAATTGATTGATTTTAGTCTTTCCACACAAACCCTAATTACTAGCATTTGTATATAAAGCGATAAATTGCGGAATTTAAAATTACTACGCTATTACAATACATGTGGGAGGGGGTGTACAAATTACAAATGGGGATTGCAAGAAAATAAATCCTAATTATCTATTACAACCATATTGAATTTGGATACATAATGTACAAAAATGAATAAATATACAAGAATGTAAATATAAAGAAAATGGATGTTTTGTTTGAATTTTTTTAGGAAAGGGTTTGGTTTTAAACTAATTAACTAAAAGAAAATAATTAATTAAAATTGTAAAAGTTAAACCTAAATTTACTAGGAAAAGAATTTAAATAAAACCCTAATCCATTAATTGATTAAAAAAGAAATTAAGTTTATAAGAAGAATATTTTTGGTATTTTTTTCTTAAAAATAATTTATAGTATTATAAAATATTTTTGGTCTTTTTATATTTTAAAATAAAATATTTAAATTTTGTAAAAGAAAATAACTAAAACCCTAGTTTTTTTAATTTACAAATCAATTAGTAAAATAAATAAAGTATGACTAAATAAAATAATTTTTTTGTGTAAAAAATAAATAAACTATATCAAAATATAAATCTAATGTTTTTATATTTTTTCTGATTTTTTTAGTATTAGATAAAATATTTAGGAAAACAAATAAATAAAAATGAGAAAAAAGAAAATAAAATGGGCCAGGGGTGTGAATAGCCAGCAAGGGGGGTCAGAAGTAAAAAGATAAAGGCCCAAGGGGATGAGGCCCAGCGCTTCCAATAAAGTCAGAATATGTGAAAAATATGAAGAAAAAAAATCCAAAAGGGTACAACTGGGGCTCGAACCCAGGTCCTTATAGTCACAGACGCGCGCTTCTACCACTGGGGTGGCTATACACCCGTTTATTAATATCAAACCATAAATATATATGGTAAACACGTTCCTGAGGCCAACTTCATCTTCAACCTCACGCCCAGCCTGAACCTCTGTATCTTATTCAATTCTCAACCAAAATGAAAAGTGTAAATAGGAAACTTGTGGCAAATTTCCTCACGATTTCAGAAATACAAAGCAATAAAATTATATATCAAAGACAAACATGAATTTTAATGGCCCTAATCTGAACCCTAAAATTTCAGAAACTTCAATCTTAAAATTCTTTAAGCTCAAGCAATATAAATGAAAACTATGAACATGGTTAGCTTCAGGGCAATGATATCTATATTTTTCATTCACAAATAAACCATTAATGATGCTTGTATGAAAAGTTCAAAGTTGAGATAACTTACCATGCAAGAGGGTATTGTGTTTTAATTTTGAGTAGCTTTTAGTGAGTTCCAATGATTGGATTAGCTTCCTCAAGTTCCCAGGAAGCAAATGTGATGCTTAGCTAAAGCTGAAAGTGCCTGAGGAGTTCTGGAGAAGTCAAGGTGCAAGGTGTTATTTTTGAAAATGGTGGATGATAATGGATGTGTTACAGTGGTATTGCAGGTGTTGGGATTGTTTGTGTATGTTATTTAGAAGCTTTTTAAATTAAAAGGCCAAGAAACGCACGAGCAAATTTGGAGATTGGATTCAAAACTCAAAAATGGCAAGTTTTGAGGTGTTTTTGGTGATTCTGTGTTCTTGTGTATGTATAAGCAAAAGGTCTTGAGTGCTTTTGAGAGTCAGAAGTACAAGTTACAAGCTAATGGCTATGTTACTTGATTTTCAAGAAAAGTGGGAAAACAAGTTTCAAGAGGAAGTACAAGCATGGACTTGGTGATTGTAAGTGTTGAGATCAACTTCTATTGAGTTATAAGACATGTATGATCATAAAATAACAAATTTCAGGCTCAATAACAAGTTTTATGCAAAAAGCTACTTTATCAAAATGGCATTGTGCACTTTCTTCCCAAAACGGATATAAAGCATGGACTTGTGTTGAATGCTTGAATTGAGACCTCTAACAGTTGTGCAAGAAATTAATTATGGAGTTCCTAACAAGTTTGAGGCCTACAAAGTAGAGGTTATGCAGCATAAGTTTGAATTTTGAATCTTGTTCATCACAAAATGTCTTGTAATTCAAGTGTGAAAACCCTAACTTCATCTCTTAGATCCTCCCTACTCAAAAATGATCTCAAGGAGTTCTTAGACATTTTGGAAAGCTTGTAATGTTCTATACAAACCCTCTTTGAATCACTTTTGAAAATTCCCCTTGGAACTATATGAAAAAGTGCCATGAAGTTAGGTTAAAATCCTGACCAAATTAGGGCAAAATTTCACTAAGTGTTTTGTTTCATGACCATGTGTTCTTAAAATTATAACTTGAAATTCAAGCACTTTTGGAAGGAGTTGTTTAAAGAAATGTTGTAGATTTTATGGAGATCTACAACTTTCATGTTGAAAGTTTCTTTTAAATCATCTTGCATCATGGTGAAAATTTTGCTCAAAGTTATGAAAAAATAAGAAATTTTCAACACTTAGAAAAATTTCTAAGTTTAGAAATTGTAACTTTTCAAAATGAAATCTTGAATTTTTTATTTCTTGATGAATAAGTTTCATATTTTGACATGCTTTGATGAATTGTGATCTTTGACATTTGATTTTGACCAAAAAGTCAAAGTTTGACTTTTCAGTATACAGTTGACTGAAAATTCATCTGTCAATCCATTGGACTTTGAACAATGTTTTGAGCCATGTCATTAGTTCAAAATGATGCAATTGGACTCTTGATATCAAGCCTTAAACCAATTGATCATTTTCTAGGTCAAGAATCAGAAATTGCCCTTTCCCAATCAAAACCCTAATTTTGACCATTTTGCCCTTTTGAAGATTTGATCAAATTTATTGAGGAATTATGGTCCAAACTTGATCAAATGATACATATGAGTTTAAAATGTTTATGTGGATAAAAAATTATGAAGTTTGACTGTAAATTGGCCATAGTTGACTTTTCCCCCAATACAGTTGATTTTTAGGTCAACTGCTCAACTGACTAAGCAAAAGTATGATCCAAAGCTTGAAACTTGACATGAGTAATCTTGAGGGTCCATAGTGATCCATGAAAGTCATATGGGGCATTGGATGTTCAAATATCCTTGTGCAATCTCAAACCCTAATTTATGTCATTAGTGCTTAAGGAGGTGTCTTGAGCTAATCAACCCTAGTGCAGTCTTGAGCCAAAGGAGATCTTGTGAGAAAATTCTTGATAAATGAGAGGAAAAATTTTGGGGTACAACAGCTGCCCCTGTTCAATCTTCTTAATCCTGAAGAGTTAGATTGCCGAGTTTTGCCATTCGACTCGAAGGTGGAAGATGATTGGACATTAGAGTGCCCAGAAATTTGAACTCAGTGATGTGATGGTTGATGGTATAAGGAATGGGATTAAAGATGCCATTTGGAGGGATGATGGAAAGTTGTTGGAGATGGGCTTGTAGATGCCATCCAGAAATGATTGTGGAACCGTATCTGTAAGCTGAAACTGAATGAGTATCAGAGTGGCGTCCGTGTCTGAAGCGTATCTGAACTGTATCTGAAAACTGAATCTTAAAGAGTATCAGAATGGCGTCCGTGTCTGGAGCATATTGGAACTGTATCTGAAAGCTAAAATTGAATGAGTATCAGGATGGGATCTATTTCTGGAGCGTATCTGAACTGTATCTGAAAGTTGAGTCTGAATGAGTATCAGGATGGCATCTGTGTCTAGAGCGCATATGAAGATTGAATCTGAATGAGTATCAAGATGGAATCCGTGTCTGGAGCGTATCTGAACTGTATCTAAAGATTGAATCTGAATGAGTATCAGGATGGCATCCGTTTCTGGAGCATATCTGAACTGTATCTGAGAGTTGAATCTGAATGAGTATCAGGATGGCATCCGTGTCTGGGGCGTATCTGAACTGTATCTGAAAAGCCTTTTGAAAATGGTAGCTATTGATTAACCTTATCTTGAAAAAGGTAAAATGTTTAGCTAATATGCAATGTCATGTTGTATGAAATGCATGGTGTAATGAGATTGTGATACATGCATTCGTGTTATCGATGTTTATGATATATGGATGCAATGTATGTGTATGTGAGCTAATCTGGTGCACTGCTTGTTGGATTGGGGAAAATAAATCCCCGACTGCTGCTGAGGATACGGAGTGCAAGTCTTCATGTTTTTAAGTGTTGATGAATTTCCACTTAGAGAAATAAACCTTGTTGTAAGGGAAATGTCGTGTACTGCCTGTAAAATCCTGTTGGGGAATCCTGAGAAATTTGGCGACTTCTAATGGGGAGTGATAACTGGAAGTTTTGTTTCGCAGGGGATTAAACTGCACACTGCGGGGGATTTTATGGAAATAGCTTAGAGAGATTTCCCTATTTCTTAAAGCCATTAGTGATTATCTTTCTATTTTTGTTCATTTGTAAATGGTAGTTACATTCAAATGCATATGTTCAAAAATAAATCATTGGACGTTTTTGTAAACAAAACATATGAGTAAAGAAAACAAATAGTTTTGTACTTTCAAAGGGATATCTTTGTATTGACTTTGAATAAGTATTTTTGTACAATGAGACAAACATTGTAGTAAGAGAATGCCGTCATAAAAAATGAAAATTTGATACAAAGAAAAGATAGCTATGTGAAATAATCCCATGGGGTTCCCATTCTGCTATAGCCTTCGTGTCTCTAGCATCTTATCTATTTGTTGCCTTGTCCGAAGCTGATTGAATTGATCAGAAGCTTCGAGTTTGCAGGTTTTCTGTAAGGTGATCCAATGGAACATAGTCATACGCTTTAATTCCCTAACTTTTGCCTGGACCGCCCTTTCGGGTTTTCGGTCCACCGGGATACCCTTTTTTGCCCAAGCCGCCCTTTCGGGTTTTTAGCTTGCCGGGTGTATAGATTTTTTGTTTTATCCCTTATTTTTGCCTAAACCTTTTGGTTCGCCGGGATGCCCTTGTTTTTCCTAGGTTTTTCAACCTAGCGGGTCTCTTATGCGCAATATCTTTTGACTATGTCCGCGTTCACAGGGTGCGGAAAGTCGTTGCCATCCATAGTGCTCAAGATCATTTCTCCACAAGAGAATATGCTTTTGATCACAAATGGTCCTTCGTATGTAGGAGTCCAATTGCCCCTGGGATCACCCTGCGGTAGTATGATACGTTTGATCACCAGATCCCCGACTTGATACACTTGGCGTCTGACCTTTTTGTTGAAATCCTTGATCATCCATTTTTGATACATTTGACCATGGAAGATAGCAGTAAGTCTTTTCTCATCAATCAAGTTCAGTTGATCAAGTCGAGTTTGGATCCAGTCATCTTCATTCAACCCTGCATCCTTCATGATTCTCAGAGAGGGGATCTGGACCTCAATAGGCAAGACAACCTCCATGCCATATACTAAAGAGTAAGGTGATGCCCCGGTTGATGTGTGCGCTGTGGAACGACAACCGTGGAGAGTGAATGGTAGCATCTCATGCCAGTCTTTGTATGTGACTGTCATTTTTTGTATGATCTTTTTGATGTTCTTATTTGTGACTTCGACATCACCATTCATCTTATGCCGGTAAGGGGAAGAATTGTGATGCTGGATCTTGAATTGCTCGCACAGGGTGGTGATCATAGTATTGTTTAGATTTGTACCATTGTTTGTGATGATCCTATATGGGATACCATACCTACAGATGAGATTCTGTTTAATGAACCGGGCTACAACATTCTTGGTAACGGAAGTGAAAGAGGCCACCTCAACGCACTTTGTAAAATAGTCAATGGCCACTAAGATGAAGCGGTGTCCATTAGAGGTTGTTGGTTTGATTTCCCCAATCATATTGATGCCCTACATCATGAATGGCCAGGGAGCGGTCAGGACGTTTAAAGGAACTGGAGGCACATGCACTTTGTCAGCATAGATCTGACACTTGTGACAGGTCGTGAATGTTAATAGCAATCTGCTTCCATGGTAGACCAGTAGTACTCTTCCCGTAGGATCTTCTTACCATCGTATGCCCACTGGAATGGGTGCCAAACGTGCCTTCATGTAGATCATCCATGATCTTGTCTGCCTCAACCTTGTCTACGCAACAAAGAAAAACAGAGTCGTGGTTGCATTTTTATAGAATTCCATTACTGAGGAAGAACCTGGCAGAGAATCTTCTCAAGAACTTCTTATCATTGACTAAAGATCCTTCCGGATATTCTTGAGCCTCAAGACACCTCTTGACTTTGTGAAACCAAGGCTGGTCCCCTACTTCTTCAGTATTAATCTCGTGACAGTGATCTGGTTCATCCATTCATTTAATGGTGATCTAGGGAGCCTCTCTATCCCATTTAAGTTTAAACATGGATGACATTGTGGCTAGTGCGTTTGCTAGCTGATTTTCTTCTCGCGTGAAATTCTCGAAGATAATCTTCTCAAAATGTGGGATCAATGTCAACACATGTTCTATGTAAGGGATAAGGTTAGGGTTTTTGGTGTCCCATTCCCCTTTGATCTGGCTAATGACCAAAGTTGAATATCTGAATACACTTAAGGATTTGATTCCCAAATCTATGGCAGCCTTGAGACCAAAAATGCACGCTTCATATTCTGCCATGTTGTTTGTATAGTTGAAGCAGAGTCTTGCAGTAAAGGGAGTATGACATCCTTCAGGGGATATAAGTACAACACCAACACCATTTCCGAGTGCGTTGGACGCCCCATCAAAAACCAGGGTCCATCGGCATCCTTGTTCAGGTCCGTCATATGGTATGAATTCTTCACAGTTGTTTACGATCATGATGTCTTCATCTAGGAATTCGAACTTCATGGACTGGTAGTCCTCCACAGCTTGGTGAGCTAGGTGATCAGCTAGTACACTGTCCTTTATTGCTTTCTGGGTAGTATAATGTATGTCATATTTGTTAGAACACAGTTTGATTCTACAACCCTTAATTAGAGTTTTGATGATAACAAACACAAAGAACAAATATGCACTCTAAATTTGTGTTGTTTCTTATACAGAAGTTCTGACTGAAACAACATCAGAAGTTAAACCATAGAGGCTTTCAAGCTGAGCTAATCAGAATGATTTGAAGAATGATGATCAGAATCTGCATTAAAGTAAAAGATACTCTGACTCTGAGCAGAAGTCTAATATACCATCAGATTTTCACATCTCTGAGTCATCAAATTTCTGAAGTAAAAGCAGCATGCAAGATTCTAGTTCTGAAGCGTTACTTTTCAATTAAGACAGTATCATATGCAACGGCTTCATTCAGACAAGAATCTTCTCAATATGGAAATTACATTAAGTGTCCATCATCACACTTTATTTTGGACAAGATTTCCACGCTATATAAACAAGCTTAAAGGACAAATCATTTACGATTTTGACCAACAACTGCTCATACATCTTAAATGCTGCAAACATTCATATTCACTCATATGCCCAAATTGTGTAATATATCACAGTAGTGATACAGTTTTTGTAACGAAAAACAATAGTACACATCAATTATTTTCTTTTGATTAAGCTAGTTTTCCTTGAGATAAACCGGGTTGTGGTTGTACTCAAGAAGACTTTGGCAGTTGTCAAAGTAGTATTGTAATCAGTTTTGATTAGTAAATTAAGTCCTCGATTGAGAGAGGCGGAATAACCTTGGCGGGTGGACTGGAGTAATTTGAGATCAAACGGACCAGGATAAAAATATCGTGTCTACTGCTTTTGTTTTTAAGTTTCAATTCAACCCCCCTTCTTGTGTTTTTCACTTCTTCAATTGGTATCAGAGCTCCTGGTTCTGAGTTCATACACTTAACTGTGTTAGTACAAGATCCAAGCTTTAGAAAAACACTATGATGGGACCAAGCCAAAACATCAACAATGACTATCATGAGGACAAGGACAGAATCAGCGGCAAACCTCCAGTCTTTGCTGGAGAAAATTTTGGCTACTAGAAAGACAGAATTGAGAGCTTCTTTCTGGCTCATGATGCTGATCTATGGGACATGGTAATTGATGGATACACACATCCTGTGGATGAAAGTGGTCAGAAGATAGATAGAAAGAGGATGTCTGACCAGCAAAAGCGTGATTTCAGAAACCATCATAAAGCCAGAACAATACTTCTCAGTGCCATCTCATACTCAGAATATGAGAAGATCTCAAACAGAGAGACAACCAAAAACATGTTTGACTCTCTGAGAATGACGCATGAAGGCAACATACAAGTTAAAGAAACCAAGGCCCTTGCACTTATTCAGAAATACGAAGCATTCAAGATGGAAGACAGTGAATCCATAGAAGCAATGTTCTCAAGATTCCAAATTCTTGTTGTTGGGATGAAAGTTCTTAACAAAGGATATTCTACTGCTGATCATGTAAAGAAGATCATCAGAAGTCTACCAAAGAAATGGAGGCCAATGGTCACTGCACTTAAGCTGGCTAAATATCTCAACAAGATATCTTTGGAGGAACTTGTTAGCTCCCTCAGAAGTCATGAGATAGAGCTAGAAGAAGACGAGCCTCAGAAGCAAGGTAAGCCTCTAGCATTAAAATCTAACAAAAAAATCTGATTCTAAGGTTTTACAGGCTATGGAAGAAACTTCTGATGGATCCTCATCAAAAGAAGACGAATTGTATCTTCTCTCCAGAAGGGTCAATCAACTGTGGAAGCAGAGACAAAGAAAATTCAGAAACCTAAGAAGATCAGACAATCAGAATGAATCCTCCTCTAGATACATAAAGTCTGAATCCTCCTATGGACACAGAAGATCTGAAGCTTCCTCCGGTCACAAAAAGTCAATTAACAAAGACATCATCTTCTATGAGTGCAATGAACAAGGGCACTAGAAAAGTGACTGTCCAAGGCTTTAGAAGGAGAAGCCCAAAAAGAAGTTCTTCAAGGAGAATAAGAAAAGCCTCATGGAAACATGGGAGGATTCAGACACTTCTGATGCTGACTCAGAGTCAGATGATGAAAGAGCCAACATCGCTCTTATGGCAATCGTGACAGAAGACAGCGAAGCCTCTGGTTCAGAATCAGAATCAGACACAGAAGAGGTATTCCCTGATTTCACTATTAATTTTACTAAAGCTGAACTTGCAGAAAGTCTGAATGAAATTCTGGAAAGGTATCAGCAGATCAGAGTCAAATTCAAGAACCTGAAAAAGGATCTTGTCTCTGACTCTAAAAGAACTGAGAGTCTTAGATTAAAAAATTCTGAGTTAAAAGAAAAGATTTTAAAATTAGAAAATGATTTACAAAACTCTCAGAAGGAAATAATCTCAATGACTCCCAGTAATGCTGATAAGATCATCAAAGAGTATGATCATAACTTTCAGAAGTTTCTGGATAAAAACATAGATAGAAGCAAGATAGCTTCAATGATCTATGGAGTTAGCAGAAATGGCAGAAAAGGAATAGGATACTAAGGTAAGGTAACTCCACCTAAGAAAGTCATGAACCTTGTTATAAAACGCACACCACTAAAATCACACTTCACATACGGGCACACACATGACATTAAATACACTAGTAATGATTATTCTGCCAAACCAAAATTTAAACAGAATTTTGGTAAAACTAACAAACCAAGACCCAAAAAGATATGGGTACCTAAGGACAAAATTATATATGTAGTAG
Source organism: Vicia faba (assembly GCA_948472305.1). Taxonomy (NCBI): domain Eukaryota; kingdom Viridiplantae; phylum Streptophyta; class Magnoliopsida; order Fabales; family Fabaceae; genus Vicia; species Vicia faba. The sequence continues at coordinate 1,240,210,927 of OX451737.1, forward strand.
ATATCTTTAGCATCAAGGCTAAAACACCAGTCATGGTACCTGGACTCTGGATGCTCTCGACACATGATGGGAAGAAAGCATATGTTCCAAGGCCTGGAACTTAAACCTGGAGGCTACGTGGGCTTTGAAGGCAACCAAAGAGGGAAGATCATTGGCTCTGGAACAATAGGTAATGGTAATATTCCTTCTATTAATAATGTGTTATTATTTGATGGATTGATGCATAACCTATTATCCATAAGTCAATTAAGTGATAACGGTTATGATACAATCTTTAATCAAAATTCATGTAAAGTTGTTAGTCAGAAAGATGGAACTATCCTGTTTTACGGAAAGAGGAAAAATAACATTTATAAGATAAAACTTTCTGAACTAAAAAGTCAGAATGTAAAATGTCTTATTTCTGTTAACAACGAGCAATGGGTCTGGCACAGAAGATTGGGGCATGTTAGTATGAGAAGAATATCTCAGATTAACAAACTCAATCTGGTCAGAGGACTTCCTAATATGAAGTTCAGCTCAGATGCTCTGTGTGAAGCATGTCAGAAAGGCAAATTTGCAAAACCTGCTTTTAAAGCTAAAAATGTTGTTTCCACCTTTAGGCCATTAGAACTTCTGCACATAGACTTATTTGGACCAGTGAAAACTGCGTCTTTCAGTGGCAAGAAGTATGGGTTAGTGATCGTAGATGACTATAGCAAATGGACATGGGTAAAGTTCTTAAGACACAAGGACGAGTCACATTCTGTGTTTGTTGCCTTCTGTAACCAAGTTTAGAATGAAAAGGATCTTAGAATTGTCAAAGTCAGAAGTGATCATGGTGGAGAATTTGAAAATAAAAAATTTGAAACATTTTTTAATGAAAAAGGCATTTCACATGACTTCTCTTGTCCTAGAACTCTCCAACAAAATGGAGTTGTAGAACGAAAGAACAGAACATTGCAAGAAATGGCGAGAACCATGATCAATGAGACTAACATTGCTAAGATCTTCTAGGCAGAAGCAATTAACACATCCTGTTATAATCAGAATAGAATCTCTATAAGACCTATTCTGGAAAAGAATCCATATGAATTGTGGAAGAACAAAAAGCCCAACATTTCTTATTTCCATCCTTTTGGATGCTCATGCTTTATTCTGAATACTAAAGATCATATGAACAAGTTTAACTCTAAAGCAGAGAAGTGTATTATGTTAGGATACTCTGAACGCTCAAGAGGGTACAAAGTATACAATACAAAAACACAGATTGTTGAAGAGTCAATCAGTGTTAGATTTGATGATAAGTTTGACCCTCAAAAGTCAAAGCAGAATGAATCTTTTGCAGATATAGAAATTGAATTCATAGGTGCTGAAGACAACTCATCAAAAGTTCCTAACAGAGACGCTCCAACAACTTCAGAAAGAAATGTTACAAGTGCTCCAGTACCTTCTGTTGATCAACTCCAGAAAAGGTTATCCAGAAGCAGCATAGCTCACCCAGAAGATAAGATCCTGGGAAAGAAGGATGATCCAATCAGAACGAGATCAACATTCAGAAACTCTGAAGAATCCCTCATGGGACTGGTCTCACTGATTAAACCAATAATAATTGATGAAGCTCTTCTGGACAATGACTGGATTTTGGCAATGTAGGAGGAATTAAACCAGTTCACCAGAAATGACGTATGGGTTCTGGTTCCCAAGCCAAAAGGATTCAACGTCATTGGAACAAAGTGGGTGTTCAGAAACAAACTGAATGAGCAAGGAGAAGTCATCAGGAAAAAGGCTCGACTGGTGGCACAAGGTTATAGTCAGCAAGAGGGGATAGACTATACAGAAACCCTTGCTCCAGTCTCCAGGTTAGAATCTATCAGAGTCTTAATCTCTTTCCCTGTAAATAATGGCATCACTCTGTATCAGATGGATATCAAAAGTGCATTCTTAAATAGTTACATTGATGAAGAGGTATATGTGCACCAACCCCTGGGTTTGAAAATTCCAAACACCCAGAATATGTTTTCAAACTAAAGAAGTCACTTTATGGTCTGAAACAAGCTCCCAGAGCTTGGTATGAAAGGCTAAGTAACTTCCTGTAAGAAAAGGAATTCACCAGAGGGAAAGTGGACACAACCTTGTTCTGTAAGACGTTTAAGAATGACATTTTAGTTTTTATCAGATTTACGTAGATGATATCATTTTTGGATCCACTAAACCTTCTATGGGAAGAGAATTTTCTAAGTGCATGCAGGCAGAGTTTGAGACGAGCTTAATGTGGGAACTTAAATTCTTTCTGGGCATTCAGATAAACCAAACTCCAGAAGGAACTTACATTCATCAGAGAAAATATGTCAGAGAACTTATGAAGAAATTTGACCTCTCAGAATGTAAGCCCTCAAAGACTCCAATGCATCCCACGTGCATTCTAGAAAAGGAAGAGGTAAGTAAAAAGGTAGAACAAAAAATCTAAAGAGGTATGATTGGATCTCTCCTTTATCTGACGGCTTCAAGGCCTGATATTTTATTCAGCATTTTCTTATGTGCTAGATTCCAATCAGATCCTAGAGAATCTCACTTAACAGCAGTTAAGCGAATTTTCAAGCATCAGAACGGTACTACTAATATGTGTTTGTTTTTATCGAAAATCCAATAAATACAGCTTAGTAGGATAAGGTGATGCTGACTTTGCTGGAGACAGAGTAGAGCGTAAAAGCACTTCTAGAAGCTGACAGTTTCTAGGAGACAACCTGATATCATGGACCAGCAAGAGACATTCCACAATAGCGTTGTTAACAGCAGAAGCTGAATACATAGCAGCTGCTGGATGTAGCACTCAAATGCTCTGGATGAAAAGTCAACTTGAAGACTTCAACATATTTGAGAGTAACATTCCTATCTTCTGTGATAACACTTCTGCCATATGTCTATCCAGAAATCTCATTTTGCATTCTAGGGCTAAGCATATAGAAATAAAACTTCACTTTATTAGGTACTATATTCACAAAGGAATTCTTACTTTAAAATTTATTGACACAGACCATCAATGGGCTGATGTGTTTACAAAACCCCTTTCTGAAAATAGATTCAATTTCATTCTGAAACATCTCAGCATGAAATTGTGTCCAGAATAAAATTTTTTATTCACATATTCTAACCCTCATAATTTTATTGTTTTCTGTGAACATCTGATCAACTTGTCTTCAGAAGTTAGGAGTACAGTTGCCTCAGAATCTATTTATGAAGATCTGAACTTTTCATTTCAAGGATAGAGGCGTCCAGTTCACACCATCAAACATCTGTCATCCTTTCACAAGCTACCTTCTGAGGCTGAACACACGTTCAAATTCTAAAGGGTCCAAGGCTCTGATTGGATGCATTGAGACACTTGTCATTGGTAACTATTCAATATCTCTCTAAATCCCCTAATTTCAGGTTTCATTAATTCAGTATAATCATTACTTATTTTCTCTTTCTTACTGATTACGTTTTCAAAAGTGCTTATATAAACTCAATTCACTATTTCATTCATTCACATTTTACCACCTTCAATATTCTCTCCTGCTATAGTTTTTCAAAAACCCTTTCTATCAGTTTTCTTCAAAGAATCTGTGTGAACAATGGCATCCTCATTAAGTCTCAAGAATCTTAACAGTGCTCCTGGTTCTTCATCAACTGAATAATATGAGGATCCCATCCGAACACTACTCACTCTGGTTAACAACCTTGAAGTTCTTTGTGAATTGATCATCGATTTTGAAAGTTTACAAGAAAATGGGTTTAATCTTTATGAAGATGTAATTGCATAGGGATGGAACAGATACTTTGATTGTCTGTTGGGTCCAACTTTTCCCATTCTTATTAAAGAGTTTGGCATTCATGCTACTCCATCCAACCACCAGGTCACGTCATATATTATGGGCAAGAAGATAGTGATTACTGAAGGTTTGATTGGGAAACTCATTAGATACAATGGTGGCAGAGTCAGATGCATTGATATGGCTGATAAGTGTTCTGACCTAAAATCCATTGCTAGGGTCATTTTCACTTCTGGACAGCCATCCAGTAAGATCAGAGACTTGAAAGATCACTACAGAATCTAGGCTAGAATAATTCTGGGATGTATCAATCACAGGAAACCTACAAGCTCTCCTGATTACATCAACATTGATCAACAAGTGTGAAAGAGACAATAGAAGAAGAAATAAGTGTGAAAGAGACAAGAGAAGAAGAAAGAACTAAGAGGGATTGGATTCCTCTGGGAAGATTGATTTCAGATATTCTAACGGAAAACAGGTTGATAGAACATCTGACAGAGGCTCAAGAAATCAACACTCTGGAAGCAACTGCTGGGAAACCTCTGAATGCCAAGAATCTGAAGAAAATGAAGATTATTGAAAGCATTAAGAAGGAACCAACAATTGCTTCTCACGAGGTTATCACTTCTAGGAGAATACCTCTGAAGTATTTCCCACTATTCTCCGAGATAGATGCCTCTCCAGTGATTATAGTCAGATACCTTGAAGCTTGCAAGAAAGATGGGACTATTCCAGAAATCAACATCCAAGACCTGCACAAGCCAGCTCCAGAGGTTGTACTAAAGAAATCCAGAAAGAGGAAGGCAGCAGGAGAAGGATCCTCTCATAGGACACCCAAAGCTGCGAAAAAGAAAGGTAACACGTCTTTTGTGTCTGTTGTAGAATCAATAGCTATTCCAACATCTGAAACCATTCCCCCTCAACCAACAGAAAATCCTTCACCTCAAACATTTGAGGATTTTGACATAGAGTTTGACCCATCTGTAACTCTTGGCAATTTATTAAATGAACCTCACTCCCCCAATCCAAATCCAGAGCAACATCAACCAGAACTTGCAAGAGTGCTCTCTGATATTGAACTGTTTGATCAAGACTTTTCCTCACCAATCCCAGAAAATCCAAACACTCAATCTCAACAACCAGAAAATCCATAACCACGCTCTCCTCAACCAGAACATCAAAACCTCAACTCACCCCGACCAGAAAATGAAAACCCTCTCACTCCTCAATCTGAAAATCCATCTTCTGAAACACCTGAACCAGAAATTCAACATGCTACCGCTCACTAATCAGAAGACTCCCTTTCAGACTCTGATACCACTACCCCAATTCCTAGGATAACAAAACCTCTTACGGTTCGTTTACCTCTCTCCATTCATGATATTCCAGAAATACCTTCACGATATGAATCCACACCACCAAACACTCCTCACTCACCAATCTTGATTTCTAATTCTTCAACTCCCTCACCAATCAACCCTCCAGCTGATCACCTCAGAATTGTCATTGATCTAGAAGCGTTGGACCATCTAGATTCTACCTCAAATAAAATTGCCATCCCCAAACCCAAACCAACCTTAACCAAATCAGATGTTGGTAAGAACCTGTTGATTTTTGAAACAGAAATACAAGAATGGGTTACTTCTTTGAAGCAAGCAAGTCAAGATAATTCTAATCCTGCTACTTCTGATTCTCTGTGGGATAGATTCAGAAAATGGTTCAACGCTGAATCCCAGAAGCTAAAAAAATTGAGCTATGAGATGGCTCAGCAGAACTTCAGTGATCAGCTGAAAGCCTTTAAAGATCTAGTTCTAAGCCACTGGGACAAGAAAGAAATTCTTTTGCTAGAAAATGCTCCCTAGAAAGAGCACCAACCTTCAGAAGCCACTGAACCAAATTCTGGTAGTCACCCTCTGACTACTGCTCCAGAAAATGTAATTGCAACAGAAGAAGTTGTTCAATCAGAAGACGCTGCAGAGCATTCTGAAGGACATTCAACCCCTGAAGATACACCAACTTCGTCTCTAGTCATGCAAACTCTGGAAGAGTTGAAGAAGAAGAATGCTTTAATACATGCCAGACTGGATAAGCAAAAAGGCACAAACAAAGAGATCAAGGATATATTGGACAAAAAAGAAGATACAACAAAAGAAATCAAAGACATTTTGGGAAAGCAGGAAGAATCAATCACTCAGATTAAGAGCTTGCTGGAAGCATTGTTCACACGCCTTCCCCCTTCTTCTTAGATTTTCTTTAACTTTTTATCTATATTTCTCATCTAGTCCTCTTTGTTTCTGAAAAATGTCATTACATTCTATTTTCAATATAAATCATCTTTTTGACTATGATTATATTACTTTTTGATACCTGACAAAAAGGGGGAGAACGTAAGACATTTTCAATAACAGTATACCGGGACAAAGTCTCAAACATTCTGAATATCTTAACTTCTATGTTTTTTGAAAGCTTGAACAGGAACATATTCTGATAAGGACAGAAGGAGATGCATCAAAAGCTCTGACGAGATGGAACTTCAGGGAAGTAACTCATCTATATCTGAGTAATCAACTCAGGGGGAGACTCTCTTAAGCTTTTTGTTCTATATTTTTTTATTGAAAATCCTAGTTTTTGTCATCATAAAAAAGGAGGAGATTGTTAGAACACAATTTGATTCTACAACCCTTAATTAGAGTTTTGATGATAACAAACACAGAAAAAATATGCACTCTAAATTTGTGTTGTTTCTTATACAGATGTTTTGAATGAAATATCATCAGAAGTTAAACCACGAAGGATTTCAAGCTGAGCTAATCAGAATAATTTGAAGAATGATGATCAGAATCTGCATTAAAGTAAAAGATACTCTGACACTGAGCATAAGTCTAATATACCATCAGATTTTCACATCTCTGAGTCATCAAAGTTCTGAAGTAAAAGCAGCATGCAAGATTCTAGTTCTGAAGCGTTACTTTTCAATTAAGACAGTATCATATGCAACGGCTTCATTCAGACAAGAATCTTCTCAATATGGAAATTACATTAAGTGTCCATCATCACACTTTATTTTGGACAAGATTTCCACGCTATATAAACAAGCTTAAAGGAAAAATCGTTTACGATTTTGACCAACGATTGCTCATACATCTTAAATGCTGCAAACATTCATATTCACTCATACACTCAAATTGTGTAATATATCACAGTAGTGATACCGTTTTTGTAACAAAAAACAACAGTACACAGCAAATTATTTTCTTTTGATTAAGCTAGTTTTCCTTGAGATAAACCAGGTTGTGGTTGTACTCAAGAAGACTTTGGCAGTTGTCAAAGTAGTATTGTAATCAGTTTTGATTAGTGAATTAAGTCCTCGATTGAGAGAGGCGGAATCACCTTGGCGGGTGGACTAGAGTAGTTTGAGATCAAACGAACTAGGATAAAAATATCGTGTCTACTAGTTTTGTTTTTATGTTTCAATTCAACCCCCCTTCATGTGTTTTTCACTTCTTCAATATTCTGTCAGGATCATCTGCCATCTCGCTATTCTCCCAGACAGGGCAGGTTTCTCGAAGATGTATTTTGTTGGATCCATCTTGGATATCAATAAGGTAGTATGGGTCAGCATATACTATCTTAGCCGGCGAGAAGCCCATGCCAGAGGGCAGAAAGTATTCTCGAGCAGTGAATATCTTATTTCACAGGCGGTAAACTTTTTGATCAGGTAATAAATAGCATGGTCTTTTCGGCCAGACTCGTCATGCTGCCCCAACACACACCCCATTGAATTTTCCAAAACAGTTAGATACATGATCAATGGTCTTCCCTCGACTGGTGGCATCAAAACAGGAGGCTCTTGCAGGTACTCTTTGATCTTGTCGAAGGCAGTTTGGCACTCATCATTCTATTTTACTACTTGATCTTTCCTCTGACTTCCTTCTCGGTACGAGGAGCAGGCATTTCTTGTATTGCTTTCACCTTGGCAGGATCCACTTCAATACCTTTATTGCTGACAACAAATCCTAGGAGTTTACCGGACCTCACCCCAAATGTGCATTTACTTGGTTTAACATCAGCTTGTACTTTTTTAGCCTCTCAAATAATTTCTGCAAATGATCAAGATGTTCGTCTTCTGTTTGAGATTTGACTATCATGTCGTCCACATAGACCTCTATTTCGTGATGTATCATCTCGTGAAATAAAGCTACCATGGAACGCTGATATGTTGCCCCAGCATTCTTCAACCCGAATGGCATAACCTTGTAGCAGAATGTGCCCCCACTGTGTGATAAAGGTTGTTTTCTCCATATCCTCGGGCTCCATTTTAATTTGGTTGTAGCCTGAGAAACCGTCCATGAAGGAAAACACTTTATGTTGTTTCGTATTGTTAAATTGAATATCAATGTGGGGAAGCGGGAAATCATCCTTAGGGCTTGCCCTATTCAAATCTCTATAGTCCACGCACATTCGTACCTTGCCGTCCTTTTTGGGCACGGGAACAACATTGGCAACCCATTATGGATAGGAAGTGACGGCCAAGAATCCGGTGTTGAATTGTTTCATGACTTCCGCCTTAATCTTCCCCAACATGTCTGGTCGCATATGACGGACCTTTTGTTTTACCGGAGGGCAGTCTTCTTTTTTTGGTAGACAATGTAGCACGATGTCTGCATCAAGTCTTGGCATGTCTTCATACAATCAGACAAAGACCTCAACATAATCATGTAGCAACTGAATCAGGCGCTCTTTGACACTGGGTTCCAGATTGGCACCCACCTTGACTTCTCTCTTGTCTTCTTCGGTACCTAGGTTAATTGTGTCCATTGGTTCTTTGTGGGGCTGTATGGTCCTCTCTTCTTGATGTAGTAACCTGGCGAGTTCCCCTGGTACTTCACAATCTTCCTCACCTTCATCTTCGGCTTGGTAGTTTAGATTTTCAGAGTCATAAAAGACCATAGCAGAATTGTTACCCATGGGATCCCGAATGGATGTAGATCTGCATTTTGAATGTGAGTGTGTGTAAGAGTATAGTTATCTTTGAAAGAAATGAAAATGTAAAAAAGAAAAACAATGAGCACAAAGTTTGTATGCAAAAATGTCCATGATTCATTGATGTCATATGGAAATGAGATAATAACCCTTACAAATGGACCATTGTGCCTCGGGTAAGACACAAGGTTTTAAGAGTCTGAATTGTTTAATATTACAGATCCGACAAAATTTAAAGACAAATTACTGTTGGATAAAAGTGATTGGGACAAAATCTCTAGCTTCCCAGTTGCTGAGCCCTCCACTAACAGTTGGGAAAATCCAATCCTCCAGGTTATAGCTATCTTCATCATCCTCCACGGTGTTGACTTCGTGGTTTCTAATCTTCAAGGGTGGTCCTCTGGCACGAGCGCAACGTACAACTTTCTGGGCTCCTGAAGTGAAACCCAAACCAAATTTGTCATATTTGTATGGGATATCTGGGAGTTGGCCCCAAATAGTGAATCCACCTTCTTCGATCACTGGCTTGGCATCTTTCAATGACGACATCTTGAGAGGAGGCCTTGTAACCTTTGGGACTTGGGAAATAAGCTTGGTTGCTTCCACAGTTTGCAGGACTTTTTCAAAGTGTTGGAATGGAGTTTCAATAAATTTACCATCTAATTCCACATATCTGAATGAATTTAGATGACTGACCATATACTCTTCTTCTCCATGAACGATGATGATTTTCCCCTGAATTGGATATTTCAGCATTTGATGCAACGTAGATGTAACAACACCAGCATTATGAATCCACGGTCGGCCTAATAAGAAGAAATATAAAGGGAGAATATATATTACATAAAAAGTTGAATCAAATGTTTGGATTCCAACTTTTATGAGGATGTCCACTTCCCCATGCACCATCCTCTTTGAGCCGTCGAAGGCCCTCACTACTATGTTGCTAGGTTTCAAGGTCAATCCTTCACAGTAAAGCCTATCAAGAGCCTTTTTAGGCAACACATTCAGAGACGAACCAATGTCAACCAATACATGAGCCAAAGTCGTGCCCCTGCATTTGACTGAGACATGTAATGCCTCGTTATGCTTCCTCCCCCTTGGCAATAAATCAGCATCCGGAAAACCTAAACCATTATCTGCGGTCAAGCTGGCTATGTAGTCTTGGAACTGATCGGCAGATGTTTCTTGGGGTACATGGGCAGTTTTAAGGAATTTTACCAAGGCCTTTGCATGAGCCTCAGAACATAACAATAAAGCCAACATGGAAATTTTGGATGGAGTTTGCCCCAGTTGTTCGACTACGTTGTAGTCGCTTCTTTTTATAATCTTTAGAATTTCCTCCATCTCTTTTCGGGAGGTCTCAGGGATAGCTATTGATTGTTCCTTCATCCGGACAGGCTCAACCAGAATACCTTTGCCTCGAGTCTCGATTGACTCGGCAGTAGGAATGTCAGTAGGGGTGATGACAGGGACTGTAATAGTTTTGTCAATAGGAGTATTAGCATAGATGATTCCAGGACTGAGAATAGCCTTTGGAGGAGCAACAACAACATGAATGATTACAGGTCCAAAAACAACTTTGGGAGGAGAAATTTCTGGAGAGAATACCCTTCCACTTCGGGTTATCTTGCTAGTCCCTGCGATGTTACTGATATCGGAGTCAACTTTCTCAGGACTTGAATTTTCAGTAGCTAGCCAATCTTGCTTGATACCGTGATAGTAGACATCACCTCCATAATTCCATGGGACGGTTTTGTCTGACGAATACGGGTTTGGTCCAGGCATCATAATTATCAACGGAGCTACTTTAGGAACTGATGTAATTCTAACAAGTCTTTTGGTGGAGACCCTGGAAGAATTGGCGGAAATGGTCACTATGGAAACATCATTATAAGAAACAGTTGGAATAGAAGTCTTCTCGAAAAAAATCTCCTTGTCATCTATTAGGCATTGAACGCCTGCTTTTAACAAATGACAATTGGTTGGTGAGGATAAACAAAAATGACAGCTTTCATCGCAGCCTGGGAATACACTGGCATTCAAAAAGTTCTTTTTGATAGTCAGGAGTGAGGTCACAAGTTCATCAACCAAAGTAACAAACATATCTTCCTCAACGGTGTTGACATCACGGTCGTGCTTGGGCATAGGGGCAGTGATAACATTGGGAATTTTTGGCGCGTCGAATTCAATCTCTTTGGCTTCAAGAAGGTCTTGTACCTTGTTTTTCAGAGCCCAACAGTTGTTAGTGTCATGGCCGGGACTCTCAGAATGGTATGCACAACGGGAATTAGGATGATAATGAGGAGAGGTTGTGTTACGATTCTTTGGAGCTTCTTTCAAAGTCACTAGATTGGATCTTAACAAATGTGGAAATACTTGAGATAGTGTCATATTAATTCGGGTGAACTGTCTGACTGGTCTTTCCGTTCTTGGTTGGTTGCTTATTTGCTGAGCAGGTGCGGGTTTAGGAATCATGACAGCCCTCACCATTGGACGGCATTCAGTTCTATCTTGATTTCTCTGAGGATATATAACAACAACTTCTTTTCTTCCAATAAATGGTTTTCTTACAGAAGTAGAGGATGCATCTTTTTGAATCTTCCCATTTTTTATCCTGGCTTCCACTCTTTCTCTGGTCAATATCAATTTGGTAAAACCTGCCGAGGAACTCCCAATTAAGTGATTAAAGAAAGGACCAGACAGTGTATCCAAAAACATATCTACTAACTCTCTTTCAGATATGGGAGGTTTGACTCTTCCTGCTAAATCCCTCCATTTTTTAGCATAGGCTTTGAAGCCTTCACTTGAAACCATGGCCATACTCTGGAGTTGAGTATGGGTGGGAGCAAGGTCTGCATTATATTGGTATTTTTTGTAAAAGGCAGCGACAAGTTCTTCCCAATTATGAGCATTGGCTCTTTCTAGCTGATAAAACCAATCAAGTTGAGTTCCAGATAGACTGTCTTGAAAGAAGTGTACCCATAAATTCTTGTCAGTAGTATGAGGTTGTATTTTTCTCACATAGGACCGGAGATGCATTTTGGGACATGAAACCCCATCGTATTTGGCGAACACCGGTGCCTTGAATTTTGGAGGAATGACAATCCCAGATACTAACCCCAACTCCTCAAAGTCTAGTCCAGGCACTTTTTGAATTTCCATCGCACTTAACTGTTCTTCCAGATGCTTATACTTGTCGTTGGCCGGGGGATATTGTTCTTCAGAATAATCTTCTTCTTCCTCTTCCTCTTCTGAATCTGGCTGGGCAACTGCTTCCTTGCCTTTTCCATCTTTATTATCTTTCTCACCAGATGACGTTGCATAGTCTAAGGTCCGTCTAGCTTGTCCGTGAAACCTTCTTCCCATATTTAGAACTCTGGTTATCTTCTTTTTTTTCTTCTTTTTCTCTTCAACCAGCAAGGTCTTCAAATCTTCTTGTCCTTTGGCTAGAGTTAAGAACATTTGTTGAAACTGAGCATTTTATGCTTGGAGGTCCTTCACCGTTTGTTCGAGATCCATCTTACTGAAATAAACAGTAGAAAGATGAGGAGACTTGTCGTAAGAAACCTACCTATGTTATGATGAATGGTAAATGCATATGCAATGATTTCAAGGAACTTAGAGATTTAAAATTGCTTTAGACCAAAAAGGAACACACGTCATATTAATAAATTAAAGCTTGAGTAAATCATGTCTCTTTTGGGCTTACAAAGAAATACAAAAACTCTAAGATAAAAAATTTGTACGCATCTTTTTTGGTGTGATGTAGGCATTCAGGCTCCGTTCCTCATGAAGTTGTTTAGTGAGTTCCAAAACCTTCTTCTCGCTAGTGTAGAATTGGGTCTCGAAAGTGTCTCGCTCCCCCTTGAGTTGTATCTAATCTCTTTGTAAGTCTTCAAGAGAGGTGGGCATGTCAGGATGCAAGATAGTGTGTGGACCATCTCCTTCCATAACAGGCTTAATGATTACCGGGAGAATGGAGGGATAAGGAATCATAAGACTCTGAGCACGAGCTCGTACCCATTTGAGGTAGGGCTCAAGAGGGATGGAATTTTTATGCCCCAATGTCTTGCTATATACCTTGTTCAACATCCTCCAAACTCGGATAAACCTCTGGCGATGACCTTGATCGTTGTTCTCGTAGTCAAATACCAAACCTTGAATCAACATCTCATGTGGACCATCCCTTAGGGCATAACCAAATTGTCTTAAGGCTAAGAAAGGGTTGTAGGTGATACCTCCCCTAATTCCAAGTAAAGGGACATTAGGGAATTCTCCACAACGGTGGACGATGGTAACATTCTCAAAAGAGCGGGAACACCAATGAATGTATGAATGTCTGAGCGTCATTAACCTTTGTGACCACCTTGAACCTTGCTCGTTCTTCAATACAGATTAGGGAAGATAATAAATAAACCATATTTCCAAGAGAGGAGTACAACACATGAGGATACCTCTTTTCCTCATAATGCGAGTGTGAAAATAATGTAGGATGTCCCCTAGCAAAGTAGACATCGGGTTGCGGGATATGAAGATTTTGACGGTGTTCACGTCTATGAGTTGGTCAGGATTTGGAAACAAAACCATCCCATAGATGAGGAGAGCCACAATTTCCTCAAAAGCTTACAAATCAAAAGAGTTCCAACAGTTTTGGGCTTTCTCAAACAAGAACTTTACTAGGAAACCCTTGACACCACTCCTTGTTTCCCAATGGGTTGTGATATTAGATGGTTGCAAGTGTAGAGCTTGAGCAATCTCTTCTGGCTTTGGATCTCTTTCCATACCGTTGAAAGGTAGTTGATTGAGAATGGGAATCCTCAAGAGTTTGGAGTTCTTCTAAAGTTGGCACAAGTTGATAATCGGGAAATGTGAAGCAATGGTGTAAAGGATCAAAGAACTGAAAGAGAACCTTCATCATGTCTTCATCAGTGTTGGAGGTAACCAAGTTTAGTAGGCGACCACGTCTCTCGGTAAATGGAGAGTTTTCAGGAATCCTTGATTATAGATCTTTAAGTTGTGGAGGGATCCTTACAAGATTGACTTGAATGGTTTTCCTGCGAATAGAATCCATGTCCTACAAAATAGAACAAAGATAAATCCCAAGATCCTTGAAATGGTTTGTGAATATGATTATGATGTTATGATGTTCATGATGTTATGTACAAGTAAATATACACAAACAAATAAAACAAGTCCTTAGGTTTAGGATTGCATGGAGTCTCATAGGTAAGTTCCCTCTTGATGTTTAGTTGGCTCAACCTGTCCTAGAAAGTAACCGGGTTATAAGGGATCTCAATATCACTAATATTTCCCACAAGCTTCGTTCCGATCGACAACTGTCTTGCCACCAAACAAAGCTCAGGAGTCAAATCTCAATGAGTGTAGTATCGAGTATCAACCAACTTCGAACTACACTAAAGCCGGTCATCTCACTACGTCTTAATGGCCAAGTTGGTCAAGTAAAGGTTCTAAAAGTCAGTTAGTGCTTCATGACATCACTCAGCGGCCCCGTATTCTCCTTGACTACTCAAGGGCTACCGGTACCCACAAATATGTCACACTAACATAGCTATTTCTTAGACCATGTTGGTATACCCCGCACAGTTTCCACAATGTATTGCTACCTACCTATAAGGTATCCTAAATTCAGGTAGAGGATTTAAGCTCAAACAAGGAACCAAAATGTAAAGCAAGCAAGTCAAACAATGAAAGCAAATAAAGGTGATCTAGCGCTAAGGTAACCCCACTTTTAAGTCTTCCCCAGCAGAGTCGCCGGTTCTGTGATACGGTGGGAGAACTGACTTGGGTGTTTTGCGTTTGATCGTAAATGTTGCGGTTAGCAAGATTCACCACCGACTTTTCTTTTATCTAAAAGGAAAGGTGAAAAAGCACAGGAAAGACCTTTGTGATTACTTCTTGAGTTCGGGGGGTAGATTATGAAGGTATTAGCACCCTTTTCATCCATGGTTTTCCATGGGCTCTTAGTTACTTGCTAGATCACTTGCTTTTGTTTGAAATTGTGCTTTGTGTGGTTTTTGAAAGTATTTTGTAAAGAGGCCATTGATTAGGCAAACTTTTTAATGATTCTCGTTCGTAAGAATGTATACAAAGATGTTGATCGTTTTAAAATGTTTTCAAGTTTGTAAGATGTTTTGAAAGTGTAGGTGTTTGTTTTGAAAAAAGAATGGATGTTTTGTTTTGAAAGTGAGCAAGTAACTAGGAGCCTTCTACCTACTAAAAGTCTTTCATGTTCATTTCCTCTTTCCTTTGACATTTTTTTCTTACCATTGATTTGGTAAGTAACCCTATCTTTGGATGTAAACGGGACGGGCGTGGGTCATCGTATAACCATGATTAGCAATGTTGCAAGGCATCTTAGCATTTTCTTTTAGGGACTAAGATCATTTGAAAGGCAATATAGATAGCGTCATCGAGGGACTATGATCTTATATTTTGCTTGCTTTTGCTAAGATACCTCACATGCATAATATTGCTATTTTGCAAGGCAACCAAGTGGGTTTTACCCTAAGGATGTTTGTGTGCAAGTGTATTGTTTTTCATGCTTGGTTTTGTCTTTGATTAGGGTTTTCTAATTGATTGGTTTTAGTCTTTCCATACAAACCTTAATTACTAGCATTTATATATAAAGCGATAAATTGCGGAATTTAAAATTACTACGCTATTAAAATACTTGTGGGAGGGGTGTACAAATTACAAATGGGGATTGCAAGAAAATAAAGCCTAATTATCTATTACAACCATATTGAATTTGGATAAATAATGTACAAAAATGAATAAATATACAAGAATGTAAATATAAAGAAAATGGATGTTTGTTTGGGTTTTTCTAGGAAAGGGTTTGGTTTTAAACTAATTAACTAAAAGAAAATAATTAATTAAAATAGTAAAAAGTAAACCTAAAATTACTAGGAAAAGAATTTAAATAAAACCCTAATCCATTAATTGATTAAAAAATAAATTAAGTTTATAAGAAGAATATTTTTGGTATTTTTGTCTTAAAAATAATTTATAGTATTATAAAATATTTTTGGTCTTTTTTATATTTTAAAATAAAATATTTAAATTGTGTAAAAGAAAATAACTAAAACCCTAGTTTTTTTTAATTTACAAATCAATTAGTAAAATAAATAAAGTATGATTAAATAAAATAATTTTTTTGAGTAAAAAATAAATAAACTATATCAAAATATAAATCTAATGTTTTTATATTTTTTCTGATTTTTTTAGTATTAGATAAAATATTTAAGAAAAAAAATAAATAAAAATGAGAAAAAAGAAAAGAAAATGGGCCAGGGGTGTGAATACCCAGCAAAGGGGGTCAGAAGTAAAAAAATAAAGCCCCAAGGGGATGAGGCCCCGCGCTGCCAAAAAAGTCAGAATATGTGAAAAATATGGTAAAATCCAAAAGGGTACCACTGGGGCTCGAACCCAGGTCCCTATAGTCACAAGCGCGCGCTTCTACCACTGGGGTAGCTATACATTCGTTTATTAATATCAAACCATAAATATATATGGTAAACATGTTCCTGAGGCCAACTTCATCTTCAACCTCACGCCCAACCTGAACCTCTGTATCTTATTCAATTCTCAACCAAAATGAAAAATGTAAACAAGAAACTTGTGGCAAATTTCCTCACGATTTCAGAAATGCAAAGCAGTAAAATTATAGAACAAAGACAAAAATGAATTTTAATGGCCCTAATCTGAACCCTAAAAGTTTCAGAAACTTCAATCTTAAAATTCTCTAAGCTCAAGCAATATAAATGAAAACTATGGACATGGTTAGCTTCAGGGCAATGATATCTACATTTTTTATTCACAAATAAACCATTAATGATGCTTGTATGAAAAGTTCAAAGTTGAGATAACTTACCTTGCAAGAGGGTATCGTGTTTTGAGTTTGAGTAGCTTTTAGTGATTTCTAATGATTGTATTAGCTTCCTCAAGTTCCCAGGAAGCAAATGTGATGCTTAGCTTGAGCTGAAAGTGCCTGAGGAGTTATGGAGAAGTCAAGGTGCAAGGTGCTGATTTTGAAAATGGTGGATGATAATGGAGGTGTTACAGTGGTGTTGCAGGTGTTGGGATTGTTAGTGTATGTTATTTAGAAGCTTTTGGAGATTGGATTCAAAACTCAGAAATGGCAAGTTTTGAGGTGTTTTTGGTGATTTTGTGTTCTTGTTTTTTTCAGGGCTCAAGCAAGCGTGGGATTTGTGGAAAATAACTTGTGTATGTATAAGCAAAAGGTCTTGGGTGCTTTTGAGAGTCAGAAGTAAAAGTTACAAGCTAATGGCTATGTTACTTGATTTTCAAGAAAAGTGGGAAAAACAAGTTTCAAGAGGAAGTACAAGCATGGGCTGGGTGATTGTAAGTGTTGATATCAACTTATCTTGAGTTATAAGACATGTATGATCAGAAAAGAACAAGTGCAAGGCTCAAGAACAAGTTTTATGCAAAAAACTACTTTATCAAAATGGCATTGTGCACTTTCTTCCCAAAATGGATATAAAGCATGGCCTTTCATTGAATGCTTCAATTGATACTTCTAACAGCTGTGCAAGCAATTAATTATGGAGTTCCTAACAAGTTTGAGGCCTGAAAAGTAGAGGTTATGCAGCATAAGTTTGAATTTTGAATCTTGTTCATCACAAAATGTATTGTAATTCAAGTATGAAAACCCTAACTTCATCTCTTCGATT
This sequence comes from Vicia faba, assembly GCA_948472305.1. Lineage (NCBI taxonomy): Eukaryota > Viridiplantae > Streptophyta > Magnoliopsida > Fabales > Fabaceae > Vicia > Vicia faba. The sequence goes on from OX451737.1 coordinate 1,240,228,424, forward strand.
CTCCTTACTCAAAACTGATCTCAATGATTTCCTTGATATTTTGGAAAGCTTGTAATATGCTATACAACCCCTCTTTGGATCTATTTTGAAAATTCACCTTGGAACTATATGAAAAAGTGCCATGAAGTTAGGTCAAAATCCTTACCAAATTAGGGCAAAATTTCACTAATTGTTTTTTTTCATGACCATGTGTTCTTAAAATTATAACTTGAAATCCAAGCACTTTTGGAAGGAGTTGTGTAAAAAAATGTTGTATATTTAATTGATATATACAACTTTCATGTTGAAAGTTTCTTTTGAATCATCTTGCATCATGGTGAAAATTTTGCTCAAAGTTGTGAAAAAATAAGAAATTTTCAACACTTAGAAAAATTTCTAAGTTTATAAATTTTAACTTTTCAAAATGAAATCTTGAATTTTTTATTTATTGATGAATAAGTTTCATATTTTGACATGCTTTGATTAATTGTGATCTTTGACATTTGATTTTGACCAAAAAGTCAAAGTTTGACTTTTCAGTATACAGTTGACTTTTGATCAGTTGACTGAAAATTCATCTGTCAATCCATTGGACTTTGAACAATGTTTTGAGCCATGTCATTAGGTCAAAATGATGCAATTGGACTCTTGAGATCATGCCTTAAACCAATTGATCATTTGCTAGGTCAAAAATCAGAAATTGCCCTTTCCCAGTCAAAACCCTAATTTTGACCATTTTGCCCTTTTGAAGATTTGATCAAATTTTTTAAGGAATTGTGGTCCAAAATTGATCAAATGATACATATGAGTTTAAAATGTTTATGTGGATAAAAAGTTATGAAGTTTGACTGTAAATTGGCCACAGTTGACTTTTTTCTCAATATAGCTGATTTTTATGTCAACTGCTCAATTGATTGAGTAAAAGTATGATCCAAAGCTTAAAACTTGACATGAGTAATATTGAGGGTACATAGTTATCCATGAAAGTCATATGGGGCATTGGAAGTTTAAATATCCTTGTGCAATCTCAAACCCTAATTTTGGTCATTAGTGCTTAAGGAGGTGTCTTGAGCTGATCAACCCTAGTGCAGTCTTGAGCCAAAGGAGATCTTGTAAGAAAATTCTTGATAAATGAGAGGGAAAATTTTGGGGTACAACAACTACGTATAAGAGCAACGACACCGACTCGAACTAACTAAGTAACAACTATCCTTCTTGACTACCTGCACGTTACCAACATAGGGCAACATTCAAACAAAAGGGCTGAGATATCGAACTATATAATTGAGTGTATGATAAACAATATGTTAGATCAGATCACATAAAATCACCACTTCACAACTTACAAACAACTTTAATCATAATAAAACATCGACACGACATAACGACTAATTCATAACTTTTAGATAATACATGTCACAACAAGTCAACAACATAAAGCAACAACAAATATATCATCACCACAACTCAAGATGCAACATCAAATGCGACTCAATTTCAATGCACATGCATGTGGTACCATCGGAGCAGAACTCCCAACTTAATAATCTGCCAATTAATAGAGGCATCAACAAGGCATAAGCCTTCTTCTTAGTTTTCCAATCTAGGCCATCACAGAGTATGCAAATGTATATGACTCAATGAATGAACTATCACATACTCACAACAATCATCATCCATCGCAAGGCATAATCCCACATCACCATTATTACCAGTAAATAGAGGTAATAATCATCATTTAAAATTCCCTGCAACTTCGCATTACCAACAAGAATTCACAACAACTTAACAACAATTCAACAGTGGCCATACGCCTACAACTTAGCAATATTTCAACACTGGCCATATGCCTATAACTTGATATTTCAACAACAACAATTAGCGAAACGTTGGCATAAGCCTACAACTTAGTACATCACAATAACAATAACATATCAACAGTAGTAATTCGACAACAACATCAACCAGAAAACAACATTGACCATAAGCCTAACAATTCGATACCACCTGAAATTCATATTTTTCAGCAAAGTATTCAACACACAGTGTCGACTAAAATATACAACAATTGTTCCGTATAATTATTCAGATAAATCGACCATACTGGCTTAATAATTATCTGCTAAAATTACTACTTTTATATGCTACGACGTCCCGTGTAATTAATCGGACAATCCTACTATAACCGGCTAATTATTCCTCTTCCCAAATTACTAATATTTCTACTCTGTATTAATATTATTAAGATCATCTTGTTACTGTTATTTCACAAGCTCTGCTACTTGTAATTACTATACTGCTAGATTATTATCCTACTAATTTATTACTGTTAATGCTATTTAGGTATAATAATCTTTAATTAAACATGAGCTACATGATCAAGGGATACTAAGTTCTTCAAATAAAATATGGGGCCTTAATGTAATCAATTATCAAATGGACTAAACTGGGAAACTATATAAAACTATTGTGCGTGTCGTCACAAGTGGTGTGCTCCTCGACACACCTTCCTTTTTACAACATGGTGCCTATAGGAACCCATTCCCATGCCCCTCGGCATGCCCATTATCTATGTGCCACTCGGCACACACATTGTGCCCCTCGGCACAGTGTGTTTCCAGTCCCCGGTTACACAAATTTTTGTAATTCCTTTTTATTTTCAATTTTCCTTCGATTAACAGTATTTCAATCCAACCAACACAACATATAATTATAATAATACCACAATTACACCAACATCAATCTATAATAATTCTCCAACAACAGAGTCATCAATTGAATTCCTGCAACTTTATCAGGAAACACAACATTACGGTAGCAACAAAACAACAACCTTTCACACAGAATCACACACGATAATTTTATATAACCAACCCACATATCATTTATCATATACCCAATTATAGAGAAAGAACTTCACCCTTACCTTGTGTAACACGGTGGGAGAACTGACTTGGTTTGTTTTGCGTTTGATCGTAATTGTTGCAGATAGCAAGAGTCGCCACCAACTTTTCTTTTATCCAAAAAGGAAAGGTTGAAAAGAATAGGAAATACCTTTCGAGATTATTTCTTAAGTTTGGGGGGTAGGTTATCAAAAAGGGAAGGTGTTAGCACCCTTTTCATCCGTAGTTATCAACGGGATCTTAGTTTCTTGCTAGATCACTTGCTTTTGTTTGAAAATATGCTTGTGGTGTGGGTTTTGAAAGTATTTTGAAAACGTCTTTGTAATGATTCTCATTTCTATAAGAACACGTACAAAGTGTTGGTTTTGAAAATAGTTCAAAGAGGTGTTTATGGAATGTGTTGTTGAAAGTGATTTTGAAAAGTTTCTTTATAATGATTCTCGTTTCTATAAGTATGCGTACAAAGAGTTTTGTATTTTGAAAATGTTTCAAATGAAAGTGTTGGTGTATAAAATGTTTTTGTTGTGAGAAAGCGAGCAACTATGAGCGTCCTACCAACTTAAAAGGTCTAATTTTCTTTTCGTACTCCTTTAGAAGTTGCTATGTTACCATTGATTGACAAGAAGCCCCATCGTTAGATGTGAAGGGACGGGCATGGGGCGTTTGCATAGAAATAGAATGAAACCTATGGGACATTTCAGCAATGTCGTTTAGGGACTAGATCGTCTACCGAAGGCAACATCGAGGGTCATCGAGGGACTACGATCTTTTATCGAGGGTCTTTTGCTAAAACGCCCATGTTCGAGGGACATGACTATTTTTTCTGATAGGAAATAAGGTGGGATTACCCTAAGGGTGCTAGTGTGCAAGTGTTCTTGATTGCATGCATTTTAGTCTTGGTTAGGATTATCTATTTATTGATTTCATGTCTTGCCATATTCAAGGGACATGACTATTTTCTGAGGCAACAAGTAAGATTCCCCTAGAGGTGCATGTGTGTGAATAATGTGTTTGACTTGTATGCATTTTGTATTTGAATTTTAGGGTTGTCTACTTGTTGGTTTTATCTTACCATACATCCTAATTACTAACATTTGTACAAAAGCAATAAAAATGTAGAAAATAAATCCTACACTATTACAACCATATTGAATAGAAAGAAAATGTAAAGACAAAACAAAATAAAAGAAGGAAAAATGAGTGCTTCGATTCTGCTCTTTCTGGATTCCTTCAATTTGGCCTGGAAGTAGTAAAGACATGTCTTTCAATTTCACCCTTTTCCTATTTCTTTCGAGTGGGACCTGGAAGTCAGTGTGGCCATCCCTCTGGATGTTTATTTTGTTTCAGGCCTGGCAGTCAGTATGGACAATCTTCTGGATGCTTCTTTCAATTGAGGTTAGCAGTTAGCGTGAGAGGCAACCTTCGATTCCTCCTTATGGTTGCTGCATCTGACTGGGCCAGGGAATCAGTGTGAACACTTTTCTTTTCTCCCTTTTGGATCCTTCGTTTGGACTGTGAAGCAGTAAGGGGGTGAAGCTTGAGGCTTCGTTTCACACAAAAACTCCTTTTTTCATTTGGGGCCTATAATGGTTAGTTCTACCATATATTTGACCAGAAAACAAACAAAAAGGGCAGAAACGAAAAGTAAACAAATGTCATGTACATGCTTGAAACGAAAGGAATGACTAATCACATGTTATGCTAGAAACGAAAGGTTCAAGGTGAAGAGAAACATACCTTGCTTCAAGCTGGAACGTGTATATTGGACCTTGAGTGGCTGCTCTAGATACTCCTAGATTCGAAGGGAAGAAACGAAAGTGGCATTTCTAATGTTGGATTCGAAGGCCCAGAAGAGTGGGTGTGGTGCTTGTTACTCCTGGATTCGAAGGAGAAGAACAGGTGTGGTGTTCTTTCGAAAGAAAAACAAAGTGTGGGGTTGTTCCTGGATTCTAAAGTGAAAGGAACAAAGGTATGATATTTAGATTCTGGTTTTAGTGTTTGAGAATCTTAAGAGTTTAAGAGTTTTTTGAGAGTTTGATGACTTTTTCTGAAGATTCGTTCCACCACCCAAAAGTGCTCTTTCAGGTTGCAAATGTTTCTCTATTTATAGAGAAAGGGTTAAAAGTGCTGAAGTAACCAGGTTTGTAGGATAACAAACCATGGTTTGGTTGAAAATGAAACAAGTTTAGTCCCTTTTCGTTGTTCCCACGTTTCAAGTACAAGTGGGGGCCTGCTGTCTGTTGGGGGCAGGTGATTGTACGTATGCCTTTGGCACTGCTTTGATTCAGACAAAAATCAGATTGGGAGCTGACTTTGTGATTAAAGTACTCTTTATGAAAAAAGGGTATGTAGCTTTTTTCTATTTTATCCAAGAATAGTATTATCTAGTAGACAAAGCTTCAAACCTTTGTATAAGTCTCTGATTATGTAAATATTTGGAAGAAAAATAGCCTGAAAAGTGAGATTTGGAGGATAAGGCTATGAGATTTTCTCAATGTTCTTCAAACAATCGAAGCTTTGTGGGAAGATGGCTCTTGTCCAATCGAAGGCTTGCCTTCCAGAGGTCACATGGCCAAACAAAAGGGTACATGCAGGAGGTCCCTGCCTTGTGCCTGCTCGCATGAAGGAAATCTTGGCTTTGTGGTGTCAAAGGCAAACATGTAGGGTGCAAATGGTGCAATAGAAGGAAACCTTCAGAAGGCCATTGCCTTCTGAATCGAAGGATACATTTCAGAAGGTTATTGCCATATGAATCAAAGCTATTTGAAGATAAGTGTTTCCCTGTTGAAGCTTGCAGCAAGTTGTTTCAAAGGGAGACTTTTCCCAGTCAGAGCTTGCATACAGGTAACCATTGCATTGTGGGTGCTACTGTGAATCCAGTGAATCCTTGCTATAGGGAGGCTTTTGCCTTGTGCATTCTAGCATGGTTGGAGCCCCTTGATTTATGAATCGAAACATGCAGGAAAGAGGCCATATGGCCAAACGAAAGATGTATACCAATCTTGCACAAAGAAACTAAAATGTTCAAACGAAGTAGGAATTGAACTTTCCCAAAAGAAGTCCAGTGCCCCAACGAAGCAGGAATCTTGCTTAAAAGAAGTCAAATGTTCAAACGAAAACTCTGAACCAAATCTTGCATCAAAGGAGCCAAAGTGCCCAAACGAAATACGCATGCAGGAAGTAAAAATGCCCAAGCGAAGCTTGCATCAAGGGAGGGTCACATGCCCAAACGAAAGAGGCATGCAGGAAGTAAAAATGCCGAAACAAGGCTTGCATCAAGGGAGGACCACATGCCCAAATGAAAGAGGCATGTAGGAAGTAAAAATGCCCAAACGAGGCTTGCATCAAGGGAGGACCACATGCCCAAACGAAAGAGGCATATAGGAAGTAAAAATGCCTAAATGAGGCTTGCATCATGGGAGGGCCACAGGCCCAAACAAAAGATGCATGCAGGAGGTAAAGGATGTATGCAGGAGATAAATTGTGAAATTGAAGGATGCCAAAAGGAGGTAAAAGGTGCACTTGAAGGAAGCCAAACAGGAGGCCTTTGCCTCCTGAATCGAAGGAAGCTAACATGAGGTCTTTGCCTCCTGAATCTAAGGAAGCTAACATGAGGCCCTTGCCTCCTGAATCAAAGGTTGTTATTTCAAAGGGAAACAAATACTCAGTCGAAGCTTGCCTGTAGGGGAGAGTTTAGTCAAAGTTAAGCATGAATCGAAGCAAACTTGTTTTTCTTCAATTTTGTCAGAAAAATCAAATTTATCTGCTTTGCTCTTTCAATAGTTTCATTTTTAACCCGATGCTTGGAAATCCAACATAATCCTTGGAAATCACAGGGGGAATTAAAAATCTAATGGTACTTGTGTAAATTCAGACTCTAGTTTTGAGTCATCAGTGTTGAGGAAGTATCTTGAACTGATCCAACCTTATGCAGCCTTGACTCAACAAAAATCTTGTGAGAAAATTCATGAAGAATGGGAGGGCAAATTTTAGAGTACAACAGCTGCCCTTGTTCAATTTTCTTAAACCTGAAGAGTTAGATTGGCGAGTTTTCCATTCGTGACTTAAAAGTGGAAGATTATTGAACACTAGAGTGCCCAGAACTTTCCACTCGATGATGTGGTGGTTGATTGTGTAGGGAATGGGCTTAATGATGCCATTTGGAGAGTTGTCGAAGATGGGCTTACAGATGCCATCAAAAGTGATTGTTGATAAAAATTAGACTCAATCTAAGCTTGACTGTAACTGGGAGAAGTTTCTAAATAAATCTTTGGTTGATTTAACTCTGAATGATATGCTGGAAGGGACCCGTGTTAAGCAGTGTCTGGAAATGTATTAGAAGGAATATGAGTAAGATTACTTTATGATGAGCCTGTGTAGGGCTGCTTTAGGAGATATATGTGAGGGTAACCTAGGTAGGGCTGATGAATCCGTGTGAAACTGCATTTGAAGATATACGAGAAGGAAACTGGGTAGGGTTGCTTCATGATGAGTCCGTGTAAAACTGTATCTGGAAATGTCTAAGAGGGAACCTGGGTAGGGTTTCTTCAGGATGAGTCAGTGTAAAACTGCATCTGAAAATAAGAAAGAACCTGGATAGGGTTGCTTCAGGATGAGTCCGTATAAAACTGCATCTGGAAATTTCTAAGGAACTTGGGTAAGGTTGCTTCAGGATGAGTACGTGTAAAACTGCATCTGGAAATGTCTGAGAAGGAACCTGGGTATGGTTTCTTCAGGATGAGTCAGTGTAAAACTGCATCTGGAAATGAGAAGGAACCTGGGCAGGGTTTCTTCAGTTGTTCGAGTAGATAGTTGTCCTATCTTGTTTCAGGTATTAATCTATAATCAGTCATTCACAGATAGTTTTCCTAGCTTGTTACAGGTATTAATCTGGAACTTGAAAATGTTGGTCACATAGATAGTTGTCGATCTGGTTTCAGGTATTAATCTCTGACCTGAGAAAGAAAGATAGTTTTCCTGGCTTGTTACAGGTATTAATCTTCAATCTCTTCATGTAGATAGTTTTCCTGGCTTGTTACAGGTATTAATCTATAATCATTCATCCACATATAGTTTTCCTGGCTTGTTATAGGTATTAATCTGGAACTTGTTTTTGGCGGTCGTTGAGATAGTTGTCCTGTCTGGTTTCAGGTATTAATCTCTGACTTGAGAAAGAAAGATGGTTTTCCTGGCTTGTTACAGGAATTAATCTTTAATCTCTTCATGTAGATAGTTTTCTTGGCTTGTTACAGGTATTAATCTACAATCAGTCGTCCACAGATAGTTTTCTTGGCTTATTACAGGTATTAATCGGGAACTTGTTCTTGTCGGTTGTTGAGATTGTTGTCCTGTCTGGTTTCAGCTATTAATCTACGACCTTTTGAAAATGGTTGTGGTATTTGCCAAAAAGGATTTTTGTTGATTGAATTTTCCCTGCAAGGAAGAGGGTTAGTTGCATGCAAATGTTTGCATGGCTTGATGATGTTCTCAAAATAAATGAGATTATGATGTATGCATTTATCATGTATATAATATGATGCATGAATGAGAAGTATTTGTTGAAATGTGTCTTTGTCTTGGAAAATAAATCCTTGACAAGTGTTGGGGAGTTTTGGGAAGTTAAATCTCGGACTGCTGTTGGAGATGAAGAGTATGTGCATCTTCGATCTTTGTTTAGAATGTTTTCGCTGGAGATTCCCATTTTTGTTGTTTTGAGAACTCCAATGGGGGATGTTGACTTTGGTTGTCGAAAACTCTATGGAGAGTGTTGATTCCTGCTTGGGGAAAATAGTTTAGGAGTCTTAGTTGTTCGTTGCTCTATTGGGGAGGTATCTCTTGATGAAAGAGAAAGGAAGTTAACAACTTGTTAGGGATAAAGAAGTTAACTGTTATCTGGTTGTCTCCCAGGCTTTGTAGCCATTCACTGGGGGTTGTAGAAAAGTCTACCGAGGAAGAGGGGTTGTGGCCCCTTGATTTTTAGTAGTCGGAGAGGCAAAATCAAGCTGGGGAGTTTGCAGTTTGTTGGGGAAATAAACCATGTTGCCAATCTGTTGGAGAGGTGTTTTCTTTTGGCAGAACTCCTCGGGGATTCTTGAGATCAACTCAGTTGGGGAGAAGTTTTTAGAGATTGAAACTTTGGCTGGGAAGCACCCTATGAAAAGGACTTTATGGGAGATTTGTCACTGCCCCTAGTAGCAAGTATTATAGCATTGCCAAAAAAATGTTTACTTGGTCGTATGTGACCTTTTGCTAGAATTCAAGTTCAATGCTCCAAGTGATTCAGATAAAGACCTGCCCCTGGTTACTCAGCACTTTTTGAGAGATTTCTTGGAATCTTGACTTGACTGCCCCAGATGTGCTGGACAGTGACATGTCATGCCCCCTTGCTTATAGGAGATTTGTCATTGGAAGTGTCATCCCATTTGAAGTGATCTTGTTTGCTGAGAGATCATTTGTTTACTGGATATTCTTCGTGTGAATTTATCTGCTGTCAAACAATTAGCCATATGCAAACAACGATATTCAAATAATTCAAAGTTTATGCTTGTCTTAAAGTTTTGAAAATGCAGTTTTAGCAAGTAAAGAGTTTTGTAGGAATATGAATTCAACTCAGAATTTGGAGTAAAGCCTTACAGGAGTCAGGATACCTTTCGTAACAATATGCTTTTGAACTAACCTATGCTTCAATTAGGACTTTTGAAGGTTGTAGTGTGGCTTGGTTCACAGTTTAAGAAACTAAGGATAAAGCTCAAAGTGTATTTGTACCCGCCCGTTCTTCGTGATGTTCTCTAGTCCTAAGCTCAGTCAATTGTGGGTTTGAACTCCAATTGAGCCTAAAATGATGTTTTGGTGATGGTTCAGACACTTGGAAGTTTATTTGCAAAGGCAGTCGTTTTACAACATTTTTCATGTTGTCGAGGATTTGTAGTGACCTCTTTTAGATTTGTTATCCCCGATTTTTGTCTAACTGTTCTTGTTTTGAGATTACAGTCAGCGGGATGCCCTAGTTTTTCTTAATCCTCCTTCGTAGGTTTTGACTTAGTGGGCTTTTTCCTTTGGAGAGGTAATGAATGCCTAGCTTATGGGATGAGCCATCACCGTCTTTTGATTCAGAAGGATGTTTTTGGTGTTATTCGTTGTATACGAGGTGAAAATTTGTGACTGTAAGTGTTTGTTTGTAGGCATTTTTTTTGGTAAAACCAGAGTTACGAATGTCATGACTGATGTCATAACATTCTGGGATAAAGGTACATTCTGCAGAAAAGAATGTCATACAGGAACTACTCAGTATGAGGTGTTTATCATGATCATTAAGCAATGATCATATATAGTGTATTTTACCAAAATCAGTGAGCAGGATTCTTGTTGTCATAACCAATGTTAAGATATCCTGTACTGATCTAACATTTGTGCAGATTTGTTATTCCTGAGATTTTTCAGGAATCTGGTATGCTTCTCTAAGTTGATGTATACAGTCAAGATCAGATGCTCACATGGGCATTAGATTAACCTTGCTTAACCCTAATCTGGTATGATGAAAGCCGAAGACCAAGTCTTTTGGTTAACTTTAGTTAACCCTAGCTATTTTCATGGAAGCCCTAACTGAAGAATAGTCTGCCTATATATTCCTCATGAAGATTAATGGTTAGCGACACTTTTTGACAGAAGATCAATAAGGGATTGTATAGTTGTAACTACTGTGAGCCAAGCAATTATCATTGTGATAAGTGACTTGGAGTAGGATTTGATTGTAAGGATTGTGTATCACTCAAAGCTTTGAAGCACGAGTGTTTGTGTCACTTGATTAAAGATTTGAAGCAAAATCAAGTTAGGGTTGTTTATCACTCAAAGCTTTGAAGCACGAGTGTTTGTGTCACTTGATTAAAGCTGTGAAGTAAAATCAAGTGTGTGTACTGAAGAGTGTCTTCATAATCTCATTAATCAATAGTTTAGTATCACTGCTGTGATTGAGGGGGAGTGAGTAGGAACTCAAGTTTAAGTTGAACTTAGATTGAAGTTGCATTGGGTAGGTCTTAAGTGAAGGAGATAAACTGGTTGGTTTATTCCTGAATTAATATCTCTTATAGTGAATTTCCTCCCTGGCTTGGTAGCCCTCAGAGTAGGTGTTGTTACACACTGAACTGGGTTAACAATTGATTGTGTTCTTTACTGTTTTTAATTTACTATCTTGTAGTGTGTCAGATACGGTGTCATAACATTCACTGTGACATTAAGTATCTGTTGCCAGAATTTCAATTGGCATCAGAGCAGGCACCCTTCCTGTCTTACTGGGTGAGATCTAGGGATATTATTTTCTGGCGCTATGGACAAGGAAGGAGGATTTGGGAACAGACCACCTATTCTGGATGGATCAAATTATGACTACTGGAAACCTCGTATGATTGCCTTCTTGAAATCACTGGACAAAAAGGCTTGGAGAGCTGCTGACAAAGGATGGAACCATCCCACCATAATTGGGAAAGATGGGACGACCAGTTCGAAACCTGAGGAATAATGGAGCAAAGAAGAAGATGAGTTAGCCCTGGGTAACTCCAAAGCATTAAATGCCTTGTTCAATGGAATTGATTGAAACATATTCAGACTAGTACATCAATGTGAACTGGCCAAGGATGTTTGGGACACTCTCAAAACCAGTCATGAGGGTACATCTAAAGTAAAAATGTCAAGGCTTCAGATGCTTACTACCAAATTTGAGAACCTAAGGATGATGGAAGATGAGACCATTCATGAGTTTCACATGAACATCTTGGAAATTGCCAACACCTCAGGAGCATTGGGAGAAAAGATGTCAGAAGAAAAGCTGGTGAGAAAGATTCTCAGATCCTTGCCTAAAAGATTTGCAATGAAGGTGACTGCTATAGAGGAAGCTCAGGATATCTGCAACTTGAAGGTTGATGAACTCATTGGGTCACTTCAGACTTTTGAGATGGGGATCAGTGACAATGTTGACAAGAAAAACAAGAGCATAGCACTTGTATTCAATACTGAAGATGAAAACAAGGAGGGTGATGAAGAGAATATTTCAGAAGCTATAGTTATGCTTGGAAGACAGTTCAACAAACTCATCAAGAGAATGGACCCGAAGTCAAGGTTAAATGTCAAGAACATTCCCTCTGACATTAGCAGATCCTATGACTCCAGCAGAAGACCTAAGTATGAAGAAAAGGGAAATCAAAGCAGAGGAATCCAATGTCATGGATGTGAAGGATATGGGACATTCGAGCTTAATGTCCTACCTTTCTTAAGAAACAAAAGAAAGGAATGTCTGTTACTTGGTCTGATTGTGACTTAGAAAGTAACTCTGAAGAAGAATCTGCTAAACTAGTCACTGGACTAGCTGGTATTTGTAACTCTGATAGTGACTCTAGTGATGAGGAAGTGACATTTGAAGAACTTGTTGACACCTATAAGAAGCTATGTATCAGAAGTGCTGAAGTCTGCCAGCAAAATGAGAAATAGAAAAAACTCATAGTAACATTAGAGGCTGAAAAGAAGGTAGACACTGATACTATAAACCATCTCGAAGGTGAAGTTAAAATGCTAAACTCAAAACTTGATCAGATGACCAAGTCTGTTAAGATGCTGACAAATAGAACTGACAAGTTGGAAGAAATCCTTCAGGCTGGACAAAATGTGGGAAACAAGTCTGGTCTAGGATTTATGGCTGCAAAGAAATCTACTGTAGCCAAGAAGAAGATCAGGCCTGATAAACAAATGTCAAAGCAGATGTCACAACATAGCACTCAACATCGAGAACAGAGAAATATGAAGAAAAAGTATCAAAGATGGAGATGTCATCATTGTGGAAGGTTTGGTCACATAAAGCCATTCTGCTTCAGATTATATGGATATCCTAATCAGACCCCAGTTGTCAAACTTAAGTCTAACAAGGCACCATATACTCAACAGTGGAAGAAAAAGTATGCAGCCCTGATAGCTCACACCTCCCTCAGAGTTTCTGCCAAGGAAGGCTGGTACTTTGACAGTGGATGCTCTAAACACATGACTGGAATCAAGAATCTTCTGAATAATTTTAAACCTCATACTACTAGTTATGTCACTTTTGGAGATGGTGCTAGAGGATAAATCAAAGGAGTTGGAAGCTTGGACTGCCCTGGAGTTCCAAACCTAAATGAAGTGTTGCTGGTAAATGGATTGACTGCTAATCTCATAAGTATCAGTCAATTATGTGATCTAGGATTCAAGGTCAACTTCACCAAGTCTGAATGTCTTGTAACTAATGAAAAACAAGAAGTTGTAATGAGAGGAGTCATATCAAAAGAGAACTGTTACTTATGGGAGTCTGAGAACACTAATTACTCTTATGTATGCTCTATAGCTAAAGAAGAAAAGGAAGTGAAATTGTGGCACCAAAAACTTGGTCATTTACATCTAAGAGGGATGAAAAAGATCATATCCATGGAGGCAGTCAGGGGGATTCCAAGGCTTCAAATTGATGAAGGGAGAGTCTGTGGTGAATGTCAGGTTGGAAAGCAAACTAGAATGTCACATCCAAAGACAAGACATTTGACCACCTCTAAGGTGCTAAAACTTCTACATATGGATCTGATGGGTCCAATGCAGGTGGAAAGTCTTGGAGGAAAGAGATATGCTTATGTTGTTGTGGATGATTTTTCCAGATTCACCTGGATTAACTTCATTAGGGAAAAGTCTAATGTATTTGATGTATTTAAGGAACTGTGCAAAAGAATTCAAAGAGAAAAAGAAGGATGCATTGTCAGAATCAGAAGTGATCATGGCAAGGAATTTGAAAACAGTAAGTTTGATGAGTTCTGTTCCTCAGAAGGAATCAATCATGAATTTTCTTCACCCATAACTCCTCAACAAAATGGAGTTGTGGAAAGGAAAAACAGGACTATACAGGAATCTGCCAGAGCAATGATACATGCCAAAGGACTTCCTATTTATTTTTGGGCTGAAGCTATGAATACATCATGTTATGTCCATAATAGGGTCACCTTGAGAAAGGGAACATCATCCACCATTTATGAACTATGGAAAGGAAGAAAGCCTACAGTAAAGTACTTCCATGTCTTTGGAAGCAAATGCTATATTCTGACAGATCGTGAACAAAGGAGAAAGATGGATCCTAAAAGTGATGAAGGAATATTCCTAGGATACTCTACCAGCAGCAGAGCATATAGGGTATTCAATTCCAGGACCAAAGCTATGATGGAATCTATAAATGTCATAGTTGACGATTACCATGAGGAAACAAATGTCCCATATGATGTTGAGACATTCTTTGAGACTTCAACCCAAGTGTCTAAAAAGGATGATGTACCTAAAACTACTTCATCAGAGTCTGAATCAAAGGAAGCTAACAAAGATCCTTCCATTAGAATTCAGAAAGATCATCCTAAGGAACTCATCATAGGAGACCCTAACAGTGGATTCATTACAAGATCTAGAGAAATCATCTCAAACTCTTGCTTTGTCTCTAAGATTGAACCAAAAAATGTTAAAGAGGCTTTGACTGATGAATACTGGATTTGAGCAATGCAAGATGAATTGAACCAATTCAAGCAACATGAAGTATGGGAGTTAGTTCCTAGAACAGAAGGAACAAACATTATTGGCACAAAATGGATCTACAAGAACAAATCAGATGCTGAAGGAGTTGTCACCAGGAATAAGGCAAGGCTTGTTGCTCAAGGCTACACTCAAGTTGAAGGGGTTGATTTTGATGAAACTTTTGCTCCTGTAGCCAGACTGGAATCAATCAGACTTCTTTTGGGAGTTGCTTGTCTCCTTAAGTTTAAGCTATTTCAGATGGATGTAAAGAGTGCCTTCCTAAATGGGTACTTAAATGAGAAAGTATATGTGGAACAGCCTAAAGGATTTGTGGATCCAAACTGTCCTGATCATGTCTACAAATTGAGGAAAGCTCTATATGGTCTGAAACAAGCTCCTAGAGCCTGGTATGACAGATTGACAAAATTCCTAACTGACAAAGGATACAGGAAAGGAGGCTTGGATAAAACTCTTTTTGTCAAAAATAAAGGAGGAAAGATAATGGTAGCTCAAATTTATGTTGATGACATAGTGTTTGGAGGAATGTCAGATAAAATGGTTAAACATTTTGCTGACCAGATGCAAGCTGAATTTGAAATGAGCCTCATGGGAGAATTGACCTACTTTCTTGGACTGCAAGTCACACATATGGAAGACTCAATTTTTTTATCTCAAAGCAAGTTTGAAAAGAATATTGTCAAGAAGTTTGGAATGGAGAATTCCAGTCACAAAAGGACTCCTGCACCTACTCATTTAAAGTTGTCCAAAGACACAAGTGGGGAAAATGTGGATCAAAGCTTGTACAGAAGCATGATAGGAAGTCTGCTATACTTAACAGCTAGCAGACCTGACATTGCTTTTGCAGTTGGAGTATGTGCAAGATACCAGGCTGAACCCAAAGTAAGTCACATCAACCAAGTGAAAAGAATTTTAAAGTATGTGAGTGGAACTTACAACTATGGCTTTTTGTACTCTCATGGATGTGAACCAATTATGTCTGGTTACTGTGATGTTGATTGGGCTGGTAGTGCTGATGATAGAAAGAGCACCTCTGGAGGATGCTTCTTTTTGGGAAATAATCTTGTCTCTTGGTTCAGCAAGAAACAGAACTGTGTGTCTCTATCTACTGTTGAAGCTGAATACATAGCAGCTGGTAGCAGTTGCTCTCAAATGATCTGGATGAAACATATGCTAACTGAGTATAATGTCACACAAGATGTCATGACATTGTACTGTGACAATCTGAGTACTATCAACATTTCCAAGGATCATATACAGCACATCAGGACTAAGCATATTGACATTAGACATCACTTCATCAGAGATATTATGGAGGAAAAGGTGATTAAGCTGGAACATGTTGCCACTGAACTACAACTGGCTGACATTTTTACCAAGGCACTTGATGCTAGTCAATTTGAAAATTTAAGGGGCAAGCTGGGTATTTGCCAATATGAAGAGATGTAGCAATTAATTTTTCTTAAAACAAGGGATGAAAGAGATATTTTAGTTAAGTCTATTCTGATTGGGCTAATCATCTGTTTCCCTATTTCTTTCCAAAATTTTAAGAAGTTGAATAGACATTCATATATCTCCATCTTCTCGCGTTTCTGCAACAATCTCCATTCTCTCAAACGAAGATTTCACTCTCGCTGTTACTTGTTTTCTAAATCATTCAAAATGTCTCAACAATCCATGTCATCATCTTCTTCAAAGGCGATTGCTTCTTCCGCATCCTCTGATAGCGAACCTAGGGCAATCACAAACTGCATGGATACTGATGTTCTTGAGATAACTCCTCTTCGTGAACTGGCAGCTGATCCCACTAAGGTCAAGAAGTTGCGAACCAGATATGCAAGAAGTTCACAAGCCTCTCCATCTGGTAAATCTTCTCAACCATCATCTTCTGTTCCTCCAGAGATAGCAAATAGGGAAGGTTCTGCTTATGTACATCAAGCTATTGCCAGACTAGTCACTAGGATTTTTAATGAGAATCACTCTGTTCCTGTCATTTCTGTACCTTTGAACCAAGAAACTGCTAGTCCTAATGTAGAAATGGATCCAGATGTCACTCAGAATGTTGAGACACCTGATGAAAACATTAGGAAATCTCCATAAAAACATGATGATCACCAGAACCCTACTGACAAGGCTGTTGAACCCCCGGTTATGTATGTTGATGAAGAATACTCTAACAATGATTTAATTGCTAATATCAACCCTAGCATAGCTAGAAGGATGATGAGCAAAAAAGAAAAGCAGAATGCTGCCCAAAGCCCCTCCAAAGAGAAGGCTACTAAAGTTGTTCATAAGAAAACCAGGTCTGAGAACAAGACTAGAGTAGAAGCTGAGAAGGATCAAAAAGCTGGAATGTCAAATAGGAAAGGGAAGGTAAAAGCTAGAGTACCTGTTGGTAGTCTCTCAAAACCTTTGAGACAACCAATAGCCAAGAAAAGGAAGGATCCCGAACCCTCTGAATCTGATGAGGAATCAAACTTTGATTTTGATGTTGAGAGCAATGTTCCAGACATTCCTCTCAGGAAGAAACCCTCTTCTAGCAAACTGCCTAAAGTCCCTGAAGTTGCCATTGACAACATCTCCTTTCACCATCCAGAAAATGCAAGCAGGTGGAAGTATGTGTTTCTGAAAAGGATTGCCTTGGAGAGAGAGCTGAACAGCAGTGCTATTGAGTGTAAGGAAATCATGGATCTAATCAAAGCTGTTGGCCTGATGAAAACAGTGGTCAAGTTTTCCAACTGCTATGAGATTCTTGTCAAAGAATTCATAGTAAATTTGTCTGATGGATGTGCTGATGGAAAGTCAGCTGATTTTATGAGTGTTTATGTGAGAGGAAGAAAGGTAAATTTCTCTCCTACTGTGATAAACAATTTCCTAGGAAGGCCTGATGATACTCAACCTGGGCTTGAAGTTACTGACAACCAAGTTTGTCAAACCATCACTGCCAAGCAAGTCAAGCACTGGCCCTTGAAAGGAAAGCTAATGCAA
Organism: Vicia faba; assembly: GCA_948472305.1. NCBI lineage: Eukaryota > Viridiplantae > Streptophyta > Magnoliopsida > Fabales > Fabaceae > Vicia > Vicia faba. The sequence goes on from OX451737.1 coordinate 1,240,245,868, forward strand.
GCAAGCTGAGCATGAAGTTTGCCATACTACATAAAATTGGTGCAGCTAATTGGGTTCCCACCAACCACAAATCCACCATTTCCACAGGATTGGGAAGATTTATCTATGCTGTTGGAACCAGGACAAACTTTGATTATGGCAAGTACATCTTTGATCAAACATTGAAACATGCTGGAAGCTGTGCTATTAAAGGCCCTATTGCTTTTCCCTCTCTTCTGTGTGGTATAATCATTGCTCAGTATCCTGATATTCTGGTTGAAAAAGACTCTGTATGCAAAAGAGCCCCTGCTCTTGGTTTGCACTATAAGCTGTTTCAGGGAACACATGTCCCTGACATTGTTATGACATCTGCTGAGACATCAACTGTCAAATCTCATTCCAAGAAAACTGATGTTATAATTGTGCTAAAAGAAACCTGCAGAGAGCTTGATACAAGAAAAAGGACTCTAGAAGAGCTGATTGCTGGACTAGAATAGGAGGAGAATGAAGAACAAATAAGGGAAGAGGATGCTGATGAAGACCAGCATAATGCTGAAGATAGTGCTTCCTCGGAAGATGACAGTGCCTGAAGGTCAGTGTTGTTGAAAAGATTGCTGCTGGAACTTGTTGCTGCCAAATGACTTCATAATATTTATGTGTTTTTTTTATTCCTTTTGGATGACTGTATAACTTAAAAGTACAAGTATCTTTGGCCTCTTTATGGCTAAAAAGGGGGAGAAGAATTTGTGGTAATTTTGGTAGAATCAGACTTGGTAGCTGTTATTAAAAACTCTGCTGCATTCTAATCTCTGATTATTTAGGGGTTTTAGCCAAAAAAATTCCAAAGGAGGAGTTTGTAAGTGTTTGTTTGTTGGCATTTTTTTTGGTAAAACCAGAGTTGCGAATGTCATGACTGATGTCATAACATTCTGGGATAAAGGTACATTCTGCAGAAAAGAATGTCATACAGGAACTACTCAGTATGAGGTGTTTATCATGATCATTAAGCAATGATCATATATAGTGTATTCTACCAAAATCAGTGAGCAGGATTCTTGTTGTCATAACCAATGTTAAGACATCCTGTACTGATCTAACATTTGGGCAGATTTGTTATTCCTGAGATTTTTCAGGAATCTGGTATGCTTCTCTAAGTTGATGTATACAGTCCAAATCAGATGCTCACGTGGACATTAGGTTAACCTTGCTTAACCCTAATCTGGTATGATGAAATCCGAAGACCAAGTCTTTTGGTTAACTTTAGTTAACCCTAGCTATTTTCATGGAAGCCCTAACTGAAGAATAGTCTGCCTATATATTCCTCATGAAGATTAATGGTTAGCGACACTTTTTGACAGAAGATCAATAAGGGATTGTATAGTTGTAACTACTGTGAGCTAAGCAATTATCATTGTGATAAGTGACTTTGAGTAGGATTTGATTGTAAGGGTTGTGTATCACTCAAAGCTTTGAAGCACGAGTGTTTGTGTCACTTGATTAAAGCTTTGAAGAAAAATCAAGTTAGGGTTGTTTATCACTCAAAGCTTTGAAGCACAAGTGTTTGTGTCACTTGATTAAAGCTGTGAAGCAAAATCAAGTGTGTGTACTGAAGAGTGTCTTCATAATCTCATTAATCAATAGTTTAGTATCACTGTTGTGATTGAGGGGGAGTGAGTAGGAACTCAGGTTTAAGTTGAACTTAGATTGAAGTTGCATTGGGTAGGTCTTAAGTGAAGGAGATAAACTGGTTGGTTTATTCCTGAATTAATATCTCTTATAGTGAATTTCCTCCCTGGCTTGGTAGCCCTCAGAGTAGGTGTTGTTACACACTGAACTGGGTTAACAATTGATTGTGTTCTTTATTGTTTTTAATTTACTGTCTTAAAGTGTGTCAGATACGGTGTCATAACATTCACTGTGACATTAAGTATCTGTTGCCAGAATTTCAGTGACTGAACGCACATTTGAATTAACTGGGAGACTACCCTACCCTAGGTTTTGATTAAAGGTTTCAATTTGTGTGAAAAAGAAAACTCCTACTTCTTTGGCTCAAAGGGGTTGACTAGGGATTATCTTCCTTATAACTCCAGTGTTTAGGAATTAAAACAAACGCCTGTACATCGTCAATAAGGTCTCTACAAAAGCATACTGTATGAGATTATGGTATTGTTTTTGTCATCCTCCCTCTAAAGGTTTGCAACTTTTTGAAACAACAGTTGAATATCATAAACAGAGTAAAAAGCATAGTTTAAACAGAGTGAAAATGAATAGATTAATTCAAGACAATCATATTTAATGCATTAATGAGAGTAACCAAAGTCTGACATAAAGATAAGTTTTTAAGCAAACAAATAAATTACAGCTGAAAATTTGAATAAACAAAAATTTCTCTGTCTGAATTTGTCACTTCAAATGGTATGCCTTTGAGGGGTGACAGAAGAACTCTAGTTGACCATCCTGTGCGAATTCTAATGCTCCTTCGTCGATCAAGTCTTGAATCTTATTTTTCAACGTCCAACAACTACTAGTATCGTGCCCCGGACTGTTGGAGTGATATGCACACATTTCTCCATGATTGTAACAGGGAGAAGCAGTATTAGGATTCTGAGGAGGATCCCTTAATGCGACCAAATTCATCTTTAGCATGTGTTGCAAGACTTGCGATATCGGCATGTCGAGTTTGGTATACTGCTTATCGGATGCAATCCATTTACGCCGGTTACCCTGTTGTTGTTGGGCTCGTGATGTAGTAGCAATTTGGAAAGGTATGCTCTCCCTCAAACCGGCTTCTTGTCTCATGGGAGGGTGAAAAATGACTTGATCCTCAATCTCGATTGTTTGTTTCATACGGTTGTAACCGTTTTGATGAAGTTTGTTGACGAGGGTCCTTAGCTCCTCTTGTCCCCGAGATGAGTTTTGGATTAGAGCCATTTGGCCTACCAGTTGTCCCATCATCTGGACCTTCATTTTGGCTATCTCAGTTTGTAGCCGCTCTAACTGGTCATCCTTGTCGTCCTCAGGATTCTCCATGGTCATGCCCCTAGTGATGAGTGCTTTCACTTATTCTTGCCCCTTGGATAGGTTCAAGAACATTTCCTGAAGTTGAGCATTTTGAGTCTGAATGTCCTTGATAGTTTGTTCTAGAGCCATCTTTACTGCAATAAACAGTAAGCAGATGAGAGACCTGTGTGGGAAAAGCATGTCATGATATGATGCATTGTATGTTGATGCAATGTTTTCAAGGACTTAGAAGATTTAAATTTGTTTTAGACAAAAAAGGAGCAAACATAAATTGTATTAATAAGTTTAAATTGATCACAACCATGCCCCTTGGGCTTACAATGGAGGAAATAAAGCAAAATAAACTTCTAAGACAAAAAGGTCGAACACATCCTCTTTGGCGCAATGTAGGAGTTCAAATTTCACTCCTCATGAAGCTGTCTCGTATGCTCCAGAACCTTCTTTTCACTCGCATAGAACTGGGCTTCGAAGGTGTCTCGTTCTTCCTTCAGCTGGATCCAAGCTTCTTATAAGTCTTCAAGAGAAGTAGGCATGGTAGGATGAAGGATAGCATACAGAACAACTCCTTCAACTGATGGCTCCATGATGATATGCAAAATGGAAGGGTATGTCATACCGAGTCTTTGAGCACGAGTTCGTACCCACTTAAGATAAGGTTCCAAAGGAATGGAGTTCTTACGCCCCAATGTCTTGCTATCCACTTTGTTTACCATTCTCCAAGCCCGTATGAACCTTTGACGGTAGCCTTGGTCATCGCCCTCATAGTCGAATACCAAACCTTGGATGAGTGCATCGTGAGGACCGTCTCTTCGTGCATACCCAAATTGTCGTAATGCGAGAGAAGGGTTATAGGTGATACCTCCCCTAAGGCCTAAGAGTGGGACATTAGGGAATTCCCCACAACGGTCAATGATAGTAGTGTCCTCCAAGGATCGAGAACAGCAATAAATGTTAGAGTGTGTGAGGGACATCATCCTTTGAGACCATGTCAACCTTTGCTCGTTCTTCAATGTTGATCGAGGTAGGTGAAAAGTAAACCACTTGGAGAGAAGGGGAATGAAACACAAGAGAGTACCTATTTTCTTCATGGTGCAAGTGTGGAAACAATGTAAAATGTCTCCAAGCAAAGTAGGTATAGGATTACGAGAGAGGAAGACCTTGATGGCATTCACATCTATGAATTGGTCCGGGTTGGGAAATAGAACCAAACCATAGATTAGAAGGGCCAAGACATCTTCAAAAGATTGAAAATCCATATCCTCCCAGAATGAACGAGCCTTCTCCAACAGAAACTTGGCTAGGAAACCCTTAACTCTGCTTTTTGTCTCCTAATTTGCTACAATGTCGACTCTCTTCAGATGCAGGGATTTGGCAATGACTTCAGGCTTTAGAGTCTCCTCTAAACCGGTGAATGGTATTTGATCAAACACGGGCACTCTTAACAGTTGAGAGAACTCTTCTAATGTAGGCACCAACTGATAGTCAGGAAAGGTGAAGCAATGATACATGGGATCAAAAAATTGGAAGAGTACACACATCGTTTCTTCTTGGAAATTGTAGGTAGCCAAGCTGAGAAGTCGACCATATTTCTTGATGAAGGGAGAATCTCCATGAACCCTTGATGCTAATTCTTGGAGTTGAGGGTGTGCTTTCACGAAGCTGATTTGGATGGTATTCCTTTGGATGGTATTAATTGCCTACATAACAAAGCAAAGATAAATTCCTAAATCCTTGAAATGGTTAGTGAGAATGCTTATGGTGTTATGATGTTTATGATGTTATGTACAAGTATGCAAAGCAAGCAAGTTGTTATGTACACATAAAGCAGACAAGTCCTTGGGTTTAGGCTTGCATGGAGTTTGTAGGTAAGTACCCTCTTGAAGTTTAGTTGGCTCAACCTGTCCTAGAAAGTAACCGGGTTCTAGGGGATCTCAATATTACTGACCTTTATTTTAGGCATTGTCTCAGCACAATCAATCTTTTCTTGTGGCTGAGATATCCCAAAAGTCTGATCTCAATGAGTGTAGTATCGAGTATCAACCAATTTTTAGCTTTCCGCCGAAACCGACTATCTCACTACTTCCTAATGGCCAAGTTGTTCAAATAAGGTTCTAAGGTCAGTTAGTGCTTCATGACACTGCTCAGAAGCCCCGTATTCTCCCTGATTCAACACAAAGGATACCGGTACCAACAAATGCATCACACTAACGTAGCCATTGCTTCAACTGTATCGGTCTATGCCGTACAGTTTCCATAATCTATTTCTACTTACCTAAAAGGTCCCTCAGATCCGGATGGAGGATCAATACAAACCCAAACAAAGAACCATAATGTAAAGAAATCACGTCAAACAATGAAAAGCAAGTAAAGGTGATCTAGCCCTAAGGTAACCCCACTTCTACAATCCCCAACAGAGTCACCGGTTCTGTAACACGGTAGGAGAACTGACTTGGTTTTATTTGTGTTTGATCGCAATTGTTGCGGATAGTAAGAGTCGCCACTGACTTTTCTTTTATCCAATAAGGAAAGGTTGAAAAGAACAGGAAAGACCTTTCGAGATTATTTCTTGAGTTCGGGGGTAGGTTATGAAAAATGGAAGGTGTTAGCACCCTTTTCATCTGTAGTTATCTACAGGCTCTTAGTTGCTTGCTAGATCACTTGCTTTTGTTTGAAAATGTGCTTGTAGTGTGGGTTTTGAAAGTATTTTGAAAACGTCTTTGTAATGATTATCGTTTCTATAAGAACGCGTACAAAGTGTTGGTTTTTAAAATAGTTCAAACAGGTGTTTGTGGAATGTGTTTTTGAAAGTGATTTTGAAAAGTGTCTTTGTAATGATTCTCGTTTCTATAAGAACGCGTACAAAGAGTTTTGTCTTTTGAAAATGTTTCAAATGAAAGTGTTGGTGTATCAAATGTTTTTGTTGTGAGCAAGCGAGAAACTATGAGTGTCCTACCTACTCAAAAGGTGTAATGTTCTTTTCCTCCTCCTTTAGATGTTGTTATGTAACCATTGATTGACAAGAAGCCCCATCGTTGGATGTGAAGGGACGGGCGTGGGACGTTTGTATAGTTATAGAAGGCAACCTATGGGACGTTTTAGAAATGTCATTTAGGGACTAGATCGTTTACCGAAGGCAACATCGAGGGTCATCGAGGGACTACGATCTTTTATCGAGGGTCTTTGGTAAAACGCCCATATTTGAGGGACATGACTATTTTCCGAGGCAACAAGTGAGATTATCCTAGAGGTGCATGTGTGTGAGTAATGTGTTTGATTTGCATGCATTTTATCTTTGAATTTTAGGGTTGTCTACTTGTTGGTTTTATCTTACCATACATCCTAATTACTAACATTTGTACAAAAGCAATAAAAATGTAGAAATAAATCCTACACTATAACAACCATATTGAATAGCAAGAAAATGTAAAGACAAAGCAATATAAAAGAAGGAAAAATGAGTGCTTCGATTTGGGCAGCAGAACCCTTTGATTATGCTCTTCTTGGCTTCCTTCGATTTGGCCTAGAAGTAGTAAAGATACGTCTTTCAATTTCACCCTTTTCCAGTTTCTTTCAAATGGGACATGGAAGTCAGTATGGCCATCCTTGTGGCTGCTTCTTTCGTTTGAGGTCTGGAAATCAATATGGACAATCTTCTGGCTGCTTCTTTCAATTGAGCTTAGCAGTTAGAGTGAGAGACATCCTTTGATTCCTCCTTCTGGATGTTGCTTTCGACTGGGTCAGGGAGTCTGTGAACACCTTTCGTTTCTCCCTTCTGGCTCCTTCGTTTGGACTATGAAGTAGTAAGGGGGTGAAGCCTGAGGCTTCGTTTCACACAAAAACTCCTTCTTTCATTTGGGGCCTATACTGGTTAGTTCTACCATATATTTGACAAGAAAACAAACGAAAAGGGCATAAACAAAAAGTAAACAAATGTCATGTACATGCTTGAAATGAAAGGAATGACTATTCACATGTTATGCTAGAAGCGAAAGGTTCAAGGTTAAGAGAAACTTTCCTTGCTTGAAGCTGGAACGTGTATGTTGGACCTTGAGTGGCTGCCCTGGATACTCTTAGATTCGAAGGGAATAAACGAAGGTGATGTTTCTAATGCTGGATTCGAAGGCCCAGAAGAGTGGGGGTGGTGCTTGTTATTCCTAAATTCAAATGAGAAGATTAGGAGTGGTGTTCTTTCGAAAGAAAAACAAAGTGTGGGGTTGTTCCTGGATTTGAAAGGGAAAGGAACAAATGTATGATCTTTAGATTCTAGGTTTTAGTGTTTGAGAATCTTAAGAGGTTAAGAGTTTTTTAAGAGTTTGATAATTTCTTTTAAAGATTTGTTCCACCACCCAAAAGTTCTCTTTCAGGTTGCAAATGTTTCTCTATTTATAGAGAAAGGGTTAGAAGTGCTGAAGTAACCAGGTTTGATGGATAACAAACCATGGTTTGGTTGAAAATGAAACAAGTTTAGTCCATTTTCGTTGTTCCCATGTTTCAAGTGCAAGTGGGGGTTTGCTGTCTGTTGGGGGCAGGAGATTGGACGTATGCCTTTGGCACTGCTTTCGTTCAGACAAAAATCAGATTGGGAGTTGACTTTGTGATTAAAGTACTTTATATGAAAAAAGAGTATGTAGCTTTTTGCTATTTTATCCAAGAATAGTATTATCCAGTAGACAAAGCTTCGAACCATTGTATAAGTCTCTGATTATGTAAAGATTTAGAAGAAAAATAGCCTGACAAGTGAGATTTGGAGGATAAGGCTATGAGATTTGCTCAATATTCTTCAAACAAACCTGCTCGAAGGATCCAGAGTTGGATTCGAAGTATGCTGATTCGAAGGGAACCAAAACTCCAATCGAAGCTTTTTTGGAAGGTGGCTCTTGTCCAATTGAAGGCTTGTCGGCCATAGGTCACATGGCCAAACGAAAGGGTGCATGCAGGAGGTCCCTGCGTTGTGCCTGTTGGCATGAAGGAAATCCTGGCTTTATGGTGTCAAAGGCAAACATGTAGGGTGCAAATGGTGCAATCGAAGGAAACCTTCATAAAGCCATTGCCTTATGAATTGAAGGACACATTTCAGAAGGTTACTGCCTTATGAATCGAAGCTAGTTGAAGATAAGTGTTGTCCTGTCGAAGCTTGCAACAAGTTGTTTCAAAGGGATACTTTTCCCAGTCAGAGCTTGCATGCAGGTAACCATTGCATTGTGGGTGCTAATATGAATCCAGTGAATGCTAGCCATAGGGATGCTTTTTCCTTGTGCATGTTACCATGGTGGGAGCCCCTTTCTTTATCAATCGAAACATGCAGGAAAGAGGCCATATGGCCAAGCGAAAGATGTATACCAATCTTGCACAAAGAAACTAAAATGTTCAAACGAAGCAGGAATTGAACTTGCCCAAAAGAATTCCAGTGCCCCAACGAAGCAGGAATCTTGCTCAAAAGAAGTCAAATGTTCAAACAAAAACTCTGAACCAAAGCTTGCATCGAAGGAGCCAAAGTACCCAAATGAAAGACGCATGCAAGAAGTAAAAATGCCCAAACGAGGCTTGCATCAAGGGAGGGCAACATGACCAAACGAAAGAGGCACGTAGAAAGTAAAAATGCCCAAACGAGGCTTGCATCAAGGGAGGGCCACATGCCCAAACGAAAGAGGCATGCAGGAAGTAAAAATACCCAAACGAGGCTTGCATCAAGGGAGGGCCACATTCCCAAATGAAATAGGCGTGCAGGAAGTAAAAATTCCCAAATAAGGCTTGCATCAAGGGAGGGTCACATGCCCAAATAAAAGATGCATGCAGGAGGTAAAGGATGTATGCAGGAGATAAAAGGAGGTAAAAGGTGCAATCGAAGGAATCCAAACAGGAGGCCTTTGCCTCCTGAATCGAAGGAAGCTAACAGGAGGCCTTTGCCTCCTGAATCGAAGGAAGATAACAGGAGGCCCTTTCTTCCTGAATTGAAGGTTGTTATTTCAAAGGGAAACAAATACTCAGTCGAAGCTTTCCTACAGGGGAGAATTCAGTCGAAGTTAAGCATGAATCAAAGCAAACTTGTTTTTCTTCAATTTTGTCAGAAAAATCAAATTTATCTGCTTTGCTCTTTCAACAGTTTCCTTGTTGACATGGTACTTGTGTAAATTCAAACTCTAGTTTTGAGTCATCAGTGTTGAGGAAGTATCTTGAACTGATCCAACCTTGTGCAGCCTTGACTCAACAGAAAACTTGTGAGAAAAATCTTGAAGAATGAGAGGGAAAGTTTTGGGGTACAACACCTTGTATTGGAGACCGCTCTATTCCACCGTTGAACCTCGCTTTGCCAAAGTTTCCAACATTTTCCTCTTTTCCTCTTTTCTACAATTTTGCAACTTCCACGTTCCCATAAAATACTCAAGACTTTTTCCTTATTCCTTCTAATTAACCTAATCCTCATAATTAACTTAACCTTATAATTATTAATATTCTTATTCGGCCTAACTTTCACACCCCACCTATTACTCCCTTCAACCAAATAATGAGCCCAACTAATAAACCTTATATTATTCTAATATCTATATTAATATTATTACTAATGTTAATCAACCAATCAATTAAATATCAACCAAATAACAACTTAGCAACTTAAATTAACATTTCACGATATTTCGCAAATTCAACAAATTCAACAACATATTCAACCATTAATCTGTAATTAATTTAATAATTAATTAAATTAACAGGCAATACAAAGAACACTGACACTACGTATCAGCGAATGATGAACAAAGTCTTCCAAGGAGAAATAAAAGACATGCTCTAAGTATACATGGACTACATGATCATAAAATCCCAAGAGGAAATTGACCATGCGCTTTACCTGAAAAAAGTCTTCGACCAAGCAAGGAAATGCAGAATACGATTCAACCTGGAAAAAATGCACCTTCGACGTTCGGGAAGACAACTTCCTCGATTTCTACTTAACAGAATGAGGAATTGAAGCCAACCCCAACAAATTTCTAGCATTCTCTAAGTACCCGACACCAAACTCGAAGAAATCGATCCAAATCCTAAACGAAATACTCACTTCCTTATCACGCTTTATGGGAAAATCTACCATACATGTGCTTCCTCTATTTAAACTTCTCTGGAAGGAAGCAAAATTTGAATGGACTGAGGAGTGCGAACATTCCCTCTTCCACCTCAAATAGGCGATATCACAGCCACCCGTTCTTTCACGACAATACAAGGAAGAAACTATCTACCTCTATCTAGTCGTGACATCTGAGGCTATCGGTGCGACCCTCATTCGAGAAACACCGAGGAGCAGAAGACCATTTATTTTATGGAGTAAAGCCTTGTAGGGTCCCGAAATAAGGAACCAGCATATCAAGAAGGTATCCCTAATGCTCATCAATGCAGAAAGAAGGCTAAGGCACTACTTCCTGGCTCACACCGTCATGGTCTGAACAGACCATCTAGTAAAACAATTACTTGGTCGACCCGACATGGCCGTCAGGATGCTTAAATGGTTGTTGGAACTCTCCGAGTTTGACATCAGATAAAAAAGAAGAAAATACCTTAAAGCACAAGTGTTGTCCGACTTTGTAGCAGAAATGACCTCCCCAGCTCCCACGGGTGGTAGCCACAAATGGACCGTCTTCGTGGATGGAGCCTCCAGCTCGACCAGAAGCGGAGCAAGTATTAAAATGGAGAATGACGAGGGAATACTGATTGAGGTCTCCATCATGTTGTCCTTCATAACCTCAAATAATTAGGTGGAATACGAAGCTTTCCTCGCAAGACTCCGCCTGGCCTAAGATTTGGGAGCCGAAGAAGTAAAGATCTTCATAGACTCACAACTCGTCGCCTCTCAAGTGCGGGGAGAATATCGGGTCAAAAACAATAAGCTCTCTAAATACTGGACTCTAGTCCAAGAAAGAATAAAGAAATTTAACTTCGTAGATATACAACACGTTCCCCACAAACACAATGTCTGAGCAGATGTCTTGTCAAAATTGGACAACACAAGGAAGAAAGGGGGAACAAATCGATATTATAGGAAATACTCCCTCGACCCAGCATTGAAAATCATCCTCGGTTCCAGACGTGTACAACATCGGCGATAGTAGCTGCTGGATGACCCTGGTATACAACTACCTCGCGAAATGGGAACTACCAATCGATTATAGGGAGGCCAACATGGTCAACAAAGAGCCTTCTTCTACATCCCGATTGAAGGAAAATTATATAGGAGAGGAATTTCCGTCCCTCTCTTCAAATGTGTCAACGAAAGTAAAGTCGTCCACATCCTACATGATATCCACGAGGGAATCAACGCGTAACACCCAGGTAGGAGATCTCTCTCCAGGAAATCGTTACGAGCAGGATAATATTGTCCCACCATGCAATATGATGCCAAAGAGCACGTGAATAAATGAAACAAATGCCAACGCCATGAAGACATGCGTTTAGCACCCCCAAGCGAGCTCAAGTTCGTCTCGTCTCCTTGGCCCTTCGCATGATGGGGCATGGACCTTCTCAGGCCATTTGGTGTGGGATAAAACCTTAACAAGTACCTGATAGTAGATGTGGATTATTTCACAAAATGGATAGAGGAATAACCGCTGGCCAAAACCACAACATAAAACATCGTTCATTTTTACAAAAGAAACATCTTTTCTTGGTTCGGCAATACCCAAAGAAATTGTCACCGACAACGGAACATAATTCACGGACAAAAACTTCCAAGAATTCATAGCCAAACTGGGCACCATCCAACACTTCAATTCCATCGAGCACCTGCAAAAAAAAACTAGCAAGCTGAGGCTGCAAATAGGGTGATCCGACTAGGCCTCAAATGAATGCTCGACGAGACCAAAAAGAGATGGTTCGAAGAGTTGCACAGTATGCTTTGGACCTACCGAACAACATCTCACTCGACAACCGAGGAAACTCCTTTCCGACTAGCATATGGGACCGAGGCCGTTATTCCCGTCAAAATTAGGGAACCCTCCAAGCGGACTGAAGCCCCTCTCAACAAGGAAATGAATGATGAAGCACTGAAAGAAGAACTCGATCTCGTCAAAGAATTCCAAACAGGAGCGTCTTTATGAGAAGCATCTCTCAAAAAATTTCCATACAATATGACACCAAAGTTATACAACGAGAATTCAAAGTCGACAGCCTAGTCCTAAAGAGAAACAATAAAGATTCCCGAGAAGGCAAGCTCTCCGCAAATTGGGAGGGCCTCTACCGCGTCCATGCTAAAATGGGGATCGGGGCCTACTACTTAGAAAATTTACACGTGGAACAACTTTCTCAACCTTGGAATACCGAAAAACTAAAGCAATATTACAGTTAAGGCACAAAAGCAATCGGTGTGCTTTGTCAACACGACGAAGACACTAGTCTCGACCACATGTGCATGCCCAGATACAAGCATATCACTTCAAATTAAATAACGAGGCAAGTCTCCACTCTTTTGACGAGCATATTCTTAGCCCGACGTGGAAAACTCAAATGAGCTCCATTGTCATCGTACTATGATGGTAGAACACCACGTTCGTGATAGGAAGTTCACGCTGCCGAGCTCAGGCCCCAAACGAGACCTGAGTTCCAGTTCAGGTCCGGAAATTACCCTGGTTGTTCGACCAGTCCCCCTCATAGGAAAACCTCAAATACTAACAAGAAAACCCCCAAAATACTCTTAAAATGGAATAAGCGTCTCAAGCGGGTGAGCGTACAAACATGCAAACAATCAACAGTATTGAGAAATAAAGCATGCACAGATAAAGTAAGAAACTTAAACAATGCATGGTAAAGAAAACGACCCCCACGGTTGAAATATTAAAAGGCAACCACGAAGACCGCAATTATCAAAACATTACATAAAGGGAGCATGAAGCCCCCATCCAAAATACGAGCAAGTGGCCACGAGGACCATGATTGTTTAGAAATTACATCAACGGGCAAATCCCCCAAAACAAATTACAACATAAAAAAACACACAGGCCAAATAGAACAAAGAAATAACAAACTCCAATCAACGGATGGGCTAAGGCTGCTCTTCAGGTTGAGGGGGCACTCCAATATCGGCCGCCAACAGGAAGTTACGGATAACCATTCGACCATCCACCACGTGATGAATGAAGCAAGTCCCTGTCAAAGCAAGGTAGACTCCCGTGTTCCCCAGACGAATTTGAGCCACCGCGATCTTGAAACCATCCCTGACAGCCACAAGAGCTTCTTCGTCGGCCTATTGAAGGCGAGCGTCCATATCGGCCCTGGTCGCTATCCCTTTGACATCTTTTAACTCCTCCTTGTTAGAGGCCATGGAGGACTTGAGCCCCTTCACCTCTTCCTCAAGAGTTTTCTTTTTGGCCACCCAAGTGTCCTTCTCCTCGTCCAGGGCCTTCCTCGCCTTCGAATCTTCCTCAACTTCAGACATCACCTTCTTCAACTTCCCTCGAAGAGTCTTGTTCACCTCACGGGTTTTCCTAAATTCCAGCTCCTCAGTGCTCCCTTCCTCAGTATGAATTACCGTTGCACCCAGGATCCGCATCAGAGGGACAGTGTCATGAGCCAACAGGGCCCTCTTGCTCAAATGATCCATTTCCCTGTATAACAAGGACTTTTCTCGGTAGATCTCCAAGGAGCCTCCTTCGAAAAGAGTTCTTTTGTGGAAGCAGGAAGGAACCTTGAATTTCGTAGGACCTGGCTCCCCAATCAGATCTACTAGGTCTTCTGAACGGGGTCTCTTGAACCTCGAGCTCATAGTAAAAGGAGAAGCCTTTCCTACATCAGGCCCTGATGAAGAGGTCCCCGACTCTGTTAGAGGCACACCTGGTCCATCGGCGCCAAAAATGCTCTTGGCAACCCCTTTTATGCTTTCTTGGCCTTGTCCGCAGCATTCTTGAACATGCTCTCTTGAAGAGTAGATATTTTCTCTACAACAAAACAAACATGAATTAGTGAAGCATAGATATCAGAGTAAGGGCAAATCAAAAAACAAAATGACTACCTAAATATTTCAAAGGCACATCGCATTTGAGGAGCTCCTTAGTGTTAATAAGAGCGGGCTTAAATACAGCTTTACCCTCCTCATCAACAAGGATCTTTCCCCCCTTTCCCAACCACTGATCTGGGGGTATACCCTCGACAAAGGCTAAAAATTGGTCATAACTAGCCTGTTCTTCAGGGTTCAGTTGTTCCGCCTTCACAATATAGTGATCAGTCCCATGATCGAAATGCTCCCTATTCCAGTGAAAGTTGAACCTATGCACCAATTCCCTGCTCGGTTCACCCTCCTTAGTCAACATCGGTTCCCTATCCTCATCAAGCTTGGGGATCTCATAAAAACATTCAAAATCGCCTTCTCTGACATAGGCTAGACCAATAAGTACATGTCCTTGAAATGTCGGATAGACTCAAGGTAAGCCTTGAACATCTTCCCATTAGCTTACTTCAAGAGGACCAATTCAAACTGGTTGCCAATTGTCTCCCTCTAAATGTGAAAGCGGTATAAGAACAAAGGGATAGTAGCCCCGGTCTTTAAATAATTGCACATAATTTCAAAAGCTCGTAAGAAGGCTATCAAGTTGGGGTGAAGTCGCAAGGGAGCAAGATGAAGATAGTAAAAAACGGCCACCTGCAAGTCGGTGAAGGGAAGCTGGAAACCATGTCCCTGAAGAGGATCTCGTACATTGGGAAATGATTTACATTGTATTTCGAGAAGATGCGGTGACGCTTCCTGGGGATGTAAACAGCCCATTCCTCCTCGGCACCCTCTTGCTCCATCCCCACAGCCACGATTGTAAACGCCTCATCTGGATGCTTAGTGAAGCAGAAAGCAATCTCTTGAGGACCCGGTGCAACCCATTCCATGGAAACCTCAAGAGCTTCAGAAAAATTCTGCTCGAGTTAAACCTGCCCCAACGTGCTCGGCTTATAACCTTTCTGCCTCGATGTACTCTCATTGATCGAAGTACGCTTGAGCAAAATCTGTTGGCTTTCACTTTGCTTGCTCATGAATTCATCTCTAGCGCTGCTATTCATTTTACCTGAAAAGCAGAGGACGAAAGTGAATTCAATGTCGAATCAAATCAACCCTTCCACCGCTAATCAAGTGAAAGGGCATGCAAAAGAACGAGGACCCTATCCCTAACTAGAGCCCTCACTTAAACTAATGAACACACGAATATTTCCCTCTAACACATTGGGCGCCTGTCCGTCGGCTAAACCCTAACCCACGCGAGGAGCAATCTCCCCGACTGTTGAGTTTCTAAAACTTACCTGGGGATTCATCGAAAACGCATAAAATCATAGCGAAAGCCCAAAAACAGCCTAACTTCGTCGGAAAGTTCTTCATAACTCGCTGTTGTCGGCCTTAATGCCAGAAATTCCTAAAGGATTCACGGAGGAGTAGACATCATCTTATGGTAGAACCACCGTCAGACACCAATAAACTACCATAAATTTCCACACTAAAGCTACTTTGATCTTAACCACATGTATCTCTAGAAGTAAAATCATAAAATCTAACCTAGAACGAAGATGAATCTCACAGAAACAAGGAAAAATCAAGGAATTTATTAGGTCGTGGGAGATTGTTAACGAAACGAGCAGGAACTTCGGCGGTGAGGGTGGAACGGGTAGAAACTTCGGCATTGAACGGTGGCGCTTTGCAAAACTAGCCGAAACGGGCAGGAGAAAGCAAGCGAAAAGTGCAAATGGAGCTTCTTCTCTCCCATTTATAGGCATTTTTGTCAGCACGTAAGTTGACACGCGCCTAGGGAAGCCTAGAGGTCGCCATCATTACACCCTAGTCCATAGACTTTCCATCACTATGCATTTATGACAACATTTGGCTCGATGCAAGCATGGACTAAATGATCCTTCTCCATGCGAGTCAAACGACACTCGTGCTCCTCGTGCTAAAGTGTCCCTAAAAATCATGAAATATCCTCCGACCACGGGCACGTCTTAAGTCATTACTCCTCTACCAAGAAGCGACGGATAAGGGGGCTCTTGCTATGGAATGGCCTAATGACTAGAATTGGCCCAATCCGCTTCCATCTTCCACATGTCCCAGAAGCTCTGGCCCATTAACTTTGGCCTTCGATCGAGCACACATGGTCGACCATACTACAAAGCTAGCGAGGATAATGATACCCTTACCAGGTGTATTTCCGCATCGACGTCCACCTCCAAGTCTACCCGACACCCGCAGAGAAGACAACCAGGAAATGCCCATAAACACACCTGACTGTGATATCCCTCTTGCTCGGAGAAACAACTAGTTACGAGCATGGCTGCTTATTTTGACTAAGTTCTGGCAGTTACCTATTTTTGAGGAACTTAATATCTAGGCCCAAAAATAAAAACTAATGGCTATGCGTCGGGGGCATTATATAAACCCTCATACTTGTGAGGGTCATATATCTAATAATCACTCTAAAAAAACCTTAATCTCTTCCTCGTATCTCTTTGCACTCTTTCTTACTTGAGCGTTGGAGTGCCTTACAGGTACACCCCCATTCTCTCCTCGGATTTCTAGCCAAGCAGATGTCATCTTCTCAGCCTACTTCAGGTTCTGATCAACCGGTAAGATTATATATATATATATAGGGTTACATGTCCCTATAATTATACAAAAATCCAGTTTTAGTCCCCAGAATATTTTCGTTCAAAAAATCATCCTCATTAACTTTTTCGTCCTAATTTTTAATTTATGCCGTCTATTCCACTTAACAGACGCTCACATGGACGGTGACTTGGGGATTTTTAAAAATAATTCTACAATTAGTAATTTCCACGTGTGTAAATCAATTACAAGTCATTATTAACGTTAATTGTCTTGGTAGTAGAGTGATTCCATTGTTCCTATTTGTCCTCTTTGTCCCCTAATTCTTATTCGTCTTCTCACTAGTGGTATTCCATAACTAATTTTTCATCATCAACTACAAGTCAATGCTTTCTCACTCGCAAACCAAATTCGTCATTATTAAAGGAGGGAAGATGTCGTATTCCAAAACTATTGCTTCGAAACCCATGATCATGTCTTTGTCTTCTGTGAGATGCCTTTAAGGAAGGAATTGTGGTTGTGAAGCTTGTACGGTTTCGTACGTCTGCAAGAATGGTCGCAATAAAGGCAGGCTCTTCTAGAGATGTCCTTTTTGGTGAGTGAAGAAACATGTGATTTGTTCATATGGGATGAAGATAGGGTTGAATAAGATGGTAACAATGTTGAACAAGTAGATGTCAACAAGCTCAAGGAATTGGAGACGGTTGAACTGGTGAGGGAGTTGTATGAAGGTTCCAAGAAGAAGAACTTAAAGTTGCAAGCAGAATTGAGATCAGAGGCATGGGATGGAAAATTCAAGTTTTTATGTTTTGTAGTTTCTCTTATGATTAATGGGTACCTAGTAATGAAATGTAATTGTTGAAGTAATGTTGTATGAGCAATTTATTCACTATGTTTGTAATGTAATCATTGTGTTTCTAATGGAATTGTGTTAAATTTTATAGATTGTGCAGAATAGTTACTTATAATTGTTCCTTAATTATGCTAAACTTTTGACAAAGTTTGAAATTTTTTTGGCATAGTTTGCCTCATTTTGGCTTAGTTGGACTCAATTTTAGCATAGCTGGCCTCAATTTTGGCATATTATGGACTAAAACATGGATGTTGTTATCCTTATTTGAAAAACAACATTTTAAGGTCAATAGAGATATTGCACCATACAATTTGACAAGAAATATGACAGCAAAATGACATGAAATTGATTCTTTAAAATAGCATATCCAAAATGATTCAATACATGGTCTTATATTGTATTCTAAGCAAAATTACAAGTCACTGCTAATACATTTCAACTGCACATACATTGCAGCATAACCAAAACATAGTAATTCAAATTCTTCAACATTCACTTATGGATACAACTTAAAATTTTAAAAATACAAGTCACTGCTCAGAAATACAATAAAAAAATGCTAATTCTTTAAATTCCAGCCTCCTTAAGTCAAGCCATTTTTAATTTCATCCCAACTTTTCATACCCCTCTTGATTGGTGGTTTAGAGGAATCTTCTTTAGTGATTACAACTGGATCTTCAGGTTGTCTTCCAGACCCCTTGTTGTTTTTTGTTTTTACAATCACGAGTCTTTCACTCTTTTCGGTATCACCACAATAGTTGGGACTTTTTTCTTCATTGGTGGCATAGACTTGACCTAAATTGTTAATTAACATCCATGACCAATATTAAGTGACAGAAAAAGCAAATCATGTTAGCATGTATGTTCAAACTTACAGGATCATTACAAGTTGCCTTGACATTTCCTAGAGGTTGGAATGCTTTGAAGGTCTTGACTTTTGGTATCCTCCTCTAGATGGACTTGGTGCCTCATTGACTGGAGGGGGTGCCTCATCTTACATTGCAGCCTGACTTGAACTTAAAATCCTTTGTTATTCCATCTTCCTCATTGAACCTAATAGGATTTGACCTATCATCACCATTGTCATTTTCATCATCACTATGAAGCTCATCAGTCATATACTCATATTCAATTACTTATTCATTACCCATCTCTGGTGTTATAAAGTTATGTTTCACTGCCTCATTAGAGCATGTACCATCTGCATGAGCTAAGTTTATGGGCTGAGCACCAATACCCTCATCAAAACCTTTATTGAATCCATTCATCATTTCTTCTTCATTATCTTCAAACTTTATATCCTTCACAAACTCATCACTAGAACTCTCATCAGTACATGATTCAACATCATCTTCACCTTTTATCCCCTTGTTCCCCTTTCTTGCATTCTCCATAAATGTTGCATCTCCTTTAGAAGGTTTTGGCTCATTTTATATCTCAACATCACCTTTTGTAATTTTGAACAAAGGCAGATAACTCAAATTCATCACCATCATCCCTAAATGGTTTTAGATCAATTTCTAAACTACCATCAGCATGTTTCCACCACTTCGTAACATTTTTTATTCAAACCCAGGATCCATTCCCTTGATTAAATCAGACACCTCAAAAAAGGATCAAAAATTAGGATATTGACCATTAAAAGCAAAAACTTCATTGCCCTCATGTCACGGCGGGAAAAATTCGAGAATAAGCTATTGATTAACTCATCTCAACAAATAAGCAAGAGTCGCCATCGAAATCTATTGTTTCCAAAGGAATGAGAAAAGTTCGAACAAAACCAAAATAAAATAGAGATCAAGGTATTGGGGTTGCTTATACAAAGGGAAAGTATTAGCATCCTAAACATCTATAGTACTTCACATGAACCTCTTTGAAAATCCTTGTATTTGGCTAAAAAGGTTGTTTGCAATATGACTGGGGAGATGGGAAAATAATTTTTTTTATTATTTTGATTCTGCGAGACTTCGAGAGCCATGTGCCTATGTACCACCAATGTGCATTGCGAAATCAGAACCACATATTTCTTCTAAAAAAGAATAAAACTTTGTGTGTTGGTTGTTTTTCAATGAAGAGACAAGTTATCATTTTTAGGAGAAGACTCGACTAATCACCCACAAAGTATGAGAAAGATGGACAATGAACCAACACGGGGGAGGGTTTGGACACATCTCTAGTACTCAAGTGGAAAAGTTGATATCTTTTCGATCATGACTTATGGGGAAAGGAGAATGACATCTCAATTATAAATGACACATCTCTAATCTTGAAAAAAGTTTTAAAGGAAAAGGGTGCACAAGGGCACAAAAATATTTGACTGGGGTTGTATGTTTTTTAGTCTTTTGAAAAAGTTTTAATATGGCTAGAAGAATTAGAATTTTATTAAAGAAAATCACTTGACAAAGTCAAGGTTTATTGTGAAAGCGATCTGAGATAGAAAAACAAGAAGGTTTTGAAAAAGAAAGAAGATTTTGAAATTAAAGAAGGGTAGGAGATGAAGAGGCTATCTATTGTACCCCAAAATTTGCCCTGCCATTTTTCTTCAAGACATTATCATGAGGTCTCAAGGGATTTTCATGGTTCTTCATATGTCTTCAAGAATTCGCATGCCAAGTTTCAAGCCTTGCACAACAAGTTTGCTCAGTCAGTTGCTCAAATGATGGAAAATCAACTATATAGGGTAAAAAGTCAATTTTGGTGAACTTGTAGTCAAACATCAACATTTTGAAGTTATTTTCATCATTTGATCAAGGGCTGATCATGATTCCTCAAGGAAATCCCTCAAATCATCAAAAGTCAAAAGTTGTCAAATTAGGGTTTATTTTAGGGGAAGTCAAATGAACTTTGACCAAACATAACTTTCACGTGCTTCATCAACTTTTCCCAAACAAAATCCCATTTTGAATGAAATTCAATTCTATACAACTTTGTATCCTTATTCTCAAGTCCAAAAAGTGCTTCATTTGAGAGATATAAGCCAATACATTATAGGTCATTTCAAAAGTCAACAAAAAGACACTTTTTGTCAAGGCAACTTACATCAAGATAAAGTCTCTTAATGAAAAAATGATCAAAAGAGAAATTGTAGAGAACATCTTGAGCTTTCCAAAAGTCAAAGATCACCTTCAAAAGATAAAAATTGAGAGATTTATGACCATTGCAAATGGGAAATTTTTGTAGAATGCATGAATTCCAAATTAAACAAACTTATGGTTTTGAGCTACTGGGCCTAAGTTTTCACATCCAAACATGTTCATGACATGTTTAAGGATCCATATGTCCATTAATGCATTATATTTTATTTTTATTTTATTTATTTTGATTTTTATTCAATTAAACTCAAAATAAATCAAATAAAATATAAAATCAATTGACCAAGGCATGTGGGCTTGATTTTTGGATCAGTTGGAGGCCCAAGACAACTCATGACAACATGCCTAGACCGTGTGAGTTTGAAAATGGCAATAATCTTCAAAAATGGAAGTTGGAAAAACATGTTTGATTCTTGTTTAATCTTGGCCATGATTGCATGATTTCATACCACTTTTGTTGACCTAATCCTGCCTCATATATATACATACAAGATCAGACAAACAGGACCACACATCTTTGCCTCACAAATTGCAAAAAAAAAAATCAAACTTTTTCAAACCCTCGAGTTTCAAAACTTGTGTTATAAGCCCTCTCATTCTAAAACTTCAATCCCATTCATTTCCAAGAATGTTGAAGGGTAAGTTTGGATCAATTACCATGAACCTAAGCAGGCGAAACTGCATAGCATGGCATAACCGATTTAACATTTTTTTTCAAATTCACATCTTTAATTTTGTTTTGTTTTAAACTATACTAACGTTACTGACTAGTTTCTAACACATGTTTGAACAGGTTTGGATCAGTATTGTGATCCCATGCAGTCAGAACCATGAAATACCATAGTTTCTCTGATTAGTTTCATTTGGTTTGAAACTCATAATAGAAGGACCTATAGCCAAAACTGGGTCCATATTTGGATTCAGTAGGGTCGAATTAGGGGGACTAGGAAGTTTTGGATCACTAACTCTCTGATTTTGCAGTTTTTGGATCGTAAAGTTCGCTGGAGAAGACGACCGGAGCTAGGGCTCTGGTGCCTCTCCGGCCAATAGGATCATGTATTATATATATTTTTATGGTTTGGTTTATATGAACGAATGTAAAGACCGTCCCAACGGTAAAAGCAAACATTGTTAAGGCGTTAGTCTACCAGGGCACGGGTTCGATCCCTGCCCCTGGTATTTTGAATTTTTCACATCTTTTATTTGTTTACACATCCAATGTAAGCTAGCTCAGTGCGCTCACCGTGCGCTCTCACGTCATAACCATCAGATTTCCATAGGAACGGATCCAGCATTCCACATCTCCATGCCCACGATGTAATCATGTTGGCCAGCCACACTGGATAGTTTCATAATATATGGGCTGGCATGTTTGGGCCCAAAACTAATTGCTTCTCATACCCCCCATATTTACTTCTTCAGGCCCATCTTTTCCTTTTTTTTTTTGTTTATTTTGTTCTAATTTCTTTTTTAACATAATTAACCTTTTTTTCTAATTAATTAAAATCAAATTAACCTAACTTTTTTTAATTAAATTAATTAAATTAAATTTTTTTAAAATTAAATTAATTGAAATTATTAACTTAGTTTCTTTAGGGTTTTTATCATTAAATATTTTTCCAGATAATCAATTTGTTTTTCTAAACTAAAATCAATTAGGTTAGGTTAGTCATCAATTTTTTTTATCAAAAACGATCACAAAAAGAAAACATTTCTCCGTTTCTCTTTACTTTTACAATCTTCGTGCATTCTTTTACTTTCGAATTATATTTTTACAATAATGTATATGCTAAAGGTTGTAATAGTTAATTAGTTTTTTTTTCATTTGCTTTCTATTTTCCCCATCTTTTATGGTTTGTACCCCTTTTCCTGAAGCATTGTAATAGCGTAGGATATTTAAATTCTGTCTTTACTACTTTCCTTATAACTATCTAGTTTAATAGGATTGTATGGAAAGATATAAAAACAAATGTTAGAAAACATAATCTCAAGACAAATTAACTGAAAACTATAATACTATTCACACACGCACCTCTAGGGTGACTCCACTTGTTGCCTTCAGAAAACAGTCATGTCTCTCGAACGTGGGGATGCTTTATAAAAGTCCCTCTGATACAAAAGATCATAGTCCCTTGATGACTCTTTGATGCTGCCTTCGGTAAATGATCTAGTCCCTTACGATAAATTTCTAAAGCGTCCTTACAATTTGCCTTTATGACTGTACGGGATGACCCGCTCCTGTCCCTCACACATCCAACGATAGGGCTTTCTACTAACTAATGGTAGAGTAACACTATCTAAGGAGGAGGAAAATAACTCGAAATACTTTTGAGTAAGGGTAGAATATTGATAATCGCTTGCTCACTAAAACAAAACATTTTCACAAACACTTTTCTCTGAAATATTTTTAAAAAACAAATACTTTGTATGTCTTCTCAACTGATACGAGAATCATTACAAAGTTTTCTGCACTTAGGAATTTTTCAAAATATTTTCAAACACACACACAAAAGAATTTTAAACAAAGTTAGCTAGCGATTAAGAGCCCGTAGATAACTACAAATGAAAAGGGTGCTAACACCTTCCCTTTTCATAACCTACCCCCCGAACTCAGAATATTCCCAAAGGTCTTTCCTATTCTTTTCAACCTTTCCTTTATTGGATAAAAGAAAAGTCGGTGGCGACTCTTGCTATCCTCAACATTTGCGATAAAAAGGCAAAACCAAAATTCATTTCTCCCACCGTATTACAAAACTAGAGACTCTGTTAGGAGAACTAAAAGTGGGGTTACCTTTAGAGTTAGATCACTTTTTAAATTCTTTACTTGCTTGATTTGATTGCTTTATAATTCAGGGTTTGCTCGGGTTTATTTCTTGCAAAGATCCTATACCCGGATCTGGGGACATTTTAGGTAAGTAACCATAGATTGTGGAAACTATATGGCATATAATAATATGGTTGAAGTGATGGCTATGTTAGTGCGACACATTGGTTTGTACTGGTATCCCTCGAGTCAGTCGGGGAGCATACTAGGCTGTCATGTGGTGTCATAAGCACTAATTGACCTTAGAACCTTAATTGACCCAACTTAGCAATTAGAAGGTAGTGAGATGGACTGCTTTCGTGTAGACTGAAGTTGGTTGATACTCGATACTACACTCATTGAGATCGTACTCTTGGTACATTTCGGTCGCAAATCAGATGCTTGTGCTAAAAAAAATGCCTGGGAGAAAGATCGGTGATATGGAGACTCCTAGAACCCGGTTACTTCTTTTAGGACAGGTTGAGCCAACTAAACTTAAAGAGGGTACTCACCTACAAAATCCATGCAAGCCTGAACCTAAGGCCTTGTGTGCTTTGATTGTATTTGATTAAACTGTTCGAACATGACATCATGTCATCATACCATATCATTTTCACTGACCATTTCAAGGATCTCAAGGGCCTGTGATGTAGGTTATCATAAACCAGACGTCTAGCAAGGCACAAGGGGATTTATTTTCCTCTAACCAATTTCGTAAAAGGCTGAAGCACGTTATCTTGAGTCAAAGGCTAGGACCCACTTGATATGGTGAGCTTGACTCTCATAGAAGGACATTCAACGACACAAAGTTCTTCTTTCAAAGCGACAACCAAACTCTACTTCTAACATTTTTTTGTGCTTACCCCGCGAGATCCTTGAAAACATTGCATTTACATATCATGCATCATAATATAACAGGTTTTCCCATACAAGTTTTATCATCTTCTTGCTGTTTATTTTAGTAAAAGATGGCTCTCGAACAGATTGTTAAGGAACTCCAAGCTTAGTAGACCCAATTCCAGGAGACTCTCCTGAACTTAGCTCAAGGAGAGAAAGACGTGTTGGTGCTCATCGCCAAAAATAAGAAGACTAGAAAGTAAAATGCTATACTCAATATGGGGAGAAGGTTCAAGGGTCCTGCTAAACCGATTTAAACTGTTGATATCCCCTCTGATGAAGACGACAACTAAGAGAGAGATGGTAGAAATGTCAAGGCTGAAGGTGGAAGCAACCAAGGTTCTGGGAAAATCCCTGGTGATGAAGACTATTCCAATGAGTAGTACCCTCATGCAGAAGACTGTTACAAACATTGGAAGATCTCCTCAAGGCCATGGAAATCCAAAAAGTGTCTTGATTAGATTTTGAAGAGCTGGGTCTTATTCTGGGGGTGGCATCCCTCACAAAATCAAGGTCCCCATATTTTCTAAGTATGATGGTGTCTCTTGTCCTAAGCTTCATTTGCAGTCTTATGTATGGAAAATCTAACCCCATACTACTGATAGAAAGTTATGGGTGCACTTATTTCAAGAAATCTTGTCAGGGACACAATTAGAATGGTTCTATCAACTGGAAGGAACCAATATACGTACTTGGGAAGACCTGGCTGCTTCTTTTTACAAGCAGTATCAATATAATGATGACCTTGCACTGACTCGAATGCAATTACAAAACATGTCTATGGGCTCGAACGACGGTTTCAAAGAATATGCCCAGAAGTGGAGAGACTTAGCTGGAAGGTTGCAACCTCCCTTGTCTGACCGGGAGCTAGTTGATATGTTCATAGGAATACTGACATGTCCATTCTTTAATCTACTAATTGGGAGTTCTTCATATGGTCTTTTATGAGATAATCCTGACCGAGGAACGAGTTGAAAGCAGTATCAGTAGCGGAAAGATTATGGCGGTTGCGTCTTCTAGTGTTGTAAAGAAGACGTTCAATAATAAGAAGGAGACCAATGCTGCCTATGGCCATAAGGGCCGTGGTAAAAATGATCACAACCAGTCTGTGGGAGCGATGTTGATTTCTAATCCAGCTCTTGTTCAACAACAACAACAACAGGGCAATCAGCGTAGGGCGGATGCTTCGGTAAGGCAATTTACCAAGATCAATATGCCATTGTCTCAAGCATTACAACAATTACTGAAAGAAGAATTGATAACATTGAGGGATCCTCCTCAGAACCCCAACACCTCCTCTCCTAAGTTACATCCAAATAAGAAGTGTGCCTATCATTCTAACAGTCATAAGCACGACACCAACAACTGCTGGTCCCTGAAGAATAAAATCTAGGATATGATTGACGCAAAAGAGATTGAGTTTGATCCTCCCAAGACACCTAATGTGATTAATGCACCTATTCCTAGTCATAGTAAAGGTGTTAATGCTATCAACAATGTTTCTTATGTCTCCACCATAAGTGACTTGACCATTCCCTTGATAATCATTAAGAAGAATCTGTTGCAAGTCGGTTTACTTCCAGGTTGCCTTGAAAGTTGTTACCATTGTGTGTCTCAATATGATGGTTGTATATGGCTGAAGAAGGGTATTTAACATTTGATTGATAGCCGTGAAATTTTGTTTGAGAAGACTTCGTCCGTGAAGAGTTTGCATGAAAGTATGTCTCAAGAGCTGAGACTTGAAGATGTTTCTATAATCACAATTTCTAATACTCCTGTAAGGATCACCTCTAAAGGTCCTATAAAGATTCATGTTGAGCCTATGGTGGCTCCCCTAATCATTACTGCACCGGAGCCAGTCCCATTTTCCTCTGACAAGGTCGTTCCCTGGAATTATGGAGCTGAAGTTTATTACCATGGTGTTAAGCAAGAACCATAGATTACCAAAGACGAAGATATTGAAGTTACTAACCTCAATGTTGAAAATATTATCGGGACTAGTAAAGTTACCAGAAAGGGAAGGGTATTTTCTCCAGAGATCTCCCCTCTAAAGAATATCATTACACCAGTGCATATCCCTACTTATGGGTCAACTGCTGACACTCAGGGCAAAGAGAAGATGACTGAGCCTGCCCAGATGAAGGCACCATCAAAAGATGTTACTGTTGAAGATACCTCCAAACAAGAGATGGAGGAAATATTGAAAATCATCCACAAAAGTGACTACAATATTATTGAACAGTTGGGGCATATGCCCTCCAAGATATCCATGTTATCCTTGTTATTATGCTGCGAAGCCCATGCTCAGGATTTGGTAAAATTTTTGAAGACTGCTCATGTACCACAAGAGACCTTTGGTGGTCAGTTTGAGAATTGTGTTGCAAGCCTTACAGCTGATACTGGATTAGGCTATTTTAATGCTGACTTAACTCTAGCAGGAAAGAATCATAACAAGGCCTTGCACGTCTCTATTGAGAGTAGGGGCACTACCTTGGCGCATGTGTTGGTGGATACAGGTTCCTCATTAAATGTATTACCAAAAGGTGCTCTAGATAGACTGAACTATGAAGGGGTTGTGTTGAAACCCAGTGATATTGGGGTAAGAGCCTTTGATGGGTTAAGGAGAATGGTATACGGAGAGGTTGATCTTCCTATCAAAGTGGGATCTCAGGTCTTCGACACCACCTTATATGTAATGGATATTCGTCAGGCCTATTCATGTTTGCTTGGACGCCCCTGGATTCATGGAGAAGGCGTTGTTACCTCTACCTTGCACCAAAAATTAAAGTATCCTGTCAAAGGGAAAATTGTTACAGTTTCTAGAGAGAATAGTATATGGTGATCCATTTGAATTTGTTCAAATATGTTGAAATGGATGGTGAATTCATTGAGACTCCCTGCCAGACCTTTGAAGCAATTCCTCCGAAAATTATCGTTGCTAAAGCTACTCCTGCTACTCCTAGGATTACCAAGGATCCACCAAGAATGGCTTCTCTGAAAGATGCTGGGGTTGTGGTAGAAGAAGGTGGTTGCACTATTTGGGGTCAGCTTCCTAACATTCCCTACAAGTCCAACAAATTTGGTTTGGGTTTCACCTTGGAGGATCAGAAGGCAGTTCATCGTGCTCATGCTGGGAGACCACCTTTCTGCACCAACAATAATGAAGTCAATGCCATAGAAGACACTGATGGTGGCTGTGATTCAGACAACTGGATCTTCCCTACTATTGGCGGTGGACTCAACAACTAGAAGGCTAAAGACTTTATACCAATATCCTTTAGTCAGGAGTAATTGTTATTTCCTATTTTATTTCTTTCAAGTTTTTGAGACATGTAATTTTAAACAATAACTTTAACCCTTGTGCCTTACCCGGGGCACAACGATCGACTTGTTAGGGTTGTTATCTTTCATCCACATATGCTTATCTAATAAAACATTGGATGTTTTGCATTCAAACTTTGCACTCTCTGTCTTTTCATTACTTTATTGCTTTCAAATATAGCTATGTGTTTCTTACACACACCCACACACTACATTGCAGATCCACATCCACTCTAGATCTCGTCGATAATGATTCTGTTACTTCCACTCATGACTTTGAAAATACGATCTACCAAGACGAGGACGAAGGTGGAGAAGATTGTGAAATACCTGGAGAACTTGCCAGACTCTTAATACAAGAAGAAAAGGCTATCCAACCACATGAAGAGCCAGTCTAATTTATAAACTTGGGTATCGAGACAGACCAGAAAGAAGTTAAGATAGGCGCCAACTTAGAGAGCAGATTCAAGAACAGGTTAATTCATATGTTGCATGACTATGTTGAGATCTTTACTTGGTCATACAAAGACATTCAAGTGCTCGATACTGATATTGTGGTCCATCTTCTGCCAATGAAAGAGGTTTGTTCTCCGATTAAGTAGAAGGTTCGTCGCATACATCCCGAGATGTTTGAGAAGATCAAAGCCAAGGTTATGAAGCAATTCAACGCAGGTGTGATGCGGTGGGAGAACTGACTTGAGCTTTTGTGTTTTGTGTTCGTAAATGTTGCGGTTAGCAAGAGTCTCCACCGACTTTTATTTTATCCAAAAAGGAAAGGTAAAAAAGCACAGGAAAGACCTTTGAGATTGTTTTTGGGTTCGGGGGGTAGATTATGAAAAGGGAAGGTGTTAGCACCCTTTTCATCCATGGTTTTCCATGGGCTCTTAGTTACTTGTTTTAGATCACTTGCTTTGCTTTTTCAATTGTTTGAAATGGTGCTTTGTATGGTTTTGAAAGTATTTTTAAAAGAGGCCTTTGTTTAGGAAATCTTTGTAATGATTCTTGTTTGTAAGAATGTATACAAAGATATTTGTCTTTTGAAAAACGTTTCAATGTTTTGAAAGTTGTTTGGAAATGTTTTGAAATGTGTGTGTGTGTTTGAAAATAGCAAGGATTATTTTTAAAATGATCAAGTAACTAGAAGCTTATCTACCTACTCAAAAATCTTTCCTATACATTTTTATTCCTTTGATATTGTTGACCTACTATTGTTTTAGTAGACAACCTTATGTTTGGATGTTAAACGGGACGGGTGTGGGTCATCGTATGACCATGATAGCAATGGTGCCAAGTATCTTAGCTTGTTTGAGGGACCAATATCATCTTTGTTTAGGCAACCTTTTGATAGCGTCATCGAGGGACTATGATCTTTTGTTTTGTTTGATTTTGCCAAGATACCTAGCATGCATATCATGGCTATTTTGTTTAGGCAACCAAGTGGATGAAACCCTAGAGGTGTTGTGTGCAATGTGTTGTCATTTTTCATGCATTTTGTTTCTCTTGAATTAGGTCATTCTATTTGTTTGATTTTTTGTCTTATCATACAAAACCTAATTTACTAAACATGTATATAATGCGATAAATTGCGTAAAGTAAATATAAACTATTACAACAATATTATGGGAGGGGGGATACAAGTTTTGAATGGGGGATATTGCTCAAAATAAAACCCTAATTCACTATTATAACCCAATTAAATTTATTGTATAATAAATAAATAAACAATTATTTAAATATGCAATAAAATGTAAATATGCAAAAAAATGTTTTGTAATTATTTTATGTATGTAAAAATAAATTATCTAAGTCCTAAAAATAAGAAAAAAAATAATGTTATTATTTTTGAAAGGGGAAACCCTAGTTTTGTTTTAAAAGAAAATATGTTTTCTATTATTTATTTTTTACAAGAAAAATAATAATAATATTATATACCAATATTTAAAAAAAAGTATGAAAATAATACTTAATGTGTATAAAATATGAAATAAAATATTAAGTATTTTATTATTATTCACAAGTTTATTTAAGAAAATAAATTCTATTAAACCTAATAAACTATTTTTTATGCCAAAAAATAATAAAAATAATAAAATAAAATGCAAAAAATTAAGAAAATATTTTTGGGATTTTTTAATGTTCAGAAAAATATATTGAAGTCAGAAATGTAAAATATGCAAGAAAATACACAAAATATAAAAATATGCAAAGGGGGGTGCAGAAGTAAAATGGGAGGTGTGGAAAGTGAAATGCCCAAGGCGCCATGCCCAGAACACCAACTTCATCCATGTCCTTGCTTCACACGTGCACCCTGTGTTCAAACCTGCAACTCTCTATTCTTTGCACAAAAACAAAATCTTGCAACATGAAACTTGTAGCATTTTTTATCACGATTCCAATGATATAAAATTTGAAACCTAACTCTAAGAAACCAGAGAGAATTTCAGTGGCCCTAATTCCTGACCTAAATTTTTTATGAACTTCAAGCTTCAAATTCTCTTAGCTCAGTTAATTTAAATGATAACTATGCATATGTACAGCTTAAGCAAGTTAAGGACTACATTTTTGCTTCACAAATCAAAGCTTAAGAATGCCTAAATAAGGAGATAGAACTTTGAAAAATACCTTGTTCAGTTGAGTTTGGATATGGCAATGTGGGGACTTTGAGTGAGGCCTGAAGATCGTGTGAGCTTCCTTGAAGTTCCCTCAAGATATCCCAATGCTCAGCTTGCCTTGTAGATGCTTGAATCTCCCTGTAGAAGTCAACCTGCAAACCTTCAAAATGAAAATGGTGATCCTTGAAACAGGGGTTACAGTTGCAAGACAAAGGCCTGGAGAGTTTAGATAGGATGTATGTAATGTGTTTGAAGTCTTAAAATGAGAAACGCACGAGCCAATATTGATTTGGCAAGGGTTCTGCAGATGATGCCCTGTTTGGGCAGAAAACTGTGATTTTGGTGTTTGAGAGTGTTTGGGATGCTATGGATTCGTGTTTCTACTTGTTACAAAGTTCTGAAGTTGTTTCCAATGGAGCCAAGCCTTGCCTTTATCAGATATCCAAGTTCACTTGACTTTTGCAAGTTTGCTTGCTTTTGAAGAAAGTTGACATGACAATGCAAGAGGCTTGTACTTGCTAGTTCTAGAGCTGCAAGGAGTTAGTATGCTTTGCCTAATAACTGTGGATCTTGTTTGCAACAAAAGATCAGGTCCATGGCTCAAGATTTGCAAAGTTGGAAAAAGCAAGCTTTATCAAAGTAGTATTATGAACTTTATGCCATTTTTGGATTAATTCATTGTGCAATGCTTCAAAAGTCAGAATAAGACCATTATCCATTGTGTTAGCATTCAATTATGGAGTGTGGATGGGATTAGGACCTGTAATACCAAGTACAAGCATGTTTGAAACTGGTTTTCAACTTGTAACATTGTGAAAATGCCTTGAACAAAAGTGATAAATTGCCATTTTCCTTTCTCCGATTCTCCATAACCATAAATGATCTTGGAGAGTTCTTAGACATTTTGGAAAGATTGTAACATGCTCTACAATCCATCTTTGAAATGAATATTTAGATACCTCTTGAAACTAGGTGAAAAATGCCCATGAAGTTAGGTCAAAAACCTGCCTAAATTAGGGCAAATTTTCACTAAGTTAAAAAGTTTATGGACCCCTATTCACAAAATCATAACTTGTGATCCAAGCATCTTTTGGGAAAACTTTATGAATAAAAGTTGTTGATTTCATGGAGGGATATAACTTTCATGTTGGGAGTTTTCTTTGAATCCAATTGCATCATGGAGAAAAAGTTGTGGAAAGTTGGGTAAAAATAAGAAAATTTCCATACTTAGAAATTTTCTAAGTTATGAAAATTTTCAAATTCAAATCCTAATTTGCAATTTTAGGTTTCTTGATCAACAAGTTTCACATTTTGACATATCTTGATGAATTATGACCCTTGGCACTTGATTTTGACCAAAAAGTCAAAGTTTGACTTTTCAGTATTCAGTTGATTTTTGATCAGTTGACTGCAAAATTCATCTGTCAATCCTATGCATTTGAGATTTTTTGAACTATATGATTAGGTCAAGATGATGCTATTGAGTCCTTGAAATCATGATTGAACCCAATTGGTCATTGGCTAGGTTAAGAATCAGAAATTGCCCTTCTTCAGTCAAAACCCTAATTTTGAGCATTTTGCCCTTTTGATGATTTGATCAAATTTCTTGAGGAGTTGTGATAAAAACTTGATCAAATGGTACATAGGAGCCTATAATGTTTTTGTGGATAAAAAATTATGAAGTTTTACTGTAAATTGGCCATAGTTGACTTTTCCCCCAATACAGCTGATTTTTAGATCAACTGTCCAATTGGCTAGGTAAAAATGTGATTCAAGGCTTGAAACTTGGTATGAGCAATCTTAGGAGTCCAAGATGGTGTATGAAAGTCAAATTAAGCATTGGTGGTCCAAAAATACTTGTGCAAACTCAAACCCTAATTTCAGGCTATTAGTGCAAGAGGTGGTCTTGAGCTGAGCAAACCCTAATCATGTCTTGAGTCTAGGAGTCTTGTGAGGAAAATCTTGATAATATGAGAGGGAAAATTTTGGGGTACAACAGCTTCCCCTGTTCAATCTTCTTGAACCTGAAGAGTTAGATTGGCGAGTTTTCTGTTCGTGACTCGAAGGTAAAAGATGATTGGACACTAGAGTGCTCGTAAATTTGCACTCGTCAAAATGTAGTTGAGGGAATGGGCTTAAAGATTCTATTTGGAGATGTGATAGAATCTTGTTGGAGATGGGCTTAAAGATGCCATCCAAGGATGTTTGTTGAATTGTGTGTTATAAGTCAGAAGAATAAGTATCAGAATGGTATCCGCGTCTGGAACGTATCTGTACTGTATCTGGGGACTGAATCTGAATGAGCAAAGGAATAACATCTGTATCTAGAGCGTATACAAGCTGTATCTGAATGTTGAATCTGAATAAGCACTAGAATAGCATCCGTGTCTGGAGCGTCTCTGTGCTGGGGAAAATCAGAATAAGTGATAGAATGGCAACTGTGTTTGTAGCGTATTCGTACTGTATCTGAAGTTTGAATCTGAATGAGTGACAAAATGACTTTCGTGTCTGGAGTGTATCTGAACTGTATTTGAATAAGTGATAGAATGACTTCCGTGTCTGGAGTGTATCTAAATTTGAAACTGATAGCTGAATCTGAATGAGAAATAGAATGGCTTCCGTGTCTGGAGCGTATCTAAACTGTATCTGAACTTGAAATCTGAATAAGGGCCAGAATGGCATCCGCGTCTGGATCGTATCTAAACTATATCTGAAATCTTTGAACATTGTTAATGATAGCTTGTTAATCTTATCTTGAAAAGGGTAAAATGTTAGATGAAACGCAAAGTTATGTTGCATGAATTGTATGATGCAATAAATGTGCTTTATCAATGTTTATGATATATGGATGTAATGTATGCGCATGTAAGTTGATTTGTTGTATTGTTGAGGAAAATAAATCCTTGACGGCTGGGGATAATGAAACCCTTGATTGTTGTCGGGGAAATAAATCCTTGACTGCTGAGGATAAGAAATCCTGGGCGACTGTTGGAGATTAAAAATCCTTGACAACTCCCGTGGGGATATGAGGATCCTTCATGTCTTAAAGTTGGAGTATTAACAAAAAAAAATTGGTTGCGAGCAATGTCATATACTGCTTGAGAAATCTGCTTGGGAAATCCAGAGAATTTGATGACTTCTACTGAGGGTTACACAATGGGAATCCTTACTCGGCTGGGGAATAGGGAAAACCCTGATGACTTCTGTGGGGAATTAAGGATGAGAATCTTCATTCTGTTAAGGAGCAATGAAATCTTTGGTGATTTCACTAGGGAATTGAGAATGAGAATCTTCATTCTGTTGGGGAGCCATGAAAACTTTGGTGACTTCATGCTGGGGAGTGATGAAGACTCTGTGGGGAAGAGTTTACAGCTGGGAGTAGGTTCAGGAGTTTTCGGTTGTCTGCCACTCTACTGGGGAGTTATCCTAGGTTCAGGAGAGACAAAAGTTAATTGTTGTCTGGTTGATTTCCAGGCTTCAAGATAACTTGCTGGGGAAATTGGATGGTTTCCACTGGGGATTAGATAGTTTGAAGTTTTGACTTGACTGGGGAAGAGGGTTTCATATCCGTTGGGGATCCGTAACTCAAATTTTTTGCTCCACTGGGGATTGGGAGTTTGAAGTTTTAACTCTGATGAGGATTAAGGGTTTGAAATTTAGCTCCGTTGGGGATATGTATTTCAGGGTTTTGGCTCAGCTGGGGATCTAGAGGATGTACCGTAGGGATTACTCCTGGAATAGCCTAAAGATGTTTTCCTATCCTTTCATCCTGTCAGTAATTGTTCCTTTTCATCATGTTTATTTGTAAACAGTAATTATGTTCAAATGCATATGTTCATCAATGAATCATTAGACGTTTTTGCAAATAAAAACACAAGTGTAAAAGGAAAAGACAAATAGTTTTTGCACTTTGAAAGAGACATCTTTGTTTTTACTTGAGTAACTGTTTTGTACAAAGGAGACAGACATCCTAGTAAGAGGATGGTGTCATAAAAGTAAGAAAATTTTATACAAAGAAAGATAAATATGTGTGTAAAAACCCCATGGGGTTCCCATTCCGCTATAGCATTCGTATCTCTGAATATCTTGTCCATCTGTTACTTCGTCCGAAGATGATTGGATTGATCAGAAGTTCCAGATTTGTCAGTGAAGAGATTGTCCTTAAATTGATCCGACGAGACATAGTCATACGCTTTAATTCCCTAACTTTTTCCTGGACCGCCCTTTCGGGTTTTCAGTCCATCGGGAAACCCTTTTTTTCCCAAGTCTCCCTTTCGGGTTTTCAACTTTCCGGGTGTACAGTTTTTTTATTTATCCCTAATTTTTGCCTGAACCGCCTTTTCGAGTTTTCGATTCACCGGGATGCCCTTTTTTTGCCTAGGTGTGTCAACCTAGCGGGTCATTTATGCGTAGAATCTTTTGACTATGTCTGCGTTCGCAGGGTGCGGCAGGTCGTCGCCATCCATGGTGGTTAAGATCATTGCGCCACCAGAAAAGATGTTTTTGATCACAAATGGTCCTTCGTAGGTAGGAGTCCATTTGCCCCTGGGATCACTTTGCGGCAAGATGATGCGCTTGATTACCAGATCCCAGACTTGATATACCTGGCGCCTGACTTTCTTGTTGAAAGCCTTGATCATCCGTTTTTGATACGTCTGACCATGGAAAACAGTAGTAAGTAGCTTTTCATCAATCAAATTAAGTTGATCAAGTCGGGTCTGAATCCAATCGTCTTCACTCAAACCAGCATCCTTCATGATTCTCAAAGAGGGAATCTGAATCTCGATAGGTAAAACAGCTTCCATGCCATATACCAAGGAATAGGGTGTTGCCCCAGTTGATGTGCGTGCCGTGGTACGGTACCCGTGAAGATCAAACGGTAACATCTCATGCCAGTCCTTGTAGGTGATTGCCATCTTTTGTATGATCTTCTTGATATTTTTGTTCGCAGCTTCGACTGCACCATTCATCTTTGGCCGATAGGGGGGTGAATTGTGATGTTGAATCTTGAACTACTCGCACAAAGCGGTGATCATAGTATTGTTAAGGTTTGTACCGTTTTCAGTGATGATCCTTTCGGGGATACCGTATCGGCAAATAAGGTTCTGCTTGATGAAGCGGGAAACAACATTCTTAGTTACGGATGCGAAGGAAGCTTCTTCGACCCACTTGGTGAAATAGTCAATGGCCACCAGAATGAAACGATGTCCATTGGATGTTGTAGGCTTGATCTTTCCAATCATGTTGATTCCCCATATAGCGAATGGCCAAGGAGTTGTTAAGACATTTAGAGGAACTGGAGGCACGTGAACCTTGTCTGCATAGATTTGACATTTATGACAAGTGCGGGAGTGTTGATAGCAGTCAGCTTCCATGGTAGACCAGTAATAGCCTACCCTTAGAATCTTCTTAGCCATCGTATGCCCGCTAGAGTGAGTGCCAAAGGTACCCTCGTGCAATTCAGCCATGATCCTTTCAGCTTCAATCTTGTCCACACAACGGAGCAGAACAGAATCATGATTGCGCTTGTACAAGATGCCATTACTCAAGAAGAACTTTGCCGAGAATCTCCTTAAGAACTTTTTGTCATTAAGTGAAGCTCCTTCAGGGTATTCTTGAGCCTCGAGATACCTTTTGACTTCATGAAACCATGGTTGGTCCACTACTTCTTCGGTATTAATCTCGTGACAATGTGCCGGTTCGTCCATCCGTTCAATGGAGATTTGGGGAGCCTCATTATCCCAGTTAAGTTTAAACATGGATGACATTGTAGCTAGAGCATCTGCTAGCTGATTTTCTTCTTGCGGGAAGTGCTCGAACGTAATCTGCTCGAAATGTGGTAACAATGTCAGTACATGTTCTTTGTAAGGGATGAGGTTTGGATGCTTAGTATCCCACTCTCCTTTGATCTGACTGATGACCAAATTTGAGTCCCCAAACACATCTAAGGATTTGATTCCCAAGTCTATGGTAGCCTTGAGTCCAAAGATGCAAGCTTCATATTCTGCCATGTTGTTCGTACAGTTGAAGCAAAGTCTGGTTGTGAAAGGTGTATGGAAACCTTCTGGGGAAATGAGTACCGCGCTGATATCGTTGCCAAGTGCATTGGAAGCCCCATCAAAGTACAGGGTCCATCGGGATCCTTGTTCAGGTCCGTCATATGGTCTGATGTCTTCAACATTGTCCAATGTCATAATGTCTTCGCCAGGGAAGTCGAACCTCATGGATTGGTAATCTTTGACAGCTTGATGAGCCAGATGGTCAGCTAGCACACTCCCCTTTATAGCTTTTTGGGTTGTGTATTGTATATCGTATTCCGTTAGGATCATCTGCCATCTAGATATTCTTCCAGACAAAGCAGGCTTCTCAAAGATGTACTTGATCGGATCCATCTTAGATATCAACAGAGTGGTATGAGTCAACATGTACTGCCTTAGCCGGCGAGCAGCCCATACCAAAGCGCAACAAGTTTTCTTGAGTAGTGAGTATCAGGTCTCACAGTCGGTAAACTTTTTGCTAAGGTAATAAATGGCATGCTCTTTTCGGCCAGACTCGTCATGTTGGCCCAGTACGCACCCCATTGAATTCTCTAGGACGGCCAGATACATGATTAGCAGTCTTCCCTCGACGGGTGGCATCAAGATAAGAGGTTCTAGCAAATACTCCTTGATTTTATCGAAAGAAATTTGACAGTCATCATTCCATTTAACTACCTGATCTTTCTTCAACAGCTTGAAGATTGGTTCACAGGTAGATGTTAGATGAGAAATGAACCTTGCAATGTAGTTTAGGCGTCCCAAGAAACCTCTGACCTCCTTCTCAGTGCGAGGAGCAGACATTTCTTGTATAGCTTTGACTTTGGCAGGATCAACCTCGATGCCTTTGTTGCTGACAATGAAACCTAAGAGTTTACCGGACCGGACTCCGAATGTGCACTTGTTTGGATTCAGTCTGAGCTTGTACTCCTTCAACCTGACAAACAGCTTTTGCAAGTGATCAAGGTGTTCTTCTTCAGTTTGTGATCGGGCTATCATGTCATCTACGTAGACCTCTATCTCATGATGTATCATATCATGAAACAAAGCTACCATGGCGCGTTGATAGGTTGCCCCGACATTCATCAGTCTGCATGGCATCACTTTGTAGCAGAACGTACCCCACTGTGTAACAAAAGTAGTTTTCTTCATGTCCTTGGGTGCCATTTTGATCTGGTTATAGCCTGAGAATCCGTCCATGAAAGAAAATACCTTGTGTTGAGCTGTGTTGTCCACCAGGATGTCAATGTGCGGAAGTGGAAAGTCATCTTTAGGGCTGGCCCTGTTTAAGTCTCTATAATCCACACACATTCTGATTTTGCCGTCCTTCTTAGGCACTGGCACAATGTTAGCAACCCATTGTGGATAGGAAGTAACAGCCAGAAATCCAGCATTGAACTGCTTCATAACTTCTGCTTTGATCTTCTCAGACATGTCAGGTCTCATGCGGCGGACCTTTTGTTTCACTGGTGGACAGTCTTCTCTTGTGGAGAGACGATGAACCACAATGTCTGTATCGAGTCCCGGCATGTCTTCGTATGACCAGGCAAAGATCTCAACATAATCATGCAACAGCTGAATTAGGCGCTCTTTGACACTCGGCTCTAGATTGGAACCTATCTTGATTTCCTTTTTGTCATCCTCAGTTCCCAAGTTGATTGTATCCAACTTCTCTTCATGAAGCTGAATTGCTCTTTCCTCTTGCTGTAGTAATCTGGCCAATTCCCCTGGCACCTCACAATCTTCCTTACCTTCGTATTCGGCTTGGTTGATCAGATCTTCAGAGTCACTGAAGGCTATAGCAGTATCGTTACCCATGGGTTCCGGAATGGAAGGGTACCTGCATTTGTGAGTGTGGGTGTGTGTAAGGGATAGCCATCTTAAAACAACAAAATGTAAAAGAAAGACAATGAGCATAAAAGGTTTAAATATGAAAAGCGTCCATGATTCATTAAAATGACATATGAAATGAAGATAAAGACCCTTACAAATGGACCTATGTGCCTCGGGTAAGACACAAGGTTGAAAAAGTACGAATTGTTTGTAAATTATTACAGATCCAACAAGAATGGAAAAGATAAATTATTGCGGTATGAAAGTAATCGGAACAAAGCCTTTTGCTTCCCAGTTGCACAGTCCTCCGTCAACAGTAGGGAAAATCCAGTCTTCCAAGTTGCCCTCCTCTTCACTGTCCTCTAGTGCATTAACCCCTCGGTGGCTGATCTTCACAGGTGGCCCTCCGGCACGGGAGCAGCGCACGGCCTTCTGACCAGTCAAAGTAAATCCCAAGCCGAATTTGTCTGTTTTGAAAGGAAAGTCTGGAAGCTGCCCCCAGATTATGGATCCGCCTTCTTCCACCACTGCTCTAGCGTCCTTGAGAGACGACATCCGAGGCGGAGGTCTGGTAATTTTGGGTACAGAGGACACTGTCTTGGTCGTTGCCATCTCCTCAGAGAACTCTTCGAAGTGTTGGAAAGGGGTCTCTATGAATTCGCCATCCAATTCTACATAACGGAAAGAATTAAGATGAATGATCATGTATTCCTCTTCGCCATGAACAATTATAATTTTTCCCTGGACAGGGTACTTGAGCATTTGATGCAGAGTAGAAGTGACAGCTCCAGCATGGTGGATCCAAGGTCTTCCCATCAGGCAAGAATAGGAAGGACGGATGTCCATCACGTAGAATGTTGAGTTGAACGTCTGGGTACCCACCTTGATCGGGATTTCCACCTCTCAATGGACCATCCTCTTAGAACCATTAAAGGCTCTGACAATGATATTGCTGGGTTTCAGGGTTAGGCCTTCACAATCCAATCTATCCAAGGCTTTCTTTGGCAAGACATTCAAAGACGAACCAGTGTCTACCAGTACGTGTGCTAAGGTTGTCCCTCTGCATTCCACCGAGACATGCAAAGCATCATTATGTTTTCTCCCTTTCAAATTCAAATCTGCATCGGAGAATCCTAGACCATTGTCAGCTATTAAACTAGCCACACATTCCTGGAATTGATCAGCGGAGGTTTCTTGTGGCACGTGGGCCGTCTTCAAAAACTTGACCAAAGCTTTGGCATGTGCCTCAGAGCACAGCAACAGGGCTAACATAGATATTTTGGAGGGGGTATGCCCCAGTTGTTCAACAACATTGTAATCACTTTTCTTAATGATCCTCAGAATCTTTTCCATCTCTTTCTGGGATGTTTCAGGAATGACTAGTGATTGAGCCTTCGTCAAGACAGGCTCCTCTTGAACATTCTTTCCTTTTTTCTCAGCAACGGAATTAGGGATGGGAATTGCATTGTCATTGTTGGCGGGTACACTTGCAGGTACAGTTACTGGAGTAGGTGTAATCTTAGGTTTAGCCGCGGGTCCAAAGACTGCTGTTAGAGGAGAAATCTCTGGAGAAAAGATTCTCCCACTACGAGTAATTTTGCTTGTTCCGACAATGTTAATGATGTCGGGATTATCTTCCTCAGAGCTTTCTTCTTCTGCAATATGTTCAAACTGTTTGACACCATGGTAGTATATTTCTCCACCATAGTTCCATGGTACCATTTTATCGGTTTTGTAAGGGGTTGCCCCTGGCATTGTTATCTTCAACGGAGTAGTCATAGGAGCAGATGTAATCCTAACGGGTTTTTTAGGAACCCTGGAAGGATTGGCGTATATGGTTATTATTGAAACTTCTGGAACTGAAATGGGTGAAATGGGAGCTTTCTCAAACAAAATTTCCTTGTTATCAATCAGTTGTTGGATTCCTTTCTTCAACAGAGGACAATCAAATGGGGAGGACAGGCAAGCATGGCAATCTTGGTCACAACCTATGAACACCCCAGCCTTCAACAAATTCATCTTGATGGTTAGGAGAGGAGTTAACAATTCGTCCACAGTAGAAACAAACAGATCTTCTTCAATAGCACTAGCATTGTGTCCATGCCTAGGCATTGGAGCAGAGATAACATTCGACTTTTCAGGAGCTTCAAATTCAACTTCCTTTGCATCAATTAGATCTTGAATCTTATTCTTCAAGGCCCAACAGTTGTTGGTGTCGTGCTCTGGACTTTCTGAATGATAAGCACATCTGGCGTTGGGATGGTAATGTGGATATGAAGTATTGGGATTTTTAGGGGCCTCTTTTAGCATGGCCAGGTTCAACTTCAAGAGATCTGGTAAGACTTGAGCAGGAGTCATGTTTATCTTGGTGAATTGCCTTACAGGC
Organism: Vicia faba; assembly: GCA_948472305.1. Lineage (NCBI taxonomy): Eukaryota > Viridiplantae > Streptophyta > Magnoliopsida > Fabales > Fabaceae > Vicia > Vicia faba. The sequence goes on from OX451737.1 coordinate 1,240,286,252, forward strand.
CTTTCCACCCTTTGCTGGTTATTTCTCAGCTAATCATTTCTCAGCTGGTTGTTTCTAGGCTGATCTGATGTAGAATTTTGAATCATCACGTCCCCCATAGTTGTTCATCTTTCAATTCTTCCCTAATTCCTCTGGGCATAGACAACAGACACTTCCTTCTTTCCAGTGAAGGGCTTTTTTGCAACAGTTGAGGCAGACGCGTCTTTCTGAATTTTCCCGCTTCTAATACCGGCCTCCACTCTTTCGCCAGTTAAAATCAATTTAGTAAACCCTGCAGAAGAGCTCCCTATCAGGTGATTAAAGAAAGGACCTGACAGAGTCCCCAAGAACATATCAAGTAGCTCTCTTTCAGATAATGGTGGTTGCACCCTTCCGACCAAATCCCTCCATTTTTGGGCGTAGTCTTTGAAGCCCTCATTGGTAGCCATAGCCATACTCTGTAGCTGAGTACGGATTGGCGCCAAGTCGGCATTGTATTGATACTGTTTATAGAATGCGACTGCCAAGTCTTCCCAATTATGCACATATGACCTCTCCAACTGGTAGAACCAATCCAGCTGCGTCCCCGATAAACTGTCCTGGAAAAAGTGGACCCACGGGTCTTTGTCAGAAAAATGTGGTTAAATTTTCCTGACATAAGATCGTAGGTGCATCTTGGGACAAGACACCCCATCGTACTTAGCAAATAGTGGCACTTTAAACTTAGGAGGGATTACAATTCCAAACACCAGCCCTAACTCCTCAAAGTCCAGCCCTGGTACTCTCTGTATCTCCATAGCAGCTAGACGTTCTTCCAAGTTTTTGTATTTGTCATCAGCCGGAGGGTATTGCTGTTCAGAATAATTCTCATCATCTTCTTCTTCTTCTTCCTCAGAATCAGATGGTACTTCCATTTCTTTTCCCTTTCTTACCCCTTCATCAGATGTTGATGGGAATTCCAAGGTCCGTCTGGCTTGTCCTTCAAACCTTTTTCCCAAGAGAACCACACCGGCTCGCTTCTTCTTCTTTTTCTCTTTCTCCTTCTCTAGTTGAGTCTTGAGCTCCTCCTGCCCCTTGGCCAAGGTCAACAGTAGCTGTTGAAATTGTGAATTCTGAGCCTACAAATCTTTGACCGTTTGTTCAATATCTATTGCTGAAATAAACCGCAGAGAGATGAGGAAACTTGGTGTGAAGACCTGTTTATGCATATGATGAATGATATGTATTCATGTAATGCATTCAAGGATTCAGAAATTCAAATTTGTTTTAAACAAAAAAGAAACACACGTCATATTAATAAGATATAATTTGTTAGTACATCAATGCCCCATGGGCAAAATAATACAAATTTCTAAGGTAAAAAGACGTTGTGCATCCTCTTTGGTGCAATGTAGGTGTTGAGAGTCTGCTCTTCATGAAGTTGACGAGTGAGTTCCAAAACCTTCTTCTCGCTTGCATAGAATTGTGTTTCAAAAGTATCACGCTCTCCTTGAGCTGTATCCAACTCCTTTGTAAATCTTCGAGTGATGTTGGCATGTCAGGATGTAGGAGGGTGTATGGAACCTCTCCTTCCATAACAGGCTCTATAATCACTGAGAGAATGTAGGGGTAATGCATCATAAGACTTTGGGCGCGGGTTTGTACCCAATTGAGGTAAGGCTCAAGAGGGATGGAATTCTTGTGTACCAAGGTCTTACTGTCCACCTTGTTGGGCATTATCCAAGCTCGGATGAACCTTTGTCGGAGTCCTTGGTCGTCGTTATCGAAGTCAAAAACCAAACCTTGAATCAGCATGTCATGTGGGCCACCCCTTCAGGCATAAGCAAACTGCCTCAGATCCAAGCAAGGGTTATATGTGATGCCTCCCCTAATGCCAAGTAGAGGGACATTAGGAAATTCTCCATAACGGTCAATTATAATGACATTCTCTCTGGATCGAGAACACCAATGAATGTTTGAATGTGTAAGAGTCATTAATCGTTGTGACCACCTCAAACCTTACTCATTCTTCAAGACTGATTGGGGAAGATGAGAAATAAACCATCTTTCCAGTAGAGGAGTGCAACACATCAGAACACCTCTTTTCCTCATTGTGCGAGTGTGAAAAGAGTGTAGGATATCCCCAAGCAAAGTAGGCACCGAGTTGCAAACCATGAAGATTTTGACAGCGCTCACATCTATGAGTTGGTCAGGATTAGGGAACAAGACCATCCCATAGATGAGAAGAGATACAATCTCCTCAAAAGCTTGTAAGTCCAAAGAATTCCAACAACTTTGGGCTTTCTCAAACAAAAACTTTGACAAGAAGCCTTTGACACCGCTTCTAGATTCCCAATGTGTTGTAACATCAGAGGAGTGCAAGTGTAAGGCTTGAGAAATCTATTCTGGCTTTGGATATCTTTCTGTACCATTGAAGGGTAGTTGATTGAGAATAGGAATCCTCAGGAGTTGAGAAAATTCCTCCAAAGTAGGCACAAGTTGGTAGTTAGGAAATGTGAAGCAATGATGCAAAGGGTCAAAGAACTGGAAGAGAACTTTCAGCATATCCTCCTCTGTGTTTACAGTGACTAAGTTGAGAAGACGAGCATGCCTCTCGGTGAATGGAGAATTCTCAGGAATCCTTGAAGCTAGCTCCTTGAGTTGTGGAGGAATTCTTACAAGGTTGACTTGGATAGTTTTCCTGCGAAGTGAATCCATAACCTACAAAACAGGAACAAAGATGAAAATCCAAAAATCCTTGAAATGGTTAGTGGATGCATATGATGCTTCGTGATGTCCATGATGTTATGCACAAGTATATATGTACAAACAAATCACACAAGTTCCTAGTTTAGGCTTGCATGGGGTTTCATAGGTAAGTACCCTCTTGAAGTTTAGTTGGCTCAACCTGTCCTAGAAATAGTAATCGGGTTCTAAGGAGCTCAATATCACTGGATTGTTTCCTTGCTCATTGTTTAAATTCAGCCTCTTTACTGGCGACCGAAATATTCCAAGGAACCAACCCTCAATGAGTGTAGTATCGAGTATCTACCAACTTCGGACTGCACCAAAGTCGGTCATCTCACTACATCCTAAAAGGCCAAGTTGGTCAAGTAAAGGTTCTAAAAGTCCATTAGTGATTCATGACATCACTCAGCGGCCCCATATTCTCTTTGATTGACTCAAAGGCTACCGGTACCCACAAATATGTTGCACTAATATAGATATTGCTTAGACCATGTCGGTATACCCCGCACAGTTTCCACAATGTATTGCTATTTACCTATGAATGTTTCCCAAATCTGGGTAGAGGATTTAAAACCCAAACAATAGAACCAAAGTGTAAAGCATACAAGTCAAGCAAGATAAGCATGTAAAGGTGATCTAAAACCCTAAGGTAACCCCACTTTTATAATCATCTCCCCAGCAGAGTCGCCAGTTCTGTGATGCGGTGGGAGAACTGACTTGAGGTTTTGCGTTTTGTGTTCGCAAATGTTGCGATTTGCAAGAGTCGCCACCGACTTTTATTTTATCCAAAAAGGAAAGGTAAAAAAGCACAGGAAAGACCTTTGAGATTGTTTTTGGGTTCGGGGGGTAGATTAGGAAAAGGGAAGGTGCTAGCACCCTTTTCATCCATGGTTTTCCATGGGCTCTTAGTTACTTGTTTTAGATCACTTGCTTTGCTTTTTCAATTGTTTGAAATGGTGCTTTGTGTGGTTTTGAAAGTATTTTGAAAAGAGGCCTTTGTTTAGGCAATCTTTGTAATGATTCTTGTTTGTAAGAATGTATACAAAGATGTTTGTCTTTTGAAAAATGTTTCAATGTTTTGAAAGTTGTTTGGAAATGTTTTGAAATGTGTGTGTGTTTGAAAATAGCAAGGATTGTTTTTGAAATGATCAAGTAACTAGAAGCTTATCTACCTACTCAAAAATCTTTCCTATACATTTTTATTCCTTTGATATTGTTGACCTACTATTGTTTTAGTAGACAAACTTATCTTTGGATGTTAAACGGGATGGGCGTGGGTCATCGTATGACCATGATAGCAATGGTGCCAAGTATCTTAGCTTGTTTGAGGGACCAAGATCATCTTTGTTTAGGCAACCTTTTGATAGCGTCATCGAGGGACTATGATCTTTTGCTTTGTTTGATTTTGCCAAGATACCTAGCAGGCATACCATGGCCATTTTGTTTAGGGAACCAAGTGGATGAAACCCTAGAGGTGTTGTGTGCAATGTGTTGTCATTTTTCATGCATTTTGTTTGTCTTGAATTAGGTCATTCTATTTGTTTGATATTTTGTCTTATCATACAAAACCTAATTTACTAAACATGTATATAATGCGATAAATTGCGTAAAGTAAATCTAAACTATTACAACAATATTATGGGAGGGGGGATACAAGTTTTGAATGGGGGATATTGTTCAAAATAAAATCATAATTCACTATTACAACCCAATTGAATTTATTGTACAATAAATAAATAAACAATTATTTAAATATGCAATAAAATGTAAATTTCAAAAAACGTTTTGTAATTATTTTATGTATGTAAAAATAAATTATTTAAGTCCTAAAAATAAGGGGAAAAAATAATGTTATTATTTTTGAAAGGGGAACCCCTAATTTTGTTTTAAAAGAAAATATGTTTTCTATTATTTATTTTATTCAATTTTTTACAAGAAAAATAATAATAATATTATATACCAATATTAAAAAAAATATATGTATGAAAATAATACTTAATGTGTATAAAATATGAAATAAAATATTAAGTATTTTATTATTATTTACAAGTTTATTTAAGAAAATAAATTCTATTAAACCTAATAAACTATTTTTTATGCCAAAAAATAATAAAAATAATAAAATAAAATGCAAAAAATTAAGAAAGTATTTTTGGGATTTTTTAATGTTCAGAAAAATATATTAAAGTCAGAAATGTAAAATATGCAAGAAAATACAAAAAATATAAAAATATGAAAAGGGGGGTGCAGAAGTAAAATGGGGGGTGTGGAAAGTGAAAGGCCCAAGGTGCCAGGCCCAGAACACCAACTTCATCCATGTCCTTGCTTCGCGCGTGCACCCTTTGTTCAAACCTGTAACTCTTTATTCTTTGCACAAAAACAAAATCTTGCAACATGAAACTTGTAGCATTTTTTATCACGATTCCAATGATATAAAATTTGAAACCTAACTCTAAGAAACCAGAGAGAATTTCAGTGGCCCTAATTCCTGACCTAAATTTTTTATGAACTTCAAGCTTCAAATTCTCTTAGCTCAGTTAATATAAATGACAACTATGCATATGTACATCTTAAGCAAGTTAAGGACTATATTTTTGCTTCACAAATCAAAGATTAAGGATGCCTAAATAAGGAGATAGAACTTTGAAAAATACCTTGTTCAAGTGAGTTTGGATATGGCAATGTGGGGACTTTGAGTGAGGCGTGAAGATCGTGTGAGCTTCCTTGAAGTTCCCTCAAGCTATCCCAATGCTCAGCTTGCCTTGTAGATGCTTGAATCTCCCTCTAGAAGTCAACCTGCAAACCTTCAAAATGAAAATGGTGATCCTTGAAACAGGGGTTACAGTTGCAAGACAAATGCCTGGAGAGTTTAGATAGGATGTATGTAATGTGTTTGAAGTCTTAAAATGAGAAACGCACGAGCCAATATTGATTTGGCAAGGGTTCTGCAGATGATGCCTTGTTTGGGCAGAAAACTGTGATTTTGGTGTTTGAGAGTGTTTGGGATGTTATGGATTTGTGTTTCTACTTGTTACAAAGTTTTGAAGTTGTTTCCAATGGAGCCAAGCCTTGCATTTATCCGATATCCAAGTTCACTTGACTTTTGCAAGTTTGCTTGCTTTTGAAGAAAGTTGACATGACAATGCAAGAGGCTTGTACTTGCTAGTTCTAGGGCTGCAAGGAGTTGGTATGCTTTGCCTGATAACTGTGGATCTTGTTTGCAACAAAAGATCAGGTCCATGGCTCAAGATTTGCAAAGTTGGAAAAAGCAAGCTTTATCAAAGTAGTATTATGAACTTTATGCCATTTTTGGATTAATTCATTGTGCAATGCTTCAAAAGTCAGAATAAAACCATTATCCATTGTGTTAGCATTCAATTATGGAGTGTAGATGGGATTAGGACCTGTAATACCAAGTACAAGCATGTTTGAAACTGATTTGCAACTTGTAACATTGTGAAAATGCCTTGAACAAAAGTGATAAATTGCCATTTTCCTTTCTTCGATTATCCCTAACCATAACTGATCTTGGAGAGTTCTTGGACATTTTGGAAATCTTGTAACATGCTATACAATCAATATTTGAAATGCATTTTGAGATACCTCTTGGAAATTGGTGAAAAATGCCCATGAATATAGGTCAAAAATCTGCCTAAATTAGAGCAAATTTTCACTAAGTTAAAAAGTTTATGGACCCCTATTCACAAAATCATAACTTGTGATCCAAGCATATTTTGGGAAAACTTTATGAATCAAAGTTGTAGATTTCATGGAGGACTACAACTTTCATGTTGGGAGTTTTCTTTGAATCCAATTGCATCATGGAGAAAAAGTTATGGAAAGTTAGGAAAAATAAGAAAATTTCCATACTTAGAAATTTTCTAAGTTATGAAAAAATTTCAAATTCAAACCCTAATTTGCAATTTTAGGTTTCTTGATCAACAATTCTCACATTTTGACATGTCTTGATGAATTATGACCCTTGGCACTTGATTTTGACCAAAAAGTCAAAGTTTGACTTTTCAGTGTTCAGTTGATTTTTGATCAGTTGACTGCAAAATTCATCTGTCAATCCTATGCATTTGAGATTTTTTGAACTATGTGATTAGGTTAAGATGATGCTATTGAGTCCTTGAAGTCATGCTTGAACCTAATTGGTCATTGGCTAGGTTAAAAATCAGAAATTGCCCTTCTTCAGTCCAAACCCTAATTTTGACCATTTTGACCTTTTGATGATTTGATCAAATTTCTTGAGGAGTTGTGATCCAAACTTGATCAAATGGTATATAGGAGCCTATAATGTTGTTGTGGATCAAAAATTATGAAGTTTGACTGCAAATTGGCCATAGTTGTCTTTTTCCCCAATACAACTGATTTTTAGGTCAATTGTCCAATTGGCTGGGCAAAAATGTGATTCAAGGCTTGAAACTTGGTATGAGCAATCTTAGGGGTCCAAGATGGTGTATGAAAGTCACATTAAGCATTGATTGTCCAAAAATCCTTGTTCAAACTCAAACCCTAATTTCAGGCTATCAGTGCAAGAGGAAGTCTTGAGCTGAGCAAACCTTAATCCTGTCTTGAGTCTAGGAGTCATGTGAGGAAAATCTTGATAATATGAGAGTGAAAATTTTGGGGTACAACAGCAGGTTTCTTAGCAGTGACATCATATCCTCAATGGGTTGCTAATATTGTTCTGGTACCAAAGAAATACGACAAGGTGAATATGTGTGTAGGCTACAAGGATTTGAACCGAGCGAGCCCCAAAGATGACTTCCCACTTCCATATATTGATGTTTTGGTCGACAACACTGCTCAATATAAGGTATTCTCTTTCATGGACGGTTTCTCAGGGTATAATCAGATCAAGATGGCACCCTAATATATGGAGAAAACTACTTTCGTCACACAGTGGGGCACTTTCTGCTACAAGGTTATGCCTTTTGGGTTGAAGAACGTCGGCACCACATACCAGCGTGCCATGGTAGCCTTGTTCCATGACATGATTCATCACGAGATTGAGGTCTACGTTGATGATATGATAGCCAGATTACAGACTGAAGAAGAGCTTCTTGATCATCTACATAAACTGTTTGAAAGACTGAGGAAGTACAAGCTAAGGTTAAATCTGAACAAGTGCACCTTTGGGGTGTGATCTGGTAAACTCTTGGGTTTCATTGTCAGCGGTAAAGGTATTGAAGTTGATCCCACAAAAGTTGAAGCTATTCAAGAAATGTCGGCTCTCCGTACCGAGAAGCAAGTTAGAGGTTTCTTAGGACGATTGAATTACATTGCGAGGTTCATTTCTCATTTAACGGCTACTTGTGAGCCAATTTTCAAGTTGTTGAAGAAAGATCAAGTAGTAAAATGGAACGACGACTATCAAATAGCTGATAAAATTAAGGAACACCTACAAGAACCTCCGACTCTGATGCCACCAGTTGAAGAAAGACCTCTAATCATGTACCTAACAGTGTTAGAGAACTCAATGGGGTGTGTACTGGGGCAGCATGACGAGTCTTGTCAAAAAGAGCATGCAATATACTACCTTAGCAAAACGTTTACCGACTGTGAAACAAGATATTCACTGCTCGAGAAAACTTGATACGCTTTGACATGGGCTACTCGCCGACTAAGACAATATATGTTGACTCATACTACTCTATTGATTTCTAAAATGGGTCCCATCAAGTACATATTCGAGAAGCCAGCCCTCTCCAGAAAAATAGCTTGATGGCAAATGGTCTTGACAGAATATGAAATTCAGTAAACCAATCAAAAGGCAATCAAGAGAAGTGTACTGGTAGATCATTTAGGACATCAAGCTGTAGACGACTATTAGCCTATGAATTCTGAATTCCCGGACGAGAACATTATGCTAGTTACAGACTGTGAAGAACTTGGACCGTATAAAGGACCTGATCCAGGATCCCGATGGACTATGGTTTTCAATGGAGCTTCTAATGCACTTGGCAACGAAATTGGTTCTATAGTTATCTCTCCTCGTGGTTTCCATACGCCCTTCACCGTCAGATTATGCTTTGATTGTACCAACAATATGGCTGAATACGAAGCGTGCATTATGGGTATTAAAGCTGCTATTGACCTAAGAATCAAGTTCTTTGATGTATATGGGGATTCAGTCCTGGTGATCAGTCAGATCAAGGGAGAATGGGATACGAAGCACCCGAATCTCATTCCTTATAAAGAGCATGTGTTAACCTTAATCATGTACTTCGAGGAAATCACTTTTGAGCACATCCCACGAGAAGAGAATCAGTTGGCAGACATGTTTGCTACTATGTCATCTATGTTCAAGGTAAGATGGGACAACGAGGCTCCCAAAATTACCATTGAAAGAATGTACGAACTATCACACTGCTATGAAGTTGACACTGACAGAGTAGAAGAAAAACCTTGGTTTCATGAAGTGAAAAGATACCTTGAGACTCAAGAGTACCCTGAAGGGGAATCTATCAATGACAAGAAATTCCTACGGAGGTTCTCGGCTAAATTCTTTTTGAGCAATAGAATTTTATACAGGCGCAATCATGATTCAACTCTGCTTCGTTGTGTGGACAAGAAAGAAGCAGAGAACATTATGGAAGATATGCACAAAGGTATCTTTGGTACTCATTCCAGTGGACATACTATGGTAAGAAGATTTTGAGAGCAGGTTACTATTGGTCGACTATGGAAACCGACTGTCACCACCATTCGAGAACCTGTCACAAGTGCCAGATCTACGCTGATAAAGTACATGTGCCTTCAGTACCTCTGAATATCTTGACTGCTCCTTGGCTATTTGCAATGTTGGGCATTGATATGATTAGAGATATTAAGCCTATTTCTTCTAACGGACATAGCTTCATCCTTGTCGCCATTGATTACTTCACAAGGTGGATTGAAGAAGCCTCATTTGCCTCTGTTACCAAGAACGTCGTGGCCCGGTTCATTAGGCATAACCTTATCTATCGGTATGGAGTCTCCGAGAAAATTATCATGGAAAATGGAGCTAACCTCAACAATACTATGATCACAGAAATCTGCATACAGTTCAAGATCAAGCACCACAACTCTTCTTCGTATCGATTGAAGATTAATGAGTAGTGGAAGCCACCAACAAGAACATTAAGAAGATTATACAGAAGATGGTTTTGACTTACAAGGACTAGCACGAGATGTTACCGTTTTATCTTCATGGCTATCGCACTTCAGCATAAACATCAACTAGGGCAACCCCATTCTCTCTGGTATATGGTATGGAAGTTATCCTACATGTCGAAGTTTAGATTCCTTCTCTGAGAATTATGAAAGATGCATATTTGAACGAGGAAGAGTGGATTCATACTTGGTTGGATCAATTGAATTTGATTGACGAGAAAAGGCTTGCGGCTGTTTGTCACAGTCAGATTTATCAGAACCATATGATCAAGGCATTCAACAAGAAAATCAAGCATCGGGTATATCAAGCTGGTGACTTAGTAATAAATGCATCATCCTACCGCATGGTGATCCTAGGGGAAATGGACTCCCACTTACGAAGGACCATTTATAGTCAAGAAGATATTTTTGGGCAGTGCCATGATACTAACCACCATGGACGGTGAAGATTTCCTGCATCCTGTGAACTTGGACATAGTTAAAAGATACTACGCATGAAAAATGACCCGCTAGGTTAACTGCCCTATGCAAAAACAAGGGCATGCCAGTGGACCAAAAAGGTTCAGGGAAAAATTAGGGATATATATGAAAAGATTGTACACCCGGCAAGTCGAAAACCTGAAAGGGCAGCTTGGGAAAAAAAGGGTATTCTGGTGGACTGAAAACCCGAAAGGGCGGTCCAGGAAAAAGTTAGCGATTAAAGCATACGACTATGTCCCGTTAGATCACTTACAGTGAGCTTTATTACCAATGTCAAGTTCAAGCGGTATATATCAATTCATTCAACTTCTTCTGACGGCAAGGGATGGGATGCTTGAAGACATAGGGGCCGATAGTAGAGTTGGAACCCGACGAGATTATTTCCACATAGCTATATGTTTTGTTTTCACTTTGTACTCTTTTCATTTCATGATGATTTCCTCTTACTAGGATTTTTGTTTCTTTGTACAAAACCCGCCTGTTTATGGGCAAACTATCAATGGAAATACAAATTTCAAAATTCAAACTTTTAATTTACCTTTTTCAGTTTTGTTTGCAAAAACGTCCAATGAATAAATTGAATGAACATATGCATATGAATATGATTACTATTAACAAATATATGCATAAAAACAGGAATAAGCATTTGCTCAAGACTCTAGGAGTTAGGATAATGTTCAAGTCGTCCACGTATCCCAATATAATAATCTTCATAAATTCATCAAAGATACATTCACCACAAGTTGGAATTCACTAATCATACTCAGCAGCGGATCACCCTAGCAGATCAAGGAGTATGATCTTTCCCTGGCAACATCGCCAACTTACAGAGTCCCAATCCTCATCAGAGATCACGTCATCGACACAGTTCATGGGAATTCTCTTCCCCAACTAAGTTTATTTCTCTAACACTATAAAATCCCCTGCAGAATTCCCTTCCTCCAGCAAGGCTCATATTCTCCAGCAGAGCTTATTTCCTCAACAAGAGTATTCCTCAGCAAAAGTACCTCCTCAACAGAGTATTTCTCCAAGTAGGTTTTAGGGTTTATTTCCCCAACATGGTTTATTTCCCGAATAGATTACAATCTCCCCAGTTTGAGTGTATTTCTCTAACTACTACAGATCACCGACAAAATTTATCTCTCCAGCAAAGGGCAATCCAGACCATTATCCCCTGGGAATTGCTACGGAATCTGAAACAGACTCGGATATTGTTTAACCTTATCTTCTCTAGACGAGTCGACATCCATATCAGAAACTCGGCCAGACAAACACCTCGAAAGGTGTTGTACCCCAAAATTTGCCCTCCCATATTTCTCAAAACATTTCGAGAAAATTCACAAGTCCAACCCGGCGCGTTATATTCAGGTGTTCTTTCGCCAAGATATCTCTGATAACATATTCTCAAATTCAGGTTCGGCTCAAGAGTCAATTCTTTAAAGAAGGTATCCGAATGTGTGAGTTTTCTTGAAGAAATATAGTGAAAAAGTGTGCTGAAAGTGCAGTTTTTACGCGCTAAAAAATTCATAACTTGAAGATCGTGACTCGTTTTGAACCCGTTCTGGTGGCTAAAATTTCTTCTTGACATTATCTACGTTTTCATCTCTTACGGCTGGAAGCCAATTTCGATCAGAAGGTCTTCAAAAATGTGGATTTATCAAGTATTTTCGTGCAGAAAATTTGTGACAGAAGTTTATTTGCGTCATGTTCAAAAAATCATAACTTGGTCGATTTTCATCGTATCGAGCTGGTTCTGGCGCCAAAATTACACAAATTGGTTTGGCTACATTTTCATAGAAGGTATTGAGTTCAAACGGTATGCAAAAGGCCTTCGTTTTTTGCTCAGAGTGTGTGACACGCTGAAAATCCTGAATGCTGAATATTATTTCATCTGGGCCGAAACTTCGAAAATTCATAACTCGGTCAATTTTTATCGGATTGGGCTCATATTTTTACACAAGGTCACTGACTCATTGATCTACAACTTTGCTTCAAAAGTCGAGACCGGATTATGCTCCGATCAATACCAGTTTTTTATTGAAGAACGTGTCAGAGTCGACACTGGAGCCCAAAATAAGTTTGTCTGAGCTGAAACTTCAAAAATTCATAACTAATTCACCGTTTATCCGATTGAGCCGATTTTCGGACAAGAGTTAGTTATCGATGTCAGCTACATTTTGTTTTCACATTTCAACTTCAAAAAATGCACTTAAGTCCCTGCGATTTAGCCTAGAAAGTGACGAATTCAAGTGAATATTGGAGGCCCAGTTGCACATTCAAAGCCCATTTGCTTTACCCTAATTTTTATTATATAATCACCTTCTTTTCACACAAACCAGAGAAGAGGAGAAAAGAAGAGAGAAAAAAAACCTTGCCACAACACTGTTAGAATATCAAACTCTTTCAAGAACCCTAAAACCTTGAAATCCTTATTACAAATCACTCTCTCACTACAAACAAGCCATCACAGTTACAAACCAATACCTCACTACTTCTTTAGTAAGGATAAGGCTGGCTTGATCTCCATGATCCTAATTTTCCAGTAAGGCATAAAAGCATTCATGTCACTACTTTTCCAGTAAGGGTAAGATTGATTTGATCTTCATGATCAAAAGGGTATAATCATTCATACATGCCATATTGTGCCTAAACATTAAATTTCTTCATATATTGGCTTTATTTGTATTTTATGATTTTATTTAATGTGTTCATGAGATTCAACACTGCAGATTTAAGACAGGATCCCATGCATGTTCATTAAGGAACATTGAGGCCAAAAGCCAAATGGCCAAAAGCCAAAAGCCAAAAGCCAAATGGCCAAAGTAGAACAACTTATGCATGACACCAATACATGGCGAGACAGACATCCTGAGAAGATTAAGGAACGTTGAGGCCAGAACACAAATGACCAACAGCCAGAACACAAATAGCCATGAAACCCAATCCAATGGCCAAAGAATGCAGACCACGGTACTCAGGAGTCGTTGAACACGCACGTGATGCTAGAAAGTCAAACAAGGCTTTTTGTCTAATGGGCCAGAATACTTCAAAAAAAACCTCCCCTTGGGCCTGAAACCCCCTTGGTTTGCATCCTTTTTAATTTTATTTTCTTTTCTTTTCTAATTCTTTTTTAATTGTTTTAATTGTTTTTTTCACCATAAAATAATTTTCTATAATAAAAACAGAAAAAATCAAAAATACAAATATATTTAATTATTATTAATTTTATCACTAACCTATTTTTTTTGTAAATAAACTCTAACAATTAACTTAGTTTAATTTAGGTTTTTAAACTTTAATCTTTTTCTTAATAAGTAAAAAGTATCTAGAATTAGGTTTTTTTGATATTTTCATCTTTTTCTTAAATAAATTATTAATCATCATTATTTATCATTATTATTAATTATCATTAATTTTGTAAATAAACATGTAAATAAATTAATTAACTAGTAAATTAGGTTAACTTTAATATTTTCATTAATAATTAAAATAATCTAGATTTAGGGTTTCCTTTTAATTCTTGTTCTTTATTTTTCATAAATACAAAAAAACACTAAAACACTTTCTTTTCTTTAATTAAATAATTAATTGGACTTTAATTTAATTTAATTTCATGCAAAGGGTCAAAACCCTCGGACGTCCTAATTTTAATTCTTTTCACGCATTATTTCTTTCGATCATTATGTAACTGTTTCTCAGATGTAATAGTAATTAGGTTTATCTTTCCGTCTTTACTTTCCGCATCTTTATCAAAAACGGGTCTTTGTAATTTGGCGATGTATAGACCCGCGCCTTGTAATAGCGTAGGACTTTACTTTCCGCATTTAAATTTCCGCACTCTTAAAACTGCTAAACTTTGCATGAAAGAATGAATGGCTAAATTAAAAACAAGCGTAGCTCACGATATAATGATCAAAGATAATTGTTAAACTGAAAACAATACACAAATTCACACACCACTCTTAGGGTACGCCTCACTGTTGCCTTGCCCTCGAAACGTGGTCGTCAAGTATAGGACGTTTTAGCGGTCCTTATGTCCATGATCCAGTTGCCTCGAAATAGTTGCCTCGAAACGGTTGCCTCGAATCAGTTGCCTCGAAATAGTTGCCTCGAAACGGTTGCCTCAGATTAAAAAAGGATCAAGGACATAAGGGTAGCTTCTAAGGTGTCCTACTGTTGCTTCGGTGACCACATTGTCCCTACACTCGAATTGACCCGAACACCTCTAACGGTGGTGCTACCTACCTTTCAATGGTGGGATGGCACTACCTTAAGGACATTTACACAGCCTAATTCCTTAGGGTAGGTAGATGACTCATAGATACTTGCTCCAAAAAACAAATCAAAAACTCTTTTCACACCGACACTTTCAAAAAGGCTTTCAAAAAAAATTTTCAAACACTCTTGAGGACTGATACAAGAGTTGATCTGAAATCTTTAAACGAAAATTTTTCAAACCCACTCACAATTGAAAAGCAAACACTTTTGAAAACACAATGAGCAAGTACCTAAGAGCCCATGGATAACCATGGATAGAAAGGGTGCTAACACCTTCCCTTTCTATAAATCTACCTCCCGAACCGAGAGACATTCTCAATAAGGAATTTTGTTGTGCTTTTGTCCTGTCCATGTTGGAGAAAATAAAAGACGGTGGCGACTCTTGCTTCCGCGACATTTCGCGAACCAGCGTTAAACAGTCAGTTCCAGATCCACCGATCACAGAACTGGCGACTCTGTTGGGGACTTAACTTAAAGTGAGGTGTGCCTTAGGGATAGTTCATAACTGTGTTTTCAATTGCTTTCCTTGTTTACTTTAAATTGTGGGACTGTCTTGGGAGTTCTATAGATCCTAACCCGGATCTGGGGATACCTTCTTAGAAAGTAGCAACAAGGTTGTGAGGGAACTGTGCGGGGTATACCGACATGGTTGAAATAGTCTGCTACGTTGATGTGGCACTTTGGTGTATACCGGTAACCCTTGAGTTCAGTCAAGGAGAGTACGGGGCCTCCGCGTGGTGTCGTGAAGCATCAACAGACCTTAGGAACCTTAATTGAACTATCTTGGCCTCTTTAGGGTAGTGAGATAACTGACTTTGGTGCAGTCCGAGGTTGGTTGATACTCGATACTACACTCAATTAAGGGTTGCTTTCCTGGAATATTTCGGTCGCCAGTTCAGTGGCTAAATCGAAACGATGAACAATGAAAGCAATCCAGTGATATTGGGACCCTTAGAACCCGGTTACTTCTAATAGGACAGGTTGAGCCCACCAACTTCAAGAGGGTAATACCCAGACCCCATGCTGGCCTAAACTCTAAGGGTTTCTCTTGTGTGACTTGTGTGCCTTCGTACTTGACTATTTGCATGCTTGTTGTCTGACACTTGAGCTTCTTGCAGGTTTTGTTTGTAGTCCTTAATTAGGACTCATAACAAGGTCTACCGAGTTTCTTGCAGGTTTCGTTTATAGTCCTTAATTGGGACTCATGACAGGGTTTACTAAGTTTCTTGCAGGTTTTGGTTTGCAGTCCTTAATTGGGACTCATAACAGGGCTACTCACATTACTCCATGCATACCATGACATCATACCATTGCATACATCCTAACCCATTTCAAGGATCTCAAGGGCTTGTGATGCAGGTCATGATGAACTAACTGTCTAGCAAGGGGCAAAGAGGATTTATTTTCCTCTAGCCAAGGTTGTCAGGGGCTATGACCCACTGGATATGGTGAGCTTTTGACCCTTTAAGAAGGACTCTCAACAACATGAAGTTCCTTCAATCAAGCTACCGGATTCAAAATCTAACATCTTTCTTGTTTATCCCGCGAGGTCCTTGAAAACATTGCATGCATGTCATACACATCATTGCATTACAGGTACCCTTGTTGCAGGTCACTTACATTTCTCGCTGGTCATTTCAGCAATGGCTTCCCAACAAGACAACCAGGACTTCCATGCTCAAGAGACTCGGTTCGGGGAAATCCTCCTGAATCTATCCAAGGGGCAGGAGGAGCTAAGGACACTTCTCATGGAGACTTTGGTCAGGAACCGCGCTGAGGACGAACAACTGAAATATCTGCAAGCTGAAGTGGATGCATTGAAAGCCCAGATGCTGGGGCAGGTGACTACCATCCAACACTTAGCTTAAAGACAAGAAGAGCTCGGAGTTCTCATCAACCAACTGCTCCGGGGTAACCAACTGGGGAAAACGTCTAAGGGTAAAAAGCCAGTCATCGTCCAACCACCTTTGAAACAAGGAGATAAGGGGAGAGCTCCTCAAATGGCTCCAGTGTCACAAATTCAGCATCAACCTCACCAGCTTCAGCCAGACAAGCCCAGGAGGCAATTCACCCAGCTCAACATGTCGCTGTTTCAAGCTTTACAACGTCTGTTGAGGTTGAACCTGATCACATTAAGGGATCATCCCCGGAACCCCAACACAGCACATCCTACTTATGATCCCAATAAAAGGTGTGCCTACCACTCTGCCAGTCCTGGACATGATACAAATGAGTGTTGGGCTCTGAAGAACAAGATCCAGGACCTGATTGATGAAGGGGCATTGGAGTTCACCCAAGATGGTCAGGCTGAATTTTTCTATCATCCCTCCAAGACTCACCATTTGAAATGACAAGCCTTGAGACTAGGAAACTTTTGTTCATTCGAATGTTCAAGTTGTAATTCTTTTTGATTGTTCAAACATTTGTTCATTATTAAACATTGTTATTTCATTAATGCATCGCATATGTCCGTTTTGAAGCAATATATTCGTATTCACTATACGCAAATTATTTTCATATTTTTTCTGATGATCAACTCTTGATTAAGAAATTCTAAGCCTCTTGAGGGAGGATGACGAAAACGATACCGCGATCATTACAGTATGCTTTTAAACAGACCTCGCTGATGAGGTACAGGAATTGTTTCAATCCCTAAACACTGGAGTTATAAGGATGATAATCCCTCGTCAACCCCTTTGAGCCAAAGAAGTAGGAGTTTTTCTTTTCGAAAATTAAAACCCTTAATCATAACCTGGGGCAGGGTAGTTCTCTCAGTTGATCCAAGTGCATAACGAATGACATCAAAAGAAGTCCTTTTGAAACAAAAGACAGTGATGGTTCCGAATAATCATAAAGACAGGCAGTCATCATTTCACAGAAATAAAAGCCCAATAAGTCAAAACCTATGAAGGAGACTTACAAAACTGGGGCATCCCGCCGACTGTAATCACAAAAAGGAACAGTTCAGGCAAAAAAAAACAGGGATAATGAAATAAAAAAGAAAGAGGTCATACAAACCCTCGACAAAAAAGAAATGACTGCCTATTCAAAATAAATTGTCAATATCCGAATCATCACCGAAAAATCAGAGCAAAGACTCAAACAAGGTCTAACGTATGATCAACTGAGTTTAGGTTTGGAGAACATCACGAAGAGCGGGTGGGTACAAATAATTTGAGCCTTTATCCTTTGTTTCTTGAACCATGAACCAGGCCACGTTATAACCCTTAAAAGTCCTAGATGAAGCATGGGTTAGTTCGAAAGCATACTGTTACAAAAGGTATCCTGACTCCTTAAGGCCTACGGTAAATACGGAGTTGACATCACGTTTTACAAACATTCACTTGTTTTATGAAAAAGAATGCATTTTCAAAATCTTCAAGACAGACATAAGCTTTGCATTTTTGATATAACATTGTTTACATATGACTATTTGTTTGAACAGCAGGGAAATTCGCACGATGAAAGCCTAGTGAACATAAGCACTTCCAATCAAGGGGCACGACATGATCATTGTCCATCATCTGGGGTAGTTAAGTCAATTCAGAGAATCTCTCAAAACGCCTAATAGCCTGGGGCAAATCTCCGCCTGAGTCACTTGGGACATTGGACGATCAAACGAAGATCTTCGGGTGGTATGACAACAAAACACTCCTAACAGTGACAACTCCCTGCATCCTGAAAGCACGGACATGGTCGGAAAAAAAATACGCATAATCAAAGACCCGCTAGGTTGGCACACCTAGGCAAAAATAAGGGCTTCCCGGCGAACCAAAAGGGTTCGGGAAAAATAAAGGGATGAAATGAAAAAATCTGTACACCCGGCAAGTCGAAAACCTGAAAAGGCGGCTTGGGCAAAAATGGGTATTCCGGTGGACTGAAAACCCGAAAGGGCGGTCCAGGCAAAAGTTAGGGATCAAAAGCGTACGACTATGTCCCGACATCTTGTCATTGGCCTATCAGAAGAAGAGTTTGTCCATCAACAACTATCAGCACCTCACAGGTCTTCCTCTCCCACCTCAGAAACAGGGGCAATAATGAGTTGCCCAAGCAATCTAATTGTTCTATCCTCCAAGGTACCAAGGTAGGTTCAGCTGGAGAACATAACCAGATATCTCAATTCCCTAGAGAGTGAGCCAGCAAGTCAGCAATACTATCCCCAAGCAGAGCTAACCTTCTAGCAGCTCTAAGGAAGTTGGGTATCCCCAACATATCTCAACATTCCTCAGCGGAGTATACAAACATTCTTAACAAGCATCCCCGGTAGTCTTGGTCTAAGATTGTTCCCCGACGGTATACAGACATTCAGTGGAGCCACTTCCCTAGTATATCTCAAAAATTTCCCCAGGAGAGTCCAGGCCAATCTGAAAAGTTTCCCCAGGAAATTTGGAATTCATCTCCCCAAGCAGTAAGCTTATCCCCAGTAGATTCTGGAAGCTTATCCTCGCAGAGCACGAACGCGTCTCCCGGCTTTATTTAAAGTTTATTTCCCCACCAGGATATAACTGGGTTATCCTCAGCCAATTTCCACGGAGATATCGTCCCCGACAAAGTCTCCTTATCCCCAGCGAAGTCTATTAACACTTCCAAAAGAACAGTGGTATCCCCAGCGAAGTTACCATCAACATTTCAGCAAAGTATCTATCTCCCCACAGAGTATTGTTCCCCAGCAAGATCATTAGAGTACTTTTCTCCCTGCAGAGTAATCCATTCGCCAAGTTTATTCCCCAACGGAGTTATCTTCTCCTACCGATATTCTTGCAGCTATCATCCCCAGCGGAGGCAAAAATCTATTCTTCAATATCAGCCCAGGATATGACTTCCCGGCACCCGTCAAGGATTTATTTTCCTAAGACGAAAACATACATTCATAAACATCGCACTCCCATACATATATGCATCACATCTTACAAATCTCATTATGTTGAGAACATCACTGCTTGATCCATGTCATGCATTGCATATGACTGACCTTTACCTTTCAGGAAAGATTCAGTTAAGTTCTCAGCTATTTCAAGACCTAGACCGGTTCAGTTAAGTCGACCCTAAGATTTTTCTGTTTCTTATCCAGTCCAAGGCCTTCTCTGGTTCAGTCAGATCGACCATAAGATCTCCCTGTTGCTTATCCAGTTGAAGATTTCAAGACCTAGACCGGTTCAGTTAATAGACCCTAAGATTTTCTGTTTCTTATCCAGTCAAAGGCCTTCTCTAGTCCAGATAAATCGACCCCTAACAGATTTTCCTGATAAAGACTCAGTAGAAGATATCCAAGATTCTCTAAATGATTACTGTTGAGGTTGTAGTCGCTTGTGGTTCTCTCCCCGTTACTGCAGAGGTAGTAATCGCCCCAAGATTCTCTCAATGATTACTGTTGAGGTTGAAGTCGCCCAAGATTCTCTCAATGATTACTGTTGAGGTTGAAGTCGCCCAAGATTCTCTCAATGATTATTGTTGAGGTTGAAGTCGCCCAAGATTCTCTCAATGATTACTGTTGAGGTTGAAGTCGCCCAAGATTCTCTCAATGATTACTGTTGAGGTTGAAGTCGCCCAAGACTTTCTCAATGATTACTGTTGAGGTTGAAGTCGCCCCAGATTCTCTCAATGATTACTGTTGAGGTTGAAGTCGCCCAAGATTCGCTCAATGATTACTGTTGAGGTTGAAGTCGCCCAAGATTCTCTCAGCGTTCCTGTTGAGGTAGTAATCGTCCAAGATTCTCTCAGCGTTCCTGTTGAGGTAGTAATCGTCCAAGGTTCTCTCACCATTCCTGTTGAGGTAGTAACCATCCCTGGTTCATTCATCGCCGTTTGAAGCTCCAGATTCGATTCCTGTAACCAGTCAGGGCGCATCTATACAAAGAGTTTGAAGACCAGCTCCTGTAAACAGGCCAGGTAATCATTTTCTTTTTCAGGTACGCAAGTTCTCGCTAAGGAATCTCTTACGCGATTGACACCCAGATGGCATCTATAAGCCCATCCACCTACCCATCATCTCTTAGCAAGGCATCTATAAGCCCATCATCCTATCCATCAATCTCTAAATGGCATCTATAAGCCCATTCCCCCGTCACACTACTATGTGAGTGCAAATTTCTGGGCACTCTAGTGTTCAATCATCTTCCACCTTCGGATTACGAAAGGCACGTCAGCCAATCTGCATCCTCAGGTCTAAGAAGATTAAACAGGGGCAACTGTTGTACCCCAAAATTTGCCCTCCCATATTTCTCAAAACATTTCAAGAAAATTCACAAGTCCAACCCGGCGCGTTATATTCAGGTGTTCTTTCGCCAAGATATCTCTGATAACATATTCTCAAATTCAGGTTCGGCTCAATAGTCAATTCTTTAAAGAAGGTATCCGAATGTGTGAGTTTTCTTGAAGAAATATAGTGAAAAAGTATGCTGAAGGTGCAGTTTTTACGCGCTAAAAAATTCATAACTTGAAGATCGTGACTCGTTTTGAACCCGTTCCGGTGGCCAAAATTCCGTCTTGACATTATCTACGTTTTCATCTCTCACGGCTGGAAGCCAATTTCGATTAGAAGGTCTTCAAAAATGTGGATTTATCAAGTATTTTCGTGCAGAAAATTTGTGACAGAAGTTTATTTGCGTCATGTTCAAAAAATCATAACTTGGTCGATTTTCATCGTATCGAGCTGGTTCTGGCGCCAAAATTTCACAAATTGAGTTAGCTACATTTTCACAGAAGGTATTGAGTTCAAACGGTATTCAAAAGGCCTTCGGTTTTTGCTCAGAGTGCGTGACACGCTGAAAATCCTGAATGCTGAATATTATTTCATCTGGGCCGAAACTTCGAAAATTCATAACTCGGTCAATTTTTATCGGATTGGGCTCATATTTTTACACAAGGTCACTGACTCATAGATCTACAACTTTGCTTCAAAAGTCGAGACCGGATTATGCTCCGATCAATACCAGTTTTTTATTGAAGAACGTGTCAGAGTCGACACTGGAGCCCAAAATAAGTTTGTCTGAGCTGAAACTTCAAAAATTCATAACTAATTCACCGTTTATCCGATTGAGCCGATTTTCGGACAGGAGTTAGTTATCGATGTCAGCTACATTTTGTTTTCACATTTCAACTTCAAAAAATGCACTTAAGTCCCTGCGATTTAGCCTGGAAAGTGACGAATTCAAGTGAATATTGGAGGCCCAATTGCACATTCAAAGCCCATTTGCTTTACCCTAATTTCCATTATATAATCACCTTCTTTTCACACAAACCAGAGAAGAGGAGAAAAGAAGAGAGAAAAAAAACCTTGCCACAACACTGTTAGAATATCAAACTCTTTCAAAAATCCTAAAACCTTGAAATCCTTATTACAAATCTCTCTCTCACTACAAACAAGCCATCACAGTTACAAACCAATACCTCACTACTTCTTTAGTAAGGATAAGGCTGACTTGATCTCCATGATCCTAATTTTCCAGTAAGGCATAAAAGCATTCATGTCACTACTTTTCCAGTAAGGGTAAGATTGATTTGATCTTCATGATCAAAAGGGTATAATCATTCATACATGCCATATTGTGCCTAAACATTAAATTTCTTCATATATTGGCTTTATTTGTATTTTATGATTTTATTTAATGTGTTCATGAGATTCAACACTGCAGATTTAGACAGGATCTCATGCATGTTCATTAAGGAACGTTGAGGCCAAAAGCCAAAAGCCAAATGGGCAAAGTAGAACAACTTATGCATGACACCAATACATGGCGAGACAGACATCCTGAGAAGATTAAGGAACGTTGAGGCCAGAACACAAATGACCAACAGCCAGAACACAAATAGCCATGAAACCCAATCCAATGGCCAAAGAATGCAGACCACGGTACTCAGGAGTCGTTGAACACGCACGTGATGCCAGAAAGTCAAACAAGGCTTTTTGTCTAATGGGCCAGAATACTTCAAAAAAAACCTCCCCTTGGGCCTGAAACCCCCTTGGTTTGCATCCTTTTTAATTTTATTTTCTTTTCTTTTCTAATTCTTTTTTAATTGTTTTAATTGTTTTTTTCACCATAAAATAATTTTCTATAATAAAAACAGAAAAAATCAAATATACAAATATATTTAATTATTATTAATTTCATCACTAACCTATTTTTTTTGTAAATAAACTCTAACAATTAACTTAGTTTAATTTAGGTTTTTAAACTTTAATCTTTTTCTTAATAAGTAAAAAGTATCTAGAATTAGGTTTTTTTGACATTTTCATCTTTTTCTTAAATAAATTATTAATCATCATTATTTATCATTATTATTAATTATCATTAATTTTGTAAATAAACATGTAAGTAAATTAATTAACTAGTAAATTAGGTTAACTTTAATATTTTCATTAATAATTAAAATAATCTAGATTTAGGGTTTCCTTTTAATTCTTGTTCTTTATTTTTCATAAATACAAAAAAACACTAAAACACTTTCTTTTCTTTAATTAAATAATTAATTGGACTTTAATTTAATTTAATTTCATGCAAAGGGTTAAAACCCTCGGACGTCCTAATTTTAATTCTTTTCACGCATTATTTCTTTCGATCATTATGTAACTGTTTCTCAGATGTAATAGTAATTAGGTTTATCTTTCCGTCTTTACTTTCCGCATCTTTATCAAAAACGGGTCTTTGTAATTTGGCGATGTATAGACCCACGCCTTGTAATAGCGTAGGACTTTACTTTCCGCATTTAAATTTCCGCACTCTTAAAACTGCTAAACTTTGCATGAAAGAATGAATGGCTAAATTAAAAACAAGCGTAGCTCACGATATAATGATCAAAGATAATTGTTAAACTGAAAACAATACACAAATTCACACACCACTCTTAGGGTACGCCTCACTGTTGCCTTGCCCTCGAAACGTGGTCGTCAAGTATAGGACGTTTTAGCGGTCCTTATGTCTATGATCCAGTTGCCTCAAAATAGTTGCCTC
Source organism: Vicia faba (assembly GCA_948472305.1). NCBI lineage: Eukaryota > Viridiplantae > Streptophyta > Magnoliopsida > Fabales > Fabaceae > Vicia > Vicia faba. Next base: position 1,240,309,828 of record OX451737.1, read on the forward strand.
GAAACGGTTGCCTCGAAACGGTTGCCTCGAATCAGTTGCCTCGAAACGGTTGCCTCAGATTAAAAAAGGATCAAGGACATAAGGGTAGCTTCTAAGGTGTCCTACTGTTGCTTCGGTGACCACACTGTCCCTACACTCGAATTGACCCGAACACCTCCAACGGTGGTGCTACCTACCTTTCAATGGTGGGATGGCACTACCTTAAGGACATTTACACAGCCTAATTCCTTAGGGTAGGTAGATGACTCATAGATACTTGCTCCAAAAAACAAATCAAAAACTCTTTTCACACCGACACTTTCAAAAAGGCTTTCAAAACAATTTTTCAAACACTCTTGAGGACTGATACAAGAGTTGATCTGAAATCTTTAAACGAAACTTTTTCAAACCCACTCACAATTGAAAAGCAAACACTTTTGAAAACACAATGAGCAAGTACCTAAGAGCCCATGGATAACCATGGATATAAAGGGTGCTAACACCTTCCCTTTCTATAAATCTACCTCCCGAACCGAGAGACATTCTCAATAAGGAATTTTGCTGTGCTTTTGTCCTGTCCATGTTGGAGAAAATAAAAGACGGTGGCGACTCTTGCTTCCGCGACATTTCGTGAACCAGCGTTAAACAATCAGTTCCAGATCCACCGATCACAAAAGGTTATCCATCTCTTTTATCCCCAGTCAAGGTATATAAGAATTAAATTCCTTAGTAGAGCGATGAACGACCAATGTTCTTGAACTCTTCTCCCCAAGCAGAAATCAAACTCCCCAGCAGAGTTTCCTCAAAAAGCAGGAATCCCTATCAAGATCAAAGATACACATATTCTTCATCCCCAATAACAGTCAGGTATTTATTTTTCAGTCAAAGATGTTGCACGGAGTTACTAATACACTTCAACGACATTTCACATTCATACATCATTTACAAACATCATAGCATATGCATACGAAACGCATATAGCACAATCTCATTTATTTTTGGGAATATCATTATGCAATGCATTTCATACATCATGACATTGCATGCAGTTAACTCTTTATCTTTTTAGGTAAAATCTTAAGCACTTTCCCCAGAGGGTCATTCTAAAAAAGCGCCTCTCCCAGTTCAAGTCAGGCGTAGACATCTTCTAGTATATCATTCAAATGAAATCAAGTGTAGATTCCTTCTGAAATTCTTTTGGAAAAAAGTAGGACGTAGACTCATTCCAATACCTCTTCTAGTTGAAGTTGGGCGTAGACATATTCTAGTACATCATTCAGACGAAATCAAGCATAGATTCCTTCTGAAACTATTTTGGAAAAAGTCAGGCGTAGACTCTTTCCGATACCTTTCCTAGTTGAAGTCAGGCATAGACATCTTCTAGTTCGGATGAAATCAGGCGTAGATTTCCTTCTGATACTCTTTTTGGAAAAAGTCATGCATAGACTCTTTCTGGTAACTTTTATAGTTAAAGTCAGGCATAGACATCTTTTAGTTGAGATGAAATCAAGCTTAGATTTCTGTTTGATACCCTTTTGGACAAATTCGGATGTAGACTCATTCCAAATACATCTTCTAGGACAAAGTCAAACAAAGACTCATTCCAAATACATCTTCTAAGACAAAGTCAAACGTAGATTTATTCTGATATTCCTATCAACAGTTACTCTGAATGGAATCTGTAAGCCCATCTCTGGAGATTCTCCTTCACCTCTCCAAAGTGCATCTTTAAGCCCATTCCCGGTATATCCAACCAACAATGTTACTTTATGCACATGCGAGTGAAAATTTATGGACACTTAAGTATTCAATCATCTTCTACCTTCAAGTCACGAATGGAGGACATGCCAATCTAAATATCCAGGTTTAAGAAAATTGAACAGGGGAAGCTGTTGTACCCCAAAAATATCCCTCCCATTTTTCTTCAAGACATTCTCATGAGGTCTTTATTTGCTCAAGGTGGCTCAAGAATTGATCAGACAAATTCTCCTCCTAAGCAATGGGTCCTCAACTAGGGTTTTGTGCTTATCAAGGAAGATTGGGTTTCAAAGATATCAAGTGGTTTTCATGGTTCTTCATATGTCTTCAAGAATGCTCATGCCAAGTTTCAAGCCTTGCACAACAAGTTTGCTCAGCCAATTGCTCAGATGATGGAAAATCAACTGTATAGGGTAAAAAGTCAATTGTGGTCAAGATGCAGTCAAACTTCAAGATTTTTGGTCAACATCAAAACTTTGAAGTGATATTCATCATTTGATCAAGGGTTGATCATGATTCCTCAAGGAAAGCCTTCAAATCATCAAAAGTCAAAAGTTGTCAAATTAGGGTTTCCTTAGGGGAAGTCAACTGAACTTTGACCAAGCATAACTTTCACATGATTCATCAACTTTTCCCCAACCAAAGACCATTTTGAAGGAAATTCAATTCTATATAACTTATTATATCTATGCTCAAGACCAAAAAGTACTTCACTTGAGAGATATGAGCCAATACATTACAGGTCATTTCAAAAGTCAACAAAAAGACACTTTTTGTCAAGGCAACTTACATCAAGATAAATTCTCCGAATGTAAAAATAATAAAAATATAAATTGTAGATGACATCTTAAGCTTTCCAAAAAGTCAAAGATCACCTTCAAAAGATAAAAATTTAAAGAGTTATGACCATTTCAAATTGCAAAATTTTGGTAGAATGCATGAATTCCAAATTGAGCAAACTTATGGTTTTGAGCTATTGGGCCTAAGTTTTCACATCCAAACGTGTTCATGACATGTTTAAGGATACATAAGTCCATTCATGCATTATATTTTATTTTTATTTTATTTATTTTGATTTTTATTTAATTAAACTCAAAATAAATCAAATAAAATATAAAATCAATTGACCAAGGCATGTGGGCTTGATTTTTGGATCAGTTGGAGACCCAAGACAACTCATGACAACATGCTTAAATCGTGTAATTTTAAAATTGGCAAGAATCTCCAAAAATGGAAGTTGGAAAAACATGTTTGATTCTTGTTTAATCTTGGCCATGATTGCATGATTTCATACCACTTTTATTGACCTAATCCTACCTTATATATATACATACAAGATCAGACCAACAGGACCACGCATCCTTTCCTCACAAATTGCAAAAAAAATTCAAAATTTTTCAAACTCTCGAGTTTCAAAACTTGTGTTACAGGCCCTCTCATTCGAAAACTTCAATCCCATTCACTTCCAGGAACGTTGAAGGGTAAGTTTAAATCAGTTACCATGATCCTAAGCACACGAAACTACATAGCATGGCATAACCGATTTAACATTTTTTTGCAAATTCACATCTTTAATTTTGTTTTGTTTTAAACTATACTAACGTTACTAACAGGTTTTTGAGACATGTTTGAACAAGTTTGGATCAGTATTATGATCCCATGCAGTCAGAACCATGAAATACCATAGTTGCTCCAATCGGTTTCATTTGGTTCGAAACTCATGATACAAGAACCTATAGCCAAAACTGAGTCCATATTTAGATTCAAGAGGGTTGAATTAGGGGGACTAGGAAGTTTTAGATCACTAACTCTCTGATTTTATAGGTTTTGGATCATACAGGTCGCTTGAGAAGACGATCGAAGCTAGGGCTTCGGCGCCTCTCCGGCCAATAGAATCATGTATGATATTTATTTTTATGGTTTACTTTATATGAACGGATGTAAAGACCGCCCCAGCGGTAGAAGTGAGCATTGTTAAGGAGTTAGTATACCAGGGCACGGGTTCGATCCCTGCCCCTGGTATTTTGAATTTTTCACATCTTTTCTTTATTTACAGATCCAATGCAAGCTAGCTCAGCATGCTCACAGTGCACTCTCACGTCATAACCATCAGATTTCCATTGGATGAGATCCATCATTCCACATCTCCACGCCCATGGTGTACTCACATTTTCCAGCCACACTGGACCATTTCACAATATTTGGGCTGGCATGTTTGGGCCCCAAACGAATTGCTTCTCATAACCCCCCCCCCCCCCCCCCCCATATTTACTTCTTCAGGCCCATCTTTTCTTTATTTTTTTGTTTATTTTGTTCTAATTTCTTTTTTAACATAATTAACCTTTTTTCTAATTAATTAAAATCAAATTAACCTAACTTTTTTTAATTAAATTAATTTAAATAATTAACTTAGTTTCTTTAGGATTTTGATCATTAAATACTTTTCCAAATAATCAATTTCTTTTTCTACACTAAAATCAATTAGGTTAGGTTAGGTTAGTCATCAAATTTTTTTAATAAAAAACAATCACAAAAAGAAAACATTTCTCCGTTCTCTTTACTTTTACAATCTTCCCGTGTTCTTTTACTTTCGCATTAGATTTTTCACAATAATGTATATGCTAAAGGTTGTAATAGTTAATTTGTTTTTTTTCATTTTCTTTCTATTTTCCCCATCTTTTATGGTTTTTACCCCCTTCCCTGAAGCATTGTAATAGCGTAGGACATTTAACTTATGTTTTCACTGCTTTCCTTATAATTTTCTAGTTTAATAGGATTGTGTGGCAAGATATAAAAACAAATGTTAGAAAACTTACACATTTACACATGCACCTCAAGGGTGACTTCACTTGTTGCCTTCAAAAAATAGTTATGTCCCTCGAACATGGGGACGCTTTACCAAAGTCCCTCCGATACAAAAGATTGTAGTCCCTCGATGACCCTTCGATATTGCCTTCGGTAAACGATCTAGTCCCTTATGATAAATTGCTAAAGCATCCTTACAAGTTTCCTTTATTATTGTACGATGACCCACACTTGTCCCTCACATATCTAATGATAGAGCTTCCTACTAACTAATGGTAGGGTAGCACTATATAAGGAGAAGGAAAATAACCCGAAAGACTTTTGAGTAAGGGTAGAATAATGTTAATCGCTTGCTCACTAAAATAAAACATTTTCACAAACACTTTTCTCAGAAATATTTTCAAAAAACAAACACTATATGTGTTATCAACTGATACGAGAGTCATTACAAATTTTGCCGCACTTGGGCATTTTTCAATATATTTTTAAACACACGCAAAAAAGCATTTTAAACAAAGTGAGCTAGCGATTAAGAGCCCGTAGATAACTACAGATGAAAAGGGTGCTAACACCTTCCCTTTTCATAACCTACCCCCCGAACTCAGAAAATTCTCAAAGGTCTTTCTTATTCTTTTCACCCTTTCCTTTATTGGATAAAAGAAAAGTCGGTGGCGACTCTTGCTATCCGTAACATTTGCGATAAAACACAAAACCAAAAGTCAGGTCTCCCACCGTATTACACTATCCTAAAACATAAGTCAAGCCAAGCATTCTCATTTCTTTGGATTAAAGCCACAAACAAAGCATAAATCAAGAGTATACCAAGCATCAGGTGAAAATAAATCACAAGAAGAAAACGTATCAGATAAGTCCAAGATATTAGATAAGAACTCCTGCATCAGATGAAAAGGCGCACAGACAGACAAAACTAGGATAACAAAGAAATAACCCAAAAGTCTCATATGAAATAAGAACTTAAGTCCAAATGGTTAAAGTCATGCACCAAAGCTAAATGAACAAATGAAATATGAAGTAAATGTTTAATTAATTAATCAAGAATTGATTAAACTTAATTAATTAGGTTAAGAAAAATTAATTAGCAAAATTAATCAATTTTTAATAACAAAATTAACTAACTAAATCAATATTTAATTAATTAAAAGCAACAAAAGAGTGCAAATATGAAATCAAATAATCAAATAGCAATTAAACAATTAAATGATTTATCACACAAAAATTAAATAAACCATTAGTTTAGCTAAATAAAATCAATTAACAAAATTAATTAAAAATTAGCCAATGGTAAAATAGAAACTAAACAATTATAATGAAATAAAAAAATAACAAAAACTAGTTATCCTTTATTAACAAATAACAAAATAAAATGGAACAATTAAAAGGAAATAAACATTAACACAATTGGGCCAGAGAATTAGCAAACAGAGTTCATATGTGAAATTTCCGTCATCTTTTAAACCAACAACAACAACAATAAACTTTCGAAAGTTGCTTCTCTGTAACAACAAACATAAATCCTCTTCTCTCGGTTCTAACTATGAAAAATAACACCAATAATTCACTGCTTATCTCTTCAATCTGTCCAACAATTCGCTGCTTATCTCTTCAATCTGTCCAACAACACCAACAAAATTACCGAATAGGAGCTCCTCCAATGGGTCTTCGAATCCTCAGGTACAGTTTCAGAACTTTCTTCTTCCTTGCTCGATCTTCTTCTGTTTCGATCTGAGTTCTCTGTGTTGCATTTATGGAGTGAGTTGTTGCTCAGTGATTGCTTGCAGGCACTGAAATTTTTTGTGTTTGCTTTACTTCTGTTGGTTGACGATGAAGGCTTGAAGGAAGATTTCTTGAGTTTTCAACAGAATTTTTCTATACCTATTGGGACCTTTGATAAATTTGTATGGATGGGAGAGATTGAAAGTGTAACTTGTGAAATGTTTGAAGGGAAATTTTGTTTGTAATATTACTGCAATGCTAAAACCGTGACCTCTTGAATGTGGTCCCCAACTTCCTTTTTCTTCATTTTCTATATCTATAACTAGTAACAAACCCGTGCTATCGCACGGGTCTCGTCTGGATTCACATTACATTTATAGATTATTAAATTATTAAGTATGTTACCATGTTTTCAGTTGAGTATATGTCTCATGTAAACCATGTTGGCATTTAACTCCATATTTGTAGCAAACGTCGGTCCTATCAACAAATCACGTCTGCATGAACAAATAGGAAAAATTATATACTTCTTGAAATACATGGAAAATGTACATACTATATATTTTAATTCAAAATAGATTTTTAATTTGAATCATAAAGTATAAGATATAAATTTTACCAACTATCAAAGTGCTTGAAAGACTTCCTTGTACACAACATTAGTAGTAGTAGAACACGGTACATTCTCCTTGTCATGAATTAGGATTTTTAGCCCACTTTTGCTCTTAACTCTTGAAATTGCAACATATAATTGACCATGACTAAACACAGGAGTAGGCAAATACAATCCAACACTATCAAGAGATTGACCTTGTGACTTATTAATTGTCATTGCATAGGAGACAATAATCAGAAATTGTCTCCTAATCAACTTGAATGGCCAAGGTGAATCAGAAGGTGACATAGACATTCGTGGAATGTAAAAAATGTTACCTATGTTCTTTCCAGACATGATTTTTTCCTCAATGACATGATTTGCAAATCTTGTAACAATTAATCTTGTTCCGTTGCACAACCCATCGGCTTGGTCCAAATTTCTCATTAGCATAATAGGTGTACCAACCTTCAATTTGAACCTATGATTGGGAAGCCCTGACGTTCTTAATTTACTGAGAAATTCAAGAGTTAGAACTTCATATGCTTCAGTATAACTTGAATCTGTTTTATCAATGGAATCAAAACTCAAATACCTCTTCTCCTAAAAAAAGTTTAAAAGCAAAACATAAATAAATTAGTAAAACTATGTTCTTAAATATATATATATATATATATATATATATATATATATATATATATATATATATATATATATATATATATATATATATATATATATATATATATATATTATGAATGTAATAATACAGTAAATATAAAACACATGTACCTGGTATCAAGTCTAATACATAATGATTGATTTTGTCCACAACTTCAATGGTTGAAGCAAGAATAGCCTTTCCTTGTAAGAATTCAACATCTTGATATTTTTCCAACAAATTGGGATATGTGTTTTCAACAATTGCTCTTATAGGATCATCAAAATTTGATATTAATAGCTCTTGAGGAATTTCAATATCAACCAAACCATCATTGGGTTCACAAATCTTACCATCACCCACATTTAAAATCCATTTTGAAAATTCCGCTAGTTCATTAGAACTTGTGTTGTCTCTTCCCTCTTGAAGTCTCATATTTTTTTATAGTGTTAAAACCTGGCAATAATCCCATACATAAGATGAACTAATTGATGCATGAACAATATCAGAACGCCCAGCTCTTGGAACAACAGGAAGAATCTGTCTAAAATCTCCTCCAAATACAACAACTTTTCCACCAAAAATAGTATTCTCAACACCCTTTTTGCTCATTACATCTTTAAGGGTTTTATCCAATGCTTCGAAGCAGTTCTTGTGAGACATAGGTGCCTCATCCCATATTATCACATCCGTTGCTTCAAATAATTGAGAATGTTCGGTGTCTTTGTCGATGTTGCAAGTTGAGTTGTCAAGCGTTGGCACAGGTATTTTGAACTTTGAGTGTGTTGTTCTTCCACCCGGCAATAATAACGAAGCTATCCCACTTGAAGCAACCGTAAGAACAATTTTTTTTTGAGAACGAAGTGCACTTGATAGTGTTCTCCACATGAAAGTTTTACCAGTCCCTCTGTAACCATGCAAGAAAAATACCCCTTCACTCTGTTTGTTAACAGCATCCATGATTTTCTCAAATATCAAACGTTGTTCATCTATAAAATACAAACCAAGAATTATAAGTGCAAGGACAATAAAAATCATTTTTGTAATTCATAGTATAAAGAAAATAAATCACCTGTAAGGGCATGAAAAAGTTCTTGGAATTTCTGTTTCTCGGTATCGGCATCGTAATTAAGTTCGTCATAAATAAGCCTATTGCCAACATGTTTTGTGATGTATGAATCTGGATACGGCATACATTTAAATTCATGCAAACTTCTTCGATTCGATTGCATCATGTTCTCAATCTCAATTAGTGTGAGATTCTTTAACTCATTGACCGATAGCTGCAATTCTGTTAAAAAAATTTCATTAGTTTTCTATATAATTACATATGTATGATGCAACTGCTGTCGTGATGTTGAAATACATTGAACATAAATCAAACAGTTGATGTTGCGGCTGCATGAAATTAAATGGAACCAAAGACACTGTTGCAGCTGCAAGTTAAGAAAATAACTTACATACATGACAAATGACAAATATGAAAATGTTTCTTACGTAAATGAACATACCTTATGAAACATATTAAATAAGGGACATATGGATGAAGAATAATTATATTTTAAAGTAAGTTCATATCATTATATTTTGTAATAAAAAAAGATACAGCTTGCATTCGGAAAATAATATTTGTTGACTTAAAAAAGTTTAATAAAGTGTTCATACCTCTTCTATTTGTTTTTTGCCTTTGTTGGTAGAGGATACCATCAGATAACGTCCTCCAAGTTTTTTCCCAAACATGTCGTGGTCTATTGACAGTACCGGATAGTAACATAGTGACAAATAACTTTCGTAAAAAATGCCCGGAACCCCAATTCTTTGCTTCGTCGATGGCTGCAACATATTCCTTGTCATCGTTAAGAAAGCCCATTTCGAAGCATGCATCCCTAAAAGAATCCTGAACTTTTCCACCCACAAATTTTATATCCTCATAGCAAGTTGGACCTTTGACGAGTGTTAGCATCATTCTCAAGAAATATAACTCACCCGTACTTGGAGGGACCCAAATAAGTCTACCAATTGTATTTCCTCTTTTACGCGGTCTCCATCGACGGTATATTTTATCATAAACAAATTTGGAAAGAAATTGTGAGTACGTCAAATTCTTTGCCTCTGGGTATGCTTTATTTGCTTCCATCCATGCCGTAAACATAGATTCTTTCACAGTTGGTTTGTCAAGCACCTCATCTATCAATTCATAATCGGTATAATAAACAGAGTTGTCTCCTTCAAGATGAAAGAACAACCTTTCAACTGCGGGTGATCTACCATGAATAGGAAATGAAAAAAGTCTCCAACATGCCTCACTTGGTGAGATATATCTGCAATCAAGATATTGCTTGATTTCGTCAACCATTCTGACCGAGGGAGATCCATCACCGTCAGTTTGGACAACAGCAGCAGTAATTCTATCATACCCCTTGTTAATATACTTAAATAAGTATTTAACTGAAGTACTTTGATTACACCACTCCATATTGATGTGTGCTTGGAATTTCTTCAACAAATATGGATTGTAAGGAACTACATATCTGTTATCAAGTTGAACGTGTTTTTTCAGCACTGTATTACCAGTTTCTCTTCTTCGGTACACGGGATATCCATCCTGATCAACAATGGTTTCGGTTTGATATTTCTTTGGAAAGTATTTTGAGCACTTTCCATTTTTCATGCAAGTTGAATTCACATTTGCTAAACCACATGGGCCATGAATCATATGTGTCTTGACCAAATGGTAGTGACCAAATGGTAGAGTTGCCTATCACTACCTTGGGCGCCCTTTATCCTTGCATTCTGCAATAGAACAACAACATTTCCTTCTTCATTATGAGTCTTGTAATATTCATAAAACTGCAAAGCCAGTTGTCCCCATAAAGTACACTGAACGAAAGATTTGCTGCCAGGAAAACAGATCCAATAAAAATGAAGTCAAAGAATAAAATTGCACAGTATGTAAAAAAAACTATAACCATACCTCATATCGGTTATTATAAACACAGCCTTGCTTTTGTTATTATCAGCATTGATTTGAGTTTGCACAATCTCAGTAACTCCTCCAACAACATCTAAGCAAGATCAAATTTCAAAAGTTATCAAACATCCAAGGAATCAACGAAATAAGGTAATATAAAGATATGAATAAACGTACCAACCAACAAATTAGACTGAAACTTTTCATCAACAATGGTGTCCAACCCAATAATGTTTAAAAAATTTACAGGAATGTCTGGTAATTCTGTTTTCCTAATAAAAGTTGAACCACAAAAGACCAACTTGAAACCATGAGTACTTGATTTGAATGAGAAATCATTATTCGAGACTTTGAAATTCTGCATTATGTATGACCCTCTAATAGCAAGTTCAGCCAAGTATCTTGACACCAAAGGCGGTGGGACAATGGCTTGAATCATATCCAGCTGCAAAATGTAAAATTAACCGTGGGAAATTAGAACGATTAATTTAAACCTCCAACATCATATATTAACAAAAAAACCCTAATATTTATACATTTGAATCAACCAAAATGAGTTCCAAGTGTTGTTTGTTGGATGAACTTGTCACAGTCCACATATGTTTACAACGAACAGCAATCTTCCACAAATCCTTTGAGTCGTTGATGTCTTTCACAACTTCAATCGGTCGCGCCATTGATGTTACTATTTAGACCTGTTACAAAATCTGTATTAAAATGGACACAGAGAATCAAAATATGGGAATGAAGAAGAATTGGAAAATAATACGTAACCTTTTGAAAATAATGGAGAATGAAGAAGATTGAGGAGTGAAAGAGTAAGGGTTTAGAATGGCTATATATAGGGTTTAGAATGCATGGGAAGTTGTGATATCTTGGAATATCAAAATAATCCATTCTAATTCCAATAATATACATTTAATCTTGTAGTGTAATGATAAATAGTGGGTATTTTTAAATCATGCAATGAATAATATTCCATTTAATTATAATAGATCTAATTTGGCCATTCCAATTCCTTCCTCATTAACCGTGAGTCAAACATTAGAATTCAAATTTTGTCAAAAAAAAACATTGGAATTCAAATATAAATAAATTAACCGTGAATGAAACATTGGAATTGGAATTCAAATATAAATAAAATTCAAATATAAATAAAATAAATTAATAAATCAAATAAATAAAAAATAGTGTAAAATTATGATAGATTGACATGTCAGCAAAATTAAATGCCAAATGAATATGGTAACAACATAGTGTTGATTAGTCTATTATACCCTTGGAATAAGAAAAGTTATAACATCTAATCAAAAGGTTAGACTTGGAATTTCCAGGTACTTTACTTTTAATAGATTGATAATAGATATAAGAAAGTTCTATAATTTTCTCTTCCCTCCTCTGGATCTTACACGTGGATAGGCTGGGAACGTAACAAATTTTTGACTTGGCAAGCAAAATGTTCATCGGCAGATATCGATTCTCTGTGGCGGTTACATTTCTCCTCTTCACTCCCTTTCCACTTCTCACTATTCCACTACTGATCCATGATTGCAACAATTACTTTCAACATTACTGCATTTTTGGTTTCAACTGCCCCATTCTCCATCATGATTCCACTATTTATAACCTTTATACATATTGTTTCTTCCAACACTTTGAATTTCAAGTTATTTCTGGTTCATGCAAGCGACTATGTTCATGGCTAGACCTGTGGCGAATATCTGTGACATCGACAATAGCAAATAGTTTTGAAGGTATATGTACGAGTGCATCACAAATTGAAAGTGTTGTGTAACAATAGATAGCATTTTGAGATGACATTTGTGGACACGACGGTAATTTTTGTTTTCTCTGCATCTGTGAATCATATGTTGTGTTATGTTTATTGTTTTTTGGTTGCACATTAACGTTTTATGTGCATCTGTGCTACACAGGGTGGGGACATACATGATGTTGTCCTTACAGCACATGTGACGTTGTTTGATGATAAATTGGCATTGGACCATACTTACACGGTATCAAATTTTAAGGTTCAGTCTAATGTGTTGGCTTTTAGACCTTCGTCGCACAAATTTTTGGTCAAGTTTACGGAAGGAATGTTTGTAGGTGATGATAACAAGAATGAGATACTAGACAAAACGTTGGTGTTTACAAAATTTGCTAATATAATCACCGACAACTTTAACAAGGATGTGCTGATAGGTGAATTTTGTTCCGCATGTTTTATTTTGCAACCTTTGTATTTTATATATGTTATTTTGCTCTTATGTTGATTTCTTTTTTTTGTTTCCAAGATGTAATTGTTATAGTTGAGAGTATTGGTTATTCACAAACACAGTCGGGTGGCAAAAAGCAGCAGCTTAATATGGTATTTAGGGACAACATGTTTGTATATCTACTTCCAAGAATTCCTCTAATTTGAATGTATGTTCCTTCGTGATTAAAATCATGCTGATGTATTGTTTGTGTAGCAACAACACTATCAATTGTACCCTATGGGAGTCATATGCCGATCAAATCTTGAAGTTCAACCAGGAATAAGGGGAAGATTCGGGACCGACTTTTGTTATGCTTCGTATGCAAAAGTCAAGGAATAGGGTTAGTTGGTTTGTGGTGTTATCATGTAATGAATAATTTTATGTAAATTCAGACTCACGTGTTACTATACTAATGTAGGAAAGTTTATGTTATCGGTGACTAATACCTACAATGTCATAATGCTTTGCCTCGATACTGATTTTCCACCAATTAAACGATTTATGGACATGTAGATTCTATCTCGTATCACTTATGATGTATCCTACAATTGCTTATCTGAATATTTCTCTAATTTGTTATTCGTGTAGCATGTCTAAGGACTCAATGATTACTATATCTAGGCATCTAGCTATTAATTCTCAACTTTCATCATAGAGCTCCAAGAATCATCAAGTCACTCATGTTCAAAAGTTACTCTCTAAGGTTGTTGTTATGTCAATTACTGATATCATTAAACTTGGATCTGTATTTACCCCGTTGTTTTACACGTTTTCCTAATTTATTAACTTATTTGTTTACGTGATTGGTTTATCAGCATATTATGTAACGTATATGTAGGTCACATTTTATGCAACTGTTGGTGAAACTAAGATGCTGGTTGCGTCTCCCTGTGGCGGGTATTATCATGGTAGCCATGCTTGCTCATGCATGGCGCGTGGGGACAAACCTCCATTTGAGTGTAAAATTGGCCATCTGACGAGGCAAAGATATTTAGGTGTTACTACTTCTCATTTGATATTTTTTGCATTGAAAATGATGCTCTTGTATGATGTTGTGTGAATATGTAACGAATCCTATTTATCTGGCCCATTAGTCCTGCTATTGTAGGTATAAGATTGAGATTCAAGTTTGTCATGCAGGGAATAGTTGTAACTTTCTGTTTTGGAACAGAGAGTGTGAGCTTCTCTTGGGTTTATCTGCTTCTCAGTTGCGTCATACTATGATTTAGGTTAGTGTTTTTGTTTTAAACACTGAAACCTATGCAGTTTTCATGAACAGTAAAAGGTTATAGTGCTGCTTCCGTATACAAGTTGGACTTCATGATCCATTGGAGTTCCCATTAGCACTGGACCAGATGTTGGACGTGAAAATGGATTTTAAGGTGAAGTGGCAGCCACGTTGGAAGAATTTCTCAGTGGTTATGGTTTTGAAAAATGATCCTTTCATTAAACAGCTCACTGATCAGTTAGAAACAGTTGAGGTATGATACATATACGTTCCAATTTATTTTTCCCGTTGTTTCTTTATTTTCATGTACAACCTTTCTTCTAATCATACTTTAATTGAACCTGTAAAGGAACCTGTTCCTCTATGCTCTATATCATCAGACCCGCTACAAGTATTTACCTCACTATAATATTTTCTTGTGCCTGTGCTTAGGTTTTATGGTATACATTATTTTATTCACGTATGCATGTGTGACTAATAATTACAATTATCTTTAGATAAAAGAGAGTGTTGATGAGACAAAACCCAGTGCCTCCGAAGGATCTGATTTGGTTATGGTAACCGTCTCTACCCTTCTGACATGTGTATCATTTAAATTGGTGACATATAATATATATTTGTTGTTGTAACTCAGATTATTTATGAAACTCAATGTGTAATAAGATCTTGAGATCACATCCAAGCATTGCCCATACCCTATTACGCCTGTTGGCAAAAGACAGTTTCCAGGTGTATCAAGCGAATCAACAAGCTCAGAAGGGTTTTGTGATAGGGAGCTATCGTCAAACAAGCTGAAGAAACTTATCAAAGTGGAAAAGGATGATTAGTGGTTGTTGTAGTTTATTATGAATTTTAGTTGTTTTGTTCTGGTTTTATGTTGACAATGATTGTAACTTTGAGTGTCATTCTTTTTTACTTTGTTTGTTTGGATGTGTATGATTAGACTTGTGATAGTTTGTTTGTTTGGATCTGTATGATTACACTTGTGTTACTATAACATGTCACAACTTGATGGTGTGTACTTTTTGCCTTTACAATTATAATTATGAGTTATTTGTATAATGCTGTGAGTGTGAAAGAAAACGGACAGATCTGTTGTTCTTAGGCTTCATGCCCCTACATTTGAGCAAGCAAAGATTCAAGACTTGTAGTGTATAACCATGTGCAATGAGCTCTCACCAACCAATCTTTACAAGAGTTTCGGCTTTTCAATGCAAGTATATTGGCCTCAGCATATGCAAAACATTATATTCAACCAGGCTTCTGAATACTGTCGTATCTTGGAATGACCTTTGATACTTTGGTTTTACATATTGTTTGTATGTCTTGCAAAGAATGTAATGATGTACTCCGTATTTCTCTTAATGGATTGTTTTTTGTAATAGTCATATACATTGTATGGCTTGCAAAGAATGTAACAATATACTCCTTATTTCTCTCAATGGATATATTTTTGGAATACTTCTACTAATTAAACTGAATAATAATGGCTTAAGAGTTAAGACGGTTACAATTTGTACTACATAATCATCTGGGTGAAGATATGGTTCAGTGATATGGATTAACAATTGATTTGTTTTTGTACTACTTCTACCAATTAAAATTTAGAGCAGTTGCTAACATCTAAATAATTCTTTACATGTTTGCATGACTTATTGTTGTATAATTCTCTGCCAATATTAAAATTAAAGAACTATTTCTTAAGACCTAAGACAAGGCACAATTTGTACAACATAATCATCTAGGTGAAGAGATGGTTCACTGATATGGATATTAATTATACAGTAAAATCAGTTTAAAATCGATAGCAACAAAATGATAATACCAGGCAGTTGATATTTTAACATATCCCTACGGTTCTACGTACAATTATTTCCCCATATGTTCATGTTTCAAATAATGTATGATGATCCCTCTCACTTACAATCTCTCAGTTATAGTACACATTAATATTCAATTCTTAATGCAGTTAATAAACTTATTGGTATAATTCAATCATTCATATTCAAGCACATCGTTAGAATATTTTGTTGTCTTTTGATTTCATAACTGTACACCTTTACTCCACTATCTTTCCTATTACATATTTTGTTGTTTTACTTTATATATTCAGTTATTATTGAGGTTAAAAAAGTCTTCAATTAAGTTATTAATGCAGTTAACAAACTTCTTGGTATAATCCAATCATTCCAAACAAGCACACATTGTTAGAATAGTTTGTTGTCTCTTGATTTCATAACTGCACACCTTTACTCCACTATCTTTCCTATTACATATTCTGTTGTTTTACTTTATAGATTTAGTTATTATTGCGGTTAAAAAAGTCTTCAATTAATTTCAATCATTCCAAACAACACATTGATTTCAAAACTACCACCTTTACTCCAATGTTTTTACTGCAGACTGTTTTATATCCAATCTTTCTTGATTTCATATTCTTATATTTGGCTATGTATATTCATATTTCTTCCTAATAAATAAGCATAAATTTGTCACTTACTTTGTTCCCTACTCTTTATCAAAGCCATGCTACCAAATTTTCATGACAATAATGTCACTCAATCTTCTATCGCTAGACATAGGAGGAGACTTATTTTTAAATGACGGAGAAACACGAGTAATGGTGTGAAGACACATAAAACTACTTCATCTAAATCCCCTAAACCAGAAATAGTTGTACCTCCTTCTCCATCGACCCATAACTCTAAAGCAACAACATCAAATCCAATTTATGTTGCGTACGAAAACTTGGTAAATATATCTGATCCGACTACTTCTAGGAAGAGAAGGAAGTTAATCTTGGATAATAGGAAAAGATCACATGATATTGAAAGCAATGTGGAATCACCTACAAGTCTCTATAAACTTCCCATTGGTAACAATCATCCAAAATCTGGCACTACAAATAAGTTACTCAGAACTACCGGTCACCATGTTAAAGCCAATCGTAACGCCAATGACCCATCTACTTCTACTGCTCCAGAAGATGGTATGAACATATCGCCTGATATACCACCTCAACAACTCTATTCCCATGATGCTTTGTCTAATTCAGAGGACGATTTAAGTTTGGCTAACACTTCTGATTCTGATACTGACACAGAACAAGAACCATTGCCAAGTTCGCATGTGTAAGGTATCTTTGATATATTGAATTACATTTTAGAGTCCAGTCAAAACTTTACATGTTAAATCTATGAAACAAAGATATTGACTTTGTATTCTTATTATACCTTTGCAGAATATTTTGATATAGGAGACCAAATATGGGAATGTCCGTGTTGTTAAGCTTGTATGTGGTATCAAGAACGTGCTCAGAAATCGAATAACAAACATGCTACAAAGTTCCATCATTGTTGTTGGGATGGTAAAATTGTTTTACCCTTACTTGAGGACCCCTCAATACTGTTACAACATCTTTTGTATAACAAAACATGTACTGATAGTAAAAACTACGAAAATAACATTATAACATACAATGCTATGTTTTATTTCACTTCTCCTGGGATGAAATTCGACACAAGATACTCAAAAATAAGAGCACCTCCTACTTTGAGACTTCACGGTCAAACCTGTCATCAGATAGGTACCCTACTACCGGAAGTTGGACATCCTCCCTAATATTCTCATCTATATATCTATGACATGGACAACAAAGTTGATAATAGAATGAAATGTTTCAGGTTTTTCTCACTACTAACCAGTCTATAATTTGTTTGTTGCATCATTTCTTGTATAACTTTTTGATGTTCCATACAATTTGCAGGGACAATATAATGATTGAAAGGAAGATTGTGGACAAGTTGAAGATCATGTTAGACAAGTTCAACGCTCATGCAAAGGTTTTTAGAATAGACAGGGATATTCTGAAGGACAATTATTTTTAAGACTTAAAACAGAGGCTTATTTGTGATAGACCCGACGATGGTCGTGTCCATAACAGACCTACAGTTTCAGAGGTTGCTGCACTCATTGTTAGAGATATTGATACTGCTCCCAAAAGAGACATCATCATTCAACCGCGCGATGGTGGTTTGCAACATATAGATGAGTTTCATCCAACATATTTGGCATATGAATACCCTCTTGTATTTGCATATGGCGAAGATGGTTATAGGAAAAATATACTTCACAAGTATCACCATCAAAACGAAGTTACTAAGAAAAATTGCCAGAGCATCAAGGACTGGATTTCTTACCGGCTACAACAACATAAAAATGAGGCAAAAACATTACTCCACTCAAGACGCCTGTTTCAATAATTCATGGTTAATGGTTATGCTATGATGGAATCTGAAAGACTTAACTGGTTGAGGAATAATCAATCAAAATTGAGAGTTGGAAAATATAATAGGTTGACTGATCAATGTGATGGTGATGCTCCAGACTGGCAAAAAAGAGAGGGGAACATGTGGTTTTGTCGCCTACCTTTGTAGGCAGCAAAAGATACATGGATCAACTATATTTTGACGGCATGGCTATTTCAAGTAGGTTAGGGTTCCCTGACTTATTCATTACATTTACTTGCAGTCCAACTTGGCCAGAAATCACGCGCACTTTGTATCAAACTGGATTACAGGCACACGATCGACCATATATCGTTACCAAAGTCTTCAAAATCAAATTTGATGAACTTATGTGTGAAATTACAAAACACCATGTTTTGGGGAAAGTCTTGGAGTGTAAGTACACTTCTTCGTATTTTGTTACAAATTTCCTTACTACACATAACAAAACTTTTGCTTCTACAGTTATGTACACAACTGAATTTCAAAAGTGAGGATTGCCCCACACACACATTTTGGTATTCTTCCATCCTCAAAGAAAATATCCAACACCATTAGACATCGACAACATCATTTGTGCTGAAATTACGCACCCAAGTGTTCATTCTAATTTATACAATTTAGTTAAGGCACACATGATGCATGGACCTTGTGAATTGTCACGTATGAGCTCACCTTGCATGAAGAATAGAAAATGCTCTAAGTAATTTGCAAAAAAATTTAAAGAACAAACTATTGTTGATGCAGAAGGTTATCCAGTATATAGGAGAAGATCGAAAACCGACACTATTGAAAAAAATGGTATCGCCTTGGACAATCGACATGTTATGCCTTATATAACACACGATTTCTCCTAAAATACCATGCACATATAAACATGAAGTGGTGTAACCAGAGTACATCCATCAAACATATATTCAAGTACATTAGTAAGGGCTATAATAGAATAACCGCACCAGTCTCAAGAAATGTCAATGAACCAGTTGAAGAAATCCAACAATATTTGGCCTGCAGATATGTCTCTCCATGTGAAGCATGCTGGAGGATTTACTCGTACAACATTCATGGGAGGAAATCTGCGATGGAGGGTATGTTCTATCACTTAATCGATGAAAATTTTGTTTACTACACCGATCATGATCATATGAAGAATATATTAGAGAATGCAAGTGTCACTGATTCCATGTTTACTGCCTGGCTGACAGAAAATTCAAAATACGAAGAGGCCCGCTCCTTGACTTACGGTCAATTTGTATAAAAATTTGTCTACCAGAATAAATAAAGAGAGTGGAGGCCTTGCAAAAGGGGATTCACCATTGGGCTATTGATATGGGTTCCACCAACAACTGGTGAACTGTTTTACCTACGGATGATGTTAACAGTTGTGAAAGGACCTACATTATGAGGAAATCCGCAAGGTTGGTGACAACCAATGCGAAACATTTAGAGATGCATACTTTGCAATGGGCTTTCTTGAGGACGATAAAGAATACATTAGTTCTATCAGGGAGGCAACTTAATGGGGCTCGAGTCATTTTCTTTAAAAACTTTTTATTGTTATGCTATTCTCAGGTGTTGTTAATCGCCCTGCACATGTTTGGAGGGAATCTTGTGTGCTTTTATCCAATGGTGTTCTACATGCACAAAGGTTATTGGCTCTAAATCCATGTTATTATTACTGACTCAGTCAAACTGTTCTTTACAGCTCGCTGTTATGCTTCCTACCTTACACATGTATAATATTAATTACTACTATTTATGTACCTGTATTTTCAAATTAACTTACATCTATTCTAACTACCGTGTGAACTTTGTTTTCTAACATCTTTAATTTTAGAATTGGTTTTGACAGAAGTTGAACTGCAGAATTTGACATTAATAGAAATTGAAAAGCTACTTCAGAAAAATAGAAGGACTCTAAAAGATTTTAAACTAATTCCATATCCAGACGGATATGTTCTGCAACACTTAGGCAATAGACTCATATATGATGAACGCAATTATGATTTATCGACAATGATGACTGAATTCACAAATCTCTTTGGTGGTCTTACAGGTTAATCTTCCGGGTTATCAATTTCATTTCAATATTACCATTCTCGTGTTGGGTAATAATTTAATTTATTACTCATGACTATTTCCGATAATAAACTATTTCTTAGATGAACAGAGAGCTATCTATGATAGAATTATGAGAGTTGTCCAGTCGCAAAATGGAGTTGTCTTCTTCCTTCATGGTTACGGCGGTACTGGTAAAACATGCATGTGGAGAACACTGGCAACAACTTTAAGGTCTAGACATGATATATGTATAACTTTTGCAACCAGTGGTATAGTTTCCTTATTGTTGTCAGGAGGTAGAACTGCACATTCTAAGTTTAAGATTCATGTACCAACTATGGATAATTATACTTGCAAAATTGAGTGCAATGATGATGTTGGAGATCTTTTGAGGCAAACAAAGCTAATTATATGGTATGAATCACCATTGGCGCACAAGCAAGCTTTCGAAGCACTTGACAAGACTTTGAAATATTTTATGAGTACATACAGTAACTCACGGGATTTGTTTGGTGGAAAAGTTGTTGTTTTGGGAGGTGATTTTAGACAGATTTTACTAGTTGTCCCTCGAGGCAGTCGTTCTAATATTCTACACTCCTCCATAAATGCTTCTTACATATGGCATTCATTTCAGGTCTTAACATTAACAAAGAACACAGGGCTCTATTATGGGCCAACAGACAAGGATAAAAAGGAAATTGCTGACTTTTCAGATTGGCTATTGAGAATTGGAGAAGGAAAAGTATCTGAGCCGAATGATGGTGTTTCTGATATTGACATACCAGCTGAGCTTTTTATAACAGAATTCAAGGATCCTATTGTTGGTATTGTCAATAGTACATATCCTGATTTTATTCATAACTATCATTTGAACGGTTACCTTAAAGGTCGAGTAATTCTTGCTTCTATGTTAGAAATTATGGACCGAATAAACGACCATATTCTTGCCCTAATGCCAGGTTTTCATACCCATCCATCTAATTGTAACATGTTGTATTTACCAATGTATTTTTACTAAGTTATTTCCCTTACTGATACAGGAGACATACGTGATTATTACAGCTCAAATTTCGTTATTAAGTCTGAAATTCACGACTCCACTGTAGTTGATATCCTCACTCTAGAATTTCTTAGTTCCCTATGTACATCAGGATTGCCTAACCATCACTTAAAGTTAAAGGTTGGAACACCTGTTATGCTCATGCGAAACATAGATCAGTCTGAAGGATTATGTAATGGCACAAGGATAATAATAACAAGGATGGGTACACATGTTATTGAAGCTTCAATAATGGTCGAAAAGGGATCTAGAAATCATGTTTAAATTCCTCGCATGTATATGTCACCCTCGCAGTCACCCTGGTCGTTCAAACTAAATGAAATTCTGGTATCAGATATGAGATGTCGAAGGAGATGTCACGACACAAATATCTGAGGACAATATAAAATGCAACAATATTAAAAGCAGTAAAAACACAAGGGATTGTTAACCCAGTTCAGTGTATAATAAAACCTACTCTAGGGGCTACCAAGCCAGGGACAAGTCCATTAAATAGTATCAATTTATAGATCCTCAGTAAACAACCAGTTTCCGATCTAATCACTTAATTACCACCCGTGCTATACTTCTACCTAAGACACACCTAGGTATGAGGCCCCCCTCAAATCCCTTAAATCACTAACAGTGAAGAACGACATAAATATTAAGTTTTAAGGACTTAAATCATTCAATAATTAAAAGCTTATGAATGATCCATAATTAACAACTCAAATTACAACTCAAGTATTAAACCAATACTTAGAGTGTATTACAATTAAAAAGGCTTAGACTTCTAAAACAGAAAGAATATATTCTTCTTTTAAAAATTGCAGCTTGATGAATAAGGATGCAAGTCCTTATAAAGGCGCATCAGTGGGCTTGGGCTGAAAAACAAATATTCTAATCCCTTGAATATTTCCATGAAAACAGGCCAAGATATAATCCAGAAGGATAATGCAAATAGAAAAATATTCCTCCATATTTTTTGCAAACTATAAGTCACAAATCCTGAATAATGGCGCGCATAAAAACAACAAACAAATATGAAGTCACGTTCAGATCAGGAGGCAGATGTCAAGACATCTTCTTTAACATCATTCAAAACCAGTTTGCTTCAAATGTCAAGATATTTAGCAAAACATTATCAAGTCAGTGTTTTACCAAAATTGCTGCCAACAAACACTTACAAACTCCCCCTTTGGAAAATTTTGGCTAAAACATTATTTGAGCACATTATCAGAGCAGCAGCACAAGCAAAAACAAAAATCAGTTAGTAGTTAGCAAAAGTAACTAAGTTAGCTATTAGCAGAGGAAGATGTCAGAACATCTTCAGAGACATGAGGCTCCCCCTTAAACATTAAGCTCCCCCTCAGTCAGTGGTCAGTCAGTCAGAGGTCAGTTAGTTTCTCTCTCCCTTTTTAGACATAATATGCCAAATAAAACATGCATTAAAGAGAATAGAAGTAATAGAATATGCCAAATAAGTACAGACCATAGAATCCAAGAGTCAAGCACATACAAGTGCCAACAAGGAACAAAGGGGTTAAAACAAATAAATAACGAATGGTCTAACTGTCTTCAGGACCAGTAGACTTGGCAGAGTCAGAACTTCCTTCATCATTAGAATCTCCTCTTTCAGTGCTCACTCTATCATCAAAATCATTGTCCTTCTACAGCTCCTTGATCGTCTTTTCAAAAATAAGCTTTCTTGCTGAGATAACTCTTATCACATCATCAAGTTCTTTGTAGGCTTCCCTTAATTCAATAACCATGTCATCCTTGGTTGAGGTCTTGTTTTCAGAAGATGTTGATGTCAAAACAATGTGTGGGACATGTTTTCCTGAAAACAACTTGAAGTGAAGGATCAGAGAAGACTCTCTCTTGCAAACTACATCATTACCACTCAGAATTCCAGGATGTTGTTTAAGAATAATTCCACAAATAAGAGATGGAAATGCAATAGGCATTTTGATAGCACATGTTCCTACATGCTTAATAGTCTGATCAAATATGTAAGCACCATAATCAAACATTTTCTTATTTCCAACAGCATATATAGACTTTATTAAGCCAATTGTAATGGTTGAGGTATGATTGGTAGGAACCCATTTAGAGCTCCAATTATATGCAAGATAGCATATTTCACACTTAGCTTGCTAACAGAAAACTTATTCTGCATGGGCCACTCACTCACTTGGTTTGCAGTGATGGCTTTGCACACTTGATTATCAGTTACTTCCAGCTCACAATAATCATCTTCAGACCTATCTAGAAATTTATTAATGACAGCAGGGGAAAATTCTACACACCTACCTCTAACAAACACCTTCATATACTCCTTACCTTTATGATCAGCACACTCAATAGGAATATTAACAATAAATTCCTTAACAATAGTCTCATAACATTTAGAAAATTGGTGAAAATCTTCATCAATCCAGCAAATGAAATCGGCTTCATAATCTCTTTGCACGCCAGTGCACCAGATCCCAACTCTCTTTCAAGGGAAATTCTTCTTTGAAATACATATTTCCACTTTTCAGCATTTCCAACAGAATGGAAGGAAATGTTGTCAAGAGGAGAATCAGGAACCCTAATAGAAAACTTTTTGCTTGCAGATTTCTTCACAGGAGAGATGTCTTGGACATCTTCCTCGACATCATAATCAGAGTCAGCTTCTTCTACTAATGCAGCTTTCTTCTTACTTCTAGATCTCTTCACGGGTGAGATGTTCTGGACAACATCATCATCATCATTTGTGGAGCTATCATGTCTAGCTTTTCTTTTGTCATAGGGAGGAACCACTTAACTCTAGGGCTTTGGTGGACCATACATAGTCTTCTTCTTGATTCTCTTGGCAGGGGGTGTGACATCCATATTTTTCCTTTTTCTAGTCTTGAGCCATTTAGCAATTCCAGGCACCACATTAGAAATGAGCTCATTGTCAGACAGCTCATCAACATTAACCACATTCTCAGTATTTTCTCTGCAACTTTGGATCCCACAACATCTTCCTTAGCAGAAGAGTCCTCCTTAACATCTTATTCATCATCGACTTCCACTTCTTCTAGAACAGAAGTAGCTAGCTTTCCAAGTTTATTTTCAGCAGCATCTTTCTTGAAGGTGGATGATTCAACAGCATTTTTAGGATCATTTCCTTTGTCAGCCGGAGCAGGCATTCGTTCAAGAGGAGTTGAGATTCCAGGAACAACAAAACCTTCATTTAGCACCCTATCTACCAGCCTTCTAATACTTTTATCAACATTAATAATGTCTTCTTATGTCTTATCACCAGTAGTAGTAGAAGCATTACCTTTAGAAGTATCAAACTCGTCTTTGGATTTCTTTATAGGTTACGATATGGGTTTCTTGACCTTCTTCTCAAGAGGTGGAATTGTTGTTAGAGGAGTAATGTCAAGTACTCTGTCAAGGGAGAGCTCCTAAGAATGGTTGACATATTTTGAGGGAGACGATGCATGATGTTGAGAAATCTTTAAATATTTTTGAGCAAAGAGATGAAGAATGACAAGGGTTCTTTTTCTGTAAAGGAAAATGAAGAGTTTGTGAAAATAGAAGGAAGTAATTTCGTAGGGCGTGGGAAAAACTTTGAGACTGTCTTGAAATGATTGCTTTCGAAATTTGATTTGTTGGAAACATAAATAATATGATATAACTTTAATGATATTCCCACACGCCCTTAATTGCTACAAACCCTCATATATGCAAATCCCTAGTTTTCTCTTAAGTTCTGAGACTAGTTTGCATCCAAAGCCTTAGTGAAATGTCATCCAATTGTAATTCAGTAGATACATGTTCTAAGGCAACAGTCTTTTCTTCAACAAGGTCTCTTATGAAGTGATGACGAATATCAATGTGTTTGGTCCTGCTGTGTTGAATAGGATTTTTTGATATATTTATGGCACTTAGGTTGTCACAGAATAATGCCATGACATCTTGTTTGACATTATATTCTATTAACATTTGTTTCATGCAAACCAACTGAGAACAACTGCTTCCTGCAGCAATATACTCAGCCTCAACAGTGGACAGAGACACACAATTTTGCTTCTTACTGAACCAAGATATGAGATTATTTCCCAGAAAGAAACATCCTTCTGATGTACTTTTTCTATCATTAGCACTTCCTGCCCAATCAACATCATAATAACCAGTTAAAGCAGAACTAGATCCATGAGAGTATAGTATACCATAGTCACTTGTCCCATTCACAAATTTACTAATTCTCTTCACATGGTTGGCATGGCTAACTTTAGGATCAACTTGATATCTAACACATACCTCTACAACAAAGGCAATGTCAGGTCTGCTAGCTGTGAGGTATAGAAGACTGCCTATCATACTTCTATAAAGACTTTAATCCACACTTACTCCTTTTTCATCTTTAGACAACTTCGGATGTGTGGGAGCAGGAGTTCTTTTGTGACTGGCATTTTCCATCCCAATTTTTTTACTATATTCTTAGCATACTTGCTCTGAGATAAAAATATGGAATCTTCCATTTGTTTAACTTGTAGACCAAGAAAGTAGGTTAACTCACCAACAAGGCTCATCTCAAATTCTAACTGCATTTGATTGACAAAATGTTGAACCATCTCATTTGACATTCCACCAAACATAATATCATCAACATAAATCTGTGCAATCATGATCATCCCTTCTTATTCCTTGACAAAAAGAGTTTTGTCTATGCCACCGTTCATATATTCATTCTCACCAAGAAATTTTTTCAATCTCTCATACTAAGCTCTTGGAGCCTGCTTTAATCCATACAGAGCTTTCTTCAGTTTGTAAACATGTTTAGGAAAACTTGGATCAACAAATCCCTTAGGTTGTTCCACATAAACTTCATCATTCAGATAGCCATTCAACAAAGTAAACTCCTTCAATTTGAGTGCATCCTTGTGCAACTAATCTTGCCTTATTTCTAGTGACCATCCATTCTTCATCAGATTTATTCTTGTACACCCATTTAGTGCCAATCACATTTTTCCCTTCAGGCCTTAGAACTAGATCCCAAACTTCATTTCTACTAAATTGTTCTAGCTCTTCTTGCATATGCAGAACTCATCAGTTAAAGCCTCTTTGACATTCTTAGGCTCAATTTTTGAAACAAAGCAAGAGTTTGATATCCCTTCTCTTGATCTAGTAGTAACTCATTTATTTAGATCTCCTATGATAAGCTCCTTAGCATGATCTCTCTGAGTCCTAATTGAAGGCTCTTTATTGAGATGACTAGTCTTAGGCTCTTCTTGAGGTGGATTAGAATCAATACTTATGTCATTTGATTCTGTTGGAATATCAGACAAAGATGTTCCAACACCTTCTAAGACATCTTCTTTATCATTCCATTCCCTATCATCAATAATAACATTTATGGATTCCATCATAACCTTGGTTCTGGAGTTAGAGACTCTATAAGCTCTTCTATTTGTAGAGTAACCCAAGAATATTCCTTCATCACTCTTGGGATCCAACTTCCTCCATTGCTCACGATCAGCTAAGATGTAACATTTACTTCCAAAAACATGAAAGTATTTGACAGTAGGTTTTATTCTCTTCGATATTTCATACAATGTGGCTGAGGTGTCTTTCCTTAGAGTGACTCTATTAAGGATATAGAGCAGTATTCATAGCTTCAGCCCGAAAGTGGTAGGGTAACTTCTTAGCATGAATCATAGCTCTGGAAGATTCTTGAAGGGTTCTGTTTTTGTGTTCCACAATCCCATTTTGCTGAGGAGTAATAGGAGAGGAAAATTCATGAGTGATTCCTTTAGAAGAGCAAAAATCAGAAAATTTATTGTTCTCAAATTCCTTTCCATAATCACTTCTGATTCTGATGACATGACTATCTTTTTCCCTTTGAAGTTTTTGACAGAGATCTTTAAACACTTCAAAAGTTTTTGATTTTTCTCTGATAAAACTTATCCATGTGTACCTAGAGAAGTCATCTACAACAACATATGCATACTTTTTTGCACCAAGACTTTCAACCTGCACAGGTCCTATCAAGTCCATGTGAATAAGTTCCAAATTTTTTGATGTAGTAAGATGTTGGATCTTCTGATGTGACATCTTAGTTTTCTTTCCAATCTGGAAATCACCATAAACTCTCCCTTCTTCTATTTTGAGCTTAATAATCCCTCTCACGGCTTCAATAGATATGATTCTTTTCATTCCTTTCAGATGCAAGTTTTCTAGCTTTTGATGCCACAATTTAACTTCATTTTCTTTGGCTAAAGCACATGTTGAGGAGAGGCTTAACTCTCGGGGAACCCATAAATAAAAATTGTCTTTAGGTCTGATTCCTTTCGTAATAACTTCATTCTTCTCATTGAAAACGAGACATTCTGCCTTGGTGAAGTTAACTTTGAATCCTTGATCACATAGTTGGCTTATACTTATTAGGTTAGTTGTTAACCCTTTAACAAGTAACACATTGTCAAGTTTTGGGACTCCTAAACATTCTAGCTTTCCAACTCCTTTGATTCCACCTTTGGCTCCATCAACAAAAGTCACATAACTGGTAGAATGAGATTTGATATCTACCAGTAGATTCTTGACACCTGTCATGTGTCTAGAACAACCAATATGAAAGTACCAGTCATTTTTTGTTGATACTCTAAGAGAGGTATGAGCTATGAAACTAGAAACATTAGACTTGGGAACCCATTATTTCTTCTTTTTGCTATTTTAAGAGATCTGAACAGTCTTGGGAAGAGGAGTAGTTTTAGGATACCCATACAACTTGAAACAGAAAGGTCTTATGTGACCAAACCTTCCACAGTGATGACACCTCCAGTGTTGGGATTTCTCTCTGATGTGAGTAAATTTTTGTTTACCCTGATGTTTGCCATGATGTCTTTTTTTGCCATGATGTTTAGACATTTGATTCGACATCTTTTGTTTAGACTTGGCATGAGCAGAATTTGATGAAGGTTCTTCTGAAACAAGTTCCTTTTTCTCATTAAACCCTAGGCTACTCTTGTCTCATGTCACTCTTCCCACTTGAAGAATTTCATCTAATGCGTCAGACCCATTATTCAACATTTTGAGAAATCTGACCATTCTATCAAGATTTGAATTCAGATAAGTCACTTCACTTTCCAGTTTGGAAATAGTTTTCAGATGCTCTTTACTTTCTGCCTTCAGCTGGGTTATGAGTGCTTTGTGTTTCTCCCCTTCTAGGCAAACTTCTACACTTCTGAGACACAGTTCTTTGTATGAGGCAGCTATCTCATCAAAGGTTAGTTCTCCATCACTAGAATCTTCATCAGACACATATTTTCCTGTTAATGCTTTAACATACTTTGCAGATTCCTCTTCAAGATCACTCTCAAAATCCTCTTCAGACCAAGTAATAGATAGATTCTTCTTCTATATTTAATATATGTAGGACATTTAGCTCTAATGTGACCAAGACCTTCACATCCATGACATTGTATTCCTTTCCCTTGAGTGGATTTTTCTTCAGCCCTTTTTCTTCCAAACTCATTTGACTTAAGGATGTCAGTTGAGATGTTCTTGACATTTAATCTTGGGTTCCTATCCATCCTTTTTATCACTTTGTTAAAATGTCTTCCAAGCATAAATAGGGAATTTGATATTCCTTCATCTGTATCAAGATCACAGTCCTCCTCTTCATCTTCAGTATTGGTAACAAAAGCTATGCTTTTGTTCTTCTTTTCAAATCTTTCATTGATGCTTAATTCAAATGTATGAAGTGATCCAACAAGTTCATCCACTTTCATCTTGTCAATGTCTTGTGCTTCTTCTATGGCAGTCACTTTCATATCAAATCTCTTGGGAAGAGACCTAAGCATCTTTCTCACTAATTTGTCTTCTGGAATTTTTTCTCCTAAAGCACTGGCGACATTAGCAATCTCAAGAATGTTCGTATGGAAGTCATTAATACTTTCATCATCCTTCATTCTCAGATTTTAAAATATGGTGTTGAGCAATTGAAATATTGACATCTTCACTTTGGATGTGCCTTCATGGGTATATTGAAGAATCCCCCAGGCATTGTAAGTACGAAGTGCACCTAAGAGGGGGGGTGAATTAGGTACTTTAAAAAATTCTGGTTTTAGTGATGATGGATATTATTTTTCTGGTTAATGGTGAGTTTAGGAAAGCTTAAAGTGCAGAAAAATAAAGAGACACGGGCGATATATCCCGGTTCCCCTCACAGTCCGAGAGTACTCCAGTCCCCTTTCAACATAAAAGAGATTTCTTTATTGTGGCAAACTTAAACAAAAACTACCAAAAATCCAAGAACAATCCTCTTGGATTTTCACTATGTCAACAATGAGAACAATCCTCTCAAAGTGACTACACTTGTATCCAACAATCCTGGAAAGACAAGATTTTAAAAACACTTAAACTTATTTCCAACAATCCTGGAAAAATAAGTAACTATCAATATTTGATTTTGAGTGAGTTTGAGTAGTATTGATAGGGTGATTTAACAATTAATGATCTTCTCTTCCAATAATATTATTGTGCAATGACTCAAGATATAATTGCTCATAGTTTTCTGTTTAACAATGTATGAAAGTATGCAGAAAACTTATGTATGAAAGTGAAGAAAAGCTTTAGTTTGTATTTTGAAAATTCAGAAAATATATTTGGAAGAGGTGTTGAAAATGATTTTGAAAATGAATATTTATATGTTCATAGCACCCTTTTGAACAATCATAAAGTTCTGAAAATGAATCATGAACAAATGCCAAGATTGAGTGAAAGGTTTCAATGAAAAGGTATTATGAACAGGCATGTGAAAAGCTTCTGTTTTTCAAAATCGTGCAGCATGCAATCGATTTCACCCTTTGTGTAAATCGATTGCACGGGGTTTCAGCAGCTATATTTTCAAAAGTTTTAAGTGTGTAATCGATTGCATAAACAATGTCAATCGATTGCATGTAAAGTCAGTAGCAAAAAATAAGTGAGTGCAATCGATTGCATAAGCAATATAAATTGATTGCATGAGAACACATAAGCAAACGTTTTGAAAATTTTAAGTATGCAATCGATTGCACAAGAAATGTAAATTGATTGCACTGAGAAACAGAAGTAAAAGATCTGAAAAATTGAAGCATGCAATCGATTGCACTAATATGCAAATCGATTGCACTCAAGTAAAAAATGAATTTTAACTTTGAAAAACTTGAGTAATGATTTATAAAACATTTCTTATTCACCATTGAGCATCTATATCTTAAGATCAAAGTAAATAATACTATTATACCTTGAAAGTTGTTAAGAGCTTTGAACTGAAGATTTTGTCGATAGATGCTTTGAGCTTGATCATAAATCTTTACCTTCTTTGTCAATCATGGTTTGTCTTCATTAAAACAAAAGTTCATTTTAGAAGCTTGATTTTACATTCTCCCCCTTTTTAATGATGACAAACAATCTTGCTTTATGCGTTGTAGTTTCCAAAAAGCTTTTCTCCCCCTAAGATGCAAAACTCCCCCTATGTATGAGAAGGTTGGAATCCTTTGTATTTGTTCATCTTGGTTGGAGAGTACCTTTAAAAATTAAGATAAGGAAAAAATACAAGCATAAAGTACCACATCTTTCTCCCCCTTTGACATTATCAAAAAGAAGGGAAAGATGCAAAAAACAAACAGTAATAAAGATATATATTGAGAAAACTTTAATTAAACACGCAACACAAATTGTTTAACGATTACACAAAAATTTAACAAACAAAACATAGAATAACAAGACAAGGAAATAACAAAAAATAGAGTTGGCCAAAACTTCAAGGGTGATGCGTTTTCTGGTGGTTATAGGACCAAGAGCCTTGATTCGAAAATTGTTGTTGAAGAGGGGGTTATGTGTAGTGTTGAGGAGGTACAGCTGGATTATTTGGATCATATGGTGGAATGTGAAGATGAGAGTAAAGGTATGAAAATTTTTGATTCACATCTGTGTGGAAGTCATAAATTCGGGTTGTCGTAGAATCATTGATCGCATTCCATTGGTTGTTGATGTTGGTGTTCATGGAAGCAAATTGTTGAGATATGTAATCCATAAGCTCTTGATTGCTTGGACCAGAGGGAGCAGTAGGTGGAGGAGGCACAACTTCACCGCCTTCGTCTTCGTGATCGTTCCCTTCATCACCAACAACATCTTCACCAATGTAAGTGATAGTTTTTGTTTCAGGATTATAATGCACGCCCATTTTGGAGTCAACATTCTTGATGGAAATTTTATTCAGATTTGGATCCATATTCACTTTTTCTGTCTTGCCCAGTTAACACTTATCCCTTTCTTTTTTGCATAAATCAGCTGCATTTCCAGGTCGGTCACAGTGCAGTGGTTTCCATCTCTTGGAAACATGATATAGACCATAAATTAATGAAATAGGCGATCGTCTATATAAAAGTTACCTGCACTCCAGGAGTCTCTGGATGGAATTACTCCGCCTAGACCATGAATCCGTTTGGCACGGAATTCAGCTTCACTTAACCTCCCAATGCTGTAATAGAAATCCTTTTTCCGATAGTCATCATATGCCTTATTTTCAGGGTCATATAGAGAACTTCCACTGTAAGGAATATGAAGAATCTCACCAACAACCTCAGGAGTTAGAGAGATACGAGTACCAAGCACATATGTCACCATTTTGCCTTTTTGGGGAGTTAAATTGCTGAAAAACACTCTTACCAAATCCGGATAATATGGACCGAACGATGAAATTAATGGTTATAGACCATAAGCAGCTAACTCATTTTGAAAAGAGAAGCATTCTTGTGGAAAGGATGATAGCATACCATATTTGGGATTGGATACTATTTTCCTTTGAAAGTCTTTTGTGAATCTGGATTCTTGTTCTTCGGTGAGAGATGAAAGCAATGGATTAGATGATGAATCAACCTTCTTCTTCCCTTTTTCTGAAGCTGGCACCTTTCTTTTTTGTCTTGAAGCCATGGGTAAGGATTTTAGAGTTTTGAGGATTTTAGGTTTTTTGAGAGAGAAAGGTGTTTGAGAGCTGAAATTTGGAAATGATTTGAGTAGATAGGAATGAGTGGGTTGTATTAAAGTTTATTTGGCTTGGGAATATGAGAGAGGAATTCTGACCAACACAATTTTCTGTCATAAAAGCAAGTTACAGTAGATGCAATCGATTTGCATACAGGTGCAATCGATTTGCACATAAAACAAAATCAAAATAAAACTAAAACGCACAGAGTGGAATCGGTTTGCATTTATGGTGCAATCGATTTGCACTTGAAACAAAAAGGTCAGAATTGAAAATACTCAGTGAGCAATCGATATACACTCTTTGTGCAATCGATTTGCATCAACCAAAAATGACCAAAACCAAATTTTTCTTTAAAAAATAAATACCACTTAACATATATTCACATATAGCATATTTAAAACATATATACAAAATTATAACCAAGGATAGAAGGCACCTTATATGTCGTGTTCGTCAAGTATGCCAAGCTCTCGTCGAATCTTGTAGAACGGTTCTCTTGCCTAAGGTTTAGTGGAGATATCAACAAGCTGATTATGAGTATCTACAAAGGTTACCTCGATATCTCCTTGAAGTACATGATCACAGAGGAAATGATGTCGTATGTCTATGTGTTTAGTTCTTGAATGCATGAAGGAATTCTTCTTAATATTTATTGCACTTGTATTGTCGCATCGTAGAGGAATGCATCCTAGATCGAGTCCGTAGTCACGAAGTTGTTATTTGAGCCACAAAATTTGAGCGCAACTACTACCTGCTGCAATATATTCAGCTTCGGCCGTGCTAAGAGCAACGCATGCTTGTTTCTTGCAGGCCCATGATACTAATGCATTTCCAAGGATGTGACAGGTACCACTTGTGCTTTTTCTATCAGTTTTACAACCTGCATAATCCATGTCAGAATAACCAACTAAGTTTCAAACACTACCTTAGGATACCTTAATCTGAAATTTGTTGTTCCTTTGAGATACTTCATGTCCTCTTTACCTCCGTGAGATGAGATTCCTTTGGATTAGCTTGAAAGCGAGCACAGAGACAAACACTAAACATCATGTCAGGACGGCTTGCCGTCAAATACAATAAGGAGCTAATTATACCTCGATACTTTGTAATGTCGATGGAAACACCTAATTCATATTGATCAACATATGAACCGGAACCCATTGGTGTAGACATTTCCTTATAGTTATCCATGTCAAATCTTTTCAAGAGTTCCTTGCAATATTCGGATTGGTTGATGAAGATGCCATCTTTTAGTTATTTGATTTGAAGTCCAATAAAATAGTTCATTTTACCCATCATGGACATTTCAAATTCTCCTTGCATCATTGTTGAAAATTCTTCACACATTTCTTGTGAAGAACAGGAAATGTTATCATCAACATAGACTTGAGCTAGAAAAATGTCATCTTTGATCTTCTTGATAAACAGAGTCTTGTCAACTTTGCCCTTTTCAAAACCTTTTTCGCATAAGAAGTTGCTTAAACAATCATACCATGCCCTTGGTGCTTGTTTCAATCCAGAGTTTTTCTCAATTTGAATACATGAGATGGATTCTTGAAATCTTCGAACCCAGGGGGTTGCTTAACGTAGACTTCTTCAGTGATATATCCATTCAAGAATGCGGTTTTGACATCCATTTGGAAAAGCTAAAAATTTAATGAACAAGCATGGGCAAGTAAGAGACGAATAGCTTCTAACCTTGCAACCGGAGCGAAAGTTTCTTCAAAATCTATTCCTTCTTCTTGATTGTAGCCTTGTGCTACCAACCTTGCTTTGTTACGAACAATTATTCCATTCTTGTCAAGTTTTTTTTTAAACACCCATCTTGTTCCAATAATGTGTTTGTTGCTTGGCCTAGGGACAAGTTCCCAAACTTGATTCCTTTCAAATTGATTCAATTCTTCTTTCATAGCGATAATCCATTGGTCATCCACTTTGGAAGGTTCAATTTGAGAGACAAACGCCATGTTTAGGCAAGCATCTTTGAGATTTAATCTTGTTGTCACGCCTTGACTTAGATCACCAATTACTTTATTGATAGGATGATCTCTATGAGTTATCCATTCTTTTGGTAGATCATTGAGATTTTATTCTTGTTGGGGTGATTCTTCGTGTTGAATTGATTGATCTTTGGAAGAATTTTCTTGAGGACCTTCTAGTATTTCATACAACCAATATTATCCTCCTTGGAGGGGTTAGTTTCATCAAAAGATACATGTATTGATTCTTCAATTGTTAAAGTTCTTTTGTTGTATATTCTATATGCCTTACTAGAAAGAGAGTAGCCAAGAAAAATACCTTCATCGGATTTTTCATCAAACTTACTAAGGTTATCTTTGTCGTTGTTTAAGATAAAGCATTTGCATCCGAAGATGTGAAAGAAAGCAATGTTTGGTTTCCTCCCTTTGAAGAGTTCATATGGAGTTTTCTTCAAGATTTGTCTTATGTTAACTCTATTGCTAACAAAACATGCCGTGCTCACTGCATCCGCCCAAAAGTATTTTGGAAGATTTGAATCGCTAAGCATTGTTCTAGCAAGTTCCACAAGAGACCTATTCTTTCTTTCTACCACTCCATTTTGTTGTGGAGTCCTTGGTGCCGAGAAATTGTGAGATATTCCATGTTCTCCACAGAATTCTTCAAATAGAGCATTTTGAAATTCTCCGCCATGATCACTTCTTATGGAGGCAATTGTTAAAGACTTCTCATTTTGAATTTTTTTAGCATATTTCTTGAACGCCTTGAATGCATCACTTTTCTGCACTAAAAAGAATGTCCAAGTATATTTAGAGAAATCGTCAACAATAACCAAAGCATATACATTACCTCCGAAACTTCTTGTTCTTGATGGACCAAATAAGTCCATATGTAACAATTGTAGTGGACTTGTAGTGGACACCACATTCTTAGATTTGAAAGTTGATTTTGTTTGTTTCCCCTTTTGACAAGCATCGCAGAGTCTATCTTTGACGAAATTTCTCTTAGGAAATCCAATGACAAGATCATGCTTGACTAGTTTATTCAAGTGTTCCATGTGAATATGAGCAATTCTTTTGTGCCACAGCCATGAATCATCGTTGTTCGCCATGAGACATTTAACCTTCAAAGATGGATCATCAAGGGAAATCATGAATATATTATTGATTCTTTTACCTTTAAGTATAACCTTATGTGTGACTTAGTCTTCTATCAAGCATTCATCGTTGGTGAACTTGATCTTGAAACCTTTGTCACAAAGTTGGCTAATACTAGGAAGATTGTGCTTTAGTCCTTCAAAAGAACATCTTCAATGGATGTGAAAGGTGGAGCACCAACTTTGCCTTTGCCAAGGATTCTTCCCTTATTATTGTCTCCATAAGTGAAAAAACCCTTGGCCTTTAGCACTAGATTTTAAAATTGGTTTATGTCTCCCAACATATGCTTTGAACAACCACCATCAAGATACCAAAGATTGCATGTGGTCTTCAAGCATACCTGCAAAACAAATTAGGCTTTGTTAGGTACCCAAGTTGCTTTGGGTCCTTCATAATTAGTGCCTTTCTTTACCCACACATAATGCCCACTTGCCACACTAAAGGTTCTAACATAGCAAGCATTAGGTGTATGTCCTTTAATACCACAATAAAAACAAGTAGGTTCAAAGTTACTTCTATATCTAGAAGGATAAGATTTCTTCTTAGGAAATGTTTTCCTTTTAGGATAGTGATGAACTATTTTAGGTTTGTTCACTTTCTCTTTGGATGATTGATCACTAGCCTTAACAAAGATAGTTTTATTAGAACTTGGTTTTGAAAAATTTGAATACCAAGACCACTTTTGTCATTGGAGTATCTTTGTTGGCTAAGAACACCTTCCAATCCAATTTGGCCTTTTTCATATCTTTCAATGACTCTTTTTAATTGTACAATTTGGAAAGAGAGTGATTTACAATTTTTGCATACAAAATTTTGTTTTTGCTTATCACTTAATTTTTGTTTTTCTTCTTTGAAATCTTTTTCCATAGATTCACATTTTTCTTCTAAGGATGAAATTTGTTTCTTTTATGATGAAATAGTTTTATACAAAATTTTGCATTCATTCTATAGTTCATATATAGCACCTTGTGCATCACTATCAAAAAGAGAAAATTCATTACTAACCTCATTGTCCTCATCATCGGAATGGTGTGAGGACATCAATGCTAGATTTGCACTTTCATCACTATCGGAATCGGATGAGGAACTTATATTATTATCTTCCCATGCAACATAGTCCTTTTTATTCTTGAATCCTTTTTTTCTTTTGAAGCCACTTTTCTTGGAGAGTTTTGGACAATCTGGCTTGATATAACCTTGCTTACCACATTCATAACATGTGACTTCTTGTGTTGATGTGGAAGCTTCCTTTTTCTTAAATTGTTTCTTTCCCTTTGAATGAGAAAAAGGTTTGTCATTTCTACCAAAGAACTTACCAAGCCTTTTAACAAGAAGCATGAAATTTTCATCTTCTTCCGGATTGTCTTCCTTTTCAACTTCCTTGGAATCTATCTTCAAAGCAATATTCTTGGATTTCTTCTCTTGATTTTCATGCTTTTCAAGTCTTCCGAGTTCCGTTTCATATTCTTGAAGTTTTCCAAACAATGTTGCGGACGTCATGGAGGAGAGACTTTTCTTTTCTGAAATTGCCGTTACCTTTGGTTGCCATTCTCTAGTTAAGGACCTAAGTACTTTTAGATTTAGTTCATCATTCGTCAAAGTTTTGCCAAGAGCACTTAGATGATTTGTCAAGTGCACAAATCTCTTTTGTAGGTCAAGAATGGTTTCTTCGGGTTGCATTCGAAATAATTTGTATTCTTGACTAAGGGTATTTAGTCTTGATCTTTTTTACTTCAACCGTTCCTTCATGAGTTTGTACCAAGGTATCCCACATTTCTTTTGTTGTCTTGCATGTCGAGACACGGAAGAATTCATCCATGCTAAGTGCACCTTGAAGAAGGTTTATTTCCTTTTTATCATAGAGAACTTTCTTCTTATCATCATCGTCCCATGCATTTTTAGGCTTTGATGGGCCAACACCATTGATTACCGTTATAAGGATAAATGGACCATTCTCGACGGCATCCCATACTTCTTCTCCTTGTGCTTCTAGATGTGCCTTCATGCGTATTTTCCAGAAGTCAAAATATTCACCACAAAATAGAGGAGGCTTGTTGTTACTACCACCATCTCTGAAAATGGGATTTTGATTTGCGGAAGCCATTCTGGATCTCTTAGGAACAGGTTACCTATAACCTACTCTGATACCAATAGTAAGTACGAAGTGCGCCTAAGAGGAGGGGGGTGAATTAGGTAATTTAAAAAATTCTGGTTTTAGTGATGATGGATATTATTTTTCATGTTAATGGTGAGTTTAGGAAAGCTTAAAGTGCAGAAAAATAATGAGACACGGGCGATATATCCTGGTTCCCCTCACAGTCTGAGAGTACTCCAGTCCCCTTTCAACATGAAAGAGATTTTCTTATTGTGGCAAACTTAAACAAGAACTACCAAAAAGCCAAGAACAATCCTCTTGGACCAAGAACAATCCTCTTGGATTTTCACTATGTCAACAATGAGAAAAATCCTCTCAAAGTGACTACACTTGTATCCAACAATCCTGGAAAGACAAGATTTTAAAAACACTTAAACTTATTTCCAACAATCCTGGAAAAATAAGTAAGTAACTATCAATATTTTATTTTGAGTGAGTTTGAGTAGTATTGATCACTTAGAGTGATTTAATAATGAATGATCTTCTCTTCCAATAATATTATTATACAATGACTCAAGATATAATTGCTCAAATTTTCTGTTTAACAATGTATGAAAGTATGCAGAAAACTTATGTATGAAAGTGAAGAAAAGCTTGAGTTTGTATTTTGAAAATTCAGAAAATATATTTGGAAGAGGTGTTGAAAATGATTTTGAAAATGAATATTTATATGTTCATAACACCCTTTTGAAACATCATAAAGTTCTGAAAATTAATCATGAACAAATGCCAAGATTGAGTGAAAGGTTTCAATGAAAAGGTATTATGAACAGGCATGTGAAAAGCTTCTGTTTTTCAAAATCGTACAGCATGCAATTGATTGCACCCTTTGTGTAAATCAATTTCACGGGGTTTCAACAACTATATTTTCAAAAGTTTTAAGTGTGAAATCGATTGCACAAGCAATGTCAATCGATTACATGTAAAGTCAGTAGCAAAAAATAAGTGAGTGCAATCGATTGCACAAGAAATGTAAATCGATTGCATGAGAAACAGAAGCAGACGTTTTGAAAATTTTAAGTATGCAATCAATTGCACAAGCAATGTAAATCGATTGCACTGAGAAACAGAAGTAAAAGATATGAAAAATTGAAGCATGCAATCGATTGCACTAATATGCAAATCGATTGCACTCAAGTAAAAACTGAATTTTAACTTTGAAAAACTTGAGTAATGATTTATAAAACATTTCTTATTCACCATTGAGCATCTATATTTTAAGATCAAAGTAAATAATACAATTATACCTTGAAAGTTGTTAAGAGCTTTGAACTGAAGATTTTGTCCATAGATGCTTTGAGCTTAATCATAAATCTTTTCCTTCTTTGTCAATCATGGTTTGTCTTCATCAAAACAAAAGTTCATTTGAGAAGCTTGATTTTACAGGCATCCTTAGCTACTTCACATGTGTTTACTAATCTAAAAATGTTCTTGTCAATTCCATTGAATATAGAATTCAAGGCTTTAGAATTTCCAAGAGCAATTTCATCCTCTTCTTTAGACCAATTGTTGCACCCCAAAATTTGACCTCTCATATTTCCCAAGGTTTCTTTTACATGGTTGGTTACAAACGCTTACCTAAAGAAAAATTAAAATTTTGAATGATATCAAAAGGGTCTTTCGATTGGCATGCCAACAATGCCTTTTGATTGGCATCTGAATAATGTCCTTTGATTGGCACATCAGAGAAGTGTCCTTCGATTGACACATCAGAGCAGTATCCTTCGATTGGCACATCAGAGTAGTGTCCTTCAATTGGCATATCACAGCAGTGTCCTTCGATTGGTATAATGGAAAGCTTCGACTGGGTTCCTAAAACCCTTCGACCAAGCATTGGCCCATCAACTTCGATTGCATGTTGGTTCCCCTTTCAAGCAAGCATTGGTCCAAGTTTCATTTAGGCGAGAATCTCCTACAAATTCCCTTCGATCCATAAACAGTGGCCTCCTGCATGTATATTCCGAGTCGCTAGGCAATGACCTCTTTTACGCTTGCTTTGACCTGCCTCATGCTAGCACCCACAAGGCATTGGCTGCCTTTGTGCCAGCTTCGACATGACAAGGGTCCCCTTTGAAACAGTTTGATACACATGATAGTCCCTTCAAAGGCATATTCATGTGGTCCCTTCGAAGAAGCATTCACTGGTTCATTCGAAAGACACATGGTTATTGAAGACAAGTTGGATTTATGGTGAGTTTTGGTCTAAGATGCTTGCTGGCCAAAATCATGCATATTGCCAAGCCCAAGCCCCTGTACAGGTACATTCCTTC
Organism: Vicia faba; assembly: GCA_948472305.1. NCBI lineage: Eukaryota > Viridiplantae > Streptophyta > Magnoliopsida > Fabales > Fabaceae > Vicia > Vicia faba. Next base: position 1,240,349,773 of record OX451737.1, read on the forward strand.
CAAAGGTAGCTTCGACTAGCCAGAGTAAAGTCTTTCGATTGGGCTAGTTGAGTAAGGTCAGGGAAATCGAAGAAAGTGAGCTTAGGGGCTGATCAAATAATCCAGGATGTTGAGGCCTTATACAATTCGAATCAAGACCTGAGGAACTCAAATTGAGGTGGATAGACTCAACCGAAGGAACTATAAGGGTGAAACTAAAGCCAGTCGAAGGAGGCAACTGGAGGCCAATCGAAGGGCAGGGACTGAAGGTATTTGAAAGCCAAAGGTGTCCATATTCATTCAAATTCAAAAAGATACAAGAATTCCACATCTTTTGCAATGTTTTAAAATGGTATTCATGGCCTTAAACCACCAACTTAATGGTTGTTTACTCCTTTGCCTTCTTGTCCCCTCCATCCCCTCTATATAAAGAACACACTAGCAAGCTCCAAGGAGGCTGGACAACCGGAGAGAAAGTAATACGAAATTGCAAACACATTCTTGGAGGTCTCTTGAAGCTGTTCCGATCATCATCATCCCCTAAGCAAGAACACATCCAGAAGTTCCAAATCTAAGCAACCTTTAAACAAAGGTGCCCACGCCAGAAGCCACAGATTTATCCATCACCATTGGTAATAATGGGTAAAAAGATCAAACTTACATTTGCATGACATATTAGCATTTCAAGTTTATTCGATCTGCATTCAAGATTAAGGACTTGGGTTCGACACCCAGGTCTGCATTTGTTTTGTTGCTAACACTTGTTGCAGATATGGCCTGAATAGACCCAACGTGCACAGGATCGAAGGACCTGGGTTTCGATACCCAAGTCCTGCATTTTTGTTTTTCTAACATATTTTTGCAGACTCAGTGCCCTCACAGCAACGCCCTCTGGTTTGAAATCCACATCCTTTCACTGAATCAAAGGGAAACACCCTTCACATAATCGAAAGGCAACATCCCTCCTAGATCGAAAATCCCATCTTTCCCTAGATCAGAAGACATCGTCCCCTCTGGATCGAAAAGCCCTTTTCTCTCTAGATCGAAGGATACCCCCTTGCATTTTTATTTTTGTTTTCATTGACCTATTTTTATTTCAACTTTAAATAAATAAAAAAAAAGACATTAGGCTAGTGTTTTATTAATCAAATAAAATTTTGTTAATTAACTAATTAATTATTTAAAACTTTTTCTTGAAATTAAAATTAAATAGACTTAAGTTTTATTTTCTTTTATAAATAAAAAACAAACAAAAAGATTTCGTTTCCTTAGGATTTAGATGTCCCTATTAATTTGTTTGCGCATTTATGTATTTTCACATTATTCATCTTATTATAACTGCTTCCTGGTTTGTAATAGTAACTAGGACTTTACTTTTCGCATTTCTATAATGTACCTCTTACAAAGCCATGTAATAACATAAGATTTACATTCCCGCACTTTACTTTTCTGCACTTTAAATTCCTGTATATATATTAACTGCTAGTAATTAGGATTACATGATAAGACTAATAATCAAACGCTAGAAAACTTAACAAAAAGACAAAAATAACTAAATATAACAGACTTGCACATATACACCTCTAGGGTATCCCACTTTGGTTGCCTTCGGAAATAAAACCGTAATGTCCCTCGAGACAGGGACGCTTTAGCAAAGACCCATAATTCAAAAGATCATAGTCCCTCGATGACCCTATAGTTGCCTTTGGGTAAATTATCTAGTCCTTAAAGAGAAATTGCTAAAGCATCCCTACATTGTTGCCTTTATGATTGTATGTCCCTTAGAATGTCCCTCATACATCCAACGATGGGGCTTCTTATCAATCAATGGTAAGATAGAAACATCTAAAGGAGGAGGAAAAGAATATTAGACCTTTTTGAGTAGGTAGGATGCTCATAGTTGCTCGCTTGCGCATAATAAAAAAATCATTTTCACACATACACTTTCAATTGAAACATTTTCAAAAGTCAAACTCCTTTGTACGTATTCTTATAGAGACGAGAATTATTACAAAGGCATTTTTCAAAATCACTTTCAAAAAACATCTTCCACAAACACTTCTTTAAACTATTTTCAAAACCAACACTTTGTACGCATTCTTATAGAGACGAGAATCATTACGAAGATATTTTCAAAATATCTTCAAACCCACACCATAAGCACATTTCAAACAAAAGAAAAGTGAACTAGCAAGCAACTAAGAGCTCGTAGATAACTACAGATGGAAAGGGTGCGAACACCTTCCCTTTCCATAATCTACCCCCCTTACTCAAACAAATCTCAAAAAGGAGTTGGTTCTCTTCACCAAGTTCTTTCCAGTCAGAGCTTTTCCACATGTAAGCTCTAACTCCCCCAACAGATTTGCTTCATCCAGGTGAGCAATCAGACCATTCTCAGCCAGAATGTCTGAAATTAATCTCCCCATTGGAATCCAATTCCTTTTGGATTTAGGGTTCTTCATTCTTTCTGCTTCCCTAGTTTCTTTGACATGAGTCCAGAGATGATCAAACAAAAGATAGGGTAAATAAATCTTAACATTTGTTCCAAGGCAAAACAACAAGTATTGCTGGTCAGCATTTATATAGTCTGGAGAACTTGTTTCTTTTCTATGATGAATGCAACCATGGATGATTCTTGCCCAGATTTTGTACTTATTTTTCAAATCTCTGACCTTTGAAGACACTTGCCCATTTGTAAAAATTTCTGCATAAACTTTTGAAATTTCCATTCTGCCACTAGAAATCCCAGTCACTCCAGTTCCTTCAAAACCTAGAAGTTTCCTGATGAGATTTTCAGTAATGGAGATTTCCTTACCCATCACGAATGAGAGGATTACTTTTGGAGAAGCAATAGCGAGTATCCAAAATTCCTTAACAAGGTGTGGAAAAACAGGACCAACTAGACGGTCAAAGAAGTTTCCCCATCCTTGAAACTCCACAGTAGGAAGAAGATCAAAGCCATTTGCTTTAAGATTCTCAAAGTCCACCATTAATTCACTTATAACCTCTAAGCTATCCACTGGAATGAGAGTGGTTCTCTCAGGAATGACGTATTGTTCAGATTGGATGTTCTCAGAATGAGCGGAGGAGGAAGCCATTGGAGCACTTAGGTTGAGAGAAGAAAAAGGGTTGCAAAGAAAAATACATAGAGACAGTTGAATTTTGAAAGAGAAGGTAAAAAGTGAGAGAGGGTTTTTACAAAGGTATTTATATGAAAACTTTTGAGAAATAGGTTAAAAATAAAAATGTAAAAAAAATATTTAATAAAAATTTAATTAAAAAGAATCTAATCATGACTTAGAATTTAATGATATTGAAAAGTGAGGAGAAAGCGTGATATTTTAATAAAATCATAACAGTTACCTAGAACGGCATCAATAGCTTAGCACACATGACCTTTCAGAAACACACCAAGTGTTCATCTCCTGAAGGTTGCATGGCACAGCTGTTTGATATAATGAACTGTTGAGCTATACTTGAAATGAAACGTTAGAACATTTCAGAACTTTACATATAGCTTCTGATGTAACTTCTCTTCTAACTTCTGAAGAGTTGTTAATCAGAACATTCATTTCAGAACATTCTGAAGTCAAAAACAGAAGATAAATACAATTTTATTTAGGACATGATTCCATACAAATATTTTTCAAAATGAATTTAAATCTATCTTCTGAAAGGGGTTTGGTAAAAATATCAGCCCATTGATGGTCTGTTTTTACAAAGTTTAAATTTAAAATTCCCTTATGAATATAGTCCCTTATAAAATGATATTTAATTTCAATGTGTTTAGCTTTAGAATGTAAAATAGGATGTTTAGAAAGACAAATTGCAGAAGTATTGTCACAGAAGATATGAATCTTACTTTAATATAGATTAAAATCTTCTAGTTGACTTTTCATCCAAATCATCTGAGAACTACATCCAGCAGCAGATATATACTCAGCTTCTGTTGTTGACAGTGCAATTGTTGCTTGCTTCTTGCTGTACCACGAGATAATTATCACCCAGAAACTGGAAGCTTCCAGATGTGCTCTTTCTTTCAATTCTATCTTCAGCAAAGTCAGCATCACAATAACCTACTAGTCTGAAATCTTTTGATCTTCTGTAACACAGACCCAGATTAGTAGTACCTTTCATATACCTTAGAATTATCTTAACAACAGTTAAGTGAGATTCTCTAGGATCTGATTGGAATCTAGCACATAAACATACGTTGAATAATATATCAGGTCTAGATGCAGTCAGATAGAGAAGGGATCCAATCATACCTCTGTGGAGCTTCTGATCTACCTTCATACTTACCTCATCTTTTCCCATAATGTATGTTGGATGCATTGGTGTCTTAGCATCTTTGCTTTCTGACCTCTGAAATTTCTTCAGAAGTTCTTTAACATACTTCGTCTGATGTATGTAAGTACCTTATGGAGTCTGGTTAATTTGTATTCCCAGAAAGAACTTCAATTCTCCCATCATGCTCATCTCAAATTCTTCCTGCATGGTCTCAGCAAATTCTTTTCCAAGGGAGATATTAGAGGTTCCAAAAAAAATATCATTGTGATACGGTGGGAAGAACTGACTATTTTTTGGAATGTTGGTTTGCGTTTTGCGTTTGTTTTCGCAAAATGTCGTGGTAAACAAGAGTCGCCACCAACTTTTATTTTATCCAACAAGGAAAGGAAAAAAGCACAGAAAAATTCCTTTTTCGAGATATTTCTCGGGTTCGGGGGGTAGATTATAGAAAGGGAAGGTATTAGCACCCTTTCTATCTGTGGTTATCCACAGGCTCTTAGGTACTTGCTCAATTGTTTTCAAAATTGTTTTCTTTGTGCTTGTGGGTTTGAAAAAGTTTTTGTTTGAAACTTCGATTTAACTCTTGCTTCTGTCCTCAAGAGTGTAATGAAGTGCTTTTGAAAACTTTGTTTGAAAAGGAGTGTAAGTGAAAAAAAAGTTTTGTTTTTTGAATGAGCAAGTATCTAAGAGCTATCTACCTACTCGAAAAAGGAATCGTTCTATGCTAATTTCCTTTAGACAATGCTATCCCACTATTAGTGAGTAGGTAGCACCGTCGTTGGAGTTTGAGGGTCAATACGAATGAGGGACAGACGGTCACTAAAGCAATGTTAGGACGCCTTAGCGGTAACCCTAAAGTCTTAGATCATTTGTTTGAGGCAACAATATCAAAGGCAACCATTTCGAGGCGACTATGATCTTTTAGACAAGAGGGCGACCTCTTAAACGAACTATACTCAATGATCGTGTACGAAGGCAACCAAGCGGGGTGTACCCTAAGAGTGCGCATGTGCGAGTGTGTCGTTTTCAGTTATTTTTATCTTTGCACATGTTAAGGGTGATCTAATTTGATTTTAAGATTAGGCATTCAGTCTTGTCATGCAAACCCTATTATCAAACATCTAGCAGTTATAATTTGCAGAAATTAAAGGTGCGGAAATTTAAATTACAAGGCGTCGGGTATTTACATCGCCAAAAGCAACCCTTTGAAAATAAAATAAAATAAAGCGGTAAATAAATAAAATGTCCTATTTAGCTATTACAATCCAGAAGCAGGTACATTAATTGGATAAACAAAAGTAAAATGCGATGCGAAATTAAATCGAATGCGCATTAGGGTTTTGACCCTTTTGGTTAAAGAAAATGTTTTTTTTGTTTTTTATTTTTATTTAAGAAAAGAAATTAAATCCTAAATTAAATACTAGGTTAATTATTAAATAAATTAATTAATGAAAAATAAATTATGACATATTTTTGGGTTTTTTTTCTTATTTTAAGAAAGAAAATAAAAATAATTAAATGAATTAAAACCTAATGATTTCTAATTAATTTTAAATATTTACAAAATAAATTAAAGTTTCCTAATTAATATCCTAATTAATTAATAAGTTTATTAATAAAAATAAAAGTTTTAAAATTTGATTGGATAAAAAAGTATTTTTGTGATTTTTTGATAAAAAGGAATTTTGTTATTGGTTAGAAATAAATTAAACAAAATTAAAGTAATTAAATAAATAAACAAAATATCAAGAAAAGAGAGAGTGGGCCTGATTTTGGAGGGTGTGGAAAGTAATTCGTTGGCCCAATTGATGCTGACCCATGTGGACTTTTGGGATCCTGTGTAGGCGCGTTGACTGATTCTTTGGTGGACCTTCAATATTTGACCACCAGATCTGGCCTTTTGGCCATCTGGCACTTGGATTGGTGAGGGAGCATGGTGTGGATCTGGCCCTTGCGTGTACATGATCTCCTGAAAAATAAGAAGAAAATACAAATTGTTGGAGGCAGGGATCGAACCCCTGACCTCCAGCCTTTGGGTCCTTTATGGCCTATGTGGCAACCACTGAAGCACATTGTTGTTTTGTTAATAATAATACAAATAATATATTATATAACAAAACAAATCAAATGCCAGAAAAAATAAAAAAACGTGCGTTATCGTTTGAATGGCCCAATGGACGGATGACACGAGTTCATCCTTGTCCTCCCAACAGTGTAACTTTACATGCAGATTTTTATCCGCAGTAAAGGATGCAGCTTCATTCCAAAATCCTCCTCAGGCTATGGAAATGATTTCTAAGGGCATGGTTGGGTTCGTCTCGAACCATTGATTACATCCATGACCAACATGATGGCCAATTTTCCCTGAAACAAAAAACCCCAAAAACAAAAGACGAAACCCTAATAATGGTGGGTCTCGTTACAGCTCACGAAAATGCAATTAAATGATACCAAATGCTTGCAAATGGTTTATAGAGTCCGAATATGCTAACAATTCATATCAACCATGCCTAAATTGAGAGAAACGAAATCAAGAACAGGGCGGTTTTACGAAGGACTTACAACGCGTATGAGGGTCTGAGAATGCCTGGTTTGGATTGGGTTAGCTTGTAGTGATGGCCAGCAATCAATTGGGACAGGTCTCAAGTCCTGAAAATGTCTCTAACCTTGATTTTGATCTCAAGCTTTTTTGTGATTTTTGCAACTTTGGTTCTGCCTCCACAGGTGCTCTCTAACCCTGATTTCTGTCTTGCACGCTTGCTTATGTATTGTACATTGGATTAGGGTGGCATTTGTTATTCAAATCTTGCTCTATCAATACCCTTGAATTTGATTTGATTCTTTCATTAAATCTTTCCAAATTTGCTTGATTTCAATCTTTTTTTGCACATAATTCATTTGATACGAGTTTGATGATGGCCAGCTGCATAATGGAATCTGAAATCAACACAAAATCTTTGTTATCAATGCCTTTGGATTTTTATTTGATTTATTTTGATTTAAATAAAATTAATTCAAATAAAATCAAAATAATTAATAAAAAGATGATATGGACACATGGCCAAGGCTGGAGCACGTGGGCTACAAGGCAAACTCAAAACAAGTGAAAAAGAATGGGCCCATTTCGCAAAATTTGAAGTTTTGGGGATAGTTGACTTTTGGCAATTTTGCAAAAAGGTCCAACTTCAACAATGCATAACTTCTTCAATTTTGAACTTCTGGAAGTGTTCTTTGACTTTTTAGAAATCTTGAAATGTCCTCTAACCAACTCTTTTGGTATCATCTCATTTTGATATTCTATGCTAAAGTTATAATCTTTGACAAAAAAGGTGTTTTTGTTGACTTTTCAAAATGACCTATAATGTCCAAATTTATAACTTCTTGTGAGTGCATTTTTTGAACTTGGGGTATGAAGATGGATTGTGGGTAATTTCATCCTCTTCAAAATTAGCTTTTTATGGGTCATTTATCGTAAAGTATGAGAAAGTTATGCTTGGTCAAAGTTGAGTTGACTTTTCCTACAAAACCCTAATTTAGCAACTTTTGAACCTTGATGAATTTTGAGCAATCCTTGATGAATCATGATCAACCCTTGATCAAATGATGAAATATCCTCCAAAATTAGAATGTTGACAAAAAATCTTGAATTTTGACTATATTTAGGTCATAGTTGACTTTTGCCCTAGCATAGTCGATTTTTGGACCTTTGAGCAATTGACGGAGCAAGCTTCCTCTGTAAGGCTTGAAATTTGACATGGATGACCTTGAGAACATATTAGGACATTGGGGAGCACTTGAGGTCATTTGGACTCAATGATCTTGATGCAACACAAAACCCTAATTTGGGTAGCCTGCCTTAGGAGATAGCTTGTCTGACCAATCCTTGAGCAACCTTGGGCAACTTGGAGATTTTTCTTGCAATGTTTTGAGAGATATGGGAGGGAAAATTTTTGGGTACAACAGCTGCCCCTGTTCAATCTTCTTAAACCTGAGGATGTAGATTGGCTTTTATGCCTTTCGTGATCCGAAGGTGGAAGATGATTGAACACTAGAGTGCCCAGAAATTTGCACTCGCACGAAGTGGTATCAGCCTTGTGATGTCGGGAATGGGATTACAGATTCCATTTGGAGATTGGTGACGAGGGGATGGGCTTAAAGATGCCATCTGAAGGAGTGTCGATCGCATAAGAGATTCCTTAGCAAGAGCTTGTATACCTGTTGTTGTGGAAGATTCCGCTGGGGAAGTCTGATCTTTGTTGGGATTTAGGAACTTGCATGTACTTCAACTGAGAGAACATCTCTGTTGAGTTTTAAGAACTTGTCCGTAATTCAACTGGGGGGGAAACATCTTCATCTAGATTTAATAACTTGTCCATAATTCAACTGAGAAAACTTCTCTGTTGAGATTTAGGAACTCGTCTGTAATTCGATGGAGGAACTTTGTTGAGATTTAGGACCTTGTATGTACTTCAACTGAGAGAACATCTCTGCTGAGTTTTAAGAACTTGTCAGTAATTCGACTTGGGGAAACATCTTCATCGAGATTTAAGAACTTGCCCGTAATTCAACTGAGAAACTCTACTGATATTTAGGAACTCATCTGTAATTCGACGGAGGAACTTTGTCGAGATTTAGGACCTTGTCTGTAATTCAACTGAGAAAAACTTTGTTGAGATTTAAGAACTTGTCAGTAATTCGACTGGAGGGAAACATCTTCATCGAGATTTAAGAACTCGCCCGTAATTCAACTGAGAAAACTCTGCTGAGATTTAGGAACTCGTCTGTACTTCGACGAAGGAAAATTGTCGAGATTTAGGACCTTGTCTGTAATTAAACTGAGGATAATTTTGTTGAGATTTAAGAACTCGTCAGTAATTCGACTTGGGAAACATCTTCATCGAGATTTAAGAACTTACCCGTAATTCAACTGAGAAAACTCTGCTGAGATTTAGGAACTCATTTGTAGTTCGACAGAGGAACTTTGTCAAGATTTAGGACCTTGTCTCTAATTCAATTGAGAAAAACTCTATTGAGATTTAAGAACTTGTCAGTAATTCGACTAGAGGGAAACATCTTCATCGAGATTTAAGAAACTCGCTCGTAATTCAACTGAGAAAACTCTGCTGAGATTTAGGAACTCATCTGTAATTCGACGGAGGAACTTTGTCGAGATTTAGGACCTTGTATGTAATTCAACTGAGGATAATTCTGTTGAGATTTAAGAACTTGTCAGTAATTCGACTTAGGGAAACATCTTCATCGAGATTTAAGAACTCGCCCGTAATTCAACTGAGAAAACTCTGCTGAGATTTAGGAAATCATCTGTAATTCGACGGAGGAACTCTGTCGAGATTTAGGACCTTGTCTGTAATTCAACTGAGGATAATTCTATTGAGATTTAAGAACTTGTCAGCAATTCGACTGAGTAAAAGCTTCATAGCTTTGAATTTTATGAGAATTTGACCGCATCCTTACTGAAAGGTAAAGGTTAGCTGTATGTAATGCATGACATGTATCAAGCAATGATGTTCTCAAAATAAATGAGATTGTGTTGTATGATGCGTATGTGCATGTGTCATGATGTATGGAAATGTGATGTTCTTAGCTGGGGAAAATAAATCTCGGATAGCTGCTGGAGAAAAAAGATGAATTCTTCGTTACTGTCGGGGATAGCGAATGAAGATGATTGTGAGAATACACCTGCAGGAGAGGATAACTCCATTGGGGAATAAACTGATGAGGAGATTACTCTGTGGGGAAGAGATGCTCTGTAGAGGATTCCGCTGATAAACTCCGCTGGGGATAAATTACCGTTGCTGGTGATATTGAATCCTGTTGGGGATTGAATTCCTGTTTGTGAAAGGAAAGAACTCCGCTGGGGATGATCTTTCAGTTACGACTTCACTGTGGATAATGTTTTAGGCTCTTTTGGGGACAATCTTCCAAAGTCTACTAGGGATGATTCTCCACACTCCACTGGGGAAGCTTTTTCAGACTGCGCTGGGAAAATTTCAAACTCCCCTGGGGATATTTTGTATTCTGCTGGGGAATATTCTTATACTCCGCTGGGGAATATTAAGACCTTTCGGTGCTGATGGTAGATAAAATCTGCTTGGG